>OX375881.1:96855324-98212824 GCA_947359465.1 Metellina segmentata
CCCCACAGATGCATTGATCGCTGTTCTTTATTTCGAACCTGAATAGATAGCTGGGGAATGGGCCATGCCCAGTGTAGAATGCTGTTAGGTTTGCTCCACAGGGCTGTCTTTCTTAAAAACAGTTTTTAGACCATTGACTGCGCATGGATATTTCATTTAGACGTTCGTTTCTTCAGTGATTGTTTGAACAGCGGGCACGTGCTGGGGCAAACGTCCATCAGGAAATCGCCCAACGAGTCGGACTCACGCGTTTTGTTTTATTATTATTCCAGAAATGAACTCGAATTCTTGTGCTTTCCAAGGACGACTGCATTTAGAAGTTCAAAATATCACTTCTCTTTTTCCTCTTGTGTGTGCCCATTCTCAAACGACATTCTCCTGCACTTGGATAATGTTTGCTCTCCTCTCTTCTTTCTATCCTTTATCCTATTCCTCCAGCTTCGTGTTCCATCCCTCCTCTCTCCTTCTGAATAGAAATTCGATTATGATTGCTGTCATAAGTCGATGCATATTTGACATTGATCAGGTGATTTCCTTCCGCACAACACGATATTATCTATTTCGTAATGTTCCATGTGATTGGTCAAACAGTTATGATAATTCAGTGTTAACTCGTTACCAGGATACTTCCGATTTTCTTGATGATGACGAGTTCAAGATCTGGTCAGATTTCTCTACGAACGAGATATCTCATCCATCAAGATCCGATCAGTTCTGCTAATGACGAGATATCTTGTTAATACAATCACTAGTAGTGTTAAGTGGTATTGACAAACAAAACATACTTGAAAAACATAAACAGAACAACACAAAAATCCATCCTTTCTCATTAACATAACTATCTAATTTCACTGAAGAACATGGAACATAATTCGGCATTATAATTACTGGTTTATGGTAGCAAACTGGCACACGATAACAAACGTTTTAAACAAGAATGCACCTCCACGATATTCATCAAATTTTTTGCCGCTTCCGTTAAATATAGCTTTGTTTGTGTTATGGAACAACGTAATTTTAGTAACTCCTCAAGAGGTTTATCTTCACTTCGTAAGCTGTCTTGTAATAAATGGCCTCTGATGCGAAAATGTGTTCCAAATTGACATCAGTTCTGTTGAAGGAGCAATTTGGTTTTCCTACTTGGAATTTCATTCCCTTGGAAAAATAAGGCAGTTTTGTCTAGACGAGGTAATTTGTTATCAGCAAAACTTGCTAGTTCTGAATAGACGAAACAGATCAAATGTGGAAGGAAGCTGGCCAGATCTTGATCTCATAATTATAAAAGAAACTGCAATATCTTGATGGTGAGATATAACATCATTAGAAGGAAACTGACTAGATCTTGATCTCATAAACGTCAAAGAAACCGCAATACCTTGATGGTGAGATATATCAGCATTACCAACTTGTTCTGATCTTGATGTACGAGTTATCGCGCCGAAACCGCTTGGATTGTTGATTAGAATGAAATATGTATCTAGCATATTTAATTACGTTGACTAGGTTTGAATAAATGTTTTAATAAGGGCACACCATGGAAAAATCATCCCTAATTAGAAAAAGAGAAAGTAACTAGATTAAACACTATGTTTTCTGGTACTTTTAAAAACTATTTTTGTTTGTTACAATTGATTGTTTTCCCTTGAGAACCCTCTCAAGAAATAAATAGCTTTCCCTTCCGAACTTTAATTTCCGCTTTTATCAAAGTAGAGTCACATTTAATTGTGGTTGTTAAAGGATTTGTAAATGGAATATTCTACACATTATTTAATCATAAATATTTATTACCGCTAAGTATACCTGGGAATAGCCTCCTTTTCACCTGTCCAAATAGGCACTAAATAGCTACCATCGTTCATGATGCATTGGTCATCGTTTAGGGCTAACAATGTTGTCTCATTTGTTACAGACAGTTGCCATTGGCGTTATTACTATCTTAATAAGCGCTGTTTTCGCTATGTATTTACTCTCATTAATCATTGGAAACGACTATTTGGTATAGCTTTCAAGGGGAAATGAAAGTAAATAGCTTCCGCCTGAAGGTATGTAATTTACCACTACCAAGACTTGTGTAGAAGAAATGACAGAGTAAGAAAAATTATTTGACTGTCATTATTACAACCTATATATATTGGATCGAATCAAAGAAACTACTTGACGTAAAACAGTTTAAAATATGCATTGAAAAAAACTAAACTATTAGATGGAAATCGAAGAAATTATTTGATTTGAAACAGGTAAAGATTTGCATAGAAACCAAAATAAAGGATATCAAATAAACTATTCGATGTGAAACAGTTAAAAATATCCATAAAAATCGAAATTCTGTTATTTGTAGGGCAACTTATTGCAACAAATGCAACTTTTTTTTCACACGTTCTACGCTGCATATAAAGTACTAAAACCAAAATTCCTCCTACATGGGGTGTATTATAAGTGAGTTATAACCGCAACATAATGCAACTTTCTGCATAAATGCAACTTTTTGCATAAATTCAACCAATTAAATTTTTAAATTTTAACTTAAAGTTAATTAATATGAAATTACTATTTCATTTTTTGCCCTCTCAATCAACCCTTCGATCACGTGTGTCTGATCTTGCGAACGCCGAAGTATTGCGGATCAAACAAGTTCATGGAAAGAAGGTGTTCGTCCTAACAGACGAAAGTGAAATAAATCGTAAGAAGTACCTTAACACATTGGTTAGCACTCTTGATAATCCTGAGGAAACTTGCATAAACGACTGCAGAGTTTGTGGGATGAGTGTCGATCATCAATATGTTGTTCGCCTTGTAAAGACGTTTTAAAATCTCTGAATATTAAACGAAAGGATTTTGCGCTTCTGCTATTCGATACAGCACATTATATGACTGCAGCTGGCGCAGTTTTTCAATGTTAAAGAAATTACTGGCCAAGGATCGGCCATTCAACGTTCTGCATTTAATGATGTATTATAATACTGTTGTACACCACTAAAATTGTCAATATATATTGAATTATTTCATTTTTTACGAATAATTTAATTTAGGTTTTAGTGTATCAAAAATAAGTGCAACTTTATTTCCATAAATGCTACTTTAGGGAATGATAAATGCAACTTTTCCCATTTTCACTGCAACAAAAAAGTTGCCCTAGTTATTTGATATGAAACATAAAAATATGAACTAAAATTGACAAATAATGAATGTAAATCACAGAAATTAGACGTGAAGCATTTAAGAAATATGCACATCAACCGATAGATTGGATGGAAATCAAAGGAACTCTTTAGCGTAAAACAGTTAAAAACATGCACCGAAACCGAAATATTAGATGGTAATAAAATAAAAATTAAAATACTCAAATGATTACACCCAGCTTCAAATTACTACCAAGTGGATTATTGCACTGTTTTCATTTAGTAATTCGAGTTAACCCTCAAAGGGGTATGTATCCGTTTTACAATATGTCTTCGTCCTAGCATTTCTAATCAGTTCTGACATCATGACCACTGTTAACTTTTATAGAATTATTTCAATGAATAGAGTTATGTAGTCGTAATGTGTGGTGTTGTAAAGCTTCAGTACTTTAACTCGGAAATCTCAGGAATTTCAGGGGGTTAATAAATCTACACAAAGGTTAAACAGTTTCCCAACCTTCTCTAAATGAACACTAAATATACAAAAGTTAAACGATGCTTTCTTTGGTAGCTGACCTGAAGGATAAAATGTCTCGCCATCCGCATTCATTACAGTATTTCAAAACTATCACTTTGGAATTCAAGACAGGCATTATTTCTTTTTAATGATGGGAATGACAAAAGAATTTAAATGAAAAGTGTTCTGCGCACGCTTTAATACTTTGATTACTGTAATTAAAAAATAAAAATGTGTCCTTTATTTCCTAGTCGTGGAAAAGTGGAGTAAATTATATTATAGTCTGTAATTTCCCATTGGGATCAAGTATTCTTCACTCTGAGAACAATAACCTTCGTGCCTTAGCTGGTTTTTTATCTTAAAAAGGTATGGTTTCTTCGAAAGGACGTGTCAGAATGATTTCCAGGTCAGTATAGACCATCGAAATTTATTTATATTATTGCAAGAATGATATGTACATGTACAAAAGGCATTATTTTTCTGCTACCACGCAATGATAAGTAATTGCTCGGAGGTCAGGCTGCAATTATTCGGAAGAAATAAATACGGTGAAACGTTTCGAAGATAGATTCTGAGAATATTGAGGCAAGAATGGGATTTGTGAAGAATTGTAATTTTTTTCTTCCAAAATCTTCTTTACATACTCTACATAACTTCTTTATATACGTTGTAGTTTCTTTAATACACTACGTAGCTTCTTTACATATGCTACGTAACAACTTTACATAAGCTACATAACTTCTTTACATACGCTACATAACTTCTTTACATACGCTACATTTCTTTACATGCGTAACGTAACTTCTTTATATACTCTACGTAACTTCTTATTTACGTTATATACCTTTTTACATTCGCTACATAACATTTTTACATATACTACATACGGTGAAACGTTTCGAAGACAGATTCTGAGTATATTTAGGCAAGAATGGGTTTTTTGAAGAAATGTAATTTTTCTTCCAAAATCTTCTTTGCATACTCTACATAACTTCTTTATATACGTTGTAGTTTCTTTAATGCACTACGTAGCTTATTTACATATGCTACGTAACATCTTTGCATACGCTACATAACTTCTTTACATACGGTACATAACTTATTTACATACGTAACGTAACTTCTTTACATACTCTACGTAACTTCCTTACATACGTTACATATCTTCTTTACATTCGCTACATAACATTTTTACATATGCTACATAACTTTTTACGTACTCTAAGTAACTTCTTTACATACGTTACAAAACATTTTTAGACACGCTACATATCTTCGTTACATACGCTACATAACTTCTTTACATGCGCTACATAACGTCTTCACATGCTCTTCATAAATTCTTTACATACTACTTTAAATATTACGTCATGCTAACTTTGCGACGATTCAAAATAAAGGTTTAATTTTTACATTTCAGCCCTTTAAAGCAGTGGCTGTTAAACAGCAGTGGCTGTTAAACTCTCAAGCCCAAGAACTCCCTTTGAAATTAATTTTTAGCTGACTTTTTGAGATTAGGTTGTGTTGCTTAAGTGCAACGTTAATCCGGGAAGGCCGGAATTAATTTATTTCAAATTTTAATTTCCTTTTAGTAGGTTTTTTATGTTATTAATGTAGAAAAGACAATTTTTGTTGTGAATAAATCCGGAGGTCTTACTTTACGCTCTTATAAACTGACAACTACTATCAAACTTGGAAAAGAATTATATTCCTAGTTAGAAAATTGTAAATTTTTGAACCCATTTTCACTAGTATCAAACGGTGCAGCAGGCTTTGTAGGGATAGTTAATTACCATTACTATTATTTTTGAGATAATAAAATTAAATGGGCCATATGAGAACTGCGAATAATCTAAGCTATTCTTATTTTACAATTTAATATTGGTTTGGTTGTTATGAGGGTTTATGGCGTGAGGGCTATATTTGGACAAGCTGTTCCAAACACAAGACAACGTCAAGTAAACAAAGTCGTGAAAAGGAAAAAAAGGAGGTATTTTGGTGCAGAGAAGTGAAATATTTTGATCTATCTTAAATCGATTATAAAAAGTTGAAAACTGACTTCAAGGATTAGTGATGACAGTTTCGAGTTCCGAAACAGAAAACTAGAATTACAAAATAAAATGGGCAGTAAATATTTCACAAACTTTTTCTTATATATTAAATTCAAAAGGCCATTAACATGCCGAATTATAATACTAGTGACATCAAGATATGTACCTTAATCTAAATGTGAATAATGAAAGTGCTTTTAATCAAAGATCTCAGCAAATGTTTTTGTTTTAATTTCAATACTAAGTCATAATCAGCTTCAAATCTATTCAGAAATAATATATGCTGGAATGCAGGAGAGAATCTCCTCATACTAATTGTTTTTTTATTCCAAAATTTAAATCTTAGAACACAATTGCATGTTTTTAGAGGACCCTTTGAAACCCTGTCACGCAACCCACTTTCAAAACAACTGCGCTAAGAAATTCACACGTATATTTCAGGTCGTCTTCCCTGCATTACATCCAACGAATTTTGATCCTCCTGACCAATAGAATCTTTCCTAAGATACTTTCATCGAATAAAATATTTCCTAGGATACATCCAACCAATAGAATCTTTCCTTGGATACATCCAACCAATAGAATATTTCCTATGAAACATCCAACCAATAGTATCTTTCCTAGTATACATCCAACCAACAGAATCTTTCCTAGGATACTTCCAACCAATAGATGTGATTCTATTTATTATGTGTGTTGCGTAGTGGTGTTACACTGCTCGAAAATCTGGTGACTCTCAGAGTGCGGACTAGCTAACTAGCTAACTTAAACTAGTGTAAATCACAAAAATCAAACCAGAAAATGTACTAGGGAAAATGTATTCTAGGAGGATCACTGGTACCATGGTTTTAGACTACGCAAAGACTCAAGGGATCCCAAAATTACCTGTCTTCGTACTATTACCTGTAACATGTTTGGTAAGTTTAGAAGTGAAAATGTTTCATTATCTGTAACACAACAAAGGAACAATTTGTGCTAAAGATAACGAACTTGTATGGTAAGGTAAGGTAAATTTTAATTAACGACGTACTAGAGCAACACAACGGACTATGACAATAGTCCGGGATCAGTCCCCAAAGAGAAAGATCCGAGGACAACACCACGTAACTTTGAACCGCGGTTAGGCAACAGCTGAGCTGGCACCCCTCTCTCCAAACTTCCACACCAACCCAACGTGAGGACTTTCGGCCACGACTGATATAAGATGCTCCAGCCACCTCTACATCACACGCTTACAAACATCCATGCCCGGACCCATATTCGAAGCAGGAAGCTTCATATCTTGAGGCTAACACCTTAACCACTATACCGGTTGGTCGGCACAGAAAATATACAGGAATATGTACTAAAATGAAAACTGTATAGAAAGCTGCTACTTTGTAAGCGATACTATGTAAAACAAAATACTGTATTTCGACTTTCGGCCACGACTGATATAAGATTCTCCAGCCGCCTCTACATCACGCGCTTACAATCATCCATGCCCGGACCCAGATTCGAAGCAGGAAGCTTCCTATCTTGAGGCTAACACCTTAACCACTATACCGGTTGGTCGGCACAGAAAATATACAGGAATATGTACTAAAATGAAAACTGTATAGAAAGCTGCTACTTTGTAAGCGATACTATGTAAAACAAAATACTGTATTTGCACTTGTTGCGAAAGAGAAACAAATGTATAAAAATCTCCAAAAAGGAAGGAAAGAGGAAGATTTTTTTTCTTCTTATTATTTTTTTTTGAGGATTAAAAAAACACGATTTTAACTGTGCTGAGCGGGGTTGATTTCACAAACCAACTTGACACCGCATGTCCTAGGGCGGGTCGGTATAACTAGTCGAATACCAAGTCCACACGAGTGCCGCGGTGGCCCGGTTTGCGACCGGACGGTTACCAGTTCGAATCCAACAAACACCGTTGTGTACAAAGCGTGCTGGTGCACGTTAAATCTGCCATGGCCTCCAATGTCTTCACGATTAAATGGTGTGGAAGTTTGAAGAGAGAGTGAGGTGTCACCTCAGGTGCTGCCTTGTCATCTGACCGTGGTTAAAAACTACGTGGTGTTGTCCTTGGATCTTTCTCTTGGGCTTGATCCCAACCTTCGTCAATAGCCCGTCGTCGTGTTGCTCCAGTACGACGTTAATTAAAATTCTTACCTACCTATCTCGTATATCGGGAAAATCAAACATCCTTTGAGAGAGACCTTACCTGTCAAGCAATTGAGCGCTTGGCTTTAAGGTTATGGTAATGGTAATTTTTAATAAACGACTGTTAAGCAACACAACTGGCTATTGACGACGATCCAGGTTAAATCCCCTACGGGAAATATCCGAGGACAACACCAAGTAACTTTGAACCACGGTCAGATGACGAGGAAACACCTGAGCTGGCACCCTACTCTCCAAACTTCCACACCAACCCAATGTGAGGCGGCTGGTTCACCTTAAATCTGTCGTGACCGAAAGTCCTCACGGGTTGGTGTGTAAGTTTATAGAGTAGTGTGCCAGCTCAGGTGTTGCCTCGTCATCTGACCGTGGTTCAAAAATACGAGGTGTTGTCCTCGGATCTTTCCCTTAAGGTATTGATCCCGAACCGCCGTCAATAGCCCGTTATGTTGCTCTAGTGCGACGTTAATTAAAAATTACTAATATTTTCTTTTGCGTCCCCCCCCCATACACAGTTACAAATTTTCATTTATCCTAAATTTCAGTTGTTAACATTAGAGGTATCTCTCCATAGGGGTAAATGCAACCAAATAATAATTTTACAAATCTCCTCACTTCAATAGAAGTGGAAATTGATTAGTTGTAACAAATAACGTCAATTGGACGCATTATTTCAATCAAATAATAGGATTGGTAATAATATATTACAAATCACTTGACCTCAAATAGAAGTAGATATTAATTAATTTAAAAAATAACTCCGAATTGTCACAATGATACCTCGTTAATCGTAACAATGACAACGAATGGTAACAAATATTGCTCTAGTTATTCTGGGGACAGTTCAAAAATAATGTAAATTTGGGAAAGCTTAGGAATACAACACCATGTACACGGTACATGGCGACGATTTCATAAACCCAATGTCAAGTAATATTAATCTATATACAA
The DNA here is from genome assembly GCA_947359465.1 of Metellina segmentata. NCBI lineage: Eukaryota > Metazoa > Arthropoda > Arachnida > Araneae > Tetragnathidae > Metellina > Metellina segmentata. The sequence goes on from OX375881.1 coordinate 96,864,126, forward strand.
TATAAGAATATCTACAACTACTTATAATTCTCTTCTAACAATCTTTTTTCAAGAATTTTATTCACTATAATTTTTAGTCCTTATCTGGATTTGGGGCTTGTCCATAAATTTTTTGGGTGCTTTCTTGTATTTCCTTGGGAAATACTGTCCTCTAATATCGTCACATCTCCTACAGTTGTAAATCACGTGATGCATCTATACTTTCGTTGCATTCACATGCCATTTCCTTTCCAAAAAATATGTAATTTGGTAATATTTAGTTAACGTCGTACTAGAACAACACAACGTGCAATTGAGGACAGTCCGAGATCAATCCATTAAGGAAAAGAACCGAAGACAACACCTCGTAATTTTGAACCATGGTCAGATGACGAGGAAACACCTGAGATGACACCCCACTCTCCAAACTTCCACACCAACCCAACGTGAGGACTTTCGGCCACGACAGATTTAAGATGCACCAACCTCCTCTACACCATACGATTACAAACATTCATGCCCGGACCCGGATTCGAACCACGAACTTTCCGATCTAGAGGCTAACACCTTAACCACCATGCCGGTTGGTCGACCCGAATAATCTGTTCTAATGTGCTCCAAAAGATCCATGGCTGGTTATAAATTGGTTCAGTTCAAATGAGCTTAACAATCTTCCTCGTGAGAGACATCCTGATATTTCTGGTAGACACCCCTTCCTTTCACCGAATAGTCCCAGCGCTTTTACCACTCCTTGTTGAGGGCCGATTTTTTCCTAATTTTTTCCTTATGTATTCTTACTTTATTTTTTGTTGTTTATCGATGCTCCTACTCTTGTTGGCTTGGTATCGACATTCGAAGAGTGGAGAGCCATTTTAGGTGTCCGCGAATATGGTTCAAAATTACGAGATGTTGTCGTGTTGGGATTGGTCTCCTCTTGGGATTGGTTCTTTATCTTTGGGATTGGTCTGAGACTTTTTCCAATAGCCCACGTGTTCCTTACCAGTTGGATGTCAAATTGGTAATTGGTAATTTTACGTTAACGTCGTACTAGAGCAACACAAAGGGCTATTGACGACGGTCCGGGATCAGTCCCTTAAGGGAAAGATCCGAGGACAACACTTCGTAATTTTGAACCACGGTCAGATGACGAAGCAACACCTGAGCTGGCACCCCACTCTCCAAACTTCCACGCCAACCCAACGTGAGGACTTTAGGCCACGACAGATTTAAGGTGCACCAGCCGCCTCTACACCATACGCTTACAAACATCCATGCCCGAACCCGGATTCGAACCAGGAACCTTCCGATCCAGAGGCTAACACCTTAACCACTATACCGGACCAGTTGGATGTCGATTCAACTACCTACAGTTTTATATTTCCCGTTCAAAACCGATGTACCACAGACTGACGAGCCACTTGTTTGGAGGGTGGCCCAACCAAAATAATCATTTGTTGCACATCACACTATCATTTTAAAATCCGGTTTCCTTTAGAGTGTGTGGGAAAGTTCGTAACACTACCCCGTTCCATCTCATCTTTTCGAGCGATTATACCGGCGGTTGTATACAAACAAATCACGTACCAACACCGCTCTCTGGTCACCATAATTGTTACTTACACTTTCCCTAAAGCAGAATCACGATGCAAAAAAAAAGTCCAACGACCTTTTTTAATAGCTTTGTTTATATGTTTTCGGAACCCTTTTCGCACGCGCATTAAATATGGAGCTACAAGGACCACGTGCGTCATCAAACTAGATGCAGCACATCCATCTCGCCTGGTTTTCCCCCTGGGAATTCCCCTTTCCCAAAGGCAGAAGACAGGTGCGAAAAAAAAAATGTAACAATCCTCCGCTGGGATTGAAGGTCAGAGCATTTCGGGTGGGGCTGCTCCATAATGTTTACAGCAATCGCATCTTTTACAATGATGCCACTTGCTGAGTATTACAGGCTTTGGGGCGGTAATTTTGATGTTTTTTTTTATAGGTTTTTGTTGGGCTGTGTCAGACGTGGAAGAAAAATGCTTGAAAAGCGTTTTGGAAATATTTCATGTTGTAGTTTGACGTATAGAGGTTTTCCCCTTGATTGTTAATCCCCAGAAATATTGTCTTCGCATCTGAGATATTAAGGATGACCGTGATATAATTTTTAAAACAAAAAGTATTATTTCGGTGCAATTAATTAATGTTTGTATGTTGTATATATATATATATATATATATATATGATGATGGACGAGATATGTATCTCGTCGAAAAAATTAGAATTTAAATCCCTTGTGTAACATGAAAAACACACATCTTGGAGCATTACGAAGCATAAAAATAGTAGATCTTGTATGCTAATAAAATTAATGATTTCAATGCTTTTTGTAAAACATGTAATATTACTTATATTTATAGCACAAAGATAATTTCTATGTTTTATTTACCTCTCCTGTTTTTTTTTTTCAAAACATTTTAAATTTGTCTCTTGTCCTTCTGCAAGTGGTTTTGCTACGCTGTTTTTAGTCCTTGGTCCAATAGGTTCTTGGTTTGAATCCCGGATAAGGCGTGGATGTATATAGTGGCTCGTAATCACACTTTAAAGTCTTAATTGCAGGAACTCCTAGTTCCCTCGATCTAATTACTCCAGGAGTGCTAAACTTCAGAGTTTACTTATTTCTCTTGAATAGGTAGACTCCTCAGAGTTTGCTAATTACTTCTACAGTAGCAGACTCCAGAGTTTACTTAATTAAGTAAACTCCACAGAGTTTACTTATTACTCATAAATAGGTTCTACTGAGTTTACTAATTACTCCAACAGTGCTATACTCTACTGAGTTTACTAATTTCTCCGACAGTGGTAGACTCTACTGAGTTTACTAATTACTCCGACAGTGGTAGACTCCAGACTTAACTAATTATTCCAAGAGTGATAGACTCCAGAGTTTACTAATTTCTCCGACAGTGGTAGACTCTACTGAGTTTACTAATTACTCCGACAGTGGTAGACTCCAGACTTAACTAATTATTCCAAGAGTGATAGACTCCAGAGTTTACTAATTACTCCGGAAGAGGTAGACTCCAGAGTTTACTTATTACTCTTAAATAGGTAGACTCAACAGACTTTACTAATTACTTCGACAGCAGTAGACTCCAGATTTTACTAAATACTCCAAGAGTGATAGACTCCGGAGTTTACAAATTATTCTTATATTTGCACACTTCATAGTTTTTTAATTACTCCAAGTGGTAGAAATTATTGTAGAGCAAAAAACTAAACTCAAACTAAATTATTTCAGATGAACATCTTCCAATTAAAAAAAATGCAATAAAAAGTCATAACAAATATCAATACTTTTAAAGTATCAATACTAAAATAACTCTTATAGTTTTCAGTCAAATATCGCCATAAAATGTTTAAGAATAACAGTATTTGCATTTTTATTTTAATATCTATATTTAAAACTAAGAGTGAGAGGACGTATAAACAGTAAGTGTGTAAACTGTGTAAAACGTAGAAGACATACAAGATTATACCTAAATTTCAGATAGGATTCCTAAATTTCTTTTATAAAGTGGCCTCAGCGATCCGAAAATACGTGGGACCTCTATATTAGTTAGAGATTGTAAATAAAAGTCAACAAAACTGGAAATGATAAGTTTAAGGTAAAACTTAGTAAGTATGCAAATTGTTTGTGTTAAATCAGATCGTTCAATCATACTATCAGATCGTGTAAAATCTACAAAATACTGTTTAACTTTACTTTGTCAGAGAACAGGAGTAACTATCACCGATTGTGAACGTAGAAAGGTGAGAGTTTTAGTAGTTTTTACTTCACGGCAGGGGGGGGGAGTAGACGACGCGAGAACAGCACGTGGGACCTCTATATTAGTTAGAGATTGTAAATAAAAGTCAACAAAACTGGAAATGATAAGTTTAAGGTAAAACTTAGTAAGTATGCAAATTGTTTGTGTTAAATCAGATCGTTCAATCATACTATCAGATCGTGTAAAATCTACAAAATACTGTTTAACTTTACTTTGTCAGAGAACAGGAGTAACTATCACCGATTGTGAACGTAGAAAGGTGAGAGTTTTAGTAGTTTTTATTTCACGGCAGGGGGGGGGGAGTAGACGACGCGAGAACAGCACGTGGGACCTCTATATTAGTTAGAGATTGTAAATAAAAGTCAACAAAACTGGAAATGATAAGTTTAAGGTAAAACTTAGTAAGTATGCAAATTGTTTGTGTTAAATCAGATCGTTCAATCATACTATCAGATCGTGTAAAATCTACAAAATACTGTTTAACTTTACTTTGTCAGAGAACAGGAGTAACTATCACCGATTGTGAACGTAGAAAGGTGAGAGTTTTAGTAGTTTTTACTTCACGGCAGGGGGGGGGGAGTAGACGACGCGAGAACAGCACGTGGGACCTCTATATTAGTTAGAGATTGTAAATAAAAGTCAACAAAACTGGAAATGATAAGTTTAAGGTAAAACTTAGTAAGTATGCAAATTGTTTGTGTTAAATCAGATCGTTCAATCATACTATCAGATCGTGTAAAATCTACAAAATACTGTTTAACTTTACTTTGTCAGAGAACAGGAGTAACTATCACCGATTGTGAACGTAGAAAGGTGAGAGTTTTAGTAGTTTTTACTTCACGGCAGGGGGGGGGAGTAGACGACGCGAGAACAGCACGTGGGACCTCTATATTAGTTAGAGATTGTAAATAAAAGTCAACAAAACTGGAAATGATAAGTTTAAGGTAAAACTTAGTAAGTATGCAAATTGTTTGTGTTAAATCAGATCGTTCAATCATACTATCAGATCGTGTAAAATCTACAAAATACTGTTTAACTTTACTTTGTCAGAGAACAGGAGTAACTATCACCGATTGTGAACGTAGAAAGGTGAGAGTTTTAGTAGTTTTTACTTCACGGCAGGGGGGGGGGAGTAGACGACGCGAGAACAGCACGTGGGACCTCTATATTAGTTAGAGATTGTAAATAAAAGTCAACAAAACTGGAAATGATAAGTTTAAGGTAAAAAACTTAGTAAGTATGCAAATTGTTTGTGTTAAATCAGATCGTTCAATCATACTATCAGATCGTGTAAAATCTACAAAATACTGTTTAACTTTACTTTGTCAGAGAACAGGAGTAACTATCACCGATTGTGAACGTAGAAAGGTGAGAGTTTTAGTAGTTTTTACTTCACGGCAGGGGGGGGGGTAGACGACGCGAGAACAGCATGTCGTGCTTGACCTGCCGGGAAGTAAAATGCAACGACAAGGAAAGCCACAGTTCGGAAAAAATGGAGGTAGGTTGGTATTTTAATTGGCGTCGCACTGGGAGCAGCACAATGGGCTATTGACGACGAACACGATCCATCCCCAAGGGAAAAATCTGAGGAAAACACCCCGTAATTTTGAGGGTCAGATGATCAGGCAACACCTGAGCTGGCACCTCACCTCGCCAAATTTCCACACCACGCCAACGTGTGGACATTTGAGGCCACGGTAGATTTAACGTGCACCAGCCCCCTTTATACACGACGGGTTTGGGTTCGAACTTGGAACCCTCCGGTTGTTGATGGGCTGTTCTTCCAAACGGGCTACCACTGCCCCTGGCAGAAATAAAGGATAAGCAAGTTTCAAAATACAGATCTTGTAATGAAATAGACACAGCGCAAGTGGGCGCAGTCACTGCAACCCAGAAAGGTTCAATACCGAGGGCTTACGAATCGATTTGGGCCGATTGGTATCGATACACAGACTAATGTATAAATCACCCCGTACAATCATTTTAACCAATAAACAACGTGTCCCACTATAGAATTCATGATTTTTCCTACAACCACTAAACAGATCAAACGGAACCATCCCGAAACAATAGCATTAAGCTGAAGGAACGGGTTTCATCCATTTCGTTAGAAAGACGATGTTTAAAATTCGATGATGTCATCTGGTTTTTCACGGTTTTGCAATTAAAGTCGGAATATCCTATTTATTTATAACAGGCGATATGGCATTTTTTGACACCTAAACCTATTTATCCGTTTCCTCCATTTTCTTCTATGGTTATTTCTAGCTCCTAGATGTCTCGTTTGCCTTTTGTCATCAGACTACCAAATAATATTATTGAAACATTTCGGCCATAGTTTTACAATATTATACCTATCCATATTCAGATTAAGCGTATTTAAATTATATGGCAAAACTGGGAATGATTCCCGTAGTGGTTGTAGATTTCCCAATTGCGGTTTCACATACATGGAACCAATCCTCCTAGTGGTTTTGAGGAGATATATCGTTCATCAAGGTATTACTAAAGTTTCTAACGACAAGATATATCGTCATTCATTAAGCCATCGGCGATTTTTTTTTATGATGACGAGATCAAGATCTGATTTGATTTCTTTTAATGACGAGATAACTCGTCTATCAAGGTCTGGTTAGATTAGCTAATGACGAGATACCTCATCGAACCGAAACACAAAAATGTTTAAAGATCATAGGTGGTTTAAAAAAAAAAACCCGAAAACATCAGATACAAGCGTCTGCTTACTCTTGAACTTTAGCCAGTATTTTGCCGAAAGGTCAACTTGAAGGTATTGAAGAGAGGATGCACATGCTGGAGAAGAATCTACCAGATAACGTTAACCAATGTGCAATGATTGCCGTCTGTAAGTACTGGCTAGTTCGTAGCTAAAAATAAGTTCAATAGATGCAAGATATTCATTCCACTGCGCCATCGATATATGTCTCCCGACGAATAAAAACAAATACTTGTTGCGCATTATATTACTTGCAATTTTAACGTCCTTACACAACTCGTTAACCATCCGAGAAGACAAGACAAATTCCCACCATACATCAAGAACCCTCATCACTCGATAACCATTACGATCATCGCCTCATCGAGCTGCTCAGATGTCCGGTAGGTCTCAACACACTGCGCAACCATCTTCAGATGTCTGTGGATCATCTTTTCGAAGAAGAAAAAGCGAAGAGAGAATGAGAGTAACGAAGATGAGACACTTCCAGCCGTGGAAAGAGAAACAGAAAGAAAGAGAGTCGGCCTAGAAAAGGGCGTCCAGTTACGTTCCGGTTTATCAGGTCCGGTGGAGGTCCGAAAGCGAAGGTCGCTCAAAACTAGGCCGATCTGTTTCTTTTCTTCAGTCCGCTAACAGATTTCTTTTCCCCCACGTCAGTTCGTAAAGGGAAAAAAAATCGGGTGATATCACTCCGAGGGAATTCGAGACCTGATGCCATCGAGCGAGAGCGAAAAATTTATGTACGAAAAACAGAAACGTGAGAGTTGGCACGTTTTTTTCATAATTCGGACGATTATTTTCGCGTGACGTTATTTTGAGAAGCAGTAAAAGCGGACCGCTTGTGACCAGCGCTTAATGAGATCTCATGCACAACCTTGCAAGGCCATCGTCTGAAAGGAATCCGAATGAGGTGTTTATTTAGATTCGCTTGAATGGCAACAGGAATGCTCTTTTTTGTTGTTGACTTTTTTTGTTCGCTGGGCAGGTGAAAGACGTGCCTTTTGTTGCGATATGAAATTTTGATAACGGATTGCTGTTGTGATAGTTTGAAGGAAAGGTTAGCTGTAACGACGCCATGATTGGATATTGTTGGAGTAGTTACAAGTTGAGTTTGCTAACTCTAAAATGGTGTTAATGGATTCATCTGTAGAATATAAGACACTGCTTTGTGAGCTGAGCCTATCTGTCGATTTCTGCACAAGCACTCCAGAAGCCACATTATATCACGACATTGTTAAGCTCGAAGGAAAGTTTAGATGTAACGCGACATCATGATTGTTGTAGTAGTTACAAGTTGAGTTTGCTAACTCTAAAATGGTGTTAATGGATTCACCTGCAGATTATAAGAGATTGCTTTTTGATCTGAGCTTATCTGTTTTAATTTCAGCACAAGCACCCCAGAAGCAACACTATGTCGCGACATTGTTAAGTTCGAAGGAAAGTTTAGATGTAACGCGACATCATGATTGTTGTAGTAGTTACAAGTTGAGTTTGCTAACTCTAAAATGGTGTTAATGGATTCAACTGTAGATTATAAGAGACTACTAAATGTGAACTGAGATTATATGGTTTTAATTTCAGAACAAGCAATCTAGAAGTGACAATATTACGATATAGTTATATTCGAAGGAAAGTTTAGATGTAACGCGACGCCATGATTGCTGTAGTAGTTACAAGTTGAATTTGCTAATTCTAAAATGGTGTTAATAGACTCAACTGCAGGTTATAAGAGACTGCTAAATGTGAACTGAGCTTATATGGTTTTAATTTCAGAACAAGCAATCTAGAAGTGACAATACCACGATATAGTTTTTTTCGGAGGAAAGTTTAGATGCTACGCTACGTAATGAATATACAGTTACAACGCTTCGTTATTGGAGTATTCAGTTACAAGTTAAGTTCTTAACTCTGAAATGATTCTAATGGATTTAACTACAGTTTATAGGACACTGCCTTGCGAACGGAGCTACTAGTAGATTCGAAGAGAACTGTTTCAATTTCAGCAGAAGCAATCAAATAGTTACAAACACAAAATAGTATATAGAATATATAAAATCAAATATCAGAACGAGACAACATTTATTTACATACAAGAAACGAAGCAGTACACATCTCCAAGCAACAAATACTCAAAAACAAACAAGTGTTCATAAAACGAAACGTTTTATACTCCGAAGTAAACGTCATATATTTTATTGAACGAGCAACTGAAAACCAATAAAAAATATCAACAGAATTGTTTAAAAAGGAACGAAAGGATGTATTATGTATTGGAAAAATATATTTGGAGTTCTCTCATATTAATATGTTTCATTTATACTGTCTTATAGATTCGTATCTATAGTGGGGCCGATAAGTTTTGTTCAATGAATGTAGCTATTTTTGATGAAACTCAGCAATAACATCAAACTTAAAATTAATCGGCAAAAAAATTTAAAACTGTCTGTAAAATCAAAAAAAAAAAAAACTAGTTTGAACTTCAGTGTACTATAAGCACACTCAGAAAAAAAATAAGTGGTAAGAACTGAAATAAATATTTATTCACGCAGGTGAAAAATATAAATAACTTTAAAACACAAACCGAAAAGCAATTTCTCTAAAAGGAAAAGGTAAGAGTATGAGGGAAAGAGGGTTAAGAGTCCATTGTGAAATTAAGACCGCAGATCTATACGAACTGAAAACAAGGTATAATATCCAGTATCCAGCGTAAATTATTTTTACCTCCTAAAAATTTAAATAAGTAAACATCTGTTAAAAGCATTATTATCAGCGTGCATTATCCTTTTTATCCCTTCTGGTCGTTTAACTTTGTATCAAAACATACCCTTTCGTGACTATCCACTGATGCAAAAACTTGTTTGAAACTGTTATCAGTTCTAGGAAAAGAGTAATCAGTTTTTCCTACTTCGATTCTTATTCAAACCAGGAGCAACAGGGAAGTGTTGCCTCCATGAGGTATATTATCAATATGGTACAGCTTCATTCTACGTTTCTTGTTGTGGCAACGGCCTTGGCGATTTTTTCGCCAAGGTAAGAATTATTTCAAATGAGCCAATGAAATCAAACGACATTTTAACGGATTTTGAAAGAATTTTCTAGAACAGTCAAAATGAAAATTTAAACTTTCCGTTTGCCGAGGTCGCCATGAAAACCGCAATAACTGTAATATTGAAGTGTTGCCTTAACCCGCCATAACTCGCTAGTAGAAGTGCACAAAAAAAAGCGCCAAGGCCGTTGCCACCACAATAAAAGTAGACTGAAGCTGTACCGTCACTATATAGAAAAATGATCAATACTCATGTTATTAGAATCTCCGACGAGATATCTCGTCGAAATCATTGGATGGTTGATTTTCAATTTACGACTACACAGAGAGTTAAGTCAATATATTACATACTTCTCTGTTATACTATATTAGTCCATTAACATTTCAACCAAAATTTCATTCATATCTACACCTTGATGGAACTTCTATGAATTAGACTTTTAACAACCTAACAGTGTTGCCATTAAGCAGTAGAAAGAAATGTGTTGCCACATAGTAAAAAATTCAATGAAGATAAATGAATGGAACAAATTAAATCATTGTGTAGATAAAAATGAAGTGCTTGTTGGCTCATATTTTCGCCCTAATTCAAGTTACTAACCAGTTTTGGTTATTCTAAAGAAAAATTAGGTTTTCCGATTTTCGGTTCTGTCTGTCCGTTTGTCTGTATCTGTATGCCCGCACAACGTTCAAACGACTGGATATATTTTCTTAAAATTTTATATAATTTGAGTACTTACAATAACTTTAGTGACTGATATTCACAGCATCAGTCTGTCTGTCTTTTTTGTTTTATGTCTATTTTTATGTTTGTACGCTATATGTATCACGAAAAACAATTTAAATATAATAACAAAATGTTATAGCTTTCAACTTGGTGAATACGTTATTTAAATTTTCTTTGCTTACAGTCAGAGGAGCACACAGGTAGGTTAAAAAGCAACTGAATACCCATACTTATATGAACCTTAATTTGGCAGTTGGGGAAGCTGAATGTAAATTGAGCATTACGATTACTGAGATTGTTTTATTGTGTGTTACACACACGCACTTTATGAATTAAGTTACTACAATTTTACAGGAAACGTACTTAGGAAGGGGCATTCCTAATCCTCCCCCAAAATTCTCAAAGTTGGCTTTTGTAGAAGTCGGTAGAAGTTTTTGAAGAAGTATGAAATGCATTGCATGGGTGGATAGGCATGCATTTGATTTGAGTCCATAGTACGAGGTCGAACTTATAAAAATATCGAAGAGTAGCTAAAACATTACTTTCTTGAATGATGTTGGCATTTTTTTACAAAGGTGAAAAGTGGATATTCTAGTCTCACGTGTTCAATTTACAAGTTAACTACTTCAACCCGAGTAGGGTTGGGTTGTTTTGTTAGTAAGAGATTAAAAGTTAATGATGGTATAAATCAAATTACTAGTTTGTAGAAACATTTAAAATGTAGTAATGAACGCTTTCACTATGGTATGATTGCTTCCCTATTACATGTCACAAAATTAGGTTGTATTTATTTTTCAACTGTAATCATTTGAACCAGCTGTGTTCTAGTTTTCCATTTAAGAGTTTATAAAAAGCAACGCCTGAGCTGGAATTCATAAAAGAAAAATAGAACTTATGTGTATAGGAGTAGTCGGCTAAAAGATTTAAACTTGAGCATTAAAATATCAAAAGATATAAACTAAGCAAATTAATTTTCGTTGAACTTTTGAACACTTGAAACTGTATTGTATAACTTATTTGCTTTGATCTTAAAATTACCAATGTATAAGAGAGATTTTCAGTGTAAACAAAAATTAAACTGCGAAGATTTTAACTCTCTAAGATTTACTTGTTGGGTTACTTAATACTCAGAAATTGAAACAGAAATATTGAAGCATATAGATTGAGATGATACAGATTAATGATCTTAAGTAGAATGTTATTAAAATTCAGCACTCCGAAAATATATTTAGTTTATAACTAACATTTATTCGATCAAATAATGTTTTTTTTTTCCATGAAACAAGTGTAAATTTCATAACACTTCAAGTCATAATAACTCATGTTTCAATAATGTTCTTGATTTTGTTGAATTCACATGCAGTTTTCATATTTCATGATCACTTCACTGACCACTTACACGCAGCTAATGATTTTGTATAACTGGTGATACATAGTGATGGATAATTTCATTAAAATAATTATCAATTTTTTGGTTTCCGATTCAATAGACAGTGAGTCCCGAAAGTAATTGTTCACGTCCGTTTTTCACTAGTTTACGGAATGTAGTTACAATTTTACCACTAAAAAGATACATGTTTCTATTTTTAACTTCCCATCAAAGTAATCAAATGATTATTAACAGTTTTGTTTTAAATATTTCAAATGTAACAAAATCCGTGAAATCCGAAAAATTGTCAAAATGTACCTAATTTGATTTTATTGTACTTTAAGATAGAATTCAAATAGTATTTCATAAGTAAGATGTTGATGACTAAACATTATATAAGGTGTAATATAATTGTATAATTATGTAAGGTGTGAAATGATATATAAGAGATCAAAACGATCATAAATCTGACCTCATTTTAAAGATTTTTTGTATTCTATCATTACCTTTTTGAGGAAATCGAAAAAAATCATACCATCATTAAGTACTTTTATCATAAAGTAATTTCATCAGAATAATTTTATCAGAATAATTTTTTTATAAAGTAGGGAGAGAGAGAAATTCATTGAAAATCTATCTTAGAACAAAATAGAATTAAATTGATACTAGTTTCACCAAATAACTGACATACAAATACAAATACAAATATTGACGACCAGTTACAGGCTCAAGCCCAACAATGCTGGTTCTTTGTTTATGAATTCCCCAATTCCCACTGACTATCCAATTGTATCTTAAATTCGTACACTCCCTTTGAATTAACTATATTGTCTGGCAACGCGTTCCATTTGTCTATTACCCTATTAAAGTAGTAGTTTTTCCTTAAATCCCAATTAAAATGTGCCTTATTCGATTTATACCCATGGCCCCTTGTTCTGTTATCCCTATTTAGACTTAAAACCATCTAAAGTGTATGGTAAAGTGGAAATTTTTTTTAGACTGTTTTTTGCGCCTTTGTTTAACATTTGTGATTTGTAAAGTACACTTTTGTACTGTCCGATTTCATAGGTTATGTCACATTTGAAATATTTTTAGTACTGACAATAACCTATTATATTGATGACTATTTAAAACTGACAATAACCTATTATATTGATAAGGAAAAACAAAAGTAGATTACGTATGCTATCAAAATACAAATACTATCTTTCTAAAGTAGAACCTTAACAATAAAAAAAAATTATACAAAGGTATCTTTCAAAAGCTATTCCATAAAGGTTAGTTTAAAAGGTTAAAAGTTTCCTTAGGTTAAAAGTTTAGCATAACTTCAGTAACATTTATTCTTGCCTTATTTGTTTATTAAATCATGTTTCCATCGCTAGATCTAACAGTTTATTACTTGTTTTTATCTGATATGTCTGATATTACGACTACGAAATATCCTCGATGACTAAAGAAATAAAAGAAAAATACTGATGGCTCAAATTTAAATTCTGAACTTAATTACCATGTTTCATTTCAAAATTTCTTTTATTTTCTAATGCGTTTTAATTACCTTAAATTAAGTAAAATGTGTACCCATTTATTGATTTGGAATAAAAACATAATCTGTTCTTAATTTTAAACGATCTTTCGATACACAAAATAAATCGTCAGGGAAACCTTAAATGACCTCATTTATCAGAGTTCCATTAGTAGACGTTAAAAAATTAAAATAGTGTCTCCATAGTAACCAGGCGATTGGTGTTTGTTCTTTCCTCATCGCTCTTCTATCTTTGCTTTGTCATCATCGAGAATATCACTTAAAGCAACATTTAGAATGTGTTTTGTACTATTGTATCCCAAGTAAAAATATTAGGTTTCTATTTACGAATTTGAAAGCAATTAGCTGAATAGTTTCTTGCGATAAAGTATTTCAACATTTATCAAGAGACTATCGAGTTATTACTCATTAGACGTGTCTATGAATTCTTAAAAAACCTGGAGAATTTAGTGCTTGGATAAAAATGGATTTCGAAATGTTTCCAAAAATGTTTTTCAATAGATTAAATTTCAACGAGGGTCTAAAAATGTTAACTTTTCTGCACATATACTATCTTCAATGCGATTAATTTGAAAAAAATATTTATCACTAACACATGAAAGTATGCAAGAATAGTCATTTTTCAAACGGTTGCTAAATTGTAATACTTTTTATACTTTGGACGATACATAATTCCTCGTCATTTACTCACGTATGCATACTTTTTATATTAATTTAAAGCAATTTAGTTTTATGAATTAGGTAAATAATTTTACTATATTCAACAATTTCTGAATATTTGACGCATTAAAACACTGAGAAAAAATGTAATTGATATTAATTGTGCAATTAAGTAATTATGTACAATGGTAAACATTTACTTGATTGCGCAGTTAATAATAAGTACATTATTATTTCATTTTTGCATTAGTTAGTTCATTGCAAGTGAAAGCAACAAAAAATGCGAGATGTTACTCGTTCGTTATGTATTTGCAAAAAAGTTAGAAGTTTATGTACTTCTTCATAAATCATTCCCAAAAGAATCTGAAACTCGTAGGATTAAAAAAAAAAAAAGAGCGATCACAAAATATATAACAATTTCTGATTGAATTCATTTTTAACTTCTTTGAAAATTTAATGTATTTGGGTTCAACTACAGTCAATATTTACTGTTGAACGAACATTTTTATCTGCAAAGTGTTTTCATTTTGAAAGTTTTTATTTGTTTAGAGTTTAGAGGTAATGGGAAAAACCCATCAGCCCCCTTCTTTTTGGAATTCGCTACTATAAATCTTTATTCCTGAACAAAATAACGCTAAGAAAAAATAACTCTTTTGTCTGTAAAGCCATAAGGATTAATTTTAGATTTTATGCTGTCTGACCTGTGTGCTTCAAGTTTTGATACAGAAACAACTTTTAGATGTTGAAGTCAAATATTTTATGAGAAGCTCAACATTTAACGTTTCATTACTTTTGTGTCACAAAAGTTTATAATTACAGATGTTTATCTATATGGTCTGAATGTCTACTAATTGATATTATGTATTTGTGCACCAAACGCAACGTATACAACCTTTTTAATTTTATGAGTTTAATAAATAATTACTGATCGCCTGATTTTGAAGCTGATTAAATGAATTTCAATTAATCAAAATATAAACAAATTTAAAGTGTAAATATTTTTAGTGTTACACAACAGGCTATTTACAAATTACAGGAGGATAAGGATTTTAATTTCAATTACAAAATAAGTACCGGAAATACGTTTTGCCATAAAACACTAGCAACATGTACATTTAATTTCATAACAAAAATATCTCACGCCAGAGTTTCATGTATGGTGTGATTGCTTTTGTTTTGTTTCCAACTTCTAAGTAATTTTAATAGAACCCAAATATTTCATGTAATTGACATCTGGTTTAAAAAAGTAAAAAATATTAAATATTAATATTTCATACTAAATATTAATATTTTATACTAAATATTAATATTTTATACTAAATATTAATATTTTATACTAAATATTAATATTTTATACTAAATATTAATATTTTATACTAAACATTAATATTTTATACTAAATATTAATATTTTATACTAAATATTAATATTTTATACTAAACATTAATATTTTATACTAAACATTAATATTTTATACTAAACATTAATATTTTATACTAAGTATTAATATTGTATACTAAACATTAATATTTTATACAAAATATTGATATTTTATACAAAATATTGATATTTTATATTAAATATTGATATTTTACACTAAATATTAAGATTTTATACTAAATATTAATATTTAATACTAAATATTAATAGAAAAATATTAAATATATTTCAAAATATCCCTGATGGATGTAGGACATATGTTCTAACTTTTAATTACATATCAACATTTATAAATAGTTCATACCGATCAGGTTACGAAAAACTTAATAAATGTTTACAAAGAATCAGTTTTGATGGATGCATTCGTAAATAAACATCTAAACCGAAAGTCAAGTGGTCTCTTATTTTCTATTTCGTATTTTTAT
This sequence comes from Metellina segmentata, assembly GCA_947359465.1. Taxonomy (NCBI): domain Eukaryota; kingdom Metazoa; phylum Arthropoda; class Arachnida; order Araneae; family Tetragnathidae; genus Metellina; species Metellina segmentata. The sequence continues at coordinate 96,879,861 of OX375881.1, forward strand.
AAGATGCTTACGAAAGCTTTCAGTAATTGAAAACTAATAAGTGCCGTTGAAACAAAATAGTAATAGAACATAAATATTTTTAAATGAATTAAAATATCCCTTAAGACAACGCTGATTTTAAAAGTAGAAAAGTTTTCCTTTATCAAATTAAAACAACAATACTTTGCTCTGATTGATTGATAGACTATTCTGCGCAATTATAAGGTCGCTATTATACTATAAAAGTTCTTCGTCAGAGATCTTTTATAAAATAAGTTTGACGACGCAATATGATAGAGAAATGGTCAACTTGGATAAAAGACGCGCTTCGTCAAAGTTTTTTTTTTTTATCAAAGTCAGCCTCCTCATCCGATTTTTCATAAAAGATTTATGTTCATGTAGTTACAACCGCTAAAGAATACATACATACTTTAGGATTTGATCAAATAATTTTTTTAAAAACGGACAGGGGGCTGTGTCGGGACACGGTCCCTAAGTTTACGGCGTAGAATACGTCAGAGAGGTCATATAAATAATGAGAGTGAAAGAAATTAGTACAAAACTGTTTTAATTTCACTCATCAAATGTTCACCGCTGCTCACATAATATGTGAGAATCAATTGGTGCACTGGCTGTTGATGTTGAAGGTTGTGGCTCATTATCGATCTCCATGGGTAGAACTTGTTATATTTTCAAAATGTGTGTTCTTGTTCAGAACTATTCCTAACAAACATTCTTTGACTGACTGTATTACTGGAGGAGTAGACTAATCGGTATTTCTCAGTGGAAGTTCTGGTCTCTTCTGCATTTGATAAGCCGATCAGGTTGTTAAATTATTGTGTTTTGTGTTTGAAATAAATTCGATTTCTATTTTAAATAATATGAATTTAATCCGTTTGCAATACACGAGTATGAACAGGCATTTGTTGTGTCTGGCATTTGTTCACCTTGAAGGTGCGACGACTATGATTTAAAGAACTTCCTCCGAGCCGGTTGACACTCAGCATTGCATGTCCGTATCTTCTTGGATTCCCATCTCCCGATCTTTCTTCATGTTGACGTTTTCTGTAATTCTTCTGGTGTTTATTATGCATATATTTTGACATTTTGAAAATTTTGCGATTTTCCACACTTTGGAATTTGATATGTAAATAAATATTAAAAAATTTAGTTTCTTTTGTTAGTATTTATAAAACGCAAAAAGACGAAACAAATGACACCTCAAACGTCGTACTCCCATAAAGAAGGTCGGAACTAGATTAAATTAATGTGAGCGGCAGTGTGCATTTTCGTGACGACTCAAATTTGCGCTACGATTGCATCAGACGATGACATCAGCGAAAGATCTATGAGTATTTATAACATTCTTTGTATTATGCTCTTTTTCAATGCGATATTGTGCATTTATGTAGCGTTTATATTTTTCAGATTACTAAGCTTTCCGCACTTACGCTTTTTGGTGACAGTCAAAAATTAAGTGTGGTACCTCAAAGATAAGATGTATCCTACGACAAAAATGAGTGATTTGTGGTCAGTGGAAGCTACAAAGATGTTAATTTGCGAATATCAGAAATTTGAATTTTTCCATGATGGACACGATGATTACTAAAACAGAAACAAACGCGGTTGGATGCTTATAAAGAAATAGAAAATGTTTTCATAGAAAATGGATAACAGTACATCACTGGAGATGTGAAAAAAGAACGTAACTGGTTGACGAGCCAGTACCTTGCGAAAAAGTTGAAGTAGTGCATTTTCTGTGATATTAAAGGTCATACCTTCAGAGTCAAATAATTGGAAGTAGCCTTCACCCATCCTTAATAGTTCATGTAATTTCTATGATCTACCGTGACCAACTCCAGAAAAGAGTTATGTACAACTTTTAACTCTCGCATAGCAATCCATGGTCTTACCCCCACCAAACTTCTTTTTCTTCCTATTTTTTTAAATCGAAGCCATTACCATAAATGCAAATGATAAATTTGTTACAGTAATAAAAATAGAAGTTTTATAAAAGATCTTTGTCAAAGAACTTTTAAGACATGAAATGGAAACAAATACTTTTGTTTCCGACTAAAGCAAGTAACTTTCGTGTAAATTCAAAACATATGGTTATTCCATTTTATGGTGAAATACGATCTTTATATACGTGTGTACTTTGTAATGCTCCACAGTAAAATTATTTAAACAAGTCAAAGATTAGTAACACTATCTCAATGAACAAAATTTTATTGGTAATACATTCAAATAACCGCTTTAAAAGAAACGTAACTATTAGAAACTATTAAAATCTCTAAAATATTATGATACTTTTACTTGCAAAAAATACGACGTATTGTTTAATAAACAAAAATAAAACAAAGAACAGAATTATTCAATTATAAATATTTTTAAGTAAGTATATCTGTACTGACAAATGAAGGGTTCAGTAATAAATTTCAAATTAAAATCTTAATTTACTGCTGAAATATCAAAACCTGTTACCTTTTGACATAATGACAAAAAACTAGATTAACTTTTTTAAATGTTTGCAAAAAAACATTTATTTTTTACTGCAAATAGAATACATCAACAAATCGCGACTATAAAAATTACGACACACTGTATGAACTTAAATTATCCACTTATTCAAAAGAGACAAAAACTCAAAATATTTTGGGTGTCTTTATAAAAATGTAACAACGTAAATTAAAATAGAAAAAGTATATTCTAATTCAATAAAAAAACTGATAAACACGTTGAAAAACTTTCTTATTATTATTTGACAAATTATTTCTATTCTTCGCGGAATCATACTCTTTATATTATTAGGGTTTGGTGGGCTATAAATTGATAAGGAAGCTGTATATACTTCTCTTATTTAATCCCAAAAAGTTAATTCTAATGCAGTTTAAAATCTTATTACAGTTTTTGTTAAAATGGCCTTTCCTCTTTACGGATAAGAAATAAAACTTTGTATCATACAGTCCTTAAAAAAATAGAATGTAAACTAAAATTTTAAGAAAATGATTCTTATTCAATGACAAAACTAGATAAATACATTAAAAACCTTCTTATTAGTTATTGATAAATTATTTATAATTTTGACGGATTAGAAATGACACTTTGAATTGTGTGTGTGTACTGTCTTTGGAATTATAGTACAATAAATTTAAAACTAAAAGTATATTCTTCACATAATCAATAACAAAAACTAAATGAAGGTATTCTAAAACCTTGCTCTATATTAGCTTTGTATAAAATACTTGAACTCTCGGTGGATTAAAAATGGAACTTTAAATCATATCTATTAAATTATAACAATATAAATTGTTATAATTTAGTAGATGTGTTTAGTGTTGTAATTGTTTAATGTCTTTAGAATTATAGTACAATAAGTTCCAAACTAAAAGTATATTCTTTACCTATTCAATTACAAAAACTAAATGAAGGTAATCTATAACCTGGCTGTTAGTTTTGTATAAAATACTTGAACTTTCGGTGGATTAAAAATGCAACTTTAAATCATATCTATTGAATTATAACAATATAAATTGAAATTGAAAAGTATGTTCCTGACTTATTCAAAGACAAAAAAAGATCAATATATATTAAAAATCGTGATCAAAATCAAAAAAGAGATGGTCACACATCAGAGCCCCCAGCACATGCGCAAACGATCATCTTAAGAATCACGAAATCCCAAACAGCTGGTCGACCTCCCAACTCCCTCGCAAAATAATCGCAATCATTGTAATAGTCAAAAGAATCGAATTAAAAAACCGAAACAACATTTGCGCACCTGTGCAGGCGCATCCTCGGGTGTACCGGCCGAAAGATGTCGCTCCGGGCAGGAAGACCTGCCGCAGTGACCACGTGACTCCGCAGCGCCCCCGCGCTTTTCGGCGCCGAAGAGATTTGGAAACATCGGGCCCCCCTCGTCACCGGGCACCTCGTGAGAAGTCCCCACTTTCCAACCAAACAGCAAGGTGCAAACGATCCTAAACTCCTGGTAAGTGGAGTTTATTTTTGCATGGGTTGTTGTTGCGACGTATTTGTGTTGTAATAATTAAGAGAAATCGATGAAACAGAGAATTTTTTAATGGGGAGACTTAACATGGGGATATCTATGCACTAAGTTCTTTCTATTTTATTTAATTTTAGAGTAAATTTGATTACAATGCTAAAATCAGGTATACAAAACTTATTCGAAAGGTAAATCAGTCAAGTTCAGTAATGGTAAACAGAAAATTAAAATGATCTCTACTAGTATTGTTTGTAATGAATTTTCGTAATTTTCTTATTAAACATTCAGGAAATGACATAAATTTTTTACCTAAAAAACACGCATTCAATTTCTAAAGATAATACCGTTGAATATTAACTCCATACCGGCGAGTTTCATTCCATAGTTCATAACATTTTATAAATTTATTTTCCGTTGAAAATATACTTGAAATAAAAAACTCTTAATATTCTTTAAAATATTCTAAAATTGTTTTTAAAATATTGTTGCAGAATGTGTAAAATTGACTTGGAACCTTTAGAATGTTTGAGTTTATTCTTTATGAAGTTTGAATCAATATGTAGTTTGATGTATTGAAATCTGATGTGAGATTAAAAATGTGGTTTAGATTTTTAAAGTTTCTTTAGATATGTTTATTTATGAATAGATTAGGAGAACGATGTGTTTATATTTTAAGTTTCGACATCATTGTAATCTCTTAATGTGTACAGCTTGTTTGTTTATTTATTGATCGTTGTATATGGTAAAGTTTCTTTCTTTGGGGTATCGGTCATCATATATTGAACTATGAACTATGACATTATACATGAGTCATTATTTTAAGTCTTGTCTTCCATTGTGTGTGTGTGTGTGTGTGTGTGTTTCTGACAATTCGCAAATAAATAACAATTTAAATTGTATTGAGTTGTAATAATTCGGTAAAATGTGCGATTTTGTAATTAATTCAGTTTTTCAGCAATGCCGATTCACTGCCAAACATATCTTATGTAATCTAGAACGTGAAAAGATTAGAGATTTTTGCGATGAATGTATCGATTCTAAAAAATGCTCTATGGCGTGACGTACGCGATTACATATCAAGCTGCTATAACAAACGATTCTGATTTCAAGGGCAGATAACACGAAGCTTGTTTTCTTGAACACGATCGAGATAAGGCAAATACGATAAGTTCAAGTTAATTCAGTGGAGGACAAGCCTCTATAATATTCGCATTTTGAGTATTTTATTTGAGTGTTTGTAGATAAGTTGGACTTTGAATTTGTTGTAGTGTTTATTTTGCACTTTGTAAAAAGTAAGCACGGAAGAAATTTCTCTATGTGCTTATGTATTAACATGTTTAAGAAATCACATTTTTGACATGTATCTTTGATACTGATAAGCACTTTATTTTTCAGTCTGTTTAATGTATTAGTATTTTTGTATTTATGAAAGAAAATGTAGTTTATTATAAAGCAAAATATTGTGTTTTCAGAATTTATTTCGAACGATAGATATTTTTTTCAACATTGAATTATTGTAATTGAATCAACCGTTACATGAAATTGTTGGATTTGAGATGTAAACATCCACACAATGAAATGGTAGTTAAATGCTCATAATAGTTTTTACTGCTTAATATTATGAGGATGCAAAGTTCTTAAAATGTTTCCAGGAATTATTTCTACAAGTATAAAGAAAATTTGAAAACAAATTTGATTCAATTAACTAATTTTTTGAATTAATAAAAATGCTTTTAGTCTAAGGCGTAAAGTTTGATTTAGCTGCATTTTGGTGTGACAACTCTTCTGACACAAAGTTTGTTTATCAGAAGTTAACAAGAATCCGAAATAATTTTGGTTTGAACTATTGATATAATATATTAGGCTCAATTAATTTAATTATTAAATTATTCAAATATTCGATTCAGGGAATAAATATTCAAATCAAACGATTGTTTTGATTAAAATTCCAAAATTTTAAACGACAAACGATTATTTAAATTTTAGTTTTTGATTGTGAATGATAGCGATTGCTTTTTTTTTTATAATTTTTCAAAAGACAATAACAAATGGATTTCAGATTAGTTATATTCAAATCTATGCACTCTTGAATAAATAATCAATGAGAAGGAGTAATCTTGATCAAAACAGCTTTTCTTCTTTAGACAAATAAATCAGTAAATAAATAACTGTCTGAAAGCGCATAAAGAATCCACAGCTTTCGACAAATTCAACAATGATTATGATAAGTTGTTTAGCCATCGCGTGAACTGTGTAAAATGACTCTTGTAGCGGAAATACCAGTACCAGGTTTGGTTTGAGTTTAGTATAGTTATCATAAAAATATTTGAATTTTTAAATAAGACAAAAGCCTTTATTTCCTTACAAAAGAACTTACGTTACAAAATTATGATTTCCACAAAACATGCTTTCACTCAATAGGAAAAACAACCACTAGACTAATGTTTTTCCATTTATTAATTTATTGGTTTCCTAGCAATAAAATCAAAATAATCTATCCAAATTCGGTTTTTTATAACATTAAATTCATTATTCTCAATTCGTTTTAAAAACATAAATTTGTTAAATGTTATTCTTTGTAAAATAATAAAAATGTGATACGTTATTCTAGTTAAAATAATATTTATCAAGCAATATTTTGTAAATGTTTTTCTCTTTTTCTTACCCAAGAAGTAAATTTCTCTTTAGATTTCGATAGATTTAATTTTATTCAGAAACTATTTTTTTCTTTTATTTCATTTATGGTGTCAAATTGTATTTCCACATGATTCCGTTTATTATTGCATACAATGCTTCTTTTGCGTTCTGAATTATTGCAGCAATGAAATTTTACTTTTTAGAATACTTTCTATTCTTATACTACTCAAACATAATGTAACAAATGGTTGTGGATCCAGTAAATATTTCATCAAGATCTTATGCGTTGACAAAGAACACTTGTCACATCAGTAATTTTCATATCGTAAACAATACACTGGAATACTTTTGTAACCTCCTACACTTTACCCAAAGCTATGAAAATTTCCTCTATTGCTTCCTCTTGCATACACAAAGCGCTAATTTTGGTATGGTAGTAAATTTATTCCAATACAGAAAAATATAGAACTACGTATTTGCAATCAAGCTGAAAAATTTATTTAACTTTATCAAGGGCTAGGAAAATTCCGAGTAGTAATGTATTGCTTGTACCTCACAACATACTAATGATTAACAACCTACTTAATGATTAACTAACCATATCTATTGGATGAAAGAATTCAAGTATTCTTTACAACCTTTAGAAAGATTATTTTGGTAATTTCCTTAAAATAGAATACTTTGGAAATATTCTATTCTTCTTTTCCTTAGAATATATTCCGTTAGGAAAATTCCGTTGCTATAATTTCCTTGGAATAGAATGCTTTGGAAAAATTATATTTCTACTTTTCTTACCATACAATCATTTGCAAAAATTCTATTCCTCAAAAAGTCCAAAACTGGTAAGAAATCATACAGAAAAAACTGTTAGTCGCTAGGTGGAATTATGCGTGTATCGTAAGCCCTCAGTGGAGTAATACATGTTTTCAATATATCTCTGAAAGCCTGGTATTGAAAAGATTTATTTATGCATATTCCATACTTTATTAGTCAAAATTTACCATGCTTTTTTATTAATATTTTAATACTGAAATAATATTTTTTAGAGAAAACTCAAACATTCTCTGCTATTTACAAAAGACCATATTCATGTATTCGATTTTTAACTCAGTAAAATCACTAAATTGGAATTAATGTTACCTGAAACGGTATATTTAATTCCTTAGAAATGTAATAAAATTATAAAACATGAATTCCATTCATTTTGAAGACATACCTTTCACATATTATTTTACCATTATGCATTGAATTTTTTGATAATGCTATTTTGTATTGAGTTAACCAGCGAGTTCTCCCTTTTCTAGAATTTTTAGAATTTAAAAACCTAATTGAATACATTAATGCTTCCCATTGCAATTTATTATTGATTAGCTGCCTTTCTTTTTCAAACGATATACATTTAATTTATGTCTCCCAAACATGTTTGATTATCAATTGTTATTCATTTTACGTAGAAGACCAATTTGATCAGTTACTAGGAGAGTAGTGAAAGTGTGTTACTTTCCATCCATTGGTTAAGATATTTTTATTTAATTTTGCACACCTGTCCTTCATATTTTTATTAGAAATATGTTTTGATAAACATTCTCTGAATGAATATTTAAAAACGAAAGGCATGTTATTAAGTTATGAATACATAAATAAACCTTTTCATAAGGATAATATTCTGAATATACGATTTCAAGAAAAATTATTTTACTATATTATAACAATTAACAATAACAGATAGACCCTTAATTAGGTATTTTTATTATGAATTTATTACATTCCATTTTACATATCTGATAAATAAACTTATTTATAAATTTTTAATAGAGACTACATGCTATTATAAGTTCTAACAATGAATCTGTTTTTAGATATTTGTTAATCGCTACATTAATTTTTATAAATACACTGGACAGTCTATGAGACAAAGTTTCCCATAGTTAATTGGTTAGCAATAAAGTCCTCATTTATTTCTAAATCTTTGCAAAATATGCATTAATTCCATATTAATATTCGAGAGTAATGTATCATTTGAATACTTCACCAAAATGCAAACTGTGTTGAATAAAATTACACAGTACTGAATACCCATTTAAAATTTTAACTTCTACGAATTTTTCAATAACAAGGATCCAAATATGCATTCAAATAAGCTAAAATATTCTTCTTTTATCTAATTTCACTTTTTATTCAATGTTACAGTTTTTTAACAATTAATTTTAGTACACTTATAATCACAAATTATCTTTATTATTAACGTTGTTTTATCTAATAAGGTAACAATCGAAGCTTATTTATTTTCAATTGCTGCCTACTATATATATATATATATATATATATATATATATATAGTCCTTTAATATAAACTTAATATAATATAATATAAACTTTCCTTTTTTAAGAGCATTTTAATACTTTTAAGTATCAAACAATATTTATTGAATTCATTTTTTGTACATTTAATTATCCGAAATAATTGCAAATTTTCTAATATGGTATCTACTATAACAATAACGATTTTTTTATTCATATTTTACTTTTATCGGACATAAATGTTCATACCTATAAGTATACCGACACTCGTGCAAAGTACATCTCTCATTATTTAGAACTCTTTATTTTAGAAGGAAAAACTATTTTTTTACTGTGTGTATTGCTTACATAATAATTTTATACGTACATTAATACGACAACAAATGAAAATTTTATCAATAATGTAATTTAAAATAAAGAATCTACATTTTATTATTTATTTTCAAAATTAAAACCCATTTCACTTTTTCTTTCGTGCATTTTTTATAAATGTAGTTATTGCAATAAAAGCATGATATATATTTATTATTACTATGATTAATGTTGATGACCATTTAATATTTTATAATAAGATATGACTATTTTAGCATTCACAAAATTGCTTTACAAAGAAACTGCTTTTATTTTAAGTAGTTATTACTTTATTTCAGTGATAATTAATAATTATATTTATACGCATCATTAATGTTTTGTTGAATTTCTGAATAATGTACTTAAGCAAGCAATTAATGTTTTGTTTTAAATTATCTGATTCTATATTTAATTTAAAATAATTAACGTTTATATTAATTATTGTAACAATGAATGCTATTTCCATCCATTACTTATTGTAGTATTCATTTTTACCCTCACAATTGTAATGCTTTTCCAAATATGACAATGAAGTCTCTTATCTTTCACTTTTACTTTGTTTTTATGCATACACTTTTATGATATATTTTATAACTGATAAATATCTCTTAAAAAAGTTATTTTTTACAAGACTAATTTGCATACATATGTATCCAAGTTATACACATAATCCTGTTTCATTTGAAAATCAAACTTTATTTAGTCTTCATTATTACATTTTATAATAATAATTTTAAACAAATGTAAACTCATGTGTCACACGAAATTAAAATTTATAGCGATAGCTGTGTTTCGATCAATAACTACGTAACATTTTAATCAGACAAAAAAAAATGTGCTAAAACTTCAAATTACCTATGGTTGTAAATAATCTTTATGTCAGTTTTGAAAAACCCTGGTGCCTTAACAATTTTTTTTTGTTTCAATCGTTAATGAATAAGAAATAAATGTATACTTAAAATGGATACTAAACACGAACAAAAAAAAAGCAAATTATATATTCAAATTCAACAAAATTGTCATATTGTATACAAAACATTTTTCATATTCATAACTTTCAAAACATAGGTATCGTTTCAAAATCACTGAACTGAATATATTTGTTTTTAACTTTAATTTTATGTTGCAGAAGTTATCGGTTTGATAATAGTGCAAGATAAATAATAAGTTAAAAGTAAATTTTTTATTACGTTTATTATTTTCAATTTTTAAGACTTGATAATTTATTTTTGTATATTCTTTCCGTTTGACTTTCTTAACATTTATTTACATTCTACTATTTCATTGCATATTAATTTACTTAAATGTGCTATGATTTTATTACCCAAAGTAAGGTCTCAGTTAAATTTTTTTTGTGAGATTTTTCTATTTACATTCAATACGTTGAATTTCTTTGTGTTCTTTATTTGTATTTAATATGCGCTGTTTTGTATGTAAATGTCTGAGAAATTGCTTCAAAAACAAAGTCAAAAAGTATCTGGATCTCCATTGTAATTTAAAGAAAGCTCATGAAAATCAATCACAGCGTTTTATAATAGCATCAGAATGTACTAAAAAACCATATAAACATGAGTAATCGAATTTCTTAAAAAACCATATTGTAGACTATTTAATAGTCTGGAGTAAAATTTTGTTTTGTCGCCAATCAGATAACTATTTAATTTTATAAGGTACGATTTAAGAGGTTTAATAGTTTTATGCAGATAACATATTGCACAAGCTATGTCATTCAGGAAAAATCATAAATAGATTGGGATAGTTAAATTGTATTTATAAGGCCACCTGCTTCAATCAATCGTCTTGTTTGTTGTCTTTGAACATACATCGAAAGAAATGAAAGTGTTCGATAGTTTGTTCAGCCCATCTATAACTAGAAAGAGTTTAAACATCTGAGATAGCATATGTTGAAGATATTTAGTTTAAATAACAATGTAATCAGATTAAAACAACTTTCATTTAACGTACCAAGTGATTTCGACGAAATGTCTTTTCCATCAAGGTCTGACCAACTTTAAAAATGATGTCATAGTGCCATTATTATACTTTATTCTTTTGATGATGCCGAGATCAAAATATGGTCAGTTTTCTTCTAATGACGAGTTATCTCGTCCATCAATAACCTAAAACATTTTGTAAATTCTACTAAAAATATGTACATATTGTACAATTTCTGTAAAACGTATCATTCTTGTTGACTAAAAAGAAAAAAATCCGAATTACTAATGAAGAATTTGTGTTAAATAATGCAAATTTAATTTTCGAGAGAATAACTCCAATATAACTTATCTACAAAGATATTTGTTCTCATTACTGTCCCTGTACACGAACTTTACCTGACGATGGTCCAAAATTATGTGTTGTCCTCGGATCTTTAACTCTGGATTTGATCCGGAACCTCCATCAATAAACTGTTTGTTGGTCCAGTGTTACGTCAGTTTACCTTCTTATCTACCTTCCTGCCCTTGTGAAAGCTGCTATAAGAAAATTTTACACTTGGCGCATTGTTGCTTTTGCAGTTTTAGCAATATTTCTTGACTGGGCACGTATTTCCTATTTTCTCTTCAATGTTGGAAGAGTTCTGAATATATGAACTGAAAGGATTTACAAAACACACACACACACGTAATTTGAACTGTTTCACATGTATCCTGATTCTATAACAGTTCGTTATAGAATGTTTCAAATCATTGTGTACTTAATAACAAAGGTATCAAAAATATGTATTCTACTTTCTTGTATAATTAATCTACAAACAAGAAATTTTCAAGTCATTAATGAACCAAATATCAGAAAAATTAATAAATGATACGATCTTGCACTAAATTTAATTACAATTTTCGCTTCCTATGGTACATTGGATGGTGTTGTATAGAGTTTATATCTAGTGCCTCATTGAACACTTTCGACCTGAAAATAAGTTTTGACACATACTTGATAGTTTGAGATTGATAGGAAAATTCATTTCTTGGCCATAGATACATTTTCTTATTCCCTTAAGATATCTGAATCTTGTATATAAATCATTAATGATACAAAACGGTTTGAAAGAAATTAGCTTCCGTTGCTCAAAACGTCAGAAACTGACTAGATATAGTCATACATGCTTCTTTTCTTTATACATATTTCCCTCGAGATTCTGTTTTTGATTTTTCTATACATGTTGCCAAAGGTACGAGACAATTTGAAAACCAGTTTCAATTGCTCAAGAAATCAGCGCGTAATTGGACATGACAGTATATTTTTCAATAAACGTATCAACCTTAAAATTTCTGAATGTTCTGTACAAATCGCTAACGGTACAAAAACGGTCTGGAAGAAATAAGAGCTTCTGTTGCTCAAGAAGTCAGACACTGACAAGATATAGTCATACTTGCTTCTTTTCTTTATACATATTTCTCTCGAGATTCCATTTCTGATTTTTGTATAGAGGTTGCCAAAGGTACGAAGCAATCTGAAAAACCAGTTCCTGTTGTTCAAAAAATCAGCACGTGATTGGACATGACAGTATATTTTTCTATAAACGTATCGCCCTTAAGATTTCTGAACTTTCTGTTCTAATCGCTAATGGAACAAAAACGATTTGAAAGAAATTAGCTTCCGTAGCTCAAAAAATTAGACACTGACTAGGTATAGTCATGCATGCTTCTTTTCTTTATACATATTTCACTCGAGTTTCTATTTCTGATTTTCTACAGAGGTTGCCAAAGGTACGAATCAATATGAAAGCCAGTTCTGATTCCTCAAGAAATCATCGTGTGATTGGACATGGTATATTTTTCTACAAATTTATCACCCGTTAAGGTTTCTGAATTTTCTGTACTAATCGCTAAAGGTATAAAAACGGTTTTGAAAGAAATCAGGGTGCTTCCGTTGCTCAAGAAGTCAGCGCGTGACTGGACATTCTTTATTTCCCTCCTGAATGTTTACAATAGGATAAAGGAAAGGTGTGATAACATTTGAATGATAAGAGGTCGGTGCGTCATTTTGACGCTTCTACAATGCATTCGAAGAAAAACCTTTGACGTTCTTATTAAATAGATTGGTTTCTAATTTTGTTTTTTCCAACTGACCTTGAAGTAATTTCTGATTGTCAGAAAGTAAGTATCGATCAAGTTATTTTTAGAAAGGAAAAAAAAAAGTCGATGTAATTGTGAATTTATTTATTGTAATGTTTCATTTGTTTGGAACGCCCAATTATCTGAAGCGAGATGGTTCATCAAACTTACAACTGGATGTTGTGTTGGGAAATGCGTTTTACTTGATAAAACCTATATTTACATCGAAATGTGCGAAAGTCATTTTATGTCTGTCCATTTTTTTAATTGATGAGTACTTCTTCAAACGAAATGTTTCAAAAATGTAATACATTTTCCTTAAGCCTGTATCACAATTAATGTTCTCAGTTATGCTTGAATAAAGTTCTTGTATGAATCAAGTCAAGTAATGCATAAAAAGGTACGTACTGAAGAGTTATAATGATTATAACAAAATGGTAGAAAAATGAACAGACAAAATGTACTAACGTACACAAACTCTATTTATACAACTTTTATGACACAATATTTTATTCAATGCATCATAAATACTCTATAGTTGCTGATAAAATAATTAAACATCTCTTTAATTGTGTTGGTCGAAAATATTTATTCTAGATTAATACTAAGTTCACGTTTTCATTCAATGCTTACGTAATCTAATCTTTCATAAAAAAATAAAATATTTATTTTCTATTGCAATTTATAGGTAATTTTTATTGCGTTCGATTTTTGCATTTAGAAAAACATGTGCAACTTTTAATCGTTGATGAAAAATAATTATCTATTTCTGAGTATAATGATAAGGAATATTTATTCAACATTAAATTTATTTAAATGTTGATCCTTTGAAGTGTTTTACGTGCACCAATCGTTCATAAGAAAGTTAATATCATTTCTTGATTGTACTTTTACTGATCTGGAATATTTATTGTGATCATGAAAATGTTTAGTTTAAAAAATATGTCTAACATTTTAACCGTCAATAAAAAGCTAAATTTTTATTTTTGAGCGCATTGATCGATCAAAAATATGTATGCAGAATTAATATAATTTTCGTTTTTTTTAATTAGATGAGTTTTGTGTACTCCAATCGTTCGTAAGAAAGTATACATATATTTTCAATTGTCTGTCTGTCTACTACGAAAACTGTTCCCGACACGTAGTCTGGGTAGTGGCGGTCGCTATAGAAACAGGACTCACTCATTTTGAGTAGGGTTGACTAAAAAATGACGTTTTTCTTGTAGTTTTGTTTTATTTTCGCAAGTGTTGGAGACGAAAAGAGAGAGTTTACACATATAAATCTTCTTAGCAACAAGTATGAATCTTAATATTTATATTTCCAAACTGTCATAAAGTCTGCTAATGTGAAAAACTTCAATACCTTTTTTCATCAAGTCCGTTTCTTTTTAAACAGACTAGAGAAGAATTTGTGTCTGGAGCAATTCTTGTGGTAAACCGACAGTTTTGGTGAACGTACTTAAATCATACGTAAAAAATTAAATATATATTTTCGATTCGATCAGAAAAATTAATTGTGTCCATGAAAGTATTTTACTTTTACGACTTCAAATACCCCTACAGAGATAATATTATGAAATAATTTGTATCATATTATGATGGAACGCCCAGATCTGTTGTTTAATTCTTCATAGATGTTGACACATACTAGCTTGTAATTGTAAACCTTCTTATTTTTCGCTTTAACCTCCAAAAGAACATAAGGTCAATGCATTTTCCAACACACTGATATACAAAAACGAATAAATAACTTATCCTCTTTCCAGGTTAACATAAACAAAAAAATACGATTACAGATTGGGAAAAAACCTGTTAATTTGATTGATACTTTGAATTCGACCTCAGTACTTTCATTTAAGATAGCAAAGATTTCTCGCGAAGGTTTCTTCAAAGAGCACTTGCAGAACATATCGGAACTTAACTTTCGATGCCAATCACGTTTCTGTGTTGTGAAATGCGGCCTTCTCGACACAAACTCTATGCGGCATGCCTCACAATGCACGCTTCTTGCTCAACATTACGCACGCGTTATCGATGTTGAGCTTTTAAAAGCAGTTTCGTTTAGCGCCGTTTCATAACCAGCGACTCGTTCGTTTTATATGCTTAATTATACTCCATCAATTAGCAATGCCGCTGATGTCAAATTTTGGCTGCCTTTGTTTTTTGTGTTCTTTAACGGCTTTTACTATAAGCCACATAAAGCTGCGTTGTCTGCGAAAAAAGAAGCAGAATTTTTGACACCGAATCACAGTGGAACAGACTGGTTTCTTTCTAGAAAAAATGTTGACATCTCGATGCAATGTGACACTTTAGTAGAAAGTAATTTGACAACTGCTGTCAAACCATACCGTTGAAGTTTTTCTGCCTGAAAATGTATCTTGCTTTGGAAACGATTGACCTAGAGAAATAGGCCAGTTTTATTATTTTTAAACGAACATGCATACTTCATGGTTGACATTTTGAAAGGAATTTTAAAAGAAGATGTATTGAGTTTAAACGTTATTGTAAAAATCGTAGCTGTTGACAATAGTAGCAGCAACCGTTTAGTAATGCACCAAGTTGTTATTCGCTGTTTAGGAAAACTCAAACTGTTCGACAGCCTAATATACATACCAGCCGGAAAAATTAAAAGAAAAGCTAAAGCGCAATTTTGAAGCAATGACTAGAACTTGTTTTTTTTTTACTGAAAATTAATGATTCGGTTCATTTTCTTTATTACATATTTAGTTCAAAGTAGTACTCCAAAAGGATCGCTGCCATAAACGCGTGCCCCACTGCATCGCGCTAATAATATAAAGCAACAAGTAGAAAATAAAATTCGTGCTGAATGTTTGCTCTTTCAATACTATGCTGTGTTAGAACAATTTAAAATGAAAATAAATTTATACAAATGCGAACTTCTACTGTATACCACGAGAACTACTACCTGCAACAAGTATGGATAAGGTTGCCAGAACATCTCTTTTAAAGAGAACATGTCCTCTTTATCCGCGCGGATCTTATTTTTACTCTCTTTTTTGAGTTGGATCGTTCTGTGTCCTCTTTTTTTCGGTTATCTTTGTTCATTATTTCGGATTGTGTTAAAATAAATATAATTCACATTTTAAACGTTATGCGCTAATATATTCACATTGCTATGTTATCCACAGCTATTAAAATACGTACTCGATCAAGTACATTGAACGAAAATAGTACGTATTATTAAAACGCATCAACGTATAATAGAAAATTTAACCTTTAGTGTATAATGAGGTCCATGTTTAAACGTCTCATTAGTAAACCAAATAGATAACTAATGAGGATTTAGATTCGTGTTAGAATAATATGAATATGAAATATTGCTCTTTTTGTATCAGAATGAATAGTAAGAAATATTGTTCTTATTACATCAGAATGAATAGTAAGACAGACCATACGCAGCCTTTTTTAGTTTTAAAGGAAATTGTGTTGCTATTCTAGCCACCTTTTTTGATGAAATTAAATCGAAATCTATAACTCAACTATGATTGCTGCGCAGAATTCGGTGAATTATAATTATTGTTGAATTATATTATTATAATTAATAAGTTGTTGTATTATTTACTTTTGTTGTTTGTCAGTATTTGTATTAGTTCTTCCCATTGTTAAATTAAAATGTTTCGTGTTATTTTATGTGATAAAGTTAAAAGAATATAATATTTGTTGCAGTTAATTTATTAATCGAAATTATAAACAAGCTGTACATTTGGATATAGAATTGTGTAGGAGGTATATAGTCTCATCCATGTATTTTGAAAGTAATTTATCCCGCAAGCTTTTCAAATCATCGAACGCTCATTCGGAATTAATTAGAAAACTTCTCTGGATTTTCACTTTTCTGTCCTTTTTTTTTTTTCAAAATAATTTTACGAAATGTTCTCTTTTCTAATATTTATCTTTTGGCAACCCTAATTATGGAAAATGTCAGTGGTTAGAGCAACAAGACTCAACGTCAAAGGGATACGTTTTTATTTCCCACATTTTAAATAGGAGTGACTTGGGTAAGATCGACAAACTTCTTTGACCGTCGACCCCTTTAAGAGTTTCTGACTTTTCATCGACCTCCTCAATTTTACTATTGCGTAATTATAATAGAACAATAAAAAAACCCGCTTATATGAGTTTTTAGATTGTTAATTTTACAGTCGCGGTGTTTATTGTATGTATAATATTGTATATCTCTAATATTATAAAAGGAAGTGTTTGTTTGTTTGTTTGGGGCCGCAAAATTCTGACGATTCTATGGCACTTACAATAATGAGATTTGGCACACAGGTAGTCCAAATTATTTGCAATTTTTGGGTCGCGGTGAATTTTAAAATTCAATCTAGAACATTTTAAAATGAATTTAATAGTTTTATTCTACATCGCTTTTTCAAACGCGGAGAATATTTTCTACCCGTGTGACCTTGCAGTCAGGGTTTGGAAACATGCCAAGTTATTTTCATAGCAGAATGCAGAGAAAATGATTTTTTTCATTTCAGCTTTGATTTTGCGTGGATGAATAAATTTCCAGCCAGACGATAAATATTTCAACTGAAGTCAGTTGTTTTTTCTATCTGCTGGACCGTTCAAGATAGAGTAAAAATTTCAGCTGATTTGAAATCTGCGGAAAATCTCAGTTTATATTGAAATCTAAAAATATGATTTTCTTTAAATAAATAATTTTTTAATTGAATATATCTTCAACGAATTTTAAATCTGCGGAAAATTTTACACCAGATTAATATTTTACATCACGGCATTGTCCGTTGTGTAATGCGTGCTCCGCAAACCAACACCAAGGACACGGGCAACGCCGGGCTAGCCATGCAGCGGTTAGTATTATTATACAGGCTTAACGTCAAAGGCATACGTTTTTGTTTTCGACGTCCTTACATTACATATTTAATAAGAGGGATAAATAATACATAAAATATATAATTTATAATTTATGTGTAACATTAATACAATCTTCCTGAAATATATGAAAATATAAGACTTTTATAAACTTTGTATAGAATATACTAACATAATTTTATCTTCGTGGCTCTTGGCAAGGTTACCAATACTGGGTTCAAAATTAGTAAGTTTCAGTTTTAAAATTCTATTCCTATAATATATATGGCTATGTCTATCGTAGTCCTTTGTTTTGTTAAAATGGAATTACCATGGCTGAAACCACTTTCAACCTTGTACGAGCTTGAAAATGCAGGCAAAAAGAAGAGTACCACACCATAAAGTTTTAGATATTTTCGTCTTATATTTTTCTATCGGTCCATGATCCCCAATCGACTCCTAAGAAAGTTACATCGACCACTGCACTGGTGAATAACGTAATTTAGTTTTGATTTTCCAGAATACTGGCGGTACCGGCATAATAAAGAGGTAGTATACTAGTACAGATCTTCTCGGCTGCAAGTAATAATCTTAGCACATATATTTCCAAACTGTCATCAAGTACGCTAATGGAAAAAACTTGAATACAGTTCTTAGTAAGGTCTGTTGCTATGTTAACAGACAGGGGCAGACTTTGCGTTTGGAGCAGTTCTGTTAGTAGACAGACGTTACATGACTTGATGTTCTGATCAAAGTTCAGCAGTAGCTATGAATCCTCCAAGTGGTTTCAATGGGATATCTCGTCCATCAAGATCTGACTAGTTGTGCTATTGACGAGATATCTCGTCATTAATATAATACTGATGACTTGATCAAGATTTGGTCAGTTATCTTCTAATGACGAGATATATTGTCTATCGATATTTGATCAGTTTTGACCTTCTAATGTATAATGGGATACCTCATTGAGATCACCATCAGGAAGGTTAAATGACAAGGATATGATTCAAATAAATGAATTATCAATAGGAGGATGTACATTACCTAGCGATTTAAAATGGTATATTTACTTTAACTGCAAACATATCAGACCTACAGGTAGCGAACTTGAAGATATGAATTATATCTAACGTTCATCATAGCTGTTTGATTGTGTCAGAGTATTATGTAATCAAAAAATGATATATGTTGTCACTATGGAATAAAATCCAACATCATTACAATTTTACAGACCATCAAAAGTCGTGATTGATCAATAGTCAGAGTATTTAAACAGGTGTCATCCTAAATGCAGCAGCCCTTTAAATTCTAGAATGAAATTTATCTCAACTTGGGGAAGGTATCGAAGTTTCATCTACATTTGCAACATTGCTGTCAATAAAACGACGCAACTGATGTCAGTTTTCTTGCAATAATGTGTACTGTAGTTGGGTGGCACAACAAGTTGCAACGTAAAATCGAGCAGTAGTAAACGCAATCGATTAATTCGTGTTTACCCGAATTCTTGGATTGGCATTTAATGACATTTATGAAAAATTTTACAACTGCATAATCTATTGTACTATATCAGTTATACTAACCCTTTTAGTAAGAATTCGTTGGACCTCCTTGAATGTTTAAAGTTAGGTAGGCTAGACGAATTAAGACTGAAAAGACGTATCCTCATTTTATATTCTTACATCCAGGAGTGCTCTAGATGGGCAGTGGAATATAAGAAGTTACAACATTCCTTAAATTATTGTTCAAAATACATTTATGAAAGGTGGGGATGCAGGTTTCTCTAAGTTTTCCTTTACAAAAGCATGTTTCAGAATTGCGCTTCTTCAAAGCGCTTAAGCATATAATATACTTAACTCCATATCTATTAAATAAAAGTTACGCTATGTACAGACACTGCTGTTTTAAATTTCTAGTCTCATAGGCATTGGAGAGAGTTGTCAGAATTGTTGTTAGCAGCGGAAGTTAATATTATAAACTACTTGGGTAGGTTTTTCTAGGTATTGTATGTCTACCAGGAGAGAGCTGTTCCAGGCTCTTGGACGCCATATGTCATATAGTAAAGCAGGTCATGTATATTTTGATACTAGGTGAGTTAGGTACGTTTTTGGCTGTGGGATGTTTGGGGGCAATACGTGATATCAGCTCGTACCTAAAACTGCTGTAGAGCCAACTGTCGCTAAGTGTGCTAAAGTCTGAAACTCGAATGCTTCAAGAATTCACCATAGAATACAGGCTGCCTCGTTTCTATGGAACAGGCAAGTACAAACTCTCTGACGGGAGCTGTTCTCATGGTAGATGGATAGTTTGGACAAAGGGACCATTGGGAATAGTCCATTACTTAAGGATCGACGACAAAAGGTCACAGACTTTACGTGGTCACGTTTGAGATGTGCAATTTTTCTTTTCAGTTTCAGGATAACAACTTGAAACTGAGGTCATTAAATTTCTATCCTCAACTGTATGGGAAGGAAATACCACTTATATTCGATGCTGCAGACGTTTCAATAATAATCGTCTGTGTTAATACCATACTGGCATATGCCATAAGAATAATTTCTATAACTTTTTAAACAGTGTTATGGACGTCAAACTAGTATAGTTCTAATAAAGATTGTCGGTCACCTAATAGATCTCAGATTAACCAGCGTAAACCTAATTTCACAAGCTGGAATGAAACAGTGTAACTTTGTCTACCAAAAAGTAGTACTTAGACTGCAGCTATACTGCCTGTCCTCCCGCAGTTTATTATATATTATTAATTATACTTGCGATGGAGAAGCATGCTCTGGAGCCATTATCGGCAAATATTTCCACGTTCTTGTCAAATAGTACTTGAAGAGGCATACGATGCATAATCTGACATTGTGAAAAAAATATTAGCAAAGAACCTTCATAATTAAATATTCTGAGATTTTAAAACCAGAACGATGCAGTGAGGATTAACTGCAAGAAACTACCATTGTCTGTACTTAGGTTATGACGCTGCTCTGTTGATTGATTTAGTTTACAGAAACTAGAAAACATTTAAACAATTATTAGTTTCTCAGATCAACGCTACTGCTCCTTTTTCTACAACAAGGCTGTTCTGGCAAAGACCATTCTGTTGTTGGATATATTAGTTGATTTCGTTCATTTATTTACATTTTACTATTGCACACAAGTTTTGTTACTTTCGTAAAACATTTAAATTACTATATAAAGTAAATTTTACTTGTCCAAAGAGGCGTAATATGTTATCTATTTTTAGCCTCTTCACGTAGCCACCAAATTTCGTTCCTACAACTAGTTCGTTAAGTGAATTGGTCGATCATAGAGAAATTTAATCGTTTTTATGTGTTTTAAGTCAATAAACTATTTAAAGGAAACGGTATCGATAACTAGTTTGCTTTAGGCTACGTTCACATGAGGTGTTTCAACGCGCGTTTGGCGAGGCTATCAAAGTCCTGCTTTCCGTATAAGCATTAAATTATGTTTTTTATTCCTCTAATTCTAGTTTCTATCTTTGCGATTGTTGAAGAGTGGTACCATAAAAGCCTCGCTAAACGCGTGTTAGGCATTGTGAACGGGGCCTTAGGTATGGTTGCCAGAGAATCCCTTTTAAAGAGAACATGTCCTCTTTTTCCGCTCGGATAATTTTTTCATTTTTTTTAGTCATATCTTTTTTGTCCTCTTATTTTCGGTTGGTCATCTTTTGTTCTCTTTGATCATCATTTCGGATTGCGTTAAAAAATATACTTCATACTTTAAACTTTACGCTCTTATATATTCACATTGTCTACTATGTACTATATATCGTTTTGTAAACCACAGCTATTCAAATATGTGCTAAATCTAGTACATTGTATGGAAATCGTACTTAGTATTAAAGCGCATCAACGTATAATAGGAAATTTAATATCATCATTACGATTTAACGAAACAAACGATTTATTAGATAGATAACTATCGCCAAAAACGCGAAATGAGTACTTGCGTCGTTTCAAGGTTATGTGTGCATAGTTGGTCTGAAATAAATGGCCAGTCTGTTCATTTATAAATTCGTTCTCGCATTTACTAATTTTTGTGTAATGCACAAGTAATATATACAGCATATTTTCTTTCAGTTACTGGTTTATATATTCAAGATTAGTCAAAGATGATTCTTTTTAATAGATATCTAAAAATTATACACTAATAATGTGTGTTTTTGTTTTGTCCTCATTTTATAAAAAATAATATCTGATATACATCTTCTGGCAACCTAGCCTTAGGGGACTATCCAAAACTTAGAGCTAAGAAATTATAACAGGAAATGGCATGTGCAGAGTAAGCAAAGCGCTTCGATCACCAACAGAACATGTTATGACAACATTCTGGCATTCGATTTGCCGAGTTCAACGCATGCTGTATTTGTCGCTGTCGGAGCTGGAGAAATCTGCTTTTGAAATTCCCCATTTGATTACATTGTATCCGGGGCCGGTGCTGGATCCAGTTCTTCCATAGAGAGTGAAAACTACTAAGAAAGGGGACTGATTCCTCGTACTGGAGCAGCCGGTCGTTAAGCAGGTAGATCGTTAAATGAGGAAAAATTGTACTTTGGTTCATCTTATTAACACCATTGCACTTATCTCTTCGTAATAGAGCCTATGACTTGGGAGCTCGATCGAGAAATGTAAAGCGAATATAAACAGTGTTTTAAGGGGAAGTACTTCGGATTTGAGTTATTTTTATTAATGTTAATGTGCAATTATTGATTCATGTATTGATAAGTATATTACTTTTTATGTTTCTGCAGCTGGAAATCGAATAGAAGTGCTTCTTAGCAAAGCAGAATCATGTTTGAAGGGGTCGTAGCCTACGCTCTCAATAAGTATCTTGGTCAGTTCGTGGAAGACCTAGACAGTGAGCAACTCAATGTCGGAATATTCAGTGGTAAGTGTCTGATTTGAGATTTTCAGGGGTACAACTTCAGTATACGTTTATAGCGGTGTCAACGGTCTAGGCGTTTTTTTTTTGTTGGCGCACCTCTAGTAGCGAGTTATGGCAGGTTTAGGCAACCCATCTGTATAACAGTTATTGCGGTTTTTATGGCAACCTCGGCAAGCGGAAAGTTAACATTTTCATTTTGAATATTATAGAAGTTCTTTCACAATCCGTAAAACTGTCGTTTGATTTCATTGGTTCATTTGAAATAATTCTTTCCTTGCCGACTTTAGAAGTGTGCCAAGGCCGTTGCCACCGCTATAAACGTAGACTGAAGCTGTAACTTTTTAGGCAATAAGTATCTGATTCATTTTGTAGGTTTCATTTGTATCACTTCATTCATAGTGATCAAATCTACATTTACCAATGTGTGAGGACGTGAGACCATTGCACACAGGTGCACAGAAATTCACATAAATATTTTTTTCGAAGTACGAAAATAGTATTTTTGTGAATTGCATTCTGGCAGCAATGTCGCGAAAAAAGCGAAATTCACTGAAACAATTTTTTTGGTGAAAAAGTCTTACCGACCACATTAGAAAAATGTACGTAATTTATTTCAAAGTTGAAGTTTTCAGTGAAGGAATGGAGAGACTTTTACAGAAAAGCTAAATGCAGAAGGCGATAGTGTTTTGTGGTTGAACGTGTTTCTTGTACGTGCTGCAACTTGTCTATATTTTAGGGCTACTTCATTATCCTCTGAGTGACAGTACTGGGTAACAAAAAATAAAATCTTCTTCTTCTGGTGGTGTGTTTACGCTGGAATTCCTCTCTATAAAGTTCCATAACCTTAATATGAGCCTCAATGGGTTCACTGTGCTTGCAACCTGCGAGTTCTACACTGCACAGATTCTATTCCTGTAAATTATCCTGCTTGTATTTATCTCTTTTGCGTCAGGAAACTTAACTTGTGTCTGCATGTCAATTTACTTGATCGTTCCAGCCTTGAGTTTGATGCAGTTTGGTCAAGTTAAGTCCTTGTTCCATAACACTCAATAAACCAATCTTATCCACCGGGGTTTGTTTGTTTACACTAAAACGTCCTTTCACGAGTTATGATTTTGCTTTGTCCAGTCAATAAAACTAAAAAGCAACGTTTAACTAATAACTAAATTACTCTTTACAAGGTTGAACCACGATGGTTTTGGGGATTTCAAACCGATTAACGTAATATCAAACTGAGTGCATAAATTCTGCCACAAAATACTAGCTTCTACGACGGGCGGCCGACACAAAGATCTCATTACAAACAAGGATCCTTGGAAGGATGAGCCACAAAATATCATTAGATGGGAATCATTGACAGCAGATCATCGATCATCAAGCACCGTTAACCAATCATCAATATCTGTCAACGAATGAATTATCGCAGATAAGGAATAATCAATCTTTGGCACCCAATCACAGTTGCGCAACGTCTTGAACCACTATTCGTTTTTAAAGGAAAACACGTGTAATAATTTTACTGATCGGTGACATAGTTTTTGTTGACTCGTACCATTAATCGTCTCACTATAAGGAGTAAGCATTCTGATATTCTTTTTAAAAATCAGTGACTTAGCTTTTGAAGACTCTTAGTTCTTATTGTCTTACTCCAAGGAGAAAGAATTTTGATATTCTTACAGATTCTGATATTCTTACAGATTCTGATATTATTAATCTTACAGATCAGTGACATAGTATTTGATGACTCTTACCATTAATCGTCTCACTCTAACGAGTAAGCATTCTGATATTCCTAATTTTAAAAATCAGTGACATAGCTTTTGATGAATCTTAGAACTAATCGTCTTACTCCAAGGAATAATCATTCCGATATTCTTACAGATTCTGATATTCTTAATTTTACAGATTCTGATATTCTTAATCTTACAGATTCTGATATTCTTAATCTTACAGATTCTGATATTCTTAATCTTACAGATTCTGATATTCTTAATCTTACAGATTCTGATGTTCTTAATCTTACAGATTCTGATAATCTTAATCTTACAGATCAGTGACATAGTTTCTGATGACTCTTACCATTAAGTGTCTCACTCTAAGGAGTGAGCATTCTGATATTCTTTGAAGATAGTAGTTAGTTTACTTTTTCTAGACGGTAGTTGAATTTACGTGGTGCTGGAGCAACACAATGGTCTATTGGAGATAATCCGAGTTTTTGTCAAAGGATTCGTTCTTGGTTGGCTGTTCGGTTTTATAAAGCAAGGGTTACATTTTATCAAGCGCAAGTTGGACCACGTATTACATTAAGGAATATGGAAATAGTGTTTGCTATTCACATGATTAAACTAGATTGTATCAGAAAAATTTAGGTATATATATATACCCATGCACTCGTGTTTTTGAAAACACGTGTATCAATGTATTTGGATGAGTGGCTTTCTTGTCAAGCTAAATATCAGAAGTCAGCTAAATGTCGAACAGCTCGTGAACCGCCCAAAGCCTCGTCCAAATAATGAGAACTAGAGACTCGCGAACGGTTCGGTTCGCAGATGTATACGCGGTTTTAGAGGTTACGCAGGTTAATTGGATATAATACTTATAAACATAAATACCTGTTTATTTATTATTTGGATACATACATGTAATAAACAAACGGGCAGGGGAGGAGGTTACCCGTGTCATTTAAGCTAGACGTGTCTCGATTGCAGTAATGTAAATAGAAAGGGGATAATTTCTAACCACACACCATAATATGTTTTAGTGTGTGTCGATGTTTCTTAAAATGGAATGATTTGTTTTGAGAAGTAGACATGCCTTTATTTTCAAAACCTCCGTTTCGTTTTAGTTTTTCATTTTTAAGCTTTCTGAATTTGTTGCAAAACTAAGAAACAATTCATTTTACACGAGATTGTACTCGCTGAAGTGTTGTAAGAACAAGTTGCTTTTTGATACTGGTAAAAAATTGTTCTGTACAAGTCATCGTTTGAAAAAATAAACAATATGCATTTGAATGTAAACAAGTAACTATTTTCGTAGAGTTATTTGATAACAAAATAGTTTTTATTCCTTACTATTACAAACCACAGTGGAAGAAATCAATACTTTTATTCAATTATTATTGGAACAAGTTGATTTTTGATACTGGTAAAAAATAAAATGCTCTGTACAAGTCATCGTTTGAAAATAAACAATATGTATTTGAAAGTAAACAATTAATTATTTTTGTAGAATTTGATAACAAAATAGTTTTAATTCCTTGTATTACAAACCACAGTGGAAGAAATCAACAATGAGGTCCAAAATGCGATTTTACACATCGATGCAAAAAATTAATAATAGGAGTAAAGCTTCACAGACATATCTCTGGCAAAACGTAAGTTTTTAATAAAAACCAAAACAAAAAAACAAGAGGAATTGTGGGAAAATAAGAGCTTTGAAATAATTACGCTAAACTACGCCGTGCAAAATGTGAAGTCAATTAACTAAAGTGAAATATTGCTTTTGGAAACATTAGTGATGCAAACTAAAAGACAAAAGGCGTGATGGTATTCTATGTCACTTTTACTGGAAAATAATCAAATTGCATTATTCACGTGTTCGAAACATAAACTTTTTAATACGATATATGTATTTGAAAGTGTAACTGCTTCATTTGGTCATAGAGGTTTGGATATAATTTCTTAAGAGTGCATTTGTATTCCAAACACATGTAATTTCATATTTATAGGGATACTAGACACTGCATGTCCAGCACGGCGTCGCCCGTGGCAGTTGTTTTTGTGGGGTCAGACGTGACGACTGCTCGCTAACCCCCGTTTATTGCTACGTATTCCCATTTGGTTTGCTTCGCAAACAATTTCTTCAGGCACGCGGTGATGGCCTCGAAGTGGCTATTATCAAAAACATAAATCAAAACACGCTGCAATAGGAAAACTTGGCATGGTTCCAAAAGCATTTAGACGAAAAACGCTTGTGACGTCAGCGGTCGAATATCGCAAAATCCTCGCCTTTCTTCAATGATGTCACATTCCGGAGAGAAGAAAGTAAGGTGAAAAACACTAATAAATTAATTTTAAAGTGTTCTAGATTAAGTTTTAAAATTCGGGCACGAAGCAAAAATTGCAAGCCACTTGGACTACCTGTGTGCCAAATTTCATTATTGTCAGTGCCATAGATTTGTCAGGAGACTGCATATAGTATACAGAGACACAGACAATCACTTCCTGTTATAATAGTAGAGATAGATATATATAATATCACACTGTTAACTTACCTAGCTTCTGTGTTTTAAATATTTTTGTGCACTTATAGACACATTCTGCGTTGATAATTTTATATTAGATTTCGTAACCCACATTTTAAAAATAGTTTTAATCTTGTTTTTTTTTAATCAAAGGAATTCGTAAACAAATAATTTTTCAAGCTAAAATAAAGAGTCAACAATAAAATTTATTATGCTTATGGAACACATTTCTCAAAGTCTTCAACTACGAAAATCACATTGAGATAAAACGGGTTTAAAGTTTTTATACTATGAAAAATGAAGTTTTTAGTACTATGTTACATGAAAATACATAGCGTCCGGCACAACATTTCTGCCATCTAAACAGTCGAGTATTAAAGTAAGATTTGATAGTTTGTTAGTGAAAATAATATAGTTTTCCAAATTGAAAAACATGTACTTTTCAAAAAACCCATTCTTCTTAGATGTACCATTATTGCAAACCATACAGGATATGCTGCGAAAGTTTTACATGACCGGAAAAAGTAATTTCTTGGAAATAACACTTGAAGGACAGAAAATAATTCTTTAAAAAATCAATTCAGTAATTCAAAATTTGAGTTCATCCAAATAAGTTTATTCTTTGGTTTTGCTTATTTTTCGAAAACTTTAAGATTTAAAAAGAAAATAAAGCATCACTTGAAGAAGTATAAAACTTACCACCATAACTAAATCTCCAATAAAATTCTCAAAATTGGAATGTTTGAAAATTTTGGGCTTTAAAACAAATTATTTTATATATCGCACCCCGGCAAGAAAAGTGACACAAGTCAAAACATAAAAATTGTGATTAGTTATGTCATTGAAAAATGTGTATGAGGTGCCCAGCGTGTTATATTACTATTGTATAGAACATAATAGAAGTTACCACCATAAATATTACCTAAAATTTAAAATAAACTTATGCTGTTTCAATATTAATTTTATAGTATACTTTAAGTGGATTTTTCTCAAATTCTGCAATTTTGAGTTGTGTCACTTTTCATGCCGGTCTGCGATATGGTATTTGTTGTGGCTATTTGATTTGTATGCAGCCAAACTATTCATGAGAAGCCCGTATTGCAAAGAAAAACAACGGAGCACAAAACCAAAGCAATCATAGGGGAATATTCTGAGATGTTCAGTAGCCTGCTACGGTGTTACAAACATGACAACTTCGTGAAAGCAACTTTGCATTTCACAGTCTCGAATCCCAAATAATGCGTACGTGTTTTGTGCGTGTGAGGCTGAAGCTACAACAGACTTTACTTTTCCTGGCAGGTGTCAGAATCGTGCTGCTACCCTTTGACTGCTGCATCAAACAGAAAAAAAAACGAGAAAAAAAACCCACGCATCCAATATTGATTCCTTTCACTGGGAGACCAAAAGTCAACCACGTTCGGGTGCACGGTTGTTATTGAGGACTAGATATTATTCATGGATCTGATCGGTGCAATGACTCCTTTGAACAAGATTCACGCGTGCCATACAGTATGACGTTGATCGAGATCTGAGAATCCTGAGACTTAGGCCCGGTGCACACATCCAGTTTTTCAACGTGCGGCACCACTGCCGCAACGCAATTGCGGTCTGAGATACATTAGATCCAACGGAGTAGTGCATATATGCTGTTGACGCCGTTGCGGCTACGCACGTCCAACTTGCGTGCAATTTCAACCGCAGCTCGTCGCACACGCTTCTGCAGTCTGAAGTACCTTGTTTTCATAAATAAATGGAATCTAAATAATAATTAATAAATGGTTGTATCCAGAAAGGTCTATTTTGTTTCAAAATATACTTTTTTTTACACCAAGTAAGCGAAAGAAACACGTTTTCGTCGATAGAATATTCATCGCAAATGGCGCGAAATAAGTACTTGCGTCATTTCACGGTTATGTGTACATAGTTGGACTTTGGTGCCGCAGCGGCCCCGTACGTTGAAAAATCGGATGTGTGGACCGTGCCTAAGGCAGTGTTATTTGACTATGGTAGTTAAATAGTCTCAAGCCTCATTATCTCAAGCCACAACGACCTGAAAATTGAAATAAATAGCAGAATTTTCATGGCTAACAGAAGTTTTTACGGCCTCAGAAACCAACTAAAATCCAGGTTCATCAGCGTAAAGACTAAACTAACCATTTATAAGACTTTAACCAGACCCATAGTCATGTATGGGAGTGAATGTTGGACCCTCAATAAAACCGAGGAGGAAAAACTACTAATTTTTGAAAGGAAGATCTTAAGAAAAATATTTGGACCTACTCAAGAGAACAACGTGAGAAGGATCCTTTACAACCACGAAATTTACAAAAAATATGATAAATTCGGCGGGACCGACCTAGTGAGAACAATTAAAGCGTCACGCATCAGATGGCTGGGCCATCTCCTTAGAAATCCCGATGCTGACCCTACCAAAAAAGTGACTTTTTCCAAAATTGAAGGGACTAGAAGAAAGGGACGACCACCTACAAGATGGATTGATAACGTAGAGAGAGATCTCAAGTTTTTGGGAGTCAACCGATGGCGGGCGATCGCACCAGACAGAGCCAGATGGAGGAGGATCTGCGAGTCAGCCTTGGCCTGTAAAAGGCTGTTGTGCTCCTGAAGAAGAAGAAGTTAAATAGTAGTACATCCAAATTTCGTCTTTTGAATTAATTGTTCTTAATGGATCTATTATAAAGTATCTAACATCTCTCTCCCTCTCTCTCAAACGCTAGAAAACAGTGAGCTCAGTCAACAACTGTCTGAATGACCATACTATGTAATGCTATTAACCTTTAAGCTGCGGCCGGTAGACAATTGTTGCCATTACAATTTCGTTTATACCAGAGGCATGGTATAGATCTATATACGGCCAACTATACTTTTATTGAAAGAGGGAACAGTGGGATCCACTTTATACGTCTCCTCCATATTTTTCTATTTAACTCTATATATAACTCAAATAGGCTTCAAGAGCATTTGAATCTATCTTTCTTGAGTATTTAGGTAGCTCCACAAGCGTAAAATTACAACACTATCGTGACAGCAACATTTACATTTTGTTGTGAACTGAGTTGGTTTCGTTTCCAATCCCAAACATCGAAACTTAAGTAGCATTCGACTACTTTTTGCGACAGAGGGCACAATGATGTTCACTATGTACTTACCATCTACAGATTACTATTTAACTATACACACATATAACTTAAATAAGCTTCCAGATCAATTCAATACAAGTCTTTTGGAAGTTTCATAAGTGTAAAATTACAACAATATCGTGAAAGCAACATTTGCAATTCGTCGTTCCCAATCGCAAATATCGACTGAATTGACTTTTGCTGGCTGGGGGTACAGTATACATGCATGGTCACTCTATATATTACTATTTAACTACACATATAGCTCAAATAAGCTCCAAGACCAAATGAATCTTAAGTCTTTGTATAGTCTTTCAGTAGTTTCATGGACTTCAGTTATGACGTCTTGAAATCAAGATTTTGCTTTCGTCTCCAATCCCAAATATAAAGGCTGAAGCCACAGCTGATTTTACTTTTTCTGAAAGAGGGTACAGTGTGGTTCACTGTGTAATTCTCCTGTATATTATTATTAACTGCACTTATTACACAAATACATTTAATATGTCTTTCTTGTGTCTTTCGGCAGTTTCATAAGCGACAAATTCCAACAATATAGTGAAGGCAACACTTTGCATTTCGTCTTCTCCAAACCCGAATATAGAGATTTTTCCTGATAGAAGGCACAATTTGGTCCACTATATATACGTCTTTACATATTACTACGCATCTAACTCAAACAGGTTGCAAGATCAATTGAATTTAATGTCTTTCTTGAGTATTTCGGTAGTTTCATTGGCGTCAAATTAGAATAATATCGTGGAAGCAGTATTCGCATTTTGTCTTCACCAATCCCAAATATCAAGACTGCAGCCAACTTACGTTACTTTCCCTGACAGCTGGCAGAATCGTGCAGCTACCTTTTGACTGCTACATCAAACAGAAGACAAAACCAAGAAGAAGAAAAAAAGGACACATCATAAATCCAATATTCCTTTCTATACGGCAGACCATAAGTCAATCACGTTCGGGCGCACGGGTGTTAGACTGGACTAGATTCACGCATCTGATCAGTGCAATGACTCCTTTGAGCAAGATTCACCCGTCTCCGGACAACTCTATGCTGATCATGATCAGAATCAGTGATCAGGCCATGCCATCATCCATCAGAAGATCCGTTAATCTCTTCCTGCTAAAAGATGGGTTTTTGCTGCACCCGAATCAAGGAAGTTCCACAGGTATTCATGGGTTTTGGGTCATCTGGACAACATGGGATTTTAATTAATAGAGGCAGGCTTCTTTATTCGTTAAAATGCCTCGCTTTATCTCAATGAATTTGCATTTGGTCTTCTGGAATCGCATTAATTGAACTGAGTGGGAAGCCGAATCAGGTCGAGAGGAATAAGTTAAATAATTAGATTTCCCATTTGTGTGTTCTAGTTCTGTTAATTAATTTGGTTTTCGTTTTCGTTTGTGTCATTATCTACTAACACGTAAACGGAATGTGACGTTATCAGATTGAAGTTTCAGTCGGTTTTCATCAAGCGATCATTATTTTTCCATAACGTGTGATTAACTATGCGTCAAATCATCACAAACGTTATGATATCGTTGATCTATCGAGGTTAAAAATGTGCTTTTAGTATGAAATTATGTCATCCCAATCATTCTTCAAGTTAATGTAGTATTTTGCATCAATCTAGAGTGCAAAAAGTTATACTTTTTAACTACTGCCGCTTTATGAGCGACGTAATTTAGTGTCAAACGTTATGACAAAGATTGAATACCTCTCAAAACTTATTTCCGTTTAGGTTAGTATAATAAATTATGTTAATAATTTTTTTTTATTCACTACCGTTTGCTCTGGGGAAAATTATCATTTCAAATGCAATTGTTTTCAATGGACGTTAGATTTATATCAATCGAGTGATTCTTTAACATACAACCGAGACTGATGTGTGAAAGACAAATCGATTTGTCGTTTACTAAGCGGTTCCATTCAATAACGTGCTTTGAACTTTATAAATGTTAATTTGTCAGGATTTAGGCATGTATTAACGAAATAGAAAAAGGAAATAATACCATATACCACAGAATTATACAGATGTAAATGATAATGGATTAGTGAGTAAGTATAGTTGTAAAAAAACAACAACCGAGATTTTAGTCCTATCAACATAATTCCATGCAACAGAGACACGGACTATTGTTATTCTCGAACCCAGCTACTTAATACCGACCATTAGATTTAAATTCTCGTATGAGATACACCAATGTGGACCACCTTTATTTACACAAATGCTCCAAATTTAACAAATCTATATATATAATTCTCTTACGTGGCTCACGAAAAAGACGTTATTTGTAATCGCGTTTTGGCAACACTGTACGATTGTTTGTTTATCGCGAAGTCTCGCGCATCAATTGAATTTATAGCGTTATCGGATGAAATTTTATTGAAAAAAAAAAAGGAAATTTTAATGAGCTGTTGCAGTTAGTTTATAATAGAAATCAAAGAAAGCGGAGGATCTTTTCAGGGCCATTTAAAAAACGGTCCTTTTCAGGGCCAACAATTATAGTTCAACAAGACGCTTGCACTACAACTTTCAGCAACAAACTCAATGAAAAAGTGTGGGTCGTTTGAGTGCTGGGAAAATGTACACACAAACAACATGCTGGGTATTCAATTTCCAAAGCAACGCTCATATTTCGAGTCAAAATTTGCACAAAGTTTTCATTTGAATTCTGATTTTAGAGATACTGTATATATTTTTTCTGTAATACAGCAAATTTAGATTTGAAAAAAAAAATTTTGGTAACATATTTTGTAAACAATCCCTTCTGCTAGGATACATGTCTTCATTGAGGCGAGCGAAGCGAGCATAGGTTCGCGCAGCGAACCAATGAGGATTGCGAAGCAATCCTCCGGGGGTTGGCGAGCGTTAGCGAGCAGGGGGCAGGCCCCCTAGTATTATGAAATATCTCTGTGGGAGTTTAAATGTATGGTGCTTTTTTATGCAACGTCACCATTTGTTTTGTACTAACTTTTAAACTAAACATTTCCTGACCGCATAAAATCTAGTGATCAGGCCTTGTTCGCCTGATTTGACCAAGACTGATTTTTCTCTATGGAGCTACCATCAAGTAATCAATCTACGCTAACAATCTGAGGAAGATAAAGCAGCTTAATGACAGCTTTTGCGAAAATGTGGCTTAAGAACCATAGGAAATGTGATCGAAAGAGTCCATAGCTGCAACGTGGCCAAACGTGGTCATTTGACCGGTTTTCAATTCCGGGAGTTCCATACAAATTGTCGTTGTTTGAGAGAAAAGTATGAAAATTTTAATATTCCAATATTAACACCCTGCATGTTATATATTTGTGATCTCACAAGGAATACGAGAAGTTAAAGTCAATGTTGGGAAAACTAGAGCACAGGAACAGACAATGATAAAATGAATTAACTGTGACGTTTCAGCAGAAAATAGTTCATCTTATGGATATTTTGACTTCTGAGCGAAGGAAAAGCTACCCTTTTTAGTTTTAAGTGGATTTAGGAAATGTTATGCGAAAAGCGTTTAAAAAAAGGATATAGAACAGAATAGACAAATAGAACTGAAATTTTAAGTGTTCCAATTACGAGCACAACTTTAAAGCAATTTTCATGTTTGATGTTTTCGCTTGATTAATAACGCAGTCATTTAGATGCGTTAAATTTAGTGTAACGAGATTATTAGATTATTTCAAAAAATAGGTATTTAACAAACAAGGAATTTAACTAAATTTATGAACCTTCCAGCGACAAACTGGGTGTTTAAAAATCATTTCCAATTTACTTGACTCTTAGTGTTAGTTGTGCCCTAGTTTTACATTACAGACTTTCTGTAATCTTGTTCCATTTGAGAATTCAAGCAAAACTAACCACTAGCTCCATGCGAAGTAACTACATTGGAAATTCTACGTATATCAATCGATGTCATGTAGTTAGTCACATTTTATGCCTTATTTTAACTCGTTCATTATCGACATAGGCATTGAGATACACATATACTTAAAATAGAATAAAATTACCATCCTGAAATTCATAGACTGATACGAGAGGAACCGATCTACCAATGACTCTAATTTCACTCTTTTGTATTAAATCATAAAAATGTGTTCCCCGAAATACCACAACGTGAAGCAGCGAAAGGTTTTCTATAGCGCAACTCTTGTGAGAAGTCAGATGGCCTTGGATAAGTTCATTTCCAGAAAGGTAAAATCGCCAGGGAAAATTTTACTATACTCTTAAGCGGGGTGACTCTTTCACCCTATGTGATTATTTGTTTCTGAAACTTGCAGTCACTGTCTTCACTTTCCTCCAACAAATGACAACTTGGAACCAGAATCTGTGCTGAAAGTGACAGTTAGACAGTGTTTTCATTCGACCTTTCATTTAATTAACCCAGAAGATTTTTAGACGAGATTTCTCGTCCATCAAGATCGGACCATATTTGCTGTCGAGGTATCGCGTCACCAGGATACTTTGCCGATTCTTTAATGATTACGAGATCAATATCTGGTCAGTTTTTGCTTTTATAATGACGATATATCACTCCTCAAGATCTGATCAGTTTTGTGAATTGAATTATCATTTTTGAATTATTATTCTTTTTATTTTGTTTGATTGAAATCTGAATCTTCGAATTTTGAAATTGGGTTTCTGCTTTTTTAAACTCATTCATAACTGTTTAGGATATTTTAATCATTATAATTGGAAGAACTATTTTAGATTTGGGTATTATAAAACAGCAACTTACATTACTTTGGATGACAGATACAGTCATTCTTTTTCACGGGAGGATTTATTGATCTCAATATACTGGAACCAATTGAGTTTTGTTTTACATTTTGCTGGCAGCTGGTAGCAAACCTTTTCCGTTTTTTTATCCGAATAATAAATTGCTCTTTAATTTTTTATCATGTTTGGGAAACTTCGTCACTCTAACAAACCATTATGAAGGCCTTTTCTGTTAAGTTAAACAGATGGTACTAGTGTTTCAGTAGTAAAACCTGATTTCTGTTCGTATTTCGTATTGCAGAATAGGAAGCAGAATCCTCATTAAACTGTACTTCCTCTTATAAGCTGGTCTTTTTAAAAATTGTTTGGTTTACGGTTACATTTAAATAAACGGAAATATCCGAGGGAAAATAAAGGGCACCAATTTGTTTAGGATTAACTTTTTAATAAAATCTTTTCAATCTAATATTTTCTCAATTAATGACAGTTGGTTAATTGGAGACATGATTGGACCATTTTTTTAAATACTGATGAAAATACGGTTACTGTAAAATTGTAGATAATGCTATGCATTGTAAGATGTCACAAAATTTATTTCTACCTGAAATCGATCAATAAGATTTACCACATGTGGTTTAAATGTGTAGGGTTACACATGTATATTTTTCGATAAGGCTACATAAAAAAGAGTCTACTTTCACAAGCGGGAACCATCTTAACTAAAATATTCATGAAGAAATTGTACAAATGATCCCATAAATGTGCTCAAACGTAATGGATAATGTGGTCGAAATAGTTAATGTTAGTAACGTGGTAGAGACGGTCATTTGGCTAATGCTATATTTAATGAATAATGTAATTAATTGAGTAATAAATATGTAAGAAGTCAAACTAAACACAATTTGTTTAAAATTGTTATTCCAAAGCCTCACTTTACTAACTCCACTTAAATAAATTGCACTAAATTAAATTAAAGTAAACTAATTTAATTTCAAACTAGAGGTTTGAAGTTTTATATTTTAATTACGTGCATCTATTTAATGAAACATTAATAACATTATTATTTTAAATGCAATTTATACAATTTTACACTTTTAAAACGATTAGAACTGTGCTTGAAATACACTCTATAACAAAAATATCGACGCACCTTGAAGGAGTTGTCCGATGAAGAAAAAAATTGGTGGATAGGAAAATTATGTACAGAATAGAAAATGATTAAAATTTCAAAACAATTGAATGATTTATTTCAGAGTTATAGTAACGAGCTCAATAAGGTTTTGATCCGCCTCTAGCCTGGATGCAAGCTGCCACACGGCGTGGCATTGACCGATAAAGCTCCCGGATGGTCTCCTGCGGTATTTCTTGCCAAATTTGCTCCAATTGTCGGAATACGTCATCAACATTCCCTACCGGATGCAGTCGCCTTCCCATCATATCCCAGACATGCTCTATGGGAGAGAGATCTGGTGATCTGGCTGGCCAATGAAGTGTTTGACAAGCTTGAAGACAGTTCATAGCAACGCGTGCCGTATGTGGTCTGGCATTGTCTTGCTGAAAAATAAGCTCAGGGTACGGCGAAAGGAACGGTAACAAAGCAGGTCTCAGAATGTCGTCAACGTACCGCTGTGCAGTAAGTGCACCTCTAATGACGACCAAAGGGGTCCGGCTATCAAGAGAAATGGCACCTCAGACCATAATTCCTTGTTGAGGGCCCGTGTGGTGTGCAATAGTGAAAGCAGGATCGGCATGCTGACCTGGGCGTCTCCAGACGCGTCTTCGATAATCGTCAGGACACAGTTGGAAGCGGGATTCGTCGCTAAAGACTATACGTCCGCAGTCAGCATCATTCCAGCCTGATCAAGCCAAGCATCACTGTAATCTGTCTCAACAGTGTGCAGGCGTGAGTGGCAGGTGGCGTAACGGTCGGTACGAGCCTAGATTTCGCTCTCTCTCTCTTAGCCGTCTGTGAATGGTCATTTTGGACACTCGTGTGTGGGTCGCACGACTGATGGTTGATAGCGATGAATCAGGTGCTGTGACAGCTGATCTGACAATCACTCTGTCCTCGCGATCTGTTGTGGCCCTACGTCGACCGCTACCATCATGACGCTGAAATCTGCCACTGTCCACCCTCTCTTGCCAGCATTTTCTAATCGCCGAATCGCTTCGACTCACATGACGAGCGATTCTCCGATTTGACCAACCTGCCTCTTCCAATCCAATGATACGACCTCTTTCAAACTCTGAAAGTTGCTCGTAATGAGCTCGAATCCTGCGGCGAGGCGTTTTTTCAGTCGTTGAAAGGTATCCTAAATCGCAATGCAGCAGAAATTTTTAACAACAGTTCAAGAACAACTCCTTAAATACATCTGCTGGATGCGCAGTTCCGCTGCGCTGGGGATCGCACTATTCATTCATTTCACACCAAATTTAAATCATTTGTATATTTGGTCAAAACATTTTTGCATACCAAATTTCAAAGCAATCGGGTGTTTCCTTTTTGGGGCGTCGATTTTTTTGTTATCGAGTGTAGTTTTGACTTAGAGCTGAGTTTTCGTAAAATACGCTAAAATAATTATAACATATTTCAGCTTGTATTAATTCCGGGGTTATGAACAAGGGTACTAGAATCGTTTGAAAAACATTTAGTAATCCGGAGGATTAATGAAAGCTCGTGGCAGCCTGCTGAAGTGGACGTTCATTTTAGTGCTATGTAGCCCAAGTATACTTTTGTTTTCGTTATCAATACTTCCCTGAACAGAAGATGATAGAGCATTGGTTTTGGTAAGTTCTTAATATTACCATAGAGAACTAGTCGTGTGAATTGGAAGCAGTATTTGGTTTCAACAAATAAACAACCTCATCAACATCCCATGCGTATTTTATTAGCTATCTTATCTTATACACAAGACAGGACATACGTAGTTCTATGAAAAATCACAGCAGATGCATTTCCTTCAGTAGACCATCGTAGGTAAGTAATAGAAATTATGTCGCATTGGATCACCACAATGGGCTATTAGCGACGGTCCGGGAATAATGTCAAAGGGAAAGATCCGAGGATAACACCTCGTAAATTTTAACCACGGTCAGATGACAAAGCCAACACTTGTATTTTTTTAGTTGTTTTAACGTCTTTCTGTAAAACCTTTTTCTGATCTTAACTATAAAAATAGCTCGAAAAGAAAAGGGAAAATTGATTTCGCTTCATGTTAACTGTACTATTTTCGCTATAGTTTGGCTTGGCGAGAGGCTGATGACCTAAGAGGAGTCCATTTCTAAAAGGTATTCGATTCTCCAGGGGGTAGGACTATTATCGGAAAATATATGTATTACGGCCATTGTAAGTGCTAAATTATCCCAACTATAAATTTGGAGCTGTAATACATACCGAAAACTCCGATTGTGAGAGCCCATTGTTTACGTTTAGCATGTCTCTTAATAGACTCGTTCAGAACCACGCCCGAGTAGCTAACTGGAGAATCGGATTGTATCCCGTTATTAACTTCGCTAACTGGTGGGCACACCGCTTTTTGTTTCTTTTCTCGGTGATCACAAAAAAGATAGGATGTGGTTCTATTTTTATACTTTCTCTTCCCCGCATCTTTGAGAGGTTAGGTACGTATTTAATTAACATCGCACTGGAGAAACACAACAAGCTATTGGCGACGGTCCG
Organism: Metellina segmentata; assembly: GCA_947359465.1. Lineage (NCBI taxonomy): Eukaryota > Metazoa > Arthropoda > Arachnida > Araneae > Tetragnathidae > Metellina > Metellina segmentata. The sequence continues at coordinate 96,918,711 of OX375881.1, forward strand.
GGATCAATCCCCAGTATTAAAGATCCGAGGACAACACCACGTAATTCTGGACCACGATCAGACCACGAGGTCACACCTGAGCTGACACCCTTCTCCAAACTTCCATACCACACCAACGTGAGGGTATATGAGACCACGGCATATTTAACGTTCACCGGCCCCTTTGTACACGACAGTCTCATGGTTGGGTTCGAACTGTATCTACGATAGGCATTTCCTGTCGAGTTAAATGTACGTGGAGGTATTCCTGAGCGGGAATACGTGTTTCCTGCATTTGTTGTTTTCTCGAATACGATTTCAGCGATCGGCCTACTATAATTCCAAAGAATGGATTAATAAACGCCAAGCGTCACCAAAACGACAGAAAACTAGGCTTTAAGGTATTCTTCATACACTACCCTACAATAATGAATCGGACAGCAAGATGTGTTGGTATAAGTGAAATAATAAATGCTTTAACAGGGGATGGTCTCCACACGTGCTGCAATTACACTACCAATCCTTCTGGTTATATTTTCAACAAGGGGTCAACATTCGTCCATTCCTGAAAATTGCCTGAGCGTAGGAAGAACCTTGTTGTTCAAAACGTTCGTGTAGGCGTAGGCGTTCAATTGACCAGGAACAACACACAAAGGTCCCAGGCCATACCACAAAAAACACCCCTAAACAAGTAGTCGGATTTTATGCAATTCCGGTGGCGTCCTGTCCATTAATGTAGGGTAGTGTATGTATCATCGGAAGGATTTGGATAGCGGTAGAAAAATCTTCGCAAACCGTCTGGTTTGTTTACACTGAAAATCACTCTTATAGATAAGATGTGGTTTTATTTCTGTCTGCTTTAACTTGTTTTTTCATGTCTGTTGGCTTGTTTTGTTCAAGTCGCTTTGCCATTTGTGGTTAAGGTATCGTAAAATAAAAATCAATTAATCAGAACCACCCTGAAGATACAAATCTAAAAAATTGTTTCGAGAAAAATGTGTTCAAAGATTTGAAGCTATTATATAGTTTTATGTAACCCTAAATAAACACAGAGCGCTATTGTTTTGGTAACATCTTTCTTGAATTTAGCTTAACTTGATATGGTCGGTACTTGAATTCAGTTTCACAAGTCTTTGCAATTCCAAAAATAGCGATAGATCAAATTACTTCTTAACCGGAAGTATTGTTTCGTTTGTTATATATGTCTGTGTTTCACAGTAAACCCTCTCACAGTTGAGTGGTGTAGTGTCTGAAGTGATGTTAGTGAATGAATATTTTAATTAAAAGCACAGATCTGCATTATTTTTACATCTTTATGTAAAGCGATTCTTAAAATACATTAATACAAAAACTCACTTGAGATATTTTATGAGTGCCTTAACCCATCAAGGGATCTCGTCCATTAAGATTTGACCAATTTCGCTTATGACGAGATAACTCGTCTAGATAAAAGTTAGGAGAGCTAATGACGAAATATCGTGTCATCAAGATATTGCTGAAGTGTTTTTTTTATTATTGCTGACGTGATCGAGATTTAATTAGTTTTTTCCTTGTTCATCAAGATAATATTTCAAGATTCGTTCTATTAAAGTACATTTGAATACATATATTTTAACCCCCAATATTTCATTAAAAATAAATTTCTACTCTGATTCTATAGCATATATACAACTTTGACCGAACGAATTTCTTGTTTGTTTCTACAGAAAGCAGACAATTTGTTTCTGCTGCTTCTCAAATTTTACCCCACTGATTCCAATAACAAAATTAAAAGGCAGGCGATAAAAAAACCCTTTTAATATAGCAGTAAGATATCTTAATACACTTAGGGATGTTATTTTTTAAAGTTTTCATTTGCTTTTATTCTAAAATAAAAATTGCTATCCCTTCGAACACAGAGAATTTGTATACAACTTGGAACACATTTTTAATAGCTTATTTATTCCAGACACCAACCCGCGTTGAATTTAAATTTCCCCCGATACTGCATTTTCCTCATTCCTTTCTTCATTTTTATTCCATTACGAGCGGAATTAATGTTCGAAGCAGACGATAAACAAAACGCGCTCATTGTAACTAGAGAGGAAGGATTCCTTACCGCAGTGGCGGGAAAGCTATCGCTGGTTGTTCGCATCTTCACGTCTGTCTTCTTTCCGTCCTCGTGCAAAATTCTTGTGGAGGACTCGCAGACATTTTGAAAGATGTTAGAAGCAATTGGCCTTCAAGATGGAGAATCCAGTTCGCGTGTTTTGTCAAGGACGCGCTCGAATCATCGTCGCATCCGCCCCCGGGCCCTCGTTTCACTTCAATTCTATTAGCTGAGCAGAGGCATGCGGTTTGGTTTTTTGCATAATTTAGGCGCTGGGAACAAGGGAAAGTTGTAAAAGTAACAATAAGGAAGCAACGGCTATAATTTAGTTGTTTCGAAAAATGCCGTTTTTCTTCTGGTTTCCGTGAGGTTTATTTTTTTGGTTTCGAATCTCAACGAAGTTTATTGTCTCTATTTATGTTTTTCTTTTGTTCAAGTGATTGTAAATCGTTTGATGCGAGACGAGAGGTGAGGTCCGTTTTATTCCCGTATTTGAAGATGTAGTTGTTTGGCTGAAGTGATTTTAGATCGTTTTATGTAGACGATAGGTCTTTTTCTTAATGTATCTGAAGATGAGGTTGTTTTTACGAATCGATTTTAGATCGTTTGATTCGGACGAGAGTTTTATTACCTCGTTTAACCCTACTGGTAGATGTCTTCACGGTGTATTTCGTTACTCATTTGATCCAAACTGACAAGAGTTTTATGGACAAGGTATCTAGTTACCAGATCTTGATCTTGAACTTAACTGATTCCAAGTCTTGACCTCATCTTATCTGGATATAGGTCTTGATCTCGATCTTTTATGAATAAAAAATTGACAATATCTTGATTACGAGATGTCTCGTCATTTGCAAAACTGGTCAGATCTTGATCTCGATCTTATATGGATAAAAAAGTCGACAGTAAAGTCAGATTGGTAAGACAGTTTCGTCAGATGACGAGATATCTCATCATTTTCAAAACTGGTTAGATCTTGATCTCTCTCTTTTTGGATGAAAATTGGCAACATCTTGATGACGAGATATACTGTCATTTGCAAATCTGGTCAAATCTTGATCTAGATCTTTAATGAATACGAAATTGGCAATATCTCGATGAAGAGATATCTCATTTGCAAAACTGGTCAAATCTTGATCTCGATCTTATGGATGAAAAATCGACAGTAAAGTCAGATTTGTTTAGATTCGTAAGACAGTTTCGTCAGATGACGAGATATATCATCATTTGCAAAACTGGTCAGATCTTGATCTCTCTCTTTTTGGATGAAAATTGGCAACATCTTGATGACGAGATATATTGTCATTTGCAAATCTGGTCAAATCTTGATCTAGATCTTTAATGGATAAGAAATTGGCAATATCTTGATGACGAGATATCTCATTTGCAAAACTGGTCAGATCTTGATCTCGATCTTATATGGATAAAAAATCGACAGTAAAGTCAGATTCGTAAGACAGTTTCGTCAGATCACGAGATATCTGATCTTTTGCAAAACTGGTCAGATCTTGATCTCTCTCTTTTTGGATGAAAATTGGCAACATCTTGATGACGAGATATACTGTCATTTGCAAATCTGGTCAAATCTTGATCTAGATCTTTAATGGATAAGAAATTGGCAATATCTCGATGACGAGATATCTCATTTGCAAAACTGGTCAGATCTTGATCTCGATTTTATAAGGATAAGAAATTGGAAATATCTTGATGACAATGTATCTCGTCCTTTGTAAAATTGGTTAGATCTTGAGAAAAGAGACATCTCTAAAACACGTGAAAGGCTAAAGAAAAGATTCCTCTTATCTGAAAATATACGTGCACATTTTCGACAATTTTTAAACAGTTTTCTTATATAATACTACAGAGGTATATTTTTTGCGACTGTAGTTTGTCTCTTAATTGTTCTAATATTGTATTCATGGTTTCCAAATTTCCAGCATATTCCGAAAACCTGCAAATTAACAACAGAAATTCTCAGCATCGGTTTTTAGTAATTTTCCCGGTTTAGAAAGCACTGATTGGGCGAATTGAATTTCGAAGTGTCATTACTAGCTCAGTACTACTATACTACTAGTACATTGATTGAAAAAAAATTTTAATGTGCAAGGGAAAAATGCAAAAAGACAATCACCTTAGCAGTATTTTTAGTGGTAAGAATTCAGTCGATACATGCTTCTTTTATGGAAGGATATGTCGTGGGCCTACAATGAATGAAACACATTGTCAAAAAATATAGTTCCGAGAAAATTAAGAAAAATGCTATTCCCTGTTAAAAGCACTAAGTGCGGTTCTCCAGAAGATATCTATAAACCAAGGGAGATATTTATAAACCCGGACCATCATTTATAGTACGTCGTGGTTCTCCAGTGAGAAGTTATTTAAAATACCTATATTCCAGAAGAAATCTAAACTGCATACAAAGAAAAATTACTTAGTTGAATTCTCCAATCTAAAAAATAACTTTAGAATGAAGAGTAATTGAAAATGAGGTGTAAAAAATGGCCTTGTACGGTATCACAAAAATATTATTATAAACACCCTCTAATGTGTATAATTCTGACTTACGATAAAAAGGAATATTTGTATTCATAGTCGTTTCTTTTCGAGATAAAACGAATACGGGAACGAGTTTTACACTTTATCTAAACATGAGGGGTAACAGAGAAATAGATTTTCTCATATAGTACGTGTACAGAATCGAGTGTGAAGCTTCCATCTCTCAGTGCGATTTCATACTGTCAGAATGTGTAGCGAGAAAATATTCCGCACAGTAGGCTGTATCACGTTCATCATATTAAAATACCTCCCTTAAACGTTTTACAGCGCCATTTTGAACTGCTTCCACTAAAGGTTCCATTATCATGTTTCAAGGCTGCGTTTTTGAATTCGTAATTCAAGGCCATAACTCATATTAGTTATCTTTGTCATTTAGAAAATAATGTGAGCGTTTTAAATAAAATCTGACGATCGCTCATGATTGTGGTGGAGCAGTTGTGATTTTTTTTAGTACTTAAGCGTTGTTTTTGTGTAAGAGGTTCTAATATTTTCTGGGATTGATTAAAGCAAGGGTGCACAGTCAGCGGTCCTCCGTCCATTTGATGGCAGCCCACTAGCAAATCTAAGTGGCGCTTGTAGACATGTCTCTACTACACTCACTGCCAAAAGTTAAGAACGAAAATTAAAATGCGGGAAAAAAAAAGCTTTTTTATTGACACGAAATAGTAACGAAGTAGCAAATAGTTTTATGCATGAAACAAAACAAACAATTCAATACAAAGATGAAAACAATACTGAATTTTCATAAATAATAAGATAAAGTCATATTGGTGGTGTCCTTACAAAATGATGTTAAAAAAACGACATTAATAGGGTATGTGGTCCCTATTAATGGTCGACATTAATAGGGCCCTCATCCTTATATAAAGTTTACTGCGTGTGACCATGTTTGCATGAGGTGATCAACCACCCCAGAGTCAAGTAATCGTCATTCCTTCAATAGAGCAGTTTGTAACTCTGTGAGAGTAGCTGGGGGTGGGAAACGTCCAGACACAGCACGGCCGAGAGCATCGCAAGGATTTTCAATGGGATTGAGGTCGGGAGAGTACGCCGGCCAAACCATACGCGCTATCCCTTCACTCTCCAGGTAGTCGTCGACGATGCCAGCTCTATGGGGAGGCGCATTAAAACGAACAAAGGACCACCTGCTGCAACGTACAATCTCACAGTGGGTTCTAGGACATCATCCCGATAACCGACAGTCGTCACAGAACCCCGTCCATAGATGTGCAGGTCGGTGCGATGTCCCACCGAAATCCCGGCACACACCATGATTCTTCCCCTCGATTTTGTACTGGGGCCAATTGCGTGTGCCTTTTTCTCTCCAGACCCTTATAGTCCGGGAGCTGATGACGAATTAGAGGAAGGTATTTTAGGCACTGTGAAATTGTAAAACAGTAGTATATAAATGGTAGTTGAATAGGGAATCGACAGTCGAGAAAGGCGTTTGTGGTTATTTCGCTACTGCGCAGCATATGAGATTTACAAAAAATTAATCTCACCGAGTATCCTTTAGACACTTAGAAATTTTTTTAATCTCTTATTTTAGCATTTATAGAATCCAGAAATAAAATTCATAGACTGTTTTGACGGTTATAAAGTATTGCCCGACTGCCCCGAACTTGTATTACAATAAACGCAAAAAAAAATTTTTTTTAGGCACTCTGAAATTTTTATAGCATGTTTATTAATTACTATCGAAAATATGTTCAAAAAGCCAGACGAACACGGTGGTTTTAAATAACTACCCGACGCAAATAAAGATTTTACATGAATGCGACAAAAAGTCTTATTGGTAGATATGAGTACGAGAGAATGTTTATAGGCTGCGCCGGCAGCTCCCGGGGCCCTGGCTAGCTGAACTTCTTGAAAGCTGTAAACTTATATTTTCGACTTAATTACTCCTCCTCATTACTCTACGATGCTTCATCGTCTGTAAGCTCATCCTCAATATACGCCTCTCCGTCTTCCTCGATATTTTGTTCGTTGTCTGAAAAAAAAGGTTAATTTTCATTTGCGCACAATAAATAATGAAATTTCATTGAATAAAAAATATCGATATTTACCTGTATTATTTTCTGTTTTAATTTCTACTTTTGAAACATCTAAAAGAGAAGGCGGCTTACAATATCCTTCGAACCAGCAAAATTCATATTTCTCATCTTGCAAATCCCATTCCATGTCTTAATAACAAGATGCTACTTGGAAACCGTAAATTTGCATTTCGCCAAATGCTTGTTAGGCATGCGTAAGAGTTGTTGGTGTAACTCAGCTTTACACGGAGGTAAATGTGATGCATCGTAGTTTTTCAAAAAGTTTTTGAACGGTTCATTAGCGTTATGAGCTTGATATGTTAAACAATATTTATGGAATCTAGCAGTATTAATATCGGTTGAATTTTTGAAGTCATAAATTCCACAGAGAAATTTTTCTAATACCGAAAACGTTTCGTATCGCCAACCTGACACATGGGCTGCTCCAAGATCGGTAAAAGCTTTTTGATAATCTCCGTTAGATTTTAATATGACTTCTTCTTTCCTTTTTTGAAAAAAGATTGGTTGTAATCGCAACCCGTAATGGCATAAAACCCAGGTCCTAATTGAGTAGAGAATTGTGACATGTTAATAAACCTTTTTTTTTAAATTTCCATTGCCATACTCCATGACAATTGCCAGACTGTAAGACTGCAGATGATTAATATTGCCGAGCAATATAATTAAAAGATCTGTATCGGAAGATTTAATTAGGACGCTAGTGACAAAATCATTATTAATTTTACAAACATGATGTACAATTTTTGTGTCTCTTCCTCGTGATCGTCATAAAACAATTAATCCTTTTTTGCCATCATTATCGTATCATTTTCAATCTGTAAGAGTAACACTGATCATAACTTAAATTAATGATTGTGTTAACAATAAATTGCGCCATTTCTGGTGTAGTTCAGTGGTCTATTAAAATTCCTACGAGAACCTGCTTGAACTTAATGTTTTTTTTTATCTCTTTACTGAAATTTGTTGGACGTACTTGCATTGGACCGGTAATTTTAAAATCCATGCTGTTTACTTCATTCCGTAGTGCACGTTTGTAATTTTTAATTGATGTGAAAAAATACTAGTCAAAAATTATATCAACACGTAGAGGTCGCTGTTAGAGTTTTCATAATTTCTTTGGAAATGTTGGCGAATGTCGCTGGCATATCACGCATGGTATGTAAAAGATGGAAACCATTAACTATTACGATATAAAAATCTTAAGGTATGTGTCCAGGTTTGTGACTTTTTTCAAAAACTTCTACTATTGCTAACTTTTTGGTTTTGCAAATGGTCCCATCGAAATGGCATAAAGATATTGGAATCGGTATAATTGGATAACATAAAATCTTCTCAAAATCGACCCTGTACTCCATTGATATACCCAGCATACTTCCAAACAAATCCCGTTGCATCAGTATTTTTTGTACATTATTACCACTTTTATATTCTCTTTTTACAGTATATATACCTTTTTTACAATATTCATAATGCGTACTCTTGTAATTAGATTTTTCAAATCTCTAAAAATAAAAAATTTCCACATTTTCTAAAGCTGTTTTTCCGTTAGAAATATTAAAAAGTAAATTTTGGTTAATACTTTGATCGAATAAATCCATAAACTTTGAAAATCCGCCAATAAAAGTTTTTAACAATTTGGTATATCTCTTGATATTATGCTCATCCAAATCGGATGTTACGTCCTGTTTCTTTTGTAGACCGGTAGTTTCATATGTAAATGATATAACAGTAGATCGGATTTCTTGGCTTTTACACCAACGTTGACGAGCTGAGATGGAATTTGTAAAATTTATAACACAGACTAGTCTCTTTGCAGCTTCAGCATTGATTGTTTGTTCCAGAGTCAGATCGAATGTCTGTCTTGAAAAAGATTTATCAGTTCTCTGGATTCCGAAATATCCTTTTCCATAGCTTCTGCAATTTCAGGATGAGTTTCTTCAATTCTTTCTTCCAACCAACCAACAAGCATAATTCGGCTGGTTTAAAAAATAGATTTGAAATTTTTGGCAAGATGTATTTAAATAGTGCAAAATATTCTGTTCTGATACTATGCTTTAACATGTGGTAATATTTAATTAACTATATATACGTCATAGAAAATTGTGCTGTTTTGATAAATGATCCATTCAGAGAGGCTTCTCTATGTGCAAGATAAGAGATCATAAGCTCCGACATATCTTGGTTTTCTAATACAGCCATGAAAGACAATATACCCTTATTAAATTGCAAAAGTTTCAAACGTAACTCGTCCCCAATTGTGATTCCTCCTTTTTCGAGACATAATTGAAAGTTCATAGTTTCTAACCCCAGTACTATTAATGGGTGCAATCTTTTACACCTATTGAAATGTTTGCCCGTGATGAATGATTCAACAGATCCACTAGCTAACAACTCACAATAAACAGCAACATTCATTAATCCGCAGCCACTAATAATTTTCACAATAGCTTTGAAATAAGCAAACATAATATGAAACGCTCCTAAATGAATAAATAAATTGTCGTACAATGGTTCCTCTATTGATTGAATTTGCATCGCAACTGTGGCAATAGCTAAATAATCTGTCACACTTATACTAGGTTCTCCAAGTTCCTGGGTAATTTTTTGACTTTCTTTCATCGTTTCAAGAATGACTTTCTTTAATGTCAGCTTTGTCACACGAAACATAAATTTTAAAATCGAGAAAATCAGTTTTATTATTGTCTAAATTGGTTTTATCTAAAAAAAGGTCCTCTGGATAGATAAATTTCCAAATGTCAGAAACGTTACTATTATTAAATCAATTAAATCATCAATATATCTTTAGGCAGAATTTATTTAAAGGTAAAACAATTATTATCACTATAATAATTAATTATTACTATGTATACATAGTTGTATACATGTGCATATGTTAATACTTAAAATGTTAATAATACAACTGTATTTTTAAAAAACCAGGATAACAAAGAACTCAAAATAATTTTCAGCGTGGTCATATTTACGTGTAAAAAATAAACTTCTCCAAAATGCTTTGCAAGCAGCCTCAGCTACACACTAAACTCGAGTCATGTGGTTCCTCAGCAACGAATCACAGACCGGCGAGACAGGGCCCTGGCAGCTGTCGGCATCCAGCCGATACTTATGTAAAATTTTTATTTGCGTCGGGTAGTTATTTAAAACCATCGTATTCATCTGGCTTTTTGCACATATTTTCAATACTAATTAATAAACATGCTATAAAAATTTCTGATTGCCTAAAGAATATTTTTTGCGTTAATTATAATACATATTCGTGGTAGTCGGGTTATACTTTAAAACCGTTTACACAGTCTGGGATTTTTATTTCTGGATTCTATAAATGCTAAAATAAGAGATTAAAAATTTTTCTAAGTGCCTAAAGGATACTCGGTGGAATTAATTTTTTGCAAATATCATATGCTGCGCAGTAGCGAAATAACCACAAACGCCGTTCCCGACTCTCGATTCCCTATTCAACTACCATTGATATACTACTATTTTACAATTTCACAGTGCCTAAAATACCTTCCCCAAATTTGTCATCAGCGTTTGGACTATAATACGTTTGTCATCTGGCTCCAGGAGAAATCGCGACTCATCCGTGAACATACCGTTAGCCCTATCAAACACAGTCGAATTCACATATTGCCGACACCACTTTAATCGTGCCCCTCTGGATTGGACGGATAGTGGAACCCAAATTTGTGATACCCGGGCGTACAGTCCATTTGTGTGTAGCCTTCGACGCACAGTAGTGGCAGATATCGTCTTACCAAGACGCTGCAACCATAGATATCACACGTGTGGAGGTAACTCTTCGATACCGCTTCGCCACAGCAGCAATAAATCGATCTTCTACTAGGTCGTAACCCTTGGGTGGCCAGCCACAGGTCTTTGGACAACTGTTTGCCTTGTTTGGAATTGTTTCCATAATCCTGAAATGGCGGCATGATGAATGCCGAAGAAAAGAGCAACAGCATTGATTGATTACCCTGCGTCAAGGCATCCCACAGAACGCCAGCGCTGAATACCAACCATTCGTCTTCTAGAAGCCATAGTAACACGTTTGCCATGAAAACTAATAGTACGAAAGTTCTAAACACTTTGTACAGGACATACATTCAACTCCTCTAACCCTTCACAATGTTGGCTTCTTATACCACTGCTTTTTTTTGCAACGAAACCGTGATTTGCTGTTACATACTACGAGTGCATGCTTCCATCTATCTCTGCAGTAAATTGCAGCCTCTCCAATTTATATTGGCTTATGGCAATTAATATTTTTCTCTTCGTTATTAAACTTTGGCAGCGAGTGTATTATTAAAGGAAGTGTTTGTGTGTGTATGTGTGTGGACTGTCCTGATGAATCTATAGCACTTACAATAATGGGATTCCGCACATAGATAGTCCAAATGTTTTGCAATTTTTCATTCGAGCCCGAATTTTAAAATTTTGTCAAGGACATCTAAAAATTAATTTAATGGCGTTTAATTATTATATTGTTTTCTTTAGACTGGAAACACAATAAAGAAATGACAGATTCTAAATTTATTTTTTCCGTTTCCTTTTCATTCTGCGGAGGAACGATTTTAGCCGAAGAACAAAACAAATAAAAATTTAACTGGATTTATGTAGTTCTTTTTTCTATCTCCTAGATCGTTAAAGATAGAGTAAAACTTTCTGCGGATTTGAATACCTGCAGAAAATTTCACATTAGATCGATACCTCAAATTTGATTTTCTTTAAATCAATAATTTTCAAATTGTAACTTTTATATTTTTTTCCACTACGAATTTTGCCACCGTGAAGAATGATCTTCGTTTGATTTGAGATTCATTGATTATGATTTCCTGAGCAACGGATTCAAGCAAAATAAATTATTAAAGTTATGACTGGCATTCATCTGTGCTTTTTTCTATCTCAGCGATCGTTAAAGACAGAATAAAAATTTAAACATATTTGAAATCTGTGGAAATTTTTTTACACTTGATATATACCTTATGCGTTTGATTATCTTATAATAAATACTTTTTCAATTAAATATTTATATTTTTACAAAAGATTGTTATGTTGATTGGATCTCTCCTCAATTCGAATATGGCCGTATTTGACAATGACAAGGCAATCACGGCGTTGCCAGCTATCCAATAGGCTACGAATTCCAAACCAAATGGGAATACGTAGCAATCACCGGGGGTTAGCGAGCAGATGTCACACCTGTCCCCACGAAAAGAACTCACGGGCAACGCCGTGCTGGCCGTGCTGTGGCTAGTCCCTTAAAATTGTGGTACAATAATTTGTGATTCTATCTTCTCTAAAAAATTTTGAGACACGCTACTAAATTTAGTTTATATTTAGACAGATAGATTGGATGTTAGTGGGGATGGGGTTCATGTCGAATGGTCCAAAAGAGAACAAGCTGTACCAATTTAGACAGATGAGTTATATGCGTATCGTTATATTTCAAATCAATCACACAATAAATCAGTTCTGTGATAACTAGGGCAACTTTTTGCAACAAATGCAACTATTTTTCACATGTTCTACGCTGCATGTAAAGTACTAAAACCAAAATTCCTCCTTCATGGGGTGTATAGTAAGTGAGTTATAACCGCAACATAAATGCAACTTTCTGCATAAATGCAACTTTTTGCATAAATGCAACCACCTGCAACTTTTTAAAATATAGCTCAAAATTAATTGATATCAAATTACTATTTCACTTTTTGCTCTCTGAATCAACCCTTCGATCACGTGTGTCTGATCTTGCGAACTCCGAAGTATTGCGGATCAAACAAGTTCATGGTAAGAAGGTGTTCGTCCTAAGACGAAAGTGAAATAAATGGCAAGAAGTACTTTAACACATTGGTTGGCACTCTTGATAATCCAGAGGAAACTTGCGTAATCGACTACAGAGTTTGCAAGGTGAATGTCGATCATCAATATGTTGTTCGCCTTGTAGATGACGTTTTAAAATCTCTGAATATTGAGCGAAAGGATTTTGCGCTTCTACTATCCGATACAGCACATTATATAACTGCTGCTGGCGCAGGTTTTCAATGTTAAAGAAATTACTGGCCAAGTATCGGCCATTCAACGTTCTTCTGTATTTCAGTATGTATTATAATACTGTTGTACACGACTAAAATTGTCAACATATTTTGAATTTTTTCCATTTTTACGAATAAATTATTTTAGAATTTAGTGTATCAAAAATAAATGCAACTTTAATTCCATAAATGCAACGTTAGGGAATGATAAATGCAACTTTTCCCATTTTTACTGCAACAAAAAAGTTGCCCTAGTGATAACCCTTCTGATGAGCTAATTGTATTAGCTTTCAACGAATCCAACCTATTTCATTTATCAAAATGTTGTATCTGTTTTAAATCATCAGAATACTAAGTAAAATGGAAAACTGTTCTTAAAGATAGCCTGAAGCTTTTCATTGGACAGATGGATTTTCTAACATTTAAATCGAGGCATAAGAACATATGGAAATATGGAACACAGGAAACACCAACACAATGTGATTAATGTCGGTCAAAATTAGAGGTAGGTTAAAAGAAAAAAATTTGATTCTGCGGAGAGATTGAGGACTTACTCTAATATCGAAACGTTGATTCTTGTAGTGAGATTACATCCCCACAATTTATTCTATGGTAGGTAAGAAGGTTTGTATTCACAGGTATCCAGTCTGCTAACCCCCCTGAAAGGTTAAAATCCCGCCACTGATACAATAACCTGTTCGAAAATGTCATCGGTTCTGTACAATCGACAATTTTGTCTCCCTACTTTGATCTTTATTCTCCTTGAGCAATAGGGCAGTTTTATAACAAAATTGATACGATCGTGATGGGCGATATATCTTGTTTTAAAACCACTTGGATGGTTAATATTATATTTATTCAAATTGCTTTGTAATCCTGCTATCCTTTGAAAATACTACAGCTAACCTTAACTGTATTTAACCTAGTTCCTTGAAGTATATCGTTTGTTTTTTACTATAGGATTTTTTTACATGAAACCAATTAAATAGGGAACTACGGCATAAAGTAAATTCCAAATTACTACAAACACCCATGATTAAAATGAGATTCGAACGCAGAGCTTATTAAATCAAGGGGTAAATAGTTAACTATTTGTCTACCAGGACGTCCATTTTTGGATAAAGCTGCAGTGATGAAGATAGAATCGTATGGTGGCATATGGGGAACTATTAGTCTGTTGTTGCTGATCCCTGTAGCCAGGCAGAGCTAGACTAGGTCCATGATATCGCACACTCTCAAGAAATCAATGACCAATGATGGTCGTTCCAGAAGATCTTCTTTATCAAGTCCCAAGCACTCAAGGATATGATCCGGAGTGGCCTGGCCTTTGGAACACTTGGTACAAATTGTAAAGTCCTTTTCTTTGTTGGCATAAGTCAATGTTTTGAGGTGGCCGCTACGAAATCGTGTTATTGTAGTTTGTTCCTGTCTACTGCACCGGAGGGATAGAGATCCACCGGGACGATTACTCTTGTACCAATGGTGCACAGGGGGAGTGGCAGATATAGACCGAACAAGGCATTTATGTCTAGGGTATAGTTCAGTATAGGTTAGAGACGGCGGAGTATGCATAGGTTCGTCAGTTCCCCTCTTTGCCAGTGCATCAGCCATTTCGTTACCGGCAAGGTAAACGTGGGAAGGGATCCACTGTAAGTGAATCTCACGAGATGAAGAGAGCCGCCTCAGCTTGTCCAAGATAGCAACTCCAGTATTATCACGGACTCTGTGCCAGTTAGCAAGATGCTGGATGGCGCTCCGGCTATCAGACAGAATCCAAATTTCCTCATCCCCAGGGAGTGGAAGGAATGTATCTAGACCCGTATTAATTGCAATTACTATTAGTCTACTCTGCTTATAAATAGACTGGCGAATCGCAACAGGAGAGAGACAATTTCAACATAGAAAGATACATTTAGCAACACCAGCATAGTGTTCTGTTTATCCTCAGTGATATTCTGCAGAATCGCCGTCTAGGTGGTATTGACTCGTATCTATTATCTCGCAGTACCGCCAACCTTTTCAAAGACTAAGCGCATATCCTCAATGGAACACACAGCATGCTATTCTATGTATCCTCAATGGTATTCTGAATACTCGTTGTCTAGATGGTATTGACCAATAGCCATTATCTCCCATTTCTGTTATCCTTTGAAAAAGGCTGAGCATATACGATGAATATAATTCACACGGTGGTTTTCCATACGTTCTCTTTCTAACGTCTACTTTCTAGCGTTTTCGTGTTCTTTGTCTACTACTAAACTATTTTTTCTGCTTCTAAGTGGACTGGTAAGCTCAATTGGAGAAAGTCAGAAAGGAGATACATTTCTATGGTCGAGGAAAATAACTGGATAAGTCGAAATTTGACAAAATGAGATAAGTGCGTCTGCTGGAGGATTTGTTTTGTGGCCTTTACATGTCATGGAAGAGTAGATAGGTAATGTGCATGAAAAATGTAAGAGAGAATGCAATAAAAATAAATATTATAAAAACTCGATTTACAAGAAAAGGGCAAATCTTAAAAACGCGTTCCATGAAAATAGTTTTTAGTCTTATCCAGTTTTCCCCCTTGAGGACAGATATAGCAATGTCAACATGGTATTCTATTTATTCCCAAAGGTATTCCGAAGAATCGCCGTCTAGATGGAATACAAGGGGTGTTAAAATGAAAAGGTACGAAACGTCGTAACACCGTAACCGTTAACATATTTGCCTATGCCGCTATGGGAGAACGTAGCGATACATCTAGGGATGCGATTGGAATCTTCGGAGAGGATCGGAGCATGCCCGGGCACCCGTATGCGCAGGAGAGATCAGAGGCTCTTATAAAGAGCGTCGTCCAATTGACGCGGGGCAGAGAGTTTGAGGACAGGATGGCGTTCGCATTGCAAAATTCGACGATTGAGGAGCAGCGAGGCGTTATCCGATTTCTGACAGCGGAAGGTGTTAAACCGGTCGTTATTCATAGCCGGATGGTTACCATATACGGGGAAGACTGTGTGTCCGACAAGTCAGTGAGAAAATGAAGTACCCGTTTTTGTGCAGGCCGTGAGAGTTTGGTTCATGACCCGAGACCAGGCCATGCAAACACAGTCATCATGGCCGATCTCATCGACAAGGTGGACGACCTAGTGAGAAGTGATCGGCGTGTAACTTTGCGAATGGTGGCGGTGACGGTGGATGTCAGCGTTTGAACAGTGTGAACAATTGTTCACAACAGGTTACATTATCGGAAGGTGTGCGCGCAGTGGGTTCCGAAGCAGATCACCGACCATCAAAAGGAACTGCGTATAAGGCTAGTACTTCAATATCTGTTTAGGTATGATGAAGACCCCTCTTTTCTTGAGCGGATCGTCACAGGTGATGAGAGTTGGTGCCATCACTACGAGACAGAGACAAAGCGAGACAGCATGCAGTAGAAGCATGCGTCGTCACATCCCCCTAAAAAGTTCAAAGCCGTGGCGTCAGCAGGGACGGTGTTGCTCACCGTCTTTTTCGACGTCCAAGGTCCGCTACTTGTTGAATTCCTCGAGCACAGAAGAACCATTAACTCTGATGTGTACTGTGAGGCACTCCGAAGCCTACGCAGGTCCATCACGAACAAAAGACCGGGGCTGCTCACGGAGGGTGCGGTTCTGTTCCATGATAACACGCGTCCACACGTCTCCAGGGTCACACACGTGGAACTGGCCAAATTCAAGTGGGAGCACCTTAACCACCCGCCCTACAGCCCGGACGTGTCGCACTGCGATTTCCATGTGTTTAGTCCCCTGAAAAGACATCTGAAAGGGAAGCGCTTCAACTCGGACGACGAACTGAAGGACGCTGTGAAGGACTGGGTCTCGTCACGGGCACAGGAATTCTGTAAACAAGGAATCCTTTGGCTCGTTAATCAATGGGATCGTTGTGCTCAGGCCTATAGTGTATACTTTGAATGAAGTCTTCATTTATACCCACAGTGTCGTTTCGTACCTTTTCGTTTGAATCCGTATTGTAGAATCGTATCAATTATCTAACAATTCCGCCAACCTTTCTATGCACATATTCTCAATGGAATACATATCATGCTTTTCTATGTATCATCAATGGTAATTTGAAAAATCATTGTTGTCTAGATGGTATTGACTAAGAGCTATTATCTCACATTTCTGTTATCCTTTGAAAAGGCTGGGCATATACAATCAATAGAATTCACACCGTGATATTCCATGAAATTCTGAGAAATCACCGTCTATGTAGTATCGGCCAATACCCATTTTAATGCAGTTTCACAATCCTTTGCAAAGGCTGAACACGTATCATATATTGAGTTCACGGCATGGTATACAATAAAGCCTCAAGGGAATTTCCAGCGATCCCCGTCCAGACAACATTAACTAATATCCATTATCTCATAGTCCCTTCATCCTTTGCAAAGACTATACCTAACAGTCTTAATCTTTCATCCTGTCCATTTTGGTATAAATTTACAGTGTAGTTGCCAGAATTGCCCGGTGTGACGTGGGGAAATATTCAGCACTATGAAGAGTCTACTGGCTGCTTCTCACAGAAGTCGATCGATGATTGGACTAGGTAGGTGATTGTAATATAGGGTGATGCATTCAGCAACGAAGCATGTTATTCAATAAATATTCAATGGCAATCTGAAGAATCCTACGTGGTACTCTCCAGTGTCTATCGTTTTCGGAGGCTGTCGTCGGATGCATTAGCTAGACGGCCTAAAAGATTCTCAGGTGGAGTGAGACCTGGACATCGAGTTGGAGAGGGAATGATATGAACAGTTACTACCGACGACTATTATATGTGCGAGCATGCAGTAGGAAGTAGGAAAATGCCTTCGTGTGCACTTCGAACTAGAACATTGTGACGGACTTTGTCAGTGTGCGCACTAATACACTATATGGACAAAAGTTTTTAGACACTGTAGATATTCGGTGGAGGATCCATCTTAGTGTGGGGTTGTTTTCCTGGTTAGGACTTAGCCCATTGCTTTATGTACCTGGTACACTGAGTGCTGACGTGTACCTTGACGTTCTGGATAATTCAACCTTGACTACATGGGAAATACTACGGTGATGATGGTTATTTCTTTCAAGCTCCATGTCATACTGCAAAACATGTGCTGGACTGGTTTTCTGAAAATGGGGTGAATTTGCTTGACTGCCCTGTTCAGAGCCCCGATCTCAATCCAATCGAGCTCTTGTAGGGACGAACAGGAGCAACGAGTACGACACCACCACGCATGTCCATCTTAGCAACAATATCTTCTTATAGCATGAGTTCTTATAGTAAGAGGCATGGCGAGCTATTCCTGCTCAGATTTACAGAGAACTTGAGAAAAGTTTGTCTCGACGTATTGCAGCTGTAGTACAAACAAAGGTAGGTCTACACGTTACTAAATAGAATATTAAAGCACATTTTTCGAAAAAAAATACAGTGTCCAAAAACTTTTGTCCATGTACTGTATGTAGTTTAGAGTATCAAGTGATGGTGGTAGCACACCAAAGCATGACGCTGCGCTAATGAACTATTTTCAATGCTCACGGCTAATGGAGGAATTCGTCCTTAAACTCCTAATCGATGATCATCAGTCACGCTGTGGTGAAATCATTTAGCATGGTAGATGGGATTTGGCTCAGTCTTCCCAATGGATGGTCGAACCTGCTTCAACTAATCAACGAGTTACAGGCCGTGTCAATATTAGAGCATTCATTATCGCACGGTAGCTTTTGTTAAATGTCATCAGCCGCATGGCGCTGTTACAGAGTGGCATTCGGACGTGGTGATCAACGCCTTTTTGGCGTTGAGAGCTAGTTGCGTAACCCAGTTCTGCTATGGTTTGCATTTTCTTCTTTTAACCATTATCTCCAAATGCGACTGTCAAATGGTCATTAAGTTTACATTATGTTTTGAAGTTATTAACAAGGAGTCGGATGGGGAATTATAATGAAAAACGTGATAAATATTTGTATTTATTAAGTCATTTTTGAAATATAAATATAATTTATCATACCTTTATTTTTAACTTTACTGGGAAATGATTCTTGATTTTCACTTGAGTTTGAAGATTCTGGCTACATGCCTCGAAAAAGTTGATTCCCGATTAGTACCCCTCCAAAATAAAACTTCACGAACTAGGCTCGATTTAGTTTTAAATAAACAAAAACATTTTGCAATCCGAGGTCAATATTAATTTATTTTATTGCGACAAACTAGAAAATTCACTTAAATATTTAACTTCTTGTAAGATTTAAAAATTGTAATACATTTCTATCTAATTCAAGGTCGTGCTTATGTCCTAAGAATAAGAGAAAATTTACGCTGAGTATTTAACTTTATTTTTTCAGATTTTGATATATATCATATTTGATATTTCTCATATTTGATGTATATTTTGATCATATTTTGACACATAATTCTATAACTCGAGGGGCCGTTAATTTAACCGGCAATGAGATTCCGTTAGGTCCTTACATATGCACTCTAGATCGTAGATCCATGTTAATAATCGGCCACTCGTTATATATTTATATTATATAACTGTCCAAATTATTCAAGGTTCAACTCACATATATGATGGGTATTTCTCTTTTTTCTCTTGTACAATTGAAGGTATCGTAACCCAGTTGAAAGAGTAATGGATTACAAACCGGGAGGCTGCGAGTTCTAAACTCGGTCCAACTAAAGACCTCCGAATACACAGGTGCTAGTGCACGTTAAATTTGAAGAGGCCACAAATATCTTACGTTGGCGTGGAGGGGATGTTTAAAGAGTGGGGTGCAGTTCAGCTGGTTACCTCGTCATAAGACCATGACTTAAAGATATGTGGTGTCATCTTCTGATATTTCCATTCTGGATCAGTGTGACGTTAATTAACTACATACTTACCCCTTGTACTGTTATTGCACGCTTTATTATAAAAAGCACATTGGTAATAATCATTATCTCAGTCCCCGATAAGTATCTCGCCTTTGCATGTCTTTATTTCAAGAGAATATAGTTTTTCTTCAATTTTAAAGGGAACTGGTACCAACAATGAAATTTTTTGCAGAATATATGCAACCTAATAATTCCATTCTATTGTTTATTTTTACTGTAAAAAGGGCTAGGTAAGAATCAAACAGCATAAAACGTTCAAAGTGCAAAAGAAATTAAGGAAAGAAAGTTAAATATTTTTCTGAACATCATAAATGCAATGAGAAGCTGTTAGCAATAAATTCCTACAAAACAACAAAGAAAGAAATGAAATCGCTTTCCCAGATATTTGAACTGCAATCCTTAAGATGTATTCGTGTGAGTCAAACACTATCAAATCTTTTTCCTTTAAATTTTTCCCATAAATGTAACGCCGACCAACTGGTCTAGTGGTCCGAGTTCCGGACGATCAATCCGAAACTAGAACAACACAACGGGCTATTGACGACGGTCCGAGATCAATCCCTTAAGAGAAAGATCCAAGGACAACACCACGTGCTTTTGAACCATGTTCAGATGACGAAGCAACACCTGAGCTGGCACCCCACTCTTGAAACTTCTACACCAACTCAACGTGAGGACTTTCGGCCACGACAGATTTAAGGTGCACCAGCCACCTCTACATATACGCTTACAAATATCCATGCACTGACCCGGATTCGAATCAATAACCTTCCAATCTAGAGGCTAACGCCTTGACCACAAGACCGGTTGAATGGCCAATAGGAATTGAGTAAAATAAGCTAGTTATGTCAGAAAGTTAAGATCACTTCGAATTCTCTTTTTAATTTGAATTTTCATTCCCTCACATGTACTTAATGTAGGTAGGTTGTTAATTAGCGTCGCACTGATGCAACACAAGCAATTGTCGACAGTCAAGGATCTATAACGAAGACACTTATATGGGAATAGGAGAATAACTTTCATTTCTATAAAACAGACTGCAGATAAAGGTATAAAAACTGTTCCCACGTATCCCCTTACACTTAGGGCCCTAATACCACATTACTGGAACCCTCCCCTTACGTCGCTGTCAGTCCAGAATTAAAATGAAAGACCCCAGATATCCCGAATTTTATACATCGCTTCAACAAACTCTTCATAGAGACATTTCTACCTTTAACTAGTGAATTTGAAAACGTTACGACTTTCTTGAACTTCACCCTTTTGAAACCAGTAGCAAACCCTTTGGAAACACTTCGTTTGAATTGCCCCGCAGCTTTGTTTGAACGGAGGTAATTAAAAGGCCTCATTTCCCTGACGCACGGAATACTCCGATTGTCATAAACCCACTGGAGCAGGTACTGGAATTGAGGTGACGAAACGGACCATTAAGCGATTTTATGTTCACAAACCTCCCTTTCACGTATCACGATTTGCGTCTGCTATTCGGAAGGTGGATTCAATGGGTCGTTTTCGAAAACCATGGTGATATCAGCGGGCAGATTTTCTTCCAGTTCGTGAAGAAGGGATATCAAGCTGGAATTTAGAGAAATGTATAACTGCTTTTGGAGGATTGTGTTCGGATTTTTATATAAAAAAGGAATTATATACGCACATACTGAGAAAAACCCTTATAAAGTGCCGTACCTATAGCGGAGTTGATGAACACTAGCAGAGTTGGTGTTTGTTGTTTTTTAAATAGCGTCGCACTGTAGCAACACAATGTAATATCAGAGTTGGTGTTTGGTGTTTTTTAATTAATGTCGCACTGGAGCAACACAATGCAATAGCAGAGCCGATGTTTGATGTTTTTAAATTAACGTCACACTGGACCAACACAATCCAATTGCAGGGATGATGTTTGGTGTTTTTTAATTAATGTCACACTGGAGCAACACAATCCAATAGCAGAGTTGGTGTTTGGTGTTTTTTAAATAGCGTCGCACTGGAGCAACACAATCCAATAGCAGAGCCGATGCTTGATGTTTTTTAATTAACGTCGCACTGTAGCAACACAGTGCAATAGCAGAGTTGGTGTTTTTAATTAATGTCGCACTGGAGCAACCCAATACAAGAGCAGAGTCGATGTTTGATGTTTTTTAATTAACGTCGCACTGGAGAAACACAATCCAATAGCAGAGTTGGTGAGTTTTTTTTAATTAACGTCGCACTGGAGCAACACAATCCAATTGCAGGGACGGTGTTTGGTGTTTTTTAATAAACGTTGCACTGCAGCAACACAATCCAATTGCAGGGATGGTGTTTGGTGTTTTTTTAATTAACGTCGCACTGGAGCAACACAATCCAATAGCAGATTTGGTGTTTGATGTTTTTTAATTAACATCGCACTGGAGCAACACAATCCAATAACAGAATTGGTGAGTTTTTTTTAATTAACGTCGCACTGGAGCAACACAATCCAATTGAAGGGACGGTGTTTGGTGTTTTTTAATAAACGTTGCACTGCAGCAACACAATCCAATAGCAGAGCCAATGTTTGATGTTTTTTTAATTAACGTCGCACTGGAGCAACACAATCCCATAGCAGAGTTGGTGATTTTTTTTAAAATTTAACGTTGCACTGGAGCAACACAATCCAATTGCAGAGTTGTTGTTTGGTGTTAGAATGTTTCAAATTAATGAGTAACTAGTGGCAGGCAGTGAATGCATTTAATAAAACATGTACACGAAAGTTATTAATACAGAAACTGAAAGCATTAAATTAATCAAAAATTCATTTGCTTGCAAAGTGTTTTAGAAGAGACACAGAGTAAACGTTTCTACTGAACCGGATACGCTCTTAAAATTGTAAAGTTGCAACTACATTACCCATTACTATTGAAAGGTGATATATCCGAGATGGAATACGTCTTTTGTTCACCCAGAAAAAGGAAATGGGTGACATGCTGGTTTTGGCATTACAGCTAATCTCAGACTGAATCGTTTTGTTTTTAATTTTTCATTCCCTTACATTTGTATGGTTAAATGGATAATTAATGTCACAATGGAGCAGAGCAACACAACGCTCTATTAGCAAAATTCTGGGATTCTGGATTCTGGGATTCATAGAACAAACATCCAGAGACAACACCTCTTAATTTTAAACCATGGCGTAAAAATATAAAATGGCGATACAAAAACTACAATTAGGTGGAAATCTCCAAAATACAAACTGGGGGCCTTTAGGTGCTGGTAACGATATATTCAAGAAAAGTTGAGTAGCTATGATAAAAAAGATGAAAGTACAAAAATATAAAAAATTTAATTTGCTTAGTAAGAGTTTAAGTAGAGAAACTGAGCAATGCCGTTTCTACAACACGAGATACAACCCTAAAAATTAAAAAAATTGCAACTACATTTTTTTATTACAAATGAAAGTTGAGACAACCGACTTAGAAACTTCTTTTCTGCAATCTGCAAGAGGAGGAAATGGGTGGAATGTGCTAGTTTCGGCAGTCACAGCTAACCGCAGATGACTTTGCATCGTTTTTTAGTTCTTTATTCCCTTACATGCGTATGGAAACTTTGATACATTGACCCACAATCAGGCTTTTGAGATTCATGATTCAATAAACTCTAAACTGGCAGCATTGTAGATGCGGAGAGAGGTAAACATACACAATATTATCGAGTATAAGTCAAACATTCATAATAGTTTGGAATACTCGATTATCATTATAAACTTAACCGTTTATGACTAATATTCTTTCGAAAAATTCATCAAAGTGTGGCATAAAAATGACGAATTAGAAAAATATTTTTATAATTTTGTATTAATGTTAAAGCGAGAAAATGTTCTTTGAAAGCATTTTGGAGAAACAACTCTTGAAAACCCTTAATATTTATGACTTCGTCAAACTTATATTTCTTTTAATTATGAACTAACTATGAGAGGGTAGGTAGATATTTAATTAACATCGCACTCAAGCAACAGAACGGACTATTGGCGAGGGTCCGAGATCAGACCCAAAGGGAGGACACCACGTCATTTTGAAACACGGTTAGATGACGAGGTCACACCTTATCTGGCAGCCCACTTCAGGATTTAGATTTTAATTGAGACTATTATTAAGGATTAAGATTTTAATGATTTATTTATTTCCTGTAAAATATCACTAGACATGGATAATTCCTTGGTGGTATATGTATATTTCGACCAACTTTCTTTAAATCTCTGCTTTAATACGTAATTGTGTGTAGATTGCTGTATCATAAAATAAATAAAATATACACATCAAAATATTTTTAAAGCGTGTAATTTCTTATTTTAAAATAACAAGTAAATTTTAAAAAATAACTTTAAAGTAAAATAGGTTGCGTTAAATTGAAACGGGTAGTCATACGTTGTAGTTCAAATATATTTCAAAATTTTAATATAGCTTTTCATTGAAAGACGATAAAAATCAATTCAATTTCATTTGTTTTTCGTGTTTTATTGGGTGTTATTGAAAACTGTACTTCATAGTCAAGTAACTACATCTATCATTCTAAATAGGTACGTGCTTTCCATTTAGAACACTAATTTCTGTGAATTTAAAAAAGTACCATAAGAGTTCAATTTAAAACTGTATGTCTGTTGGAAAAAAAGGAATTTTAAACAAGACTTTGTTGATATTGGAATACTATCACAGTTAGAGTAATTTTGAAATATTGAAATTTGTTGTCTTAAGTGACAGAATGTCGAAGTTGCTTACTCTATAAATTGAAGCTGTTCTAACCCAACTTAGATACATGAAAAAAATTCGTTGAATGCAGTGCTGTTTGTATTGTAAAAGCACTGTAAAAAATTGTTATCGATTGAGTTTAGTTTGTCTACACAGAAGACATTTATTTCTATCAAAAGCTCCGTTATTTCACATGCCACTTAATGGAATCTTCAGGAATAAGTGCGTTTGCCTCAAACTAAATAAGTAACGAATGCCGTAAATGTTTAGCCCCCATTGGACAAATAGAACGGGGTTAATATGTACACTATCATACCCACAGGGTTCTAAAATATAAGTATACCTAATGTTGTGTAGATTGGTCAAAGGTGGATTAGTATACAGAACAGATAAACGTCAACTCTGCTGTATATATCTAACAGAAGTTTCGTTATTCCACCTGTCGCTGGATGGAATTTTCAACAAAAATTGCGTCCCCTAAACTAAATTAGCCACGAATGCCGTAACAATTTAACTTACCATCCTCTCATATTGATGATGACATTCGAAAATATTGCATAAAGCAAGATTATCCGCCAAAAATTCGCTATTTTTAATGAAATGAATGGACGTGAATATTCGTAGTCCCTTGAAAACTCAAAATAAACTTCTGAAATAGTCACATTAGAAAAAATATTTTCAGCAGAAGTTCGACGAATATTCAAGTTCTAGGTAAGTCAGGGCATGAATAGTTCGCCATGCCTCTTGCAAGGCTGTGAGAATAGATTGCTTGAAGATGGGCGTTTGTGCGGTGTCGTACAAGTCGCTCCAGTTCGTCCCAAAAGTGCTTGATCAGATTGAGATCGGGGCTCTAAGCAGGCCAGTCATGCAAATTCACTTTCGTTTTCAGGAATCGAGTCGAGTACGCGTTTTGCAGTATGACATGGAGCTCGATCCTATTGGAAAAAACAAACATAATCGTCGTAGTATTGCCATAGTGTAAGAAGGGCCGAATTATCCAGAACGTCGAGGTACACGTCATCGTTCATGGTACCAGGTCATAAGGCAATGAGCCTAGTCCTAACCACTAAACAACCCCACACTGATGGACCATCCTAAAAATTTCTCCACTGTCCCTCTTGTGTATATGTTCCGGGTGTTTCTACTAGTTTCGAAATCATAAAACACAGTTATAATGCTTTTATGTAAAGCTCAACTTTTCACGCAGGCTCTCCATTACTATTCTGGTTTAAAGGACGTATTCACGGTTAGAATATATCAGGTGGGTATCAGACTAATTTAGACGACATCACCACACAGCGGGTATAACCTCGAAAATATATCATAATTGACATCTGACAGTTAAGTTGATACTTTTGGTTCTTCCAATAAGAAGTGTCATTTGTATCTTTTGTTAACGGTAAGCAAGAACTACTAATAAAATTATCTGGCGATACGTAGAGGATGTATCAAATCCTCATGCGCTGTTTCCCTTTTAACATTCTTCAGTAAAAATTCCTAAAATGCTTAAAATTCTTGTTTCGTCCTTTTGAGATTCTTCAGATAAATTATCAGTTGTCAGTAATGAATGAGATACGCTAGAGTGTCCACGACCTTACGAGCCCATACTGGCATGTAAAACTATCGGTGTTCATTTACGTAAAGCTGAGCAGTTCCTCAGCGATATCGAACATTTTCGTTTTCATTCATCTCTCAAGGGACGACATCTAAAGTAGTTTCATAACGTGTTAAGATTCTCATTACCCTTGAAGTGTCTTGACTAGATACCTCGACCATTTCGATGTGGCCAGGTTTTCTAATGGAAAGATACCTCGTCGAGTCTAAACTACCATATTATTCCAAAGAGAATGTAGATCTAAATAGGAAAAGCATCGAAAATCTACGTTTTCATTGATCTCTCAAGCGACGAAATCTTAAGTAGTTTCAAAATGTGTTAAGAAACTCATTACCCTTGAAGTGTCTTGACTAGATACCTCGACCATTTCGAGGTGGCCAGGTTTTCTAATGGAAAGATACCTCGTCGAGTCTAAACTACCATATTATTCCAAAGAGAATGTAGATCTAAATAGGAAAAGCATCGAAAATCTACGTTTTCATTGATCTCTCAAGCGTCGAAATCTTAAGTAGTTTCAAAATGTGTTAAGAAACTCATTACCCTTGAAGTGTCATGACTAGATACCTCGACCATTTCGATGTGGCCAGGTTTTCTAATGGAAAGATACCTCGTCGAGTCTAAACTACCATATTATTCCAAAGAGAATGTAGATCTAAATAGGAAAAGCATCGAAAATCTACGTTTTCATTGATCTCTCAAGCGACGAAATCTTAAGTAGTTTCAAAATGTGTTAAGAAACTCATTACCCTTGAAGTGTCTTCACTAGATACCTCGACCATTTCGATGTGGCCTGTTTTGCTAATGGAAAGAGACCTCGCCAAGTCAAAACTACCATATTATTCCAAAGAGAATGTAGCTCTAAATAAAAAAAGCAAATTTTCCCTTGTCCTGGTCACAGTTTGTAACTGGATTTCGCTACAGAGGCTGGGGACAACAGGTATGTTATCGCTGCGGAGATAAACCACCAGTAGTTTTAACATGTAACCTTAACCGAATCTTTGTAGACTGAAGGAGACGCTAGAAGTTTCCACTATTCGTTGTTTCTGAGCCTTTTAGTTGAACTGCAACATACATGAGGCTCGTTTTGGCTTTAATAAATGATTTTCGGTCCTAATTTTGGTAGTCTTTTCTAGTTTCTAGCATTGCAAATTTTTTTCAACGATCTGGAGCAGCATTCTATGCATAACTTTTATGAGCTTGTTTTGAACAATCAGCTCAATTTAAGTTCTGAAATTTGACCAGCTATACGCGTGACTCCTTGCAATGGAAATGTTGTTTATTTAGGGTATTGAATTTTAATTGTTCAATTCTTGTTTTTGTTGAAAATTGTTCTTTTGAATTTCGTTCATAATACCCTGCAAGCGTTTGGAACCCCCCCCCCATTAGCCTTTCTGTTGCTCACACAATTCACGCATCAGCAACCATATATGAGTAGTACCTCAGAGGCTATCAGAAAAACGGTGGCATAACCCACAAAAATCGAAAATTTTATCATTACCTTTTAATAAGACCTAATTTTGAAATGTGCCGGTTCAGGTCTTCTAAAATTACAAAATAACTTATTGTTAATAATTGAAAAGCTATTTTTTAGAATCTCAAATTATACTGTGGATAAATAAAAATGTATGAAAGTGATGCCAAGAAAATCGCAACTATCTCCATTGGGTTTGTTGTTGGGTTAGACCACTCTTGCTGTGATAGCCTCAATAGTCTCCAGGTGGTTTCCTCGATTGGATACCTCGTCATTAAAATAAAAATGATCAAATCTTGATGGAGAAGATATCTTATCAAAACCATTTGGAAGGTCAAAGGGAATTTAGATAAGAGTCATCTTGCTTTTCCTCAATCACATCAACTGCCCTAAAACGTTAACCCAATTTTTAAATGATATTAGTTTCTTTGAAGTGTTTAGCGGACACTCGCATTTCAAAACATCGAAAAAAGGAGTTAATTCATTTCCTTTGAAATCGAGTCGCCGCAATATAGATTTATGTGTCCTCATTTTAAATGTGTTAAATTTATTTTTTACGAAAGCCTTTTTTTCTTTTCAAATTACCTGGAAGTAAATAATAAGACATTTTCTCGAAGTAGTATCATATTAAAAACTAATTTTTGTTATGAACAAATAGTGAATAGTAAGGAAGTATTATGAGCTGTTTCCTGTAGTTTGGAATTCAAAAAGAAATTAAAGAAATATCACAAAGATCAAATTGCGAACTTTCTAAGTGGTTTTTATACTAATATCAGTATGTATTCAGTTTGTTTCAAACCTATTTTGAAACAGATATACTAGTAAATACCCGCATAGCATTTGAGCTAAACTTTCTTGTAGCGTCGTTATTCACATTTTATATATATTATTTGAAACTATTTATATTGAATTCGGCATTCATATTATAAATGTCTTTTTCAACTCGACAGGAAATAAAATTATTGAAAATATGTAATAGCGTTTCATTAACTGTTACTGGTCTTAGTCGCAATCAAACGCGTACCTTGGTCATGTTACCCCAATTATAATCAAAACGTCTAAATTTTTTCCCCATTACCTTGTTCAGAAGCAAAGCTGTTTAAACATATTTTCGTTCTTTTTCTATTTTTGCACGGATTCCTTTCTTCCAAATTTCTCACTGCCTTCTGTAATCAGTCTATGAATAATTTAATTGGAAGCACAAACTCTACAGTGTAGTTTTATTACTATTACGCAGCCTCATAGCTTAAATCAGCCATATGTAAACCAAGAGGCAAAATTAACAAAGGAATTCCATAACGGTCACTTTTATACTGTTGCACATATTTTTAAATATAAAGTTCAATAATTGAAGGAGTTGAAAAGCATAATAACTAACCATGTAAGTAGAAGTTTAAGAATTATAAATTCCAAGTGTTACTAAAATCTAAGTAAAAGAGTAGTCGCAAAGCATTACACATTCACAAATCGATCCATTCGTTTTTAAAGCACCTACATCAGCTCATTCAAAATATTCTCCATTATTTTTGTTCTTGAGCATTAAGCTTAGTCCCATGTGTTCCTACAGCCTGCAAAAATACGTTCCTAATTCTTCACCTAAACGGCAATTTTATATCATGTTTTGAACTTTAGCAAGAAACAAAATTCGCCATGTGCTGTTATTATTTGGTTTATGTACAAATCTGTATGACTACTTTTATTGCAACTCTCAGGTGTAACTTCAGGGTGTACCTTCCATTTCCACCATTGTTCCAGCTCTTTTTCAATTGCATGTTTAATTCGGTTTATTTTTTTTTAAATCTTCATTGTATGTAATTCGCACAAGTTCATTTAGGCGGTGCAAAGCTTCACATCACAAACAACAGGTACGTCGCCTCCAAATAAAAATTAAAAATTGCAATCCCATTGTCGGGGATGAACAAACAGGGAGCGACTTGGAATTCTCTCACAGCGCAATCAGCACGTAAGTCGCGCAAATAAACATTGACCTCTTTTCAGCCTTCCTCTCGATGGTGGATGATTGTGATTAGTATTGTCTCAGCCACGGAACTTCTCTGTTCACGCAACCAATGCCGGGCAGGAGGACTGCATTTTTCGACGTGCGTTCATCGCCGGCCACTATCTTTAAAGAACTATAGCAAGGACGTGTTTCCTTCTTTTCTAGCTGGAGGACATGCTCTCTGAATTGTGTCTAAGCTCAAAACAGTCTGTCTGAATTGTTCGAAACCAGTTTCTTTTGTAGCGCGAAGGGTAGCGTTCCATCACGATGTTCGTCGCTGTTCGCTATCAATCCCCATGAAGTCCCGTTGTTCCGTGTCAATGTTAGAGGACGGGGCAGGAGTCCCGTTGATGGGACGTGCTGGACGTTTTCGGAGGCTGGGACACTCGGCTGGCAGAGAGTTTGTCACTGAGAAGATGAAATGGCGTTTGGAAATAGTTTCTTTGAGCAATAGACGAGTTTAGAGATGCCCTTGAGGGATCATTGTAAAATAGTTTGCTGGATTTTTGACGTTGCGTTAAATGGGAAAAACGTTTTTATTCATTTTAGAAGAATTGTTATCACTATAGGTCACATTTTGCTACACGAGGGTTGATAAAATTTTCATTTTAGAATGTTTTTAACCCTTAACTGCTGTGTTACAAACCGTCTCGTAACTAGTGTGGAGGGTCTCTCAGACCTCGCTCACTAAAGTGCGTATAAAGTTGATTAAAATAATATATTACTGAAAGATTCGTTTGATAATTATTATTAATACATTTTAAATTTAGATAATTCAATTCTTAACATGAAATGCATTTTATGTTACTATATAAGTTAAGTAGATTCCATGTCTCTTCAGGCTCAGCTTTCGGACCTAATTTTGCAGGACGTTTCAACTCTGGAAACTGTAAAACTATGTTGTGTTTTGGTGTTCTAACGGCACGATTAGGTTCCCCTCCCCCAAGCATCCCATTTGAAACTATTTTTTCCGTAGAAATATTTTTCTTGTGAAGACGCACTTGAAATGTCTTCATCATCATCTGCATAAATTTCCGAATCCGTTTCATGTTCGCTTTCAATAATATCCGAAATTTCATTGTCCCATTACTCTATTTCCGACTAATTATGAACAATATCCTAAATTTCTTAGTTAAGTTTGTTGCCATTTTAGGCCGAATTTCCCCCCTCAAACTTAGACGATTTCATTCAACAAGAACGGTAACGCGAATGCTGCGAAGCAGTCTAAGAGACCACGCGGGAAATGCAAATAGTGTGAAATACGAAATAGTTGGGGCAGCCAAACCGGTCTTGGAATGTGGCTTCTGTTGGACGTAGTAGGAAGGTACTGAATAGGACAGGGACCAATATTCACTTCAAGAGGTGGAAACGACCTGTCAAAAGTGACTCGGGGTCTGCGAGACCCATGACAGCAGTTAAAGGTTAAGTGAATTTTAGAGTTTTCTTGCATTACTCGGCAAGATGGATGATAAGAATTAGTATTGGTAGGACAGCGGCATTCTTCGACTTGTATTAATCACTGGCCACCATCTTTAACCCTCCGAGCATTTCGACGAAATTGCTAGTCAATTTTAAATAACGTCAATTTTGCTAAAGATGATATATCTCGACGAGACTAAACTACTATTTTACCTTGAGGTAAAGGAAGATTAAAAAATGGTAAAACAAATAGACCCTTGATAATACTAGTAGCAGTTTGGAAATGATTTTTGTACTAGAAGCTAGACAGTTTTCTACTCAAATTTAAACCACCAGGAGGGTTAAAAACTTCAATAAGGTCATATTCCGTGTTTTGCTGGATGACAGTCTTTCTGAATTGTGTCTATTAGCTTAAAAAGTCAATGCAAATAATTAGAAATCCGTTCTTGTTGGAAATCATGTCAAACGAAATGTTCTTCATTGTTCGTTGTCAAGAGGGAATCGTAAAATAATTTGCAGGCTTTTCGACGATATGTTAAATAGGGAAACGATGTTTTGTTCATTTTGTTGAGTTGTTTCTCGCTCTAGATCAGTTTTTGATACTCAAGGGTTAAGGTGTATGTACACACTAGAAATTCTAAAAATCCAACAGAAAATCTACATTTTTTTGATTGCTTTAAAATATTCTTCAATTTCTTAGCTTTTAAACGATGCCAAAATCTTGAAAATATTCGAAATAGTTTTCAAGTTACAAGTGTTTTTGTTAGGTACTGTCACCATGAACAGACGTGTTTCCAAAACTTTAAACACAATTTCTGAAGAAACAAGTTTTTGCAATAGGATGCTTTGTTCGAACAGTGATAACTCAACAATAAATTAATCTACTAAATTCTTTTTGTATCATTATAATCTACATAATACAGTGGATATTTTGACCCTCAATCAGAGTTAAATAACTCAAGATCAAGTTAAGCTCAGAGATAAATTTTTAATGGATATTTAACTCCTCAATTTCCAGAAAAAATCGTGATTTTTTATGCATTCTCTGATAAAAAAGTTGTAATAGAAAACCTTTTCTCTCTAGAAAATTGATAGAGGATCAAAACATGAATAATATGGAAAATAATTTCTAACTAGAATTGTCTTTCTAGACAAATTAGAATTTGAGATATCACTGTTCAAAAAGCATGCTAATTAGCTCATTATATCGTAACTAGGGGGCCCGCCTTTGGAAATTGAATACCCAGCATGTTGTTTGTGTGTACATTTCCCCAGTACTCGAGCCACCCATACACTTTTTGACTGAGTTTGTTGTCGAAAGTTGTAGTGCACGCGTCTTGTTGTACTATAATTGTTAGCCTTGAAAAGGACCGTTTTTTAAATAGCCCTGAAAAGATCCTCCGCTTTCTTAGATTTCTATTACAAACCGCAACAGCTCGTCTAAAATTCATTTTTTTTTCAATAAAATTTCATCCGATAACGCTATAGATTCAAATGACTCGCGAGGCTCCTAGTAAACAAACAATCGCACAATGTTGCCAAAACGCGGTAACAAATAACGTCTTTTTTGCGTGCCACGTAAGAGAAATATATATATAGATTAGCTAATTAATAATTAGTTGAATACGATTTTTCTCTCTGAAATAGTTTTAAGCATAAAACAATGACCTACTGTGTAAAAACTACATTTTTAAAGTTAAAATTAAAAAAATAAACTTCTACTGTGTACGCACACCTTTTAAGACTTTAGAATTTTAGATATGCGTATAAGTGAATTTATAGTGTTTTATTGAAATACCTCTCCTCAGATGGATGAATTGGATTGATATTGTCTCATCCTCATAATGATTCTGTACACGCAATATTTTTTATTACGACAGTGTTTTTCGACTTCCGTTCGTATCTGACACTCTCTAAAAACTTGGACGTGTCCATCTTAAAAGTTTTTTTTAGTTTTTTTTCTTACTGGTAATTGATATTGATAATTGGTAGTTAATTACTGTTGCACTCGAGTAACACAACGGGCTGTTGGCGACGTTCTGGGACTAATACCCAAAGAAAAGATCCAAGACAAGACAGCAAAATTATTTTCTTACTGGAAGCGGTGGTAGCGTGGTTTAAAGATTACCAAACGGAGGGTTGCTTGTAAAAAAACTCGATCCAATCAAAGACCAATGTGTACATGGGGCTGATGCATGTTAAATCTGTCGTGGTGTTAAATGTTCTCACGTTGGCGTGGTGTGCATGTTTAGAGAGTGGAGTGCCAGCTCAGGTGTTGACT
The DNA here is from genome assembly GCA_947359465.1 of Metellina segmentata. Classification (NCBI taxonomy): domain Eukaryota; kingdom Metazoa; phylum Arthropoda; class Arachnida; order Araneae; family Tetragnathidae; genus Metellina; species Metellina segmentata. The sequence goes on from OX375881.1 coordinate 96,951,803, forward strand.
GTGGCTCAAAATGTCGAGGTGCTAACCTCGGTAAATTTTTTTTTGGTAATTTAGTAAATTAAGGTCGTACTAGAGCTACACAATCGCCTACGTGCTGATAATTCCAGCAATACCCCATGGTGTTGCTCCAGAGAGAGGGTTGATTCAACTACCTACCTACATTTTCTTGCCGAGAAGAACAGGTTTTCTGAATTGTGTCTAATAGCTTAAAAAGTTGGTACAAAAAAATTCGAAATCAGTTCCATTTGCTGGAAATTGCTGGATTTGCTGGATCGTGACTGACTCCAGACCATCACCAATACCCCCTTCTGTTGCTACGGAGCAACATCTATTCAACTACCTACCTACATTTTCTTGCTGACGCAGAAGCTTTCTGTGTTGTATCTAATAGCTTAAAAAGTAAAAAATAATAATTATAAATAAGTTCCTTCTGTTAGAAATGGAGTCAAAGGCAAGTTAGCATTTCATTTCGAAGTTTGTCGCTGTTCGTTATCAATCCCCATACAGCGAAGTCCCGTTGTTTGGTGTCAATGTTAATCCGGTTTAGATAGAATCCCGGTTAGAGGTTAGAGGACATTTGCGGAGGCTGGGACATGACAGTTCCAAACTCTTGGCGGACAGAAAGTTCTATTCAACTACCTACCTACATTTTCTTGCTGACGCAGAAGCTTTCTGTATTGTATCTAATAGCTTAAAAAGTAAAAAATAATAATTCTAAATAAGTTCCTTCTGTTAGAAATGGAGTCAAAGGCAAGTTAGCATTTCATTTCGAAGTTTGTCGCTGTTCGTTATCAATCCCCATACAGCGAAGTCCCGTTGTTTGGTGTCAATGTTAATCCTGTTTAGAAAGAATCCCGGTTAGAGGACATTTGCGGAGGCTGGGACATGACAGTTCCAAACTCTTGGCGGACAGAAAGTTTGTCACTGAGAAAAGGAAACGCCAGAAAAAGTTTCTCCGTTGTGCACTGAACGGGTTCAAGATCATTATCAAATAAGATTCTTGCTATTGTTACGTTTTTTATACAGATTAATAGTGTTGTTTTGACGTTAGAAAAGAAGTTCTTTGTCGCTCTTCAATCGCTACTTTTTGATACACGAGGGGTAATTAAATTTTTATTGAGTGTGTTTGAGTGGATTCTATTTTTCCTTCTTGTATCATTTCTTCTTTTCGATGGTTGATTAGGGTATGTTTTGCTTCAGCTTCAAACCTTTTATGTTCACGCAACCATTGCCAGGTAGGGCGACGGTTAATGGATTGTTAGTTGGGGTTTTATGCCGCAATGTTCATAAATGTACAAGCTGCTTCAAGCATAAGATACAATAAAAAAAACAATGTAAGTATGAAAAACTTTCAAAGAAAGACGTGGGAAACAATTCAACACAGGTTTGTTTTAATAAAATGAAATTGATCAAAGAGAAATCAATCAAAGCGATGATATGTATCAAGGATCATATCGAGGTAGTTTTAAATAACTTTTTGGGTCAACACCCGTATGTAAAAGATTAAATACTTTAATGTGATGAATATATGGGAATCAAAGATAAAAATAAATGTATAAATTTAAAATATCAATGATACTTTAAAATGAAATAATGTTGATTAACGATATGATGTATTAAATTGGTATATTTCGTTGGTTTGGGGGGTTTTATGGCACAAGGGGCATATTTGGTCTATGCTGCGCCAGATACAGGACATACAATATCATGTAATAGACACACGCACGATAAACGTTCGCACTGGCACAAAAGACAGAAATACACCCAGAGTGAAATGCACCTGACTGGAATCAAAACACCGCCGCCTACATTTAATTAGTATGAGAGTGATGGATAGTATAAAAGTTACGATGTATGATAAGTTATTAACAATTGAAAGCTATGAATAACAAGAACACTATACAATAAAAGAAATTCAATGCGTGAAAAGATTTTAATGATGAGTTATGTAGACTCAAAATTAGGGTTTAAAAACATTCTTAGGCCCGGTGCACACATCCGGTTTTTCAACGTACGGCGCCAATGCGGCACCGAAGCACTACTATGCACATATAACCGTGAAATGACGCAAGAACTCATTTCGCGCCATTTGCGATTAATATTATATCGAAGAAAACGTGTTTATTTCGCTTACTTGGTGTAAAAAAAAATATTTTGAAACACAAAACAGAGGTTACTGGATACAACCACTTATTAATTATTATTTATATTTTATTTATTTATGAAAACAAGGTGCTTTAGAACGGAAACTCATGTACGGCGACCGTGCGGAACTGCGGAACAAATTGGACGTAAGTTGGACGTGCGTCGCCTCAGCGGCGCTGGAGGCATGTGTGCACTGCTCCATTGTATCTAATATACCTCAGATCGCCCTTACGTTGCGGCAGCGGCCCCACACGTTGAAAAACCGGATATGTGCACCGGGCCTTAAACCGAATGGTTAAAACCAAGACAAGTAATTAAAAAATGCAAAACTGTGAATATGGTACTGCAGACTTTGAGGCACTTTTGCAAAACAACGGATGTTTGCGAGTGGATCTTGTGAGACCAGTTGAAAGATGAGTAAGTTCGACACCTTATTTCAATGGAATAACTGGCCACTGAAGAATGAATGATTGTAGTAGACTTGCAAATCCTAAGAGTCTTTCCGGAGATAATTAGCATGAGCACCTTTTATGGACATCTTGATGTCTGAAAAGTGCACGTCCGTTGGCAATGAAACGGAAGCTGTTTTTGAAGCATGGTAAGGACGACGGTGACGTGCCTTCATTACTGACCACTCTTTAGGTAACTACAGCAAGGACGCAATTCTTTCTTTTGTTGCTGGAGAACAGGATTTTTTGAATTGTGGTTAAGCTTAAAGCGTCAACCTGAATTATTTGAGACCAGTTTCCTTTGTTGGAAATCGCATCAAACGAAAGGTAGTATTTAGTCTCGTCGCTGTTCGCTACCAATCCCATAAAGTCCCATTCTCCGGTGGCCAATTTCTCTTCCAATTGAATTAGAAGAACAATTGAATTGATTTCCAATTGAATTAGAAATTTTGCGAGTTCGAAACTCGGTCCAGCCAGACCGCTGTGTACACGGTGGCTTGTGTGTGTTAAATTCGGCGTGGCTTCAAATGTCCTAACGTTGGCCTGATATGGCAGTTTTGAGGGTTGGGTACCAGCTGAGGTGTTTTCGTCATCTGACCGTGGTTCAAAATTCGTTGTCCTTGGATCGCCTTCAGGGTTGACCCCAGACTGTCGTCAAAGCGCTTTGAGTTGCTTCAGTGTGACGTTATTTAGCTTCCTACCAAACAAACACTGTTCGGTATTAATATTAGAGGAATTGGAAATAATCTTGTTGATGGGAATTTAGAAAACGTGCGGGACGTTTGTCGACGCTGGTATACGATAGTTCAAGATTTTTGACAGACAAAGAGTTGGTCAATGAGAAGATGAAATGTTGTTTGGAAATAGTTTCCTCGATGTACAATAGACAATTCGGAAGCGAACTAGGGTTGCAAAAGGATTTCCGATTTTTAAATTTCGTATTAAACGGGATATATTTAAAGGGTTTATAGGAGTTATTGACTAAATTTAATTGTATTTTTCTGTATATTTATCAACTCAGTAGAAGGGTGATCTTGAACTCTTCACATTGAAGATCATGAAAGTCTTAGGGAATTAGCGAATTATTCATATTACTACTTTGAAGTTACGCATTTTATAGAAATCATTTAGAACTGTTGATTCCTGTTTCGAATTAATTTCACGCTTAATTTGTGACGCAAATATGTAAAATTAAGTAGAACTAATGAAAAAACATTAGATTATTTTGGAGTTAATATGATAGTCTGATGTAAGATGGCCCATACTCAATTGTGAACATTTCTGGCAACTGGGCAATTTTCTGGTTTTTATCATTTCAACGTGGTTTGGAACGAGTCTATTCAGGAACATAAAATAAACGCTGCCACAATCATAGTCTTTTACAAGGATTTTTGGTTTTGGTTTATATTCCAGCCCCTAAAGTGATAGTAGGGGGTAACTAGTTGGAACATGAAAACTATCCGAGGCTATTACCATTCATACTTTTGGTATGGAAGCCTTTCTCCTAACGTTCTTTCACAGCTATTAAAAATCGACTGACTAACAGCCGATTGCCTTTTCGCAAGAGGTTCTCAAAACTGGAAGCAAAATATTCGTTTTATTATGTATTATGTGTTTACACTGATACTACCATCCGTATAAACATCTGTGAGTCCCTATCACAGAAGTTTATACGAATGGTAGTATTCTTTCAATGTGCATGGTAAACTAAAACATAAATAATGTTGATAGCAAATACGAACATGATACTGTCAAAAGAAATATATAAGTCAATAAAGTATATGAAAATAAAGTGTAGTAAGAAACCAAATAAAAAGTATGATAAGAAAATAAAGTGTAGTAAGACACCAAATAAAAAGTATGATAAGAAAATAAAGTGTAGTAAGAAACCAAATAAAAAGTATGATAAGAAAATAAAATAAAAACTCAAAACTTCAAAAAGGATAAAAAAATAAAGTCCATTTATGAATTTCCTTTATGTCATTATTTTAATATTATTCTGAAATAACACGTAATATGTTCAGGTGACGTTTAGTCCAAATAAACCTGAGCATACCTTTAAGAATAGATAACAAAAATCAAGCTTAGAGTGTTAGATAAGAGGCCTCTTGCTTTCCCTATCACTTCAGCTGCCCTAAAATGCTAACCCAGTTTCTAATGCAAATTCTATTTTCTTTGAATTGTTTAACGGACACTCGCATTTCAAAACACTGAAGAAAGGAGTGGATTTATTTCCTTTGAAATCGAGTTGGCACATCTTTGATTTAGGTGCCATCATCTCGTATGAGTTAAATTGAATTTACTACGAAAGCCATTCTTTTTCCAATTACCTGGAAGCAGATGGAAGACATTTTCACGAAGCAGTATCTTCTTGAAAATTACTTTTTGTTACGAACGAAAACATGAGTAATAAGGAAAAGTTATAAAGCATTTAGCAGCGGTTTCTTAAAGAAATGTCATAAGACAGATTGTGAGCTTTCAATGCGGTTTTCATGATAATCGCATTATGTGCTTGTTCGTTCTTTGAAACCTAATTGAAGTAAATAATGCTAGTAAATCCTGGAAATCTGAGCTAACCTTTTTTGTATTTATTGATGACAACCTATGCTTATACCTATTGATGTCAAAGCGTCGTTTTTAACTTTTTGGACACTCGCATATCGAAAACCGACGAAAGGAGTGAATTTATTTACTTTGAAATCGAATTGGCACATCTTTGATTTAGGTGCCATCATCTCGAATGAGTTAAATTGAATTTACTACGAAAGCCATTCTTTTTCCAATTACCTGGAAACAGATGGAAGACATTTTCACGAAGCAGTATCTTCTTGAAAATTACTTTTTGTTACGAACGAAAACATGAGTAATAAGGAAAAGTTATAAAGCATTTAGCAGCGGTTTCTTAAAGAAATGTCATAAGAAAGATTGTGAGCTTTCAATGCGGTTTTCATGATAATCGCATTATGTGCTTGTTCGTTCTTTTGAAACCTAATTGAAGTAAATAATGCTAGTAAATCCTGGAAATCTGAGCTAACCTTTTTTGTATTTATTGATGACAACCTATGCTTATACCTATTGATGTCAAAGCGTCGTTTTTAATTTTTTGGACACTCGCATATCGAAAACCGACGAAAGGAGTGAATTTATTTACTTTGAAATCGAATTGGCACATCTTTGATTTAGGTGCCATCATCTCGAATGAGTTAAATTGAATTTACTACGAAAGCCATTCTTTTTCCAATTACCTGGAAGCAGATGGAAGACATTTTCACGAAGCAGTATCTTCTTGAAAATTACTTTTTGTTACGAACGAAAACATGAGTAATTAGGAAAAGTTATAAAGCATTTAGCAGAGGTTTCTTAAAGAAATGTCATAAGAAAGATTGTGAGCTTTCAATGCGGTTTTCATGATAATCGCATTATGTGCTTGTTCGTTCTTTTGAAACCTAATTGAAGTAAATAATGCTAGTAAATCGTGGAAATCTGAGCTAACCTTTTTCGTATTTATTGATGACAACCTATGCTTATACCTATTGATGTCAAAGCGTCGTTTTTAACTTTTTGGACACTCGCATATCGAAAACCGACGAAAGGAGTGAATTTATTTACTTTGAAATCGAATTGGCACATCTTGAATTAAGTGGTATAATTTTGAATGAGAAATTTAATTTAATACGAAAGCCTTTTCCCTTTCCAAATAGCTAAAAGAAAATAGACGTTTTCACGATTTTCTAGAAAATTACTTTTTGTTACAAACGAAAACATGAGTAGTAAGGAAAAGTTATGATCAGTTAGCAGCTGTTGCGAGTTCTTAAAGAAATTAAAGAAGTGTCATAAAACAGATTGTGAACTTCAATGTGGTTTTCATGCTAATCTCAGTAAGTGTTCGTTCATTCTTTTAAAACTCATTTTGAAATAAATGAACAATAAACCTTTGCATAGCCATCTCCGCTAATTTCTTGTATTTATTGATGACACAACCTATGCTTATATATATTGATGTCAAAGCGTCGTTATTAACTTTGAACACTCACATTTCGAAACACCGACGAAAGGAATTAATTTATTTACTTTGAAATCGAGTAGGCACATCTTTGAATTAAGTGCTATAATTTTAAATGAGTTAAATTGAATTTATTACGAAAGCTCTTCCCTTTCCAATTACCAGAAGTATACAGTAGACTTTTACACAAAGCAGTACCTTCTTAAAAATTTCTTTTTGTACGAACAAATGATGAATACTAATTAATAGTTATAAGCAGTTTATTCAGTTGGGAGAATTCTTAGCAAAATTTAAAACCTGTCTTCAAAATCAAACTTTAAGTTTTCTATGTGTTTTTCATGCTAAAAACATGTGTTCAAATTGTTAGAAATTTGTTTAGAAATAAATATACTAGCAAATCCGCTTATCGTGTCAAAGCAAAACTTTCTTGTATTTTTCTTAAAAAATGTTTTCCGGTTATTTTTGTTTCATCTCATATACTGTATTATCTCAAACCATTTATAATGAATCCAGCATTAAAATTATAAATACAATCTTCGTCTCTAAACGAAATAAAATTATTTTAAAATATATAACAGCATTTTACTTACTTCTGTGATGATAATTCTTAGTTTCATTAACTTGTATGGCTAAAAGAACACCTAGGTCATATTATCAGAACTACATATTCTCAGAAACTACATGAAATTCATTCCATTCCCTTTTTGAAAGGCAATTCTGTATTTTTTGACGCTAAGCGTATTTTTGTTTACATTTTCTTTTTCGCTGATTTCTTTCCAATTTCGCATTGCCTTCTAAAACCAGACTGCTGAAAAATTTCATTTGGGCGGAGAACTTTTTCGTGTAGTTTTAGCAGTAATTAGCAGTTTCGTAGCTTAAATTGAGTACCTTCAAAATTAGATTCAAAATTGAAGATTGAATCCACAACATAAGTTATATATTTATGTCCATTGTTGACATTCGACAGTAAACAAATCATGTCCACTTCTGTGCCACAATTTATTGAAGTATAAGTATATATAGATATTAAGAAACACTCAAATTTTAGTGTCCTGAACTCAAGTGATCTTTATTTATTACTAAATATCCAAATATTTAAATTTATTGGAAAATTTATTATTTTAGATATTATTTAGATGGAAGGAAATAAATGATTAATTATTCACAATTATTATTGATTAAATTTAATATGTAAGTGAAAAGTATATATTAATGGTTTTTTAATTAATTGTTACAATGAATCATAAAATTATTACATTTAATTACTTAATAGTGTTTATAAAATTATTTTATTTTGAATTCTTATTGTTCAGGAATAATGATTTATTAAGCTCTTCTGAAAATAATATTAGTATTTATTTTTGTAAAAAGAATATATATTGTCCTACGTTTCCAATTTCTAAAAAAAAATCTTACTTTTTTCATAAACGTACAAAGTTGTGAGTACCCCTTACCTTTAAACTTAAACAAAACTACCAAAATTGAACGATGATTTCTTACAAAAATTATCTAAAAATATTTACTTTGGATAGAGCAATAAAAAATAACGAATTTGAAAAATTACCAAATCGTAGTTCGTAACATATTTTCCTTATTTTCCAGAAGGGGCAATAATAGTTATTTCTATGTTTCTGATGGGATTTGTTTTTATGCACAGAACTGTTATTAACTCCATTGCTAACTATTATTAGCTAACTGTTACAGAGAACTTATTATTAGCTAACCTTTACGAAGCACTGTTTATTAGCTTCCAATTGGTATAACAACTTTTAAAATCTGCATCGATTTCTTAAAAAAATTGTATGAAGTTAAACGTTTTTGAACTCGAGATATTTTTAAATATTATGATATAATTTAAGTTTTTTACGTATTACGATATATTTATGATTTTTTACGTATTATAATCTATTTTAAGTTTATCAAGATATTTTAAGGGGGTCCGGGACACAAAAATCGTCAAATTTTCGAATTTTTTAAAATTATTTTAAGAAATTCTCTGTGTTTTTCTGCTTAAAATGACGTCTAAATCCTGTTTCTATCTTAATTAGAACTAGAGATGTAATAATTTTTGTGGTGCCTTGTTTTGAAACTCTAACACTCTTGACAGTTGTTGTCATGGCAACAACATCTGTCTTTAAAACTTTAAATGCGTTTTTCTCCATGATACATTTTTCAAGATTTCCTGCATTCAAATTGCTATAAGTCTAAAACCAATAAAGTTTAAGGGTTGAAATTTGGAATATATCTTTTTCAAACATTATACTATAATTTTGATTCAGCAAATTTGAAACAAATATTTTCTTTTAAAAATATGACTTTTTTTAAAAACAAGTACCTTAAAATTTTCAAAAATTTTCATTCAAATATTTTTTATTTTTTATTAAATTAATATTTTTTAAATTGCTGAATCAAAATTAAAGTTTATAAATTTGTGAATAATTTACTGCAAGAATTTTGAAAATCGACTAAGAATATTTTGAGCCTTAGCAATTTAAAATGACCCCTCTTTTTTTCAAAAAATTATAATTTAAAATTTTTAAAAAACTTTTGGAAAAATTTTGTGTTTTGATTTTGCTTATTAGTTGGATGGGTAATCAGTACAAAAAAAGTTCTAAATTCTAAATTAATTAATAAAATTTTTTTTTAGATGTGTCCCGGACTCCCTTAATGCAAACCGTTAGCGTAAAAGTCCATAGGTAAACATTGATATTTAATGCAACGTTACTTTGTTACAGGAACTGTCCATTTGACGGATTTGCATCTGAAAGCAGAAGCTTTGGTAAGAACATTTTTATTACTTCTAGAATAGAAGAATCTGAGTTTATGTAAAGTTTTACTCACTGAATCTGTGGTGTCAGTAATATGAAAACAGAATATAATAATTCAATGGTTAGGCAAGGAAATTGAATTAATATCGTTCTGAAGCAACGCAACGGACTATTGACGACGGTCCGAATTCAATCCTGAAGGGAAAGTTCGAGAACATCTGATGAGTTTGAACCACGATCAGATAACGACAATCACCTGATCAGGTACCCCACTCTCCAAACTACCACACCACGCCAACGTGAGGACATTTGAAGCAACGGCGGACTTAACGTGCACTACGGTCTTTCGTTGCATCAAGTTTTGAAATCGCAAACTTCTGGTTGCTACTACGCTACTTTTTCAACCGGACTACCGTGACCCCCCACATATACCAATGAGTAATATTAAACCAAATACCACCAGGAGTTCTGTTCAAATCGTGTAATTTATTTTGACTATTTTTTTTATATAATATACACTACCCTCAATAATCGACCGGACAGCAAGATGGTATAAGGGAAAGAATATATGCTTTAATAGGGGGGATGGTCCCTCACGTGCTGCAATTATACAAGCAACCCTTCTGGGCATACTTTCAACAAGGTTTTGATACACAGCTATGGGTGTTTGTGTCCATTCCTGCTGAAAGAATGTCGCCAGCGCAGCTGTAGATTTCGGACGAGGTTCACTGATCCGTAAACGTCGCTCTAACTCTTCCCGCAAATGTTCTATGGGGCTTAGTTCGGGACTCTGAGCGGGCCTGGGTAGATGTTTCACATACATATCTTGATACCACTGCTTGACAGATGTTGCAACATGGCATAGAGCGTTGTTGTCCTGGATGCAACATTCGTTTATTACATAAAATTGCCAGAGCGTAGGAAGAACCTGATTGTCCAAAATGTTCATGTAGGCGTCTAATTCACCTGGAACAACATGCAAAGGGTCCCAGGTCTTACCACTAAAAACACCCCCAAATAAGTAGTCGAATTTTATGCAAATCCGCTGCAATTCGGTCCATTATTGTAAGGTAGTGTAGGTAGGTAGGGTATTTTAATGAAGGTCTCACTGAAGCAAAACTAAGGGGTACTGGGATCAAATCCAAAGGGAACCAATCTGGGGACAACACTACATAATTTGGTACCATGACCAGATGACGATGTTACACCTGAGCAGGAAACCCATTCTCCAAACCACCACATCACGCCGACGGAAGACATTTTAGGCCACGATAGATTTAACTCGCACCAATCAATTTATACACAACGGTCTTTGAATGGATTCGAACTCGCAACCCTTCGGTTGCTAATCCGTTACTCTTCCAACAGGTCCACTACGATCCTTGACATAATATAGATTATATAGGTAAGAATTAAGTGCTCGTATAGATTTACTTCAAAGACATCCATTGCTCATTTTATGTCTGAGACTCTTCTGTCCCTGTTCCATTTCTAAGAGAAGGAAGATCTATATTCATTGTAGGTATATGAGATCTCTTTAGTTGAGAAGCTTAACGCATTTTGACAGGATGGATGGCACTCACATGACGCTTTGTCCAGGGTTTTCTGTGTAGTAATGGCACACATAATAGGAAATTGCGTTTAAGTGGAACAGATGATTTACCACAGTCGTGACTGGTTTGCAAAGGAACGGCAAATAAAAACACCGGACAGCTCGAGATCATTATAAAGTCAAAGACGCTGTTTTTTTTTGTTGCAGCGTGAAGATTCCAGATCTGCCATATGACCTTTGCGAAAGAGGGAATCAATGACTACAGCTTTTGTGGATTTTATTTTTGCAGCGGTCAGAAGTGTCGGTATTATACAGTCGCCATCGTGATCAGAATCAACCGACCGTGATACAGATGTCCGATCCACTCAAAGAATACTCACGTCACTTTAACGAATGCAAACTTTCCATAAACCGTCTATCGTCATCTGAACGTGGTTCAAAATTACGTGGTGTTGTCCTAGGATCTTTCCCTTAGGGGATTGATCCCGGACCGTCGTTAACAACCCATTGTGTTGTTATAGTACGAAGTTAATTAAAAAATACAAATAACCAATTACCATAAACTGTCTAACTTTTATTTAATATTAGGGTGTCGAAAATCCCAGTCCAAATTGTAAAGTGTGGTAGAGGGGTCTGAAATAGACATTTTTGTCAAAGTGTGTTCAGTTTGTAGAGGGTGCTGTTTCGGTCCTGGTAACATCGCTTCTGTGGCGTAAGGCTTCTTTCCTCGCTTGGAGTTTCAATGGCATTCATCGCTACATGAACTCCTAGCTTGCCGTTGAAAATATGAAAGGGGAATGATGCCTTACGCCACAGAAGAGATGGTATCTGCTGACCTAAACACCGCCCTCTGCCATCTGAAAACGGCATTTCCAGAAACATTTTGAAAAATATGTCGATTTTGAGCCCCCTCTAGCACACTTTAAATATGGCAAGATATTTTTAAAACACCTTACATGGAGAAGTTTAACTTTGAAGAAAGTATTAATTTTACAATGATCACTATTATCGGGATTTTACAGGTCCGACTTGTATGTCTGGGAACTTTTAAGTAACCCTAAGATACTGATAATGTTTTTGCTTTAACAAAGCACGCATAACTTTAACAGATGTATAAACCTACATAAATTTAAATTTATGATTTGGTAATGGTAATTTTAGTTAACGTCGTACCACAGCAACACAACGGGCTATTGACGACAGTCCGGGATCAGTCCCTTAAGGGAAAGATCGAAATTTATGATTGAATCTTTCATTTTAACCTTTAGCCGACCAACCAGTATAGTGGTTAAGGTGTTAGCCTATAGATTTGAAGGTTTCTGGTTCGAATCCTGGTACGGGCTTGGATGTTTGTAAGCGTATGGTGTAGAGGCGGCTGGTGCACCTTAAATCTGTCATGGCCGAAAGTCCTCACGTCGAGTTGGTGTGGAAGTTTAAAGAGTGGGGTACCAGCTCAGGTGTTGCTTCGTCATCTGACCGTGGTTCAAAATTACGAGTTGTTGTCCTCGTATCTTTCCCTCAAGGGATTGATCCCGGACCGTCGTCAATAGCCCGTTGTGTTGCTCTAGTACGACGTTAACTAAAATTACCAATTACCAATTACCTTTTGACTACATCTATAGAAATAACAAGCGCGATTGTTATAACTTTCCAGGTACAACTGCTGTAACGACCGTAGTCTAAATTCTTTATTGGCGCAATTCTTATAACTTTCAAAGTACAGCTGATGTACTGGTCATTGTCTGAATTCTTTCTTGGCGTAATCATGGTACAACTGTTGTACCGTCCGTAGTCTAAAGATCAAGCACTTTTCTTTATCTATAAGAGGGATTTTCTGTGCAAGTGCGAACTAGACGAAATGTGAACAGATTTTTGTCCCTCTACTTAAATTATCTCGTTTGATACATGCCGAAGTTACTATAAAATTTAGTTTATCGCAGTTTGAAAAGAAAAAAAAAAGTTCGGAGATTAATGTAATCGGCGTTGATCCATCAATCATCATCTATCTATTCGATAACTGGTAAATTTTAAATATATCCTAGTACTAGAGCAACACAACGGGTTATTGACGACGGTCCGGAATCGATAACCTAAGGGAAAGATCCGAGGACAACAACACGTAATGTTGAGCCACAGTCAGATGACGAGGCAACAACTGAGCTAGCACCCCTCTCTCCAAACGTCCACATCAACCCAACGTGAGGACTAACCAACGTGTATATTACATTAACTTCTTCCTTTAACCACTTTTTTTACATTTTTCCTCAAAGAATCCATGATTTATTACTCCCTTGTTTGAGAGTGTGTAATACTTGAAAAGCACAACTTAATTTCATTTCTGAAATCCGAATTTAAAACAACTCATCGTGTTTGTTTTGCTTTGTATCGGGTGAAAAGACTCTATCGACAGATTTGGTTAATAAGATGAGTGACGTAATGCTTGATCTAATCGTTGCCAAACAACAAATGCAAATTAATCCTTTTGTTTTGGGCTTCGTAAGGTAAAAGGTAATGGTAATTTTAGTTAACGTCGTACTAGAGCAACACAACGGGCTATTGACGACGGTCCGGGATCAGTCCCTTAAGGGAAAGATCCGAGGACAACACCTCGTAATTTTGAACCACGGTCAGATGACGAAGCAACACCTGAGCTGGCACCCCACTCTCCAAACTTCCACGCCAACCCAACGTGAGGACTTTCGACCACGACAGATTTAAGGTGCACCAGCCGCCTCTACACCATACGCTTACAAACATCCATGCCCGGACCCGGATTCGAACCAGGAACCTTCCGATCTAGAGGCTAACACCTTAACCACTATACCGGTTGGTCGGCAAGAAATATAAGAAGGAATTACAGTGTTAACAAATCAGACGAATGACGAAGATCCTTGAGAAACTTTGGCAGTTAAACTCATCTGGTGGTTTTCTCGATGCACAAAATTGACTGGATCTTGAAAGACAAGGAGCCTTTTCATTGGAAGAAAAATGACAAGATATTGATCTCATCATCATAAAAATTATCTGCAATATCTTCACGATAAGATATCTCATAATTAGCAAAATTGGAATTATGTTGATGGACGAGATATCTCGTCGAAACCACTTGGAGGGTAAATACATCGTCAAAATTGTATTTCTTTTAAATACGAACCTAACTATTAGAAGGATATTCAGTGTACACAAGCAAACCAAATGGTCTCTGACCTTCAGTTATTTAAATGGTCTTTCATGTTAAATTTCGGAGACACCTTAAAATTGAGTTTATCCCCGTTTTATTTAATTGGCATTCATTGACCAATGACACAATGACCTTTCCGAAAAGATAACTTTCTCACAATATCCTAATGCGCACTAAAAGTGTATACGTTGCTTTGGATATCAAAAGCACGGGCCAATTATATTTGCGAATACAAAACAAATACGATTAAGTCTCAAATTGAAATTTTAAAAGATATTTGAATTGCACACTCTGAAGATTCCCATTCTTACCAAGCCATAATAATCTAACTCTTACCAATCAATTCGTATTTAATTTAATAAGAACTTTCGAAACAGTTGGTGTCTGATGAGTTATAATACATTGAATTCTTCTAATCCAAAAATTTAAAAAATATTTGCTGAGTAACTCGGAATTGAATGTCATATTTAATTACCTCCCTAAGTTTGTCCTGAGAATGGGACATTTTATTTTCCGGGTTATGTGATGAGTATAATGCTAATCTCGGTGTCTAATTTTTCAAGATTACTTCTACGTTCATACATGTATAGAGAAGAAAATCTGACTTAGCAGCAAAACCTCTTAAACGCTGAGATCGGTGTCGGACACCTTAAAGAACATAAAATTCACTCTTTTGGGGAAGTTGTGAATCAGAACACTGTTGATTTTGCAGTGTTGTACGTCAAAAGAATTTTTCCATCTGACAAATTTTCACGAAGAAAAGAAGTTTATTCATTTAAAAAAATTAGAAATCATTGAGAAACTACTTCTCCTATTTCCATCAGGAGGGACGAGGAGAAAAGCAGACATGCTGATTTTCCCTGTGGATTTAACTTCCTATCAAAATCTAAAATAAGTTCACAATTTCTTTAATCTTACTTTATCATCTACTTTACAACTGTAGGCTACAGTTATTGCTAATGTTTTCTTCACATTTAAAGCTGTTTAATTATACGTAAACTAATCGAAAACGGTATTTTATTTCAGGCTTAAAATAAAGGAAGGCTTAAGGAATCATTATATATCTGTATATTTAAATTTAAATGAATTTTAATACAAGTCTATTTTTTATATATTTACTGTTACTACTATAACGTAACACTATTCCACAGTGTATAACACTGTATCCCAACAGTGGGGCATAATGTTACAATGTACATCACTACCAAAAACATCAAAAAATAATGTTACTCTTTTAATTTTAATGACATGTAAGTTGTGTGTAACAAATTAAAGATAATTTTAAAGGCTTTGTTACCTTTATATAGATGCATATCTTGATGCATACAGCTGAAAAAAAAAACGTGTAACATTGTGCCCCACCTTCCCGAACCATACCCGTTTTTCAACTGTAGGCAATGTGCTTGTCTCAACAAGTTATCTCCTCATTAGTAAAAGTGACCCGTTCTTGATGAACGAGATATCTCGTCATTAACGAAACTGATGAGATCTTGATGAACGAGATAGCTCATCATTAGAAGAAAAATGAGTTGATCTTGAAATGGTCATCACAAACAAATCGTAAAATGCTCGTCGTACAAGATATCCATCTTGTCTGTAACATTATTTGCCAGATGTTAAAGGACGAGATATCTCGTCGAAATCACTTGGAAGGATTAATCCTATAATGACTGTATTTATCGTGATTGCCGTCCACAATTTTTGGCGTCTAGTATCCAAATGAGTTTCAGCAGCTATCTTGCGGACGAAATATATCGTCATTAACAAAATGAATCAGGTCTTGATGGACGATATATGTCGTCGAAACCAATTGGAGTGAAAAGTTCTATACTTCCGAACATGCCGTGATTGCCACCTTACAATTTTTGGCGACGTACATGCAAATGAGGTCCGACAGGGGTTATTAAGTTGAGCGTAGAGATGAACTTGCGTTTCAGGAAGTGAAAACTACCCTCTTATTTTTGTCTAACAAAGTAAGTAACAATAAAACGCAGTTGGAGATTGCAGACCCTGAAGACCTTGGATTTGTGTTTGGGCTGAGCACGTGAGGACATACGTCCGTATTCTGAATGTTTTTGCACATCTGAGTGACAGGATGATTCGGCGCCTGTTTTAAATATCCGTGAAAGAAAGTTGAACATCTCACGTAAATATTTCAATTTTCGAAAAGCAAGTAAAGCTTTCCTGTATGGCGATATACATACGAAGTGGATATATACGTGTTTTTTATGCTAAGAAGGATGTTTGGACTGTTTGTTATTAAACAGTGAAATTGTTTTTGTCTGGAAGAAATATTGCTCTCTTTGTGGATGCGGATTTTTCTCTTTGGGATTGATCCCGGACCGTCACCAATAGCCCGTTGAGTTACTCTAGTTGCGACTTTTATTAAATAATCTACCTATCATTCTGGTAATAATAATAATTCAAATCTTTGGAGAGTGGGGTGTCCGCTCAGGTGTTGCCTCGTCATCTGACCGTGGTTCAAAATTACGTGGTGTTGTCCTCGGATTAGGAGATTGATCCCAGACCGTCGTCAATAGCCCGTTGTGTTGCTCTAGTACGACGTTAACTAAAAACTACCAAAATTACCAATTACCATTTAATTTATTTTTAAATAACTCGTTTTATATGGCCCATGAAAGAAATTTTCAAAATTTAAACCAGGAAGCCATGGTAATTTGGTAATTTTTAATAAACGTGGTACTACGGTAACGCAACGGGCTATTGTCAACGGTCAGAGATCAATGCCTTGATGGAAAGACCCTAGAACAGCACTACTTAATTTTGAACTATGGTCAGATGACGAGGCAACACCTGAGTTGGCACCCCACTCTCCAAACTTAAATACAAACCCAACGTGAGGACTTTCAGCCACGACAGATTTAAGGTGCACCAGATACCTCTATACCATACGCTTACAAAAATCCATGCACTGACCCGGATTCGAACTAGAAACCTTCCGATCTAGAGGCTAACACCTTAACCACTATACCGGTTGAGCGTTTCAGGAAGCCATGGATTGCCAAATGAAATTTTAATTTGTTGAAACAATATTTTCAAAATTTTTTATTCTTTTATCTCAATTTATACGGCCGACCAACCGGTATAGTGGTTAAGGTGTTAGCCTCTAGATCGGAAGGTTCCTGGTTCGAATCCGGATACGAACATGGATGTTTGTAAGTGTATGGTGTAGAGACGGCTGGTGCACCTTAAATCTGTCGTGACCGAAAGTCCTCACGTTGGGTTGGCGTGGAAGTTTGGAGAGTGGGGTGCCAGCTCAGGTGTTGCTTCGTCATCTGACCGTGGTTCAAAATTACGAGGTGTTGTCCTCGAATCTTTCCCTTAAGGGACTGATTCCGGACCGTCGTCAATAGCCCGTTGTGTTGCTCTAGTGCGACGTTAACTAAAATTACCATTACCATTACCATTACCTCAATTTATACGGTCATTCCGAAATATGTCCTGGTAATCCTTATGGCGAAAAGGCCTTATTACTGTAGCATGCAAGCTGCATCAAAGAATGGCACGTAAATGGCACGTTTTGACAGAGAACAGAGTATGAACACCCAAGGTGGAATCGAATTAGCGACGCCACGCCTACAACTCTCATGTTGCTAGCGCATAGAGAAAACCGATTCGGGGGATCAGTAAATTCGGATTTATCTTACACTCGATAGCATGCTTATAATTTTTTGTGTAAAACGTACCCTTTTCCTGTTAATTTCTAGAATAGAATTCATATTTATCCGAAATATTGCGTGATGTGTAAGCTTGGTGAGTGGGGTGCCAGCTCAGGTGTAACCTTGTCATCTGACTGTGACACAAAATTACGTAGTCTTTGGCTCGTTCCCACGGGTTTGAGCCGACCAACCGGTATATTGGTTAATGTGTTAGACTCTAGATCGGAAGGTTCCTGGTTCGAATCCGGGTACGAACATGGATGTTTGTAAGTGTATGGTGTAGAGACGGCTGGTGCTCCTTAAATCTGTCGTGACCGAATGTCCTCACGTTGGGTTGGCGTGGAAGTTTGGAGAGTGGGGTGCCAGCTCAGGTGTTGCTTCGTCATCTGACCGTGGTTCAAAATTACGAGGTGTTGTCCTCGAATCTTTCCCTTAAGGGACTGATTCCGGACCGTCGTCAATAGCCCGTTGTGTTGCTCTAGTGCGACGTTAACTAAAATTACCATTACCATTACCATTACCTCAATTTATACGGTCATTCCGAAATATGTCCTGGTAATCCTTATGGCGAAAAGGCCTTATTACTGTAGCATGCAAGCTGCATCAAAGAATGGCACGTAAATGGCACGTTTTGACAGAGAACAGAGTATGAACACCCAAGGTGGAATCGAATTAGCGACGCCACGCCTACAACTCTCATGTTGCTAGCGCATAGAGAAAACCGATTCGGGGGATCAGTAAATTCGGATTTATCTTACACTCGATAGCATGCTTATAATTTTTTGTGTAAAACGTACCCTTTTCCTGTTAATTTCTAGAATAGAATTCATATTTATCCGAAATATTGCGTGATGTGTAAGCTTGGTGAGTGGGGTGCCAGCTCAGGTGTAACCTTGTCATCTGACTGTGACACAAAATTACGTAGTCTTTGGCTCGTTCCCACGGGTTTGAGCCGACCAACCGGTATATTGGTTAATGTGTTAGACTCTAGATCGGAAGGTTCCTGGTTCGAATCCGGGTACGAACATGGATGTTTGTAAGTGTATGGTGTAGAGACGGCTGGTGCTCCTTAAATCTGTCGTGACCGAATGTCCTCACGTTGGGTTGGCGTGGAAGTTTGGAGAGTGGGGTGCCAGCTCAGGTGTTGCTTCGTCATCTGACCGTGGTTCAAAATTACGAGGTGTTGTCCTCGGATCTTTCCCTTAAGGGACTGATCCCGGACCGTCGTCAATAGCCCGTTGTGTTGCTCTAGTAGGACGTTAACTAATAATTACCAATTACCCACAGGTTTGATTCCGGACCGTAGCCGATAGTCCGTAGTGTTTCTCCAGTGCAACGCTAATTACCTACCGATCGAGAAAGGTAATTTTGTAAGTTTTTTTAAATTAACGTTGTGTACTAGAGCAACACGACGGACTATTTCCGACGGTCCGGGATCAGTCCCTTAAGGGAACGATCCATGGACAACACATTGTGATTTTGAACCACGGTCAGATGACGAAGCAACATCTGAGCTGGCACACCACTCTCCAAACTTCAACACCAACCCAATGTGAAGACTTTTGGCCACGACAGATTTAAGGTGCACCAGTCGCCTCTACACCATAAGCTTACAAACATCCATGCCCGGACCCGGATTCGAACCAGGAACCTTCCGATCTAGAGGCTAACACCTTAACCAACATACAGGTTCGTCGCGGCTCGACCGTGAAAGAAATATCTAAATACTTTAAATTTAACTTTTCTGTTCAAGAGATTACAATGTAGAAGTAACAAGATAAATTATATACTATGGTCACTTTCTTTCCTATTGATCCCAATAAAAATTTATAAACTGATCATTTGAAACTCTTATATGGTTAAGGTAATTTGGTATTTTTTTTAAATTAACGTCTTATTATATAGAGCAACACAACGGGCATGACGACATGGTGGTTAAGGGCATACTCATTGGTATGCAATATCTACAATGTATTCCAGTTCAAAATTTAAGGCGAACTACTTCAGTAAACTGGTTACATATTGCGAAGAAAATTTGAATAAATGAATAACTGAAAATTCTTCCGTTGTAGCGCTTTGTGTGTTCCATCGTAATGAAAATTGTGAAAGAAAAGTTTTCTCAAATCATTTTTTTCATAAACTTTGCGAAATCGATCATGTTTTTGCGACGTAATATTGATGAACGATTCTGCTATTCGACAATCTTAAAACTTCAACTTTCAACTTTATGTCTAAGAGAAGTCCGTGTAGAATTTTTCCGTGTTCGGAAACAAAAGTTGGTTTTAGGTATAGATATGTTATATTCTTAAATGAATTGTGTGTGTGTGTGTGTGTTGTGACAGTCCGGTTTGTAGCGTCGCAGATTAGCAACCGGAGGGCTACGAGTTCGAAACACGATCCAACCGAAACATCAAGCACAGGGGAGTGGTCTGGTGCACGTTAAATTTATCACGACCTTAAATGTCCTCATGTTGGAAGGGTGTGGAAGTTTGGAGGGTGATGTGCCACCTTAGGTGTTGATCTCGTCATCTGGCCGTGGTTCAAAATTACGAGGTGTTCTGTAATCTTTCCCTTCGGGATTGATCCTAGACCGTCACCAATAGCCCGTTGTTTTGTTCTAGTACGACGTAAATTCAACTACTTACCCATAAGATAGGTAGCTAATTAAGGCCGGCACTGGAACAACACAACGGGATATAACCTGTTGTTTTAAGATTATGTGGTGTTGTCCTCGGTTCTTTCCCTTTGGGAGTTGATCCGGACCGTCCACAATAGTCGTTGTGTTGCTCCAGTGCGACGCTAATTAAAATATCTTCCTACTCTTGAACGGTAAATGGTAATTTTAGTTAACGTCGTACTTGAGCAACACAACGGGCTATTGACGACGGTCCGGGATAAGACCCTTAAAGGAAAGATCCGAGGACAACACCTCGTAATTTTGAGCCACGGTCAGATGACGAAGCAAAACCTGAGCTGGCACCCCACTCTCCAAACTTCCACGCCAACCCAACGTGACTCTTGAACGAAAAAACAATGTAACCTATTTTCCTAGGGACCAATTTTTTAAATCTCAAACCAATTGTTCGAAAACCGTATGAGAATAAAGGTTCATATGCATATTTAAACTCCTCAAAATAGCTTATTGAGGAAGGGATTTATTTCGAAACAGGTGTTTGGTTTGTTTGGCTTAATGGCGTAAGATCTTGAAAAAGTACAAACTGTGACAAACACTAATGAATACAATAAACACAGTTGTAAAAACATAAATGACAGCAAATAGAAATATTTATAACCCAAAAAAGAAATATTGATAATAGAAATGGAAGTATTGATGATAAAAATAGAAATATTGATGATCCAAAATAAAAAATTGTGGCCTATCTTTAAAAATGTTGACAAGATTACTGTGCAGAGCAGAAATATTTCTAAATAGTAATATTTGATGCTAAAAATAACAGTTATAAAACGACCTGCAATGCATTAGAAAGGCATTATTCTAAAACGGAATATAAAATTTGGATGAGGTTTTCCCCAAACATGGAACATGAAACCTTAATTATTTAATACGCATTAAAAAGTTAGTAACTGGATACTTGTTAAAATGCTATAATAGAGTAAAAAGGAAAAGTTCAGAGACGAACTCTGTTGGGACAAAGGGATAGGTTAAATTACAACGACGAGAAAGTTCTGTCAGCCTTAAAAGCTAAATTGATCTCTTCACAATGTATGCCTGACTCTAAGTTAGTTAATAATACTGATTTATACATCTCTAAACCCATCAATATTTGGTACAGCTTATGTAAAGATACATGTTCATTAATTTAAAATTATCGGGTTGTTGCAAAAGTTCGTCCCGGTTATCTTTTTACAAAAAAGTGAAGAAATGTATTTATTTTTTTACTAAATATTAGATTTAATCGACATAGTATGGTGTTGTTCTGTTCGACGACCGTTCTCCATCTCTACGATAGCTGCATCATTCCACGCGCTCAGAATTTCTGAGGTGTTTGCTAAAAGAACTGTTCCAGGGTGACGAAACTTTCTGAACCACCTACGGCACATGGAATCATCAACAGGACTCCACCCCAAACAACACATAACTTCTTTTAAGTCTGCGAAGCAATCTTACCTTTTCGGAAATAAAAAAAAGCATATGTCCAAAAAGCTCCTTATTTTATGCCATTTTTAATGCTTAACAAAATTTAAAAAACATCACACAATAACACAATTATTTCCCCAAATATTCGTTAAAATTTATTCTTTTAAACAACACCAAAACTTTACACGAGTGAAGTATATCGGTTTTGCGGTGCAGTGCCATCTAGCATCAAAAACGGGAGGATCTTTTGAATCAACCCAATAGTTATTTTCAAAAACGCCTCTGGCATTTAATTTAAAGGAAATAATCTCTAAATAGGAACTAAGAACAACAAAATTCCAAAGTCAGATAATTGTATCTTGTAAACAATAGCAAGCACTAGAGCGAACAATAATCATAGAAAGACAAGTCAAATGAAACCTTGAAGCGTACAATGTATTATTAAGAAGGTTCTAGATAATCAGCTCTCATGGTAGCAAGATGATCGCAGAGCGACAAACTAAATGCAACCTCAAAACTGACAACAGATTATTAAGAGAAAGCTCCTTTAATGTCAGGTTTTTGACTAGTCAAATAGACATTGAGAACATTTTTCAAAATGTTAGAAAATTAGCTCTCTCTTATCAAGGAATGATCGTAGAGGATAAACCAAACAAAAACTTGAAACAGACGACAAAATGTTTAGAAGATTCTCTAAAAGAGAAATAACTGCCTCTTGTGTAGAAAACAATAACCGTTGAGTAATAAGCCAAATGGAACCTTGAAACCTTTTAACAAGATTTAATGTTCTGGCTAAGCTCAAAAGTATTTCGAAATTTGCTGACATCCACTCTATAAGGATCACTTCTCATATTAACATAAGGGAAATGACATAGATGGGCTACCTAAAAGAAGTTCCTTCAAGACTGATTTCATTAGACCATTTAACATCTAGGACATTTTCACTAAGTCCAAGGTCTACAATAATATAATATGCAGAACTCCCCTACTCATAATTGGTAAATCGAAACTAGTCCAAGCTACGAATTGCAGTTGCCATGGTGATCAAAAAGGCTTTGTCGAGATTCAGAAGTAACTTGACTATTCTTAAATTTCAAAATGGTTATAAAATTGTTTGTGTTTGTCATAAATGACCGAATTCACAGGTTTCTACGGCTATCATTCTGTCGCGTGGATTCCCATAGCCCTTTAAACTCCCCTGATAGTTCTCTCGCCGAGGTATCTCGTCATTAGAAAATACTGACCAGATCTTAATGGACGAGATATCTCGTCATTTGAATGAAACTGACCCGGTCTTGATCTTTTTTTTTTGTCGTCGTAAATAAAAGGTCTACAAAAACCTTGATGACGAGTTCTCTTAACTTCCAAAATTGGTCGGATGAACGATATATCTCGTCCAAAAACTCTTGGAGGGTTAAGAATCCTTGAAATTGATATCTTGATATATTCTTTGAAAATATCTTGACCAGCTTGATGCTTTCGCGTGTCTATTTGGATTCCCATGGTCCTCTTAACACTCCCGGTGGTTGTCTTGACGAGGTATCTCGTCATTAGAAAATACGGACTGGATCATAATGGACGAGATATCTCGTCATTAGAACAAAACTGACCAGATCATGATATCGTCGTCATAAATAAAAAGTCTGTAATATCTTGATGACAAGTTCTCTTTACTTCCAAAATTGGTCGGATGAACGATATATCTCGTCCAAAACCTCTTGGTAGGTTAAGAATCCTTGAAATTGATATCGTGATATATTCTTTGAAAATATCTTGACCAGCTTGATGCTTTCTGCGTGTCTGTTTGGATTAACATGGTCCTCTTAACCCTCCCGGTGGTTGTCTTGACGAGGTATCTCGTCTTTAGAAAATACGGACTAGATCTTAATGGACGAGATATCTCGTTATTAGAATGAAAGGGACCTGGTCTTGTCCTCGTCGTCCTTAATAAAAGGTCTGTAATATCTTGATGACGAGTTCTCTTAACTTCCAAAATTGGTCAGATCTTGATGAACAAGATATCTTGACGAAACCTCTTGGAGGGTTAAGAATTCTTGAAATTAATCTCTTGATGATATATCCTTAGGAAATATATTGATGCTGAGATACCTCGTCATCGAAATCAGTCAGATTTCGATGGACGAGAAATCTCGTCGAAACCACTTGTAGGGTTTGAAATCATTGAAGCTGACGACAGCCTTTCATGGTTTTTCACTTTTCAAACGATTAGTTTCATGGACTTGGTCTAGCATGTGCTAGACCAAGAGGAATTATTAGCAACATTTTGTAGATGATTGTAAAAATGATCGCAGAGCGTAAAACGAAACCTCAAAGTGAGATGGCGGAGATAAAATAAACAACGCTCGTTTTAAGTGTGCACGAAACGCTCACAGCAGGACGCTATAACGTCGATACAGCAAACGAGCCGTCGTCTCTCTTGACTGAGCAGTCGGAGCCAATACATTCCATTCCAGAGAGATCGCATAGGAGGCCAAGTTCAAACCTTGCGAACGTCCTTGCTTCAATCCGTCGCACGGACTGGTTCCCAAAACCGCTACTTATTTGTTTCTTGCGATTGCTGCTTATTTTTTCGTTTCCAGAGAGAGGGAAAGAGAATGCTGCCGCTTAACCTACTTCCCGTTACACAACAACAGCGTCGGTGCTCGCCCGCGGGCAACATGTGGCCAGCATACTTTCTTTTATTTCTTCCATCGCATGCCTCACGCCACTCTTCCTCTCAAAGCCTCTCTTCCGTGGACACGTGTGTGTCTTCCGCTCGGAGTCTTCTTCAGTTCTGGTTTCACTTCTTCCTTGTTTCTGGTTTCCATTTCTTCTGCTTATCTTCCCTTTTCTTCTTTTGCAGGCTGGCCTCGATCTGCCCATAGAAGTGAAAGGAGGATGCATCGGTGAGTAGAGTAGAGTAGAGTGCGCTCAGACTAATGGGCTGCTTTATAATGGACTTGACTACATTTTACCTCTCTCTCTTTCTTCGGCGTGATTAAATGCTAACCGGATCGACAAAAGACACGGCGTGGCTTTATGGAATAAAATCGAGGTTCTGTTTAAGGAAGTTCGGGTCGATAACTTGGAAAGTGCGCTAAATAGACTTCAACGACTGTGTTGCAAAAGTGGAATTGCATCCACCTGAATTAGTTTACTTGGTTGGGGTTTTTTGGCGCGAGGTAATGGATAATGGGCAAGATCAAATAAGAACAAAGAAGCATTAAATTTCAAACAAACCATACAAGCCTACAAACAAATACAAGCCACCATTAAGAGGTTGAAAAAAATGTAAGCGAAAACATTAAAACAAAAATTAAAAAGCTAATCAAAGGTAGATAAACAAGTGAAAACCTTAGTCCAACTCTGTAGTAAAATTGTAGAGCTTCAAAACATGATAAATAAAGATTAAAAACCGAAACAAAATCTTCAATGCTTCTTTCCTCCACTATCAGCAGGACAGAAGTAAGCCAATTGTAAGAAGTAAATAGTTTCCTGCTGATGGTGAACGTTTTGATTCTCCTAAACGGACGTTGACGAATGTAAATTATAATTTGACTAGTTAAACACAGAAAAACAAATTATTAAAGCTAATCAAAAGTAGATAAACAAATGAAAAACCTTAATTCAACTCTATAGTAGAATTGTAGTGCTTCAAAACATGACAAATAAAGACTTCATGAAGACTTATGAAAAATCTTCAATGTCCGTTTCCTCCACTATCATTAGGATAGAAGTAATCCAATTGTAAAAAGTAAATAGTTTCCTACAGATGGTGAATGTTTTGATTCTTCGAAACGGACGTTGACGAATGTAAATGAAACATTGACTAGTTGAACACACACACACAAAAACTAGTCAAAAGTAGATAAACAAATGAAATCCTTAGTCCAGCTCTGTAGTAAAGTTTGTAAAGCTTCAAAACATGACAAATAAAGGCTAAAAATATATGAAAAAACTTCAATATCTGTTACCTCCACTATCATCAGGACAGAAGTAAGCCAATTGTAAACAATAAGAAGTTAATGGTTTACGTGTGTCCTGATGATGGTGAACGTTCAGATTCTTCGAAACGGACATTGACGAATGTAAATTATAAATTAACTGGTTTAACACTAACCCCCCCCCCAAAAAAAAAAAAAAAATAGCTAGTCAAAAGTAGATAAACAAATTAAAACATTAGTCCAACTCTGTAGCAAACTTGTGAACATGACAAATAAAGATTAAAAACCTATGAAAAAATCGTCACTGCCTGTTTCCTCCAATAACATCAAGACAGAAGTAAGCCAATTGAAACCAGTAAAAATAAATGGTTTACTTATGTCCTGATAATGGTAGACGTTTCTGTCCTCTGAAACGGACATTGACGAATTTTTCATGGGTTTTTAATCTGTATCATTTTTTGAAGTCTTACATTTGTACAGTTAAAGGATTTGCGAACGCATGAATAACATTGAAATATGTCGCCTTTTACATGAAATATCAAAAGGTAGTTCAAATACCGTTGCAAATACTGACTTAAATTAGATGAAAGTTTTATAACTTATATTAAAATTTCACCTGAATTAAAAAAATAGCGAATCATTTAACAAAATCTTATGAATCAAACTTCAAGCTAATCTTAAAACTAACTTTAACTGACTTACCTAAACTTAACTTAAAACTATCTTAACTACACACTAACCTTAATTAGGAAAACCAAAGAGGTTACACCTCAACAATGCCAAAGGTCTATTGAATAGGTGAAACAGATAGGCTCTGTCCCAATTTAATAGTTTATCAAAGACGAATAGATAGCGAAATCACGATTCTTAATGAAGCAAGATAGGCATAATAAAGGTGATGAATTTAAATCGAAATTATATCCGCTTTCAGATCTTATTGGGACAAACTTCCATTACAGACATTTCCCGATTTAATCATATCATTTGCTTTAACTTCAAAGAATCAAATTGAACCGAAACTATATTTAGAGCTTTCAACATTTCTGCTACAATCTATTTAAGCTATTAATCAATTAACAACGCTTGTAAATATCTCAAATCTTTTGTATTTTTATGTGGTATATTTGTAAACAGTTTATATTTCACCTGAGGCTGGAAATCTATTTATGTGACACAACTTCTCAGAATTGTCACTGTTTCCTTGTGTGAAATGTATCAAGAAAAATATGTCTTACCTTATCTTTTCCCATTATCAAAAAGCGGTAAAAGTGAGAATGAGAACCTTCATTATTTCAATCAATTACTAAATATGACTTGGTGACTATAAAATTTTTTTGTATTTCTTTTGCTCGCGTTGAAAGAAACTGATTGAAAAAAGAGATTACATTTTTCAGCATGAAGACTGATGACAAACGTTTTTGTACCTATATGTTCTTCTTTGAGTACGTTAATCCAGCTGTAATGATAAAGTGATAAAGTGTAGAATTGTGTTGTGTCTGATATTCTTAATATATATCGCTTAAAACTGTGAAATTACAAGCAAATATTACTGTCTGAAGTACACTTGATGAACCGTGAATAGATGTTTTCATGAAGCTTCGCATTAAAGTTTCTCTTTTTTCCAATTAAAGGAAGACATTTTGCTAATAACATGTGCCATGTTAACATTGTAAAGAATAAGTTTTATTCATCTCCAATAATAAAACTATAAACGTTTCTTATGTATTTGGGGAATTCTACAGTTTTGAAGCTTTTTAACCTCCCACGGCTTTCGACAAGATATCTCGTCCATGACCTGGTCCGTTTTGCAAATACCGAGGTAATACGTTGAGGCAAAACTGCCATATTACTAGGAGAGAATGAATTTCTGAATAGTTTTTTGCACCAGACTGGCCGCAACAAGACTTTTTTCGATGCGAATATAAAGCACTAGGAGGGTTATGGGATTGTAGGCAAGATAAGGTTAATTTGTATTTACATAGGGATGTACTATATCCACAAGCTCTAACTTAAATTCTCGAGTGTACACACACACAAATGACGGAAACGGAATGAATAAGCACAAAATTTATGAATAATATAAGGTAGTGGTACACAAACAGTTTCACAGAAGGTGCTTTAAGTTCCATCCACCAACAAGTACTACATACCGGACAACGTCGAAGCAAAGGAGGAATTTCATCGACGGGGTGCTTTCCAGTCGCCTGCCAACCACTATCTTGGCAATTGCCATAAAATGTTCCGAACTCACACAAAATCTGGTACATGCGCACAATTATTTGATGATTCGGTATGCATCTGACGGGTTACCATTCACTATACACTTCCACAGAGGCTCTTCTGTCTCCGTTAGTCACCCTCCATGCAAGGGTGTGTCATGTCAACATTCGTGAAATGTTTGCAGTACGAAGTGAATGTCAAACATGACGATGTTCCGAACGGACCAACTACCTCTTTGCAGAACAGTGCAACGTTTCTGTACTGTAGTTCCAAATACACTTTCTAAATTTCAAAAGTCAGGGACAATTGAATTTATAATAATGAAACTGTCCGATAAGCATGCAAAGAAAATGATACGTGTGTAAAAGTTTAAAATGTTAATATGATGAAATACACATTAATGTTTCATGAAGAGTCCACCAAGTGCCACTTACTTATTTAACATAGTAACGTGTCTTGAGTGAGGATCCGGAGATGCAAGAGTTAACATGAATACAGCACCACATACCATAATCAGCAAATTTCATCAGATACTGTAACTTTCGATGTTTAAACTACTGCCGTGGATGTCACGTTCAGAAAGTATAGACTTGTCGCAACACATTTCCCCACATAAATCTGAGCAAAGAAATAAACAAAACAATATCTTTCAGAAATATCTGGTGTTACAGTCTACGCAATCATAGACGATTCTAGACTTGTTCAGACCAGGAGCTGATGCCACTTCCCTGCTCAAAACAAAATATACGTATTTAAAATAAGGATAAATTGTAATTAGTAAAATAATTTCATGATATATAACAAGTACAATATTAAATTTTATAATAAATTTATTCGACAATACTAATTTTTGATTGAAATTATACACTGCATAAGAACGAGAAAAGAAGGCAGATTTTATTATTGGGTCTCCATAAAAACCCACTGTCTTGTTATGTGCTGTCCTGATGTTTATGAGAGGACAGTTTTATTCTGTTTTGTCTCTCAACTATTATGAAAAGTAATGCAATTATTGGAGGCTTCATGGAAGTAAGAATTTATTAATAAGTGTTGTATTTTGAAGATTGAATACCTGAAAGGCATTCACTTCACTAGCATAACATTTGATTCTGATCTTAGGCAAGGACAAAATAGTGCTTACAGTTCTGAAGTATTTGCAACATGGAAAGCCATTGATTGGAGCTATTTTAAAATGAATCCCTTTCGGATTTTGGCACTTGGGGATTCACCTCTTTCATTCCTTAGTTACGCCTCTGCACACAATAGTTGCAGAAACACTACTAATACTACACTGGATTTTGGTGGGTCTGAAGCAACTGACTAATTATTTCAAAGACCCTGATTTCCTTGAGCATATTTGTTGAAGGAAGCATATTGATGTCCACAACTAAACCCTCAAACAGGGGCCCCTTTATGGAGGATTGCAGGTGCTAAGGCCCATAGGGTAGGAGAAACCAAGAAGTGTGGTAAACAATCCTTTGTAATGTGCAATCCTTTTTCTAAGTTCCAAACTCGTTGTTGCTAAGAAGCTATTCCTGAGTCTAAACTACATGCATTGATTCATTTTCTACTTCTAGTGAGTAAACATCCCTTTTATATTGCAGTCGAATATATGTGTTACATGCAATTTTACGTGGAACACTTATTTTCAATTTCGCTCATGACAACAAAGAAACCAGACATGTTTTTAGTTCAGCCAACTTTGAGCCCAACTTCTAGATGCTTATTTCGCATCAAAAACTATTGTTGAATCTTTCTTTTTCGTTATGGGAATAGAAAGATGATACGTAAAAAATACGGGACCATGATTTTACAAAACTGGTTTAGCCTCAACGAACTCATACAATCACCCTGTAAGATAACTTGTATAAAGTATTTTAGGGTAAAACCTGGGGAACATAATTTGCTCAAAAAAGACTCAAGGTAATATGCATCAGTAAAGACCATCATTAAATTACGTACTGTTCACGGATTGCATTAGTGGCACAACTAAAAAATACGATTTTGCGTAGTTTGTACACGTTTCATATATAGAAAGCTGCATTCTCTCCTGCAGAAAACTGGTTAAATTTATTGCAACATTGGACCGCTAGATGGCAGAAGTGTTTTACAACATGTTATGTATTTTCCTAGCAACAAAAACTTAAGACCGTTATATCTTAATCTGCGAATTTTTTAATTTTTCCACTGTTGCAGCCCATGGACAATAAATAAAATTACATACGATGTTGTTTTTAGGAAAGATTTCCATCGATATCCCATGGACTTCTCTGTACTACGAGCCTGTTCTAGTACATGTAGAGGAAGTCCTGGTGTTGGCTGGCCCCACGGCTGACAGGAAGTATGATCCTGAGAAGGACAAAAGGCTGTCCAGGGCTCACAAGAACAAGAGACTCGATGAAGCTAGACCATCGGACCCGGAAGCGTTAGGTAAGTGTCCATGAAAATATTCTGAACTGTACAAGGTGGCTCAAAGGTCACTAGACCATTTAAAAGATAGAATAACTCTTTTGTGTTTTGAAAATACACACTCATTCTTTTATAAACAATAAATATACTTCTTGGAAATTATTTTTAATTAATTTTGTAAATTGTAATTATTCGTCGCTTGTTTAGATGATGGTTATCTGACTCCAAATGGCGAATGTAAACACTTTAGGTTAGCAAAATTTACCGTTGATTTTCTAAATAAATTGGATTATTTTGACTCTTTGCTCTGTCGTGAATTTCTCCACAACTATATTCCAAGGATAACATATATATTATCTGAAAAAAAAATTGAAAAGATTAATAGCAAAAAAGTTATATTTTCAAATGATCAAGTAACGTTTGGGTCACCCTGTGCCTTATTAAATACTACATTAAAATTATGGTTCAAAATTAGTCTGTAGTCAATTTGAAATTGTACTTAAGACATTTTTTGTACTGATGTCCGGTAGAGAGGTGATTTTTATAATGTGATAGTTTTTAATGTTTGATAGTTTGAATTAATTTTTCCTCTTATTTCGTAATAGTATTGAGAATATTGTATATTTGACCAGTAATTGACTAATACACATCTAGTTCCAGTTTATTTATAAGGTTGATTAGCACTTGTATCAGATAGATCGATATACTAGATATTGCTGTGTTACTAGCTGTGCACTGATATTATTGTGAATAGAGTCACAAGTGGCAGACCCTACTTCAATCATACAAATTTTTATACTCGGAAAGAACGCACTTACCACACGTCACCATTATTTTCCATTGAAGTTAACAAACCGTTTAAAATATGGTTTACAATGAATTTACCATAAATTTCAATGTGAATCTTTCGTTTCCACGTTCAATAAGGTCCACGAGACGTTTAAAATTTAAGGTTTACAACGTTCCCATTCTACCACCATGTAATCCTTCCAGAACCCACTTTCACCCACAAAGCATCGTTAATCTGACGCCGAAAGGAATCCAACCAAAGTAAAAAAAATCCCGTTCTCTCGATTGTACTTGAAGATTCCACAACCCTGTCCCACATTAACCAATGCAACGGAACGGTTGTTCAACATTCTTCCAACTCCTCCAACCCACACATGTTAACTCACGCTCCGGAACCCAACTAACTTAATCCCCACCTGTAAACATAATCTTCCTAAGCCATCTGCGAGGCCCATCGTGAGGAAGAACACGTTCCGAAGATGTTCCTCTGCAATTAAACGCACCCCAGAAAGCATCGGTTCGTAAGTGATTGACAAAGTGCATTAAAAAGCAACCGTAAAGCGTTGCAAAGAGCTGCGATCTAGCAGATAAAAGGCATCCGTGACATGTCCATAAACTATTCGGGAGGGGAGTTAGCTGTGGTTTTGATTGTGATAAGGTGCATTGTAGATTGATATGTAGGTTATCGGAGTGGTGCTTCCATTCGGGTATTGTTCGCCATCTCTTGTGTCCACTAGACAGGACGGGTCAATTCAATTTCGTTATTTGGACTGGTTGAAAGAGGTATTGTTTTTGGTTCGATGCAAGTTGAAAGAGAATATACAAATTAAGTGCTTTTTCTGATGTAAAAGGGTTAAAATTCTACGATTGTGTTGTAGTTGGGATACTGTAATCGTGCAGTTAACATCGACATAGAATGAGACTGTTATTAGCTAATCCATGATATGTACATTTTGTATGGTAGTATCAATTTAACCTTCTAACACAGAGAGATAGAATCAGACTGTTCTCAGCTCAACCATGATAGGTACATATGATATGGAAGTATAAACTTAACCTTCTAGCCCAGCGAGATATAATGAGTCTGTTCTCAACTCCACCATGATATGTACATTTCATATGGAATTATCAACTTAACCTTCTATAACAGCTTATTTTAATTCAGTTACAAAAACTCCAAATTCTTTTTTTAATGGTATGTTACTCATAATGGAACTCTAAATCGTTACTACAAAAATACGATTTCAATTAGATAATATAATGCCAATTTCAGACACTGACATAGAGTATGGAACATGATAACCAGGTGATTCTAAATTAGATTTGAGTGGTTTATCTGAGCTGTTGGAAGGCATTGCCTTGTTCATACAAATATTATGACTATCGTGAATAAAATAGTTGGTTTAGTTGCTTCAGCTTTATGAGTCAAGGGAAAAATTAAAGAAAGTGAAGTTTTGGTTTTGTAACAAACATGGGACAAACAACGTCAACATACACACACAAGGAGTGTTTTACTAACACAGAAGAAAATTAAACCAGGTAAGTTAAATGATAGTTAAATGTCAAGCACTTTTGCATTCGTTCAAAATAAGTAATTAAAGCAATGAAAATTATCAAAAGCAAATAAAATTATGTCATATGCATAGTTTGAAATAATGCGTAGCGTCATTTTTAGTACCCTTTACGACCGGGTCTAATTTTAAAAATGGTCCGTTAAGCGACCAATCTCAGTCCATCGTCTATACTACTCATACAGACGAAATATAGTTCCCATTCAGTCTACCTAATTCACAAAATTTAGGAAGCTTTTTCACTGTCCAACAGGATATCCACGTCATTTCCAATAGCTACGTAATGATATCAACCCATCTTGGACATGTAGAATTGTTAGACACCTTCTTCTTGTGCAAATAGTCCCGATATTTCGGTGCCCATATTAACCCGTTTTCAACAGATATGTATTACAGACATGATAGATATTTATTGCAATTTCCGTTGTGTTGCTCCAGTACGACGTTAATAAAATTATTTACCTACCAAATGTATCTTTGTTTATCTTTTTAAAATGCATTTGTAAGATATTTCCAAGATAAAATTAATTTTTAAGCTTCCTTAAACTCATTCCTGATTTTTGAAAACTGTATGTATAGATAATCAAACAAAACAGCGAAATGTAAACTGATAAATAATCAGTTTGGTCTAATTTCGCCATATCACACATTTCAGGATGAATAATGTGCCACCAGCTGTTGAAAGCGAATAAGTATAGGAAAGTTTTAGAATTTTTTTATCTAATTAGGTGAGAGAGAGAGAGAGAGAGAGAGAGAGATCGACGCCTCTTCTTTTTCAACGCAAATCATGTGTTGATTCACACGCATATATTGGCTAATGATTTCCTCCTCGATTTCCATTTACATTATTTCCTTATTACTCTTAATGATTCTCCCTAACGATTCACTTGATATTATACAGTTACATAAGTTGTAGAGAAGTTCAAGTTTCAGAAAAACATTTGATTCGACTACAAAACGCATCATTTGCTTATTTCAATGTCATATCATTATGCTTCTTTTTTCCACGCTAGAACTTTTTCCAGTAGTACAAACGTGTCAATATGAGTTAGGATATCCTTGATCTATAAACATTCACGCGGAAGTATAAAACTTTTTATGTAGAAGAGGGCAGGTGGTTGCCTTGTTTGTAGAGTTGTGGACACTATCTATTTGTAAAATATTGTTGGCACATTGAAACTGCCCATCCTTATAAAAAATGTACACAATGAAAAGTATAGCATACCAGTCCAGTTAAGCAAGGTGTTAGGGGCTATTTGAAAAGTGAGCTAACAACATAGTACACTATTTTAAATTTGAAAGACAAATTCCTGAGCGAACAAAAAAGTAAAATTTCTGCAACAAATAGCGTTTTAATACATTTACTACAGTGTTGTGCGTCGTACAATTTGCAATTAAATATATTTGCTAATAGTCTATCGAAAAGTTGAAACTGTTTATCTGTGTTCAATCGGAAGGGAAACAATTTTTTAACTTCAACGTTTTAATTTTTTAATTGGAAGTTTTTGAAGTCTTTTCGAATGAATTATTGTTTTGAATTTTTTCTCTTTTTGTGATTATGGCGGTTTTTTTTTCCAAATTCCATCGCACATTCATAGGATGTTTTATCCTATATATGAGATTGTTCCTGAGAATGACTGAATATGGGTTAAAGACTGAACTTTTTCCTTACGATTTGGTACTTTCTTATAATTCTCGCATTTCAATTTCCTTATAAAACTCGTTTACTTAGGCGCAACAAAAACTGAACTCTAACCATGTTCCGAACCTTATAAAATTAGCTTTTTAAAGTATAATTATACTTTAATTATAAATTATAAATGAAAGAAATAAATTATTGATGAATGCAACATTATAGTTCCAAATTCGGTTGTTAAAAGCCGATTAATTTTCCTCAAACCGTTGGTGTTAATACAGCGAAACAGCTATGATTTATGAACCGAAACTTCTACTACGCTATCGGTCAGAACAAAACCACATGAAATGTGAACAGTACTCTTTGGTTCAACGTCAATGCTAGGATGGACAAAACTGATAGTTTAGTCAACTATTATTGCCAATTTACGTCAACATTTATCATCAACTACTAATATGAAGAGAATTGCTTGCGCCTATTAAATGAGATTCATCCGTTAATTTGCAATAACTGCTATTTTCACAGTTAATTTCCTGTTTAATGCTTGTCTATCAACTGATGTATATATTATACCAACGCAGGTATATTTTACTTGAGCTTCAGTTCTCGTCAGCATGAAGTTTTCGTTCTTTCAAACTTAAGGACATTTAGATTTCCAATTAATATTTTCAAAAACACAATCTCGATGAACTCAACTTTACAAAACTCGATCAGTAGAACAGAGACTAGAAAATAAAACGCGAAACTAATTTGCTGCATAACACTATCAGATAAGTGCTCTTGACTTCTTCAGAAGGTAGTTTACGAATTGTTCTCGAAGGAAGCCAACCGGAAACACGCGCACAGGAAGCAACACACGTAAAAAAATCAATAATTGGCCGTACACTCATCTGAGATTACGGTAATTGTCGGATTATTCGTTTAATGGGGTTTACTAACAATTCTTTCAACTGAGTGGCCGTTCATCCGCTTTGTTGAAAGGAATAATCTGAGTTGGAAATATTTATTTGTTTCTGCGTTTGAAATTGAAATGTTAATCTTTTAAATCTGGTTTTCTCTTTACTTTAATTTCATCGTGGAATGGCTGTTCGCAAAGGAGCAGGAAGTAATTAGTGTGAATGTTAATTGTTTTGGTTAGTTCTTTTAAAAACATATCAAATCAATTTTCAATCAGTTATTGAATTAGATCAAAATCGGAAAGCGTGTTTTTTTTTTGTGTGTGAAATAGGTGCATGCGTATCGTCTTTTTCATTTCGATGTGATATGCATGGGACAAATGACATGTGTTTAGTAACTCATTTCAAACAGAGAATCATTGCTTTTGTTGCGAGAAACACGAAAGATAAACAAATATATGTTTACAATCTCCGAGAAGTAACGAGAAACGAACGGCAAACATCGTTAGCATATGTAAGCTGTTTTCAAACAAATTGTCTAATGCGTAAGAAGCTTCGTTGCTTCCACCTGCTCGTGCGCAGATGGTGCGAGGACCTTGTTGACAAAACATCACTCACTTCAACAGCTTGTATCTGAAAAAATCATAAACTTCCCCACCTCCGATACTATGAATACCTGAAACTTTTTTGAGTACTATTTATTGCAGCTTACGGTCAGCTTTTTACTATGTAAGGGAAACGTAGATGGAATCATGAGAGTCAGCAATAGTACAAGAAAATCAGTGCGCACGCAGACGGTCATGTCCAGTCAGGAAATGAAACTCATCAACTGAAGACTTCCTTGGAGAGTTTGGGACGATATCATTGGAGGAAAGAAGGCATACCCAAGATTTATCTTCTGCAGCATTGACATGCCTTTTTTTTAATGCTGCCAAGGCATGACTTTCTTGGGTGTACACTTATTTTATTGTAATATTGGCTCTTCTGACTGTATTTTATGTAATAATAGACAACCTATAACGACTCAACATTTAAACACGAACATTGGACTTAAAAAATTATTTAGTAATGGAGTTAAGATTTATCCCAAGCAGCATTGACGATGCTTTCTTTTCAATACTGCCAAGGATAAATATTGGGAATGCCGTCTGTCCTCCATTTACGTCGTGACATACACTCCAATGAAAGCATTGATTGCCGAGTTTCGTTTCTTGACAAGGCATAATTGTCTGGGTGCACACTTATTTTGTTGTAATGTTGGCTCTCCTGACTGTATTTTATGTAATAATAGACAACTAACGTATGATGACTCAAAACTTAGGCACTAAGGATGCGACATCGATGTTTTATAAAACATCGACGTATTGGAGCCGATGTTTTATAACATCGTTGTTTATTTTTATCGATGTTTTTACAAGGGCATGTTATCTGCAACCAAATAACGGGGAATACCATGGATACTTTTTTTTTCTAATGGGGGGCACATTTTGAACGAAGTCATTGGCCACTACAAGGCCGGAAGTGATGGTAACTTGTGAAGGAGCACCCAGTGGGAGGGCCATCATTGCTCCTAACAATTACATCGTAATTTTGAACCATGTTCAGATGACGAAGCAACACCTAAGCTGGTATACGCTTACAAACATCCATGCCCGAACCCGGATTCGAACCGGGGACCTTCCGATCTAGAGGCTAACACCTTAACCACTATACCGGTTGGTCGGCACATACACAAGGGATCTTACTTAAACATAAAACAAATCAAATTAAACAATATTAATCCTTCAAACTTTAAAAGATCACGATACACAATCATTTACAATGACTCAATTCTAATATCCGTATCTTTGAGGTGGTTTTACAGTTCTTCCAGATCTTGTTACATACAGGTTCTTAGTTTTATCAGACACAGATTTTGTACTTACATTACTTTTTACACTTGATTTTTCATTTACACTATTATCAACATCAAAATTTAAATCAAAAGACGGTTTATTGTTTGATGGTTTTAGATGAACCCTATTCCTTCTTAGTATTCTATTGTTTTGACACTTAAACCCAATAACTTCTAGGTTTTCCATCTTTTTTAACTATTACACCTCTTTCCCATTTCTTACCATTACGAATCAATACGTTTTGATTTTTATGCAACTCACCTAAAAGTTTAGCATTTTTATCATAATAATGTTTACTCTGGTTTTGTTTGTTTACAATTTTATCTTTAACATTTAACTGAACTGCTGGTTTTAACAAATCTCTGTTAATTGGAATTTTAGTTCGAACTCTTCTACTCATTAAAGCTTGAGAAGGGGAAAACTCAGCATCTTTTATAGGGGTATTTCTATATTCCATAAGAGCACTATAAATATCCTTATTCAAGTCATTACACTTTTTTATGATACTTTTAGCAATTTTGACACCACTCTCAGCTTGTCCGTTAGACTTGGGATATCCAGGGCTACTATTTATGATCTCAAAATCCCACTCTTTAGCAAATTTTCTAAATTCCCTGGAACTAAAGGGCATGTTATCTGCAACCAAATAACGGGGAATACCATGGATACTTTTTTTTTCTAATGGCGGGCACATTTTGACCGAAGTCATTGGCCACTTGTGAAGGAGCACCCAGTGGGAGGGTCATCATTGCTCCTAACAATTACATCGTAATTTTGAACCATGTTCAGATGACGAAGCAACACCTAAGCTGGTATACGCTTACAAACATCCATGCCCGAACCCGGATTCGAACCGGGGACCTTCCGATCTAGAGGCTAACACCTTAACCACTATACCGGTTGGTCGGCATACCATGGATACTAAAAATACTTTTTAACTTATCCACTATTTCATTAGTTTGTTAGCAATAGGAACAACTTCTAACCATTTAGTTAAATAGTCCACTACAACAAAATAATCTTTGTTACAGTATTCACAAATATCACATCCAACTTTTTCAAAAGGTAAAGACATAATTTCATGGGATATAAGTGGCTCTTTACAGTTTTTAGAACTATATCTTTCACAAACAGAACACTTAGAAATCAATTTTTCAATATCACACGACATACCAGGCCAGTAAAGAATTTCTCTAGCTCTCACACACAATTTAGTTTTTTCCATACCAAAATAACCTTCATGAATTCTATATAGCATTTCATTTCTTAACTCTAAAGGAACTACAATTTTACCATTTAAAAATACAACATTATCTTCAACAAAAATATCACTTCTCATTTTAAAATAAAATTTTACATTATCATCAACATCTTTTTTACAATCTGGCCATCCATTTTGGCAATAGGTAATTATTATGTTTAACACTGGATCTTTTAAGGTACACTCCTGAAATTCCTTCAATTTTCTATCTGTTACATGTATATGTCTTACAGCCTTGACACCATGCACAATTTCTTTCAAAAAATCATCTTGATCATACTCATTAATATAAGATCTAGATAACAAATCTGCTACATACATATTTTTACCTGGAACATACATAACATTAAGATCATATTTAAGAAGCTTAAGTTTCATTCTTTGTAACCTACTAGACATGATTTTTACAACATTTTTCTTGTGAATTGACACTAGAGGTTTATGATCTGTGTGTACAATAACTTTTTTACCATATATAAAATTATGAAACTTTGTAGTAGCAAACACAATACTTAAGTATTCCTTTTCTATTTGAGCATAGTTTTGCTCTGCTTCTGAAAGTGCACGAGAGGCAAAACTTACCGGTTGACCATCTTGAAGTAAACAACATCCTAATCCACTTTTAGAACTGTCACATTGCAGAGTAATTTTTTTATTAGAGTCAAAATTACCAAGAACAGGAGCTTTACTAATTCTGTCTTTTAACTCATTAAGAGCCTTATTATGAACAGATAACCATTCAAAATGAACAGAGGTTTTAAGTAGCTCTCTTAAAGAGGCAGTAACTTCTGACATATTTGGGATAAACTTTCTTAAATAGTTTACCATACCCAAAATGCGCTGTAGTTCTTTTTTATTACTAGGAACCTCTAAGTTCATGATAGCTCTTACATGATCAGGATCAGGTTTCATACCAGACTTATTAAACACAAATACAAGATATTTTACTTCAGTTACACGATACTGTAGTTTTCTAAGATTAAATTTAACATTCAATTTTCTAGCTCTTTCTACAACTTTACATAAAATTTCATCATGTTGTTTTTCATTATCAGCACAAATTAACATATCATCAAAATATATTACAACACCCGGAATATCACCAAAATTCTTTTCATTAAACTTCTGAAAAATTTCTGGGGCAATACTTATACCAAAATGAAGTCTATTAAACTTAAAACATCCAAATGGGCTGTTAAACTTACATAGTTCACTGGACTTATTATCAAGTTTTATCTGATAAAACCCATCTTTTAAGTCGAACACAGTAAAAATTGATCTATTACACAACTTTGGAATCAATTCTTCTATCGTATGTGTATTAAATAATATTCTCTTTTAATAACCTTATTAAGATCTTGGGGATCCAAACAAATCCTAATAGTACCATCTGGTTTTTCAACAATTACCAAGTTATTAACCCAACCTTCAGGACTTTCTACTTTACTTATAATACCATCTTTTTCAAGAACTTTTAATTTATCCTTTAATTTTATTTTAACAGTCTCTGGAATTCTTCTAGGGGGCTTAACAATAGGTTCAATACTTTCATCTATTTTAATAGAACATGTAGAATCAAAAGTACCTGTACCTTCAAACAAATCACCATTCTCACTCACAAACTGATCTTTACTTAAAGTTTCAGCAATATTTACTTCTTGCTTTTTAATAAGACCAAGTTCTACACAACTAGTTAATCCAAGTAATGGTTTAGAATACACCTTACCAATCAACAATAACAAACTCTAGTTTTCTACGTACATCATTAACACTACATGTTAAACTAACTTTACCAAGTGGTTTAATTTTAGCACCACCAAAAGCTTCTAATATAATATTAGTACAGCTCAGTTTTGTTGTAGATCTAAGGGCATTATACACATTATGAGGTAAAATATTTACAGCTGCACCTGTATCCAGCTTGAAAGACAATTCAGTACCACATACCTTTATTTTTTGAACCCAACATGACACTCTGTTGTCATCATCAGAGACACTATAGATCTCGAAATTTTCGGTAATCTCAGTCACCTTTCTTGGCTTTGCAGTCGACGTTTTACACCCGACTGCAAAATGTCCCAGTTTATGGCAGATATTGCACTTTTTTCCAAATGCTGGACAGTTTCTTTTCCTGTGTTTGGTATTGCACCTTTTACAACGGTACACTTCTGAGGACGTTTCACGAAAACGAAACGGTTTCACCTGTTCCGTTCTTGTTTTGATTACATCCATTTCTGTTGAGGTCGCCGAGGGATGAAGAATCGCCGACTGTTGTCTGCTGATTTCCGCCGATCTGCAAATCTCCACCGTTTTTCCCAACGTTAAATTATTTTCTCTTAGCAACCTTTCCGTAAGGGACTGTTCAGTTAAGCCAACGACTATTCTATCGCGGACGACACTATCTGTCAGTTCTCCGTATTCACAGTTTTTTACTAATTTTTTTTAAATTCCGTTAAAAAATCATTAAAAGATTCTCCTTGGAGTTGCTTCCGTCGGTTAAACAAAAAACGTTCGACCACGACGTTCTTCCGAGGATTCGCGTAATTTTCAAACTCGACTACTACAGCTTTATAACTTTTTCGGTCTTCATCCGTTAGGGAGAAAGTATTGAAAAGTTCCACGCTATCTTCGCCAATACAATTTAGTAGTATTGCTATCTTAACCTCATCGGGCTTTTCATCGTGACCAAGCGGCCTTCAGAAAGATTTCAAAGTTCTGGTAAAATCGCCTCCACTCTTCGGAAATGTTGCCGCTTAGGTTGAGGTTTCTCGGCGGTTTCAAACCCTCCATATTCTTTCAGCTACTTCAGCAGCGAGCAAGGTTCTTCAAAGACTGCGCCATGTTTAAGATCTTTATTAAGACGAGAAGTACACACAACAGCTAGAGCAACAGGAACGAACAATATATATATACAGCGCGCCACATGGCTATTACGTAATGCAATCACAGTTATAGATACAGTTACACAACAGTAAATAATGACGATATCACTGCTCTGAAATCACCATGATGAAAAATACAAGGTGAATGGCAACCTACCCAAAAGGGACTTATTAAAGACATAGTTAAATTGTGTACCATTTATGGATCCAAATAAATCAGTTGTTAAACTACATGCGTAACATAACAAATGAACATAACCCGTCATAATGTTATCTATCTAAACTAACAAACAGTGTAATTAATGTTTTTGGAGAACATTGGGTCTATACAATTATAAACATTTTAGTCAAAAAGAAAATAGCACTTAAATCCTCATAACACGTCATAACAAATGATGAATTCGCGCCAAGAAGTTATGAAATCATTTAAAGAAAACATTCAACAGTAGATAAGAATTTAAAACATGACAAATCTAAGTGCACAAAATAAAAGACAAGTGATCAATAACACAAATGGCCTTTCTGTCACGAGGCGACGGATTAGTCAATGTACCTGTCTATTAAAATCCAGTTGAACATATATGTAATCCTTCGTTTTACGAAACCATTCAAGAGAGAAATTAAAGCAAAACATCTGCAAGCCCAAAAGAAAAAAATCCTGACTATATTCAGTAATTCTTAACAACGATCATTTAACCCCATGCTCTTTATGACACATGACAGCTGATTAGACTACCTATAGTGGGACGACAGTGGCTCAATGGGTTTATCCACTGCGTAATCAGCAGGTGTGTACGGTGCTCGATTCACCTTTTGTGTCAGTGAAACTTTCCTTGTGTGTGCGTGTACATTTATTTGGTGGCAGAACCATTTTTTGGTGTGACTTGGTCAGATCTGGTCCCCTTTGTCATAAAACCAACCAACTTATCTTGTGATATCCTCACCAACCAGAATCAAGACGAATATTGGTGCAATCCTTCGTTTTAAGGAAACATTCAAGAGATGATGGAATTTAAAACAGTTGTATAAATCCAAATGAAGAAAGATCAAGGCTGCATTTTGAAATTCTTGTCAGCGATAACAATTTCTTAACCCTTATGACATATGATAAGTGATTAGAATACCTATAGAATTGTCACGCAGTCAAGAGTTTGTCTACTGTGCTGGCAACTTGTAAGGTGTATGCTGCGTAGACTCCATTTTTGTAACTGTCCTGGGTATATTTATCTGTTCTTAATCAGTTATATATTTCTTCCGTGTATTGTCACTTACTTGACGGTACATAGGTAGTTGAATTAATGTCGCACTTTAGCAACACATCCTGATGAATAAACATGTCGCAGTTTGGCCAGATCTGACGCTATGTATCATTAAGACGAACCCAACTATCATGTGGTATCGTCTCTCTCATATGAGAACTCTATACCTACCTAACTCTATACTATGAGCCTACCTATCACTGTGTCCAAATCGATACATGCGCACTTTCTTCCAAAGTAAAAAACAAACCAAGCCCAGCAACTGCCATTAAGCAATATGGAGTAGGCCCAGTTAAATTTCATTTTCCATGAAAGTGCCTTTCTTCTCGCTTCTGTTTCTCTTTTTCTAAGTGACAAACCCAGCGGTTGAAATGAAATATCTAAAAATCCAAAATACAAAATACAAATAGTGTTCCTCTAAACTTCTTAACAGCGATCAGCATAACTCGTGCTTTTTCTTTCTTCTTATATGACATCTCATTAGCCTACCTATCACTTAGTATCCAGATCGATACATACATACATTCTTTAAGACATTCAGCACAAACCCAAGTCCTCACCCCACTGTTATTCAGCACAGTTAAATTTCATTTTCCGTGGAACTATTTTTCGTATCGCCTCTGCTTCTGCTTTTCTAAGTGACAAAGCAGAAAGTTGAAAGAAAGCAGAAAGACAAAGCAGAAAGTTGACATGGTAAATCTAAAAATCCAAAATAAAATACAAATATTATTCCTGTAAACTTCTTAACTGTATTAAAGCTTAACGCGTGCCCTTTCTTTCTCCCGTATATGAAACCTCACAGTAGCCTACCTATAACTTAGTATCCAGATTGATACATACTTATATTCTTCAAGACATTCAGCACAAACCCAAGTCCTCACCCTACTGTCATAGCACAGTTAAATTTAATTTCCCCTGAAACTACCTTTCTTTTCGCTTCTGTTTCTCTTTTTTGGGGAGGTGACAAGCCCAAAGTTTGTCATCTAAAATCTAAAAATTTTAAATTAAAAAGGGTTAAAATTACAAAATTTAATTCAACGAAGGCTTTTTTTTCATATGGCAGCTTATTAGCCTAACTGTTACTTAGTGTCCAGACCGATAGATACATTTCTTCTCGACACATACACGAGTCCTCTACCCAACTGTCATCCTGCACACTGGAGCATGTCTAGTTCAATTTTATTTTACACAAAACTGTCTTTATTTACGCTTATGTTTCTCCTTTTCTACGTGAGTTCAGATGCTAACACAAAAAATAAAAAATAAAGGCAAAGATTGTCTTCCGAAATTCTTAACTTCTATCAGTTCAGTGCATGCCTTCTCTTTCTGTCTCTCTCATATAACAACTAATTAGCCTACCTATTACTTATCATCCAGATCGATATATGAGTACATTATTCACAATTCCCCAGCCCACAGTCATTCAACACAGTTAAATTTCGTTTTCCATGAGACTTCCTTTCTTTTCGCTTCTATTTCTCCTTTTCTAGGTGACAAACCCAGAGGTTGACATGAAAAGTCTAAAATTATTTCAAAGTAAAAAATACTGATAAAGTTCCAAATTTTTTAACTCAACGCATACCTTTTATCTCATATGTCAGCTTATTAGCCTACTTATCACCTAGTATCCAGATAGATACATGCCGACATTCCTCACGACACAACACAAGTTCTCAACCTAATTGTCATCCAGAACACCTGGAACATGCCCAATTAAATTTTACTTTACACAAAACTGTCTTTCTTTACGCTTCTGCTTCTTTTTAAGGTTACAAGACCTGAGGTTGACACTTGAAGTATAAAACTCCAAATTTGAACTCAAAGCATGTCTTTCTCATATGGCAGCTTGTTAGCATACCTATCACTTAGTATCCAAAGTAATACATGCACACGACACAAACACAATTCCCAATCCAACTGTCATCCACCACACTGTAACATGCCCAGTTAAATTTTACTGAACAAAAAACTATATTTATTTTAGCTTTTTTTTCTCCTTTTAAAGGTGACAAGCCCAGAGGTTGACACGTGAAGTCTAAAAATCCAAAATAAATACAGATAAAGCTCCATACTTTAATTAACGCATGCCTTTCTCATATGACAGATTATTAGCCTACCTATTACTTAGTATCCAGATCGATACA
The DNA here is from genome assembly GCA_947359465.1 of Metellina segmentata. NCBI lineage: Eukaryota > Metazoa > Arthropoda > Arachnida > Araneae > Tetragnathidae > Metellina > Metellina segmentata. Next base: position 96,996,586 of record OX375881.1, read on the forward strand.
AGCACACGACACAAACACAAGTCCCCAACCCAGCTGTCATCCAGCACACTGGAGCATGCCCAATTAAATTTCTTTTTCCACGAAACTGCCTTCCCTTTTACTTATTGGTGTCTGTTTCCCCTTTTCCAGGTGACAGGCCCAGAGGTTTCATGGAGAACCTGGTGACAACGATCGTCAACAACGTCCAGGTAAGTGAAGCGTGTCCGAACGATCCGCGTGGGAGAGGCAGCCGACGACATCTCAACTCCCATCATTTCTGCCCCACATTCGGACGCCCCCATTCGAAAGGAATCTTAATAATCCCCCTTGCACTCTTCTAAGAAAGCGCCCTCCTTACTCAGCAGTGTGGATTACGGGAACGTGTTCACTTTCGCCGAATGCCGGGAAGGCTTTCATCCGGAAGAGAGCGGCGACCTTTGATGTCTGCCGTCTGGAAGAGAATGGTTGGAGTGGATTTTTCTTCTGTTTTGACGCCCTTAATCCTGTTTAAAGGCAATAAAACGCGTTACCCCTCTTGTTGAGTATCACAATCTGCTGCTACAATTGCCGAATGCCTGTAACGCTATTAGAGATATCATTGTGCACTATCACTGAATGCCTTGCCCTTCCTATGAAAACGGAAGGATGCCGACTTTGTTGTGTTTAGATGATAGTCGTTAGAGCAGTGTTTTTCTGCATTTCATGTGTTTAATGCCCTTAATCCTTTCTAATAGTAATGTAAAAGCATGATGATCTTATTAGGTGAGGCATTTTAGTAACAGTCTGTTGTTACAATTCCCAATTGTCTACAGATCTATCAGTGAATATGCCATCACTGTGCACTATCAATGAATTCCACGACTGATGGACTCTAGATTTAATGTAATGAGGCTGTCTTTGGTACATTTCGATTCTCGTCGTTAGAACAGTGTTTTTCTGAATATCCTGTTTAATGCACCTAATCCTTTCTAATAGTAATACAAATACATGATAATCTTATGGGTAGAGTGATTTAGTATCCCAATCAATTGTTAAAACTTCCTATTATCAACAGCTCTATCAGTGAATATACCATCATTGAGCACTATCAATGAATTCCACGACTGATGGACTCTAGATTTAATGTAATGAGGCTGTCTTTGGTACATTTCGATTCTCGTCGTTAGAACAGTGTTTTTCTGAATATCCTGTTTAATGCACCTAATCCTTTCTAATAGTAATACAAATACATGATAATCTTATGGGTAGAGTGATTTAGTATCCCAATCAATTGTTAAAACTTCCTATTATCAACAGCTCTATCAGTGAATATACCATCATTGAGCACTATCAATGAATTCCACGACTGATGGACTCTAGACTTAATGGAATGAGGCTGTCTTTGGTACATTTCGATTCTCGTCGTTAGAACAGTGTTTTTCTGAATATCCTGTTTAATGCACCTAATCCTTTCTAATAGTAATACAAATACATGATGATCTTATGGGTAGAGTGATTTAGTATACCAATCAATTGTTAAAACTTCCTATTATCAACAGCTCTATCAGTGAATATACCATCATTGAGCACTATTAACGAATTTCTTCACTCTACTTATTCTTATGGAAAGAGACTGTCTTTGGCACGTTTAGATACTTGTCACTCGAACAGTTTTTTTTCTGAATGTCTTGAGTGTTTATTGCTGTTAATCCTGTTTAACAGTAAAAATACACGATGCTGTTGCTATTGTTGCACTTTTTTTCCACATGCATAGCACCATGGAAGCCTAGTTACTTGTCCTCTAGAGGGGATTCTACAGTTTGAGGGATAGCACCCTAAGAAAGATAAATAGAAAATTTTAGAAATTTTAAATTTTAGAAATACGTTTTAAAAAAGAAATAATCAAAATCATCAATTTTAATACCACAGTCTACAATTGAAAATTATCTGTGCCATTAAACAATCATTGTGCACAATTTCCAAATATGAAGATGTTTCCTAGATCGAGATATGGTGACTTGGATGTGTGTGTTTAGATGCTTTCTAGAATAAAATTGTACAGAATTTCATCTCTTTAATGCCCTTAATTCTGTTTCAAACGCATTACGTTTATTATTATTATGTATTTTTGTATCATGGTATGCTGTCACAATTGCAAAAGCCAATTATATAACTATTGAGTACTATTCCACTATACTATTATCAGTAACAAGACGTTTTTTTATTGAAAGGATGATCCCTGAATCTTGTCCCATATACGTAAATAGACACGAATTTTTGATACGTGATCACAGACATGGAATCGAAATGATTCCTTGATATATTTTCTGTAATGCCTTTGCTAAGTTTCAGTTAAAGTTGATTTCGAACATGTGTGGTGTTCTAGAAATAATTTAATTGCAAGAAGGTCCACGAACGTTGGTAAATTATAACCATAAATTATTCATTAAACACATACTGCAATGACCTTGCTGTATCACATGTTAAGACACATATTAAATCTCAAAACAAATAGATAGAAATCTGGAAAAAAGAAATATAACATATAGGTTGAAAAAATTAAATTTAGCACAGCATGTTTTCTGTTAGTTTCAAACCGGAGTTATATACAAGTTTATACTTTTGAAATAAACGCGAACTTTAAAAAACCGAATGCCAGCTCTTAATAGGTGTTGACTCTTTACTTTCATCACTATACCACCCTATAGTCAACTTGAAAGTATTAAGGTGATTTCAATGAAAGAAGAAAACCCGTATTAACGATCGACAAAAACTCAATTTGACTTTTGTCTGTACTTACGTATTTACTAATATATATAATTTGATGTCGCATATCTTTCATTGAATGGTCTTAATCTTTTTAAAAAAGAATAAAACAAGTAACACTGAAAGTTTATTGATATACCTTTATACAATGATTTATCATTACAAACGGATGACAGAACATTCCGGAATTTTTGTTTTGTTGTTTCTTCAAACTTCCTTCATATGTCCTTGGTTTAAAATATATGATTATAGAATTACGTTTCCATTAGAAAATAAATAAAATATACAAAATAAACCTTTTAAAATCAGATTGATACCTACGTTGTTATTTAAATTTTGACTTTTGTTTTGTATACAAGACGATACAAACCGGTAAAATTTATGTTTGTTTTTTATGTTTAAAGTTAACCATTGTATTTATTTAAAGATTCAATCAATGGTAAGTACTCAATAATGAAGTAACTACCATATTACTAAACACATATGCTAGATTTTCAGTTGGATATAGAATCTTTAAATTGAAAAAAATACCACAAAGATTCAATTTGAAACTGCATGTCAGTTCAACTCAAGAAAGTGTATGAAAGTTCGGAAGAATATTAATGTTACAGATAAATTATCCTAACTAAAAAATTTTAAAAGTAGGTCAAATTGTCTTAATGACATAATATCGATTTTGTTTGCATTAACAGTTGGAGGTATTATATAACTTATAATGATCTGTAAAACGCTTCTTGCAAACAAAGAATTTCTTGTAAGGAATGCAGTCAAACGAATTACTATTTTTTAAAAACCTTATAATCCATTTTCTATGCTTTTCTGCTGGATGGATTTCCAGATTAAACAAGCAAACCACTGGAGGACGAGGTTTTTATTACCGGTAATAGACCAGAATACGAACTGGAAGCATGTTTTACCACGAAAAGACAAGCCCTATCTATACATTTAGCTTTACAGAGAAAACCTCTCATACAGCAATATAATTTTAAACAAAGCTTTTTGGTACTTCGTGTGCCGTGAAAGGAACTTTTAAGAAGTACATTTGCATCAGAAGATATTAATCATGAATATCGTATCAAATTAAATTGTAATGATTTCGCAAATTATATTAAAATTCGCAAATATCGAATCTTTGATTCAAGAGTGACAGAAATAAGAAAAGTGAGGGCAAGCTTACTCACCTCAGGTTTCTTATTTCAACCCGAACAATATTCTGATAGTTATCCATAAAACAAAACACTGTTTTCAGACAAACTTCCAATACCTCGCTAAACTTATTATCGTAAAGTTGTAACAAAAGCAAAGGCAGACATTATCCACCCAAGCACAATGCCAGAAGGGCAGTACGGTTTCTTTCCTATTGATTTTGTCGATTTTGTGATGATGACGAGATCAGATCAGTTTTTTTTTCCTGATGACGAGATATCTTGGTCATCAACATCTAGGTAGTTTTGCTAGTTACTAGTTATCTCGGAGAGAAACCCAACCTCGAGGGTTACCCTCCCTCAATAGTGGGTGTTTTCAAATGCGATCGTATTGCACCGGTGAGGTAAGGTAATGGTCATTTTTAATTAACTTCGTACTAGAGCAACACAACGGGCTATGGACGACGGTCTGGGATCATCCCCTAAGGGAAAGATCCAAGAACAGCAACCTCGGTCAGATGACGAGGCAACACTTGAGCTGGCACTCCATTCTTCAAACTTCCACTCCAACCCGTGAGAACTTTCGTCCACGACATATTTATAGTGCACCGACCGCCTCTACACCATATGCTTACAAAAATCCATGCACTGACCCGAATTCGAACCGGGAACCTTCCGATCTATACCAGACCTGCACCGGTGAGGTTCTCTACGTTTCCTTTCCCTGTTACACGCGTACAAACGTGTAAATCTTTCAAAAATGAGTAATTTTCTCACACGCCAAACGGCAAATAAATAAAAATGCATTATTTAAATCTATAATTAATATAGTTCTTACATTTAGTTTGCCATTTCATAACATTGAAAAAATTCACGGTGCACTGCGACTAAAGGAGTTTTAATCTCCAAGTTAACTATTTTGATCCATCAATCAACTAAGCTAAATCTACTTTCCATACAAACTTTCGAAAGCAGAGCTAAATTAATGACATTAAAATTATAACAATAGCCGAAGAGTAGGCAGCATTATGCATCCAATCACAGACATCCTATTCATCGGGCCGAAAACAAGTAAGCGTGTGCCAGAGAAAAGGTAAATAGAGTTAGCAACAGCTATACAGCAGGTTTTTATGAATGCAGACGCAGGCTGTGGATCTTTTCCCAATGTCCAATTAACGAGTAATCTACACAGTAGATGAGTTTGGCGCATCCGTTCTGTTCCTTTGATAAGTTAATTCCTAGTTCTTTTCAGCAGTTTCACATCAAAAGGCAAATCCGTCTGTCCCTTTGTTGGAGGACGCTTTTATTGTGAGCATTTAAAAGCAGTTGAATTCAGGTTCTTTGGAGAAGCTCTTTTCGATTCATGAGGTTTCGAAAGTTGTTTTTAAGCAGAACATTGTAGAAAAGGATATATGAGGTAGGAACGCAATCAGATGTGTTTATATTTCAAATGAACTGAGTATGTTGATTATAGGGGGTACGAAGCATACAAGGCTACAGCAGAAAACTGCAATTTTCTGTTTTTGAACACATTGTCCTGTCTGTCGAATTTACATCTTTTTCATGCGCTGGATTTCGTATCAAGGAAGGTTATTAAAACACTCGCAAAACAATGAATAAGCATTCACAAAACGCTGCATTGAAAGGTTGAATTTATAAGACAATCATTGAGCAAACACTTCACAGATGAAATAAAATTTCTTACACAAAATGTACTCAGTTTTAACTTATTATGTCTTTTGTCTCATCCAGTGTAAAAAAAAATTATTCCGAGTTATTGAGTCTGCAAAAAAAGGTTTGGCAGATGGGTCCCTAAAAATTTATTCATGTACTAGCTGAATAACCCGACGTTGCTCGGTTTCAAATATGACCCGCGACATCTAAAATATGACCACGACATTTCCCTGTGTTAAATAAAATACACAAACTCTGTAGAACGTGTTTCCTACCGCGACATTTCCTGGTGTTAACTCAAATACGCAAACTCTGTAGAACGTGTTTCCTTGTCCATGTCCAATTATTGCAAGAAAACAAACTTTAGAATTTAAAATTGGGGCTTCGAGAGGCACTTTCGGATTACATGTGTACCAATTTTCATGGCTACAGATTGGTCTCAAGACAAGAAAAAAATCGCCTATGTTTTCCTCAGTGTTCTAACAGGTTGGCAACAAAATCCTTGAAAAAAAGTTCCCTGATATTTACATGATTTCCCTGAGAGTCTCACTAAAATTTCCCTGATTTAACAATTCCCTTAAGAAATGTAGTGATCCGTGATTAGCATCGATATACAGTATCCACACAACACTGTTTTTAAATATTTAGGATCAGAGGGTGTAAATGGATCATTCTGCACAAATATTTTGTATTTTTCCTCTACAGATATTTAATTGTTATTGTAAGGGTTGTAAACCTTAGTGGAACTCTTATAATTGCAATTGAAAAAACTGGAGAGAAAATGCAAATTATTTTGGTTATGAACTTTTTATATCCGACCCTACATTGTCACACTATTCATGGAAACCAAATGCATATATACATAAAATAATTCTACAAAAATGTAATTGCAAACAAAAATATTTAATTTAATACATAAAAAACATCATTTGTTACACGAATTTCAAATTGTATCCCACAAGTTGTATCGCTAGCCTCACGGCAACAAGAGGCTGCATCCGTGAAAAAAAACGGCGGCGGGGGTTTTCGCGGTGTTCAAAAATTACTACGCTATGGTTCATTATTCGAATTACAATTTCGGCGAATACGATTTATTCGATTCTCAAAAGTACTCGTAATCGCGTATCTCTAAATAGGACAAACGATAGTGGTAGCCGTTTAAATTGTCAAAATTTCCCTGATTTTTTGTAAAATTTGCACATTTTCCCTGAGATTTCCCTGATTTTTCCAGAAATAAAAAGTTCCCTGAGAATTCCCTGATTTCCCGGTTTTCCAGGTTCTGTTACCACCCTGTCTAAAGTATGCGTGTGCCAAATTTGGTGTGGATTGGACAAACGATATGGATTTGTATCAAGAATATACACACATACCTACACATCCTTTTTTATACAGATAGATGGCTCCAATGCAATTCAGAATGTATGAGGGAGAAGCTAGTAATAAACTACACTTTGTACAAGTAGGAAAGGACTTCTGGCTATCAAAGAATATCATCTCTTTGAAATGGCCAGATCGGAACATGGCAAGCATAAAGTTTTTCGTGGGCAAATCTAAGGCAAGCAGCTCTCCTGGTGTTTTACTGAGGTACCAATGATGAAAAGGTACTGGAGATGATCTGGTACGACCACCTGTTCGACTTTTAAAGAACGGACAGGTGTTCGTCCTTTGTAGGCGGTACTTTCTCTTTTTCCAGGTTGTTTATTTGTTCTTGCTTTTGCTGACGATTCAGCTTTCTCATTGCCCAGAATTCCAATATGGGATTGGATCCATTGAAAATTTATTTTAGAATTTTTATTGAAACTTAATATTACAAGGGCTACTTTTTCAGAAGAGGATAATAATTGGTAAAGCAGTTATTAAGTGAACGTTGAAAGAGTAAAAAAGAATTTTCAATGTCCTTACCTAGCTTATAAACATTCTACCATGGTTTTTTCAGTATTTGTGAAGGAAATATAGCAAAGTATTGTTAGAAAATACCAAGTAAAGTCAGAAATGGTAAATAGTTTGCAAGAATCATTCAGATACTTAAAATTTTTTTTTTTGTAATTTACATTTGTGCGAGTATGCTTATTCCCAAATATGCACAAAACTACACGAAATACCTTAAAACTAATAAATAATTCCTTCAATTATATACGTTTGATCGTAGATTCTAAAAAAAGCGCAAAGGCTTAAAAAAAAAGACTGTGAAACGCATACTTGAAAAGCACTGTTAAAGTAATTGTGTTAGGAATGAATAAAATTACACTCATGTCCATAATTTAAGGATAATTCAGAATTACATGAAAATCGAACTCTGAAGTACAAATTTCACCTGTAGAATTATCGCACTCATCTTCAAGAATAATATCCAAATTACAGGAAACCATCAGATGACGCCGATACAACGTCACAATGACGAGAATGTAAGAGAGGTGTATATAAGGAATGGTAACAAAGAAGTAACGTTCACAAGCGTTCTGTAAGCCGCTCAGTGCCACAACCAAATAGTTATGGCACAGAGGACGCATATCGATGATTTTTTACGTGGCAGAATTATCGACCCCCTGGAATGTGGGCGTTCTCAGACGGAAGTTTCAGTGGAACTTGAAATCGGCCAAAGTGCCATCTCTAGACTTTGGCAACGATTCCAAAATGATGGAAATGTCAGTAGAGGTTACAGTACAGGTCACCCCCGAGTTACAACGCCGAATGACGACCGGTATTTGGCAGTAACTGCAAAAAGATGCAGACGGAGCACAGCAACCGACCTTTCTCGTCAGCTATCTTCAGCCACGGGTACGATAGTTTCAAAACCGTTTACAGACGTCTGGGACATGAAGTCTATATACTCGCAGGCCTGTCAGATGTGTTCCGCTCACGGTAACTCACTGTCGCCAACGGTTAGCCTGGAGTAGACTACATGCAATCTGGACATCGTCACAGTGGGCTTGTGTGATGTTTTCCGACGAGTCCAGGTTTAGCTTGCAGTCTGATTCACGGAGGACCTTCATATGGAGAACGCCAGGTACCCGCTACCAACAAGACAACAACATTGAACGACACTGTTTTGGTGGTGCAGGTTTGCTCGTTTGGGGCAGAATTATACTGGGCTTCAGAACAAATCTACATGTTTAAATCGGAACCATGAGAGGCCAAATTTATAGGGACATCACTCTGGAACAACATGTACGTATGTTTAGGGGTGCCATGGGGGCAGAATTTGTGTTTTTGGATGACAACGCCCGTCCTCACCGTGCAAACATTGTAAACGAATGCCTTGAATCTGAGGATATCACCCGTATGGAATGGCCAGCATTCTCACCTAACTTGAATCCGATAGAGCATGTGGGGGACATGCTTGACCGACGAGTTGCAGCCTGTCAACCACCTCCTACATGTGTACCGGAACTTCGTAGTGCATTGCTTGCTGAGTGGAGAGATCTTCCCCAAGATCAGCTCGATAATTTGATCCTCAGCATACCTAAGCATTGTACGGACTGTATTTCATCGTCTGGAAGACATACAATGTATTAACCATCCTACCAACCATGTCATGTTAAGTTTTGTCAGGTCGATATTTTTTGTAATTGCTCCAGTGAGCAAAAATCGTAGTTTTTATGAATGGTATCATACATACACCATATTTTTTGTTCTTTATCTTTTATTAATAAATGGGTTTTAAAAATAAGTCATGTTTGTTTTGTTTCTGAACCTTTATTTGCCGGAGCTGGCATTATTCTTAATTTATGGACATGAGTGTAAATTACTCAATTACGAAGATTTCAAGAGTATTATCGAGAGCAAATGTTTTTTTTTCTTTCATTTTTTCCCGTTTTAGCCCGGTAACGATTTCAGGACACAGATGTGAAACTTAGAAACAGGAACAGTATAAAAAATTGGTTGTGATAAAATGACTTAAACTCAATTCTTTTATCTAAACATTTTTTAGTATAGTAGTAGTTTTTTAGTATCAACGACCACACTTTTTATGCTACTAAAATTCCTTTTAGTTAAAATTAATATAATAGTGAATATGAAAAAAATTAGTATCACAGATATCATCTCTTAAAAACTGTAGTTAATCGTTGGTAAAAATATTAGATCATCATATTTTAAGAGATAGCCAAAAAAATAGTTAACTCATAACTACGACTCTTAATAAATATTCGAAGATGCATCAATCTTTTTTAATTCGAATAGTATTCTTTCGAATCTGTAGTTTCGAAGTATTAGTTCTGAACCAGATATCCGTCTAAACCGAAAGATGTTTTTATTTCGGTCTGTTCCACAGCAGTACTTGTTTGATTAGTTAAAGACTATGTTTAGTTAAACGAGGTTCAATTTGAGCAGGAAGCAAGAACAGACACATAAGTATAACTACCATAATATCAATTATTGTAGGATTGTGAGGGATTTATGGCTTGCGCGAGCTAACGCACACCAGAGTTGATACATGGTCAACAGGTTATCACGTTAACCAATCTTCTTGTGTTCAATTCAGAAACCGAGTAGGTGCTATAGTCCGTCAAGCATACTCACGTAAGTTTCCTAGTTCTTCAAAGTCGCTGAAACAACGTCGCTAGACTTTGAAATTAATATCTACTATTAGAAAAGGAAGTGTGTGTGTGTCTGCATGCGGTGTCCAGACGAATCGATAAGATTTACAGTAATGAAATTTAGCACACAGGTAGTCCTAAAGGTGACTGAATAGAACTCGAAGCCCGAATTTTAAAATTTAATCTAGAACATTCTAAAATCTATATACATTATTTTTTTCCCATCGATTCTTCATTTGCGGAGCTCTTGGACGAGCGCCAAGTTTTTAATGGCTGCTAATCGAAATATAGTCTCTCTGGAGAAACAAATAAATATTTTTGACTGGCGTTCACTTCTTTTCTATTCTTTAGTACAAGTTTATATCTTCGCGATCGTTAAAGATCGAGTAAAAATGTTAAGAGATTTGAAATCTGCCGAAAATTTTACAACAGATCGAAACCTTAAATGTGATTTTCTTTAAATAAATAATTTTTCAATAGTGACTTTTATATTTTCGCAATACGAATTTGGCCGCATTTGACGAAGATATTCATTACGAACACAAAAAGGACTATTTGAGATTTGCAATCTTCGCAATTGTTAAAGATAGAGAAAAAATTTCAACGGAAAAAATTGACGGAATATTTAACACGAGATCAATGCGAATTTGCGACAGTGAAGGTGGGACTCATTCTTAAAAATTTGTTTTTTCTTTTTAATGTTTTTAGTATCAGTAAGGACACGAAAAGAACTGTCACGGGCAACGCCGCGCTTTTGAATATAAATGTGAAATTTCATACTTGGGTTGCTTAAACTCAAGGTTCTGGATTTGAAATGATACAATATAATAATATTTTAATGTACTTGGGCGATTCAATAATTCTATTTTGGTCTCCAGGTGTCCTTACAAAATGTACACATCCGCTACGAAGACAGTGTATCCACCAGTGGTCCTCTAGCTTGCGGTCTGGTGCTACAGAATCTGACAGCCGTCACCACCAACAGCAAGTGGAAGGCTACACAAATCGACGCCGATGCCAAAAGTCTCTTCAAGGTAAGGTCTTTACTGGATCTTTTCGTGTGTTTAAATTTACTATTTGACATGTTAGTCCTCATATATTAAAGTAATTCAACAGTTGTTTCAGGTTACGACAGTCAAATGCTTCAGAGAGTGTTTTTTTTTACTGTTGGATATTCTCCTGTTCTTAACTGTTTAAATATATGCAAATCCTTCGTATGCAAATCAGGCTAGATTTGCATATGAAACGCCCATTTAATTTAGTCAGAGCTATACAAATAAACGAAGTCAGTTTACATTCTGCTCTCTCGGATCCAAATACGGGATGTTTGTATGTTCTTTTATGAGTTGCTATTTTATCTGTAAAGTCTTACATTTTTATTAAACTTTTAAATCTCACCGTGGCTTTCTATTATTAAACTATGATATACTTTGCATCCTGCACTTCTCATCTCTGTTAGATTTTTAGCCCATTAACATAACATTTACTAATATCAGGTCAATTATGATTATCTCCATCATGTCACTACAAAGGAGGATTCGTTAACCACTTTGGGTTAGTCTGGTGCATAATGAGGGTTAATGTTATACCTCACATTCTTGCACTAAATTATGGGTAAAAATATTTTTATAGGGTTTTAAGAGGCCACTCATTTATTCAGTATGGTAAAACACTCATGCAATCAACCAGGAATTGAAACAGAGCGTTACTATTCAGAAGCCAGCACCCTACCCACAAAACCGATTGTTCGGTGGAGTTTCAAAATGTCTGTAAAATTGTCAAGGGTAAACAGAATTAAATAAACCGTTTAATTGGTTTCGATTTGATATCTCATCCACCAAAATCTGATCAATTTTGATAACGACGCGATTTTAAGTCGTCATTTCTATGGCAATCCAAGCGTCAGTTCTGTCAGAGGTTCATTACTATCTGAGGTAGAACAAATACCTGGAGGAGAATAGCAGATATTAAGTTAAATAGAGAACTGTTAACATTTTCAATATTTATAACTAGTTTCCCCCAAACTATGAAATATGTGGCAGGACAAAACTATTTTCCCTGACTGTCACCAGAACTGTCAGGATAACAGTATGGTTAATGCTGACCATGTACTGCAGAGTTTCGGGGTGTCATGAAAGAACATTCATGAAATGTCACATCTTTCGCAACATCATGGAACTGAGCGAATGTGTAACTATGGATACAGACAATTCGTCGTAAACAATCTTTGTAAACAGACAAACTATGTCATCAGAGAAATTAGAGCTAGTAAAAATGCTGCTCGCGAACCTGCTGTCTTTCATTTTTACACTATTGTATAAGCACCTGGTACCCGAAGCTTGAGACATATTTCCCTTTGTAAATGTTTAATTTTGCGTTTACGGCCTCTCCTTAAAGTTTGTACAGGAAGTTTTAAAACACTCTGAATGTAATTTTCCCAACAGGGACTCCGGTCTGGCAGTCGTGTGGTTAGCGCTCTCAGTTCAAGAGGTTCATAGTTAGACTTTTGGTCTAGGCATGGATATTCGTAGGTGTAAATGTATTTTCGAAGCCATTTTTAATTCTATACCCTTGGTCTGAAATAATAAAATAAATCTACCCTTCTAAAATTCTACATATTTAAAAACGCGTAATAGTATTTATAATTTGTTTTATTTCTCCAATTAGTAAACTTTCTATACCCCGTTAGTTTCTGTTTTTCCCACTGTAGTTTCTACATTTTCTTGTCCTAGTAACTAGATATATGGAGAGGTCATTGAGAAGCTGTGCTTTCTGCACCAGTTTCAAATCAATACCAACTACATATATCTTCTCTAAATCTCAATAAACAAAATATTCTAGCTTATTGTAGTTCTACATGTTTAAAATATGCGTAATAGAATTTATAATTTTTACTTTTACTCCAAATGGTAAACTTTCTACAGCCCACGGAAGTTTCAACATTTTCTTGTTCTAGAAAATAGACGCATGGAAAGATCACCAAAAAGCTCTGCTTTCTGCGCCATTTTCAAATCAATACTAATTACATATTTTCTCTTGATCGCAATAAACATTCTACCTTAGTGTAGTTCTACATGTTTAAACGCGTAATAGAATTTACAATTTGTATCTTTTTCTCCTAAAAGTAAACACTTTCCAACATTCGGTTGTTTCCACATTATTCTTGCCCTCCTAGAAGTAGGACATATTGAGAGTTTATTGAGCAGCTGTACTTGTTCACCATTTTTTATTTAATATTATTTACGTATTTTCTCTTGATCCGAATAAATAAAATATTCAATCGTATTGTATAGATTTATGTAATTTAAAATAAAAAATTCGTAACAAAAATTCATAACTGACACTGTTTTTTACTCCAATAAGCAAGCGTCTCTCGACACTTGGCATGGATCGCTCTTTTATCTATCTTTACGTACTCATAGAGGCCTTACAAATGGAGGGTTGCGAATTATAATCCAACCAAAGATTGTCATCTACGAGGGGGCCTGATGCATGTTAAATCCATCATGAACTCAAATGTCCTCACGTTGGCGTGGCGTGGAAATTCGGAGAGTGGAGTGCCAGCTCAGATATGTCCTCATCATCTGGCCATGTTTCAAAATTCCGTAGGGTTGTCCTCGATCTCTCCCTTCGGGCTTGATTCCGGGACGTCGCCAGCATCCCGTTTAGTTGTGAGTTGCTCCAGTGCTACGTTAATTAAATACTTACCCACCTAGAGGCCTTTCACTTCGGAAGTTAATGTATTTGTTTGGCCATTTCCAATTAACTACCCACTGCATATTGCTCTTGATCCTAATGAATACTGATATAAAGTGCGTCTTAACGAATCGGCTATGTATATATGTAATGTCTGATAAAACTTTAGTGTATGAAAGTACAAAAAAGGGAAAACCTTCCTAATAAGCACTGCTAGCCTTCATGAAACAAGATAAAAGGGAGTAAAAAAACAGTCATCCTTAGGGAATTTCGTAAAAGGTAACGGGAAGAGCTTCTCCCTTTACCTTTTACGCATTTAGCTGCACTGAACGAAGTACAAAATTGAATCCATTTTATCAGAAACTAGAGAAAGATAATGGGAACAAGGGGGCGACTAAGTATCAGATGGTTCATATTTATGTGTTTCTAAACGTGAGTTGGTTTTTATTTGGGTTGAAAAAACAGAAATGAAGCGGAGGACATTTGTCGGAGCATATACCCTTTTTTTTTTTAATCAAATTACGCGTTATGACAAAATCGATTTTTGGACCTGAGATATTTATAGCAACTTCGCATCTGCGTCAGCATCAGGACTCTAGGAAGAACAAAAGGAGTTTCAGTATTGTATAGTGTTTCCGTAGCTCACATGGAGGCCATAAATGTCGATGTAATGAAGATTCGATCCAGCTCTACGAAATTTACTCTAGTCCAGTTCTGGCGAGTTGGCATAAGTCACATGGTTTTGAATTAATCTGTTTGTTAAATTGGGGGTGGCTGAAGTTAAAAAATGTATTTCCATAACTGCCGTCTTTGGGGTGTGAATTCTGTCTCCTAGTGTCGGTGCCGAATTCAATATCAGTGATTAGGAGTTGACGAAATCAATAATCGCCAGTAGCGATCATGAAGGAAATATGAAAGCAGAGTAAGCAATAGTAACCTTTTTATGTGCCCATGATCATATGACCAAAACAAGTTTAACGTGACCTTTTGACTGCTTTCGTCTGCTGGGTGGAGCCTGGCATTTATCATCTGATTGTTCTATGGGACGGGAGAAGACTACCATCCATTGATACATCATCTGATTGGTCCGTTTATTGATCATCCGATAGTGGTAGACTTTGGCGAGTCCACCGCTCTTTTCACCACTCTGTAGATATATGAAATCGCACACCTACCATGTCCTAAAGTGTTCCATCGTCAAACGAGGTGACTAGATGCTAAATCGGCCAAACAGTTCCAATTTTAATAGAGCAGTCACGTGACAACAAGTCGACATGTTGGTCATGCTTTTTGAAGCCTCTCTCAATAGCAGTGATCAGTCTTATTACTTTTCACGTCTTTGGTAACTATCGCCACACTCTGAGTGTGGCATTTTTTTTCTAGGTAGCTTATTACCTTCCTAGAAATAGACTTATCCAAGATCATTTGTCTTCTTGCTAGAGCGACATTATAATTCAGGTAACAAAATAGCCCCATGCTTCCTCAAGAAGAATTCCTTACCTTCAACATTTTACAAAAAAGCTGCGTTACATAAACATAGCAAGCATATTTTTCATGACGTGATTCGGCATTTCTATCTGCAAGTTGTGTTTTCTTGTTTTTACGCAATTATTTTTATTCAATGCTTTAAGTTTTTTTAATTCTACAAGACAGGCTGTTTTTCATACGCAAATCACCAACATTTCCAACAAATTTAATGATTACCATTTTTTTACCACTTTGGTATACTATATTGATGACATTGTTGGATCCAAAATTCCACCCGTTTTCATTAGCGTTAACAAAATTACAGTTTAGTCTCCAACAGTGCGATATATTTGAAACTAGCAAAATACCCGACCTTACTCGGTTTGAATTGGTTTACTCTAGATTGAAGAGATAATCAAATTATACAATGACTTACGTTTTTGAAGAATAAAAATTTATTTTAACATCTTTCGCCATCTTTATATTTTCTACAACTTACTTTGGACACAAATCCTACACATGCATATCCATTCATGTAATACATTTCACATACATCTTACAATTGCTGTATGACAAAGCTACAAAATGACGAAAGGTGATACTAAGGTTACTACTATAAAAGACGATTTATAGGAAGATTTGGAATTCCTTTTCTTAAGTTCTTTTCATGTTCAACTCAATTAATTAAAATTACGATTTACGGCGAGTGCTCTCGCGCTCATAGTCAACAAAACAATATTTTTTTACTTGTGGCACTCTTGCCTCCGGTATGCAACATTGTGAAATTTTGCAATCTTCTCCTGTCATTATTACAACAAATTTTTTAATTTTGGAAAAAGTTCCAGTTTGGATTAATAAACATTATTATTCTTTCAATAACGGCATTATTCTTTAAATAACGGCATTATTCTTTAAAATAACGGCATTATTCTTTAAATAACGGCATTATTCTTTAAAATAACGGCATTATTCTTTAAATAACGGCATTATTTTTTAAATAACGGCATTATTCTTTAAATAACTGCATTATTCTTTCAATAATGGCATAACTACACTTAAAATTTACTGAAAATTTATACTGACTTACCTAACATTTTTAAGTCTAATACTTTGTGGTGCTGTTGCGTGTGATGAGAAGGAAAACACATTTATTAAAATAATAAATATTTAAAACTGGAAACAGCGAAATAAAACAAAATAAAAGATGTCGCAAAAAATTGTTCTAAAGATATTAATTTGTGATTCAATTTTATCTCTTGATCTCGCACAGTTGCCACAACTTACAACTAAAAGTGTACAAAATTTAGAAATGTGAAATTAATTCAGAGCGAAAGAACCAGAAAAAATATCACTGCTCGCGCGATCTTGTTCATTCTCGTTTCATTGAAAAATATCGTCTGTCCCAAATATTCTTAAATCGTTTTCATTGCGCAAAGAATAAAAATAAGACTCGAAATAAATGAAGTATCAGAGATGAAATTCCGTAAATGTTTTTTTTTTTTTAAGAATAATTACTTTTTCAGCAGTACTGGTAAAGCAATCAAAGTAATCGTAATATTCAATAGACGTTCCAATTTTTCCCAAACTACCAAATTATGGTTGATTTAAGTATACTTACTCAGGTGTTTTAGCATGAAACTCAACTAAATATCACAATAAAGAAATGTTTAATATTGCATTCACTAAACTAATAAATAATGTATAAAATAAAATACAATGCAATCAAATATCTGGAATACAATTCATGTGATGTCTACACAAACACACTAACACAAAATCGAGCATAGAACAGAAAGACGGACAGACAGACTTTTGCAACCAATGCCACTCACTAAATGAAGATAAGTACTCACTGTATGCAAATTTTCATGAAAATATCTTAAACCGCGTGGACGTGTATAGGGCACAACATACAGACAGACAGACAGACAGACAGACAGACAGACAGACGGACAGACAGACAGACAGACACCAAACGAGAAAAAGACGGATTCGGCATCAGAAGGGTCCAAAACGGATAGAAAACTTGAAATGGGTCGAAAATATTGAATGTACAAACAAACACTCCATTCTTATTTATATAGATACTGCTTTATCATTTCCTTCCACGAAATAACATACAGTATAATATCTAAAAAATTGATGCTTTTTTGTTGAAAACTCCTCATTCTATTTCTATAATTCCGTGAATGATAAATCACTTTCTGTGTTGACTTCAATGTTTTCAGTTAGAATGTCCAAATCCTCAAAAAGATACTGTAACGTATCTACTAGTGTTTGTTGTAAGAGAACCGGCTGATGTCTTTATTGGTTGACGACTCTGTTTACATTTTTTAGCAATATTAAAGTAAGGGTCAAATGGCTCTGTCGGAAATTCTGTCAAAGTAATCTTTAGTTGAATTACTCTTGGCAGTAAAATTTATTGTTTGTTAAAGTCAAACATCTTTATCTATTTGATCAAATAAATTTATTTTTGGTACTTGTGTCTAAGAGCTCTTTTTTCTGGATATATCTAAGGTAATGTCCTTCCTTTGAACATCAGTTTGATCTTTTCTTAGATAGGTTGATTGGGTTTTATGGCGCAAGGGCCATATTTGGCCATGCTGTGCCCGATACACGATATACAGTATCAAGAAATGGATGTACGCACAGTGAAAGTTTTACTGACAATGAAAAGAGAACTACACCTAGTGAGGAATATAACCTACCCCCCCCCCTACAACGTATAGGGTCGAGTTTTGTCTTGTAATAAACCTTAAGCGTGGCAGTTTTAATTCAATTTTCGAATTATTTTCTTGATCGATTTTTTTCAGCTTTAGGAAACTAATTTAATTTTATCAGTTCAGTTTGTTTTATACTTAACGTTAGCAATCAGTCTTTCACGTTTATCCTTTCTTCTTTTCCGTAATAAAAAAAGGAATATACTGTGATCTGCAGGTCTGAAGAAAACCTAATTATTCTCTACAATTCATTAAACTTACTTACCCGCTCCTTCATCTCTATTCGATTTTATATTATTTTTTCGATTTTATATGGACGATACCTGACCTCAACACCAACAACAGCTATTTCTCAATTATCTACTAGAGCGTAACATGCAATCGCAAGTACAGCAAGACTCGGTTTATGCAATTTTACAGAAAAAACAGCGACCGAGAGTTTTTACAAGAATTTGAATCATCCCGTGTGGAGCGAAGAAAGGTTTCATTCTTCCCAACTGTCCCTGTCAAATATTTCCTTTGTCGTGGAGAAGAGATCGTGAGAACTGCTTATCGATCTCGGCTGGGTTTCCGGCCATCGATTCAGGAGACACGCTTCCGTTTCGGCACGCAGAGAAAACAATACGAAGAAATACGTTCAAAAGGAGGACGTTTCACCGAGAGTAGAGTTTTGTCTGGTATCCGAGCCCGTAAAAACAGACGTGGGTTTGCGATGCGTTTTCGCAGACAAGAAGTTTAAATGACTCGATTGAAGTACCTAACCGACGCGTATTTAAACTGTTACAATGTAAACTGTTACAAGGAACGGTAATGTGTGGTAGGTCTTTAATTAACGTCGCACTGGGAGCAACACAATGGGCTATTGGCGACGGTCCGAGGTCTAACCCGAAGGGTAATATTCGAGGACAACACCACGTAGTTCCGAACCACGGTCAGATGACGGAGTTATACCTGAGCTAGCCCCCACTTACCAAACTTCCATGACACGCCAACGTCCCCATCAAAAAGATATCTGAACGCTACAGTAAAACCTCGTTGCGTCGTCCCTCAAGGGAACAATAAAGTTTGGCAACGTAACGTGTGGAGTAATCCCATTTGCCACTATATCGCTGTGTGCGATTTAAATTCAACTACCTACCGTTAACACTCCTACATGAGAGATAGGCCCGTCATGAAGATATCTGAACCACTATACAGTCAAACCCATTTGCCAATATCTCGCTGTGTTGCTCCAGTGCGATTTAAATTCAACTACCTACCGTTAACACTCCCACATGAGAGATAGGCCCGTCATGAAGATATCTGAACCACTATACAGTCAAACCCATTTGCCAATATCTCGCTGTGTTGCTCCAGTGCGATTTAAATTCAACTACCTATCGTTAACACTCCCACATGAGAGATAGGCCCGTCATGAAGATATCTGAACCACTATACAGTCAAACCTCGATGAGTCGTCATTCAAGGAACCAATGAATTTTGGCAACATAAACGGAGTAATCACAGTCACCAATAGCCTGCTATGTTGCTCCAGTGTGATATAAATCCAAATACCTTACATTAATACTCCTACTTGGGAGATATAGTCATCGGAAGTTCGATTCATCTCAGTGTATTTGTCAGGCTCTCCGGCCTGTACTCAGAAGGATGTTAGCCAGAAGGAACCATTGGAACACTCAAAGGACGATGGGAACAGTCATACAGGTAAGGAAAACGGGAGATAGGAAAGAGGGAGATTCTGCTAAAGGAAAAGGACGGACGGACGAGGGTCATTTCGCTGGCCTAGTGCAAGACATTTAACTACAAATATATTCATGTAAATGTAAATCAGCTTATTGTACACACATTGCCATAAAAATTTGCTCACCAAAAAATAATTGTGGGATCGTAACGAAACTTGGCATTAAGGTACATGTCGGCCAGATATGCAAATAATTAGAAATGCAGCGTGATTGCGCATTGCACATTGCCACTAGAGGGCGTTGAACTTTGTTCTCCTTGGAGCATAAAACAGGTAAGCAGAGCTTGTTTGAGTGTACTTAATCTTTTGCAACGGAAGCGCTGAGGTAGACATGCCGTTACGCCGAAATCGTTGACAATATGAGCAGTTGTCAGAGTTCGAGAGGAGAAGAATCATCGGGATGATGGAAGCTGGGTGGTCAGCTCTGCGAGTAGCTCGTCAAGTAGACCGTTCTGATTTTACTGGGAGGAGGTGTTGGGACCAGTGGACAGAAGAGACGTCATTTACACGACGACCAGGCTAAGGACGCCCTCGACAGACCAGTCGTCGAGAAGACTGTCACATCATACGAAACGCACGCGTAGAGCCAACTGCCTCATTGGCCGCTATCCAGACACAGGCAGCACTTTCACTACGTGGCCTTGTGTCTTTCCGAACCATCGCAAGACGCCTGTCTGATGGACATCTGGTATAGTGGCGCCTGGTATTACGGATTCTGTTATTACGTGTGCTGCCAATGCCACCCACCCACCAATCCTTCTGTTTGGAGTGGTGTCACGCACGACGGGATTCGATTGCAACGGAATGGAACCAGGTCGTCTTCAGCGACGAATCTCGATTCAATTTGAGCAGTGATGATAATCGTGTTCGCGTGTAGAGGCCCCGTGGTGAACGCCTCAATCCTTCCTTCGCTTTCCAGCGACACACCGCTCCCACAGCTGGTTTCATGGTATAGGGTGTCATTGCTTACGATACACGGTCACCCCTAATATTGATCCATGGCACAATGACAGCCCAGCGGTACGTCCATGACATCCTTCAGCCACATGTGATGCCACTCATGGCAGGACTCCCAGGAGCCATTTTTCAACAAGGCAATGCTCGGCCACACACAGCAAGAATGTCACAAGACTGCCTCCGCCACATTACCACCCTTTCCTGGCCTGCTCGATCCCCAGATTTGTCACCAATCGAGCATTTCTTGGATCATTTGGGACGGCAAGTTGGACACCCTACGAGTTTGGTCGAACTAGAGGCGCGTTTACAGCAACTGTGAAACGAGATGTCTCAGGACATCATACGGTACTTGTATGCTTCAATGCCCGCTCGTATAGCATCGTGGATTCGCACTAGAGGGGGTCCAACAGAGTACTAAAACTTCCGTTCATGTGTACTTATTTCTGCAATAAATGATCCTTTTTCTTTGATTTTCTAATAACTTACTTATATCAAAGTAGTACTTACATGTGTAAAATTTTGTTTAATTTTAGAGACTTTTTCTTGGTGCGCAAATTTTTATGGCAATGAGTGTAGATTTACCCATAAAGAAACGTCAGTCTCTCTGGTAGATGATAAGAAAAGAACCACAAACACGCGTTAAGCGTCTTACAATAAGTTTATTTACTTTTACATGCATCTATTTACAATTCGATACCTTGCACTAGGCCTGTGAAAGGTCTGATTTGCTCAGTCCCCTAATGGAGTCTCCCTAATTCATCACCTTTACTTTCTTCTTTACTGGATGACTGTCCAAGGACATCCCGCTAACGTCCATTGGGTGTTCTAATAGTTCCGTGTGTTAGCCGGAGGACCTCACAGCATAAATCTCTCTTGTTTGTCACCAAAGCTCACCTTTTGTTATGTCCATTTGGTTGACGTTGTTGGGGACATCTTTGGCAAATATGACCTTCGCGCCGTAAAAACCCAACCAACAGTTTCCATGCTACCAGCAATGATTATATGTCATTGTTAAATGGTGTTAGTAGCTGCGTGTAACACTTGCAGACATACGTTATTTGACAAATAATACTTTTATTTTGATGCATCTTATCACCTTTTAAAGTTTGACCTTGGAATTCAGAATCACCCTGTATCCAATATATTATGCACAGACTTGAATCAAACTCCAGATTATGCGTAACATTGCTGTAATAAAAACTTTTATGTGTGATACAAATAGCTTTCTCTCCCTCTCATATATGTATGCCATAATCCAAAAGTTCTCTTTCTCTCTCTCTCTCTCTCTTAAGACTTTTAAGTCTAGTCTTCTCTTAACGATAGTGGAATTACTAGTCTTAATGAACGTGGTAAGCGTCTGGTATCTGATGAAATTGTTCTTAAAGATGATTGCAATCAATAATCTGTTGAAGCTGCCATTGAAGATGATGCAACTGAAGACATTTTATTCAAAACCAGGAAAACTCAATTTTTAAATAATTGTAGGTATTTCCCCCGCATCGAAAAAGCAATTTTATGTTTCTCAGAAATATATTACACTCCAATTTAGTCAGAAGTACCAATAAAATTTGAGTTTCATTCGAAAACAGATATGGAGAAAACTGATTGCAATTCCTGCAACTTCTCTATAAGGAATTTCTGTGCTTTCGAAAGAAAGCTTTTAAATTGGCACGTTTTCAACGGCAGCATCAGCTACAGTGGTTAAATCGGTTTCTGTTAAACGTGTTGGTTAAACTGACGTCACTGAATGGAGTTTCCTGATCCAGGTGTGAAATGACATTCAACACTGAGGGGTATATGTGCATCTATCCAGCCTAGAATCTGCAGTCTACCTTGCATGAGTGCTAACCAGTTTTGCCTTCCTTCATCAATGGAAGGAATTCCTAGGAATCTTTCAACCAATAGATGTATTTATTAGTTAACTAATTAAAACACGTTCAGCTGGATACTAATAAATGCTGGTTTTGTGCCAACTTTATTCTAAATTAGAATGCAATGTTTAGCAGTAAAGAAAAAGAAGATAAATGACTGATTATTTTAACATATGAATGTATACTCTGAATATTTACACTTTGGTAAACGTTCCAGGCCTGAATACTGCGGAATGTTGTTGTAGTGTTTCGTTCAGTCTAATTTATTTTCCTTTAATACCTGAATTACCAGGAATTTTAGAATCCGGGTTCATGTAGCTTACCCATTACCACGTCACTGTACCACGGATAATTGGAAGATGACTGTATGTACTTTCGAAGAATCTCGAAAACCACTTGCAACTCAATAACTAATTTGTCTAAACAAGACATAGCAATGAATATTTACACCAATTCTTTCGATTGAATGTCGATGTTTACGGGAAGTTTTAGAGAAGAGAGGGAATATCATCCATTCCAATCCTCTGTCTTTATACGACACAACTCGCACAGAAACCGTGAGAGATCTATACAGAATGAATCGAAGTACAGTAATCGAAGAAGAGGATCCTCTTAAAAATCTGGGAATAATTAACAAGTCGAAAAGGGAAGTTTTATTATGAATAAATAATTAAACATCTTCCTTTGTGTCTCTATTGAGAAAGTAGGTAGACCATTAGGTAGTCCATTTCTGGAAACTGAAATAGATTCGAAAGGAAAAGGCTCGCCACGGATTATTTTATTTGTTTCGCTAACTGGTAATCACTGTTATTGCTTCTGGCGTCAAACAATAGCGTGAACCCATAATACGCGCTAAAACACCAATTGTGGAAACATTTAGGTTACATTTAAATTATTCCCTAAGTGAAAGAATTGAATGTATCAAAACCACATTACTCAAATGCCCACTCACCAGTC
Source organism: Metellina segmentata (assembly GCA_947359465.1). Lineage (NCBI taxonomy): Eukaryota > Metazoa > Arthropoda > Arachnida > Araneae > Tetragnathidae > Metellina > Metellina segmentata. Next base: position 97,020,076 of record OX375881.1, read on the forward strand.
GAGCTATTCAGTTCTCAAAAGTTATTACGCATGAATTGTCAGAATTTACAATTTCTCTATTATTTGTATTGAGTAATATGTTTCAGAATTAAATAAAATTACTTTTATGTTGTTTTTAATGTTATATGTTTTGTAAATTTACTGTAACCTGTTTATGTTTTTGTGCTCGAAAATGGAGAAATATTTCTCTGTAAACAACTAGTAGTCTTAAAAGTTTATCTGCGGAGTTGGTAATGGTGCTAGTTATGGACGTCTTCGACAATTTCTTTAACAGCGAAGCAAATTAAATAATCAGCATTAGGTTTTGGTTACAGGAAGGTCTAAGCATACAATGGTCGTTACACATTATATGGACACAAGTATTTGGACACTGCAGAAATTCGGAAGAAGATCCATCTTAGTGTGGGATTGTTTTTTTTGGTTAGGTCTCGGCCCATTGCTTTATGTACCTGGTACCATTAATTCTGACATGTACCTCGACGTTCTGGATAATTCGGCCTTGCCTACATTATAGCTATACTACGGTGATGATGGTTGTTTCTTCCAACCGGATCGAACACTATGTCATACTGCAAAACGTGTGTTGGACTGGTTTCCTGAAAATAAGGTGAATTTGCTAGACTGGCCTATTCAGAGCCCCGATCTCAATCCGATCGAGCTCTTGCGGGGCAAACTGGAGCGACGAGTACGACACCGTCACGCGCGCCCATCTTCACAACAATCTCTTCTCACAGCCTTGCGAGCTATTCCTGTCCAGATTTACAGAGAACTTATGGAAAGTATGCCTCGACGTGTTGCAGTTGTAATACAAGCTAAGGGAGGGCCTACCTGTTGCTAAATAGAATAATAAAGCACTTATTCTGAAAAACATGCTGTGGCCAAATAATTTTGCCCATATAGTGTTATAAATGGAAAGTTTACCGTCAAAGTGATCGAGCGATGTGTAATTTAATTGACAGTATGTGTGTAGTAGTGGCTAAGAACAGAGGGTCACTGCACACCTAAATTATACACGGTCATTTGTTTATAATATAATATAAAGTTTTCAAAATACAAGGCTTACCGTGCGGTACAAAACACACGACTTACCGTCCGATACAAAACACGTCTGATTCTTCCGAATTGTACAAAAATTCTATTCTTATTCATTTTTTTTATTTGAATAACCGCACCAATAAAACCCAATATTTTATATTCGTAATCGTATCAGAACTCATGTACTGTTATCCATTGAAGTTCATCCACTAGAACAAGTGGCTATTAGAACACAAGAACTATACTGTTTTTGTAACCTATCTGGTGTTTGTAACTCTCTGTCTGGTGTATGTGCTTCGTTACCAACGTGGGGAATGACAGGAAATCGTGACATTTATTTTCTGTTTTACTTAATTTGAATTATTTGTATTTTCAGCTACTGAAAGTGGAATCTCTATCATTGTACTGGAATCCGAAATGTCCCACAAATACGCTAGTGAAAGCCCAATTGAATTCAGATGGATGGAAGGTACGTTTTTTACAAAATTTTCTAAAGTATTTATCCCGTAATGAACGTTCCAGGATTGCTCACAGATATTTCAACTGCTCTGTGGACCTGGGTTCCAACTCGCAACCCTCTGGTTGCTAATCCTTAACTCTACCAAGTGGTCTACCTAGGCCACTCAAACCGAGTAGGTGATCCTCGACCGATGCACATGTCTAGGACTAGTAAGCTTCCTTGGTGGCTTAAGCATGTTCATTCAGTGCAGTCAGTCAGTCAATCAATAGAGTACAGTACAGTCAGTACAATACAGTCAGTACAGTACAGTCAGTACAGTAAAGTCAGTACAGTCAGTACAGTACAGTACATTTCACTACAGTGCCGTTCAGAACAGTACAGTTCAGAACAATACAGTTCAGTACTGTACAGTACAGTCAGTCAGAGAGTACATTACAGTTCAGTAGAGTACAGTACAGTTCAGTAGAGTTCAGTACAGCCAGTACAGTACACAGTCAGAACAGTACAGTCAATACAGTAAAGTGCAGTTCAGAACAGTACAGTCAATACAGTAAAGTGCAGTTCAGAACAGTACAGTCAGTACTGTACAGTCAGTATTGTATAGTCAGTATTGTACAGTCAGTCAGACAGTACAGTACAGTACAGCACAGCCAGTACAATACAGTACAGTCAATACAGTACAGTCAATACAGTACAGTACAGTCAGTACAGTGCAGACAGTACAGTACAGTCAGTACAGTATAGTTCAGTACAGTGCAGTTTAGTACAGTACAGTCAGTACTATACAGTCAGTCCGACAGTACAGTCAGTACAGTACAGTCAGTACAGTACAGTCCGTACAGTACAGTCCGTACAGTACAGTCCGTACAGTACAGTCAGTACAGTACAGTCAGTCAGTTCGATACAGTACAGTCAGTCAGTACAGTCAGTAAAGTACAGTTCACTGTCATTGAGAAATAAGTCCATGTCTATAATTGTATCGACGTAGCCCGGTTGGAAGAGTTACGGACAAGCAGCCGGATGGTTATGAGTATGGACCGTCCCTCCGTTCTGATTAAGTACAAAGGGGGGCTGGTGAATTTTATATTTGACGTGGCCTCAAATATCCTCACGTTAAAGTTTAGAGAGTAAGGTACTAGCTCAAGTGTGACTTCATTATATGACCGTGGATCAAAGTTACGTAATATCGTTCTCGGATCTTTCTCTTCGAGGGTTGTTCCCAAACAGTCGTCAATAGCCCGTTGTGTTGCTACAGTCTAACGTTAATTAAATGCCTACCAACCTGTCTAATTACCCTTCATGTAGCAAACAAAATTACTTTAGAGCACTAACATGAAATTGGAAAATTCGTGCAATCTGGAAACAATAGAAAAACAAGTTTCTAGCGCAATTAAAAGTTTTTTTACGGGTAATTATTTTAACTAGTTCTTTATCGGATGGAAATATCGAAATTATTTTGCTAAGCAGGTTATTTTTACACCCCGAATAGTACTAAGCTTACATCACAGGAAGATGCGATAACAAAACCTTCAGCTTCATAACTCATACTTTAGGATTTAACGCGTACATTAAATGTTATTAAAGTGAGTCATTAATTTGCAGAGGAAATGAAGGCTGGGTAAAGACAAATTACCTAGAAACATCGATTTTTAAAGTTTTTTAACTTTCAGTAAAAAAGTAGTTGGACAGCATTTCAGTTTTACCGGCTACCATTTTCCAAAATTGCGATTAACTGACGAGTTTCGAGTGGCTGTTCCACATTTCGTCAGTTTGGGAAACTAATTAATGCTTCCTGTTGATTTTTTTTTCATTTACAAAGAATTCTTCTATCATTTAGAGAGTAGATCCATTTTATTTCACAATCAAACGTAAATTTACTTGAAAATTTAATTCTTTATCTTCACTTACTTATAGATAGTCGGCTTGCAAATTAAAATTTAGAAGATAAGAATTTTTATTTTGTTGCTACTTTGAAGTGATGAAGTAATTTCTGCAGTTTTAGACCATTTTAAGGACAATCGTCAAATCAGCTTATGTTTCAATTATAAATTTTTGAAGCGGTTCAAAAAAATGTATTAGAAAATTGAATGATTATATTAAAAAATAGAAATCAATGTCTGATTCTATATATTACTTCTTTGATATCTTTTAGAACGGAAACTTCTGAATCTTACTACTTTTATCGTTGCATTATTTTTAAGGACGAAACTGGACCTATACTAAGAAATATGTTTTCTGTTATTACTTATCAAAACGATAAATTTATTTTATGACTTAAAAATATTTTTAACGTATTCATGTTAAACATACAAAAATGTTATTGCGAAAATAGGGACATAAAAATCACCTTGGACCTATAAATCAATCCATAAACACCATTATTTAAAATGCATGTTAATTTCTTGTTTATATTTTGATGTTAAAATATGCTGATCGTTGTCTTTCTTTTAACTCTTATTTGTGTTCGTTTTGTTTCTCGTAGACATTACTACGCAAGGGTTTGGCAACATTCAGCATAAACGGCGAAGATTTCGATTTCAGTAAGTATCAAAAATCTATCCTTCTTAAGCCGACAGTAATTTGATTGGTTTCAAAATATCAATATCTACAAGAGCTCTTCTTGGAAGAAAACATTATTTTTTTTCCATCTGAGCTGAACTGGTTTGTATTTGTCAGCTGCCACAGTTGGCAGATGGCAAATATATCCAGTTCCTGCAATAAAAAGAACTGTAAAAACATCTTGCAATGACTGATTCAACTTCTTCCAAAGCATTCTTCAAGACAACTTGAAAAAAGCTACAAAAATATTTGATGTAGTCTCATGTACCAATAGTGTAAAATCTATATCTAAATGTACATATTTTGAAAGGTTTACAGCTTTAATAAAAAATGTTTTTGAAACACCTGAAGTTTTTAAATAAATCTTGATACTGAATCTACACATATATGGTACCTAAAAATAATTTTATGTGAACAGTTTAGTTATTTTCGATGTTTATATTTTTTCAAGAGACCCATGAAACAGACAGTCTTAGAGTTGACATAGTTTATTTGTAAAATATATCTGTCTAGAAAGATCCAATGCAGAGAAAATATTTGGCCGTAAGCCCGTTTGAACATGTAATGAATTCGTTTAAAAATATACTTTGATGACAAATCTATATAGCATGTTGTAATATAGTAAATGCAATGTAATAAAATGATGACAACCAAATAATGCCCACATTCCGAAGCACTTTTTTAAAGCCAGATTTTTATATTGCAAACCCAATCCTTTATTCGCGAGTCATCATTATCACTTTAAAGACGAGTACAGTTATACAAATCTATGTCATTATGAAGAAATCAGTGTCATGACATCATCTGTGAAAAACAATCTTAAATTTGTTGGAATATAGCTCCTGCTCATTCTTGGAACATTAATTCCATCAGTTTCAGTTTTTTAGCAACTGTGTTTATAAAACTGGAAATTAGTGATCATGTCATACTTATTTTTAATTGTTGCAGAACATCGATAAATGGCGAATTCTGCTAAAAGTGCGTGTTTTTTAAAGTTAAATTTCAAAATTTGAGTTTTGGATGTCCATTTTTTGAGTTATTATTTATGTGTTCAGATGGCAAAATGTAAAAGTCACTTTGCCCAAAACATTAAGTAAATCCCATCCTGGAGTCTGCTTTGTTAATGTTTAGAAGGTGTCAAAATGTCGTAAGTCTTTTTCTTTCAGTTTATGAAAAAACAAAGGTGGGAAAATTGTAATAAATCAAAAACCACAGAACCACATGTTGAATCTTGAATCTTAAAATTGCTGTCACGAATAATTAAAAAAAAAGATTTATAACACATTGCCATTTGAGCACAGATTTATTCTATTAATTCTCATAATTCACATATTTTTGTGTTTTTTAAAAGTAATAAAATTATATTTTAAATCATACAATGATAGCAATTTTATAAACTGCCTTGCTATACGTATATCCCCGTGTAATTCCTTTAATTTATACACTAATTTATAATATCTTATTTTCTGACATACGAGGGAAAGTCAAAAATGAACCACACTTTATTTTTTCAATCTATTTACACATATGTATGTAGTATTCCCGGAAAATAGGGATCATTCCTTAGTAATATTATTGAGAACAAATAAGATATACAATGAAGAGCAATTATTAACATAATTACGGGATCTTATACATTAACAGTTGAGGTATATGGATGTGTCAGGCGTATGCCGTGTCCACTGTGTACATTCTAATGACCGCGGAGGCCCGCTTGAGTGAAAAGGAGACTAGGGGTCACAGGAGTAAAGACACGGGCGCATGATGCTATCTTGTCCTGGGTTATTTTAATATATGGTGGTTTCTGTTAGGGACGATTAGCTTGTGGTAAAGTTACTCGGGGAGTTAACAGGTGGGGTTATTATGTATGGGTTGAGAAAGTTTGTAATTTTCCTACATTGTCAACTTCCTTGTCGATGCACTTGGTCCAGTGGTATACAGGCTCCCATATTCCCTCCAAGAAGATAGTTTTCAGTTGTTCGATGCACAATTAGTGCATTTCTTCCTCCACTTCTTTGCCCGTCTAATCTAAAAGTGAACACGATACATTGTCGATGGTAACTAAAAGATATACCATCCATTTCTCAATCTTACTGAATCTTATTGTCAGAGGTGGATGTTGAAGGAAGTCTTGCTCCTTTTTCATGCATCACACCTGTCCGGCCTCTTTTAAGCTTCTAGATCCACTCACACTCACTTCTACGCGATATACACTTTCCCCGTATTGAGTTGTAAGCCTCCTATGACTTTCAACCACAGCTAGCATTTCTACTCTAGAAATCGGATCATTGCTCTCTTTTAGTGCACAGTGCTAGCGGAGCCATGTTTACACTGAACCAGAAGCAAGAAAAATGACGCTATCGATATCAAACTTAGGTAACGTGACTACAGTAGCTCCAACTCTAAGCATGCATGCGCAGAAGGCAGGTAAACCTAAAGATGTGTTATAGAGAAAGTGATGAATAATATTTGACACCCTCGTAGATTTGTATTTCTTTTTTTACTGGAATTATATATTTTACCTCCTTTCGTGTGATTTAAAGCTTGCTTCAACGGAGCTTATATATATTTGCATTTCTGCTGTTGAAAGTCCGGTCGCACTTACATCGGCACAGTTCGTCCTCTTTAGGACCTTGCACCGTAAAATTCAATCCGTACGTACAGGATGACCAATAGTATTAATTTTATATTGATAAAATTTTCCCAACGTAATGTGAAGAGGTAAATGGATAACTTGATAAAAAAATACTATCTTCATGACTTGAAGAGACATAACTCGATAAAAAAATATTCTCAACGTAACTTTAAGATATGACTTGATAAAATATTCTAAACGTAACTTGAAGACTCAAATTGATAATTTGATAAAACATGCATAGATAATTATTTATGCTTTTCTCTTGATTTTACATTACAAAATCCCTTACATCACCTCTTGGAAGGGTTAACAGAGAGCTGAAAAGGTTCCCGGTTCCTATAGAAAATTGACCAAGGCTCCAAAGAGAGACATTTTACCCTATTTGAAAACCTCTTATCTGCAACCTAGACCATAGTCATGCAATAAATTCTTGGACATGTAGGGGGAAATGTGCAGCAATCTAGGAATAATAACAGACTGTTACAATCTGCGGTATTTTATTTGCTTCATACTGCGTTAAGGGACACTCTAGTTTATTTAATAGTGGTGCGTTTCCTTTTGGACACAGGAAATGGTATCATTCTATCTTTTTTTTTTATTTCAGTCTTGAAACCCGTATCGCTGAAGACGAAGATGATTCTGAACAAATCGAAAGAAGCCAAAGTACCAAAGCTCTTGTTAGATTTCGTACTGCAGGATTCTGCATCACAACTCTCACGAGAACAGGTAACAATAATCATTTGGGCGCATTACATTCTTTCCTACTATAAATAACGATGCTTGTCAAGGAAATAGCGTTGGTAGAATTTAAGCGTTTGAGAAATTTTTATTGTGTATTTATTTAATTCAAACATTTTTCACCTAGTTAACATCATCTTTAATGAGCCTTTATGATGCAATTACAAGTCATTAAATGTTCTGTTTTTTATAAGGGACTTATACTAATCAATTAACGGTTACAAGTGAAGTTTCCTAAAGGATCCTTCTCGGGCTACCGTGACTCAGTAAGTATACCCAGTGCTCTAGCAAACTATGATTTGTAGGTGATGCAGTTTCGATTCCTGTCTTGGTGAATTCCTCCTTGGGTGCATTTCTCTTTTCTGTTTCAGTAAAAGCATTCATTGTATGTGTCTATTACTTGAAGTTGTATGTCTTGTGTCTGGCGCAACATTCCCTTGCGCCATGAAACCCCCCAAATAATCAACCAACCTAAAGGATCCTGCAGCAAACAAAAAAATCAGAATGATGTATGCTACGCCAATGGAACCCCCGCCCAAAAACGGTAGCGTGAAAACGGTATGGATCATATACAAGGGAAGATATCCAACAGCTAAGATATGTAAGTTCTTATCATACCAAGAACATTAGAAAAATATACAGTTAACATTTATACACGAATACATAAAAGTATGTATCATCACTGTCCAGCATGGTAACCAAGCATCGTCCTCACCTCTGGCTTTCCAACGTAGTTTCCAGTACAGTAGTCAAAAAGGAAGCCAACAGTAAAAGCTGAAAAATAGTCATCTGGACAAACAACACCTGCAGAGGACGTTCTATTTCACCTGTTGTTCCAGAGCTCCACTTCCAACGGTCTCGTTCGGGATCCCCTTCAAGGACAAATCCTTTTTTTTTCTCCAGAACGGAACATTCAAATTTCGATGATACAATGGAGTAGGCACCTGCCCTGTAAGTGAACCTTCCAACACATCAAGCACAACGTAGTTTCTCACGATGTCACACATGCAACATCCGAGAGGTTACTTTGTTTAATTAAACATGGGTATCACAACCATACGGTTCACTAATACTCTGACCATCCTTTCGTCTTGCACATGCCTGTTCTTCTGCTTTTCGTTTATTTCCTCATTGTGGAATCTAATCTTGAGTTTGGCGCAACTTATTTGCTATCATCCTTGCGACATAAAACCCAACTACTCATACTTGATACCATATACGTCTGTCTTAAAATTAAACTTATCGCCGTTTTTGGCGACATTTGTAGTTTAATTTATTTGGAGTTGAACAATCAACAATCACGTGCGAGTTCGGAAATAATTTTCCGCATGCTTTATTGGCGACCTTTTGAAATCGTATACGAAACGCAATTTAAAGTTGCTGCACGTCTCGTGGGAGACACATTCCAATACAGAAACGCCACCGCCAAATGCATGTAGCATGACAAAAAAATTCCTCTAATATGACCAAGCCAATACACACAGTTAAGGTCAACATACACGAACACAAAACTTGCTAAGAATCCTTCGGCACATTCCTGAAATCTTTGGAGAGATCTGATCTTTCCAGTGCCGTCCTTAACCTTAAAGCAAAACAAGAAGCAAAATGCAAAAACGAAAGGTTTTTAGCATTTATCTTAGACTAACATCAATCAACCGTTACATGTGCGGTAACAGATCTGAGAATATCACAAAAATCTAAATAACTCTATCAATTGATCTAGGCGTGCGATATCACTTTTTGTAGGTCAATTATAAAACAAACTTTGACTGCTATTCTTATTCTTTCAGAAGATATTTCTGACTAAAGAGATGCAATACACCCACAGATTAATCAGACAGTGTCTAGTAGAGGTTATTCTTCTGACAAATTTTAGACTCATTGACCAATGCTTCCAAGGATTCTTTCAACCAATAGCTATTTAAACATTAAGTGTGGTGTAAAATTTAAAAAAAATCGTGCCATTTGGAAATTTTGCAAAGCTTTAGAGGGTTATAACATATTTTCCACTTTTTCATACCTAAATTACCGACACATGACCAAAGAGGCGTGGAGTGAAAAATTAGTCCAATTTGGTTTTTGCCAAACTGAAACATAAAATAGCCCGTTGTGTTGCTGGATATTCGTATTCGCTCGGAATCCTCTTTTTACAATGCTATTTAGCCTTAGTGAATCAAAATGACCGTAGAGTGGCAAAAAAGCGAACTCTAAAAATGAATATTTGGAAAGCATAATTCCTAATTTGCCACAAATGTAAGAAATGCAATTAACAGTGAAAGGTTTTTCTATATGCCTACATACGGAAATTGCTTATGTTTTAGGACGTTGTAATTTGGAATAATTTTTTAAAGTTGTAATCAACATAGCAAATACTTTTGTAAACTAACCCGTAATACAGATGCATTTCAAGATTTCAATACCTGGCGTTAAGTCTTAATTAGCAATAATATTAATAATTTCATGAATAAAATGTGACAATCTGTTGAAATGGATGACGAAACTCTATTTTAACAACATCACAAAGAGGAGACGATATTCTGATTTATTACTAATTCTTTTACTAATGTATTTGGTTTTTCCTTTTCAGCCTCCGACAAAGTTCTGCAAGCTGCATTAAAATTTAGAGAACATAAAATCTTCGTTCAAGTTATTCGGTTCTCGAAAAAAAAATTTTTTATTCACATCCAAAGCTCTGCATGTTAAATTTTCCGTGAAAACTAGTATCGATATTAATTCTCTTTTGAATGTCATGTTCAACAAATTACCATTTTAAAAACTTTAAATCTGACGTATGTCTAAATACGTTTACTTCGAATTGATAAAAGCCCGAAGCATGATGGGATGATTACTAGTAAGATAAGTTGTACACATAAATCATGATCATAAAATCAAATGTCTATTTGCAATTAACAAATAGAAACTATTTATATGAAGGTTAAAGTGAGAAAAACCATGTTTTAACTCCTCTCAAATTGGTTCTTTTGCACATTCCAAAAATATGACGATTTGTTGGAAAAACTATTGTGACTTTGGAGGCATATCGGATCTTCAGGTACAAACCCAGGTGAAAAATTCTCAAATTCAATACCAAAGCTAAAAAATGAAATTTCAGAAACTTTAAATTAAAATATAGCGTGGCGCCATCTATTTGTAGCTTTAAACCCTATTTCTTTTTCCCGCTACGACGCGGGCTTCAATACAAAACGGGAAAATGTCCGTTGGGATGGTAATGAACCATTAGAAATTCATCAAAGTTATGTTCTTCTTATTCTTCGAGCGAAACTTTCTGGAAATGGGTCCTTTTTATGGAACTCTTTTTTATAATATATATATATATATATATATATATATATATATATATATATATATATATATTTCACGAACACAGAAATTTCCAAAAAATTTTACAACAAAAGTCTTAAAAAATGAAGAAATATTGGTGGGTTAGGGCATCATCAGGGAGGAGCCTTACCCTTTCAACATAAAATGCTGTTTTCTACATATTAGTAGCATCGGGCTGTAAAGATTGCTCATACACTCCCCAAACACCACCAAAAATCAGGAAAAACAAAAACAAAACAAAATACCAAAACAGAGCAGGAACAAGCAGTTTCGAGTTTCGGTTTCTGGTTAATGCACACCGGCTGTTTGGTTATTTTTTTGTTCTTTTGTGTCTCATGTTATTATTATTTTGTGTATTTTATATTATATGTATATATATATATATATATATATATATATATATATATATATATATATATAGAACACGTAAAATAATTAAAAAAAAAAAGAAACAAACAGCCGGGGTGCAATTAACCAGGAACCGAAACTAGAAACTAACCATGCAAGGCCGCTGAAGCTGTAGATGTAGCATTGTAAGCGATATAATTTCAAGAACACAGAAAATTCAAAATAATAACAAGTGGTAAAAAATTAAGAAATATTGGTGAATAAAAGCGTCATCAGGGCCTGACCTAGACAACATAAAATGCTGTCTTTTACATGTGATCTGCATTAGACTGAAAATTGCTCATTTACTCCCCAAACACCATTAAAAAGCAAACATTTTGTTTCTAAACTTTATTACTTCCAAAAGTTTTCCTCTCAAAACTGCTGACCGAGCTTCCGGCCAGTAGAACTTAGGATTGCGAGGAGTGAAGACTACTTATGAGGCACCATTTAAAAGCACCAGAACTACGCTGCAATTACATTTAATCAATGTGTGTGTGTGTGTGTGTGTGAAACTATCCTTCAATATTAATATCAAACTGCACTTTAATAGCTCAAACTGCAAATTAATAACTGATTATTCACAACAAACAATCGTTCAAAATTCCTACATGCGCTTAATTAATTCCAAAATCCAAATCCAGGCCCTAGTGTTAACGTCTGAGCTAAGGTTAAAAAATCGGCACAACCCAACATTTTTTTTCAGCGTCAACAATGTCTTCAATGTCAGATATTTACAAAAGGGTGCATCGTCTGTTGTATGCATCCAACGCAATTTCACCTTGGCACATCACGGTCAGTTCGAGTTTATTTTAAGCAATCAAGTGTTTGTTCATCTTCCCTTTGCATACAGTTTGTTTTTTCTGTTGTATATGTTCCCAAAACAAGCAAACACGAGTAAAACGTGTGTTAATTTCAGTTCATGAGCATGTACGAGCTGGTCAGAGCCTTCCAGGTGATGTCACTGAGCCAGAGGTTCCGCAAATACTTCCGAGGCATCTCCGTCAGGGGACATGCAGCTGATTACTGGAGGGACGCGTACGCAGCTGTTCTGGACGAGTACGTCAGGCCTTACACCTGGACCAGAATCAAAGAACACAGGTCGGTCGATCGATCGTACTCGTCGATTTCTTTTTTTATGTCCGATAAAGTTATGTAAAAGACGGGTATCGATTATGTCAAGGAGAAAGTGGACGCGTGTGGGTTTCCAATCACGATCATAAAACTAGGAATAAAGATTTATGAGTTCTTTTTTATTTTTCCCACATCCGCCTGTACGTCAGAATTTCCAAATTATTTGTAGTGCTTCTGGAATTCGGTGATAAAAGTTTTAAGATCGTATATTTTAGGGTTTATGATCTTTCTTAACATACGTCCAGAAGCCAGTGCATCATAATGTACGTTGGAGTTACGAAATTCCTTGGATTTTCGTACAGACTTTTTGGAAATCAGTTATAGAAGACGTATTTTTTTAAGATTCATAGTGAGTCTTAAGTCCGGTGCACGCATCCTGTTTTTCAACTTGCGGCGCCGTTGCGACATCGAAGCCCAACTATGCACACATTACAGTGAAATGACGCAAATTCTCATTTCGCGCCATTTGCGATAAATATTCTATCGAAGGAAACGTGTTTATTTCGCTTACTTGGTGTACAAAAAGTATATTTTGTAACAAACTAGATGTTACCGGAGACAACCAGTTATTAATTATTATTTATATTCCATTTATATATGATAATAAGGTGCTTCAGAACGGATAAGCGCTTGCGGCGCCGTGGGGAACTGCAGTACAAATTGCACGCAAGTTGGACGTGCGTCGGAGCAACGGCGTCGGAAGCATGTGTGTACTTCTCCATTGGATCTAATGTATCTCAGACCACACTTGCGTTGCGGCAGCGTCGCCGCACATTGAAAAACCGGATGTGTGCACCGGGCCTTAATGTTCGTTCGTCTGTGAGGAAGAAAATAAGTACTCGTATGTTGCTGTCTGTGCTTCAGGGTTCCCGAATTCCTAGTATTTTGTTCGTGGTTTCTGGAAACTGGTGATAAAATGTTTATAAGAACGTATATTTGAATGTATATAATCCTTCTTAGATACGTGCAGTAGTGCATCACTCTCTACGTCGGAGTTCTAAAATTCCTGGTATTTTCGTATGGTTTCTGTACATTCGTGATTGAACGATGACGATGACGTATTTTTCAAGGTTCATAGTGAGTCAACGTGAGTATATATGTGCTTGCGAAATTGAATAAGTTATGAACTGTGAATCAGGGTTCCCCAATTCCCAATATTTTTGTTCAGGGAGACTGGAATTTGATGCACTGGATTCTCTGAACGCATGCTAAGGAAGATCGCAAACCCTGAAAGATAAGTTCTCTTAAACCTTTATCATCAAAGTCTGCACGTCATAGTTCCCGAATTCCTTGTAAATTCGTATTGTTTCTAGAAATATGTGACAAAAGATAACGCATTTTTTCAAGGTTCTCAATCTCTAAATATACGGTTGCAGAAATAAAAACATCTCCTTTACTAAGAGCACTATTCATACTAGAGCATATTCTAAGGTATCATTCAATAGAGAATAACTTCGTCTACAAATTAAAGTCCAAAATATTTTCATAAGAGGACGTCTTTATATCAATTTTGCACAAACAACAAAATGTTTAATAGAAACAACATGTTTTGATGTCATAATTAGATTCTGCATAGTTAAATTAATCTAAATATAAAATTTCATGACTTTACTATCCTATATCCCGAGATATTCAATGTTAAAATTAGTTTAAATTTCAGGGATCATCTCCACATATAATGACGCTATTCGTTGATCGAGATTAATTGTAGTTTTTATCTCTACCCGAATTTCAAATTTAAACACTATCTCAGTCTTATTTTTCAGCCATCCGATAAGTACTATATTTATAATGCAAGTGAAACAATTTGAGAATTACATTATTATATTTACTACTAGCCACTTCATGGCTAGCCCGGCAATGGCTGTGCCAATTTCTTTTGTGGGGTTATTGGTTTGCTTCGAAAACTAAATGGAAATGTGTAGCTTATTGGATAACAGCCATAACGTAGTTGCCCTTGACGTCACATAAAAAATAAAAAATAAAATCAATATAAAAATAAATAAAAGAAAAATAAATAAAATAAAAATATAAAAATAAATATAAATAAAAGAAAATATGAAATATATGCAAATTAAAATTTTTTATTTATTTAAAGAAAATTATATTTATAGGTATCGATCTAATGTGAAATTTTCCGAAGGTTTAAAATTCGTGAAAATTTTTACTCTATATTTAACGGTCTAGGAGATAGAAAAACTAATTGCATAACTCCAGTTAAAAGTTTATTTGTTTTTTATCGTCTGCTGGAAAATCATTCCTCCGCGCAATATGAAAACGGAAACGAAAAACATAAATTTAGAATCTGTCATCTTTTATACTGTTGCATTCTCATGATACAGTAATAACAAATTTCATTGAATTCATTTTAAAATGTTCTATATTGAATTTTAGAATTCGCCGCAACCCAAAAATTGCAAAATATTTTTTCTACCTGTGTGCCAAATCTCATTACTGTAAGTGCCATAGATTCATCAGGACTTTGCGTGCAGAAACAAACAAACAAACACTTAATTTTATAATATTATAGATGCACGTTCAAACGATCCGAAAACTATTATTAGTTATCAATAGCCCGTTGCGTTGCACTAATACGACGTTAATTAAAATTATCTTACCGAAAACTATTATCCTAGTGTTGTAAAACGCTTTTTAAACTTTCGGTTTTCCCCTAAAATCATCGCAATAATTGGGAAAACTTAATGTAGCTCAAAAACTAATTGTCAGAAAGAGCTGAAATTTTGCATTAACATACAAAAAATCCTTCTGAATCGATCCCCATTAAAATGTAATGAGGCTCCTATTCATTATTTTATTTGGGTTGTTCAGCAGTAACACATTACAAAATATCAGCACTATAAAAATATTATTTTGAAAGATATCAATAAAAGTTTAAGAAACTGATTTAACATTACGAGTTCCAATTTTTCGGCCCTCATAACTTCGTAAGACCAAATGACTTGAAATTTAGCATCTGAAGTAAAATTTTTATATAGATTTGAAATTATGTGTCAAAATAGGGGGTTATTATAGGAAATTATGAAGTTGGTGCTCAATTTAATATGAAGACGGCCCCTTATGCAAATTTTATTAATTTGAATATATAGAAGACGTTGGTTAATGTCAAACGCCATCTTTGAATTTACTTTTCTGTTGAAATTGCTCGAATGAAGAGGGGTGCTTCCGGGTTTTTTTTCCACGACTACGTACGGCTATGCGTGTGAAACGAAGTAAGTTAGGATATTCTTATGTAAGGATAATCAGTAAGTTCCCGAATTCCTAATATTTCTATTCAGGGTTTCTGGAAACTAGACTTTTGTGATCAAAGGTTGATATAAGAGAACATATATTTCAAGGTTTATGATCTTTCTTAACATACATACAGAAATCAGAGCATCACAAGGTTCATAACTTTTTAAAGTATCCTAAATGAAGTTACGTATGTACGTAATTAAGTCAGTACGTCAGAATATCCGAATTCCAGATATTTGTGCACGGGTTCTGGAAATGTGTTGTTATAGTTATGAAGACTACAAATAGCAAATCAAGATATCCATAATGTTTCTCAATATACTCTAAATGTACGTACATCTGTACATACTGAAATCAGTACGTCATAATTATGAAATTCCTAGTATTTTCATATAAGATTTCTGTAAATGTGTGATTTGAGTTGTGAGATGACGTATATTTAAAGGTACATAAAATGGTTCCTAATGAATATAAATGTACGTACGGAAGTCATAATTCCCAAATTATTGATAGTTTAGAACCATGTAAATACGTGATTATATTTAAAATAATTTATAATGACAGAATATTTAAAGTTTAAAAAAAAATGTTTCTTAATAAATTCTAAATGTTCGTACTGATATTTTTCACGAGATTTCTTTAAATATGTGATTGCAGTTATGAGAAGACGTGCATTTCCAGTTCCATAGCATTTTGTTCTTGATGTACTTTAAATGTACGTTCGTCTGTACGTACGCAAGTCATTACGTCAGAGTTCCTGGCTCTTCCTGGTATTTTCGTATGATTTCTAAAAGTGTGTATGTGTGTGGTGGAGAGAGTAATAGAGTATATTATGAAGACGTAGTTTTTGAAGGTTTATAATGCTTCTTGAGGTATTAAATAAAAAGTCATTTCGAACTTGTTCTGAGATTTTAAGTAAAAAAAATCAAATACTTTCCGTACTGCTAAAGGGAATGGTACAACTAAAACAACACACACACACACATGAGTTTTTAACATAAGTACAAATACCACATGCATGAAATTCTATCGAATCTTTTTGACAAAGTGACACATGTCAGAAAAGTGAGTTTTACTGAAGAGCTAGAGGAGGGGGGGAGGTCAAAAATATTATCATATTTTATGTCTCAATTTGAAGTTTGAAGAATACGTTATCTTTATTAAAAATATACAATCTATTCTATCTATTTCTTTTGGTTTCAATAGTTTGATATAATCATGTCAACTGAAAAATGATGTTTTCATTATTGTGTCACTTTTCTCGATAAGGTTGATATCTACGTGCTAGAACAGCCATCACAAATCTGTCACCCAAACATCGCAATTATAACGACAGAAGCTATTTCACAATTCAAACGTTAACAAAAATTTGGTTTTTCTCTCACTTGAAGTTGCGTAAATCTTGAGTTATGAATGTTGTAACTACCTAAGTGTCCTAAAACTTCCTTTAAAAACCAATAACACATGCGGATTGATTTTTTGTGCTAACTGAAGCGACCGGTAGATTTACGAATTTTTTTAGCATATCACTAATATTCACAAGAAGAACCAAAAAGTCTGAATAATATTTATGATGTCGATGCTAGAGGGTAAGTGGCACATGAACTTCTATTTTGCCTTAGTTTGTTAAGGCGAGGGAAGTAGCACGGATAAAGCTTCACTTATTCCCCACCTACCATGGTCATTAAATATATCTTTATGTAAAGATTAAAATCAGAGGACCAAACCATATCAAGAGCGGGCTTTAGAGTTTCTTTAACCTACCCCGTAAACAATCGAGTGTCCACCAATAGCGGCAACACTGATAGACGAAGGTCTATGTGGAGCTACCGCTATAGCACATCAAAGCGTGTAAATCCACATCATCAAAATATATATGATCATATCCTTGAACTTTAACTATAATAATCTCAATG
This sequence comes from Metellina segmentata, assembly GCA_947359465.1. Taxonomy (NCBI): domain Eukaryota; kingdom Metazoa; phylum Arthropoda; class Arachnida; order Araneae; family Tetragnathidae; genus Metellina; species Metellina segmentata. The sequence continues at coordinate 97,037,537 of OX375881.1, forward strand.
TCTAGAACTACATAGACAGATATTTCATTGAAATCTCTGGATCTTTCTCTTCGGGGTTGAACCCGAGAGTTGCCAATAGCTCGTTATGTTTCTACAGTGTTATATCAATACAAAGAAATCAATACAATATATGTGGTCATGCATTTGGGAATGTATGCTTCACAGTATTTTTCATCCAACTTTCTTTTACAATTTTAGAAACAAATACCGAGAGTATAAAACGATGTACAAGGAATACCTCCATCGACCGACAGACACAGAGCTTAGGATGGATTTGCAACTGTTGGAAGACTCTCTTGACGTCACAAGCATCTTGGCAGCTAGGGAGCAGGCGAAGATGGAGGTAATACCATCAATATGGATGATAGAGATCTTCCGGTCAGCAAATAGCCTTTTCCTTTAGAGGATTGAAAGGGTCTTAACTGCTTAGTGGCATTACTGGTTCTAAAAATAGAGTTTTCCTTTCCTCTTCGGTGATCGATCTAACCTCGAGGAACTAATAAATTGGAAGTAAATTAATGTTCTTTCGGGATAGAGGAAAGATTGTTGTGTAGAAGATCTGAAAATTCCACATGGGGCAGTATAATTGAGGGGGAATGGGACAGTGTACTAGAAGTTATGGGCTGTCCAAAGGCGACCATTTGCTACTTTCAAAGATTCGTTAGCCGCTTTTTGGCCAGCGAAAATTTTATTTTTTTGTTAACCTTTGATAAATTCTAAAAACAAACGAATTTTACTATTTTTTAAAAATAGGTGGACAATAATACTTTTCGGACTTGTCTTAAGGGAGAAAATTTTTCAAGGAAGGTCGATTCCAACGTTTTGTTGAAGAGGAGTGGAAGCCATGAAAGAAATACATCGAGACGTAGTTGCTAAAGTGTTGTGAAAACCTTATTAAAAACATTTAGTTTCTTAATTTTTAAATTTAAATTTCTTGGCGAGATCTCCATAGTCTGTTTCATACAAATAAGCATATTTTGTGTTTTAACTGATTCATTTCGTGTCTGAGCATCTAAAATTGCTACTAAATAGGGTTCACTGGAGACTTTTTGATACTATTTTAAGCATTTATTCTACTAGTTCGCAAGTGCTTGGGTGATTGCAGCCCTGGATATGACTGGATATTTGTTTCAAGTTAAAAGTATACTATAATCACTTACAAATATCTTAACTAAGTGTAGACGTGCCTTATTTTCGCCGAAGACTGTAACTATTTTCTCTTTCCCGCCATTTGTTAGTATGTCCATTTCGTCCTTTGCTTTGAGTAGTTCTCTACACTAACAGGTGGAAACTCAAAGAAATCCAACAACTCCTTCATAGCATACTTCAAAATAAATTGAAAAGTTTTTGAAAAATGAAACTTAAAGTCCTGAAACAAATATTCTCCATATCCTTAACAACAAAAATATCCTAAACAGCATCCAAACCAACGGTCTATCCATCTCTTTGTTCGAACTACTTTTCAATAGTTAAAGACACTGAGGTGAATACGAATATGCACAATATATTTTAGCCAATTTAAACTGAAAATATAGAGACAGTGGACGGCCCAGTTTTTCCATCCTTATTTGTTCAGAACTTGTGTCGATTATTTCCGCCCTTCGATAGGTCTTACCAAAATACACAATTAGTAAAAAGGTTTAAAACATTTCGTGTTATATTCCTCACTTTATGCTTAAGGAGCGGTTAAACAAATAGTAGTTATAAATTTCAGCAGAACTTAAGTTATGGGTATTGAGTAAACCCTCCAAAGGGACTATAACAACCCTCTGTTTAGTCTTTTGTGTAAAAAGATTCCCGTCAGCTCTCCAATGAAATGAAACTTTGTTTAAATTGGCGCGAGGACTAAGCTAATATTGTTAATCAGGTTTTTATGTTTTAAAAGCTAATTTTTTAGTCATTCTGCACAAAACTGATTGAAAAATTTGAAAAACTGAAGATCACTTTTAGAAATAAATATATTTCTGATTTTTACATTTTATAATTTATTAATTGCCGACAAACCGGTCTAGTGGTTAAGGTGTTGGCCTCTGGATCGGAAGTCAGGTCATGGATGTAAAATTGTGCTGTCCTTTGTTAGGGACGACGATGGTCCTCCCACAGGGTGCTCCTTCACAAGTGGCCATCACTTCTGGCCTTGTATAGTGGCCTATGATTAAAAGTTCTTAAGTGCCCGCTATTGTAAAAATAATTTATTATTTCATGGGACTAGATTTCTTATGTGGAATTTCACTCTGAATATAAATCTAACCTGAAATGAATATACTTCATAAACTTAATATATTATTTCTCACATCTGTGACCTACACTTTTACATGGAATAATGATACATGGAATATTATGGAATATATATGATGGAATATATACATGGAATATTATGGAATATATATGATGGAATATATATGATCGAATATAAAGATGGAATATATATGATGGAATATATATGATAGAATATAAAGATGGAATATATATGATCGAATATAAAAATGGAATATATACACTCTATAACAAAAAAAAATCGACGCACCTAGAAGGAGTTGTCCGATTGAGACAAAAATTGGTGGATAGGAAAATTATGTACAGAATAGAAAATGATTAAAATTTCAGAACAATTGAATGATTTATTTCAGAGTTACAGTAACGAGCTCAATAAGGTGTTGACCCGCCTCTAACCTGGATGCAAGCTGCCACACGGCGTGGCATAGACCGATAAAGCTCCCGGATGGTCTCCTGCGGTATTTCTCGCCAAATTTGGTCCAATTGTCTGACTACGTCATCAACATTCCCTACCGGATGCAGTCGCCTTCACTTCATATCCCAGACATGCTCGATGGGAGAGAGATATGGTGATCTGGCTGGCCAATGAAGTGTTTGACAAGCTTGAAGACAGTTCATAGCAACACGTGCCGTATGTGGTCTGGCATTGCCTTGCTGAAAAATAAGTCTAGGGTACTGCGAAAGGAACGGGAGCAAAACAGGTCTCAGAATGTCGTCAAGGTACCGCTGTGCAGTAAGTGTACCTCTAATGACGACCAAAGGGGTCCGACTATCAAAGGAAATGGCACCCTAGACCATAACTCCTTGTTGAGGGCCCGTGTGGCGTGCAATAGTGAAAGCAGGATCGGCACTCTGCCCTAGGCGTCTCCAGACCCGTCTTTGGTGATCGTCAGGACACAGTTGGAAGCGGGATTCGTCGCTAAAGACTATACGTCCCCAGTCAGCATCATTCCAGCCTGATAGAGCCAAGCACCACCGTAATATGGCTCGACAGTGTGCAGGCGTGAGTGGCAGGTGGCGTTACGGTCGGTACGAGCGTAGATTTCGCTCTCTCAGCCGTCTGTGAATGGTCATGGTGGACACTCGTGTGTGGGTCGCACGACTGATGGTTAATAGCGATGAATCAGGCGCTGTGACAGCTAATCTGACAATCACTCTGTCCTAACGATCTGTTGTGGCCCTACGTCGACCGCTACCATCATGACGCTGAAATCTGCCACTGTCCACCCACTCCTGCCAGCATCTTCTTATCGCCGCATCGCTTCGACTCACATGACAAGCGATTCTCCGATTTGCCCAACCTGCCTCTTTCAATCCAATGATACGACCTCTTTAAAACTCCGAAAGTTGATCGTAATGAGCTCGAATCCTGAGGCGAGGCATTTTTTCAGTCGTTAAAAGGTATCCTAAATCGCAATGCAGCAGAAATTTTTAACAACAGTTCTAGAACAACTCCTTGTATACATCTGCTGGATGCACAGTTCCGATGCGCTGGAGATCGCACTATTCATTCATTGGGAAAGAGAATCCAGTTCAAATCATGGAGAGAAAGAGAATATTCTCCAACTGCTAGATCGTCTAAGAGAAAGGTCTGCGAATGGTTATGGACTAGTGACAGCACATGAATGCTAAGCCGTCCATCTAAATGGACTTGTAATTTTGAACAATCCCACAAGGGACCTTTGCACCATAGGTGAATTGATGAATGATGACACCCTAATCATCTGTTCAACCTTGTCTGGAAATACTTACTTTCGTTAGTGGGACTCTAGAGACATTTTGAGCTCACGGTTCTCTTTTTAACTGCTTATATCGGAAAGGTTTTACTCTGATGAGTTTTGTTTTCATGGCCCAAACCACAAACCTTACCAACAAGGGTTTGAAATCGAACAAGGGGTGGACAATATGAGGACTTCTGGCTCCACAGGAACCAGCAATACAATCTAAGTAGCATTCGCATATATTCATTTAAAGATATTACACACACATGTACATATATTTATAATCATCCACTGCAAGCAGGTACAAAATAGTAAACAATTTAAAGCTTCAGGGGAAATACAGTAACACCCCGAAGTTACGCGATAGATGGGACCGACTTAACGTCGATATCGCGTATGTCGGGGTACTACTTTCATCGATCGTAGAATCGTAATCGTGTAAGTAGACTTCGCTAGAAACGTGTCCAATGCGTATCTCAGCCAGAAAAAACTTGAAGATAGTGGACGACAGTATTGCCAAACGCGCGCGCGAAAAGATCAAAAACTGCGTTAGTCGGAGTATACCTGTTTTAACAAAATTTACGGAGTAACTCTGTATACCTTTCTTAACGAAAATTTCTTTTGAATAAAGATGACGGTAAATTTTAAAACTAAATTAATTTGCATTTAAACATTCATAAAAAAACTTTTGAAGGAAGACGAGGACAAATGCCAAAACTTAACTATAGTGGTTTCGTTCTTGATGATATTTCTACTGTTTTCTGTATTTACCGCTGTGACTTTTATTGTGCATTGAAGCTAAGAGGGTTTGTATGTCGCGCCTGCCCGCATCAAAAAAATACTGTGATGAATACGTTGACGATCCACTGCCTGTTCTTCCAGATAGCCGAAGTCGAACCGCACATGGTCCGCAAGGTCCCCACTCGTAAGTCCTGGAGCTTCTGGAGCTGGTTCTCCTCGTCGGGCGACGAACCCGACGGCACCCTGGACTCCTCCCCGAAGAAGGACCGACCCGAAGAGGAAGAGGAGCTGCTCATCGTGGGCGACAAGGACCGCAGCTGGTGGTCGCGCATGACGGCCGAGGAGCGCAGGCGTCTCTTCGAGGGCATCGGCTACGAGCGCTGGGGCCCCGACCCGGAGGCCGCCCGCAACCACATCGGCCACAAGCTCAACTTCACCGTCGCCAACTGCACCCTGTCCCTGGTCAACGGCGACAAGGAGATCCTGGTCGCCACGGTCACGCACTTTCTGTCCAGCCTGGAGACGAGGCCCGGAGCCAAGGCCTACAAGGTGTCCGCCAGGACGGAGAGCATTGTGATAGAGGGAGCTTCTTTGGAGAACGACCTGGTGCCTATCATAACAGCGGACAATGTTACGAGTGGTAGGTACTGATCCAAAGTGTAATATCCTAGAAGATTAGGTATTGAATATCAAAAACCCCTTTTATACGTTAAGCTCAATGCATACCTACGTGTGGACATGAAATGACATTAATGTGAAAGAATAGCTGGAATATTCTTGTGAATTCCCATGTGCACACCATAGAGGAAATATAACAATAGAGTGAGCAATGGTAATATTTTAATGTGATCAGTATCATGTAACCAAAACTAGTAGTAACCTGACCCAGGCTACTTTCGTATACCGCGAGGAAATGAACATTTCCATCTAGTTCGTCCATAGGACGGTTGAGGATGACCACATCTACCGATTCATCATCTTATTGATCCACGTGACGTAGTAGTAGACAGGCGATTGCACAATTTTCATCGCCACTATATAAATGCACACTCACACATTTACCCTGTCACTTCATACGATGTTGTACCACCAAACGAGGCGATAACATGCCAAATCAGTCAACTGAATCAATTCTTCACAGATCAGTCACGTGACTACTAGTCGACATGTTGGTCGCACATTTTAAAGCTGATCTCAATGGCAATGCTCAGTGTACTTATATTTTACGTCTGTTATGTAAACAGCAAACTGCAGCCATTCCCACAAGCATGTCATTCAAAATAATTCGCCCTTGAATGAAATTCAATGACTTAAAGAAACTTAAAGTGAAAGTACTAAATTCATGTCTTCAATTTATTTCAACACGCGATAGATTTTAAAATATTGACTGTCTACTCTTCTGCTTATTTATATGTAATTATCATATCTTAGTTTATAATATTTTATTTTATAACATTATCGGTGGTATTGGTTTATAACATTATTGGTGGCATCATTTGAAACCACATTTTTTTATGTATCTGCTAAATTTGTATTCGTCATCCCCTTATTTTGTCTTGTCAGTGTTCATGTGCACCACTCAGGATTCACCTTGCGCCATACCACCCAAACATCTAATCCAATTTAATCCAGAGACGACACTAAATGACAGTATACCAAGTCCAAGTTTGTATTAACACATTTCCAGCGAAAACTACACAGTAGTGGTCAGCCTCAGATGTAAAAACGCGTTCCAAACAGTCTAGACAAGCAAATATTTGTATTTATGCTTTGATCTTCATACCCTTGGTGTATTTGAGCAGGTTTGATTCGCATCGATTCGATTGATGAGGCATTTCATCTTTAGCAAAATTGACCAGATGTTGAAAAAGGCATACCTAGTTATCTTATACGTTGTGAGAATTTTTTACACCAAACCCTCTGTAGGGTCGGTATAGCATGATGGAATTTAATTGACTTTTAACGCATGTTGTCATTTCTCTTGGTATAGATTTAAATTTTGAAAAATATTCAATTGCCATCAAAAGTTAATGTTGTCACTGCAACTTGTGACAGTTGTACGTATGCAAAATTTGATATGAAGATGACCCCTTATGCAACCTCTGATGCATATGAATTTGTATGTTATTCTCTATCAAAAAGAATCTTTGAATTTACAGTATCATGAACAAGAGTGATGTAAAGGTGGGTTCTTTTTTTCCGCAGCTGTACATTCAATATTTGCGTAAATCAAAATTTAATTCCAACATCAAAATTATCACCTGAAATATCCGATAATTGACCCGATAATTGAGTCTATTTGCTTGAATCTATGTGAATTCAGGGAAGAAACTTTTATCTCATTTATTTAAAAACTAAAATTACTATTTCGCCAATTGATAAATATTACCCGAACATATAATATTGGTTTAGAATATTTAAATATTCAAAATGAAATTATTCCATTTCAGGATCAAACGTGCCTCATATATTTGCTCTCGATTTTGAAAAGAATCCATCTCAAGTAAACGCAAGTTATGGACTAAGTCTGACAGCAGAACCAATGGAAGTTGTGTATCACAAGGTAAGGAATGCATATTTAAGGGAAATATTTAAGCACATTTTGATTTTTTTTCTTAAACTGCACACTATAACCTTTTTATACTGAATCGACAGGAAATTCAACACGAGTATTACCCATTTAGTATTCTCGTGAGTGTAGCCTGTTCGATCATAGAGCTAAGCCCTCTTCAAAAAATGTTATTTTATCGCTTATTTAAGGTACTTTGAAACTGAGAAATGAAAAAGAAATATTTTTCAAATGGGTCTTGGATGAAGGTAATCTACCCAAAGGGTTAACTTATCCGTTGGGAAACATTACCTTCATAGACACATTACCTCTTATTTCTCTTATTCATCTACATCCTTAAGTCTGAAGTTAAGCATTAGGATGTAGCTGACAAGATACAACAGGAATTACTGAATATTGAATCATGCTGAATCAATGAATAACGTTTTAAGAGTTATTTTTTCTAATCACCCAAATGAGTACATAAATGAAAAGTATGGCACTATTTTTTACCAAATGGATTATTTTTCCTCAATCTTATTAAAATAATGTTTTCTGTAGTTACATACTAAACATAAAGAGTCTGAAGCTGATAAAGGATATCATGTGATTACATGCCAACCTCATTATAGTCCAACTTTGGTGACTTGGCATTTGTTAAACTAGAGGCAGATAAGATGTAAACTATGTGTTAATTCCCATGATTGGCGTCTTTAGTGTGATTTCAAGCTCCTAGTTTATTATTCGATTCCGGAAGCGATAGCAGTGATTACTAGTTGGCAAAACAAATAACCACGTACGGTCATACATGACTTAGAGTATGGTAGTTCTTTTCCCAGCGATCTTGACAAACTTTGTACAAATGGATTTCTCCAAGGTCATCTACATTCTTACTGGAGCCTATTTCTAATTTAACAGAACGCTGTATTTAATAATAGTTTTTGAGATTGCATGTTACAATTTCTTCTTTCAAAGATGTAGAATACTGTCTAGCGCTGTATTGAATATTGTTATTATAAATATTGTTTCAAATTATTAATTAGGTTGGGTGATCACAAGCTATTGTATTTTTATGACATAAAATAGAATAGTGATTAAAAATGAGATTAATTTTGCTTTTTCAACTCTAAACTAGCACAAAAAAGTTTCACAAATATTTCTACGCTTGACCGTTTATGTTCCTTCGAAATACACGTACATTTAAGTAAGCTTCCTAAATATTGCTAAAATTACGTCGAAAATGAATTTTCTCAAGACATCTCCCTTCAAGAATAAAAAATGTTTCTATGATCTATAAAATAATGGTACGATTCAAGGTAGTTGTTTCCATATAAGCAAACTAATTCGTTTGTATTTAAGAAAAATATTAGTTCAGAAAAGTATAAACTTTTGCTGTTAAGGATATGAAGTACATTTGTTTCAGAACTTTAAGTTTCATTGTTAAAAAAGACTTCACTTTATTCTGCAGTATGCTATGAAGGAGCTGTTGGACTTCTTTGAGCTTCCAGCTGTGAGTGTGGAACTACTCAAAGTAAAGGCAAAGGAGAGAATGAAGATAATAACAGATGCTGGGAAAGAGAAAATAGTTACTGCCTTCTCCGAACATAAGGCACGTTCACACATACTTATTCTAAAGTATCCAATGAAGATTCTTTGCAATACTATTGTAAATTTATTTTACGTATCCCTACACACAAAAGTAAAGCAAAGGATAGATCTGATTAGATTTAATCTAAAGTTAATTACATTTTAAAAGCGTAGATTCTAAGCTTTTCAAAAATTTAAATATTTTTTGATAATTTCTTTGAGCTTCCACCCGTGAGTGTGGAACTAATCGAAGTGAAGGCAAATGTTAAAATGAAAACATCAACAGACTCTGTTAAAGAGAAAACAGTTACTGCCTTTCTCCGAACATAAGGCACGTTCACACATATGCATTACAAAGTATCCAGTGAAGATTCTTTGCAATCCTTCTCCAATTTTTTTACGTATCAATCCATACAGAAGTAAAGCAAATTATATAGATTTGATTACATTTAAGCTAAAGCTATTTAAATTTAAAAAACTTATATTTTAAACTTTTTAGATTCAACTTAGATTTTAAACTTTTTAGATTCGAATTAGATTCTAAACTTTTTAAGATAGCCGTCTCCTGGAGCAAAAACTTGACCTTTCTTCCCCATTCCAAGGTCGTAAAACATATTTTTATTTAGAGAAAGGAATTAGAGGACCTCAAACCTCAACAAGCTTGAAGTTTATTGATTTTATAACCTTCCCCGTAAACAAAAACTCCAGGAGAAGCGGGTATTTCCATAAAGACAGTTGTTCATTACCCGAGCGCGCATTTTCGAGCATTATGTGCCGACTCACAAATCCGTCTACACTTTTACTTAGTAATTAACTGTAGGAATCTATGTCAAATACTTGAGACTGTTATTCCATTACAATCTCATTTCCGAAACATTTTTACGTAGACTGATGGACGGCCGAGCATTTCATTTGTATTTTAGAATTACCGCATCTAGGTTAAAGCATATTTTTATGTTTCAGATGATGCATTTGAACGTGGACATAAAATCTCCTTATTTCGTTATTCCCGAACATGGATCCCTTCAACAGTAAGTACTTTATATTACTACGCTTTTGCTCAAATTCGATCAAAAGCAAAGGTTGTAATTTGAATGATTTGCCACATACGTTATTAAAGAAATGAAGACACTTAGAAATTGCAAAAGTTCATCTCTGACTCAAACTTTTGATAACGTCTTCCTCTTGCACAAGATAGTTGTCGCCATAATAGTTAACTAGTCACCTTTCATGGTGACTAGCAATTATTTTACTTCTTACGAAGCTTATTCCAAGGGGTGACAGAAGAGTTCTAGAAGTGAATCGCAATGCTGAGTCCTATTTGAGTGATGGGTTTAGTAATATTTAATGAAAAACTACGGTCTGGGATCAATCACAAAGCGAAGGATCAGAGGACAACACCTCGTCATTTTGAACAGCGTTGAACATCACCTGAGCTCTGATCGCTATGGAAACTCTTACTCTGAGAAGTCAATGAGATATGTTCTTTTCAAATGCCTCAAAAGTGTTGGAATGTTTTTGAACCATTGAAGTTCTCAATCAATCACATAGTGACTGTGCAAATGTGGGAGCGAAGTATAATTTCATCATGAGGCTGTATGATGTATTAGGGCTAGTCTAGATTTGTTGGTTGATTGAGCTTCATGGCTGAAGGACCATATTTGACGAAATTGCACCAAACGCAAGACTTACTCTACCATGTAGTGGACAGAAACACACAAGAAGGTTTTATTGACACTACAGAGATAATGTAGGTAGGTAGTTGTATTTACGTCGCGCTGGGTTCTGTAGGTAATTGAATTACGTATCTGTTGAACACAACGGTCAATCCCTAAGTGAATGATTCGAGGACAACACTTTGTAATTTTAAACTATGGTCAAATAAGAGGCTAACGAAAGAAATACATCCAGGTTGAGTTACAGGAGTCGAGCTTGCTCTGCCTTCAGCTCGCACATAGGTCTAGTCTTAGATTTTAACAACATAATGTGTATTGCCATGGTCGTGATTAGAGACAGACAAGCTGGTTGTATTGTGTGGTGTTTACTGTGTGCAACTGTGTTATAACTAGTGGCATCTTCATAACTCCCATAGCTAAAATCCCAAATTTTTTGTGTGTCATATTTTACTTTTCTTTCTTGATTTTCGTCTAAATTAAACTTTTGATTTATTTATACATTTGATTAAATCAATTTAGTGGTTGGTTGAATCCGTATTATTTACTATAGGCCTAAATCATCAAATGGTGAAAGTTTAGGTAAAATTTCAAAACGAAACAAACAACATAGCACTGTTAATTTGTATAAATGTTACATTTTCTGGTAGACCTCTTTGTAAAGTTGCAATATTTCCATTTAACAATTATGTGTTTCATTTGTAGAGGAGGAAGCGTAATAGTAATGGACCTAGGAAACTTAACCATCAACACAGACTTACAATCCGATGTGCCAGAGGTAACGAAGACTGACAATACATATCCTATGATATTCTTTAATTTATTTAGAATTAAATTTGTTTTTTTAATGGTGAAGTGGGGTATCACAAAACGATTACTGTGATAGAATCATGCAAGTGGTTTCGACGAGATATCTAATGGCGAGATATCTCGTCCATCAAAATTTAGTCAGGTTACTAATAGCGAGATTCCTTCCACACCAACATGAAAGGTCGAAGGTATTTCTTATGTACATTATTTTAAAGTGTAACATTAAATGCAAAAGGTGTTAAAATTTAAAATGTAAAGGGTGTATTTATGGAAACTATGCTTTAAATAATATCGATAGAATTTATTTAAATAAATGCTATTAAAATTTCTATATAATTTCTTTGTTTAATATGTATTAGAAATAATGTAAATATAAGGCATTAAAACAATTTAAAATGCCCAAATAATTGTATAAATGAGGTGAAAATTTAAGGAATGAAATTGTCGATATAGTTAATAAATTATTTACATTGGGAAGTAACATAATAACATAACAGTCGTGCGTATCTGTTAAATACAAATGACGGATCTGCTGGAGACCTATTAACACCTCAAAATTCAAATTATGACTGAAAGTGATTCTAAGTTAGCGGGAGGAATGCCAAGAGCGAGTATTCGTAGCGCTGTTTAGTCTAAAAATATATAACTAAAATCAACTCGAGTGTATCTACCACTCAACCGCTGGAAAGTTAATATTGGTAGATAAGTGAATTGTAGCAAAATTATGTTTTTAACTATACGTTTTAAGTAGAAACGTATGGTTTTAATTGTAAAACCCGATGCTTTTCAACTTTATTACTGTTTAAATCGATGAAGATAAAACATGTTAATTGTTTGTTCAATTTTTTAATCGACTTATTTTCCCTATTGTCTATAAACAATTGTAAATCCTTTTTTACAAACAGCTTTGTTTCAAATTAATTACCCATTTCTATACCCTAATTATACTACAATTATATTTTTACAGATAACTGAATTATTTAGACTCTTGTCCTCTTTACTTTGATACATATATTATTGCATTGCGCGTTTATCGCGTAGTTAAAAAAAAAAGGTAGATTTCTTTTAAGAACTGTTGAGATTGGTGTTTGGTAGTAATTACCAAGTTTAACACCATTCTATTTCAATTTACATAACTCATGAGTGTATTTAGTACTCATAGTAATTTATAAATTCAACAACTTATTTTTTACATGTAATAACAAGCTATGAATAATATTCGAAATATGCTGCCATCTTGATTGTAAACCATGTCAGCCATAAGAAAACACATAAATATGCTAAAATACAGTACAAAAAAAAAAGCTCTCATTATAAATTCTACTTATAACATAAAAGTTTTAAAATATTACATATTCGTTTTTTTTTGTTTTTGTTTTTTAAGGTTTGGATACATTTACTTTTCTTATTTTTCTGTACAGGAGTCAACCAAAATGGAAGCCGAAGAGAGACTCTACGACAGATTTAACATCGCTCTTTCAGACATCCAAATTCTATTCTCAGATTCAGGTTTGCATCCTTTTTGAACAACTTTTTGACTACTACAATGTATGCTACTTTTAACAACTACAATGTATCCTACTTTTAACAACTACAATGTATGCTATTTTTACAACTACAATGTATGCTACTTTAAACCACCACAATGTATACTACTTTTAACAACTACAATGTATGCTATTATAAAAGTTTGAACGCAACTCTACTGAACGTTTAAAACTCATTCTTTAACTTTTAGGTGAAGAATGGAGGATGGCCAAACAAACTTCAGAATCTGACATGCATTTAGTGCCTAAGGCGAAAATCGTTGTCGTGTTCTCCAACAGCGTACGGCCAGACTGCAAAACATTGCCCAGGTAATGCGGCAAAATTTCAAAATACAAGTACTAATGATAAATAGTTCAGATGTACGAACATGAAGACATGTATTTATTTTTATCTCCAGGCGGAAACTGAACATTAGTGTCCCCAGCCTTAAACTGAACCTTTCGGATCGTAGAATTTCCATGATAGCCGATTTCCTGCAAAACCTCCCACTCCCTAAATCCCAAAGCACCGTCATCAATCTGTCCTCATCTCCAAGTGATTTCCATATGGTAAGACAGCAGACACCTGTAACCCTCCAAGTGGTCTCGACGAGATATCTTATCCATCAAGATCTGACCAATTTTGAAAATTAACAGAATTCGTCATAAAGATCTCGAATTTTTAATAATGGCAAGATCTAGATCTGGTCAGTTTTCTTCTAATGAGAAGATAATACTGTCCATCAAGTTCTGGTCAGTTTTCTTCTAATAAGAAGATAGTATTGTCCATCTAGATCTGGTCAGTTTTCTTCTAATAAGAAGATAATATTGTCCATCTAGATCTGGTCAGTTTTCTTCTAATAAGAAGATAATATTGTCCATCAAGATCTGGTTAGTTTTCTTCTAATAAGAAGATAATATTGTCCATCAAGATCGGGTCAGTTTTCTTCTAATAAGAAGATAATATTGTCCATCTAGATCTGGTCAGTTTTCTTCTAATGAGAAGATAATACTGTCCATCAAGATCTGGTCAGTTTACTAATGAGAAGATAATATTGTCCATCTAGATCTGATCAGTTTACTAATGAGAAGATAATATTGTCCGATCAAGATCGGGTCAGTTTTCTTCTAATAAGAAGATAATACTGTCCATCAAGATCTGGTCAGTTTACTAATGAGAAGATAATATTGTCCATCAAGATCGGGTCAGTTTTCTTCTAATAAGAAGATAGTATTGTCCATCTAGATCTGGTCAGTTTCCTTCTAATAAGAAGATAATATTGTCCATCTAGATCTGATCAGTTTACTAATGAGAAGATAATATTGTCCGATCAAGATCGGGTCAGTTTTCTTCTAATAAGAAGATAATTTTGTCCATCTAGATCTGGTCAGTTTTCTGCTAATAAGAAGATAATATTGTCTATCAAGATCTGGTCAGTTTTGATTGTGACAAGACACTTATTCGAGACAACCACTTGGAGGGTTACACGTAAATATCATTCCTTCTCCAAGTAAAACCACAGATGTAAGATATGTGCGATGTGTGCCTTGTGTTATGTGTGTTTATGTGCCTAATTTTTTAGACTCATCAGTATATTTCTACATTCATTTATTTCTTTATTTTCACCGGTAATCTCATTCATTTTATCAATTGAGTTGCTAAGAAACTAATGCGGTTAAGGAATTGGGTTTGCACCCCCCATCCGCACCTTATACCTGTATTCTGGCATATACTAATCTACTTGTATTCTAATTCACTTGGTTTTTTTTTATATTTCAGTGTAGCCACGCACTACGCGATCCTACAACCGATGATCTCAAAGAAGTCTGGAGGAGTCTTCACAGGAAGCAGAAACTTAAGAAACTCATCCCACAGCCTGAACAGCCGAAACTTTTAAGAAGTAAAGAAAAATGGCTCTTCCATTTCAATAATCTAAACCACGTTACTCGTGTTCTGGATAAATAAATCTATTTAAATTTTTAATGATTAGAGAACTACGTGATGAATGTTATGCATCAATGTGATTGGGGATATAGTATTCCTTTACTTTTATTTCTGCATTGAAATAAGACGAGCTTCATGGAATACCTTTGACAGATTGTCGTAAATACTTTTTTTATGGCGGACACTTGATTACTGAACATTCGTCACTACAAGGCCAGAATTGATGAGCTAATTGTAAAATGGAACTCAGTGTGGGTGGCCATTATTACCCCTAACTAAGGACATCACATTTTACGTCCATGCCCTGTTTCCGAATTCGAACCAAGGTACATTGCGATTCAAAGGCCTTTACCACTTACCTTAACCACTAGACCGGTTGGTTGGAAAGTCGGTTGTAGTAAATACTAATATTTCTGAAAATAGTTTAAATATTTGAAATGAAGGGAATTTAAAGTTTGTCAAAAATACAATTAGGAGCAAAAATATAAAAAATTTTATAACTTAGCATATAAAGAAGTGCTTTTGAATATGTTGGGTCAATCTTTTTCAGAGGCTATCAAATATCGTTCAATTGTTTTTCTACCTATTATAGGAATTAATACGGCTGAAGCTTTATCATCCCATTAATATTATAAAAATATTCAATTTCTGATATTCAAGTATTTGATTTTTCATCTCGTATTAGGAGCCGTTGTAAAATAGTGGTAGAGCCGCTAATAAACAACCGGAGGGTTGCGAGTTCGAAACTCTGCCTAACCAAGGAGCACGTTACAAGTGGGAGCAGAGGACTTCAAATCTTTCTTGACCTCAAATTTACTCTCATTGGTATGGTGTGGAATTTTGCGAGTAAAAAGTCAGCTCAGGTGTCAAACTCGCCTTTTGACCATGGTTCAAATTTATGAGACGTTGTCCTTGGATCTT
The DNA here is from genome assembly GCA_947359465.1 of Metellina segmentata. Taxonomy (NCBI): domain Eukaryota; kingdom Metazoa; phylum Arthropoda; class Arachnida; order Araneae; family Tetragnathidae; genus Metellina; species Metellina segmentata. The sequence goes on from OX375881.1 coordinate 97,053,286, forward strand.
TCCCTTCTGTACTGATCATGGACCCTCGTTTATATTCCACTGTGTTGCTCCAATGCGACGTTAATTGAACTATTACTTCCAAAACTTATTTCATTTAAAACTTCGAAAACGAAAACATACTTTAATTTCCAAACACTCATAATCGCAAAACGATCTGCAATATTGCAATAACTCAAAAAATTAATTTCTCTCTTTATGTCGACTGATATTTTATTTTGTAGAAATATATGCTTCTGCTCGCTGCAAGCCTGTTACAACTGCAACTGCGCTCTTCTGGAATCTACAGTTATGGCTGTTTTACGGCATACAGAACCCTACTGGTGGATTTTATAGTGTCTTCTATTGGTTACTACCAAACTATTCGTAACGCTAACGGCTATGTTGGTAACCCACTCTTTATAACACTAGTACTATTTACGCGTTATGTTACGAGCCTCACCTTTTTTTTACAGTTCACTTTATGTCTCATGTGCACGGACATGACGTTTGTGCTTCTATTCTGTAAAGAATCAACTCGTTCTTGTTACGTAACAAATCGGAATGCAACCATTTCTTGTACATAAAGCTTTGTAAAGCTTGTAAGGGTAGAGCTTCAGTCTACGTTTATAGTGGTGGCAACGGCCTTGGTGGGGTTTTTTTTGGCGCATGTCTAATAGCGAGTTATGGCAGGTTAAGGCAACCCGTTTGTACTAAGGTTATTGCGGTTTTTATGGCAACCTCGTCAAGCGGAAAGTTTAAATTTTCATTTTGAATATTTTTGAAAATTCTCTTTCAAAAAAAAATGTTTGATTTCATTGATTCATATGAAATAATTCTTTCCTTGGCGACTTTAGAAGTGCGTCACAAAAAGAGCCAAGGCCGTTGCCATCGCTATAAACGTAGACTGAAGCTGTACCATTCATAGTTTCAGAGATATTAAAGTGAATAGTTTGGTCAAAATGGATTGATATGGACCTGACTTATTATATGTGTCAATTTACAATTGTGTGCGGATCGAACATAGTTCAGCGCAACCACCTACAGTCCTTAGAATTATTATCATTTACATTTTTTCTACGAATGAAACAGCTAGAAATCCATTCTTTTTGTGTTATGGCGGTATTGCAAGCTAGGTGCAATATTTTGATACGATAACTGCTTGAAATAGCAGTTCTTACAATATGGCCCTACATTAACAGGTATACTGCAACGCTCCTTCTCTGCATCTGACCACTCGGACGAAGAGGAGCCCGGTGGGGCAGCCGAGCGATGGGCCAGAATCATCGACCTCCCTGGGTTCGAGGACAACGTCTCGGCCAGCAACTACATCCGGGTCCTGTTCCGGCTGGTTGTTGGGGAAGTGTCCGTTCACCTGGCTCGGTCCAGCGACCACTCGGACAAGCCCTACCTCATGCTACGGGCAGAGAAGCTATGCGTGGACGCCGCCAACATGGTGTACGGTCCAGCCTTGCAAGCTTCTTTGCACAGGATTCAGCTAGTGGACAAATTGCACAAAGGTCAGTGCTTTCCAATTGAAACAGTTCATCCAATTGAGTATCACTCATTATGACACAAGACTGGATTTATGAACCGTTTAACACGTGGTTTCATGTTACACTTCATATCCATACCACACATTCTTAGTACAAACCTTTTATAGAAGAACCCCACATTCATTCCAGATGGATACAATTCCATATCTCATCCCGGATTTGCAGCGGGAACCTTTCGATCCAGAATCTTGCCTGTTAACTTGATAAAGTTACTATTTCCCGGACAAACACAGTTGCTAACGCTAACAGTTATCAACTAAATTTGACGGGGTTTATTCTGTTAGAAACTGTTAAAACTGTTAACTGTTAAAACTGTTAGTGGTTAAAACTGTTAACTGTTAATTGTGTAACTGTTAATTGTTAACTGTTAATTGTTAACTGTTAATTGTTAACTGTTAATTGTTAACTGTTAATTGTTAACTGTTAATTGTTAACTGTTAATTGTTAACTGTTAATTGTTTAAACCGTTACTTGTTAAAAATGTTAAATGTTAAAACAGTTAACTGTTAAAACTGTTAAAAATGCTAACTTTTAAAATAAAAGTGTTAACTTTTAAAACAAATGTGTTAACTTTTAAAACTGTTAAAAATGCTAACTTTTAAAACAAATGTGTTAACTTTTAAAACAAAAGTGTTAACTTTTAAAACAAAAGTGTTAACTTTTAAAACAAATGTGTTAACTTTTAAAACTATTAACTTTTAAAACTGTTAACTGTTAAAACTGTATTACCTCTTAGTAAATGATATTATCGATAATTTTAACAGTTATTTACTGTTCAACTCTTTGGGGTCGCGAAATTTCCGAATTGTTTTGTATTGCTTTCTTCCCACACAAATGATGACAAACTAACCATATATGTATATTGATTGAAAGAACCAGTGGAAAGTTTCTATTGCTGAAGAAGGCCGATACTGAGTAGAAGTCATACATGGCATACGCCAGATAGGAGAACAAATATATGTCTTAAACCTCGCAGAGGGTAAAATCCCATAAAGTAATTTTTTTAATTTAGTAATTTCAACTTTTTACCCAATCAATAACTTTTACAATTCTCAATTTTTAACTGAAACTTCATTCGATCCAAGTTAGTTTACTGCTTTCCCGATAACATTATGTGATGACTCAGAGGGTTTGTCGAAATCACTAGTATCCTGCGAGTTGTAGGCGGGCGCGGGTTCGATTCCTCCCTGTATGTATTGTATTTATCTCTTTCGTGGCAGCAAAACTTTCGTTGTGCTCATACCGCACCCCGGCTAGAAAAGTGACACAAGTCAAAAAATAAAATCTTTGATGTTATGTCAATGAAAAATATGTATGAGGTGCCCCAGCGTGTTATATATATATATATAACACGCTGAGATTTGATAGAACATAATAGAAGTTACGACCATAAATACTTACATAAAATTTAAAAGAAACTTATGCTATTTCAATATAAGTTTTATAGTATCCTTTAAGTTGATGTTTCTCAGATTCTGCAATTTTGAGTTGCGTCATTTTTCTTGCCGGGGTGCGATATGTTTGTTTACTTAGCGTAGCTTAGCTATTTCAATATAAGTTTTATAGTATCCTTTAAGTTGATGTTTTTCTCAGATTCTGCAATTTTGAGTTGCGTCACTTTTCTTGCCGGGGTGCGATATGCTTGTTTACTTAGCGTAGCTTAGGCAAAAATGGGCCTTGTACCATACAAATTAACCCAACCAACTATTAATCGATAACCGTTTAAATTTTAGATTAATGTTATTTTATAACATGTTTAAATGGCTATCAAATGATGGTGTACCTCTAGTCCATTTAATGGTTAGTGCGTTGATGTAAGTTCTCGAAAATAGTAACGTAACTGAAAATGAGGATTTTATTTTTTCAACTAACAAGTCAATTAATTCTATTAAATTTGAACACATCGTGGAAGTGAAATCAGAAAATATATGCTTCAATAAAAAGAACGAAATATTTTAATTTAGTTCGAGAAGTAATTAAACATAACAAGCAATAAATTATTTAATAAATTTAAGACATTTTTATGTTAAATATGGCTGAATTTTTAATCTTTTTTCCTGATCCAAAATATTTGCTCTTTTGAATTATGTCAGTCAATAACCGAGAAAGTGAGATGCATGTATATGAATAGAGTTAAAAATAGCTTATCATTTTTACCTCATTAGAAGGTTCAAATAGATATCAAAGCAAAACAAATGCAGCTATTTTAATTTGCATCGATCGTACACACACAATTACGAAATTTAAAAAGTTGGAAATAAAATATTTCGTTGTAAAAAGGCTTCTTTTGCATTTTTAGGCTCATCAGGAGAATATCTGGAGTTAATTAGCTCGGAAAATGCAGCAGACATGATTACTGTGCTGTACAGAAAAGTAAGAATACTTTTATTTTAATTTTCTCTTCTCTTTCCAGTAATGAAAAATAACTAATGGATATTCTGTAATAGTTTTCCTTTAATGAATCATTATAACATTATTTGTACTTTGCTGTAGTTAAATTTTAATGTGCGTGCTTTTTCGACCTATTAGCATACAGAATGTATTGCCGCCTTATTACACACTAGGTAAAGATTTTCATTTTCGAGAATTTTAGCTATCTAGACTAGAATATGGTAATCTTCTTAAGACTGGTGAAGTTCATTAAATCATTTTTTCTATTCATTAAAATTAGATTTCTTCTTGAAAAACACGCTTTGTGAGAAAATCATACTAAATATAATTTTTCATCTTCATTTCCTCGGATGTAAGCGTGTCTCTACTTGGTGTTTTTTAGTACAAGTCGACGACATTGAAAAGAAATCGATTTTGACCCAAGGGCTTTTACTTTTTCTTTCTTCTTTTAAAAGCGTGACTGTTTGCTTGAGTTAGGATTTCATGTGGTGTAATTTCTTAAACTATTTTTGAATACTTTCACTCAAATCAATGAGGAAAGCGTTGCAAACAAATATTACCAGACTTCTGACTTGATATGTATAGTAAAATAACTTTCGGTTTGATTATTTGAATCATATTTATCGAGAGTAGGTATTTATAAGAAGCGAAAATATAATTATAAGCTGTCAGTATTGTTTAATTTAAGGTTTTAAAAGCAACTTATCAATAATTGCAAAATTTAAAAAAAGGGGATGAATCCTAGCTGAAAACAAAAACTCTTCAAAACAGAGAACGTAGTTGACTAATGTTAATCAAAATTATTAAGTTCCACATTACTAGAATGTAGTTGCACATAATCACATCCCCAGGTGCAGAATTACATCAGTGTTCTGCAACACAACTTGTCATTGACATAGAAGATGTGTAATTTATAAAATGTTTTTGGTAATTTGGGCGATGTATGGAGGTTGTTCCGTAGCTAGAAAAGACAAAAAAGTGTGGCGAGGAACGTGCTGATAATTGCAAAAAAATCGGCCAAAATTTTGATAAAATAAAGGAAAAATTGTTCTGCAAATACCGTGTCTTCTGCGAAGCACGTCGCAGTTTTAAGCACTTTCTGCTCCCGGGATCGCATCATATATTTTGCTAAAATTGACTCTAGAACTATTTTCCTTCACTACTTAAATATCTTTGGAAAATATTCTTTAGAGTGGAGGCTTTTATGTATTGTGTTGTGTATTGCTTTTATGTATTATTGGAGTTGTGTATTGCTTTTATGTATTTTATACGTATTATTACTACTTCTTTCCTTAGATTCTTCTTTCATTTTCAGGTGCAAGCCAACTGTCCAGAGTTTAAGAGTCACTTCCATCAAGTTGAACATTCGCTTGTGATGGACGTTAGCACTCTCAATGTGGCATTCCACAGAGAGGCTTTCGTTACCTTAGCTAGGTTTCTTCAATACGTTGCCGCGAAGTAGGTTTTCACAGATGTCTTTTTAAATACTTTTAACACAAAATTACGTATCTGCTACAACGCATGGCTTTGGCTTGATATTCAAATATTCGATACTTTTTAAACACATGTGGTCATAAGAACGAACAAATAGGAGAACATTTTTTCAATGCTTGATTTGGTGAATAATATATAATTGGCTGTATTCACAAGTCCGAGATAAACTGCGGATCAACGATAATCTAAATCTAACGTTACCTAAAAAACGTATTCACAATGCCGGATCATAGGCTTAAACCGCCGTTTTGGTGTTACATTTTATCCTTCGAAATCAGCGAACTCACTATCGGTTAATTGTTACGCATGCGCAGTACTATCTTTTTGCGAAAGAAGCGAGGCATACTGAAAACTAAACAAAATGTACGACACACTGTGCTAAATTACAGTATTTGTGTGACGACGCGAATTCAACTGATCGTACATGAATCGGAACAAGAACTTGATTGCATTTTCTATAAAATAGATATTCCCAAATATTCGTTCGAACTGTATTCTGACTTGCCAGAGAACACAATGCGAACGGTAGAATATGACCATTGCAGATTCAAATTCGTCGTGAAATAAAAATAATTTTGTTGATTTATTACGAAAATGAAATTAAATTGACAATGCAAGTGTTATTTCACATTACACCAACACACACCCATACTGACAAATACAAAAATAGTCGGATTACATTGATTTGTCAAGGCATTGTATACAATTCTTTCTTGCAAAATTTAGGTTTCCATAAAAATTCAATTTGAAATTAAATTCCTTTGCATTTCTTTTTCCAAACCCAAATTAAAATGCGTTCTATTAAAGACACAATTTGGAATCTATTCTACGGCGAAGTATGTGCTTGATCAGTATGAATGCAGATTCGGGCGTCGTAACAAATGTAAAGAATATCACGTGATCGTAAGGAGACGGTTGTAGCCAATCACAGCGAGAGTATCATTTTAATCCGTGGATCACTTAACCCGACGTATGAGAATATGGTTCTGCATGATTCGCGATATAACTCTGACCCGCGGATCAACTGATCCTCGGGTTAACTCGAGACTTGTGAATATGGCTATTAATCTTCTAAATGGTTTTGACTAGGGATGCGACATCAATGTCGATGTTTTATAAAAAAACATCGATGTATTGGAGCCGATGTTTTTTTAACATCGATAATTTATACTTGTCGATGTTCTATTTTTAAATGAAAAAAGTACCACTATAAAAATATAAAAATATAACCAAGTAGCATAATTTTCCTAGTCAGCAAATTGAACATACTTTTAGACCAAAGTGGCCAAGTGTGAAGGGTCAGAAAAGTAGTGATGCGATTTCGATGTTTTCAAAACATTGATTTATTTACCATAGATTTATTGGAGCCGGTGTTTGTTTAACATCGATGTCTTAACATTGTGGATGTTTTATTTTTGAATGAAAAAAGCACCATAGTAAAAATTAAGAAAAATAACAGTGCATCTAAGAATTTGTCAGTGATGGCGACATCTGTTCCATCGGAAAGAGATTTTACCCTAACTGGTGGGATAGTTAGTGAAAAAATAATTTGTCTCAAGGTGAAGAAAGTTCACGAACTTCGTTTTTTACAAACTGGAAATAACAAATATTGAGGCAGATAATAATTACAGGCCCCAGTTTTTTTATTTACAAATACAAATACATATACAAATATTGACGACCAGCTACAGGCTCAAGCCCAACAAGGCTGGTCCTTTGTTTATGAATTCTCCAATTCCCACTGACTATCCAATTGCGTCTTAAATTCGTACACTCCCTTTGAATTAACTATATTTTCTGGCAACGCGTTCCAACTGTCTATTACCCTATTAAAGTAGTAGTTTTTCCTTAAATCCCGATTAAAATGTGTCTTATTCAATTTATACCCATGACCCCTTGTTCTGTTATCCCTATTGAAATTTAAGCCCTCTGTGTCCCCTTGTTTTACAAACTTGAAAAGCTGAATCAAATCCCCCCTCCTTCTTCTTCTTTCCAGTGTATACATGTTTAGCTTACTTAAACGTTCATTATAGTCGAAATTTGCTAGCCCCTTTATTATTTTTGTAGCTCTGTGCTGAACCCTTTCAATTGATTCTATGTCCTTTCTCATATATGGAGCCCAGAATTGTACAGCATATTCTAGATGTGGTCTTACTAAACCCTTATATAACGGCAAGATTATATTCTTATCCCTTGAAGTTACAGTCTTTTTAATATACCCCAGTAACCTATTAGCCTTTTTACCCGCAGCTGAACATTGATGACCCATTTTAAAATCCCTGTGAATTATCAACCCAAGATCCTTGACTGTTTCTCCCTCCTTTACCTTTACTCCCTGCAGACAGTACTCGGCTCCACTGTTCCTGTAACCCATATGCAGAACTTGACATTTCCCTACATTAAATGACATACCCTATTTTACAGCCCATTCGGATATCTTATCAAAATCCCCTTGTAAATTTTCTATCTGTAACTTGGTATCCACTGTCCCCCATATTTTTAAGTCATCTGCAAATATACTGATTCTATTCTTTATCCCCTGACCTATATCATCTATGAAAATTATAAATAAAATTGGTCCCAAAACTGATCCCTGAGGCACCCCACTTATAACTTCTGTCCACTGTGAATAATTTCCTTTTACCTGCACTCTCTGCTTTCTACCCAATAACCAATTATTTATCCATATTAATGTTTTTCCCTGAATCCCCAGCCTTTCCAATTTAAACAGTAATGCCTCATGAGGTACTTTATCAAAAGCCTTTTGAAAATCTATGTACATGATATCCACACTGCTCTTATTACAGTAAATAAAAAATAAGTTTGTTGTGTTTTCCTGCACATAAGTTGATAAATAATTAATAATAACTAACAATAATTATTTTGTAAAGCATCTATCTAATTATACTTATAGTTAGTAGTACCTATGTCAAATTGTTGTAAATATTATTTTCTTTTATATTATTCAATTCGAAAATAAAATATTTGTTAATTGTTCTTCTTATTTTTTTAAACCTTGTTTTGACAGTTAAAAAAAGTCTGAGTTTAAATTAATAAACACAGCAAATGACAAATTAAATCAACTCCTCGGGGGAATATTAAATGTTTGAGATTGCTAAACCAGTTTTAAGAAATGGGGGAAAAGTTTAAATTCACTGATGTTTAAAAACATCGATGGTTTTTAGGCGATGTATTATCAACATCAATGTTTTGCTGTCGATGTCGCATTCCTAGTTTTGACGAGATGCCCACTTTTTCTATGATGACGCGATCAAGATCTGTTCAGTTTTTCTAATGACAAAATACATGATCCAACTAGGTCTGATAAGATTTTCTAATGACCAGATAACTCAGCTAGGTAATCACCAGGTGTCTTACGTCCACTGTTATCAAAGAAACCTACCCTCAAAGACTGCACAAGTAATACTACATCGGTTCCTATAAGAAAAAGTTGATGAATAGCCCATTGCAAATATTTGAACTACGGCATTCGTACTTGGGATTATCATTTGTCAAATTAAAGAATATGTAACTGGATACTAATTTAAGTTAATTTCGACCCGATTACATTTATGCGGAATGAAAAATGCGCTGATTACATTAGTCATATATTAGCCCTCCAACTTGATTCTACGATTGTCGTCCATCAAAATCTGACTTATTGTGCTGAAGGCGAGATAGCTCATCAATCTCATCAATGAAATATTGCTGATTTTCTTATAATGAAGAGATGAAGATCAGGTTAGTTGTTTCTAACGACGAGATATTTCGTCCATCCAGATCTGGTTACATTTGCTAATGACGAAATATCTCGTCGAGGCTACCACTAAGGATACGACATCGATGTCGATGTTTTCAAAACATCAATGTTTTTTAAAAAACATCGATGTATTGGATTCGATGTTTTTGTAACATCGATACTTATACTTGTCGATGTTTTTACTTTGTCGATGTTTTATTTTTAAATAAAAAAAGTTATATTACAAAATTTTAAAAAATTACCAAGTAGCATAATTTTTATAATCAGCAAATTGAACATACTTTTAGACCAAAGTGGCCAAGGGTGAAGGATCTGAAAAGTAAGGATTCGACATCGATGTCAATGTTTTCAAAACATTGATGTTTTATAAAAAGACATCGATGTATTTGAGCCGATGTAGCATCACTAGTTGCTAAACCAGTTTTAAGAAATGGGGAAAAAAGTTTAAATACACTAAATTTTTAAAACATCGTTAGTATGGGGGCGATGCTTTATCAACTTCGATGTTTTATATTTGAACATCGATATTTTACTGTCGATGTAGCATCACTAGGTGCTAAACCAGTTTTAAGAAGTGCTTAAAAAAGTTTAAATACACTGAATTTTAAAAACATCGATGTTTAAAAACATAGATGTTTTTGGGTCGATGTATTATCAACATCGATGTTTTAATTTTAAACATCGATGTTTCAAAACATCGATGTTTTGCTGTCGATGTCGCATCCTAGCTACCACCAGTAGTGTTGAGCCCACCATTGTCAAAGAAAAGTGCTCTCAAGAACTGCATAAATAATACTACATCGGTTTCTACAAGAAAATCCTTATGAATTTCCCATTGCAAATATTGAAACTATGTTATTCATACTAATGACTTTATCATTCGTCAAACCAAAGTATATGAAACTTGATTCTAAATTAGATTAATTTTGAACCTCCTAATTTTGAAACCTTCGTAATTTTGAATGGCATTTCTGATAGGGGTGAAAAATACACAGATTACAGTATTCACATAGTCACCACCACGTCAAAGGCATGAATCTGCATCATTGGGGATTTTCCCCTAACTGCATTTTTCGAATCGCCATGTTATGTTTTATACTATGACAAAGCCACGAATCATGAAAATGTCGGTTTTCATGAGAAAATAACCTTTGAGTCGTAACTCGATTTTTCTCGAAGCATTAAAACTTTGAACACTCTTTTAAAGGAACGTCAATTTTGCAGATTGGTGCCGTTGATGTAGTAGTAACGATTTGTTAGAAACATGTTCCACCACCTTGCACCAAGTGCATGGTCTCTCAGGTTCTCCTGACCACCTTCTTTCTTGAATTGAGTCTCTATGGAGGATTTCTTTAAAAAGGTCCTGTTCTGGATCTTAATAGTCTTTTAGACCTGGTCCAGCTTAGACTAAGCCAAATGGGATAATTGAGGAGATATTTTAAATATTTTGAATCACTTCTGTCACCCGCTGACGGTGGGGAGGGTTTCCTGGATTAGACAATTACGGGAAGGCTTGTCAAACCTGTACATATTCATCCCCTTTTCTTGAATCATTTACTGATTATACACAGTACAGATTAACTGCATGATTTTTTAAGTATTTAGTAATTCATTGAAATCTATTTCGATTCTGTTCGAATTGTTATTAGTTTTTGCATTTATGTTACCCTTTATTCGAAATTTCGTTTTTATGCTAAAATGTATTAATTAAGTTTCGATAGCTGTTCTCTTCTCTATTCAAAACGTTTTGTTTGCCAAGTTTCAAATGTGTAACAATTCAGTTTTGTCAGTAGTCCTCGTCATAATTCAAAAGTTGTGCCATTTTGTATTGTGAAATAAGTCCGTTTTCCTGGAAGCTTTAAATATTTGATGTGTACGTATGCAATGTAAAACATTTTAAAATTGAATAAGGTAAATTCTGCTTGGATCTAAGTGCTTTCTCTGGTGAACCAGGAGTTCTCTAATGGCAGTTTCTTTGTCTGGTCTTTTGCCCTTGTTGGTAGACTGAGTTGCCCGAGTATTTGAGGACTTAAATACTAAACACCATCTTTTTCAGGCCCCCATTTTGCAGTCTAATTACTTTTTCTTCTCTGATTTAGGTCCTTTATCTGGTCAGTTTTGTGTTATCCCCGTTACGTGTTCCACACAATATATACTACAGTACAGAATTGACTGTTATGTGGCTGTTAATTTTGCCAAGACTCTTGTTTGTGTGATTTTGGTATGTATGTTTCCTCCCATTCCAGTATTTACAACCAAAATACTTTTCTCTTTGAAGGCTGAAACCGAAATCATGTAGTTTCAAGTTAAACGGCATGGTGAAACCATCTGATTTGGTGATGGCGGACTCATCGGATCCTCCCGTACCACCAGGCGCCACCAAGTTCAGTATTTCGGCTCGCATGAATGCCCTGCGCGTTCGCCTATGTGATACAGACCTGGAACTTGCAGATCTTAAAGTGGTCGGTGAGTACTCTCTCGATCACCTTATTGGTACTATCATATTTCAACAAATCATAACAAATGTGATACTAATATTAACAGTGAAGTCTAACACAAACATTGGGCTTTTATTATTAAATAACTGTTTACCTTGGATATATGGGAACAGCAATTTTATTTAATACTATTTAACAGCTCTAAATCTTAAAATAAAACACATTTTTAGGACATTCTCGTCACACAAAGGAGATTTTTAGTTAAAGGAGATAGCTTGATTTTTCTAACAGGCACAATATTACTGACTTACGGCAGGAACTCATTAACTGAAATACAACAAATTTCAAGCGGATAGAGGTTTAAAGACCATTAGCTTAGGTTAGAAAATATGTTAGTTTGTAGTTTAAATTTTTGGTCAAATAGACAAGAATATAACAATACATTTCTCATCAGCGTGAAAATAAGCTTTTAGTGTCTCTGAAAAAGCATTAGAGAGTTTCTGCTCTTATCCGAATATGTATAAATTTAGTTTTTATTACGTAACCAATGTTTGTGTCTTTGAGTTTTATCTTCCCTGGACAGATCCCATTATTTTAGAGATATTAGCGATCACTTGTTCAGGTTTAATAAAGTTGTTATATGTACTGTTTACTTATGTTATCCTTTTAAATTTGTATATATATAGTTACCATTAAATTATAAATTTCATACCAGGTCTTGAAACGGATTACGTTCTGAAAGCAAACGAAAAATCAGTTCTTCGCATGGATCTCTCAGAACTGAGTATGGAGGACCTTGTGGAGGACACTCTGTATAAAAAGGTAGATTGAAACCTTCGTTATCTTTCAGAAGCTGTATTTCAATAAATCATAGTCAAAAAACAATTTTTTAACATCTTCGTATTCAAAGTTCTTAAATCTAAAATATTAACTTCAATATGCCTTAATGATTTAAGTATACATGGTAAACATACGATCATAGATAACCAGTTCCCTATGGTATTCAATACTTTACAATAATGTCCTGCTTGTATGTATATACATATACAAGCAGGAGCACTATATACGGGTAATCTCTTCTCATCAGATCAAAACAGCATTCAGATAAGTTATAATATGGAGTCACACTAGTATTGCACATAATTATAAACTTCTAATATACGACTTTCCATATTATTGTTGACCTTTTTATTGTTTAAAGACTGCACAATATCAGTTGAATTTGTGAGTAGAATAAACTGTGTTGATAATGAAAGAAGACTATGCAAGGAGAGGCATATAGAGATATTCTATTTTTCTCAAATTGCAGTACTTTAAAATACAGTTGCGGCCTTTCCTTTTAAAATTTACTAATAAATTTAATTGGATGGATTTCATATTTTTCACGTCATGCGTTTTCATAAAAAAAACCTCAGGAATATAGAATGCAAGCCCAAAATCATAAATTAGGAAAATGAAGTCTTTTACTTTTGTGTCATACGTATTATTAGGTGTTTCTGTTCATAGTACAACGTTGGACAGTCCTCTACTTTTCACTGACTTACTTGAATTGGATTTGTGATTAATGATAAGCGTCAAAGCCCTTACATAGTCTTATACTCTCTGAAGGTGTACAGACTAATGGATTTGGTCTAGCTAGAAGTAGACCAAATAGAATTAAACAACAACAACATACATTTTTAGTAAATCCAAATAAATAAGTGTATAGTTTTTTTAAATTTACAATGGCAGGGTCACAAAGACTAACTGATGGGAACAATACTGCGAAATAACATAAAAATGCAAAGGCTAACAGAAGAACGGGTATGAAAACAATGCATTACAGCCCAAATGGTCCCTGGCTTCTCAATAACTATCTAAATGATTCTTAAAGAGCTCAGGACAACTAAGTAGGTGATAGTTGCTCATTTCCTCTGGAAGATCGTTGAGCATGCAGAAAGGTTTATGGGCGATATTAATATGATGTAAATATTTCGATGATAGCCATAACCAGTAGCAAGGCAGAATTCAGCCATAACCTCGCGTATCGTCCTCTTCAAGAAGTCAACGATTCTATCCCTCTAAGAACTAAATCTGATTTGAAAAAAGTACTTTTTTTTTGTTTTCAGATTTTGTCTACAGAAGGTGAAAAAGTGTTCGATATCAAGGTAAGCCAGCTTTCTCATTGCGATTAAGATTTAACTATTTTCGAATCAAAAGTGGAATAATCGATTTTACTGCTTACTTCCAGTGGGTGCGGCGGAGTCCTCACCACAAGGAGATGATGGAAGGACGAAAGCAAGACACTCTTCCAGTACGAGTAGACGGAAGCTTGCGAGTTCGAGTGGGTCGTACAGTGGTCGTGTTGTTGCACAGCTTTTCCAACGAGCTGCATGTGAGTAAAGCTGTCATTCAATGGAACCTGTATTTGCCTCTGGGTGGTTTCGACGATATACCTAGTCTATCAAGATATGACGAATTTCGTTAATATCTTGTCGTCAGAATTTTTTGATGATGACGAGATCAAGATCTGGTCATTTTTTATCTAATTGAAATGCATCTCGTCCATCGATATCCGGTCAGTTTTGTTAATGACGAGATACCTCTTCGGTAGAGCCACCAGGGGGGTCAGGAGTAAGAAGGAAAACTACAACAAATAACGTACCAAGAAAACATATTTGTAGAATTAGTTTTGGGATTTAGTAGGAACAGAGGGAGAGTAATACAAGAAGTAAAGATTTTTTACGACAGTTCGACATGGAATAAGGACTGAAGGACTATTGCAATAACTACGAAACCCTAAACAATTTTTCCCAAAATAGCTGAGATGCGGAGTGGGTAGTAAGATATACTAAAATATTTTTTATAAAATATACACAAACACAACAATATATTTTGTTTACAAATTATGTGGAATTTCTATTAACATTCGTGATCAGCTACTATGTGTTTACTGAAAGTGCTTGTCTTTTATTTCAGGGATTTCTGAACCTTGATACCTAAATTAACGAACCATATAATATTTTAGATTAAAAATTACTTGTACACATAACTTAAATATTGTTATGAAATTTATTTGTTTATCAATTTACATTGAAGCTCAACTCTTAAACATTGTTATTATTTTAAAGAGATTCTTGGAACCTTTCTTAAACCCTGATGCCACAACTTTCTTCAAGAAATCGACTGAAGGAAAGCTTCATCAAAAAGTAAGTACAGGATTTCACTACTCGGCCATACATTTCAAATTAATTTAATAATTCTAAATATGAGGGCTATTAGTTATATAAAGTTTCCTATTTGTTTCGCTAAAGTTATAATTAGTATATTAACCACCCTTAAAAATACATTGAAGATCAGAATCCAAATCCACGAAAATTGTAAACAAATTCAAATAATACTAATTTTGATATTTCTGTAATGCTGAACAAATTGAGCATGTTTTGATACAATGCTTGCATCATATATACTATATACACCATTACACACCGTTACCCCAATTTAAGTATGAATTACCATTTAGCGAAACACTGCTTATGACCATATGATCTATTTTAATAGGTTTCAATTTGAATTACTCTTAAACTCTTCAAAGGCTTAAGGAGTTTGTGGTGACCTTAGGCACCAATACAAAGTTAGCATTCAACATATCAGTACTACAAATAGCAGTGCAATCTATCTCAACCAACAAGTACTGATTAGTAGATTAAAGTTATTGGATCTCTTCATACTGCCCCTTTGGAGACGGTGGCAATATATATATATATATATATATATATATTCTCGTTCTTACAACTCAGTCTCATTTCCTAACTACTGGTCAGGATTCACACTCGGTCACTAAAGTCAACACAGAACAAAGTCCCAATCGTCCATTACACGACAACACAGTACATCAGTGATCTTAACACAGGAACCTAGCAGTCGAATCTAACATATTCAGACAATGCTAAATTTGAAACGATATCGTAGAGAACTCAGATACCCCTACAAAAAATAACTTACAATAAGCATAGTAGTACACATAGCTATGCAACCAATCTCAAACATGAAGTGATTTTGGAAAAAATTGCCTGGTGTTTTTAATTTCATTTTCAACTATAAGTTTAAATTCAGGGTATGAGTTCTGTGATCTTTTAAATATGTAACAAATGAATTTGACAAAGAATGAATTCAAATCCAGACGCAACTTTTTGTGACCAGGTTTCAGAATTCCAGCAAAGTGGTCTACGATACCAAGTGTCAGTAGAAATCCAAGCACCAACCATCCTAATACCACAGAAAGCTACCTCACCCAACGCACTAGTTTTGCAACTGGGTGAACTCAGCGTCGAAAACTTCTTCCAAGAGGAACAGGACCACTGCATAGACAATCTGTTGTTTCGACTGCATGCACTGCAACTGGCGAGGTATGGACAGTGACGTTTATTTCCAAATGTCTTGACATAGTTTTCTACATTGTAATAATATTTAAATTTTCTTTCTATAAATTAAAGGGTATTTACTAAATGAGAATATAAGTATTCAGTGTTTTAGAAATAATTGTACTTGATGTTTGGGGAAAATGCAAATTTGGAAAAAAAATGAAAGTGCAAATTTATGATTATTAACACGTAGAGGAAAACTCGGTGGGTTTGCAAAATTGATCGATAAATCCATTTTTTAAATTTTACTTTTAAAACTAATGAAGTAACTTCTCTTGTTGCAAAATAATATTTCAATTTCATAATTATTGACGGAATTACATTGACAACCTAAAACATGGTAAATAACTATGGCATGCCTGCTACAAAATCGCGTTTTTCGTCGATCGAGATTTTATGACATTATTCTGATTTTTCTACGCACTAATTATTATTAACCCTTAACTGCTGTAAACCGTCTCGTAACTAGTGTGGAGGTGTCTCTTAGACCTCGCTAACTAAAGTACGTATAAAGTTGATTAATATAATATATTAATGACAGATTCTTTAGATAATTATTATTTATACATTTTAAATTTAGATAATTAAATTCTTAACATCAAATACATTTTATATATTACTATAAAAGTTAAGTAGATTCCATGTCTCTTAAGGCTCAGCTTTCGAACCTAATTTTTCAGGTCGTTTCAACCCTGGAAACTGTAAAACTATGTTGTGTTTTGGTGTTCTAACTGCAGGAATAGGTTCTCCCAGGCAATCCAGTTGAAGTTATTTTTTTCGTAGAAATATTCTTCTTGTGAAGACGCACTTCAAATGTCTTCATCTGCATCTGCATAAATTTCCGAATCCGATTCGTGTTCGCTTTCAATAATGCTATCCGAAATTCCACTGTCCCAGTACTCTATTTCCGACCAATTATTAACAATATCCTGAATTTCTTTTTGTGTAAGATACACAGGTCGTTTCTTAGTAAAGCTTGTTGCCATTTTAGGCTCTCTGCCGAAATTAGCTGCTCCAACTTAGACGATTTCATTCAACAAGAACGGTAACGCAAATGCTGTGAAGGGGTCTAAGAGACCACGCGGGAAATGCAAATAGTGTAAAACACGAAATAGTTGTGGCAGCCAAACCAGTCTTGGAATGTGGCTTCAGTTGGATGTAGTAGGAAGGTACTGAATAGGACAGGGATCGAACTTCACTTTAAGGGGTAGAAACTACCTGTCAAAAATGACTCGGGGTATATGAGACCCATGACAGCAGTTAAAGGTTGATTTCCTTAAAAATGTATTTGGATTATCCTTGTTACCTATTGTATATACCTAAGTTCACATAAGAAATTTTTCTTGCTTCCTAGTTTTGAAATTTTACTGTAATTTTTTGCTTTATCTTTGCTTGTTTGAAAAATTTTAGATAGTTAATTATAAAACTTTTTTAACGTTGCTTTTATGTTACACTTTCAAATTAAACTATTTGATTTATACAAATACACCATATTATACGAATTAAAATAATTTCAATCACGGAATACTTATGTGTATGGGACCTATGAATTTTAGCTAATTTATCAATCATTTGAACAGCATGTCATGTAAAAACTTCTGTACAACTGAATATTTTGGGCAAAATTTTCATGTTTAGGTTTGATTTGGAATTTTTCATGAATAGACATTTTAATGGAAAACCAAACAGTTTGCGAAGATTTTATAACAATCGGATTATATTTTGAAACGCTTGGTTTAAAGTCCACTATCCCCGTATAAATTTTACTCTTGAAAAGATAATAATTGAAGTTTTTATTGATATTGGAACATTCCGTTAGGTAAATTAACTTGAATCAATAAAATGTTGTAAAAGTAGATTGTATATGAAAGTTTCAAAACAAGAATTTTGTTCTTGTCATAGGATAACGAAAATACAACCCCTGCCTCCTTTAAGGGAAATAAATTCGACATTACTCTTAAGTAATGATTTTACTATTAATGGAAATAAAATATGGATCGAAATCATCATTTAATAATAACATAAAGTCAATAGAATTACCTTTATAATATAAAATTTACCTATTTTATATTGTATTTTACAATTGGTACTTTGTGCAATTTCAGAGCTGTGATACTTCTGGATAGCCGAATGGAAATTCTAGAGCCTATTTTGGAGCCACTTAAAGTAAGGCTGGATATTAAGAGAGCGCTTAAACCTAAGAATAAGGAAGGACTCTTGTACCAAGTTAATGGGAGTATGGATTTAATTAAGGTAAGCTGATTGTTCTTTATTATAATGACAATGTGTTTCTGAATTATTTGCATGTCTGTAACAACATTACTGAGCTACTAATTGTAGCTTTATGGTAATTAAATCCTCAAACATATTAATATTAAATGAATGGGTTTAATATTAGTTCACCGAGAATCCGTTGTCCAAGCAGACACTGCATTTTTGTGACAAAACAATCAGTTAACTATGAGTGATAAATTAAATGGACTCGTTCTAAACCCACGTTACTGAAATGCCAACTCGAAGTAGTAGAACTATATGACTATTTGTAGTTTTAGACCTTTCTTTGACGACCAATATTTTACCTAGGGTAATTTCCTTTATTTTTTAAAGTTATACAAGTTTAATAAAAATTCGGCACGTCGATAGCAGTAGACGTTACCTTCGGTAGACTACGGAAGAGTTAGGGGGTATGTGGCCTGATTAATCTTTCTCTCTCTCCGTAAATTTGTACATAATTTGTTTTCTTCGTATTTTAGGTATTAATGCAATGTTGTTTACAGATGGCTTAGTAAGAAAAAGTCATATTTCAAGTTATATGTGTGTTATATTTTTCGGAGTATTAAACTCGAATTTAGGAGTTTTGGACATTGGCTCTCATAAACTCTAAGGTACAGATATACACTACCCTACAATAATGGGCCGGACGCCAGCGGATTTGCATAAAAACCGACTGCTTGTTTGGGGGTGTTTTTCGTGGAATGGTCTGGGACCTTTGCATGTTCTTCCTGGTCAATTGAACATCGAGGCATAAATGAACATTTTGGACAATCATGTTTTTCCTACGCTCTGGCAATTTTATAGAATGGACGAATGTTACTTCCAAGACGACAACGTTCTATGTCATGTTGCAGCCTCTGTCAAACAGTGGTATCAAGACATATCTAGGACGAGTTAGAGCAACGCTTACGGACCAGGGAAGCGCATCCAAAATCTACAGCCGAGCTGGCGACATTCTTGCAGCAGGAATGGACACAAATACCCTTAGCTGTGTATCAAACCCTTGTTGAAAGTGTGCCCAGAAGTGTTGCTAGCGTAATTGAAGCACGGGGAGTGGGACCATCCCCCTATTATATCATGTATTATTTACCTTATACCATGATATCTTGCTGTTTGGTCCATTATTGTAGGGAAGTGTATAATTTTAGCACTTATTTTTTTATTGTATTGCAAAACCTATAATTTCAGGTTAATGTTGGCCAGAGAGACCTCAGCACGATGATTTCAGTATATCAGGACAACTATGCTCAGTTCCAGTTCCTGGATAGTCACAAAACAGGTAATGTACTGAGGACTTCCATTGATTTATTCATAAAAGAAGATAAGCCTTAAAAATTAATTTTACTACATCGTCGACTTAGAGCAGAAATTCAATAACTGTTTTTGACAGCCCTTTATGCTGAAATTTCTCAAAATAAAACGAAATACGTAATCTCCGTGATCAAAACATATAGTTATTTTTAGTCCATTGTACACTGGTATAATACGTACTTAATTGTCTGATACATCACAAAATTGTTGCATTATAAACGAATTCGCAGGTTTGTACATTATTTTCTTTGGATTTTGAATTTGATTAAGTGATGTATCGATATGTGGAACCACACATTAACCCTCCAGGTGACTGTCTCGACGAGATATCTAGTCATTAGGGAAATTGATCAGATCTTGATGGACGAGATATCTCGTCGAAGCCACTTGAGGGTAAAAAAAAGTGAGACATTAATTAAAATAGAACTAGATCAGATTTCTTTAGGATAATGTTTACAGTGTATTACTTTAGCACGCGTAAATTGCAAAACGAATTATGAACGGTAAGATTCCTTCTTTGTATAGGATTAGAATTGGTCTAAGCTTTTGTTTCTGTTTATTATGTTTTAGATTAACTTTAAGTAGAATTATCAAAGTATTCGTTTTGATTTGTCTTAATGTACCATGTAGTAAACATTTAGTGTTCGATTCTGCCAATGAGAACTCAATGTGTGCCTTGCTTCGTTTTGAACAGCTGACATATCTCCTGATACTGAGAGCGGACCCGAAGAATCAGTGAGGAAATTAGAAGTGTTTTTGTATGCATCTACTGACGTACGAAGAGAAGGCACTCTGACGTTCATCATGGAAGGACTTGTTATCACCCTCTACACAGACGTAGAGGATATGGTATTTGCTCACTTTTTTAAAATTTAGGCGTTGGAGGAAGAGACTTGGAGATCCATAGGTGTGGATGGATGCACTTCAGCCATCCCATAGTCAAAACAAAATTTCTCCGTGTTATACCCCCAGGGAGCAGAAAGTACTTAAAGCTGCGACAAATAAAGTCTTCGCATACGAATTTTTCCTTAATTTTATCAAAATTTTGGCCGGTTTTTTTTAATCATAAATTACGATGTTCTGCAGTGCAAAGCGCTCTCCTTGCCAGACCTTTTTTTACTCTCTATTATAATATAAAATAAAGGAACAACCTCCCTACACCGCCCAAATTACCACAAACATTTTATAAATAACACATATTCTATGTCAATGACAAAATATTTAACTTCAAACGTTAACGACAGAATTACAAATTCTAAAAATATGCCTTAGTTTTAAATGAAGCAAGTCAATTAATTTTGATGTTTTATTATAAATATGTAACACATATTTAGTCGATAATTGTGTTTTACTCCTGTTTTTGATTTTACTGCAGTTTTCAAAATTCGAACAAAATGATTGCAGAACAATTGCAATTGCTTGGAATTGTGTTGCAGAACACTGAATATAATTCTGCACCTGGGGTTATATACGTATATACAAATAAAGTTTATCAAACACTGTTAAGAGCTGAAGCATATATTTTTCTTCTTCTCGTGAAATGTGTTTAAAAGGAGTTTCTTTTAACAAATTTATTTCGTCTTCAGTTAAAGACTTTGGGGTTGATCCCGAACCGACGTCAAGAGACCATTGTGGTTGTGTCTAGCTCCAGTCCTACGTTAATTCACTACCTTCATTTATGGAAATTTGCATGCTCTAAATTTTCAACCCAAATTAATTTTGTTCAAATAAATATTTTTATAAAGTACCTGTTTCAAGTACACGAAACAGAGTTTGATTTTTTAATTTTCGTAAACCGACCAGCTTTTTGTAGTAAGGGGTTTAGCTTTTGAATCTGAAAATAGTGAAGTTTGAGTGTAGAATTTTGAGAGATTCGACCAGACAATAAATAATGTTGACTGAAAAAAACATTTCCCTTTCCGATGGTCTACGTAGGAAGAGTTTTTGAGGCACTCATCCGGGTCTTTCGTGGGAGCTAATTGAATTCATAACTTACCCAAATCTTTTCAATACCCCGTTGTGTTACTTCAGTGTAATTGAACTATATACAGTCCACACAACATACCCAAGTCTCTTCTTCCCTAACATCTTCCACAGTATGAGCAACATTTTCGGTTTTTTTCTTTGAAACCAAAACCCATTCTCAGTTTGTTCTCCCTCAGCGTTCCAGCAACGTGCGTGATCCCCAGCAAGCCCTGACAAGCTTCTCACTGGACGAGGCGAGTCTTTCTCTAGAAACGACCAACGACAAGGCCCTCGAATTGAAGTGCTCGTGTCAAGCTGCGACGTTGGTGGACTTGCGAACACCCAAGTACTCATCGCTCAGAAAGTGAGTGCATTCAAGTGATTTCAACGGAATATCCGACCTATCTCGTCCATTAATATATATATATATATATATATATATATATATATGTATATATATACAGTCCAGTCACATTAATGTGACCACCACCTACTTTCGACGTCAACGTGAAATAACCAATCACAAAAGGCAGGTGGCAGCACATTGCAGTGGAGCGTATATAATGGATGTCCTAGGGCATCGGAAAGCATTTCAATCGTTGGCGTAATGCAGAAACGTAGCGATTTATCCGACATCCAAAAGGGCATGATTCTTGGCTTTCGGGCCAAGGGTGGAAGCATTTCGGAAACGGCTAATTTCGTGAACTGTTCGCGTGCCGCCGTGGTAAAAGTATATCGTGCATGGCAAAATGGCAGTATCCAAAATCAGCGGCGTGGCACATGTGGTGCACCACGGGCTATAGATGACAGAGGCGAACGAAGGCTACGGAGATGCGTTCGGGCGAATAGACGCGCAACTGTTGAGCAACTGACCGTTCAGATGAACCAAGGGGCTACCAAGAGTGTATCCTCAACAACGGTTCAGCGAACGTTGCTACGCATGGGCCTCCGCAGCAGACGCCATGTTAATGCACTTATGCTGACTGCTGTTCATCGGCGACGAAAGCTTGAATTTGCACGCCAGTACCGCAACTGGACGTCCACAGAGTGGCGACAGGTGGCTTTTTCCGATAAATTACGTTTTATGCTCCATCGGACAGATGGACGTTGGCGTATACGGCTTGAAACATCTGAAAGCAAACACCGTGCAACAATTGCCGGAAGGATCCAGGCTGGAGGAGGGAGCATTATGGTTTGGGGAATGTTTTTCTGGCATTCACTGGGTGCACTCATCATCAGAAACCTAATTGACTCCCTTCCTGCACGTCTCGCTGCGGTCCGCTCTGCCAAAGGTGGTTATTCTGGCTTTTGACAGGTGGTCACATTAATGTGACGGGACTGTATATATATATATATATATATCTTGTCCTTCGTTATTTAGTCAATTTTCTAAATTTATTGTTGAGACAAAACTCAAATGGGAATTAAAATCCAAGTAGGAAAAACAAGTTGTCTTTTGCCCAGAATTGGTGATTATTTGGTACACGTTTTTGTATGAGGGCCAATGCAGATCAGTTTTGGACCCTAAGAGAAACCTTCATCAGGAGGATTAATCCAAATTTCAGTCTTTACCTCCCAGTAGTTTTTCACTATAATTTATTCATTTCTTGCGAAAAAAATTGTAATCAGTATGTGTAGAGCAAAGAAATAAAATTTTGCATTTACACATAAAGCGTCTTAAATCGATTCAGCTCAAAGGTTGCGATCCTATAACGTTTTTTAATATTAATTTCCTAATTAAAACCACACATAAAAACGAAGTTTAAAAATTATACTTAGCTTTTATTTAGGTTCCTTAAAAGTAATGTGAGTCAGAAGACGATGGACGGTGATATTTTTAATGTATGAATAAAAATCCAAGAGCTAATTTCACAATGCGTGCACCAAATTTTCCCTGCTACCATGTTAAATTTCGATATAGATTGAAATTTGACGCCAAAATCGGATGTTGGCAAAAAAAATTATAAATTTTATGCGCAAATTGTTAAGAAGACGTTTTTAATGAATGTAATATCAAGAAAATATTCCCTTTTCAATGTGAACTTATGATTTGATTGTTTTTGAATGACGTTGGTGTAGTGTGGAAGTTTGGAGAGTGGGGTGGGAGCTCAAGTGTTTACTCTTCATTTGACCTTGGTGCATCCTCGAATCTTTCCCTTTGGGATTGATCCCGGATGGTCGCCAATCGTTGTGTTGCTCCAATACGACAGTTAAAATACATATCTCGTCTATGAATGATAGCAAAGAAAATATGGTTTTAGTTTTTACCTTGTACATCAGAGATGTCTTAACCATTATTGTTTTGTTTTCAGAATCTTTCAATCATACAGTGGTGATGCGGGCGGCTCAACTGGAGTTTGTGGAATCAGTTTGAGTATGCCTCCGATGGTTGACCTGACTTACAGGAGGACTGGAAATGGAGATGCAGCAGGTGGGTTCACGTGAATCGCTCATCATTAAATAAAATGTCAGTTGAATTCGCAAAGCAGGATTTACTATAACATCCCTATGGTTTCCAATATCTAGCTACTATTTTACCACTCTGAGGGGTTCGCATTCGTATATCCTATCTTCAACCTGCAGTCTTTACTGCTTGACTTCGACCAAATTTTGAGCTACTTTACCAATTGAATCTTTCCTGGTATTATTTCGATAGCAGTAAGAGCAACGTATTAGCATTCGTAGGGCGCAGACACCATCTATGGTTAGTGGTACAGCAAACAAAACACAATAAGGGAGCTGTTTCTAAACTTTAAGACCTCCTCCATTATAACAAACACTCCGAATAACGTAAATAATTTTAGATCGTAGTTTATTTAGCATAGAAAAAAAATGTTTGGAATCAAATCTTTTTCTGGGCCGCCGTATCGGATTTGAAACTGAGGGGTTGCGAGTTCGAATCCAACCGAAGACCGTCGTGTAGAAAATGGACTGCTGCACCATAAATCTGTAGTGGCCTCAAATTTCCACGTTATCATGATGTGCATCGTTGGAGAGTGAGGTGAGAGCTCAGGTGTGACCTCGTCATCTGACCATGGTTCAAAATCACATGGTGTTGATCTCGGATCTTTCACTTCGGGATTGATCCAGGACCGTCGCCAATAACCCGTTGTATTGCTCCAGTGCAGTGGTAATTAAAATACCTACCTACCTGGAATTCTGTCGGCCAAAAGATGTTGGTTTTCTCAATCATGTCTCTCCTAAGAAACGAATAGTTATAAAAACTCAATAAAATCGAAAATGGTAATGGTAATGGTAATTTTAGCTAACGTCGTACTAGAGCAACACAACGGGCTATTGACGACGGTCCGGGATCAGTCCCTTAAGGGAAAGATCCGAGGACAACACCTCGTAATTTTGAACCACGGTCAGATGACGAAGCAACACCTGAGCTGGCACCCCACTCTCCAAACTTCCACGCCAACCCAACGTGAGGACTTTCGGCCACGACAGATTTAAGGTGCACCAGCCGCCTCTACACCATACATTTACAAACATCCATGCCCGGGCCCGGATTCGAACCAGGAACCTTCCGATCTAGAGGCTAACACCTTAACCATTAATAAAATCGAAAAATAAACCGAAATCTAGCAAACATTGCTATGTGACGTTCTTTATTTTTTCGCAATGTTTGCTAGATTTCGGTTTACAATAGCAATGTTTGCTAGATTCTAGCAAACATTGCTATGTGACGTTCTTCACAGTACTATTTTTTTTCCTACCATGTCCCCTATTCGAAATGCTAAAGACTTTCTGGGAGCAAAATCAGACTTGGTGCAATTTCTGCTCTTAGGAATATGGCAGATGGAAAACCACGGGCTTGCCTTCTGGATGGCCAACAGCGCTCACGTCTTTCCCTCCTTCCCAGTGCAGAAGGAGTTGCAAATTTTAGAATTAGTAATGGACATGACTATCTGCAGGCCCACTTACATAAAATCAACTTGGTTGATTCACCTCACTGTGTACTTTGTGGCACCTTGCATATGACTGGGGAGCATCTCTTTAGTTGCCCCTTTCTTTCTAACGTCCGCTCCAGTGATGACTTTCGGACCCTCACATCTTCTGGAGCCACTTCGATTTTATACTGGACTGCAAGACGCCTCATGCCCGAAATGACGATGGCGGGAGTAATTTAACAAAAAGTACTATTTTTTAACACATTCCAAGGTGTAACGGCTGGACAACAGTATTGGGTATCGTTGCAAACTATTTCTTACAACAACATTAATTTTTCAAACATTTCTCAACAACAAAATAAATGTTCTCAAGAAATGACATCATGAGATAACAAAAATAATTAAATTAGAAAGGGGGTATGGACAAAATCAAATGATTCCGTTGCTCAGTGAATAGGATTTATCTAATTTCATCTATTTAAAAATTCCCCATGGTGCGTATGAGTGTTTGATTCTATCCGTAAACAGAGGTCAATACGTAAAGAAAATTATACATTTCTCTCAACTGCTACTTTATATCCCTTCTTCACGAACTGATATCCCTTGGAGAGATCTGAGTGCATGTTTTAACCATTCAGAGACAATGCCATTGACGCATTTATATTATAATGGGGTAAAAAAAAAATTATATTCTAGATAAAAGCCACTCTGAAATAAATACAAAAATACTTAACCCTCCAATGGTTTGAACGAGTTACAGCGTGTGCTAAGTTCTGACCAATTTTAGGTAATGACTAGGTATCTCGTCATCACGGTACTGCCGATTTTTTCATGATGACGAGATGAAGATATGATCAGTTTTCTTCCATTGAGGAGATATCTCGCACAACAAAATCCGATCCTTTTAGATAATGGTGAGATACCTAGTCAAGACAATTACCAGGAGGATTCGACGAGATTGCTTGCCCATCACAATCTGCCCAATTGGGCTATTGACATCTTGTAATCAAGATATTGACGATTTGTTGATGATGACAAGATCAGGACTTTGTCGTTTTTCTTCTATTGACGAGAGATCTCGTTCATCAAGATCTGGTCAGTATTTTCTAATGACGAAATATCTCGTCGATACAACCACCAGAAAAATTAAAGGATTCCAGTGCCTAAACTGAAGTGCAACAACCTTTCTTTCTATTATAACGAAAATTTGTGAATCTTTTTCAGGTTTATTCGCTTTGTGATTGGTAATAGCGAGTCTTGCGGTTCAACGAGCTAATGAATCTGGAGCATGCGCAGATCAGAAACACTTATATTTTTAATTAATTCATTCATAAAATTTGAGAGCACGCGCTAGAGAGTTTGCAATGTTTTCAGAAGAACCGACAAATTCGGCCGCCGTTTCCATAGCAACAGCCGAATATGAAAATATTAAGAAGTACTATTATAACAAACAACACGGAGAAGCTAAAATATTTAAAACTAGGGGGCTCGTTCCCTGCTCGCAAACGCTCGCCAACCCCCGGAGGATTTCTTCGCAATCCTCATTGGTTCGCTGCGCGATCCTATGCTCGCTTCGCTCGCATCAATGAAGACATGTGTCCTAGCAGAAGGGATTGTTTACAAAATATGATATACCAAAAAAACATTTTTCAAACCTAAATTTTTTTGCTATTTTTCAGAAAAGATATTTTCAGTACCGATAGAATCTGAATTCAAGTGAAAACTTAGAGAAAATTTTGACTCGACATGTGAGGGCGGATTTAGAAATTGAATACTCAGCATGTTGTTTGAGTGTATATTTACCCCTGCACTCGAGCCACCCACGCATTTTCATTGAGTTTGCTGTCGAAAGTTGTAGTGCAAGCGTCTTGTTGAACTATAATTGTTGGCCCTGAAAAGAACCTTTTTTATATGGTCCTGAAAAGATAATCCGCTTTCTTTGATTTCTATTATTAACTGCAACAGCTCGATCAAAATTCATTTTTTTTTTCAATAAAATTTTATCCGATAACGCTATAAATTTAATTCAAGCGCGAGGCTTCGTGAAAAACAAATAATCGTACAATGTTGCCAAAACGCGATAGCTAATAACGTCTTTTTTGCGTGCCACGTAAGAGAATTATATATATACTAGGGGGCCTGCACCCTGATCGCTAACGCTCGCCAACCCCCGGAGGATTGCTTCGCAATCCTCATTGGTTCGCTGCGCGAACCTATACTCGCTTCGCTCGCCTCAATGAAGACATGTGTCCTAGCAGAAGGGATTGTTTACAAAATATGTTACCAAAAAAATGTTTTTCAAATCTAAATTTGCTGTATTACAGAAAAAATATATAGAGTATCTCTAAAATCAGAATTCAAATGAAAACTTTGTGCAAATTTTGACTCGAAATGTGAGCGTTGCTTTGGAAATTGAATACCCAGCATGTTGTTTGTGTGTACATTTTCCCAGCACTCAAACGACCCACACTTTTTCATTGCGTTTGTTGCCGAAAGTTGTAGTGCAAGCGTCTTGTTGAATTATAATTGTTGGCCCTGAAAAGGACCGATTTTTAAATGGCCCTGAAACGATCCTCCGCTTTTTTTTTATTTCTATTATAAACTAACTGCAACAGCTCATTAAAATTTCCTTTTTTTTTTCAATAAAATTTCATCCTATAACGCTATAAATTCAATCGATGCGCGAGACTTCGCGATAAACAAACAATCGTACAGTGTTGCCAAAACGCGATTACAAATGACGTCTTTTTTGCGTGCCACGTAAGAGAATTATATATATAGATAGATTATGATGAGATTTCCTCTGAATTTTAACAGTATGTTGTGCTAAAATATTTCCTTTTTTATGTGGAAATGAGATGTTTTGTTCTGAATATTTTTTTTAATATTTTGTTTTTATTAACACTATCTTTCCGTGTATGAGCCGAGAATTTTTGGAACGTTTTCTAAAGCTAAAATACTGGGGTCGTCTTATACGGATCTGCTTATCTCGCAAAAATAGTAGGCAATTTTCCGTTACTCGAGCGCAAGCAATAAATATCGCAATGGGAAGGGGAGGGAACCATCAATTAATGTCAACTAGAGGTCCGGGATCAATCCAGAAGCGATCCATATGGGGATGGATTGTGAAGCAATCCACTCCCCTCCACGAAGCGAACTAAATCTGATTGCATAGCAATCATCGGGGGTTGACGAGCGATAGGGAGCAGGGGGCGGAGACCCTTAGTGCTGATAAAAAAATAATAGGCTTGTGTTATATTCCCCCCGTGGTGAAAACTGTTTCTGAAACAACTAGTCACAATTTCTGTGTCGATTCCTTTCAGTGGACGCAGTGGTAGAGAAGATTCGGTTGAACGTGTCCGTGTCGTACCTTCTGGGGGTCCTGAAGTTCGTGTCCGACGCCCTGCCGGGCAGTCGCCTCCCGAGCTCCAGCGCCTTCCTGGACGACGACGAAGGGCGTCGCCGCCTGCCCTCAGACTGCACCAGTGGCTATCTGTCCACCGCCTGCTCTGATGACCAGCGGGCGCTCTCCCTGTCAGTCGTGTTCCGGAAGCCAGAGATCGTACTGTTCGCACAACCGGACGCACCGGACACTGGAGTACTGGTGCTCAAAGTAAGCTGGTCAAGTTTCTCATTTGGATGATGTACCAAAAATGTACATGTACTAAAAATCCAGATAAAGTCCACAAAATTATCATGTCCTTCAAAACTATCTGTATAGCTTAATGCATACCTTCGTATAAAATCAATTGAAATTTACAAAGTTATATAAACCGAACAGAGAAATGCTTCAACGAAATGAATAATGCAGTTCCGGTCTTACTGGACCTCGAAGCTTTTGTCTGTTTCCTTTCTCACAAACTCAAAACGAATATTAAAATTTTTTTTAATTGAAGTAGTAATGTTTTCCTAGAAGCGATATGTACCGTAATTTAACACAACTTTAGTTCAAAATCAACACATTTCTTAGTGTGTTTTCGTTATAGCTTCTGAACTAAATTTTGTCAGACTTTAAAAAAATAATTAAAAAAAAAAATTTAAGATAAGAAATTGATTTTAAACACTAGTTCTGTACTTATTTTATCGACGAATATTTTGACAGACATTTAAACATAGTTGTGTTATGAAATACAAATTACAGTCCATTGAATAAATCGACAAAAGATCGATGGTGAAAGAATGTTTTGCAATAAGTAACTTGCCCGGACGGTTGACAAATAAAAATTATGATGGATAAAGATATGAATATCATAACTATATCATTCCCTCTATGCTATGTAATTTAGTACCTAAATGATACACGAAATGTCGCTCATATTTCAAATAGCGATATTTTAGTGTATGCAGGTGTGAGACAGTAGTTGTGCGCAATTAAGATTCTTTTTGTAAATTACTCTCATAAAAAGCCAACATGTTTCTTTTCTTAGATGGACGTGACGTTAGATTACAGTTTCAACTTGGGACAAGGTAACTTTGTGCTATCTTTCGCTGGCCTGCATGTCTTATCTTGCGTCTACGGACGACGAAAGCATACCATGTGCACAGTAAGTTCAAATACTTCAATATATGATCATTACTCAACGAGTAGCGCATTCGATCCAAAACGTTATATATCCTGTGAATGTCTTCTAGGTTCTCTATCCCTGCGAACTGGAACTGAACCGGAGCTTGCGTTTGGTGGAGGAAGAGGTTCAAATGTCGCTCAGCGTCAGTAGAGTTCAGCTCTGCTTGAGCGCAGCTGTGGTACAGACTATCATCCAAGTGTCCATGCAGCTTCTTAACAATATGAAGGTATAATCTATATTTTTTTCAGCTTAGATAATTATTGCGTATCAACAACATGTTCACATTTTCAAACTGTAATTCCTGTATTTACAAAACGTAACGATTATTTTGAACACGTATCAAGCAAAGTCACTTTGTTTCAATTCAACTGAGAATACTCTAGGACGCCACATTACAGTCTGCATGCTGTAATGATGGCTAAATTATGGCTTAATACCTAGACGCATTTACTGCACTTCGAAGTTTTAGTTTCGGAATTGAAAGTAATGGAGAGCTCTTGGATTGATGACATAAAAACTGATATCTGGCATTTGATGTAATAGGTGTAATGTGGTAATAGGCGTAAAGCTTTCACGAATCGGATAGAATCAGCTCACGAGACGTATGTCATACACCCCTGCTCTAGACATACAAAATAGCTTCCATAATTCTTGAAACTTCTATCGGAAGAATTATGAAAAGATTAAAAAAACTGTTGAAAACAACGGTATTCTAAACAGCACAATTGTGTAATTTTTCAAGCAATAAATTCGGTGGATACGATTCCATAAAAATAGTAACAAATGCAAAATGTAATTTTTTGTTGATTAATCATTGTTATTTTTAGGAAGAAGAGGATAAGAGGATTTACCGACTCGAAAAAGAACAAAAACCTTCCATCGACCTTTGGTCACCGTTGGCTATCTATAAACAAAAATGGGCTGAGCCAGGTATGAGAAAATATTGCATACCTTTTAGAAAAATAAATTTATGATGAAGACATACAATTTCCACCTCATACATTATCTGCTATATTCTCTCTATGTATATGATGGTAAATCAAGAATTATCCGCACTTTCGCTATAACATATCTTCATGTTTGTCACACTGCCTTCAGCGCATGCATGCTTAGAGTTGATACTACTGTGATCACGTTACCGAAGTTTAACCTTGATTGCTTCATTTTTATTGCTTCAGCTTCAGCGTAAACTTGGCCACTCCGCTAGCAGTGTACACCAAGGAGGAATAAAGATCAATGATCGGATTTATATGGTCGGATGATGAGTCGTTGGCGGGGGGGGGGTAGGGAGCTGAAATTCCTCGAAAGGCTTACTACATAATACGGGGACAGCGCTACCACGTAGAAGTGTGTGTATGTGTGGATCGAGAAACTTAAAAGAGGCTGGACAAGCGTGATACACGAAGAAGGAGCAGGACGATCGTCAACCACCACTTACGAGAATATTCAACAAGCTCTAAAAATGGTACTTTCGAAATGGCTAGTTACCATCGATAATGTAGTATGTTCTCTGCAGATTCGATGGACAAAGAAGTGGGGAAAGCGGTGCACACACACACATAAATGGTTGGGCCGTCAACCGGAAATCTCCTTAGATGGAGGAATACGCAAGCTGGTGGACTGCTTGACCAAGTGCATCGAAAAGGAAGGAGATTATGTAGAAAAATAACAAACTTGTTCAACGCCTAAATTTGTGTGAACCAATTGAAAAAATTAATTGCGGATAATTTTTGACTTTCCCTCGTATATATGATTGACCTACCCAAATGATTAAATAGTATATTTAATTCACACAACTTTTTTGTCTTCGTGGAGCTCAACTGTTTGCATGACTGCATAACTAATATTTGCTTTCAACGTTACATGTTTATATTGAATTTCGCAAATTAAAATCAGGCAGTGGGTGTGTAAATAAGCACAGAAAGTACATAAACATTTTTAAATACAAAGGAAGAATCCTATGGAATATACCTTTCAAAGACGTGATTTTTAAGGGAACCAAACAGTACTCACATAGTTGATCTTTTGAATAGTTTTGTTAAATAAAAATTACTTGATGCTTCTACTCTAAGACGATTTGTGTGAAAAAAATTAATTCAAGATTCTGTTATCTATGTCCTTTTAGAACAGCACACGTTTTTATTTAAATGTTAAAAGTTGTGTTATTTCTTTCTTGTAGAGTGCATGTGTGGCTTCAGCAGGGGACAGTTCATAATTCCCAAGTACGCCGAGAATCTGAACATCAGCGTTCCCGAAATTCTGGTGTGGTGTGAAATAAGCGGTGTTATCAAGAACGTCCCAGTGCTGTACGCAAAAGGCTTGTTTGAAGCTGAAATCAAGGATTGGTCAACGCAGGTATCCGACGAACCTTCTCTTAGCTCACTTTTACGGTACACTTAACCATACTAACAGTACAGTACTATAAATAGAAAAGCAGTACTATGAACAGAAAAGCAGTACTATAAACAGAAAAGCAATACTATAAACATAAAAGCAGTACTGTAACAAATTTCAACCATATGGTACTTTTAAATTGAAGTGTGTCCACATTATTGCAACATTAACGGCCGAATTCACAAGTCCAAGTTAAACCGCGTATCAACGATAATACCCGGGGTATCGAAAAAACGGTATTCACAATGCCTGATCAGAGGTTTAAGTCGCCGTTTCGATGCTAAAATTTGATACTCCGAAATCGGTGAATTAACTCTCGGTTGAAAGTTACGCATGCGTAGTACTATCATTATGCGAAAAAATCGAGATACACTGTAAACAAAACAAAATGGACGACACTCTTCATTCTGTGGTAAATTACAGTATTCTTACGACGATGAACCTTTAACTGATCTTATATGAATCGAAACAAGAGCGTAATTACATTTTCGATAAAAATAGATACGTCCAGATGTATTCTGGTTCGAACTATATTGTGGCTCGCCAGAATAGAACCCAATGAGATTGTGAACGGTAGAATATGAACATGGTAGATGCAAATTCGTTGTGGAATAAAAATTATTTTGTTGATTTATTACTAATGAAAGATAATTGACAGTGTGCAAGTTACTTCACTTTGCACCAACACACACATACTGACAAGTACAAAGATAATCTGATTACATTGATTTGTCAAGGCTTTGTGTACAATTATTTCTTGCAAAATTCATGTACCCATAAAAGTCCTATTTTAAATTAAATACCTTTGTGCATCTTTCTCTCCAAATCCAAATTAAAAAATGGAGTATGCATTCTATTAAAATCACTTATGGAACCAATTCTATCAATTCTACCTACCTTAATTCTTGGCGAAGTACGTATTTGACCAGTATGAATGTAGATTCGGGCGTCGTAACAAATATAAACAATATCACGTGATTTCGAGGAGATGGTAGTATCCAATCACAGAGAGCATATCAATTTTATCCTTGTATCACTTAACCCGCCGTTTGAGAATACGGTTCTTGATAATCCGCGGTTCAACTGATCCTCGGGTTTGCTCGATACTTGTGAATATGGCCGTAAAGGATATTATAATTAACCGGATTTTATTAATAACATCCATGCTTTTAAACAAGCCAGATGTCGCTCTCCATAATAAAAGGATTTTTATTGGATTATTCGCAACAAACAGTTTGGTTGTCAGCCCAATACAATCATTTCCGACAATTGTATGAAGCCCTTCGATAAAAAAAACCTGCTTTAACTTTTACCATGGCTTCATGTTTGTTGTCAGAACTCTCTTGACACGAGACCTAACACTTATTTGCCTGCAAGACTACACATGACATTAGAGACAACCACTTTCCAGTCTCACCACAAATATTTAGAGCACCACAAGGGGAAGACCGGGTAAATAAGTATTACAATAAAAATGGCTATTAGGGCCCGGCCCAGCTAAATTTTAGTTGAAGAAAGAACTTATTGCAAGAAGAAATAGAGGTTTGTCCTCCACCTCAAAACAAAGCATATATCACCAGGCACTACTGCACCGACGAGTTTGAAATATCATTGGTATTTTCAGGAATAGGGAGATATCACATGATAGTACTAGTTGATAATGTCAGCCAATCCTGAAGAAACATTATGGATGTTTATAAATATTGTTTGACCAAGTTAGATTTCTGTTAACGTTTGTTAGCCATTGGATGTCGTTAGGAAGTGACAGTTTAGTTGAATAGATTTACTAGTTAATTTAAACATACAAAAAGTTTATGATCTGGAACAGCTCTCCTCGGGAACAGCGTGGTGTACCTCTAAGCTTTAAAAGATGAAAATAGCCCAGGAAAGGATAATGACTAGTTAGGTTGGCTGGTTTGAGTTTAATGACGCAAGGTCTGATAGCGGATAAGTTGCGCCATGATCAGTTGGTAAGAAAGGTAAAATGTCTATGAGCATGGGTGGAATGAAAATTTTGACTTGAAGGCCCTTGCTCCAATAATGCCACCAAAAGACCCCTTCTTTCCTCATAGATAGAGGGTTTGTGTCCTTAAGTCCAAATCCGCGAAGGTAGGCTTAGCACTGTGAAGAACAGCAGTCTTTGCTAAGCTGTCTGGTGACCACTTTGAGGAGGTTTTTTTTATAGAGGGTGTCATATGGAATTTTTTTCACATTCTTTGTGCAGTGATAAGGAGCTTTCTGATTTGTTGTCAAAATTGACTCGGTGGTCGCTTCACGTTTCTTTTGTGAATTGTCGTTGTTAATATGATTGCAATAAAACTATTCCCATCATAAATGAGTTTTATATATTTTCAAACAATCCCAAGTTCTGATTTTTTTTTTATTTCTTTGTCCAGTTGAATGCCAACGGGGAACTGCGGCTGGAAGTGATGTATTACAGCGAAAAGGGGTCCACCTGGGAACCTTTCCTGGAACACGTTTTGATTCGTGAAGGACAATATAGGCCTCTGGAGGTGGTGTTCAAAGTAAGTAAACCTAAATAAAAAAAAGTTACTAGCAATAACTATTACGTATTGCCACAAATTTTCGTTTTTAATGTTAATACCCAATTTATTTTACAACGTCTTTTTCATAAGTCGGGCATTTGTCCCAAAATTACCTTATCGGAAGATTATGGGTACTCTTATTGCACTTTTATTGTAATGTAGATCACTCTTATTATATACTAGAAAATTAATTGGAAGATGAAGTCAAAGGAAAATAGTCCTTTTGATACCGTTTTTCAAATGACAGTATGATTGTCACAAATGAGACGTTGCCGATACGAAGGGCATGCTCAAAAAATACTAATTTCCAGAAAAACGCATTTAAACGCGGAGCTCTACTACTCTCAGAACATAGGAGAGGTACTATCAGCCCTTTTTTTACGTAGTTAGAAAGGGCGACCACAACAAAAAGTTAATACCATTATTCACTAACGTCTGACAAACCAAACTACGGAAGAAAAAAAGTTTCGTCCAATGTTAAGTACGCCCTTTGTATATTCAACTCCTCAAATGATCTCCATCTTATTAAGCTTTTAAAAGAAAATATTCATAAGAGTTACATCAAAAGCAAAAACTTGTACTGGAGTCCTCAAAAAGTATCGTATAACCATAGTGACTTCTGCCACTAGCTCAATCTGTGAAAACATTATTTCCAAGTCAGAACAGAAAGAACCAACACGTTACTTAGATAACATTTTAGATACTATAAAAGCAATAGAGTACATCAGATTGGCTTAAGTAACATTCCAACAGTTTTCATACAATGGTAAACAGAGTCATTCCACTGTGTTTTCTCGTATTATGAGTTTAGTTTTTAATTTAAACTTATATTCACGCTTTCTATGAAAAATCACGCACACGACTTTCTTGCTTATATTTATTTACAGTTGTTTCGTGATCGTGCTCATCCCATGGTGTGCAACAGCGGGGAAGAGATCGAGTGCACCACCCAAGCCCTGACGGCGACGGACGCCCCCGCGTCAGTCTGCTCATCCCTTTCATCGTCTGGTAACGAGACGGACGAAGACGACGTCGTCACCAGGACGGTCATCAGGCGGAAGATGCCGCTGCGGACCAAGAGGCTATCGTCCATCGCTAAATCCAGAGGTACGTTGAGCAGTGTTTTTTATTTCCAGGAAGTCACACTGACCGCTTAAAGCATCATGTTAAATAGGACACCTGTCAATCACCGCAAAATCGTAAGGGTCAGGAACATTGCTCGTAACAATGCATCGAGGGTCCAAATTACTGTCATGGTCTGGAACGTTGCTCGTAACAAGGCCTCGAGGGTCAAAATTACTGTCATGGTCAGGAACTTTGCTCGAAACAAGCCCTCGAGTGTCAAAATTACTGTCATGGTCAGATTCATAGACTTATCAGGACATGATTATTCCAAGTCTAAATTCATGACGCAGCAGTTCCCTCGGTATCCCTGCGTCGCCACTGTCAAAAACGCAGCAGTTGACTAGTTATACATGTATGCGTTAATATTAGAGGTTACAACTTTGAATACTTAACCCTTAACTGCTGTGTCACAAACCGTCTTATAACTAGTATGTAGGGGTCTCTCAGACCTCGCTCACTAAAGTGCGAATAAAGTTGATTAATATAATATATTAATGAGAGATTCTTAAGATCATTATTTATGCATTTTAAATTTAGATAATTCAATTCTTAACATGCAATACTTTTTATATTACTATATAAGTTAAGTAGATTCTATGTCTCTTCAGGCTCATCTTACGGACCTCATTTTGCAGGACGTTTCAACCCTGGTAACTGTAAAACTATACTGTGTTTTGGTGTTCAAACGTTGTGTTTTGGTGTTTTTCCGAATAAATATTCTTCTTGTGAAGACGCACTTCATCTGCCTAAATTTCCGAATCCGTTTCGTATTCCCTTTCAATAATATAATCCGAAATTTTACTGTTCGAGTAGTCTATTTCCGACTAATTATCAACAATATCCTGAATTTCTTTTTGTGTAAGATACACATGGTCATTTTTTAGTAAAATTTGTTACCATTTTGAGGCTTTCTGCTGAAATTCCCTACTCCAACTTATACGATCTCATTCAACAAGAATGGTAACCCAAATGCTGTGAAGGGGTCTAAGAGACCTCGCGGAAAATGCAAATAGTGTACAAAACAAAATAGTTGGGGGCAGCCAAACCAGTCTTGGAATGTGGCTTCTGTTGGACGTAGTAGGAAGGTACTGAATAGAACAGGGACCAATATTCACTTTCAGGGGTAGAAACGACCTGTCAAATATTATTCTGGGTCTGTGAGACCCAAGACAGCAATTAAAGGTTAATGTGATACTGTAAGTATTCAACTGCAGTCAAACTGTAAAATTGAGTTTCCTCGGTAGTTATGCGTCGCCGCTATCAAAAAAGTGGCAGTTTATTAGTTATCACGGCATCTATGTTCCGATGATATCAATATAAGTGGCTATAACTTTGAATACTTAATGTGAGACTGTAAGTGCTCAACTACTGTCAAAGTATAAAATTGAGACTCACGAATATATTCACATGCTCTTGTTCAGTGTTAACCGACAGGCTGCGATTCTTTACCGGGTCCTGGTATCAGTTATACAGGACATTGAAATGTTCTTCTAGAACTTAAATTCTTTAAGAATTTTTATGAAAAAATATTTTATAGTGAAAATATTCTGATAACAGTATTCGAATGAAACCTCATTGCCAGAATGCCTAAATAACAACTGTGTAGAAAATGTGAATGACTAATCAGCAAGAAATAAGAAAAGTTTACTCTAAAATTAAAGTTGAAGGCAATCTGTTTATCTTTACGACAAATCTATTACATTTTGATAAAAAATAATTGGGTAATGGTAATGGTAATTTTAGTTAACGTCGTACTAGAGCAACACAACGGGCTATTGACGACGGTCCGGAATCAGTCCCTTAAGGGAAAGATTCGAGGACAACACCTCGTAATTTTGAACCACGGTCAGATGACGAAGCAACACCTGAGCTGGCACCCCAATCTCCAAACTTCCACGCCAACCCAACGTGAGGACTTTCGGCCACGACAGATTTAAGGTGCACCAGCCGCCTCTTCACCATACGTTTACAAACATCCATGCCCGGACCCGGATTCGAACCAGGAACCTTCCGATCTAGACGCTAACACCTTAACCACTATACCGGTTGGTCAAAAAAAAAAATTGGGTATAAATTTGATTGATTTACAAGCATTATCGGCGTCCCATTTACCCTAAAGTAGCTTTGAAAAATCTCCGGAAAAATTTATGCATGGTACTTTGCATATTAATTAATACCAAAAATTATTTATACGGGAAAAACATGAAATAATAATTTGTGAACACACTTGTTAATTTTGAAGAAATCGAACGCAATTTAAACCGCTTCACCATCTGTTGTCGTTCTTCACTATTCTTATGCATCGTCATTCTTATGGTATACCAGTGCGCCTTTGCACACGGGTAGAAAATCTTTGCGATAGACCATACAACCACACATATCTGTCACGCGTCCTCATCCAATGTCCCTTTCCAGATTCTGCGAGCTTCGTGGCCTATCCGGGGGATTCAGACAGCGAGAACGAGGACGGCGTCTTGGAGAAGATCGCCTCCACCTTCGACCACCTGTTCTCGGAGGACGAAGAAGGGGCGTCGGACGAGCCTCCCTCCGATTCAGAGGGCATCGCTGACCTTGACGTCCATTCGGACTCGGGAGAGACGGAGACGGCTGACAACGAAGATGTCTTCGACGAAGCAGCCCCTGTCTATTCGAGCCCTCATCGACACCACCACCACGAGCACAGATCAGGTATATGAACGCCTATCTTACGGCCTCATGTGGTTGAGATTGGCGAAGTGTTACGTACTAACTTTCGTTACATTATACCTCTGAGTAGTTCACTCTTATACACAATAATGGTCCGGACAGCAAGATGTGATAGCATAAGGGAAAGAATACATGCTTTAATAGGGAAATGGTCCTCCACGTACTGTAATAACACTAGCAACCCTTCTGGGCATGCTTTTAACAGGGTTTTGATACACAAGTACGGGTATTTGTGTCCATTCCTGCTGCAAGAATGTAGCCTGCTCAGCTGTAGATTTCGAACGTGGTTCCCTGGTCCGTAAGCGTCGCTCTAACGCGTATCACAAATGTTCTATAGCGTTTAGGTCGGGTCTCTGAGCAGGCAAGGGAAGACGTTTTACATCCATATCTTGATACCACTGCTTAACAGAGGCTGCAACATGACATGCAGCGTTATCGTCCTGGAAGTATCATTCGTCCATTCCATAAAATTGCCAGAGCGTAGAAAGAACCTGATGGTCCAAAATGTTCATATAGGCGTCGGCGTTCAATTGACCAGGAACGACATGCAAAGGTCCCAGGCCATACCACGAAAAACACCCCCAAACAAGTAGTCGGATTTTAAGCAAATCCACTGGCGTTCGGTCCATTATTGTAGGGTATGAGTGTAGTAGTATATCCGTTCTACAACATGCTGTAATTTGAATGTCATATTGTGGGTTGTTGTTAATTGAATGTTTATGACTCAGGCAGATAGTCTGCGGATTAAACATCTCCTAGGGAGGCTTTATAAGAATCGAATCGGTTGCGAATCGGAGTTCGTGCCTTTGATATGAGTATAGCATTGAATAGCAGCTTATAAAATGAATTTAGTAATAAAATAAGCAGTACAGATTCAAGTCTGGCGTAATGATAGCGTATGATATACCATAAGCCTCGCTTTCTTTATTAGAGTTATCAATTCTCATTGCTTCCATAATTCAATAAATAAAAGTTAAAACACGTTATATAAGCATAGAAAGAACGTCTTTCAACTATTTTCTAAATAGAAACTGTGTAATAAGGAATGCTTTGAACTGATGACGGATCATAGAAAGTTTTGTCAAGGGCTCTTACCTCCTATTTGAATGTTTTCTTCTGTGAAGGATGTATTCAAACGTACTGGTTCACTACAGCCATGTTTGTGATTTTATTTTAGTGGACGCCGTTTCGGACACTGCTCTTTATCTGACCATCGATTGTAGGGATACCATCAATGTGAACGTCACACCTGTAGCACTCTCAGTGGTTCAAGAAGTGTTCACGGTAAGAAATACGGTTTCAGATTGTAATTAAATATTTTTGGAAAAACGAAATAGTTCCATCCCGATCAAAAACATTTGAAAATTATGATTTCTTTCAAAGACCCTCATACCAATTAATGCATCAATATAAATAAGAATTTTTCAGCCCAAAAGCAACCGCTCAAATACAAAATCTTTGTGTCCGAATCGTTCCTCTTACAGTAAGGAGTTACTATGGTATGACTAAGTTTTGGAGTAGTAAGGGGTTTTACGACGTGCAATATGGAGAAATTAGGTAAAAAATTCCCCCTTTTGTACGTAAGATAAACCTTTGGAGTGATAGGAGAGTTTTTAGTGACATGGTAAAACCAAAATTGGATAAAAAGTTTTCTTTACTAAATGGCAATAAAACGCATTGGAGTGATAGGGGTTTTTCGTGACACGGTAAAAGCAAAGTTAGACCAAACTTTCCTCTTACTGTATGGCAATAAAACTTATTGGAGTGATAGTGGAACCCTTATTGTATGTAAGATAAACGTATGGAGTGGAAGGGGTTTTCCGTCACATGGTAAAAAGCAAAATTAGATAAAAAGTTCCTCTTACTGTACGGCAATAAAACGTATTGGTTTGATAGGGCCTTCCCCTTATTGTGTGTAAGATATACTTTTGGAGTGATAGGGATTTTCCGTGACATGGTAAAAGCAAACTTAGAAATCAAACATTCCCCTTACTGTATGGTCATAAATTCTTTTGGAATGATAAGGGGCCTAATACAAGGCAAAAAAAATTATATCAAACCAAACTTCCCCTTATTGTCTGGCAAAGCAAACCTTTGGAGTGTCACGTATATTATGATATAGTAGGGCTAAATTTTCAAAAAGTATCAATTCGATTTTTAATGATGTTCGAAGCTGGCAGATGACAGTTGAAATATTACTGCAACAACGCGTAAAGCTTGTGCATGTGATATCATATACATGGATGAATTTTCCTCTATTATGCAGAAATGTGGATCCAAACAATGTTATATTGAGCCCCAGGGAGCGATATAACATTGTTAGGGATGGATTCGGACTCTTGAAGAGGTCGAAGGTCAAAGAAGTTTGGCGACCCATGGTATAACAGACATAAGCATTTTTTATCTTTTTCAGGAGTTCACGACACCAAGCGTCAACTTGCAGCCTGCAGTCTGCTCCCAGGAGCACAAAGAACTACTTCTCAAGAATTGCTTGGGACCAGAAGCTACCTTGAGAATTACAAAAAAAGACGCGAACGGTTCATATGAAACTGTTGAAGAGGTCAAAGGTCGAACTCCGAAAACGACGTTACCTGACCCAGATTTGGTAACACCACTTGTTGACATCAGTCCTGCTGACTCGGACTCTGAAATGGCTGGGTGAGAGAATATTGTTCATTTAAGAATAATTTAGTTAAGGCATTTTCCAGGTATAAACGAAAAATATTAGTCTAATATTTAGTGTCATTTGGACTGTTCAACCATGTATCGTAAATCGAAATTATGTTAAAGAGAATATTATACTATAGTTTATAACACATTGGCTTCACAAATAAATTATGTAAATTTCAAATTAAAATACTGTTTATATTTAGCGTCATTTGGACTGTTCAACCATGTATCGTAAATCGAAATTATGTTAAAGAGAATATTATACTATCTATATATATAATTCTCTTACGTGGCACGCAAAAAAGACGTTATTTGTTTTCGCGTTTTGGCAACATTGTACGATTTTTTGTTTATCCCAAAGCCTCGCGCTTCAATTGAATTTATAGCGTTATCGGATGAAATTTTATTGAAAAAAAAAATGAATTTTAGTCGAGCTGTTGCAGAAAAATAATAGAAATCAAAGAAAACGGGGGGTCTTTTCAGGGTCATTTAAAAAAAAGTCCGTTTCGGGGCACACTATTATAGTTCAACAAAGACGCTTGCATTACAACTTTCGACAACTAACTCAATGAAAAAGCGTGGGTGGCTCGAGTGCTGGGTAAATGTACACACAACCAACATGCTGGGTTTTCAATTTCCAAATCAACGCTCACATTTCGAGTCAAAATTTGCTCAAAGTTTCCATTTGAATTCTGATTCCAGAGGTACTGTAAATATCTTTTCTGATAAACAGCATAAAATTTAGATTTGAAAACTATTTTTTGGAATATCATATTTTGTTAACAATTCCTTCTGCTAGGACACATGTCTTCATTGATGCGAGCGAATCGAGCATAGGTTCGCGCAGCTAACCAATGAGGATTGCGAAGGAATCCTCTGGGGGTTGGCGAGCGTTAGCGAGCAGGGGGAGGGCCCCCTAGTAGTTTATAACACATTGCTTCACAAATAAATTATGTAAATTTCAAATTAAAATA
The DNA here is from genome assembly GCA_947359465.1 of Metellina segmentata. Classification (NCBI taxonomy): domain Eukaryota; kingdom Metazoa; phylum Arthropoda; class Arachnida; order Araneae; family Tetragnathidae; genus Metellina; species Metellina segmentata. Next base: position 97,095,730 of record OX375881.1, read on the forward strand.
CTGTTTATATTTAGAGTCATTTGAACTGTTCAACCATGTATCATAAATCGAAATTATGTTAAAGAGAATATTATACTATAGTTTATAACACATTGCTTCACAAATAAATTATGTAAATTTCAAATTAAAATATTGTTTATATTTAATAAATCTATACTTATAACTATCTACCTATAACTTCATATCGGTATCATAATGTACATGTATCGTAGAAATTTTTTCATATGTATATTTGTTAGGGTGAGGTGGGGGAAAGTAGGGGTAAAATCAAGCTTTATTTAGAGAAGCTAAGCCTAACCATACTCCCAGATTACCCCACCTCAGAAAACAACTCAAAATAAATAGAATTATAAAATTTATTATTTTCTTTCTATGTAGATCTGTTCCTTAGATGTTCCTCTACAAGTCTGAACTAAAATTAATAGTTTTGCCACTTAATAACTTCTTATCAGTTTCTAAAGCTAAAATAAAAATATTTGTCGTAATCTCAATATATGTCTCTAAAAAAGAACTAACTAAATATTTTAATTTAAAAAGACAAAATAGGTGTTTTTCAATATACCCCCACTTTACCACATGGGCCCACTTTTCCCCACCTGACCCTATGCCTCGCATCATTGTATAACTTTAAACTTTCTCTTGTGTTCTTCATTTTTTATTTCAGATTTCTTTTTTTTAACTATTATAATTATTTTTGCAAAATATCAAAAATCTAGAAATTTAACAAAACTTTTGTAATAAAAATATTAATTAAAGAAATTAATTAAGGCAAAATAACGGTATTCAAATTCAACCCACTACTGGAAAACTTAATTATTTAACCATTCTAATGGTTTTGACGAGATATCTCGTCCATCAGGATCTGACTAATTTTGCCATTGACGAGATATCTCATCACGATATTGCCGATAACGATATCAAGATCTGGTAAAGTTTCTTTTAACTGCAAGGTATATCATCCATCAAGATCTGGTAAAGTTTCTTTTAACTGCAAGGTATATCATCCATCAAGATCTGGTAAAGTTTCTTTTAACTGCAAGGTATATCGTCCATCAAGATCTGATCAGTTTTGCTAATGACGAGATATCTCGTCCAGATCACCACTAGGAGGATTCATCAAACGCAACATTTGAAATTTATGCATATCATGTGTGTTTCTATGAACGCGTGAAATTAAACAGTAACATATACGCATCAAAACTCCATTCCATTCAACAGTCACAAAATAAATGGATTTGTGGAAACAAATTTAGCTAAAAGAGAAACAAAACAATTTTACAACGTAAATAAAATTTAATAAAATTAAAATCTAATTAGTCTTTTCTCTTGAGGAAAGTCATCTAGTTTATTTTTGTATCGTTCTTTGTCTATGTTCATAAACTCATACTTAAACCAGTGTCTTTTTATATCTGTTTAGAGATGAAAACGATGGTTTCCATATGAGTGGGATGTCAAAGGACGTGCTGAAACAGCTAGTACCCAGTGACAGCTTGTATGAAGAAAAATCCATCGCTCAACTCTACGAAGAGTCAACTCTGGAAAAACTTCAGATTGAGGTCAGTGTTTCTTTTGTATTTCGCCCCGTCCAAACAAACATTATTTCCCTTTCTTGTAGGCAGTATATGGGGCGACTGGAGCCACCGATCAGCAACGAAATGCTGTGGTGCCAGACACTGTGGCTCTGTGTCCAAACTCTCATTCAGTTCTTTGTTCTTCCAGTGTCTTGAGATTCAGTGGCCGTACACCGAGTGACCCGTGTGAAAGCAGCCTTAATGAAATTCAGCCACTCCCATAAAACTATAGAAAAGTTAGATTGCCATCCATTAAATATTTTATGGTGGAAGAAAATAAAAAAATTCGCCATATCTAAAGTTATTCCTGTTGCATATTCCCTTTAAGTGTTTATATTACTGAGTGCTTTCAATAACTAGTGTTAATATGAATGACGTAGAGTGTTTTTATTACTCTTTCTTACGGGGAAGGGAGGGGGGGGTTCTGATTTGGCATTATTGTTTACTTACCAGAGCATTGGTTTGATGTAATATTTGTGATAGGCAGACAGTGGATCAGTTACCTTCGAGTCTTTACGTTTACTCTTTGTTCGTTGCTTACAGTAGTAGGCTTGTTCATATTGCGTTGTCTATCGATAATTATTAAATGTCTTCTACAGAGTCACACTCTTAGTTCACTGTCAAAAACATAATAATTCCATTATTATGTTTCGACAGTTATGTCTTCTCATTATTTTACAGGGTGGTCAAAATTGTCCACACTATACTTATACCATGCGATACATTGTTGAAAACCAATGCGAAGATTATTCGTTTTTTTTTAATTATACATGACAATCTACAGATACGTCAAAAGCTTTACGTCACTTATCTGATCAATTAAAATTTCTACGCTAATAACGACAATTTTTCTTTTTGGCATTCCTTGGGTTGGTGGAATTCTGAAAATTACACTTTTTCTCGGTTGGTTTTTGACTATGTAGGTATATCAATAAATTTCGCACTGGAGTAACACACGAGACTATTGACAATGGTCCGGGATCAATCCCCAAGATTCGAGGCCAACAACATGTAATATTGAACAGTTGTCAGATGGCGAGGTCACGACTGAGATGTCACGCATCTCTCGTAACCTTCAACACCACGCCAACGGAAGGACATTTGATACCACGACATATTTAACGTGCACCAGCCCTCTTTGTGCTCGATGGTCTTTGGTTGGATTTGAACTCACAACCCTCCGGTTGTTTATCCGTTACTCTTCCAACCGGACAACCGCGGCCCTAGTTTTCGACAAGGACTAATATGGTATGATTATCGATCACGATTCTGAGCGTCCTGTACTTTTTCAATTTTGTTTTTATTTAGGTTTGTTACCTAAAACCAGGGTATGAAAATAATTTCTCCTACTGGAATGACATATATCCGATCAGTGTCATAAAAAATATATCATTTTCACAGATTCATTAAGTGTTTTACAGTCATTGAAACATCCTGATCATGACAGTCATCCCATTGTTTTAGAGTCACTGAAAATAATTTATCATCTTTCATCCAAAAATTTTAACTTAGTATTTTGTTGGATTCCATCTCACGTTGGGATATCAGGAAACGAGATTGTCGACCGCGCCGCCAAATCGGCCGTAAATCATATTAGTCATACCATTCCTTATCGCGACTTAAAATCTTGCATTTACAAATTTCTAGAAACAAAATGGCAGAACGAATGGAATGAACAAACGGAGAACAAACTCCATGCTATAAAACCAAATATTATTCCATGGAAATCATTACCTTTTAGAAGACAAAATGTTATATTAACACGCCTCCGTATTGGACACACTCGTATAACCCATAGACACCTCCTCCTCGGAGAAGATCATCCCATTTGCAATTACTGTATTTGTCCACTAACCGTAAAACACATTTTAATAGAATGTTCTCATTTTAACAGTCAACGACTTAAACATTTTAATTCTTATACCTTGGTTTTAGATGACATGATCGGAGAGACTCCTCATCCAAATATTTTTAGCTTTTTACATGACATTGGTTTTATCCATCACATATAATTGTATATAGTATTCATTCACAATGTTTTGACTCATTTCACTTTATTATTATATTATATATCTGATTTTCTATCTTGAGTTTGGCATAATATGTCCCAAGAGGACTCAATGCCACAAAACCATACCAAATCCAATCTAATCCTACTGGAATGAGTCTAAAGGAACTATCCCAATATACGGTGTTCTGTAGTTAAAGATAAGAGTGTTAATTTTAGATCTGTTGCCAAAAAAATTTCAATTAAAATTGATTTTGTTCAAATGAACTTTTTTTGTAAATTTCGTATGCACAAGCCAACGTTTTACTTCTCTTAAAAATCACCATTACCCTCCCATTATTTAATCGTGGAAATTATTTTAATCTTAGATGGGGGGGGGCGCTGGCATTGCTGGCGTCATGCGCCTTCCACCTCCCCACACCTGCAGCTTTTGTCAGTTAGTAATTAGAATCATTGATTCGAATTCAGTAAGAGCCTCAGCGTTCTTAGTTTAATTGATTCGATTAATGTTTTGAATCACATTAATATGTAACCTTTTTTCAGTATCTGTAAACAGTGTAAAATAGTAATTAAACCTTAATGTAACTGATGGATCTCTCCAATCGTCCTTTTTGTATTTGTTAAACTAATATATAAAATACTACTTAACCAATTGATCATTGGAATCCAGTCATTCTGCATTAGTAATAAACGGGCGAAGCGCTATTGCATTAGGACAGCGATTATGAAGATTGGGGAAAGGATTCCCCAAAAGGTATCTACGTCAGTACCATGATCATGAACCACTTTCTTAGCTCCGCCCAAAGAAACATTCTGTCTCTACCATTTGGCCATGAGCAATGACTAATCCTGCATAACTTTAATCAGTTCTCGAGTCTGCTTATAAGGTATAAATTAATGCTTCGTTCTAATTAACGAGCTTTAAGATGCATATGTATTTTGTACTTACTGCGAATGTGTTTCATGAGGTTAATTGTCCTGTTTTCCAGGTGGAGAGCTTCGACAAATTAACCTGCCTTCTCCCTCATCGTATGGCCACCACTATGTATGCTCTCCAACCCGTAAAGGTATACTAATAGGTTCTTTGAACTTGACTCGTTTAGCCCCTATATAGTGCTTCATTTTATTTATTTCATCCGATTAGTTGTGATTGATAACGAAGTGTAAACTGGGGATGTCATTAATCTAGATGTGTACCTTGAGAGAATGATGCGTTTATACATCAATTTCTCTCCATCTCTATTTTTTGGTGGGATTACCACATTATTTTCCTTTCAAATAGTGACAAGTAGGCTTAACAAGAATGTTCCAATAGGGACGTTTTTATAATAAGTGATCAATGCATTTTCTAGAGCTCGTTTGGTAGAGAGCTGTGGATGATATTTCGCACAATTTTCGAAGCTTTGTCGATAGTGACAATTTTGTTCCAGAGATAACTTCTTATCTGAAGAAATTTGCCTGTTTCACGAAGCAAATAAAAGATTGTGTTGAATAATGTATAGACAAGCATATAAACTGTATGCGGACAACCATCGCATGTTTAAGACGGATGACAACATTTGGGTTACGTTGCACTCAATAAGTCAGGCTAAAAAAGGGAAAACCTCAAAATTTATGCCCCGGCGTGATGGCACATGTGTAATTGTGTCACAAAGGTCTTCTATCTTTTATACAGTTGCTCTTCTAAAGATGATCTTTCTTCATTTATAGGAAAGTACCATGTGTCAGCCCTTGTACCATACAGCGGCCCAGATTCCCGAATGGGTTTGAATACTCTAACAATAGGTTCCGGTCTAAATTTGCCCTAGTTTTGCAAATGACACTAAAGCGGCAAAAAATTTTCGTTTCCCGGATCCAAGTTAGATCAATTGCATGAGGACCATCCGTCGAAAAATATACATACTAAGTCTCCGTCCATAATAAATGCCTTTCTAGGATATCCCGAAACACTGTAGTATGTAGTCAGAACTAACAAAAAGATTGTGTTATTGGGTTGCGTTTTTTAAATTTTGTTAAGCATTAAATATGGCAGAAAATAAGTAGCATTTTCGACAGATTAATGCTTTTTTGTTTTTGGAAAGGCAAGAACACCTCACAGAGATGCAAAAGAAGACATGCGTTGTTTAGGGTGAGGGTGAGGGTTCAGTTGACGATTCCACGTGCCGTAAGTGGTTAAGAAAGTTTCATCATCTGGACAGAAGTCTCTTTAACCAGAAATCTCAGAACTTCTATGAACGCGGATTATGAAACTACCGAATAGATGGAGAAAGGTCATCGAAAACTACACATTCTATATTGATTTAATACGGAATGAAAGTGCCGATCAACCGGTCTAGTGGTTAAGGTTTTGGCTTCTGGTTCGGAAGGTTCCTGGTTCGAATACGGGGTCAGGGCATGGATGTAAATTGTGATGTCCTTTGTTAGGGGCACTGATGGTCCTCCAAGTAGGTACTCCTTCACAAAGGGCCATCACTTCCAGCCTTGTAGTGGCCTGTGAATAAGTTCATAAGTGGCTGCCATTGGAAGAAAAACATTTATTGAATGTAATTATTAGTAAATAAAATAACGCGTTTCTTCAATTTTCGTCAAAAAAAAACGGGACAAACATTTGCATCAAACCAATAATTTATGTTGGTATTTTTATTCCGGAACAAATAATGATGTTCATTCAAACTAAAATAGAATCCACACTTGTATAACAACATAGTAGTTTAAATGGAAGAGGATAATTTCTACAAATAAAAATAAGTTTCGGAGTACTTCCCAAGGGTTCAGTGTCAGCATTACATTCGAAGTAGAATACTGTTGAAAAAGTAATAACTCTCGGGATTTATTTCGGATTTTTCCAAGGTAGTGCCTCAGCTGTTATCTACCTAGGATTATCCAGACAATATACTTGATATCTACTTAACTTGATCACACGTGTTTATAATAGAAATTATATAATATAAATATTGAAACAATTCAAATGGATATCATTGTTTTATTGTTTCATAAAAAATAATAAATTAACTAAAATTTCAAATTAATGTGAAACTTTTAACTTAATCTATTTGAACGGGGCTGGAAAATGGAGTGAATAAGATATTGCGTGTAAATTTTTAAAGTACGACTATTTATATTTGTAAAACATTACAGTTTTGTGTTGTTTTTTTTATAAAATATGCATATCTAATGCATATTAGGTGTTAGTGTTTATTTATATAATAAAGTACTTTTTAGAAAAAAAGGTTTTAAATTTGCGGTTAAGTTGTAATCCCACTAAATAGAATAATAAATGAGGGACTGAATATTGTGTAAAACATTTATCCCTCTTATAATTATTATTGTAGATATCAATCGTGCTTTTTTCAAAATATTTTCTTTGTAGAACAAAACTAGGTATTTCGTTTTGGTGGACACGGAAATTTACCATGGACAACGAATTGTCGCTGTTCGGTCACCTCTAAAGGTAATACTATCCTCTTTTTCCATTATAACGTACAATATTCCATTGTAACGTACTCTTCTAACGCATTGTCAAGTGCCATAATGACAATATATTAAGGATTTTCATATCTACTGTTGCTAAAAACCAATTCCGTTACCTCAAAACAATCTATTCTTGTCGTATCGATAAATGTATGCAATTGTTTCAAACAATATAATTTCACCTGATGTATTTTATTTTAAATCTTCCGTTTCAGTATAAACAAGGATTAGTCTGACTTTGGATAGGTTCAAACATTCCAAGTGAATCCTTATAAATTAAAAAATGATATGTACTTAAAAATATTAAAACTAAGTTAATCTATTGTACTAATTTACAATTATTTGTATCATGACTTACTTTCTTTTCGTACTGAATATTTGTGAAAAAGAAATATCCACATTAAGGTTCTGAGACGTAGTCATTTCAACTTGACACGGAAGATATATTTTCTAAATATTTGTTTCCGAGATGCACGTAGGTTTATTCCACAACTCAAATTTCACTAACTGTATTTGAAAGACTCGAACACATGCACGTTCATAACGTTTCAAAAGAATTTTCAAAATCAAGAATTTTAACATATTTTTACATTGACAACGATGTAAAGTAATATCAAATTCATTATTTTAGTATCCGTATTATATCTATTGTAACCGAATGGCAGTTAATGAATTCAATTTTCAACATATCTAAGGATCACTGAAACTTGATTGCAATGCATTCATGACAGAACTGATTTATTATGCAACGCCACATTAGATAACCTTTTCGATTGCAATATACTGCTAGCTACACTATTGGTTACATTAACTTCACAAGTGGCAGCACTAGCTACACTATTATGCTTTGGTAACATTGGAAACCAACAAAATCGAGATCAATTCGAATCAGTTTAAGCTGACAAACGAAGTTTCAGAACAGATAACTTGTTTGTCGTAAAAGCTTTCACACTATGCCTCACTTCGGAGCTTTTCACTTCACTCCACACGAATCTATGTTAATAAATTTCTACTGGATTCATAGTAACTGATTCTGGTTGTGTGAAGCCGTCTTAAGACGACGTCAGTGTAATAGCTGTTTTGATAACCACGGAGTTGAAATGAGTCCGAATAAACATTATTTTCCTTGAGATATAAATATTCTACAGTTGTTCCATCGAGTTATTCATGCTTATTTGTACATCAAAATGTTATCCACATCGTATCCCAATTTTTTTGTTGATAATCATTTTTCTTTTATTATTTTAGATTCAAAACCATTTGGGGCGTCCTGTGCACATATTGTGTGAAAAGGCCGCTTTAGAAGCAGCAGGAGTTGCACCAGAAGATTACTCAAAGAATCCTTTTCAGGACAAGTTCGTACGTTTGACAAGTCTAAATCCAGACGAAACGTACTACTTGCCTCTTCTCGTCGCCTATCACGTCAAATTGTACATCAGGCCCTTGGCTGTGGAAGAAGACTGCAAAGAGTGAGATATTTAATATATTTTCTTAAATATATACATGTATATAATTTAAAAAACAAAAACAGACGTGTGTATATATATATATATATATATATATATATATATATATATATATATATATACTAGCAAAATACCCGACCTTACTCGGTTTGAATTGGTTTACTCTAGATTGAAGAGATAATCAAAATATATAATGACTTACGTTTTTTGTAGAATAAAAATTTATTTTAACATCTTTCGCCATCTTTATATTTTCTACAACTTACTTTGGACACAAATCCTACACATGCATATCCATTCATGTAATACATTTCACATAAGTAGTGGAAATATGGGGCTTCACCGACAGCCGGAGCAAAGAGCAACCGGTTGCGCCGGAAGGTTTTAAGCCAATCGGTTGCGCCGGTGGGGGAAGGTTTTAAGCCGGTCGCTAGATAGGAATGAGATTAGATAAGAAGGCTGAAGTAGAGTACAAGAAGTTTTTACTGATAAGGTAAGTTAACGTTTTTTTTTTCTTAAGATACAAATACATACATAATTTTGATGCTTTTACTTAAACACTAATTATACATTAGATGCTATAGCACGTATTTTATTGCAGTATTTATTTTTAAATGTTGTACACTTAAGTAAAAGTACAAAAATCTTTTTTTATATTTTATTTGAAAACTTTGCAAGACCCATACTATGAAAATGTTTCTTGTAAATTTTTTTTAATTGAACTAAAGAAAACTCACCCATATACCACAGAAGTACAACACGGGACTTACAGAAGTAAGTTGATAAAATAAAGAAACAGTGGAATAAAGTTAATTAAACTTACAAGATTTGAAGACTTAACAAATGAGTAGAAACGCAGATGACCCCTTGTTCATTTGAAGAAGTTGTAATTGTATTGAAATCAAACCATATATTATATTTTAATGATTCTTTCCTAGCCATATTACTTTTTATTTAAATAAATCTGGCTAAATTTAGTGATTTAATTCTTTAGATTTACAAACTTTTTGAAATGAAATTTTCTTTGATTTATTGTAAAATGTTAAGATGTTTTTACACAAAAATTAGATACTATTACACATATTTTAATAATGATTTTGAAAAAATACGATTGAAACATATAAATTAGATATTATTACAAATTTTTAAATACAAATTATAATTTTTTTTCGAATTTACAATTAAGACATTTAGCAGTTTGATTTCTTAAAGCATGTTTTTATGTAAGAAAAAAATAAGAAGAAACATGTAAAAGTAAAATATTTTTTACCTTCATTTTGAAACTTTGCAAGACCCATACTATGAATAGTTTACTTGTACATTTGAAGTAATGAAAATGAGTAATAATAAACTTTTAGTTCTTGAAGTTCTAAATTAAATGTTCTTTTTTTCTAATGCTCTTGCAAACCATACATTTTACTAAACATATGAACATCTTTTAATTTACATGAAAACCCTGTGTACATTATGTAGTTTAAATTGCAGAGCCAAATGCCTATTTTGTACAAGTATTTTACAAGATACTTTGTATAGGTCTTTTATAATTTTAAATGTACTACATTGCTACGTTAAATGGATAGTAAGTGGGTTTTGTGATTTTGAAAATAATGTGTACACTTCTATGCTGTTAAACAAAATAAATTTTTGCCCTTTCTTTAAAGTTAATGCATAATCTAAAGATTTACTCACACCACTGACAGTTTTACACATGAGTAAAATTAAATAACTGAAAATTTTAAATACTAATTAATTTTTTTAATGAACAAATATCATTGAAATAATGGTTAAGTATGAATCCTATGTATTATTCAAGCAATCTCTTGCAAAAAACAAATTGTTCTAAAACATATTGAAAAAATAATTATAAAACATTGAAACATAATTCTAAAACATATTGAAAGAAGTCATACTGAAACAAAGTAAACTATATAACACTTTTTAATTGAAAAAAAAAACAGGATTCATATATTTTTACAAAATAATGTACTATATAGTAAAAACAAAAGAACTTATTTTTTACATGCCTGTATTTTTTAAGAGACATATATTTCCTATGAGCCAGTTATGAAATGCCGTCACCTCAGCTTTTGGGCAATGCAAATGATTTTTGTGATGCCCACATGATAGTTTTTGGATCTCTTTGTTGCTGCTTAGAGCGCATAGTGCATCGAATTTTGGACACCCAAAGTGTTCCAATTTATGTTCAGAATATTCAAGGCATCTAAGCGTTGTTTCTCAACACAACCACCTTTGTAAGCAACTAGGTACTGAGAGGCACTCTTTGTCTGCTTGTACAATTCCAAAAGTTTAGAGTCTAGACTTTCTAAGGGAGACACGTTTTCCCATGCTATGGGGCAGAAAGGAAGTCCACACACGTAATTTTCAACATATTGCACAGTTTTACGATCTCAGGCACTAAGTTTATACTTATAAGGCGATAAGTTAAAACGAATACTATACGCTGCTTGCGATTTTATAGCGATGTAACCGTATTCACGTACTAAAAAACCTTGCTTAGTCTGAAATCCATCAAAATCCACAATTGCGCAAATGTTAAACATTGCTATTGAAAAGCGTTATATGTTCGTGGAAAAATAATTGTAAACTGGAGACACAAAGAACTAAACTATATATAACACCATACACTTACTAATCAGAAAAGTTAATCTTATTTCAGTCTTTTATCTTTTGTGAGTAACAATAAACTCGTAAGTGAAGAATGTACTCAGAAAACACGTGCTTGTGATAATGTGACAAGTAAAACTTTATGTTGTAATACAGTATTTTAACAAAAGGGGGTATGCTTAAATGTGCATGTAATTTGTTCTTTTTTTTGCTCTATCACGTAGATGAGCTGAATACAATTCAATTCGGTAACTAAACTTGAGCAAGAAAAAAATATGTAACCAAATATAATTTATACTCGAGGAACTTGTTTTTTTACTTTCTTTAAAGTATACTGATTTCTCTTGATTATGCTGTTTTATTTTTCTAAATTTACATCAGTAAATTGAATTACTTATTTATGGGCACAAATCTTTGCCTTTTGTTGAACAGAAATTAGTATCTTTGACTAGTATCAGATTTTTTAAAATTGACGAAGATAACCTTTATGAGGGGATTTAACTCGATAGGCCTATAATTTTACACTTAAGAGTAACAGAGCAGTATAGTTTTTAGGAAAATGAATAACCATTATGTAAATTTGAAGCCAAAATTTCCAAGCATGTCTATGCTTAATAAACGCCTATCTACGTTTAGAGATTGGCCACGCACAAACTTTGACATTTGGGACCTGGCCGAAAACGGATTGTTTTATACGGGTGTATCGGACAGGGTCAGGTGTTATTGGTGTGGCGAAGCGCTTGAAAATTGGAAAGAAGAGGATGTAGTGAGACACGAACACATAAAGGTTTATCCAAAATGTTTGGTAGCCCAACAACAGCAAATGATTGCTGACCCTAGATCAAAAAGAACTCCAACAGATGAAATTGTACAGGTGGATGAAATCAAGAATAATACCAATGGTTTAATAAAACCCTATGTAAAAAATTCCCCCTCAAACAACGACAAAAACGTACGACTTTGTAAAATATGTTTAGAATCAGAAATGGATGCTACTTTACAGCCTTGCAGTCATCTGGTGACATGCATGAGATGTACGAAAGGTCTCTTAACGTGTCCTATGTGCCGAACCAATATTTTACATAAAATTAAAACGTACATTTGTTACTAAACGTTATCTACCCTTTATCAATTCAAGTCGTTGATGCAATTTTTAGTGACTAACTGAACATGACGTGAAAGAATTCCACGAGAGTGGTATTTTGAGTTTAATGTTATGAAATTAACACATGTATGGTAGCAAAAAGACTAGTAAGGAAGTTCGAAACTTCTAAAAAAAATTATAAGACTTTCTATCAAGGACTTGTGGTAAAATCGTGTTGGAAAGACTTATACCCCTTTTTAATATATTAAATATAATAACTATTTTACTTATTTGTTGTTGTTTCATTACATACTAAGCCTATTTTGGACATAGGAATTTTAAAGTACCTTAAAAAGGAGTTACAAATTGCTTTAAGAAAGATTTGTGTAAAAGTACTCTGTAATGTAAGAAAGCTGGAAATAAATATTCATATTTTGTGAGATCTTTTTCCATTTTCATTTTCTAACTAATTTCTTTAAACCACCGTAACTTTTTTTTGTTACTGGTTAACTTTTTTTGTTACTGTTAAACTTTTTTCTATTACAGCTTAATTTTTTTTTGTTACTGCTTAATTTTTTTACTGTTAATTTTTTATTATTATTATTTTTTTTTTTTGCTGTTAAACTTTTTTTTGTTACTGCCTAATTTTTTTTGCCGCTTGACTTTTTTACTGTTAAACTTTGTTATGTTTATACTTAACTTTTTTTTACTTTTTAATATTTGAATTGTTTAAATTTGTGTTTCTTATTGAACTTAGTTTTACACTATCAAAAAAATACAAAATTGTTGTGTAGAATATTTTTTTTTGACAACACTGGATGAAAGATAAATTATTTATTGAAAACATAGGAATAGGTAAAACAGTTCATATAATTGTTACAACATATCTTACAAGTCTTTTACATACATTTCTCTAACAGTATTGAAAATATCTGTTGTATTCAAATTCTCAAAAAAGTTGTCCTCTAATATTATATCATAAAAGTTTAACAAATTATTGCTCTCTCTTACAAAATTAGTAGCAAACTCTTTCCAGTTAACAGCACATAAAGCAAGGGTAGAAAATTCGCAAAAGCGTTCGTCAACACTCATTTTCATACATGCATGTACAGATTGATTGACAATTTCATTCTTACAACCTAAGCAATCAAAAAGAATAGTAATATTTTTTACCACAATTTCCTTTAGGCACTTGCAGAGAGAAGCTATAACTTCTCTCCAACAATCAGATTTATCAGTGTCAATGCAGTAAAGTTTGTAACTTTCACCAGGAAAACCATTTTTGATTTCCAGTTTCACATAGTATGGCAGCAAATACGTCAAAAACGATATTTTCAATATATCTGACACATTAGCATAGAATTCGCACAATTTAAAATACTGATCAGAATTCATAAACACACAATAGGGCGAGAACTGAAAACAATGGTCTTTTTTCTGAAATACACGTTGTAAAACCAAGTCCATTTTTTCCGCATCAAACGCTTTAGAAAGGCAGACTTCCTTCTCTATAACTTTAACGTCGGAGCTAGTTGCGAACGCGAAAAACTTGCTCACCTTCTCCATAAGAATATACCATGTTTTCGGATGCAGGGAAACACATTCCTTAGTTGGCTGCAAAACACTGTGTTTATCTAAAGTAAATTTACGTATGAGGACACGTGTGGAACCATTAGAGTTGTTAATTAGCACGAATAAATATTCGCCAAGGTGAAACATATTTTCTGGAAGTGATTGCATTGACAAATTTAAGCTTTCCTCTGAAAACACCAGATCGTTGAATCGCATTCTTTTGCACGCTTTGGGTTGGTTTGTAAAACGCATCATTTTAAGAGCTTTGAGGTACACGTTTTCAACAAATAGCTTTAACTAACCAAGAGATAAAAAAGGTTTGTCCAAGAGATAAAAAGGTCGTTTCTACCTCACGTGACATGTGATGTCATAGAATCGAGGAGGGAAAAAACCCTCCTACTTTTTACTTGGAGATAGGAGGGTCTTTTCCCTCCTCGATTCTATGACATCACATGTCACGTGAGGTAGAAACGACCTTTTTATCTCTTGGACAAACCTTTTTTATCTCTTGGTTAGTTAAAGCTATTTGTTGAAAACGTGTACCTCAAAGCTCTTAAAATGATGCGTTTTACAAACCAACCCAAAGCGTGCAAAAGAATGCGATTCAACGATCTGGTGTTTTCAGAGGAAAGCTTAAATTTGTCAATGCAATCACTTCCAGAAAATATGTTTCACCTTGGCGAATATTTATTCGTGCTAATTAACAACTCTAATGGTTCCACACGTGTCCTCATACGTAAATTTACTTTAGATAAACACAGTGTTTTGCAGCCAACTAAGGAATGTGTTTCCCTGCATCCGAAAACATGGTATATTCTTATGGAGAAGGTGAGCAAGTTTTTCGCGTTCGCAACTAGCTCCGACGTTAAAGTTATAGAGAAGGAAGTCTGCCTTTCTAAAGCGTTTGATGCGGAAAAAATGGACTTGGTTTTACAACGTGTATTTCAGAAAAAAGACCATTGTTTTCAGTTCTCGCCCTATTGTGTGTTTATGAATTCTGATCAGTATTTTAAATTGTGCGAATTCTATGCTAATGTGTCAGATATATTGAAAATATCGTTTTTGACGTATTTGCTGCCATACTATGTGAAACTGGAAATCAAAAATGGTTTTCCTGGTGAAAGTTACAAACTTTACTGCATTGACACTGATAAATCTGATTGTTGGAGAGAAGTTATAGCTTCTCTCTGCAAGTGCCTAAAGGAAATTGTGGTAAAAAATATTACTATTCTTTTTGATTGCTTAGGTTGTAAGAATGAAATTGTCAATCAATCTGTACATGCATGTATGAAAATGAGTGTTGACGAACGCTTTTGCGAATTTTCTACCCTTGCTTTATGTGCTGTTAACTGGAAAGAGTTTGCTACTAATTTTGTAAGAGAGAGCAATAATTTGTTAAACTTTTATGATATAATATTAGAGGACAACTTTTTTGAGAATTTGAATACAACAGATATTTTCAATACTGTTAGAGAAATGTATGTAAAAGACTTGTAAGATATGTTGTAACAATTATATGAACTGTTTTACCTATTCCTATGTTTTCAATAAATAATTTATCTTTCATCCAGTGTTGTCAAAAAAAAATATTCTACACAACAATTTTGTATTTTTTTGATAGTGTAAAACTAAGTTCAATAAGAAACACAAATTTAAACAATTCAAATATTAAAAAGTAAAAAAAAGTTAAGTATAAACATAACAAAGTTTAACAGTAAAAAAGTCAAGCGGCAAAAAAAATTAGGCAGTAACAAAAAAAAGTTTAACAGCAAAAAAAAAAAATAATAATAATAAAAAATTAACAGTAAAAAAATTAAGCAGTAACAAAAAAAAATTAAGCTGTAATAGAAAAAAGTTTAACAGTAACAAAAAAAGTTAACCAGTAACAAAAAAAAGTTACGGTGGTTTAAAGAAATTAGTTAGAAAATGAAAATGGAAAAAGATCTCACAAAATATGAATATTTATTTCCAGCTTTCTTACATTACAGAGTACTTTTACACAAATCTTTCTTAAAGCAATTTGTAACTCCTTTTTAAGGTACTTTAAAATTCCTATGTCCAAAATAGGCTTAGTATGTAATGAAACAACAACAAATAAGTAAAATAGTTATTATATTTAATATATTAAAAAGGGGTATAAGTCTTTCCAACACGATTTTACCACAAGTCCTTGATAGAAAGTCTTATAATTTTTTTTAGAAGTTTCGAACTTCCTTACTAGTCTTTTTGCTACCATACATGTGTTAATTTCATAACATTAAACTCAAAATACCACTCTCGTGGAATTCTTTCACGTCATGTTCAGTTAGTCACTAAAAATTGCATCAACGACTTGAATTGATAAAGGGTAGATAACGTTTAGTAACAAATGTACGTTTTAATTTTATGTAAAATATTGGTTCGGCACATAGGACACGTTAAGAGACCTTTCGTACATCTCATGCATGTCACCAGATGACTGCAAGGCTGTAAAGTAGCATCCATTTCTGATTCTAAACATATTTTACAAAGTCGTACGTTTTTGTCGTTGTTTGAGGGGGAATTTTTTACATAGGGTTTTATTAAACCATTGGTATTATTCTTGATTTCATCCACCTGTACAATTTCATCTGTTGGAGTTCTTTTTGATCTAGGGTCAGCAATCATTTGCTGTTGTTGGGCTACCAAACATTTTGGATAAACCTTTATGTGTTCGTGTCTCACTACATCCTCTTCTTTCCAATTTTCAAGCGCTTCGCCACACCAATAACACCTGACCCTGTCCGATACACCCGTATAAAACAATCCGTTTTCGGCCAGGTCCCAAATGTCAAAGTTTGTGCGTGGCCAATCTCTAAACGTAGATAGGCGTTTATTAAGCATAGACATGCTTGGAAATTTTGGCTTCAAATTTACATAATGGTTATTCATTTTCCTAAAAACTATACTGCTCTGTTACTCTTAAGTGTAAAATTATAGGCCTATCGAGTTAAATCCCCTCATAAAGGTTATCTTCGTCAATTTTAAAAAATCTGATACTAGTCAAAGATACTAATTTCTGTTCAACAAAAGGCAAAGATTTGTGCCCATAAATAAGTAATTCAATTTACTGATGTAAATTTAGAAAAATAAAACAGCATAATCAAGAGAAATCAGTATACTTTAAAGAAAGTAAAAAAACAAGTTCCTCGAGTATAAATTATATTTGGTTACATATTTTTTTCTTGCTCAAGTTTAGTTACCGAATTGAATTGTATTCAGCTCATCTACGTGATAGAGCAAAAAAAAGAACAAATTACATGCACATTTAAGCATACCCCCTTTTGTTAAAATACTGTATTACAACATAAAGTTTTACTTGTCACATTATCACAAGCACGTGTTTTCTGAGTACATTCTTCACTTACGAGTTTATTGTTACTCACAAAAGATAAAAGACTGAAATAAGATTAACTTTTCTGATTAGTAAGTGTATGGTGTTATATATAGTTTAGTTCTTTGTGTCTCCAGTTTACAATTATTTTTCCACGAACATATAACGCTTTTCAATAGCAATGTTTAACATTTGCGCAATTGTGGATTTTGATGGATTTCAGACTAAGCAAGGTTTTTTAGTACGTGAATACGGTTACATCGCTATAAAATCGCAAGCAGCGTATAGTATTCGTTTTAACTTATCGCCTTATAAGTATAAACTTAGTGCCTGAGATCGTAAAACTGTGCAATATGTTGAAAATTACGTGTGTGGACTTCCTTTCTGCCCCATAGCATGGGAAAACGTGTCTCCCTTAGAAAGTCTAGACTCTAAACTTTTGGAATTGTACAAGCAGACAAAGAGTGCCTCTCAGTACCTAGTTGCTTACAAAGGTGGTTGTGTTGAGAAACAACGCTTAGATGCCTTGAATATTCTGAACATAAATTGGAACACTTTGGGTGTCCAAAATTCGATGCACTATGCGCTCTAAGCAGCAACAAAGAGATCCAAAAACTATCATGTGGGCATCACAAAAATCATTTGCATTGCCCAAAAGCTGAGGTGACGGCATTTCATAACTGGCTCATAGGAAATATATGTCTCTTAAAAAATACAGGCATGTAAAAAATAAGTTCTTTTGTTTTTACTATATAGTACATTATTTTGTAAAAATATATGAATCCTGTTTTTTTTTTCAATTAAAAAGTGTTATATAGTTTACTTTGTTTCAGTATGACTTCTTTCAATATGTTTTAGAATTATGTTTCAATGTTTTATAATTATTTTTTCAATATGTTTTAGAACAATTTGTTTTTTGCAAGAGATTGCTTGAATAATACATAGGATTCATACTTAACCATTATTTCAATGATATTTGTTCATTAAAAAAATTAATTAGTATTTAAAATTTTCAGTTATTTAATTTTACTCATGTGTAAAACTGTCAGTGGTGTGAGTAAATCTTTAGATTATGCATTAACTTTAAAGAAAGGGCAAAAATTTATTTTGTTTAACAGCATAGAAGTGTACACATTATTTTCAAAATCACAAAACCCACTTACTATCCATTTAACGTAGCAATGTAGTACATTTAAAATTATAAAAGACCTATACAAAGTATCTTGTAAAATACTTGTACAAAATAGGCATTTGGCTCTGCAATTTAAACTACATAATGTACACAGGGTTTTCATGTAAATTAAAAGATGTTCATATGTTTAGTAAAATGTATGGTTTGCAAGAGCATTAGAAAAAAAGAACATTTAATTTAGAACTTCAAGAACTAAAAGTTTATTATTACTAATTTTCATTACTTCAAATGTACAAGTAAACTATTCATAGTATGGGTCTTGCAAAGTTTCAAAATGAAGGTAAAAAATATTTTACTTTTACATGTTTCTTCTTATTTTTTTCTTACATAAAAACATGCTTTAAGAAATCAAACTGCTAAATGTCTTAATTGTAAATTCGAAAAAAAATTATAATTTGTATTTAAAAATTTGTAATAATATCTAATTTATATGTTTCAATCGTATTTTTTCAAAATCATTATTAAAATATGTGTAATAGTATCTAATTTTTGTGTAAAAACATCTTAACATTTTACAATAAATCAAAGAAAATTTCATTTCAAAAAGTTTGTAAATCTAAAGAATTAAATCACTAAATTTAGCCAGATTTATTTAAATAAAAAGTAATATGGCTAGGAAAGAATCATTAAAATATAATATATGGTTTGATTTCAATACAATTACAACTTCTTCAAATGAACAAGGGGTCATCTGCGTTTCTACTCATTTGTTAAGTCTTCAAATCTTGTAAGTTTAATTAACTTTATTCCACTGTTTCTTTATTTTATCAACTTACTTCTGTAAGTCCCGTGTTGTACTTCTGTGGTATATGGGTGAGTTTTCTTTAGTTCAATTAAAAAAAATTTACAAGAAACATTTTCATAGTATGGGTCTTGCAAAGTTTTCAAATAAAATATAAAAAAAGATTTTTGTACTTTTACTTAAGTGTACAACATTTAAAAATAAATACTGCAATAAAATACGTGCTATAGCATCTAATGTATAATTAGTGTTTAAGTAAAAGCATCAAAATTATGTATGTATTTGTATCTTAAGAAAAAAAAACGTTAACTTACCTTATCAGTAAAAACTTCTTGTACTCTACTTCAGCCTTCTTATCTAATCTCATTCCTATCTAGCGACCGGCTTAAAACCTTCCCCCACCGGCGCAACCGATTGGCTTAAAACCTTCCGGCGCAACCGGTTGCTCTTTGCTCCGGCTGTCGGTGAAGCCCCATATTTCCACTACTCACATACATCGCACAATTGCTATATGACAAAGCTACAAAATGACGAAAGGTGATACTAAGGTTACTACTATAAAAGACGATTTATAGGAAGATTTAGAATTCCCTTTCTTAAGTTCTTTTCATGTTCAACTCAATTAATTAAAATTACGATTTACGGCGAGTGCTCTCGCACTCATAGTCAACCAAACAATATTTTTTTACTTGTGGCACTCTTGCCTCCGGTATGCGACATTGTGAAATTTTGCAATCTTCTCCTTACAACGAATTATTTAATGTTGGAAAAAGTTCCAGTTTGGATTAATAAACATTATTATTCTTTCAATAACGGCATTATTCTTTAAATAACGGCATTATTCTTTCAATAATGGCATTACACTTAAAATTTACTGAAAATTTATACTGACTTACCTAACATTTTTAAGTCTAATACTTTGTGGTGCTGTTGCGTGTGATGAGAAGGAAAACACATTTATTAAAATAATAAATATTTAAAATAGGAAACAGCGAAGTAAAACAAAATAAAAGATGTCGCAAAAAATTGTTCTAAAGATATTAATTTGTGATTCATTTGTGATTCAGATTTTATCTCTTGATCTCGCACAGTTGCCACAACTTACAACTAAAAGTGTACAAAATTCAGAAATGTGAAATTAATTCAGAGCGACAGAACCAGAAAAAATATCACTGCTCGCGCGATCTTGTTCATTCTCGTTTCAGGGTCATTCCACGCAAAATGAGCAAATAGGCTGTGGCTGACACATCACCGATTTTAATGAAAATTAGTTTCTAAATAGATCGCATATAGTAAGGAGGAACTGCCAAATATTAAATGTCAGAAATGGATATTTTATTTTTTATTGAATTTTAAAATTCAAGGTCACACAAATCTAGATTTTTGTAGCACTAATAGTAGCCTGTTTGAGACCCAATATTTCAAAAAGTTATTGACACAAATTATAAATTTTTATATTGTTACATTCTTCAGTAAAAGTTCTTTCAGGAAATGTCAGAATTTTGTTTAATATCCGGCACTTCTCGTTCTGAAGGATCGGCGAAAATAGAGATTTGTCCAATATGATACCAATTTCAAATTGCTCTAGTACCTCTAAAAATGGAAAGACAATATCAAAAATAATTCTTAATAAAGCCCTTCTTCTATATAAAAGGTAGGTATAATTTAGTGATTGTAGTCCTATTCCTTATTAAAGAAAAAAAATAATAAAAAAGGAAAATAATTGAAAACTGCGATTTTTCTGTATTTTTAAATACAAATTTTATTGTGAAGGACAGCTCCGAGAAACTCACAAATATTCAGTATTATGTGTCCAGATGTATATTATCTGTCCTGAAATTTTCATCATTGTAATTTGCTTATTTTCGTCCCAGGAGCATTTTTAACTAGATGAAAACTATAGTTTTATTTTATCGCATGATGAAACAAAACAGGCGAAAACACGCCATTAAGCCATCCATTTCCTCATTGAAAGATACTATTATATTCAATGACAGATAATAGAATAAATAAACACTATTAAATGAATTATGGTTATAAATGTGCTTGGGTTGCTATAAACTGATAATTTTTTGCTGAACCGAAAGCTTTCGAACACCGGCGAATGTTCAAGTGGCAATCCATAAGTGTTCCATCCATTGAAATGATCATTAGTCGGTTAGAGAAGTCTTTTGGATTTTCTTGTAGTTTTTAGGAAATATTATTACTGTTTTATTTTGATAGCAAAAGAGATTTTAAAATGCCTGAACTTTCGAACTGTGACGTGGGAGAAATGGTCTAAGAAAACTGCCATAAAATCCATTATGTAAAAGAAACCGGATTAAAAGAACTTTCCGAACTTACAGATAAAGCCAGAGAATTGTTGTATTTAAAATTAGGTAGGAAGTTTGAAAACATTTGTCTTCACCATGAGAAAGTGTATTTACTGAAGTATACTTACTTATTCCGACGAACTTGTTGTAATCTTTTTAAAAGTCACAAACGTGCCGTGAAAAAGTCCCTGCGAATAATAACACTAGATATTGCCAAGAAATCAGCTGGATCGCTCTCGCCAGGTAAAAAAAACCTGTCTCACAAGTCAAATTGGTGTTAAAAATTTTATTGCAGAAGAGGATGCAACGGATTTTGATTTTGAAACGGAAGCTTTAAAGAAACAGTACGAAAAACTCAATAACAGCTTACAGAAATTCGCCTGTTAAAAAGGTTCGTAAACTCAGCATGACTCAAAGAAAACATTATGGCAGAAGAAAATTACAGAAATTTGTTTCAACTGCTAAAATAAATTTGAAAACTGTTTTGAAAGTAAACCTCAATAAAATTAATAGTACACATGCGACTGAAAGTAAGGAAGATTTTTTATTGTTTAATAGAACAGCTGAAAGCAAAGTTTGCTGAAACAACATCCCCTGCAGAAAAAATTCAAATTCTAACTCTTGTTCCAAAGAGCTGGAGTCTGGAAAAAATAAGAACAGAATCTTCTACCACATTGTATTTAGCAAGGAAAACCTGCTAAGAGACAAGGCAAAAAAATTAATGACAATATTATTGCAATAGTTATAAACTTTTACGAGTCTGATGACATAAGTCGGCTATGTCCAGGAAAAAAAGACTATGTTAATGTAAACACAGATGAAGGTAAAGTCCCAAAACAAAAAAGGTTGATTCTTTGTAACTTAAAAGAAGGATACCAGCAGTTTAAGGAACAGCATGGGAGTGCAAAGATTGGTTTCAGTAAATTCGCTGAATTAAGACCGAAACATAGTGTACTAGCTGGAAGTAATGGTACACATTCCGTGTGTGTGTGTGCACCATGCATCAAAATATGAAACTGATATTACACGCTATTAAACCTCATTATTCTTTGCTAGAGCTAAGGAAATTATATGTTTGTAACAATGAAAAGGAAAAATGTATGTTCGTAGAATGTGATAAGTGTCCAAAAGATCAATTTCGTGCTCAAATAGAAAAATTTGAGGTTTTCCAAAATTTAGAAGAAATTATTTACAAGCGTTGGATTTCGACCGACAGATCTACTCTAATCACACAAGTCCAGTCAACAGAAGAATTTCTTGACTCACTTGTTGAGAGTATGTCTGGATTGACAAAACATCATTTCATTGCTAAATCGCAGTCCAAATTTTTGGAGGAAAAGAAATTGACTGTTTCCCAGGAGGAGTGCATTGTACTCCTCGATTTTTCAGAAAATTATTCATTTATTGTTCAGGATGCAATTCAAGGATTCTATTGGGAAACTACTCAAGCTACACTGCACCCATTTGTACTTTATGGGAAGGATAACGAAAACATGTTTCAAATCCTTTCAATGTGTGTTATTAGTGACCATACTAGACATGATACATTGAGTGTATTTGCAATTCAGACTGCCGTAATCCCTTTTATAAAAGAAAGGTTTCTTTCTGTGAAGAAACTTATCTATTTCAGGCGATAGGTGTTCAGCACAGTATAAAAACCGGAAAAACTTTTCCAACATTTGCCATCATGAATCCGATTTTGAATTGAAGGCAGAATGGCACTTTTTCGCTACAAGTCATGGCAAAAGCCCATGCGATGGAATCGGTGGAACTATCAAACGGTTAGCCGCAAGAACAAGTTTACAGAGATCATACAACAATCAGATTTTAAATGCAAAACAACTATTTTCCTTCTGTACTTCAACCATTTCAAACATCAAATTCTTTTATGTACCTTCAACTGATGTTATTCAAATTGAGTCGTATCTTTAACAAAGGTTTAATGAAGTGACCGCAACCATTACGGGAACTCGTAACTGTCATTGCTACATTCCTATTCCAAATTGTACGACACTAATTCGAGTGTCATATTTATCGCAATCGCCAGGAAAAGAAGTAAAGAGTTTAAAAAGAATTCAGCAGCACAAAAAAAAATCACGTTTCAATAATAGAAGACGCAAAGTTTAACTTGTGAGCTTTACCACATCGTGAATTTGAAAAGGTAATTAGTTAAAATTCATAATTTCTGTGATACTACGTTGAAATTTTTAAGCTTGTTTTGACACACTCATTTTTTCTGCTTTTATAATTCACCCTTAAAGTTAAACATGATTTGGTATTTCTTTGTTGAATTAGTGTTTCATTATCTATATTTTATTTCACTGTTATTATTGAAGTTCTCGTAACATGCGTATAGTGGGAAGCAAATGTTGTGATTTTGTTTTTATTATTGTTGCTTTAGGACTCAGATTACAATCCTGATTTTTTTTTACAAGTAATATACATATGAAACTGT
The DNA here is from genome assembly GCA_947359465.1 of Metellina segmentata. NCBI lineage: Eukaryota > Metazoa > Arthropoda > Arachnida > Araneae > Tetragnathidae > Metellina > Metellina segmentata. The sequence continues at coordinate 97,119,580 of OX375881.1, forward strand.
ATTCCTGTGAAATGTCGGTTTTGTAAAAGCTGTCCTTCATTTGATTTCTTATGCCTATTTAGAGTAGAAAATTATCATTTTGTACTTTTCGTTAGCTATTTTGAAGATGAAAGAATTAAAATACGACTTCCAAACTCTATCAGTAATATTATCATATCTAGCATTGTAACTGGCATGAATGTAAAGTATGTCGTAAAATTTCTTTAGCCCATAGAAATGTTTTTAATTCCGTCAAAAATGACAATTTTCCATTTTTTGCAACTAAATTTTGGATTAAATATGATGCTTAAAAAGGTTGTTGCCACAGTGAAAAAAAGAACATTTTGTACAGATTATAAAAATGTAAAACATGTTTGTCTACGTTAAGTAGTTTTTGAGAAACAGAACTTCAAACATGCAACATTAAGCGATCTCGCAACTGTTCATCAAGGTTGGAAGTCCTAAAAATGCCTCCAATTTCGAAAATATTTAATTTTGAACCTAATTCTTTTGGATATCGTTATTTATGTATAAACTAAACCCCTGTACCAAATTTCATGAAAATCCATTACCATACGGCCACGGGTTTTTCCTGATTTTTGCTCATTTCACGTGGAATGACCCTTCATTGAAAAATATCGTCTGTCCCAAATATTCGGAAATCATTTTCATTGCGCAAAGAATAAAAATAAGACTCGAAATAAATGAAGTATCAGAGATGAAATTCCATTAAAAAAAATTTAAAAAAATTGAAAAATAATTACTTTTTCAGCAGTACTGGTAAAGCAATCGAAGTAATCGTAATATTCAATAGACATTCCAATTTTTCCAAAACTACCAAATTATGGTTGATTTAAGTATACTTACTCAGGTGTTTTAGCATGAAACTCAACTAAATATAACAATAAAGAAATGTTTAATATTGCATTCACTAAACTAATAGATAATGTATAAAATAAAATACAATGCAATCAAATATCTGGAATACAATTCATGTGATGTCTACACAAACACACAAACACAAAATCGAGCATAGAACAGAAAGACGGACAGACAGACTTTCGCAACCAATGCCACTCACTAAATGAAGATAAGTACTCACTGTATGCAAATTTTCATGAAAATATCTTAAACCGCGTGGACGTGTATAGGGCACAACATACAGACAGACAGACAGACAGACAGACGGATAGACAGACACCAAACGAAAAAAAGGCGGATTCGGCATCAGAAGGGTCCAAAACGGATAGAAAACTTGAAATGGGTCCAAAATATTGAATGTACAAACAAACACTCCATTCTTATTTGTATAGATGAATGTTCAATTTATGCTGGATACTTCAAATCCTTGGAAAAAATGTTTAAATAACCGGTGTCGGACATAACCACACAAACTATGAAACTGTTACTTATCAAATTAATTCTCAAAAGTCTGAGAATTGTTTAATTTTATCTTTTTTAAATCAACTATAATCAAAAGTACACAGATGAATGTTCACTGAATATGAATGCTATGAATATGTTTGACCTTTTTCTATTTATTTAGCTTATTATTAAAGTACATTTTACATACTTTTATTCCGGTGTCGAACGTAAATACGCTAATCTTAAAAGTGATAAAATCCAAGAATAAATTCATTTTATTGACAAAATTAATGTTTGAAAGAAACTGTTCAATTTTATATAAATTCTCTGATTGAAAATTATCCTCTGTTCCTTGTAGGAATGGGTACATTTTCTTTTAAATGTTACATTTAAAATGTTAAATAGTCCGACGGAACATGTTTCAACAACTTTATTGTTGAAATATGTTGTTCCATCAGACTATTTTTACAGGGATATGATCGTCGCTATCTTCTTTGGATACAGAATACATATTGATTTTCTTAAAAGTTGGTGCAGTTGATATCTTTTCGAAATTCCTCCTACATCATCAACAAAGCTTTTTTCGTGAGACGTTGCAAAAAAGTTTAATGTTAGCTTCATACCATGTGTTTCTTTAAATAGGAAAACATTTGAAAACAAGTAGCTACCTCTGTTTGCACTCAGAACTTCGACCTCCAGAAAATGAATTATTTGATGTTATTTCAGAGTATTTTCTCATCAATTAAGGAAAAAAACATAGTCCACACACTTAAACACTGACACTTTTGAATGATCCAAGTTACCTGAAACAATAACTATGCTCATTGAAATGTCTTTATCAATCCATGCATATGCAGTAAAGACCTGGGAATAGGTCCAATAAGGATATTAAATTTCATCTTGATGCAAAAAAGTAACATTTTCAGAAAAATCTAGCTGACCAACTATGCTTTATCCATTCACACTTGATTTAAACTGTCAAAGGTCTTGGCTGATTCCTTTTGACAAATGTATGTATCAGAAAATTTGTTAGTTGTTTCACTAATTCTTTAAAGGATTATTTTAATGTACACAATATATCAACCTTGTCTAACTTTTCTGTTTTCTGCCACTGCATATATCTTATAGGATCATTCTCAATGTCAGCATTTGGTTTAAACATAAATATCTTATTTCTACAACATGCTGTGACATGTTGTTCACATTGCTGTGACATGCAAATCTTTGATGTTACTGTACACACAACCTGATCAATGAAGGTGCAGAATTTCATACTATGATTTGTTGTAGGTTTTAGAGCCAATAGTAAGACACATGTTCTTATGGTAATAACAGACACAAACACGATGGGGAATGTTATAAAAAAAACTTTATATACTGAGGCCGTAGATGTTCTTCAGTATTATAATGGTTAGTCATAATAAACTACTGATCAGTATATTTGAATTATGATATTTTTATTTGAATTTTTTTCAAACCATAAATTTCTTCAAATTGTTCTGCAATGTAAATTTACACTCCTGTACCCTGTAAATTTACAAAAAATATAGACTTAAATTTATTTTATTTAGATACTAATATTTAAAATAAATGAAAATGCTGTTACAAGTTTTTTTCTGTGTCTTCTGCTAAGTGGAAATGGCGTCGGACGTAAAAAAAAATATTTACGTCCGACACCATTTTTTTCAGATAATTATTTTCAAAAAATAATCGGAATAGATCATATATAAGAGGTATATAAACTTGCTTTGAATACAAAATTTCATTTTAAATGGTTTAGCCTAGCTGACTCAGATTAAATTTTTATGTTTTTTTGGTGTTTGACGTAAAATGGCTGAAACTTTATAAAATACAATTAAAATTAGATTAAATATCAATACAATGTTATTCCTGTATTTCCAGGTACGGGATCAGCAAAGAAGGAATTTGGTGGAAAGACATGACTGTCCCACAAAAGAGCAGTACCTTCCTGGAATGTTTCGCGGAAAATGACACGGAAAAGATTGTATGCACAAAGGTTCGTACTTCGGTTTTATGGAACAGTCACCCCAATGTGCAAAATTTCCAATGAGAGGACTTAGACTTAATCTAACTTGAATTCATTTCTTACAGGTTGTTTGTGAAGAGAATCGGGACTTGAAAACTCCATCAGTCGGCACCAAACTCGTCCCTAACTTTTCGCTGCATTTATATCCACCTCTTGTCTTCCATAATCTCTTACCTTTAGCTCTTGATATACACATAAAGGTAACAATGGGCATTCGTTGCTCTCCTCGATAATTTATACATTCCACTGTAGCTTTTTCCTTATCCAATTTTACACCTTTGAGAATGAGTAATTTTCAATTCGTAATGGAAGATTGAAAATGCAGTATTGGATATTGCAAAGAAATGTACGTTTACAGTGGTTTCTGAAGCATATTCATTGAGATTTAAATTGATTTTAAATTGAATTACAGAGGCGATATTACTGGGAAAACTCGTTCCAAAAATTATGTAACCCACCGAGTAGCTGTAAATGTCGTTTTTGTGAAAATGGTTGCATTATTGTGCCTCCTAATTGGTTTCAGAGGTTGGTATAACAAAATATTACCATGGGCTATTATTTTGATTACCGAAAATTGCTGGAAAATTCCCACTAAAAATGCAGATTGAAAACAAAATTGTCCTTAAACAATAGTAAGGACTTGAATAACGTTATATTTAAAACTTTTCATGAAAAGAAATAGTACATGGAACAATAATAGAATAAAATTTAAACGATTCCCTACATGACAAAAAATATCCACCTGTGGATGGATTAGACAGTGCTTCCTAGTTGTCTCAGAGATTTGGAGAACAGAATGTTACCAAGGGCTAAGATAGATCACCGAAAATTTCCTGCAAATTCCCAATAAAAAATACATTTAAAATGCAAAATGCCAACAAAATATGTGATAACAAATAAATAACGACTTCAAAATTACATTTTTTCCAAATATAAAAAAAATGGCGCATTGTAAACTGACGAAGAAAACTATAACAAAACCTATCCTATGACCTTACTTCAGTTTATCTTCCAAACTAACTGTCAAATTTTGTTAACAAATATAATGCCGTAGAAATTATGATATAATAAAATGTCATGGCCATAACAAAGACTCTTAAATCAGATTGTTTTCTCATGAATCACATTTATATTCACTCGGATAAAGTTTCTGACATTCAAAAAAGATGCAAAATCATCAAAATCTTAGGCCTTGTTATCACCCATCCAAGCAAGATTTGTATTTTTTTTTTTGAGTACGCAGCCAACCTGTCTGTACCTGATTATCTCTGGTGACTACAACATTTTCATTTCCCATTTAATACAAAATTGAGTTTGCTCACTGTTGCAGCAATGTCTGCATACGTCATACTTTTGCAACAATACCACCATAATTAAAATATGAATTTATATGTTTGATGAATTTAAATACATGACACAACTATAGATTCCATTAGACAGCAGCTGAGGTTCTAGTCGAAGGCAGTTGAAGAAGTTCCGCAGTATGTGGAACCCTGTATTTACCATAGAGGAGGCTTAAGAGTAGAGTGAGCAAATGTTGCAGAGCCTTTTTATATGTCCAGCATCAAGTGACCCAAACTATTAGTAACGTGACTCTTAGATTGATTTCGACTTTTTGAGTTAGAATGAGATGCACTTGTAAACTAATAGATAAATATATGTATGAATATTCACTAAATAGTACAAATACACTACCCTACAATAATGGACCGAACGCCAGCGGATTTGCATAAAATCCGACTACTTGTTTTGGGGATGTTTTTTCGTGGTATGGCCTGGAACCTTTGCATGTTGTTCCTGGTCAATTGAACGCCGACGCCTACATCAACATTTTGACAATCAGGTTCTTCCTACGCTCTGGCAATTTTATGTAATGAACGAATGCTGCATCCAGGACAACAACGCTCCATGTCATGTTGATGCCTCTGTCAAGCAGTGGTATCAAGATATGGATGTAAAACGTCTTCCCTGGCCTACTCAGAGTCCCGACTTGAGCCCCATAGAACATTTGTGGGACGCGTTAAAGTGATGCTTAAGGACCATAGAACCACGTCAAAAATCTACAGCTGACCTGGCGACATTCTTGCAGCAGGAATGGACACAAATACTCGTAGCTGTGTATCAAAACTTTGTTGAAAGTATGCCTAGAAGGGTTGTTAGTGTAATTACAGCATGTGGGGACTATCCCTCTATTAAAGCATGTATTCTTTCTCTTATACCATCACATCTTGTTGTCCGGTTCATTATTGCAGAGTAGTGTATGTTTGGAATTCTTAAAATATGTTCTATATACAATACCGCATTCTATGGATAAAAGTTGTACGATTGTAACAAATGTAGCAATAACTCCGTGATTTTGATGTTCTTTGCACAGAGCTTATTAAATTTAATATTAAAGTAAAATAAAGTTCCGGTAGAATTATTCACTGTGCATTCATTTTATCTCTAGAACAAGGATAAAACAATGCGGTTGAAAGAAGGAGATAGTGTGGTTTACTTCGACTTCGATCCCCGACAATCACAAGACGTTCATTTGGAGGTAATATTCCGAATATGTCTAAGCATTATAAGTGAAATATTATAGTTTCTTAAAACCAACGCATCAATATTTATAGAAATACACGTTTTGAGTATTTGTATTGTTAGTATTATTGTATTTAGTATACCCTTAAGGGGGTCCGGGACACATGAGAAAAAAAATTTTATTAATTAATTTTGAATTTTGAATTTTTTTGTTCTGATTATCCATCCAACTAATAAACAAAATCACACAACACAAAATTTTTCCAAAATTTTTTTAAAAATTTTAAATTAAAATTTTTTGAAAAAAAGAGGGGTCATTTTAAATTGTTAAGGCTCAAAATATTCTAGGTCGATTTTCAAAATTCTTGCAGTAAATTATACACAAATTTATAAACTTTAATTTCGATTCAGCAATTTAAAAAATATTATTTTAATAAAAAATAAAAAATATTTGAATGAAAATTTTAAGGTACTTGTTTTTTAAAAAGTCATATTTTTAAAAGTAAATATTTGTTTCAAATTTGCTGAATCAAAATTAAAGTATAATGTTTGAAAAAGATGTATTCCAAATTTCAACCCTTAGACTTTATCGGTTAGCAATTTGAATGCAATTATTAAATGCTTATAGCAATTTGAATGCAAGAAATCTTGAAAACTGTATCATGGAGAAAAGCGCATTTAAAGTTTTAAAGACCGATGTTGTTGCCATGACAACAACTGTCAAGAGTGTTAGATTTTCAAAACAACGCACCACAAAAATTATTACATCTCTAGTTCTAATTAAGATAGAAACAGGATTTAGACGTCATTTTAAGCAGAAAAACACACAGAATTTCTTAAAATAATAAAAAAAAATTCGAAAATTTGACGATTTTTGTGTCCCGGACCCCTTTAATATATTTAGTATGTTAGTATTTTGAGTATTATTATTGTCTGGGACTCAAAATATGAAAAAATTCCAATTTTTTTTTCTTAAAAAATAATTTAGATTTTTCTGAAAAAAATGAAACCTCAAAATTGTTTTTACCATACCTAGAACCGAAAATATTCAACTTTTTATAAACATGACAGCTGCAAATCCAATAAGCCTTCATAATTTTAAATTTTCAACACTTATTTTTCAAATACATTTCTTTAATTTGTCTTCAATTGTGTGCATATATATTAGTTTCTTTTTTTTTTTATATAAATTTTCGAACTTTGTATACTACGTGTTTTATGAAATTTTTGAACAAAATATTTTGTTTTAATTTTTTTTAATTGTTTTATTTAAAAATCTCGAAAACAATTTATAGTATGAACTCTTAGAAGTTAATTAATGCAAAAATGAAGTGATTTGTTACAAAATATTTTGCAATATATCAATTTTGCCCAACGTCAAAATTTCGGCATTTTTTAATTTTAATAAATTAATTTTAAAGTTTTGAAAATATTAAATAGTTATTACAATTTCAAAATACAATGTATTCCTACAGAAAATATTTCAGAACAAAAACTTTAAAACTGAAGATTTTGAATTTTGAGTCACAGACCCCCTTAAATGGAAAACAAATTCGTTAAAGTAAACTGATCTAATCAAACTTTAATTACGACTTCAATTTAAATTACAGGACGCATTTGAAGTTACCGAAGTAAACAATCAGAATTTCGAACATTTCATTGGAGTAGTGCATACTGACTACTTTAAAACTTCAAAAATTCAAATTCCTCTGATTTGTTTGACGTAGAGTTGGTGAAACGACTTGACACCCATTATTGAGGCTTTTTTCAAACTATGGAGTGTCACGTAATTGCAAGGTGTATCTATCATTAAATATATATTATTAATTTAGATTTCTAAACAAATATTAAACCTTCATTATCACCTCACTTGCCTAGAACACTTGTATTCGTAGCATTGATGCTCAAAGCGATTCGGAGACTATTTTAATCAGTAGGCCTTGATCTAATTAGCTATCGTGTAGCAAGGAATCACCAATAAGTGAAACCTATATTGAATATATTTTAAAGCTACATTTTATGCGTAGGAAAAATATTTGTGGGTTCTCTCCAAACCTCCCACCCAACGCCAACGTGAGAAGGTTTGCGGCCACAACAGATATAACGTGGGTCAACCCCTTTTGTACATGACGAGCATAGGTTGAATGAGATATCTCACAGATACTGGAGAGCTCAAAGTGTGCTAAAATAAGAAGTAAAAAGCCTGATACAATGTCAAGAAGGACGTTATGGTGAAAATTAGTAATGAAATATGAATAAGATTTCCCAATCATGTTAATAGTTATAATTGGTATTGTCAACTAATTTCTAAAAATATGTCATTCTATAAAATATAAGCATACATTATATACAATTATTTGTGTGTGGCTTCACACCGAACTCTCCAAACTTCCACTCCACGCTATCGTGAAGGCATTTGAGGATCGTCGAGTCCCTCTTTGTACATGACGGTCTATTGATTGGATTTGAACTCGCAACCGTCCGGTTGCTAATCCATTACTCTAACAACCTGTCCACCGCGGCCCGATAAATATTTATAATATATTATAACAAACTATTTTTCTGTTCTATGCTAAATAAACCATGATCCAAAATTATTTATGTTAGTCGAACTATTTCAAAATGAAGGAATGAACTTGCCTTGCAAGTGACCCTTCCTAAAGGTCAAACACAACTCAGTTTCTCACGATGTCACGGAGGACATAATGTTTAGAAACAGCTTCCTTAATGTGTCTTGTTTATTGTACCACTTACCATAATATGGTGTCTGCACAGGTCGGTCAGTATGTCGGTCTGCAGTGGCACGGGAAGATGTCGGTCAGTGGAGACACCGAAGAAGTGCATCCGGTCAGCATGAGTCCGGAGACGGACACTGGTGGTGGGAACAGACACCTGGCCCTGCACGTTCACGTCACTAGGGAGCACAGCCTCAATCTCTTCCTGTTCGCCCCTTACTGGATCATCAACAAGACAGGACTACCTCTGCAGTTTAGGGTGAGAATTGAATCAATGTTTAATATTTATAGGGAATATAACCCATCATAAGTAAAGGTAGTTGAATTTACATCACACTGAACCAACACAACGAGTTATTGCCGAATGTCTTGGATCAATTTCTAAGATAAAGATCTGAGAACAGCTGGTAATTTTGAATTCAAGGGTGTCAGATAATGACGTCAACACTGGAGCTGTCATTCCATTCAAACCTCTACACCATGCCAATGTGAGGACCATGATAAATTTAATGTGTAAAATGATAGATTTAACATGAGTCACGATTTGAGATTATGATCGATGGTCTTTGGTTCGATTGAATTTTGAACTCGCAACCCTCCGGTTGCTAATCCGCATTTTCACCAACTTGGCTATCGTGGCCCCACGATTCATTAGGAATACGAAACTTTGGAAACATTGTATTAAGTGAATTACTTGGTGGCAGTATATTATTTACAGGTGTATCAAAAGTTCTAATACAAACTTTAAGGAGAGTTAGGGATCACGAAATGAAATTTTTGTGGGTGTGAAACTTCCTAACTGTTGTATATTTAACCTTAGACCTCATAGCAATTCTGATTCGATTTCTTCTGATTGTCTTACCTCTCCTTATGGCTTTTACAATTACTGTCGTTTCAATTAACCCCTGAAGTGTGACTTTAAAAAAAATAACGTTATTAAGAAAATAGGTAATGATGTATTTATAACGGCAACTGGTTACCAAACTCCACAACCAGTTGTTACAGGTATTTAAAACACTAATATTAACGGCTTCTTTTTGCAGGGTGCCATGTCTGATGCTGTCTATGAAGCTGCTTCCAGTGCTGATCCGTTACTATTTAGATTCAAGAAACACAGAAAGAAGAAGGTAGGTTTAAATTTGATGTAGCTTTGATATTCCATAGTCACAATATCAAATAAGATTAAGGAGTTACCAATGGAAATATTGAAGTTTACAGCTAACAAGTGTTTTAAATATGTATGCATTCTATCCCCCGATATACCTTCTACCTTCATCCTCGGCTCAACCAAATGTTATTAATCTACGATATTTTCAAGAGTTTCTCAGAAGTTTACATTTTAGTAAACTAAACTAAAACTAAATTATAGAAATCGTAGTCAATAGTTCAGAATATGAGCAGGAATTGGAATATGTGATCCATAAATTGTACAATACTTTTTGAGATTCTTTTGAGCTATTCAACGCAGATGTATTACTTCTCACGATATTAGATAAAGGTTCTTACAGTGGATATTGGCCTAAACGTCGGATAACACATACTTTTAAATGTATTCTTGATTTCCAATTGATATGTAAAATATATTCTACCAGTCTTGGAACAGTAATGTAATAAGAGTTTGAGCAGGTTTATTTTAAGCTGATCTTAAATTTCGACAGGCAACAATAATTAGAAAAGTTCAACAAACCAATATGCTTTCCAGCTATGAGGTCCTGTTTGTCCTTTATGACGTAAGCATGTCAATTGTATTACATTGAGGAACGTTGCCACTACCTCAAGCAAAACATATGGGGATTTAAATCTGATAAAATACTAGGAGAGAGTAAAAAAAAAATTAGAGCCATTTTAATAAGGGAAAACACTTCAAGAGATTGCTAGCAATCAAAACTGATATTCACTTAAACTTACCATGGTCCAGTTTTATTACAGTATTCTTCCAAGACTGGTAGACTATGTTTTGGCATATTAATTGGAAACTAATAACATAAATTTAAAAGTATGCGATGATAAAAGTTTAGGTTAAACCTTTGCTGAAAAAATTGATGTATGGTAAGAATTTATACATCTGTTATGCAGTACCTTTAAAGCATCTTATATTTATGAACAGTGAGTGTATCACTGCCACTTTTAAAGCCGATTTTCTCTTTCATTCTGATTTCCTGCATTTAGTTTTGCTTTAGCAAAATGTAAGGGTTTTTCGTTTAGAGAGAATTGTAGATCGTTCAAATTTAATTAACCACATTTGCAGTATCGGTACAACTACACTCTACATTTATGAGTGATGGCAACGGCTTGGCGATTTTTTTTTGGCGCACTTCTAGTAGCAAGCTACGATAAATTAAGGCAACCCATCTTTCGTTTCGGTTGTTGTGGTTTCCATGGCAACCTTGGCAAACGGAAACTTTTAATTTTCATTTTGAATATTCTAGAAAGCTCTAACAAAATCCGTTAAAATCGTTTGATTTCATTGATTCGTTTGAAATTTTTTCTTTCCTCCCATTGGTTATTTGGTTTTTAAAATATTCTTTGATTGCATTGGACTTTTTATATCGTTTTCTGTGTTACCATTGGTCCATTTATTTGTATTTTGACATTTGTGGAATTTTTATTTTATTACAGTAGTTTTTTCACAAAAGGATTAAGAGTTTTGTTTTTTTTGTCCATTTTCGTTTTCATTATTTGTTTACGAAAGAATTCTGACGTTATCAGGTTGTATTACTTCTTGCTTTTTATTCTTTTGTAAATCTTTTTCTTTTTCAACATGCGCACTGTATTTCTTCTTCCCCAACATTCGTAGCTTAGTTTTTCTGCTGGTTCACAAATGTGTTTTGATATGTGCTTAAATTTACTACTTTTTGTGAAAGTTTTTTTAAAAAATATACTTTTTAAAACATTCTAAAATGTGTTTAAAAAGTGTGTTGTAAAAAAAAAAAATTGACAGAAAAAGAGTTAGGAAATAATTTTTTTCCTGGCGACTTTACAAGTTCGCCCAAAAAATCGCCAAGGCCGTTGTTATCGGTCATAAACGTAGAGTGTAGCTGTTCCGAAGTATCAGTATGAATGTGTTTTTGGATTTTACTTTCGGAAATATTAATTGTGCAGTCGAACGAGTATTTTGAGGTATAAAGTTGAACTCATTGTGCTGTCCTGTTACAACTGTGGATATTGCTGGTTGTATCAGGTAGCCCTTCCAAGCGGCACGCCTGAACATGCTCGGAAAATTCAGTTGCAATGAATGCAACCCGGAAAAATTCCCACACGGTAAAGCGGCAGACCCAAAGTATTGGGACATATCCGTACATCCCTAGACATCTCGCTCCATGGCATATTTCGGGTATGCCACTCAGTACGATGAAGTCTCACCGAACAGTGCTCGGGCGTGCAGTTATGAGGGCTAGGTTGAGTTCAGTACTCATATGTATGATTCTGTCGAAATAAATATGCGGAATATACGAACAAATGCTATATTATATTTTACAGGCAAAGCTTCGAGTGTACAGCTCCCAGTGGTCCAGATCCTTCTCTCTGGACACTGTAGGTAATTGCGGAGTCGTCATTTGCTCGGATAAGGAAAGGAACAAGAAATACCACGTAAGTTGAAAACTAACTCGGTAAATGTGTAGTATACGGTGAATGTTTATCGCCAAGCAATTTTTCTCGCCAAAACAAGATGACCGCCGATGTCAGTATTGCAGCCATCTTTACGATTCGATTAATTTCCATACCTTTGTATAGGGTTGCCATAACTCTATATGAAGGTAACACTACTCTGTACGTAGTATCAAGGTTACCATGTTTGGCGAAAAATCGCCGCGTTACACCGTATACAACATACCACACACTAACTCCATCCGAGTCAAAAGAAGATTGGACGGATGTGTCATTTAATGTTACGCTTATGGACTGTGATAACGCTACAGCTAAAACAAATATGATTTTTGGAGTAGATAAAAAGATTGATATGAGCCGTTATTTTTGAAAGTGGTGTAAGTGTACTTTGGAAAAAAATTAGTTCATTTTCTTTAACAATTTTAATAATTATTATTGCATAGTAAAACTTAACAGGTTTATACTGTTAAAAACATCATCCGAATTGAGTAAACGTTTGCCAGTAATTTAAAATTAATTTAAATGCAAACCCTTAAATATCTCGATGTATGAAAAAATGGACTTTTACCACTTTCAAAAATAACGGCTGATATGTCGTTTCCAGGACAGAAACCGTAGTTTGGACGCGAATGCTTGGACTTGATGTTGGATTGTGGTATGTATGGAGCAGACATAGGAAGTTTGGACGATTGTTTACTGTGAATATTCAATAATTAATTTACAGTTTGAACGATTGAAGTGCCCCTTGATATTAATTGTTGTTGAGAGAGAGATTGTTGTCTAATATTAATTGCAGGGTTGTTGGGTGGCTTTCGAATGACAACACTAACGCAGTCTTCACTCTGCGCAATCCAAAGTTTCACCGACCCAAATCTCACTCATTACCATAGAATTTTGACACTTTGCGAACCCTCTCCCCATGCTCAGTGCGCCTGCGCTCTGGGTCCTAAGATCATGTCATGTATGGACATTTTTATCTGCACAATGCTATATTTGACTTTTGGATGTTTCTGCTAGTTCCGAAATCATAGTACAAAACAGTTGTAATGATTTCTTACAAATACGCTATGTGGACAAAAGTATTTAGACACTGCATGTTTTTCAGAAAAAGTGTTTTTTTGCTATAGTTAGTAAAGAGCCCTCCTTTTGCTTTTTCCACAAGTTCCCTGTAAATCTGGGCAGGAATAGCTCGCCATGTCTCTTGTAAGACTGTGAGAAGATATTGTTGTGAAGATAGGCGTGCATAGCGGTGTACTACTCGTCACTCCAGTTTGTCCTAAAAGAACTCGACCGGACTGAGAACGGGGCTCTAAAGGGGCCAGTCAAGCAAATTCACCCTCATTTTTAGGAAACCGATCCAGCACGCGTTTTGCAGTATGACATGGAGCTTGATCCTGTTGGAAGAAACAACCCTCATCACCATAGTGTAGGCAAGGCCGAATGATCCAGAACGTCGAGGTATCGTCAGCGCTCATGGTACCAGGTACAATGGGCTGTGTCCTAACCAGGTAAAACATTCCCACACTAAGATGGATCCTCTTCCGTATTTCTGCAGTGTCCAAATACTTTTATCCATATAGTGTATTACCGTTTTTTATTATTACGAATTCAACATCAGGACAGTTTTTCCCTTGACTAGATACTTCGTCGATCAATATATGATCCGATTTTGCTAATGAAAAGATGGTACAGCTGCATTATATGCCTCGTCTGGTGGCAAAGCTCTGTGCGTGTTTTAGCACACTTTTAGTAACAAATTATGGCAGGTTTAGGCAACCCATCTTTATTACGGTTATTCTGGTCTTAACGCAAGCGGACAAAGTTTTCAATCTCTTCATGTTAATTCATTTCCTTTAAGGCTTAAGTCACATTAATGTGACCACCTGTCGAAAGCCAGAATAACCACCTTTGGCAGAGCGGATCGCTGCGAGACGTGCAGGAAGAGAGTCAATTAGTTTTCTGAAAGTGTTCACTGGGATGTTGAGCCATGCCGACTCTAGGTGCCGTGGCCAGCTGCGCTAGATTACCTCCCTCCTCCAGCCTGGATCCTTCCGGCAATTGTGGCAGGGTGTTTGCTTTCAGACGTTTCACGCCGCATACGGCAACGTCCATCCGTCCCATGGAGAATAAAACGTGATTCATAGGGAAAAGCCACCTGTCGCCACTCTGGACGTCCAGTTGCGGTACTGGCGTGCAAATTAAAGCCTTCGTCGCTGATGAACAGCAGTCAGCAGAAGTGCATTAACCAGGCGTCTGCTGCGGAGGCCCATGCTCAGCAACGTTCGCTGAACCGTTGTTGAAGATACACTCTTGGTAGCCACTTGGTTCATCTGGGAGGTCAGTTGCTCAACAGTTGCACGTCTATTCGCCCGAACGCATCTCCGTAGCCTTCGTTCGCCTCTGTCATCTATAGCCCGTGGTGCACCACATGTGCCACGCCGCAGATTTTGGATAGTGCCATTTTGCCATGCACGGTATACTTTTACCACGGCGGCACGCGAACAGTACACAAAATTAGCCATTTCCGAAATACTTCCACCCTTGGCCTAAAAGTCAATAATAATGCCCTTTTAGACGTTGGATAAATCGGTACGTTTCTGCATTACGCCAACGATTGAAATGCTTTCCGATACCCTAGGACATCCTTTATAAACACTGCACTGCAATGTGCTGCCACCTGCCTTTTGTGATTGGTTATTGCACGTTGACGTCGAAAGTATGTGGTGGTCACATTAATGTGACTACAATTTTCAAGGCACATATTTTTGCAGTCTTTTTCATAAGAATGTTCGATATACAGTTATCATATACAATACATACGATATCATATACAATTTCAATAATTACAATTACTGATTTTTATGATGTATTTTTAAACTGCCATTTTCTTAATAAAATAAGAAACATTTGTGTTATCAGAACTATTGCATGGATCTATATATGATTTTTTCTTTTTCTAGTTTTTCGTCAATGTTGAAATGTCGAAGATGCTTTTGTCAAAAGTTGTTGTGATCAAACCTTTCTTTTTAGTTATCAATAACACTGAGGTTAGTGTTTACATTCATTTTTAAATGTTTTACTTTTGGAGTCAAATAAATGTAATAGTCACTATGAATAATTTAATTGCCTCGTAGTATGCATTTAAAATATAGTTAGGTTGACATGTTTTCACTGAGAAACATTTTATGGATGTTTCACATCAATCTTTAGTAACTTCTACTACACAGATATGGGCAATGGTTCGACGTAATACATCAAAATGCAATACTATTGCTTCGATTAATTATTATTTACGTAGAGAAAAGTATTCCTAGTTATTTTATTTGTAATTGTTTTAAAGTTGTATTTTTATTAGACATTCATTTTTAAAGCAAAATTATATAATTTTTGTGTGTGAATAGTTATAATAACTATTTTTTATTTTTACAATAACAACAAATTGTTATTTTTAACTTGGTAACTGAAAATAAAAACTACCCTTAAGCCATTTTCAAATAAAAATTTTATACAATATTACGGCAATGCAAATGTTAGCTAAGATTTCATTTACGCAATTTATTTAGCATCGCTGTTACATCAAAATCTACTGTAGTACTTGTTATTATACATTGAAATGTTTTAATCATTCTCAGTAAACTGTTTGTTTTGAATATTTACGCTGTTATTCACACAAAACATATCATCAATTTGTTGTCTCATTTGTTCCTTCTAGAGTCATCTCCGTTTTATGGAGAAAAATGATGCCACAGATTTATGGTTTGATATTGCGCCTGACAAGGTAACTATTTTCAATTGAGTATAAACGTTTTAACATCTCATTTTGATTACATTTCAAGTGAAGCATGCTCATTTCATTTATAAAATATCTGTATTTTCAGAAAGTGAATAAAACATTTTTCTATACAAAACGATATCCCAGTTATGATAAATTTCATTCATGTGCTGTTAAAGTCAGTTATGTGTTTTAACCCTCCAAGTGTTTTCGACGATCTGTATCGCGTCACCAAGATACTGTGCATTTTTTGACGACCTCATGATATGGTCATTTTTTTTCTAATGGCACGATAACTCGTCCCTCAAGATCTGGTCAATCTTTTTCTCATGACACGTTATCTCGGTCATCAAGATCTGGTCAATCTTTTTCTTATGCCACGATACCTCATTTATTATGATCTGATCAATCTTTTTTTTTTCATGACGTGATATCTCGTTCGTCAAGATCTGGTCAAACTTTCTCTAATGACACGAAATCTCGTTCAAGATCTCGCCGATCTTTTTCTTATGACATGATATCTTGTTCATCAAGATCTGGTCAATCTTTTTTTTAATCATACTATATCAAGTTCATTAAGATCTGGTCAATATTTTTCTTATGACACGATATCTCGTGTATTTATGATCTGTTCAATCTTTTTTCTTGTGACATGATACCTCGTTCATTAAGTTCTGATCAATCTTTTTCTTATCACACAATATGTCGTCCATCAAGATCAGGGATTTTTTTCAAACGACAAGATATCTAGTCCATCAGATCTGGTTAATTTAGCTATTGGCAAATTACCTCGCGAAGATAAACATCAAGAGGTTGAAGAATTCCGGCGAAATAACTTATGACGCAAGTTGTTACTATAAAAACCCCTCTGGGTGGACGTGATCTAACTAGAATAAACGCAAGGCAGAACATGACCCCTTCCTTTAGTGACATATTGTCCTCTTCTTACAGGACAATGTAGCGCCACACAAATTTAGACACGTGAAATTATGGTTAGAGGAACACTCGTCTGAGTTTGGGGGTCTTGTCATTCTCACCTGTCACCAGATGTCAAGGTCATGGAATGCATCTGGGATACCTGGCCTATGGAACACAGAAATCCTACACCTTGGAATACAACAGAATTATGAATCTCTCTGTAGGAAGTGTAGTGTTCAATGTCCGAAAGATAGTGGTCCATGCCCGTCGTATTTCTAGAGTTATTGGCACCTGTGAAAGGCTTGTTAAGTATTAGACTGGTGTACCACTTTTGGTGGCACTTCAGTGTATGTTATTGCCATGAACTCCCAGCTACGGGAGTATAATGTGTTCATAAGTTTGTATGTTTTCTTTGAACTTAAGATGTTTCAATGCTACGTTCAGCCATCCTCAAGTGGATGTTGCAAGTGAACAACGCAAGTAGTGTAATCTTGTTAGGGGATACTATAAGTAGTATAGTGCATCGGTATTCCCCTCTAACTCAAAATTAGCATTGATTAGTCTATGATAATCTGAATCTATGAAGAAAGCTGGGAAATGGGCCATATGTAAACTAAATGTTGGATCTTTTGGGGAAGAGATCGTAAGTTGGACTGCCTGTGTCATCAGTGTCTTATCCTTCATACCATAGTCGGAGGTGGTGGTTTCTGGTGAAGCTCTTAAAGTTAGAAGCATTATTTTAAGTTATATAATATAAAAGACAAGTCATAAATAAAGATTAAAATGAAATTTTATTGAAATTTGTTTCTGAGTTGTACACGTTATTGGAGGAGTTGACATATTTCTTATTAGCACACAATTGCTAGTTGGGTTTCTGTAGATGAGAGGACAGCTCATGATCAAGAAAGGGTTTTTGACTTAGATACGTAATAGAAATGTTTTGGATTATTATGTAAGTGCATACTAAAATACCAAATTTTGAATACTTGCAAATTATAATATCTTTAGGATGGGATATTATATAACCCTTACCATGTTTTAACTTATAAAACGTGAAGTGCCTAATTTTCCTTCAATATACATTTATGTATCATCCTGTGTTTGCAGAAATTTTGATATATCTTTGATATCCACAGTGCCTTCCGTTCTGGCCAGATACCGACTCTTTGAAGATGTTCGTGAAGTTGAGGGACAGTAAAACTGTTTCCCAGCATTTTCCCATTGATTTCTCTCATGTTACTGTTCTCAGAATGGAACACGGAGTGAGTATGCTTCTGAAGAATCTAAATTTATCCTTCTTCTTACTCCTTCTTTTATTCTCACTGTACTGTCACAAGACAACCAATTTGTTACTTCACTGCATTTTAAAACATAGAAGATCATGTATTTGATAATTTTGCCCATTTCGTGTATGCTTGGTAAAATGGATCCATTTTACCAACTGATATTGATTAAAAACTGTGGTGCTGCCATCTATGGAGCACATATGAAACATTTAATGTTGGGTAGACATTTACTGTTGGGTTTGGAAAAACATTACTAACTAAGTAGAGAACGAGACTCCAAAGAGAAGGAAGTCAACTTTGGATATAAAAAAAATAAAGATTGAAGAGGTGTGAAACTTTATTAGGAGATAGGTGCCATGCACAGAAAAGTATGAATGGCGATAACCATAGCTAGTTTTCTCCCGATAAATGTTAACACTGCTTCCGCTTTCGGAACCGAAATCAGAATCAGAATTCACGCTGAGGACGCCAATTGGGAATACAATTGTCTTCATTTTTTTATCACCAGTTCCCTTCTTTAATTAATAGACTTATTCAAAACCACGTGACTCTGCTGCGAACTTCCGGAAACCGAATTATAAATATCTATTACTTTCGGGAATGAAATATTTGTGTTCAAATTTCCCCTTCACTGAGAGAATATAAATATAGAGGGATACGTTTAGGTTTCCTCTTTCATAACTTTTGGCACTACTTGACTTGTTACTTCAATACAATTTTAGAGGGTTCGCTTGTGTCGAAATTAAAGCTAGACATCATAAATCAAGTTAGTTCTAACTATAAGTATTTTGTTTTGGTAGTCTGTATTCACGCTGAAAAAGACTCACACTACGGGAATTTAATTGCTATAGTCCGACTCCCACAAGAAGGCAGTCGAGTCACATTGTTTTGAACGAATCTACTCTTTGAATTTGGTAATAGGTTAGGACGTTAATACAATACTTCCACAATTGGCTTATTAAGCGCTGATTCCGGTACTACGTTTATCCTAAGAAGCCGTAAGCATTACCAATTTTGTATGTTGGCGGAGGGACAACATCTAGAGTTAGTACAGAACCAGCGTACTTATCACAATTCTTGCCCTTTTGCGTTTGGAAACTTTCCTCCTAACGACCTATCACACTTATCGGAAAATCAACTGACCCTAGATTGACTGCCTGCCTCCTACCGGGTTCCACACTTCACTGTAGTATATTACAGTACAGTTAGAAAACTTTGGTGCTGCCATCTATGAGAAACTATAAGAAATACATACAATGTTGGGAAGCTATCGTATTACATATTAATTTTGCTATGAATACTTCTAAGAAGTGTATCCTTTCAATTTGTCTCAAAATCTTCATTCTGAAAACACATTGCCTAACAAATGGGTGTATATTCCGTTTGAAATTTTGAAAATAGGCTGAGAACACTCAACCCATAAGTAACAAAAATGTATCTGAAAGTTCCTAATCACTAAAACAAATTGAAATAATTTTCAAACATTTTTGATTTTAGCAAAGGTGTTGAATGTGATTCATTAGTCAAGCATTATGAATCAAGCTATTTACTATTCAAATGTTCTGTTTCAATTAAATGTATGTTCATGTTCTTTTCAGAGTGGACTGAAGGTAGAAGTAAAGAGCGGAGAAGACTTCCCGACATCTATTGCTTTCCAGCCATATGTTCCAGGGGATGCCCCAGTGCGAGTGGATAACTATTGTGAAGATCTATTCCTGAAAATTCATCAAAAGTGAGCTCGAAATATAAACCTCAATATCATATATATATATATATATATATATATATATATATATATATATATATATATATATATATATATATATATATATATATATATATATATATATATATATCATTCAAATACGCAATTTATTGAAAGATAAAAAAAAATCATATGTTTTAAACCAGAAAACGAAAGTTAGAAGAAAAGTTAAAGCTAACCATGCAAGCGCGCTGAAAGCTGCAGACATAGCATGGCAAGGAATATATTTTTCTTAAACAAGAGGAAATTCACAAAATAAAAACCAAAAGGAATTTATTGAAAACGAAAGTGTTGTAACTAAGTGAGTTGCGGCATTTGATGCGATCTTCTGGCTTTGTGTTGCCGGTCTCCCGACTGCTGCTGCAGGTTTGATTTAAATTTTATTCGAATTTTTTTCGTATTTTTGTTTTTAATGGTGTTTGGGGGAGTATATGAGCAATTTCTTAGCATTTTGCGGCTCATATTCGTAGAAAACACCATTTTGTGTTGTATGGATCAGGCTCCTCCCTGATGATGCCCTGAGATCCACCAACACTTTCGTTTTCAATAAATTCCTTTTGGTTTTTATTTTGTGAATTTCCTCTTGTTTATAAGAATATATATAAAATTTAAAAGGGTAACTGTGAAATGCATGCGCTTCTGGTTGTACAGAATGAATGAGGCATAGAAATGACGAAGTGAATGTTAAATTGTAGTTAACAGTAGCGTACCAAAGTTTCATTTGTTCTCATCGCATGATGAGAAAAACTGAACTTCCTTATCCTAACTCAAGATGAACCGCTGTAACCCAGTTGTAATAGTAGCCGATTAGCAATTGGACTCTAACGAAATACCGTCGTGTATGTAGGGTCTGGTGTACGTTAAATGTGTCGTGACCTCAAATGTCCTCACGTTGTTGTGATGTAGAAATTTGGAGTGTGGGGTACCAGCTTGGGTGTTAATTCATCATCTGAACAGGTTTCAAAATTACGAGGTGTTGTCCTCGGATCTTTACTTTCTGTATTGATCCCCAACCGTCACCAATAACCCATTGTGTTGCTCCATTGCGACGTTAATTCAACTACCTCACCCCTCAGCTCAAGATAAATTAAGAGCATACATAATAAATATCAGTATTCAAAGAAAGCAAGAATAAAATGCTTCACTCATAGAACCCCCTACATGAATGAATATTTGAATTGATGTGACATTGCAATAGCTTTTAGCGACTTAATCTTAATGTGTTAATTTCCCGAATATTGAACACACACACATTTCTCTAACACAACTGACCAGAACGTTTTCCTCCGCTTAAATTTAAAATAGCTCTTGTCTGGTTGTCAATAAAATAACGTGCGATATAAATTTCAGCAAATAAGTATTGGGTACTCTCTGCTGTGTTTTTTAATCTCTTCAAATATTAGATTTACCTATATAGATCTTCTTTGACATCTCTGGAAATCTTTTAATGGTTCGTTAAATCCTTTTGTTCAAACGGTCACTTTCATAGCGGTATAATCAATGAATACTCTGTCCTTGACTTCAATAAGCTCTACCTCAGCGTAACAAAAGACGACCTTAGAGGGAAATAACAAATTACTGTAATGATTGAAGTTCTTAGTTATCCATTTATTGTAATTTGAAGACCAAAATGCCATTTCATTGCCACTTCAAAAAATCCATTACGTAATCACCATCGACTTAACTAATATTTATGCATTTCATTTCAAATTTTATTTTTATTTCGGACCAAGTAATACTATTGTTTATTCAAATTAACGTCAACATCCATCCCTGTTCACATAGCCTTGTGCAGAAGTTTGAATGGACTAGGGGAGATTTTTGCTGACAAAAATAAAACGCAGTCCTTTCAACGGAACAGTATCCATGTTATATTTAAAACCTATTCAAAACGCACAAATTTTCTCGTTTTTCAGGAAATAATGACCTCGATCAAACTCTATATAATTAGCAAATACAAATATTGACCCAATTCGAGGAATTATGGCCCCAAATAGTTTTCGTTGACATGTTAACCTTAAAAGTGTTTCGATGAAATATCTCGTCCGAAGATCGGGTCAATTTTATTAAAGACGAGATATATATTCCAAATATCTGGTCAATTTTATTAAGGACGAGATATATATTCCAAATATCTAGTCACTTTTATTAAGAACGGGATATATCTTCCAAATATGTGGTCAATTTTATTAAGGACGAGAAATCTCTTCCAAATATCTGGTCAATTTTATTAAGTACGATGTATATCTTCCAAATATCTGGTCAATTTTATTAAGGACGAGAAATCTCTTCCAAATATCTGGTCAATTTTATTAAGGACGATGTATATCTTCCAAATATCTAGTCAATTTCATTAAGGACGAGATATCTCTACCAAATATCTGATCAATTTTATTAAGGACGAGATATCTCTTCAAAATATCTGGTCAATTTTGTTAAGGACAAGATATATCTTCCAAATATCTGGTCAATTTTATTAAGGAGGAGATATCTCTTCCAAATATCTAATCAATTTTATTAAGGACGAGATATATCGTCCAAATATCTAGTCAATTTTATTAAGGACGAGATATCTCGTTTAAATATCTGGTCGATTTTGCTAAAGATGAGATTTCTAATCGAGACAAAATTGTTCTATTACTATAAGGGGAATCAAGATTCTTGCGGGAAAACAATTTGGCCCTTGTTCAGAACTGGTGACATTTTAGAACAGGTTTTTGCTCCAGAGCCTGGGCACTTCTTGTAGTTTTCAAAGCAATAAACCACCACGTGGGTTAAAATGCACTTTGAAATATTTTATTTAAATTCAAACACATCTTAAATTACATTTCGTCTCTTTTTCAAAAGTAATAGTAAATAGAAAGGTTTCGGCTGTGTTTTCTTTCTTGGACATCCCTCACGTTGGCATGGTGTGGAAAATTGTAGAGTGGAGGTGCCAGCTCAGGGCTCGGGTGTGACCTCGTCCTCCGACCGTGGTTTGAAATAATGTGTGTTTTCCTCGGATCTTGATTTCGGGTTTGATCCCGGACCTTCCCTAATAACCCGTGCTCCAGTGCGACGTTAATGAAAAACATATCTTTCATGGGCATCAGTTTTCTTTACTCTTATACTGTTATGTCTTGTAATACTGAAATAAGAGTTCAAGCCCAGCAAGACATTTAATAACTATAAAGAGACATCGCAACAGACAAGTATACAGAACGATTCAAACAGCGTAAAGACTCGGAGGCAACTGACTCACTGCATATCATGAAAAGGATTGCATCAGACAATTAACTGATCAGAATACGCTGTGAAGACTTTCACCCCACTTACTCACACCTGTCGGATTTTCAAATATATTCTGACTAGTTATTATTTCGCGCCAGCTGCTGTTCTTTCGTCAGCCGCTTTGTAACGACTTAAAAAGAACAAGTGGTGTTCGTCCAAAAAAATATCTGATTAGATCTCGACTTTTACCGTTGGGTTCTTTTTGAACTGCGGACGAACTACGGTTAGAGAGCCCGAGAGAGACGACAGAGAGAGCCGGATGCAGAGGGTGACGTTGGTGACCACGTTGGATTTTGAGGACACACACTAATTTGAATTAGTGTAATGCTATTAATGTGACGATGTAAAATACTGTACATATTCTTATGCTCTTGGAATAATAATAACTTATAAATCTTAGCTGTTGGTTGTCTTCTCCGTGTATACCATTCATATTCGCGCTACCGTTTATGGCGATGACAGTACAACGTATATAGGAAACAGTAATGTAAACACATGAACTCTTAAATCAAAAGGCATGGGCATCAGTTTTCTGCACTGTTAGACTGTTACGTCTACGTCTGAAAGAGCCATATTTAACTCCAGTAATTTATAGCTCATTAATAGCACTCAAAGAAAATATGCAACAACTTCAACATAATGGCCTTTTCTAGATCTCAGAGCCAAGTCACTCTCTTGAACCCTTACCAATCTGTGCTGTACACATGGGACGATCCCAGCCAGGAAAGAACCCTCATCTGGAACTTATACAACCGGAAAAGGACGGGATTCTCCGCTCGCATCACCAAAGACGGCTATGGGTTCGAGAAGGTTTCCTTCCACTCCATCCGAAAGACCTTGGTGCAACAGCCGTCCGTCAGGTAAAGGATCATTAAAATCGTAAATATAATTTTGATACAGCGTGGTCCAAAAGTCACTAGACCATTTTAAAATAGAATAACTCATTTATGTATTACTAGCCGTGCTGCGCCGGCTAGCGCTCGGCGGTGTGTAATAGTGCTTTTTTTTAAACTTTTTTACGCACCGTAATCAAGCATGTTTTGATTTGTATATTTTATTTATTTTTATGAAACAATTCTTCAAATCATTGCGAGCGTATTCAATCAAATATTTAAGGAAAGTTGGTCGAAATATACATATACCGCTACAAAATTATACATGTCTAGTGATATTTTGCAGGAAATAGACATATCATTAAAATCTAACTCCTAAATAATAGTTCTACAATAGGTAATATACCAGAACACATAATGCAAACAAAAATAAAATTCCAATCCTTGAAAAAATGCAAAATTCCGAAGAAAAAAATACGTACGTATCTATTCAAACGTGTTGAATTTCGATTTCCTGAATATATTGTGAAATAGAATAATGCGACAAAAGACTTTTCAACGATATTGACAAAGACAATAATGATTTATTAACAAAAAAAACATATTTATAATACTTGGGAATCCTCAAATATGTCCACAACATCTCGCAGTCAACTCAAATACCCAAACACGGAATTCTAAATCAAATTAAAAAAGCAAACATTAATTCTGAAGTGGCCAGATACCGGGTAGCAAAATTACGTTTAAATTACTTTTACATCAAAGGAAGAAATAAGAAGTCAGTTCAAACATAAATTTTTACAATTTAATTCCTTACTTTGCATAGAAATTGACCTCGGCTGTTTAAAAACAGCAAGAATTCAAAATATCTGGGTTTTTTTATTTACGTTGATTGTTGCCATTCGACGATACACAAATAACGTCGATTTCGGGTCCACGTACGTTAGTGTTTTATATATATAGATTGTTTTGTAAACTATTCTTGGAAACTATTTTTAACTAGTTTTGTAACTGTTTATCGCTTGTTTTTATGGTGTTTCTCTGATCCCAAAACGAGGAATGGGAGATCTTGGGTTAAGCATAATTGACCGTTGGTTTTGTAGGTAAAATTTTATTAATTTTGCTCATTACTCTGTCGTGAATTTTGCCATAACTATTTCCCAAGGAAAATAATCTGGAAAAAATGAAAACATTAATAGCAAAAAAGTTATATTTTAAAATAGTCTAGTGAACTTTTTGGCTACCTATCGATGGGATGACTATACCAGAGTATATCGATCAGTATCAGGTAATTATAATTATACGCAATCAAGCTCAAACTTTTCCATTTCATATAGACAACTTATAATAACAGCAGTTTCCGACATTTGTTTGTTTTCGACGCACTTTTTCAACTAGAGATATGGTTTCAAAACATAAGCATAGTTAGGTGGCCATACAATTATGTGGGATGGCTGAAGAAAGCTTCCCGTAGAAGACAAATTTAGAAGTTAGCATTTCTTCCCCGAAAATTGAGTCTGAATTTTAAAATACTCTTTCAAATTTATCTTTTTTTTTGTATCCCTAACTCTATGTGCACTATTCGATCAAACTGGATGGTTTAGTCAGTGTCTCATACGGTATATCATATGTCTCGTAACTATAGCTCAAAACGTATTGGCTACTGTCACATCTTTTGTCACATACGGTTATCAAAATTTACTATACAAACTTTAAGTATGAGGAACACACAAAATTAAAGAAGCGGCTCAATCCCATGATAGTACTTTACGCAAGTCCAACTTGATTGGCTAGTTTCACGGGCTTGGCTTCACTTGGATATCTTGCCAATCTGATTGTTGCAGTAACCATTTGATTTTTAATATGCACGTTGTTTCGTAGAAATACAATACATACACTAGCGCCTCAGCGTACAGCGTAAGCGTCCGACAAGTTGACTCTGATTTGCTCCTCATATATATGTTGTATGGTTGTTGTTAGTAGTATTTCTTGCCAACTTATATTAAGGGTACTTATACTTTAAAGAGCTTCTTTTCATGAAGCAACGATGGCCTAATGGCTAAAGTCACCTACCTTCAGATCAGCTTCGGCAGCGGAGGATAACTTCCCGATTTCGAATCCGGCGTAAAAAATTTTTAGATCCTCCAAATTATTTAAAAAAAATTCCAATTGAATTCCTTTTGAGTCTAAATTACTTTTCCTAATTTTTAATACCCTTTTTATATTTTTCCAAGCTTCCGTTGTGATTTTACATAAATAATCTAAGAACCACTCCTGAACTCGCTACCAGCTGATATTTTTCCGCCCCTCTGCCGTCCCCTTTGCTTTAGATGGTGTCGTATCCATCCCTGGCTTAGGACCATTCTGATGTAACAAAAAGCATACATAAAACACTAACTTATATAATTATTTACTTATATAATAAAAGGATACAATTTTCGGCTCCCACCTCTACCCACCCATAGCCATGGATCTGAAAAGAAAAGAAGAAAGCAGAAAGGAAGAGATAAATCGCCAACAACTATAAACCTTGATGG
Source organism: Metellina segmentata (assembly GCA_947359465.1). Classification (NCBI taxonomy): domain Eukaryota; kingdom Metazoa; phylum Arthropoda; class Arachnida; order Araneae; family Tetragnathidae; genus Metellina; species Metellina segmentata. Next base: position 97,146,219 of record OX375881.1, read on the forward strand.
CATACGTATCTAGGTCATGTGATCCGATTAGCCAATCAAGTTGGACTTGCGTAAAGTACTATCATGGGATTGAGGCGCCTGTCAAAATTAAACCGCATTTAAACAGGCATGTATGTCCTTAAGCGCTACCTGGATTCGATAGAGGGCGCTGATGCTGCCAGAAATATTGGGTCATCCAGAAAGTTCTGCGCGTTTTCAAATCGAAGTTTGCTTTGTTATCACTGTTTTGCTACCGCTGATAAGGAGTGACCTTGATTGAAGCAGATGTTTAAATTCTGTCCTTTCTGCCTACACTGCATAATTATAGCATGTGTTGTGGCATAATTTTTGTTTCACTGCAGTGCTAAGAATGGAGAACCAGAAAGTTAATTTTCGTCATTTTATGCTCTTTTATTTTAAGAAAGAAAAAAATACTAGTCACACTGATTTTAAAATGTGTGCTCGATATATGGACATAGTGCTGTTTCTGAGACCACAGTTCGAAGGTGGTTTGTTAATTTTAATAGTGGAAATTTCATCCTCGAAGATGATGCCCGCTTAACATCGAGAAGGGGACTGCATCCCAAAAAAGTAATGCTTTCTGTATGCTGAGACTACAAAGGAATTGTTCGTTATGAATTGTTGCCACAAAATCAGATAATAAATTCGGAAAAAAACTGTTCTCAAATGGCAGTATTAAAAGCAGAAACCGAAGCAAAGCGGCCAGAACTGACCAATCGTCGAGGTGTTGTCTTCCAGCATGACAATGCTCGCTCCCACATTTCGCTGAATGTCAGACGAAGACTTATTGAGTATGGCTGAGATGTTTTGTGTCACCTCCCATAATCACCAGACCTTGCTCCCTCAGATTTTTACCTCTTCAGGTCACTTCAAATTCTTTGAACGGCCTGGAGTTCAATTCTTTGGAGACTGTCAAACAGCACCTCGATAACTTCTTTACAAATAAGCCTAATGATTTTTCAAAGGAATTTTGCAGCTGCCAGAAAGATGGCAAAAAGTCATAGAACAAAATAGGATTTATGGGATTCAATAAAATTGTCTTATATTTTTGTACTGCTTTGTTGGTATTTATCTAAAAAACGTTTAGAACTTTCCGGATGACTCAATACACTATTCCTGGTAGGGAATTTGAGCACCAACTGCGAAACTGTAAATCCACAAACTGTAATTGTTGAACAAAAATTATGTTTAATAATACTGTTGTTCCCATACTTCCTGTATTTCGTATCTGCACATTAGCGTACCCTGTAACACAACAGGTTGTCGCTTACGGACATACATCCCAGTGTGAAACAGCGTAATCTTGTGTCATCTACCTTCTTCCTAAATTTACCCATTGTGTACGTTGGTCAAATCTTCTGACACATTTGACTACAAAATTCTATCTTCCCAACAGATCTGCTTCCGTGGAGCAAAGCAGCAGTTCAGATGATGACAGTGAATCAGAAGACGGTCTACTTCCGAAGAAAACTCGAAAGGACAAGGTGGTAGTACATTGGGTATCCTACGTCGAAAAGGAACAGAGGGTGTTATTGTTCACCCAAGACGACAGGGTTGCCAGACAAGCCCGAACGGTAAGGATCGATACTTTTGCTGTTCTAATTGCAGGTCTTTAGTCACTTTTAAACTCCGCGAATGCAAACTTCCACGTGTACCTAATATTACTCTGAGAGCATGCAAACGCACGAGAATTTAATTTTTATTGCACAAGCACAATTCCTTGCAATGTCGATATTATAATTATCTAGCACGCGCATAGAATAATATTGAATGTATTTTATATTATGTATTATTTATCTCTATTAAGTGTTCATCTTCATGTATCGAACCAAAACACTTCTCTGTAACTATTTAATACAATATTACTGATTCTCTGATCATCAGAAAAGTTACTAGGATACTCTTCGTCTCCAGGGAAATTTGAATTCTACTCGGATCGCCACATTATCTCCCGATATAAATGGTGGCAGCAATGGGATGTCAATCCCCAACATTAGATGGGGAGGTGTCGAATGTCGAACCCTGACGTCGATATTTCCGACTGAAACTTTTTATTATATTATCAGAAAGGTAAAGGATGCACATAAAATCTCCAAACTCTTTACAGCATCTGTGAGAAGGCATGATGTTTGTTTCTTGTAGGTACACTAAGTTTCATCCTTTTGAGTCTCCCAATATCGTTGCTATGATTTGTTAAGATAGTGAATTATATCTTCAGAAAGTTACAGGAGGCCAGTGCAAATAGCATTTAGTTTAATCAAGACAAAATAAAGCAAAGAATCATTTACTGAACGGAATATATCGAGGAGGAAATTACGATTCTGGATTTTATTCCGTGGCCAACTGTTTTGCAACTTCGTCAATTATTCCCAGTTTTAAAGTTATAAGATCACTTGTTGCAGCAGTAATGTTAACCATGGCTACTCCGCGTTCTGTTTGCGGCAAAGAATGGTAGTGTAGAGTGATTTTTGCGTGTAGTCTAAAATCGTATATCTAGGTCGAAAAATATGTGTTTTCCTCAACAAACATCGACCTTCTAATGAAATAGAAAGTATGCGTCCCATTTGAAGATTTGACACTAGGCTGTGGGATAAAGCATGAAAAAGTAATGTGGTACACATTATTGATTAGTTAAAGTGATTATCCAGCGTCATTGAAACCACTTGAACATTCAAAATGGTTTGTACAATTGTATCGCATGTATAAACCAGACGACCACCTGCAACTACAATTAACGGCAACAGCGATTTATTGTACATGATACGATTCTGTTTACACAGAGGAGTGACTATTGGCAATGAAGAGGCAAAATATCCATTCGCCATGCAAAGATCAAGAACCGAAAGAAGCGGTTTATGTGTGGTTTTCTGTTCCGGGCCGAAAGCACTTTACTTGAGGACACAAAAAGTTTGTGTCGATGGAACAAGAGCATTGAAAATCAAACAGGACTAGTTGAAAATGTCATTGTATCTTGTCCATTTTAACTATCTACGTTTCAGGTGACCATTGGCTCCCTCTAATAGTACTACATCCGTCGTTTCTTCCGCAATATTATTAGTTAGAACTATAAATCGTCTATTGTTAGGACAATTACATGACGTATACGATTACTTGTGTATTTACGATGTCATTTAATTGTTTATTTATCTGCTCGTTCGCAGGCTGTCGATGGTGAGAGAGCGTCTCTGGAGTTTTTCCTGTCTCTGAATGGCCTTGGCCTGTCTCTGGTGAATGACGCCAACCGGGAGCTGGCTTATGCCAGTCTCACTTCGTGCCCAGCCATCTGGGAAATCGAAATCAATCACTCCTGGAAGTTGTTGACTCTTGAGTTGTCTGCATGGCTGGAGGACAAGTGGAATGCCGATCAGCAGAAAGCTCAATTGAAAGACTATCTACAGGTTAGCTTTGTGTGTACATTAAAATCGTTAATCGCCTGCATGCCTTACTTTAAGGGGTTAGGTACCTTTTAAATGTCAAAATATGCAAAAAAATCACTAAATTTCGAAACTTAATATCTCCATGAATAAATTATTTACATACGTGAAATTTTGTATGCAGATTTTAACTACCTTTATCTTTTGTAAACTGTTTTTTTTTAAATTTCTACCCCGTAAATATATTGTAAATTGGACCAAAATGAAATGCATTGATTTTGTTGTTAGACTATTACATGGTGCATTGCGCTCAGTATTCTGGGCAAAATAATTATTATTCTGAGTTGAATTTTTTTATATACTTAAAAATATATAGTATAACTACAATGAAGAACTCTTGTATTTTTTTTTTAATTTCTTATAAAAAAATTTTAATTAAAAAAAAAAACTTGTGACAGACGATAATTTATCATGTTTTACGTGGCAGCGAAAAAGGGAACTGAACTGAATAGATTGTAAAGAGTAAGAGTAAGAAGGAAGTTTTTGACCAGCATGGTCGGCTTCGATTTTTAGCGTTTGGTTACCTGTACCTTATATAACTAATTATTCAAGAAAACCAATAAAATTAGTTAACACTATCCAGTGTCACATTATTTATGTTTTTGGAACCACTATGTTTGATCTAGGTTTTCAGGGTCAGCAGGTAAGTATAATCCCGCCAACCCTTGACCGGCATTTAAACCTATACAGGTAATGTATGAAGCGCTAAAAACTTAATTATTTTTTTTTACAAAAAATTTTTTTTTCAAAAACTTTTAACAGGATAGACAAAAAAGTTGGTCATTTTATACATATATACGGTTTAAATAATCAATTAAAATTTCATGTAATTCTAACCAACCATTCCAGAGAAATCTTGAGCGCAAATGGTAAAATCACAGTTTTGAGGTATCGGCGTTTAAAAACAATTCGATTGTGAAATTCTTTCGCAGTAAAGGAAGGAAACAAATGAAACTGAAAGTAGAAGTAAAATACCTTGTTTTCAGATAAAAATAAAATTAATAAAACAATGTACATGGAGATAGCTTTAGCAGCATAGAGCGGAGTCAAAATACATTTTTGTGATCGCTGATATAGACGAAGTACAAAATGTAAACAAACCATCTGGCTCTAAATGTTTGAGTAAGAGCTTCACTCTTTCAGCAATAACTTTCGTTCTAGAGTGAAATTTTACACCAGGTTTCTTTTTAAAAGTTGTTAAGAAAAAAACAGAGCATTAAAATTAGATCATAATAATTTTTTTTGGTGTTTTGAATTTAAAAGGTTCCTAACCCTTTAAAGAAACACTTTAAAATCCTGTACCAGCTCCTTTATTAAATTGATTTACAACTGCTTCAATATGACAAGCTTTTGATTTGCATTTTAGCACTCCTGCTGGCTATCTCTCCCTACGTGATATCTAATAAAACTTAACAAATCTTAATATACGAGATATCCTGTCATTAGGAAACTAATCAGATCTTGATCGCGTCATCATGAAGAAAGGAAATATCTTGATGGCGGAGTTTCTCGGCATTAGCAGTATTAGTCAGATCTTGATGGACGAGATATCTCTTCGAAACCACTTGGAGGGTTTAAATAGAAAGCATTTTCACGAGAAATGCCCATATGTAGTAATTATAATGTGTTATGTTTAATTTAAACAAATGTAATGGTAATTTTAGTTAACGTCGTAGTAGAGCAACACAACGGGCTATTGACGGCGGTCTGGTACCAGTATCTTAAGGCAGTGGTCCCCAACCCCCGGGCCGCGGACCGGTACCGGTCCGTGTATCAAATGGTACCGGGCCGCCCAAGGAACATTAAATTATTTCCATCTTGTTTACTGTGGTGTATTTATCTCCTGTTTGTGCGGTTCTTATCTATGATATGTCCACTCAAATTAGGAGGCGGTAAATCAGAACTTGAAATTTGTTCTGTTACTAGAGCTTCAATTATGATTTCTGAATTCTGTATGTCTCTATTTTCCAATTTTGACAAATATGACAGCTGTTTTCAAGTTGGCAGACAAAGTAGCTGCATTTAAAGCCAGACTGAAGTTGTGTGGACGGCACGTGAACATTTTGGACATGTTTCTGACATAGAGGGGATTTTAGGTGAGACTGAACCTAAACATTCATTCTCCCAGTTGGTGCACGATCACCTGTCTTTGCTTTTAAAAGAGTTCGAGCGCTACTTCCCAACCACAAAAGACCCACGAACTAGTAAGGAATGGATCCGCTACCCATTTGTCAACAAATCAGGCGAATCTAGCATGTATGTGCAAGAAGAATATCAACTGCTGGAGATTGCAAATGAAGGCGGCCTTAAAACTACGTCGAGGCAACAACTCTGGCAGTGTTCTGAATTGAAGTCATGGCGGAATATCCTGAGATTGCCACCATAGCACTTAAATCCCTATTGCCATTTCCGACAACCTATGTGTGTGAAGCGGGGTTTTCTGCAACGACAGTAACCAAAACAACGGAATAAACTGGACATAAGCAACACACTTCGGATGTCACTGTCTGCTATCACCCCCAGATGAAACCGTCTCGTTGCAAAGAAACAAGATGAGGGTTCAAGTTGATTTAGCGTTCTAGTGAGTTAAAATGTTAAATAACTTTATATTCATTTTTTGGTGTAACTGTATTTTATTTTGAAGGCATGTTTAAATACAATTAAATTAAAATTATTAAATCAAAACAATCTAAAATATAAACAATCAACGTCCCCCCCCCACTAAAAAGGTTGGGGAGCACTGATTTAAGGGATGGATCCAAGGTCAGATGAAGTAAACAAATGTTAAGCAGAAGGATTGTGATAAAAGACTAACAATAAACCTCGAAGATAATCTTAAAATATAACAAGTCAGCATTTTTTTATTCTCCTGAATGCACTGTTGCGTCATGGAAACCCTTCTCTGAGATTTTCTCTCTAAAACCGAGTTTACACCGGATTTGCACATCTTCTCTCACTTCAAACATCGAAGCTATTCCGAGAAACTACATTAACTTTACCGTCAAGATCTCGAGTTGATGTGGCGATTTGGAGAATTTGCAGAGCCAAATTTGTTTTCCGCATTAGTCGGTAAAGATCAAAGGGTTGCAATTTTTTGGAGAGCGTTTACACCCGAGTCGGTCGAAAAAAAAGGGACGAAAAGGGGTCAGCATAGGGGAACGTAAAACGTCCTCGCCACAAAAAGGGAGAGGAATGAATATGCAACTCCAGTGTAAACGCGGCTTTACGTGAATTCGACGTCGATAAGGGAATCGGCTGGCGTGTTTATGACCGAATGGTGGTAAAGGAATGTGATGTAGACCCTCGTTTTTGATCTGTTCAGCGTCGTAAAAACAAGGTACAGGCGAAGTGACTCTTTGTTCTCTCCCCTCGAAAAAGAGAATTGTTGGACTTTTGAGCGTACATTAGCCAGACCAGTTCTGCGTGAATGGACGCAGAGCTGGTCTGCTCGGATGAAACCGCTGGTCTGAAACCATTTTTGTCTCCTACATATTAAGCCTCGAAATTGCTTAAACTGTTAACTTTATAGATATGTTAAATATCTAATTAAATATGCTGTGTATTTTAAAATTGTTTGCAATTGCCTACAAGCCAATCGTCACTTCAATTCATCTCACGACGTCACAGCACAAGTTCTAACTACTTAAATAGTTATAATACAAACTGTGAGACAAACTGGTTTTTTGTAATTGCTAGAGTCATTTTACGGGAAGATTTCGTTTCCCATTCCTCTACAAGAAAAATGAGGTTTGCCTAATACAAACTGTGACTAGACATATATTGGCATTGAGAGTGTTTTCAGACACGTTTAGTGGATTTTATCCTTTTACCTTTCAGTTTAGTACCTAAGCAGAACCCCACATGGAAATATAATTGCAGCCATGTCTATATTTTGTAGGTTGATTTGAGCAAGATGCAGATGATGAAGCCTTTCTTCGGACAGTTACGGCGCTTCTACAGTCCAGCCTTCTGGTTTCAACTCCGGAAGTCCCCTTACCAAACTTACGCTCACCTCAAAATACACAGGTTTCAGGTAAGTAGTGTGCTAAACCTAGTCACCAGTACAAAATTAACTTACCAATAGTAGTATATAACCATCTATTTAGACGATGAAGTTGCTCTATTTGCATGCTTTGCTACATTGTTGACTGGTGGACGTGATTATGAGCACATACACTCCACACAATTGGCCTGCACTCGCTGGAGGGACGAAGGTTGACAGTTAGGTTGTCAATACGATGAAAATGACATCACTTCCAATAACAAACTGAAACTATGATAAGAGACTGCTTTTACTCCTAACACGGCTTCAGCTTTTCATTGCTCCTCAGCCGTCACTTCACACTACGCCTCATAGTTGCGGCTGGGAAACAGAAAATATAGGAGAGCAAATAGATCGTAAACATCCACACATAGGAATACAGTTTTCCCACTCTCACGCAATCATCAATCAGTCAATTAATTCAAACATTTCTAAATTCTAAAGCGGGCAGTATGGTTTTGGGGATAGTTGAATCAACATCGCACTGCAGTAACTCAATGGGCTATTGATCCGGGATGAAACCAAAAGGAAAGACTTTAGGACTACATTCGGTAATTTTGAACCATGGTCAGATGACGAGTTATCCTGAGTTAACATTCCAGTCTCCAAACTTTGACACCTTGCCAACACGGGGACATTTGAAGCTACGACAAATTTAATGTGTACCAACTCCCGAGTTCTCGATGGACTTTGTGTTCCAAGTTTCACCCTCCGGTTTCAGTACTGTTTGGAAAAGCCATCATTACCATTATTTAGTTACAGCATAATAGTTGATATTGCAAACCAACTGCAATACCACCGTAACTACAAAAATAGTTGTGTAATGTAGAAAGGTTGCAAATGCATGCTTTTGTATGCTACACAACTGCCCTCTACTCTGGTATCTATAGTTGCGGTAGTCTTGCGGAAGAATGTATTTACAGTACTTCTAACACAAAACTAGAATTTTGGTTATGGCGGTAACACACTCAGGTTACTGTTAAGCACTGTAACGAATCTCAACTATGAAGCACCTTTTGGCAGACGGAAGTTGTATTTTCTTCACAAGAAAATTAGCTATTTTCCGTTAGTGATAAGTAATAACGTTTCTTATTTTGTTTTCCAGGTGGACAATCAGCTTCCGGATGCTGTCTTTCCAACCGTCATCCATCCCGGAACGACGCCACAGTATGTGGTACGCAGGAGCGGGCCCAAACCCTTCTTCGAAAGTGCGCTCCTCTTGCACACTTCCAAAGCCAGCAAGACACTCAAGTAAGTCGAGATATTTCAGTCAAAGGAATGGGCCTTGCTCATGAAGATTTCATGGTGTACAAAAACCACTCTTAAGTCTAGTTTGGTATACTCCAGCGCCAGATTAGATGGTTGGTTGAAGAGATATGATGAGAGAGATCTACAAGTAGATAACAGTTGTGTTGCTTCAGTGTGATGCTAATTAAAACCACCATATCATTCTACAAGTGGGAAAGCTGTGAACAAACGCAAGGCGAAATAAATTTGATAAAAATATCAGACAGACAACCAGATCAATATTAAAATTTCCTGGTGGATATCTCGACGAGTTATCTTGCCATAAGGAAAATCGACCAAATCTTGATGGACCAGATATCTCGTCATTAGAAGAAAAGTGACCAGATCTTGATCTCGGCATCACAAAAAAATCTTTAATACCTTGATTACGAGAAATATTATCATTCGCAAAAGTTGTCAGATCTTGATGGATAACACGGGAGGGTTTAAAATGGAAACTAGTTGAAGAGAGTGTGATAAAACAATAAGTAAAAAACATTAAGCAATAATTAGTAAAGAAATTAATTAGTAAATCATTATAATAATTAGTAAAGCATTATAATAATTAGTAATGCATTATAATAATTAGTAAAACATTATAATAATTAGTAAAACATTATAATAATTAGTAAAGCATTATAATAATTAGTAAATAAATGTTAATGAGGAATCCCATCTGGTTGGTCTGGGTTTTGTGCTGACAGTCCTTTTGGATAAGTATTCAATAACTCACAAATAGATTACCACAGTTTAATCTTTATTTCTCATAAAAACTCTAGCGCTGGTGTGGGACACTCAACCACCCGACGCTCTCCAGGGACGCTAACTCCCACAAAAGTAAACAATAACAAAATCCCCCGTACAGGGATGGGTACTGCCATCTGGTGGGCCACAACATACTGCCCGGCGTTGAATGTACCGATTCAATGATCTCTTAATACAATTAAACAATATTAAATTATATTCCAACATAATATTCTCAAAGTAAAAACTCATGAATCACACATTAATGTAATAATCACTAAATAATTAAAATGGACTGTAAATACACTTGAATATCAACAATTACTCACATACATATCACAATCAATAATGGATTAATATTAGAAATTAACTCACAACAATTGCCTTTACTCAACATTTATAGGCAATAAGCAAAGTTTAGATATTGGTCTTTTAAAGAAGCCCAATTTAGTTTTTACATTGCAAACACGTACTTTTCCATCCTTACCATAAAATACCTCAGATATTCTACCAAGTATCCAATTTGCAGTGGGCACGTTATCTTCTTTGATCAAGACCATTTCTCCAATCTTTAGATTATCCTTAACAACTATCCATTTTGACCTATTTTGTAGGTGGCTCAAATAAGTGTTGCTCCACCGTTTCCAAATCAGCTGTACGAATTTGGTCACTCTTTGCCATAATTTTAATCTATTGTCATTCATATCAGTTTGATTCGGCTCTATTAAAGAATTGATTGGCCTACCAATCAAAAAATGACCTGGGGTCAAAACTTCTAAGTCGTCAATGTCAGACGTTAGGGGTGTCAATGGGCGGGAATTTAAAATTCCTTCAATTTGGGTAGTTACTGTTAGGAACTGCTCAAATGTCAATTGAGTTTTGCCTACAACACGCTTAAAATGAAATTTAAAGCTTTTAACACCGCTTTCCCAAATTCCTCCGAAATTGGGAGCTCTGGGCGGAAGAAATTTCCATTCAATTGTTTCGGAAGTAAGGTATCCTGCCAAATCCTTACTTGGTTCAGTTACCAACTTCATCAGCTTTTTTAACTCAGAGTTTGCACCTGTAAAGTTTGTGGCATTGTCACTAAAGAGTTTTGAACTTTTACCTCTTCGTGCAAAGAATCGTTTCAATGTAGCAATAAAAGCTGCAGACGTTAAGTCTGTTACCAGGTCCAAATGAACCGCCTTTGTAACCATACATACAAATATGCATACATAAATTTTTTGTAAGGTACCTTTCCTTTGGTTTTTATATTTAATCCAGAAGGGTCCACAAAAATCAACACCAGTAGAATTAAATGTAAAATCTACAGTGATTCTTTCTTTAGGAAGATCACCCATTATTTGTTGTGCTGGAATTGGTTTGCTTTTAAAACAAGTAACACATTCGTGGGCAATTTTCTTACAAATATTTCGACCATTTAATGGCCAAAACTTGTTACGAACATTATATAGTAATGACTGTGGACCACAATGGAAATTAACCTTATGATAATGATTTACAATTATACATGTTAGCTTATTATTTGAGGGTAACAACAAGGGAAACTTTTTATCAAATTTTAAATTTGAATGACCGAGTCTACCACCAACTCGTAATAAACCATGTTTATCAATAAATGGGTGGAGTTGCTTTATCTTACTACCTTTCTCCACCTCACCTTTAACCTTAATGTCCCTTATTTCTTTTGAGAAATACTGGCCTTGACACTCCTTGACCAGTAATGCCTCTGCATGCTGGATTTCTTCCACATTTAGAGGACCTGTCCTCTTCTGATCCGGATGCCTTGCATTAGAAGTGAATCTGAAAACATAGCTTAATACTCGAACTATATTACTATACTTGCTACTAATATTTAACAAGTGATCAAAAACTGTACTAGAAATCGTTGTATTAATTAAACACTTATCAATAACCCTATCAGTTTTTAGTTCAGATGTATAGTGTTCGCTGCAATCACCAGGAATTGTTTTGTAATCACAAGGAATTGTGTCACTTTGTAAATACCTAGGACCACTCCACCAGAGGTCATTATGAATAATTTTTTCCGGTTCCAAGCTTCGGGAAATCAGGTCCGCTGGATTGTCAGCTGAAGAAACGTGATGCCACTGATCAGCTGACGACATCTCCTGGATAGCTGCTACCCGATTTGCAACGAAAGTCTTGAGGCTTAGCGTCTCTGAACGAATCCAAGCCAAGACTATAGTTGAATCAGACCACAAATATATGTTCTTTACTTCTAGCTTCATTGAAGTAAGAATACGTGTCACTAACTTGGCGAGCAACACTGCACCACACAATTCAAGGCGAGGAATTGTTGTACGCCTGATGGGGGCAACACGTGACTTGCTGGCAATCAATCTAACTGCGATTTCTCCAGATGAACTGAAGGTTTTAAGATATACCACGCATCCATAACAGTTCTCTGAGGCATCAGAGAACCCATGAAGTTCTATAGTTACCGCATCTTTCAGAAGTATACACCTGCTAACTTCTAAATTGTTGACTAATGATAGCGACTGGACTAATTTCCTCCAGATCTTCTCTTCTTTCTCGGGAAGAACGTCGTCCCAACCTATTTTTAGAAGCCACAATTTCTGTACAAAAATCTTGGCTTTTGATATTACAGGTCCAAGAAGTCCCAGGGGGTCAAAAATACGAGCTATCGTAGCCAGTACCGAACGCTTGGTACAACTGTCATCACTTATTTTGACTTTAAAAAAGAATGAATCAGTTCTCGGGTTCCATGAAACGCCTAAAGTCTTAACTTCGTCAGGTAAGTTGAAGGAAAACTCTCCATCCTCATGGAACAAAAGATCTCGATCGCTGGCACACCATTTGTGGAGTTTCATGCCAGCTTTTCCTAAAATCTCGGAAAGTTGATGCTGAATATCCTTAGCAGCACTCAGTGTCTCTGCGCCTGACAGGACATCATCCATGTAGAAGTCGTTCATGAGTATAGGCACTGCTAGGGGGAAGTTCTCTGCTTCGTCTAAAGCTAATTGCTGCAATGTTTGTGTTGCCAGGTTTGGAGAACTAACCGCGCCATAAGTGACTGTATTCAATTCGTAAGTTCTGATTGGGGCATTGTAATCATTCTTCCACAAAATTCGTTGGAGTTTTCTTTGGCTAGGGTGTATCCAAATCATACGGAACATCTTCTCAATATCAGCTGTGAACGCAAAGGGATGTTTTCGAAACCTAACCATTATTGAGAAGAGATCGTCCTGAATGACACCTCCGCTGTATTGGAGAGAGTTCAACGAATTTCCCTTCGTCGTCAAGCTACTTGCATTGAAAACGACACGAAGGCGACTGGTAGTTTTCTCTGGCCTATAGACCCCAAGATGAGGAATGTAATACGTCCCCTCTTGCTCCTCAAAATCGCCTATCTCTTTCATGTGCCCCATTTCCTCGTATTCATTTAAAAAATCTCTATATAATTTTAGATAATCGTTATCCCTCCCAAGGCGATTCCATAATGAATTTAACCTTTTAATTACAATATCTTTAGATTTCCCCAAAATTATTGGATCATCTTTTAACGGCATTTTAACGATATATCGTCCCGTTTCATCTCTCAAATGGTTTTGCTTGAAATGATCATTGCAAATTAAAGTTTCCTTACTTTTAGGAATTTCATTTTCAACATTCTCTATCGCCCAAAATTTTGACATAACCTCATCTAAGTTACTTTTATCCCTTATTAGACCACAATGTAAACCACTAGCATGTGCAACTGAAACACTACCTCCAATCACATACCCAAAAACAGTATTTTGAAGTACCAATTTAGAATCTGGGGGATATATTTGTCCCGGTTTCAATAACTCGTAATAAATCTCTGCTCCAAGTAATAAGTCAATTCGACCTGGTACATTGAATCTCTCATCTGCTAACTCTACATTATTCAGACCTATGCAATTAATTTTAAGGAGTTTAGCAGGCGTTATATTTGTAATTTTTTTAACAACCAGAAAATCCAAATCTCGTTTATAACTTTCCGACTCATTTAATAACTGAGCAGACATTTTAGAATTAATAGTCATATTTGTATCACTTAATCCAGATACTACAATGTTGATCTTATCCTTTTTCAAACCTAATCTTTCCACACAGCTTGAAGTGACAAAATGACTCATTGATCCCACATCTAAAAGCGCCCTAACTGGAAATTTATTTCCATATTCATCTTTCAAATAACAAAGTGCAGTGGATAACAGCACTGTCTGACTGTTGTCTCCAACGTAACTAGTACCTGCAAATATCTTTTCCTCACTATTTTGACTTGGGACAAACTCTGCAGCTGCTTCAGATGGGAATTGAGTCGTGTTGTCACTTCTCTGATTGCGATTTGAAATATGAGAATTTTTATAGTCGGACTCCACTTGAGTTTGTTCAGAGTTAAAGTGTAATGATATGTGGTGATTTTTCTTACATTTATAGCAAGAATAATTAGACCTACAATTTTGAACCTTGTGGTGTTGAAGACACTTAAAACAAAGGTTATTCTTTTTTACAAACTCGAATCTCTCTCTTATAGATAATTCTAAATAACCAGAGCATTTAAAGATAGCATGATTATTTTGATTACAAAATGCACATTTGGAACTCTTTAAATCAGATAAAAACACTTTTGACACACTTTTAGAATGATTATTTCTATTATTAACATTTGAATAGTCGAGGGGTTTCCCGCGCGATGTAAAATATAAATCTACTTCTCTGCCCAACTCCGTAGGAGTAAACCAATTGCCCATTTGTCTCACACTGATGTGAGACGCTGTCTCTTTATCTAAATTTTGAAAAATCCTATCAGAAACAATGAGCTGGTTTAAAGTTTCAAATGTATCAACCTTTCTCAGTTTCAGGTAGTAATCCCAACTACTAGTTAACCTTGACGCGAATTGAATGTAAGTTTCATTTGAAAGACGGTTTGCCTTCCTAAAATTTTCCAAACACGCCTGAGGGGTGGGTTCAAATTCCCTTAACACTATGGATTTGATTTTAGAATAGTCATTCAACTCATTATCCGAAATGTAAATAATTACATTCGAGGCTTTTTCTCCCAACAAGTTTAAAAGAATTTCAGCCTTAAATTTCTCAGGAACATTCTTTGTATTAAAGGCTCGCTCTAAAGAATTAAAAAAGAACCCCCATCCCTCAGGTCTACTTGGGATTTTAATTGTAAGGGTGCGAATACTTTTAATCAAACTATCGAGGGAATCGCATTTATCCACATCCTGGGATCCATTACTAACACTGTTTTTTGCATCTGCTCGCATTCGGGCTAGCTCTAATTCCGCATTTACTCTTGCTAATTTTAATTGTTCCAATTCATGTTGACTTTTCTCTTCCGACTTCCTGCCTTCTATGATCGAGTTTGCAATACCTTCGACCATATCAGGATTTTCAATGTAAGCCGAATGGTTGGAAATCAATTTATTTAAAGTCAGCATTGTCATAGAGTCATTAATTGATTCACCTAATTCAATGGCGATCAATCACAAATCTTCTTTCTTCGCCCCTTTAAACATGTTTCACTCTTTACTTCAATCCAAAAGAAAATGGCACATACCTCTGACTTCAATGTTGCACAACAAGCTATCTCCGGCTGCTAGGACCAAATGGTTGGTCTGGGTTTTGTGCTGACAGTCCTTTTGGATAAGTATTCAATAACTCACAAATAGATTACCAGTTTAATCTTTATTTCTCATAAAAACTCTAGCGCTGGTGTGGGACACTCAACCACCCGACGCTCTCCAGGGACGCTAACTCCCACAAAAGTAAACAATAACAAAATCCCCCGTACAGGGATGGGTACTGCCATCTGGTGGGCCACAACACCATCCATGTTAATAGATAAAAATAAGTGTTATCAACTATATTGCATTAAGATGTTATTTTATAAAACTAAGTAGACATTATGGACAATCTAAAATTATACGAGTGCTATAAAGCTAAATATCTGAAGAAATAAAAAGTGTTGAAATGTGGTGATCAACCTTGTAAAATTGTTAAAACAAAAAATAATAATAAATGTATTAAAAATCCATGGTAGAAATTTCCGAGTCTGAAATAGAATGTCTATACTTTTGACCAGTCTCTAAAACCAGCAATGCGTTATTGGCTTTTAAATTATATTAATTATTATATACATTTTTTTTTATCAAGAAGATTCTCCAAATTGACATAAGCTAATCGATTTTTCATCGAACTATCGAGGTTTTGGCAAATATCCGTAATATCTATAGCAACGTTTCGTGGTAACTCAAGCAGATCTTGTCACGTTTCAACAAAGACCGTAAAAATTGTAATTTGTCTGTGTAGCTCATGGGAATAATTTGCTAAAACGTCCTCACCCACTTTTAACATCATATGATTTAAACACACATGAATCACATTAGTTTGTTTTGAAAATAGCTGAAAATTAAACCTTAGAGTTGTAAGTTTTCAGCCTAAAGGCTGGTTCATTTAGCTATACTGGAAACGCCATTATAAGCAAAACGAGCTAAAACTTTCTTTAAAACATTTACGAATCAGAAATTTCTATGGATCAGATGTCTCAAAACCATCTGCCTTTGATAGTGGGTATTGATCTTGAACTTGCTCGATAATTATCATCTATAGGAGGACAGTTTAAAGGTCATTGCATTCTCGATAGTTTAAAGTTGAATTCAACTGATCGTATAATAAAGAGTATTAACTTGTAATTGAATTGTAAATTGTAATTGTAACTTGTAATTAATAATATTAACTTGTAATTGAAAAGTATGATATGGGGGCGCTCATTCTCGTATAGGTTCATTTGAAATGTTTTGTGTTATTTCTAAACATTTTTTGTTGTTGTTATAATAACATAATTTTCTCCAACTCTGACCTTAATTAATTTTCCTGTTTCTCCCTAAAGGTTTTGCAAAGTTTTACTCCAAGGAATGCACCTTCACTTAGATAAAGGCTTTTTACTTTCTTTGTATGACATGTATTCTCGATTTGAAGAAACTCCAGATGAGGTAAGTATTTATAATATGTGCTGCTGAACTCTCTACAGCAGAAATTGCTTTCTAATTAATCTTCCAAGGGCTTTGTTATAAAGGTGGCAGACATTGCTTTTTAATACTATATGAGGTTGGTCATCAGTAAATTGAGATACCTCAAACAGTTGGACAATCGACCAACTAACGGTTTGAAGCACTGCTTATACACCACAGAATTGTTAGATTTCATATAAGAGACTAATAGTTAACCGTAACTACTAGTACTTAATCGTTAACTACTAGTTCTTAACCGTAGTCGGAATTCATTCCAAATCAGCAGCAGAGTAGAGTATAGAGTGTGTTCTGTAGTGGTTTGAGTAATTTTCATTGAAGACCACACAGTTAATACTAAAATATTTTGCATTTATTTTTTTCTCGTAACCAATGTTGAACAGTTTAAAGGTAAGTATACTTTACTTGAGGGATCCACTGCACTTTGGCCAGAGAGTTTCCGTCGGATAAAAAATGGCTGAAACTCTATTTGTAACATCTCGGCCGGAACCTTTTACTTTCTCATAAGTGAACTAGTATCCACATGTACCCTAGTTGAAATTCATAGTATTGTTGGGGTGTGTCGTACGCTTTCAAGAATATCCAGTAGGTCCTTCACCCATCGCTGTCCGTCCTTTTCTTTCTTCGTTAGAGCAAAGCATAAGAACCCCCTTTCGTCTCGACTCTCGATAATCCATTGTAAATCGAAGTTCTGATCACACATGGAAGTAAGCAAGGGATCACGGAGGATCATGACAGTTCTAATACTTCTTTGTGTCATTTATTTGATTCTATTATTAATCATTCCTTTCTCCATGACTGTACTACACGATGCCCCAGCGATCTTTCTCGTTCTTCTCTCCGGCCTTCTTTTTCACAATTGCGTGCCATTGTGTTTTTTTCTTTGATTGGCGCATCTTGGACAAAAATGACCCTTGAGCTATAAACCCCAAAACAACCACAGGTCTCTTGTAGCACAACACAACGAGGAACGACAAGCTGTACCGTTGTGAAATGTCACCCCCCTCCCTCCTACTCCGTGTATAGAAGCCACTTATGAGCGGTTGGGGACTGTTATTACTGAGGATAGTTAAAGATTTGGATAAACGATCAAGAAGAGACTGGACCATCGTTAAGAGCTAATGCGTCTTCTGCACATTTCAGGGATCGAATCATACGTGGATCTGGTGCTAATGCAATAAGCTTTTTATAAGTTTTTAAAGGTGCGGGTTTTTTACTAAATGCATGATATCTTTGTTACATTTGACTGAGTTCAGGCAATGAGTTTAGTTTGAGTGAATGAGTTTAGGTATCCAAATGGAACTAGGTTCTTCATCATTATATGTACAAACTGTAAGTAGTAGGTACATAGTAGTACAGTGAATTTTATGTTTATTCTTTTAATTATTGTTGCTAAAGACCACTCAACACGTTATACGTCACAACGTCGTTGCTTGCGTCTCGCAATCAGATACACTTTCAGTGGTATCTAGGCGATAATCGGGCACACTTTCAGTGGTTTAGGCTCAGTAATTAATCGTGATACTTTACCCTCGACTGTCGACTCACTTAAAATCGCCAGACTACGATGTGTAACATTGACCACATTCTAAGAGCATTTGTTCGACTAAACTGAATCGGCAGTTCGAGTATCTACACTGGCGCTCACTAGAGTCCTCTGTTAGTAGTCTTGGTGGCTTGTGTAGTTGAAATGACTAGAACCTCTGCCTGAAGTGTCTTTGCAGTGTGCGGGGACTACAGTACTTACAACTATCCGTAAGCATTTTTACAAAAAACAAATATAAAACTGTTAAGACTTTCAAACCTCTGGGTGGTTGTTTCGACATTATATATAGTCATTAGCAAAACTGACCAGGTCTTGATGAACGAGATAGATAACTCGCTGAAGCCACTTGGAAGGTTCAGTTTAATTTTAAGTTTTAGCAATACTCTAGATATACTTGACTGTATATGATGACATAAATTACACTTTTAACAATTTTATACTTAGGTCACACGGCTAAAAGAAGATATGAAATTGGTACACGCAGCTTTATTTGACATGGATCAGGTATGAAAACGTTTGGACTTCAACTACAGTAATATATTATCGAACTCGCTTTATAAATTCTTTCACTTAGTAAAAGCTATGAATTCATAAATGTATATTGTATTTCAGACCGCAAGAAGGAGAATGAGGAAGGGAGTTTCATTTGAATATATTCATCTATCCCCTATAGTGGTAAGACTACTTTTTAGAAAATACTTTCAAATCATAAATGATGGATTAGTTGTTTTACTTTGTTGTAGGTGCAAACCTAAGATTTTTCTGTGGGTGGTTGTGTGGGGGGTACTTTTGTTTCACACCTATTGCTTTCGACAGCATGGTTACCTCATATTGACCCCATTCCAAATTTCTTTTGGTGTTAAATTATGGTAAATATCGTAGTTTTGCGCCACCACAACTGTGGGTTGACCTGTCCCCTCAAGATTCGATTCATGGTTCCTTTTCTCGTAAATAAAATATGAAGAAATTAAAAAAGAAAAACTGGACATTGAAACTAATCTAGCTTAAAACTCCAACCTACCGGTGTGGAATACTTTTTAGCATATTTACAAAACTTCAATTGATAATCTTTTCATATGAGTTCAAATTTAATTTTTATTTGTGGGTTTGTGCTGTACATCAGCTACCCCCTTGTATGCGTCACTGTGCTTCGATGTGAATTATAATTTCATACTTGTCAAATTTTTCGAATTTTCCAGAAGTCT
Source organism: Metellina segmentata (assembly GCA_947359465.1). Classification (NCBI taxonomy): domain Eukaryota; kingdom Metazoa; phylum Arthropoda; class Arachnida; order Araneae; family Tetragnathidae; genus Metellina; species Metellina segmentata. The sequence goes on from OX375881.1 coordinate 97,165,529, forward strand.
TCCGGAAAAAACGCCAAGTTTTCTGGTCGTCTGAACGAAAAGTATTTTCCCGATTTTTGTTTATGTAAAAAATTTTCTAATTTCCAAAACAAAAGCGCCAATTTCAAAGTTTTTATGCAAAGCATCCGAAATTATCGCTAGATCGTTGTAAAGTTCTTATGTATAACCCTAACTTTCAGTTAAAACCTACCAGTGCCTCTAAAACACCCAAGAAAAAAGTTTAATTGCTGAATATTACATACATTTGACTCCATTTTTTATATATATAATACAGCCAAATTGCTATTTATTAGCAGAGTTACTTTTTGTTTGTTTTCATAATGCCCACATTGTTACAGTTTTCACTGATATGACACTTTTAATTAATCTTCATTATACATTTACATATATATATAGCAGTACAATGTCTAACGTACAATGTCTAATGTTTTCACGCTATAGATACACTTCAGCTTCAGTCCTCGAGGTACTGTGCACAGAGCCACTCCACATACACCCTCGTGGCAGGGAGACGTTGTAGATCTGCTGTTGAATTCCGTTGGAGCAACCCTGACAGAAGTCAAAGACATTGAACTAAGGTACTTCTACTTTGATGTCTCTTTAGGTATACAATAACATTATAAATTGCGCATACGTCTATATAGTTCTTTTATACTTGTCCCCAAAGATGTTTGGCTGTTGGGGTTTTTATGGCGCATGAGTAATATTTGGCAAAGCTGCACCGAACACAAGATAGAACACTTAAAATTAAAAAAATGTCATTAAGGGGGAAAGGGGGATGAGAAATAAGATGATCACACCGGAATCACAGTAAATCACACCGGAAAAGAAAAGATTATTACTATCGCTGGTCCATGTCAACAATAAATTTTTGGTTTGCGAAAGCTGAGGCATTCCGACTGTAGTATGTTCTCCCCGCCAATAAAATAATGATTAATGTAGTCCAAGACATGCGCAATAATATGGGTTTTTTTTCCAATGGCGGGCACATATGAACTTAATCATTGGCCACTACAAGGCCGGAAGTGATAGAGCACCCAGTGGGAGAACCATCATTGCACCTAACAAAGGACAACACAATTTTCATCCATGGCCTGACCCCGGATTAGAACCAGGAACCTTCCTATCCAGCGGCCAACACCTTAACCACTAGACCGGTTGGTCGGCTAACAATAACATGTACAGCCAATGCTTTAAAATTAAAGCGCTCAACAACCTCACAAAATAATACTTATCTAGTAAAGTGTTAAAAAATCTAATTTTTATGTACATCTATTACTCTAATAGAAGACTGATAAACCGGAGTGGCATAGTATAATTTCAACATTTGACTGAAAGCTTAGCACAATACTTTAATTTCTTTAAATTAACAAAGATATTAAATGTTTCCATTCAAAATACAGGATGGCTTACTTCGAGCGTCGAGGGCTCTTCTGCAAGCCTCGAGAGGTGGTATCGGAGATTCGTAGCCACTACAAATCACAAGCCATTCAGCAGATGTACGTGTTGGTGCTGGGACTGGACATTCTGGGCAATCCATTTGGTCTGCTGAAGGATTTCACCAGAGGACTAGGAGACTTTTTCTATGAACCTTATCTGGTATGGAGTCATCATTTCTTCCCAAGCGTTATTTTTTATTTGAAAATTCAAGGATGATTCAAAAAGCAAAGGCAATTTTATTTTTTCATAACAAATATACAATTATACAATCTGTGCAAGTTTAATTATTTATTTTCCAACTAGAATACCCATTACTGTACACAATTTTTGTAGCGGTCAAGAATGAAATTCTATCAAAAAATGTTTGGGATGAACCATGCCACATATTTGGTAGCCAGAACAGGTGGAGTTTCTATTAGATGGTTTGTTTCTTGCTTCCAGACCCATAATGACTCACCTAGATCTCATCCTCAGAGTCTTATCCACTCCAAAACGCTGGGATGTTCTTCGTAAAATTAACTTGAAGTGACCATTTCTGGTTGTTTGCGTTGATTGGAAGTAGTTAGTACCCATATACTTCCTACACCTTTGGGTACCCCTGTTTTAATGCACTGGTCACATTCAATGACTGCATTGTCAAATAGTATTCGAATAGTAAAATTCGTCGATCGTTGATAAATATGTTAACTCTCGTTATGTGATCCTTGTTATGCGAGGTTGATGACTGACTACAGAACTACAGATGGCTTACTACAGTTAAAATTCTGACTACAGATGGCTTACTACAGTTAAAATTCTGACTACAGATGGCTTACTGCAGTTAAAATTCGGACACAGAACTAGCGATGGCTGACTACATTTAAAATTCTGACTACAGAACTACAGATGTCTGACTAGAATTAAAATTCTGACTACAGAACGCAGTGTTTTCCTTGTGGTATTTTTATGATACCATTTGTGGATTAGACGACTGGATCTGAAGATCACCAATATTCGGATTAATAAAAGTGTTTAGAAAAGGATGCACTAATTATTTTAACTTCGAAACGTAATTTATAAACAAACGTAACTAACAAAGATCAATATACGATGCAAAGGTACAAGGGCGAATAACCAAAACTATCTTAACATAGCATTGAATAGTATAGTTGTACGCACAAGCGAGTTCTTATCGTCGGTGCGCTATCGACGCGGATCAGGTCGAGATCTGCAAATCGATATTGTTGAAGATTTGCATATCCAAGATCTAAGTATCGAATGTATTACTGAAAATTTGCATATCCAAGGCCCGGTGCACACATCGGTTTTTCAATGTGCGGCGCCGCTGCCGCTACGCAAGTGTGGTTTGAGATTTTGTACCGCAGTTCCCCACGACGCCGCACATGCGTCTCCGTTCTGAAGTACCTAATTTTCATAAACAAATGGAATATAAATAATAATTAATAAATGGTTTTATGCAGTTCCGTCAATATTGTTTTAAAACAAACTTTTTTTACACCAAGTAAGCGAAATAAAGATGTTTTCTTCGATAGAATATTTATCGCAAATGGCGCGAAATGAGTTACTGCGTCATTTCACGGTTATGTGTTCATAGTTGGGATTCGGTGCCGCTGTGGCGCCTCACGTTGAAAAACCAGATGTGTGCACCAGGCCTAAAAGTGTGTGCACATTTGTGAGCCAAACCGTTCGCGAGCCGCTCGCGAACCATTCGTTGAAGTTATTTTCACAACGAGCTTCCAGCGATCCATGTGAAAGGTAATGGTAATTTTAATTAGCGTCGTACTAGAGCAACACAATGGGCTATTGACCACGGCCATGGGATAGGAAGGAACCAACCGCGAACCATCAGGCAATCACCGGTGATGGAGACTCTCGAGCATAAAGTAAAGCAACGAATAGCTCACGACGTCGTCCAAATCTGAACCGAGAACGCCTTTTTGTTCGCGAAACACCAACAGGAAGCGGATAGCCACGAGCTCTCGTTTGGTGCCCAAAACCCCCGTCCAAATCATGAGAACTAGAGGCTCGCGAACGGTTCAGCTGGTAATGTATATGCAGCTTTAGATCGCCACGTCCTCAACGTTGTAATCAACGACTGGATCATCATCTTTAGAAGGTAATGATTTAAACCGAGCTAATGCTAGAGTGATGAACAACGGCACGCGTGTGTGATAAGTCTGCAGAACTCATAAATTACCACCACTCGACTAACCTATATCTTCAATAATTACCATATCATACCAGGATTGCCTTTGCTTTTTGATTTACCTCGCAAGTCAGGTTGATGGTAATATGCTTGTGAATTACAGGGTTCGATTAAAGGACCGGATGAGTTTGCGGCTAGTCTAGCAACTGGGGCACAAAGTCTTCTAGGACACGTTATAGGTGAGATGCCCAAATCAGAACAGTCACTGGTTCTGGTTCCTAAGAAGTACATCATTTAATGATTCTTCTGAATCGATGTATGATAGTAAAATGACTCCATGCAATTTGTATTTGTAGGTGGATCAGCTGGAGCAATATCCCTTGTGACTGGATCCTTGGGACAAACATTCTCTGTACTCACTTTTGATGAAGATTATAGAAAGGTATTAGTATTTTAAAACTATCGATATTCTCATAACCGGGAAATTACCGACAAAAATTCTCAGTACCTGGCTTTAGTTCTATTTTTTTCCTTAGACTGAACACTAATTGGGTAATTGTTCCTAACAAGAACATTCAATGATAAAATAACAAGTTATTTTGTACATTGCGTTCAGAAGCACCAAACATGACAATATTTGGTAATGTGATATATTTTGGGACTGTCATACTCTCCTGATGCATATGTATTAACCACAAAATAAAGTCCCAAATTAATTTCCAAGTCTGAAATAGTAATCCTTTTCGCGCAAATAAAGAAAACAATAAAAAAAGGGAATCTCTTTGTTGTGAATTTAGCACTTCTTTACTGATGGCTGTCGATGCTATTTCCTATTCTGAGGGTATTTGCTGCTTCTGCAATCGTATAAATTCATCTCTGAAAATAGGATAAATGTCGTATAAATTCTTCTTTGATCGTAAGAACATAAATCTAATGTATAAAATGTCATAACTAAAATGACAGGTAATAACTTTTGGGTAACATATAACCTCATTGATCTCCAAAACCGTTTTTTTTTCGGTGTTTCGTTATCGGTTTTTAAATGTAGTCAGGCCACATTACCAGCTATTATGACGGGCCCTTGTCCACCTCACTCATGTCCTTTTTACACTATTTATGTTTAAACAGACATTTTGAATTTTTTGTAAAGCATTTTGCACAGTTTAATCCTAAAACATACACCATGTAGGTTTATACGACTGATATATACGATATACCATACAGCAAACAAGACATTTAGGTAAAACATTGTTGAATAAACAAAAATAAACATCTGGTTAATAAACATAAATACTAGTAACATACAGTTCTAATATCCGGAAAATCAAAATGTTATTTGTACATGTACAATTCTACAAATGAAATAAAAATAAAAAATCAAAGCAACATGAGTCCATCTTTTACAACAAACCTGAATAAATTATTTTACATTTCTCTTGCTTTCATCACGGAGAATGAATGTTACATTTTAGGGATTTCTACACTCTAATTATACATGTGAGAAAGTTATTTTCAACATCGTGGCCAGTTTTATCAATTTTGTTTTCTAATTACATTTTTACCCTTTTGCGGGTCCTTCTGATCCACGGTCCCCGTTTCTACGGCAATGGTAGCATCGCTCATAGGTGGGGGGGGGGGGCTGTATGTAGTACACCATTATAATAACACGTAGGTTTTATATTGTTTATATTGAATTTAATACAGATTGATAGAGATGGATTAAGAAACCATAGATATATGAACAAATCCAATTTATTATACCCCCCATTTAGTGATTATACAATCTCTTTCCTCGTAATATGTTCAACAGATTTTCAAGTTAATAAATGAAATACTTCAACTAACTTGAATCTCTTTCTCAATGCAGAATTTTCATATGTAAAGTAGACAGTTGTTTCTACTGTGAAATAAATTTATTTTCATTTGTCTTTACCAGTTGAGATATAAAACTTCAAGCGAACTGATTGTATTGATAAGTCATTTCTTTGCATTACTTTTTTACAAAACAGAAAAGACAGCAGCGTATGCAGCTAAAATCCAACGCACTTCCCGAAGCCCTTTGTGTTGCTGCCAAAAGCTTCGTTCTTGGAGTCGGTCTTGGTCTATCAGGCGTTGTAATTCAACCAATCACAGGTAAGAGGCTATTTGATTCTATAACTAAATACAGTAGAGCAAAAAATTATTATAACACCCTTTAAATTGTAGACTTTTTGAAATGAAGGCCACAAATGTTTCATAATACCCAAAAAATATTTCATTGTATGGCGACAGCTATTGCATCATACGCTCATTGTAGTGTACCGTCATGTAAGAATTTAACGGACAGCTGGTTTAAAATTAAACTATTTATTTACATAAATTAAATATTTACAAGAAAATTTAAAAAGATAATTAAGGGCACAGCCATCGACAACCGAATCCTGCCTGAAGCCAAAGTAACAAAATGGCACACAGAGACGTCTGTCTCTCGTCGAAGCTCGAGTCCGAATCCCTCCTAAAATCCACGTTCGCTTCGCAGAACCGCCGCTGACAACGAGAGGGGGGTGAATTCCGAGCCCTCTAGAGATGTTTATGTCCTCTCCAGAACAGAAACACCCCCACACAGATGCGAAAACCGTCTGTCATGCCGACTTGAGTTCCCCACAGCAAAACTTCATCCCAGACATGGGATTAGGGAACCGACGGAAACTCCAGCTGTGTCTATGGATCAAATGGAACGCTGGGCCGCCGATGAGAAAATACTCTCTTTCGGTATTTTGTGAAAACCCGCACGTGCAAAGTCTGAAGTTGTTTTTGCGTTTCGAAACATTCCAGCGTCCACGTGTTAGGGAAAAGGGTCGGCTAGTACCATATGGTACAGTAGGAATCATATGTAGGTATGCTCTCATATGTAGGAATCTCAACAGACGTTGTTGGTTTAAAATATAAAAGTCAGGCGATGGTAATTTGGTAATTTTTAATTAACGTCCTACTGGAGCAAGGTAACGGGCTATTGACGACGATCTGAGATCAATCTTTCATGGGAAAGATCCGAGTACAACACCACGTAATTTTGAACCACGGTCAGATGACAAGTCGATGGAGTTTAGCGAGCTTGCGCTCTAAATTGTAGAATTGTCGAAATGTAAGCAAACTATTCCATAATAACCATAAATATTTCATAATATACGACAGCTACTTCCTCATATGCTCATTACGGAAATGTAGGCAGCTCAGCAGACTTATTGGTTCAAAATATAAATGTCAGGCGTTGGAGTTTAGTGAGTTTGTGCTTTAAATTGTAGAATTTTCGAAATGTAAGCAAACTATTTCATAATATACGACAGCAACTGCCTGATAGGCTCATTACGGAAAAGTAGGCAGCTCAGCAGACGTTATTGGTTCAAAATATAAAAGTCAGGCGATGGAGTTTAGTGAGTTTGCACTTTAAATTGTAGAATTGTCGAAATGGGTAAGCAAACTATTCTATAATAACCATAAATATTTCATAATATACGACATCTACTGCCTCATACGCTCATTACGGAAATGTAGGCAGCTCAGCAGACGTTATTGGTTCAAAATATATATGTCAGGCGATGGAGTTTAGTGAGTTTGCGCTTTCAGTTGTAGAATTTTCGAAATGTAAGCAAACTATTCCATAATAACCATAAATATTTCATAATATACGACAGCTACTGCCTCATACGATCATTACAGAAATGTAGGCAGCTCAGCAGATGTTATTGGTTCGAAATACAGTTAGGCGATGGAATTTAGAGAGTTTGTGCGTTCTTAACCAACTTCACAGTGGAGAGTACTCTGTAAATGACAATTAAGGAAAAGGGAAGTAATGTTGGAGTTGGGCACTCTTCGATCATGTTTTGGTAAGGAAGCCCCGAGCTTCACATTATAAGAGACTCGTAAAATAAATAGTTAAAAATCAGTCCGCTAAGGTGGTTAAGAATTTAGAGGACTTTAATTGGATTGGAAGACCTGTTAAGATAGCTTATTGGTAGAAAATGCGGGGTTTCTATAATGTAGTACGTGCGTCTCAAGTATTGTGGTGGAATGCAAACACGACGAGAAAGGAAGAAGAAACAAATATCTCGAGAGGAGTTTTGAGCATTAGGTCACAAACTAATAATTCCCCAGAACATATACATAAGTAGGCGAATAAATATTTTTATTTCATTTGGCCGTTTAATGCAGTGCTCCCCAACCTTTTTATCGCCGCGGACCGGCCCGCTGGGGGGGGGGGTGTACGTTGATTGTTTATATTTTAGATTGTTTTGATTTAATAATTTTGATTTAATTGGATTTAAATATGCCTTCAAAATAAAATACTGTTACACCAAAAAATGAATATAATGTGATGATTTAACATTTTATATAACTCACTAGAATGCTAAATCAATAAAATAGTTTCCCAACCACAAAAAACCCACGAAGCGCTCGAACTTTTTTAAAAGCAAAGACAGGTGATCGTGCACCAACTAGGAGAATGAATGTGTAGGCTCAGTCTCGCCTAAAATCCCCGCTAATGTCTGAAACATGCCCAAAATGCCTCTGTTCACGCGCCGTCCCCACAACTTCAGTTTGGATTTAAATGCACCTACTTTGTCTGCCAACTTGAAAACAGTTGTCACATTTGTCAAAATTAGAAAATAGATATATACAGAAGTTAAAAATCATAATTGAAGCTCTAGTAACAGAACAAATTTCAAGTTCTGATTTACCACCTCCTAATTTGAGTGGACATTTCATAGATAAGAACCGTACAAACCCGAGAGAAATACACCAAAGTGAATAAAATGGAAATAATTTAATATTTCTTGGACGGCCCGGTACCATTTGATCCACGGACCGGTACCGGTCCGCGGCCCGGGGGTTGTGGACCACTGGTTTAATGTACTATTTAGTAGCAAATACTTTTATAAAATGTAATTTGTGTGATGTGGGAATGCGAGACCAACCGGTATAACTCTTGTACATGGTCTCAACTACTGAGATACTGCTCTAATCACGATGTAATTCCTCTCTCAGGTGGTCAACAGGAAGGACTGGAAGGATTCTTCCGAGGTATAGGTAAAGGCTTACTAGGTCTGATTACAAAACCAGCTGGTGGAGTGATGGATATGGTCAGTATGGCCTTTGATGGTATAAGAAGGTAATACAATCTTTCCCCTTCACTACAAACGCTTTTTTTTTCTTCACATTCTTAACGTTGACTTTCTTACTAATATAGTTCTTTATTCCCACAGAGCTTCTGAAATGGGAGAGAGTGTTGTGCTGCGCATGCGCTTACCCAGATATATTAATCCCGCAGAGGTATAATTTTTCTTTTTTATTCGAATCTTTAATAGATCTAAAAGGATTGAAACTTTCCCTGATCTCTTTCCTCTCTAACATGAGAGGCAATAAAATAACTGTGGAATACGAGACATAATGATAGATTATTACAGTACGAGATCGGATGTGTAGGTTATTGAAACACGAGCTTCCATTTTAGGCTATTTAAATGCGAGACACGATGTAGAGTCATTAAAATTGAGGCAGGAAGGAAAGATTTTAGATAGTATTTTAACCGCCTTCCTTGGCTAACTCACTTTTTAGGTTTAGGGAAACGATTAAAAGAAAGAAGGACCATTTTAAATTTAAATAAAAAGGTTTATTGACATAAGTAAAGACAATTAAGTAAAGTTACAGAGGAGATAAACTTGGTTAAATGGATAGGATGAATCTCGCACACAAATGGCGAACGCCGGGGAAGTGAGATGCAAGTTTAGACAACCTGCACTCGAGAAAGCGAGAAAACGAAGTGGTTCCTAATCTCTCTTCAACTACCAATATCCTTGTGGTGCGCATGGCGCCATCTCTTGGTAGTATAATGAGATGAAATCTGACTGTCACAGTATTATATAAAAATCATAATAATAAAAAGAAAAGTAAGGTTTATAAAATACTTTAAGTAGAAGATAATCTCAATTAGTAAAAAGATGTTGGAACCCATGTTTAATTACAGTTATGTCATCAGGAGTTCAAGATATCCAAGATAAATAAAAAAGATCATTGCCTCATCGTTAATATAAAGTAGACTTGCGTTATAATGAGCGGACCTTCGCTCCAGAGACGTTGTATCAAATGGTCGTTGTGAAACATTCCTGTTTTTCCATTATATTTCCATCAGGGTCTGGAAAGGGAATGTCTATTTTCAAACCTTATGAATTTTTGCAGTTTCAAGAGTTGCAAATCACTCCGTTGTTTAAAAAAAATCCTTAATGAATAGCAGTATCAAATTAAGAATGAACAATAGTTTAGAAGAAATTAATATCTAAAATGTAACACTGAATATCTATAAAAATCAATTTAATGTGATGTACTGCTGTACATATTTAGTAACAATTTGTTTTTCCTGTTTCACATTATGGCCAAAAGTGTACTTAAAGTAGAATGTTATAAAGTTTAACAACCTCCATTTTCCGAAGATGTTTTCTATCGACGCTTTACAATATTATTTATTTTGCCTTCATGAATAGTGCTTACTCTCGGGCAGAGTTAACATCGCTAGCTAAGTGGGAACTAATTATCAGGTCTCCACTAAGAACCTTAACGAAGCAAGTCATTTGACAGTACGACAAGACTCGAAATCCCACTTAAAAACCCTCAACGAATCAACGAAATAGCCTCAACTTAACTTTTAATAAGTGTTCAAGTGTTTGACATATATTTCTACACTGTTTTTCTCAAATGTTAACTGTGCCTCTTTGATTCTGTCAGGGTCTTCGGCCATATTCTCCATACCTCTCTTCTGGGTGCCATCTGCTGGAACAAGTAAGCAAAGGACATTATGCGGAGACGGATGTCTACTGGGCTCATGCTGCCCTCACTCCCCACGATAGAACGAGAGTCGCCCTGGTAACGGACAAGTAAGTGGACTAGACCAGAAACACACACACACACATAGCCATTAATCCCATCTAAACCTTGACTAGTGTTTTTTAAACTTGTTTGGTTCAAGGCACATTATACCTAAACGTAAATCTATACGACTACTTTGTTTTTCCAAATTCTGTTTGAACTAAGTTAATCCTCCCAATTTAAATTAAATAAATATTCCAGCCACTTGTATTTCAAATAACTATTCTATTAATTAAAACATCAAAATTAAGAATGGTAATTACATTTGTGAACAAATAGAGAAAAAATTGTTGCAAACTGAAATATATTTTTCTCAGAAGAGCATAAATATGACTTGAAAACTATGACTACATAAAAGCCAGATCCATTACTTCTTGAAGGACGGAAACTAGAGACATGATTATTATTTTCCCTCTTAGAATGGTAATTCCTATTGTGTGTTTGCATTTTATCTGTTCGTTCTGAAACTAAAATCCATTATACCATTGACAGTTGAAAACCTCTTTCATTTTTCAAAACATGTCCCGATTTTTCGATAGTGATGTCAACCAATAACCTTTTTTTCATAGGCAAACTAAGTTTTTTTTTAAATACCTTCTAGCAAATGTTTTATTACTCTTGTCGTTTCTAAGTATCACGGAACACCTAGCATCATCTCGAGAACACAAAGGAGTAGTCACACATCTGCGGCTTTCTTGGCAGTCACGACACAGTTTGAAAATCTCTGAATTTAGGCTCTTGCTGGAAGAGACATTTTCTATCAAGCTAAATGAAGGTGACAGAAATGTTTCTGCAGCGATACACAATTCCTGTATGTATCCCTCATCGACCTTCTAACGAAATTGACGGAGCATGTGGGAGGAGTCACTGTTGTAAAATCTCTGAAGAATAAATCACGAGGAGATACGAATTCACTTTGCCGTTTGGCTGTCAGTTCACAGACTAGTGTTTTTGATCACGGTGGATAATCGCTTTAACAAATCAGTTAATTACGATTCATGCATTTAGCCACAACCACGGGACATATCTTCAAACCGAGCAACTGGAAGAAATAGCATGCATTTTAGGGTTCATGCTCCGTTTGTTTCATAAGGTCGACGATATCCCGAACGTGTCGTCAGAGAGTGGTTTTTGGAGAATATGGTTTCATTACTTTGCCAAACATTTCAAAGAATGCATTCCGATTTCATGTACGACATTATATGATCGAATCCAATTAGATTAAACACCAAACGTTGCCAAAATGGCGATAAACACTGAAATGTATCACCGCTAGAACTTTTGAATAACAGAAGCAAAATCTTCCCAGGTTGTCTGGTTTGTTTGTTCACACACCCTTATCTAAAGCCGTGTTTATACCGGAGTTCTAATGATTTTTCTCCTCCTTTTTGCATCGAAGACGTTAAATGACAACTTTTGATTTCCTTTTTCGACCCACTCCGATGTAAACACTTTGACAACACATAGGGTTGAGCTCTCTTCTCACCCTTTTGTAGAGAAGAGTGATAACCCCTTTGTGTTATAGACAAAATACTAGCGATTAGAGCAAAATGTCACAGGGAGCAAACAAAAGACGGCGTGAACCACGGGGCGCCGAAGTGCGGAGGGTATCGTGTGATTGTCTGCAACACGGAAAGGGGACAAAAGAGGGGAGCATTTTCACCTCAAATCTCGTCATAGAGAAATGTTCCCCAAAACTGTTGCAGTCCTTTGATTTTTACAGACTCCTGATGGAAAACAAAATTAGTGTTGCTAACACGCCAAATCGCCACCCCGACACGAGATCTTGACGACAAAACTTGTGTCGTTTCTTGGACTGTCTTTGATGTTTGGAGGGGGACGTGTTTGCAACACTCCAATGTAAACGCGGTATTAGTGTGGCCACCACGAGTTGAGACTTCGACAAACCTCACAGGGCGAGTTCATTTCACTGTTGGTGGAAACAGAATTTCTCCTTATTGTTGCAAATACGAAAATCCTGCCAATATTTCATTTGCTGTCTGGTTTGATGTCATTCGAATTCGACCCAGGCCATCTAGAGATGACCTATCCTCCATCCTACTCTCTTGTGAAGTCACCAAAGTTCACCACGGTAGTATCAGTAACTAGCTGAATAACACGGCGTTTCTCGAGTTTGAAATATGATCGCGAAAGCTAAAATATAACAGCGTCATTTCGATGTGTTAAATCATACACAAACCCTGTAGAACATGTTTTCTTTTCAATGTCAATTTATTGCAGAAAAACAAACTTTAGGTTTTAATATTGGGGCTTTGAGGGGCACTTTCAGGACTACCAGTGAGCTAATTTTCATGGCTACAGATTGGTCTGAAGACAGGAAAGAAATGGCCTAAGTTTTCCGCAGTGTTCTAAAGTATAAGTGTACCAAATTAAGTGTGGATTGGTCAAACGGTGTAGATTTGTACAGAGAATACATAATATCTATATATATAATTCTCTTACGTGGCACGCAAAAAAGACGTTATTTGCTATCGCGTTTTGGCAACATTGTACGATTGTTTGTTTGTCACGAAGCCTCGCTCTTCAATTGCATTTATAGCGTTATCGGATGAAATTTTATTGAAAAAAAAAATGAAATTTTAGTCGAGCTGTTGCAGTTTATAATAGAAGTCAAAGTGGAGGATCTTTTCAGGACCATTTAAAAAACGGTCCTTTTCAGGGCCAACAATTATAGTTCAACAAGACGCACTACAACTTTCGGCAACAAACTCAATGAAAAAGTGTGGGTCGTTTGAGTGCTGGGAAAATGTACACACAAACAACATGCTGGGTATTCAATTTCCAAAGCAACGCTCACATTTCGAGTCAAAATTTGCACAAAGTTTTCATTTGAATTCTGATTTTAGAGATACTGTGTATATTTTTTCTGTAATACAGCAAATTTAGATTTGAAAAACATTTTTTTTGGTAACATATTTTGTAAACAATCCATTCTGCTAGGACACATGTCTTCATTGAGGCGAGCGAAGGGAGCATAGGTTCGCGCAGTGAACCAATGAGGATTGCGAAGCAATCCTCCGGGGGTTGGCGAGCGTCAGCGAGCAGGGGGCAGGCCCCCTAGTACGTATATATAATTTCTAATACAAGAGGAAATTCAAAAATGTGCTGTCTGCAGCTTTCATCGCGCTTGGATGGTTAGTTTTTACCTTCGTTTTCTGGTTAAATACCCCTGCTTTTTATTTTGATCTTTAGTTAATTTGCTGATTTCAATTATATAAATATTTACCAGTCAGAGGTAGTGGCAGTTTTAGCACACTCCTCTGACAGTGTGTTATATTATTATTTTTTTTAATTGTTGTAGAGAGAGAGCAAACTTTCTTAAAATGTTTTATTGTTTTTGATTGTTATAAATATATATATATATATATATATATATATATATATATTAATACGCTGAAGCTCAGTTAACGCTTACCGAATTTCTTTAAATCGTATCGCCTGCTGCCACGCGACATAACAGTAGTCATACCTCACCTAAAGGCGACCACACTATAATCCGGTCATTCTATGTATAAATGAAGTGACACATTAGCCTTGTTTTAACTACATAATTTTTAGATAGATGTCAAATCTTTAGAAATAAAAATAAATAACGTTTACAGACTAATTATTTCATTAAAGATTAGAAATGTATTACAAATTTTGCGATAGGTACTATCAAAATTTCAACTCTCATTTTTGTAAATTTGTTCCAGACACCTGTTTTTGCTGGAGAAAGGACGTTTTTGGGGTGGATGGGATGTCGAATGGGTGATCAGCGTGGATGATGTTCTGACAGTGCCCCACATACAGGGAAACAATCTTGTCATCAAAGTGAAACAGGTAAGTCCATAAAGCATTGGTGAAATATCTCTTATTGTTTCGTATTGATTTTACGGGATTCGAAAAAAATAACTTAATTTTGGGTACTAGTTTCATACTTCAATATTCCATGAAAAACCGAAAAATTTGAAATAATCTCAAATATACTCGTACCGGAGTACCATCCTGAGATTTTTATTTTTACGGTGACATGAAACTGAGATTATTTTTTAACTCTGGAACACTAATACTTTCCCCCATAGATCATGAAAATAATCAAATTTGAGATAATTCTTTTTTGTCGATGTAGCATTTCTTGACTACTGTCTACCGAGTTAGACGTCAAGGCAAAAATTACTCTTTAGATTAGTTTTCTGGCAGACATTGTACTCCATACTGAAGGCATTGCTACTGCCGTTGTATAAATTGATTCTTGAAGTAAGATGTCAAAGCAAATAAAGATACATTTCTCCACCCTATCTCTTCTATTATAAAATGAAGTTCGTGTATTGGGTGTTCGCCATGTCCTGATGAATCTATGGCACGTACAATTAAGAAATTTGGCACACAGCTAGTCCGAATTGTTTGCAATTTTAAAGTACAGCACGAATTTTAATTAAATTGGAATGGCAACAGCATAAAGATATGACAGATTCTAAATTTATTTTTTCCGTTTCCGTTATCATTTTGCGCGGATGAATGATTTTCATGCAGACGACCTAAAACAAAGTTTTAACTTTAGTTTTGTGTTCTTTTTTCTTTCTCCAAGACCGTTAAAGACAGAGTAAAAGTTTCAACGGATTTGAAATCTGCAGAAAATTTCACATTACATCGATACCTAAAAATATGATTTTGTTTAAATAAATAAAAATTTTAAATTGAATATACGTAGTTTATATTTTTGCAAGAGAATGTGACGTCACGCTAACAATCGTGTTCCAAAAATAAACAGAATACATTTCCAGTCCTCTTACGATTTCAGCGAAAGAAAATAAAACACATTTTGGCAGGCATTATTTAGTTCTTTTTTGTAACATCGGGATCGTTAACGATAGATTGAAAATTTCAACGGATTTGAAATCTGCGGAAAATATGATACCAGACCTTACACGTTTTATTTTCTTTTAAACAATAATTTTTCAATTAAATATTTATATTTTTTGGTTTGCGAAGCATACCACCACACGGGCAATGTGACCTCCACGTAAAGAATCATCACGGGCAACGCCCATTTGGTTTGCGAAGCAAACCAACATCAAGTGCAACTCCGTTATGGCTGTTATCTAATAGGCTACGAACTCCTATTTGGTTTGCGAAGCTAACCAATAACCCCCACAAAAACAACTGGCACAGGATCTATCTCTTTTAGTGTGGAATTGTTTTTCCTGATGTAAGACTCAGCCCATTGCTTTGTGTACCTAGTACCAAGAACGCTGACATGGACCTCGACGTTCTGGATCATTTGGCCTTGCCTACACTATGCCAATGCCACGGCGATGATGGTCGTTTCTTCCAACAGGATCGATCTACATGTCATACTGCAAAACGTGTGCTGGACTGGTTTTCTGAAAATGAGGTGAATTTGCTTGACTGGCCTACTCAGAGCCCCGATCCCAATCCAATCAATCAATGTGGGACAATCTGGAGTGACGAGTACGACCACGCCACGCACGCCCATCTTCACAACAATCTCTTCTTACAGCCTTTCAAGAGGCATGGCGCTCTATTCCTGCCCAGATTTACAGAGATCTTGTAAAAAGTATCCGTTTACGTGTTGGAGCTGTAATACAAGCAAACGGAGGGCCTAACTAATATAGAAACTAAATAGAATAATAAAGCACTTTTCTGACAATCATGTAGTGTCCAAATACGTTTGTCTATATAGTGTATCTTTTTTCAGTAACCGTCTTAAATAGGACTATCTGGGACAGTCCAAACCATGGTTTTGCGTCCTTGGGTGGATTTTTCTATGCGTAATTTTACCCACTCAAATAAAATCCATCCATTTTCACATTCGGTGTCATTATAATTTTACCCGTTTGTCTTTCCAGGAGGATTGGATTTTAAATTTCGCCGGAGACGAGCGATACGTGCAGAGCGATGATCGTCTAGTCCTGGAGTGGTTAAAGGACAAGATAGAAAAAGTCCTTCTCTACAACATGCGGGGAAAGCCTTGCCCCATCTGAGTCGTGCCTTCCCAATCCCACGGAAAACTGAAAATAAGCCTCAGAATATGCAATGAACTGAACAATGTTTCCTGCTGCCCGACGCTTGCTGTTAAAAGCTCTTCATGTGATGAACAAAATTTATTTGGGACTTATTGCGTTCATGGTCGGCGGATTCTGCTGCGATCATTGTTAAGTAACTCGTAAAAGATATCTCAAGAGGTAGCTGAATTACCGTGTGTGCTGAATGGACTTGAAATTACACTATACCACATCTCAATTGCGATTTTTCCGTCTTTTTAAAGCTATGAAAATGGTTAGATCGAAATTTACTTTCGAGAATCTTTATATTTTCTTATCTCACTATAGTTATTTTTATAAGTAGAGTTCAAAGAGGAAAATTCGGGGGTAAAAATTAAGTGCTTCTTTTGGCGTTTGGAATCATAAGTTACCGTTTTTATTCTTTGAAGTGATGTTTAGGTTATTTTGTATTGGTGATTTTGTGATAAAAGGTGAAATAAGAATATGGTATGCGCCTTAACAAATTGCAGGGTAGTACATAAAAATTATATCTGCTTCAAGATTTCATAGATAGAAAAATTGTTTTAATTATTGATCTAGATTATTGCTTAGCCACAAGTGATACCTTCATTTGAATTTAAGATACTTCCTATAACATATAATCTTCTTATTCAAGGTATATTCTCCCGATGATAATTGTGATATTAAGCAACAAGTTAATATCCTCCTCCTTTGAAATTAACAGTGACCGCAGCAACGCAATATTAGATGTATTTTTCTTCTCGTAAAATACGTTTGTTCTTTTATAAAAGCGTATAACTTCCAGATTGTAACCAGCACTGATTTGTGTGTTAATAATCAAGAAACCGACACAAATATGAAAAACAGCTTAGTATAAATAACTTCCATTAATGAAGAAAGATCGAGGTTTCGGGGTTTTCGTATATCGATTGTACACAATGTATTAGTTGTAAAATAGCGACTTCCATCCGTTTTGTTTACTTAAAGTCAGCAAAATTTGTGTCTAAGTTTAGTAGTTTCCTCGATCTTGAAGTACATGCTGGAGTGGTATGATAAACTGCATAGTTATATACAGGGAGTGAATATGTTGATAATTTTACTTCAAGTTTGAAAAGGTTAGTTTCATATTCCTGAGATTAACTTCATATAGAACTAAAAGGATTGTTTAATTTCATTAAAAATCAGAAGGTACTTGAAATTTAAACTAAATTTTAACACTGGTAGCTTATAATACATAAAAGAGTGGTAAATATAAATATTTAAACAACTTATATATAAATAGCTTGACTCTAAGTGTGTTTTTACAAACATGCTATGTGTATTTTAATCCATAATTTATATATATTTAAGCATACTATTTGCATATTAATTCACATTCTAATCAATACCTTTGAAGTGGAAAGTAATTGTTGAGTACAATATAGATGTATGGTGAATAGTTATCTTTCTATCAGTATCACAAGTGGAGTAGTCATCTTGTATCCATTTGCGCTGATTTTCCAACGGGTTTACACTTACTGTCTTGTTGCTGTTAAGAAAGTGGAGCATTTGCGTATATCATGGATTTCCTCAGCAATCTTGAACTGACTAGTTTGTATTCGAAACTTGAAAACAAACTGGTACTGTGGTATTGTACAAATGTTTTCGACTCGCATGTCAGTACGAAATCTTAATGCTGGTTCCCGTGGCTGCATGCAAATTATTTTCCATTAACTACTATGTCTACATGGTAATTATTGCAGCTTTCCGAAGTTGGTGTGCCTACATGTTATGCAGTGATGTCTGGTATGTCTATAGACGCTATAGGAAGTTCATAACACGTATAGACAAGAATGAGAGATTGAACGTATGCCAAGAACTTTTAAGTCATGGATTTAATTAGCTATTACGAACTCTTTCGTAATTTGAAAACAGGTTCGATTAACTGGTTACGTGTGCTTAAATGACATCGACAGGTATGTCTACGAAAGGTATTTCTAATGTCCATGGCTACAAAAAGGTTATTTCCTATTAACTACTATGCGTCGTAGTTATTTCAGCTTTCTAAAGTTGGCGTACTTCCATGCTAGGCATCGTTAGTTTCCAGAGTTGTACTGTGGTATTGTACAAATGTTTTCGACTCGCATGTCAGTACGAAATCTTAATGCTGGTTCCCGTGGCTGCATGCAAATTATTTTCCATTAACTACTATGTCTACATGGTGTTACTACGATGTGTTACGTGTCTGGTATACCAATAGACTGACTGTAGGTAATTCAGGAACGCTTGTAGAGCGATGCTAATGTGAGATTGAACGCGAGTTAACATTTCAGAAAAGCGAATATGCAGCACTATTTTTGCTGGTTAATAATATTGTGTCGGTCTCTTGAATATATTCGTAGATGGTTGTTTCCATAAGTTACTCGACTCTTCACCCGCCACCCAACACGAAACTAATGAAACCAAGCTAAGTTGAAATGTGTAATTATGAAAGTAGATATCGCTGTTAAAGTTCTTGAGCGGTGCTAAGAAACGCAGTACAGAGTAGTTTGAAACTGAAGGAAAATGTAGACTTATGTTAGATAATCGCGCTTACAACATTCCTGTCTGTATGGGAACTATTTGTGCTGTATTTTCACACCAACAGGCTCCAACATTCACACATGTGTGTTCCATGATGAGAGTTATTTTTCCACTCAACACTTAACCAACATGTTTAATGTTGATAGCAAGATACATGTGAGCTGCACTTTCAGAAAAGTAAAATAACATAATAGAATACAGTTGGCTTCAAGTTCTTTTCATCCCATTATATATGACATGTTTCAGACATAAGAAAATAATATGTTTTAAGTATATCCTTTTATATTAAGGGAATTAATTATGTAATTGTGGGTCGAACATCGGAATTGTGAATCCGCAAGCATCTGATTATTCACATGATAGTGTCTATGAACAAATTTTTACACATGCTTACGAGTTTAAGGGTATAATCGAAGGGAATCAGGAAAAATATCTGTGGTATGGCGATAGGATCGTATTTGGAAATGAAGAAGTGATTATTATTCCTGAGATACATACGTATTAAAATTATTGGGTTGGAGTAAGGTTTGCTAAAGATGAAATTAAAAGGGAAAATAATATTATTCTAAAGAATGTAAGCTGAATAAATATGGGAGATTTTTTTGCATGGCGTGTCTTACCGATGATTCTTTAATATCAATTTAAGCAAATTATACATCAAAAGTCTGTCTTTTGTTTGATCTAATGGACAGTAAAAAAGTAAAGTAAAAGTAAAAAAAATTAAATGCTTTTAAGTTTCAAAAGAATTGTGAATATTCTTATGTCTAAAATAGAACATATTATCTGTCAACAATGTGATGTTTCATAAACTGGTCTAAAAATGACAGTATATGCTTCTCATTGTGATAAATACTAACGTTGTACAAAGCTAAAAGTGGGTGATGACAGCCAAGATATGTTTCTTTAACTCTTCAATTGCAACTTTGAGCTAGAGCTAACTGTAAACTATGTGAAAAGTTAAACATAGATTTTCGAAGTATATATATATATACATATATATATATATATATATATATATATATATATATATATATATATATATATATATATATATATATATATATATATATATATATATCATGCGTAAGCTTGTGTAATAGCGCGATGTGTTACGTGTTTTAAATGTTGTACTGAATCTTCAAGGTTGTTGTAACAGCAAAATTTCGTTGTAAAAGTGAACAAGAAGAAAACTGCAATCAAAACCTACTAGTGTACATGTGTGTGTATTTTTGTTTCGCTATTCATGAGTGTTTGTTACTGAAAAGAGATGTTTGATGTAAGATTTGCGAAATCATCAATACGTCAATTATGTATTTAAAAAGTACTTGTTCAATAAAAAAATGAAGTCTATTCCAGGCATGCATTCGTTATTATGACAACATTCAATTTAAGTTTGACAGAATTATATTTAACAGTACGCACACACACACACACACACACACACACATTTATCAACTTTTAGTGCAAGTCATAACATTTATATGAGACGTCTAATACACGTCAGCGTTCATGGTACCAGATGCAGAAAGCAACGAACCGAGTACTAACCACCAAAACAACCCCACACTAATATGGATCCTCCTCCGAATTTCAGCAGTGTCCAGATACTTTTGTTCATATAGTGTATCTCCTCAAAACCACTTGGAGGGGGTTCATAAATCGAAATTTTGACTTTAAATTCAAAATATTTATTAAATATTGTAAATTTCTACCACCTGTAGTAATCTTATACGTTGTGGCAAAATTGTGTAACCGCAAACCCTTTTAGGGTCGTTATGACTCATGATGAGTTATATATCCATCCTGAACCTAATTTCTAGACTTTCAGTCAATTCCAAGGTGCACGTCCAATGGATTCCCTCCCATGTCGGTAAAAGTGGCAACGAGATCGCGGATTCCCTGGCAAAGGCTGCTTCCTCTCTTACAGACTCTCCAGTCAGATATGCCATATACATACAGTGAAGCGTTCTCAGAGTGCAGGAAGACGTCTATAGATCTTTGGAATGTCCCTCCAGTACGTGACTGGTACTCGAGAATTCGTCCTGGAGGCGCCCTATTCTTTGAGGGCCATAGAAGTCAGCGGACGTGTATTTCACGTTTTGCCGGTGGACACTTGAGGAGTCTCTCCTACGAACAGGGCCAGAAGGTTTTCAGGACTTGTACCAAGTGCGGATCTGATCAGTCTTCGCCAGCTCATATTTTAAAATGTATCGACTTTACAACGGACAAGGTTTTTCGGAACCTCTACTTTTCTTGGACTTTTTGGGGGTTTATGGACTTGTGGACTTGGTCTAATACAAAGAGACCATGTCGGGGATTAGTAACAACAACAGGGTCGTTATTTCATAACAAAATTGAGTTGTGTCTATAAATTTCAGGAAAATAGGATTTCTCCTTTTTGAAGTTGCAATTTCAATTATACTTTAATTTCAATTATTATTATGGGACTGCACATTAATGTACAATAATGTTCCACATTTCCTAGGTCCCTTTCATCATGAGGCTCACGTTGTATGTTATCCCCTATATAAAGGCCCTGTTTAAGAGTCTTAACTGACAATGTACCATATACTGATCTTTCGAATGGTTAAAACACAAAAGGGGAAATCCCCTTCGTCCTGATGCTATTGTTATCGAATGCATTAAAATAAATTCTCCATTTCCCTGTTGATAAGACAGTATATTTATCACATAAATTTAGCATATGTATTATACCGCTTTATCGGGCAGCGACGTGTTCCATACATATCTACGATAGTATTATCAGTGAGGATAAGAAAACGCAATAGACTCCTTTTCAGTAACGATCCAACTCTACAGTACCAGGTGAACTGTTAACGCACGAAATCGGATGATCCTTTGCTTACCATCGCAAAACGCAGGCATTCAAATATTTGATGAATGTTTGAGGATTATGTTACTATTACAATAGAAAATGTCAGGTGAGACAATTTTTTGTTTTGTGTTTCGGGATTGTCTATCTTGCTATACTCATATCTTGCTATACTCTGTCGATGAAGAGTCATTTCATAATTTGATGCGTGTCTTACAGGGGAAATTGAAAAAACTTTTACTTAATTGTAGGTTTATTCAAAAGATGCAATTTTCGGAGTTAGTCAGTGAATCACCATTTATTCTCTATATATATAATTAATGTAAACATTTTACTAACCAACTTATACAAAATACCATATCGGATGATTTACGTATCAGCGCTTGTTCTGTCTTTATTTATTTCAATCAGCGGGTCTAAAAGGACATTATATCCTTGAACCCGTAAAAAGTCAAGTATGGATGAAAACAAGGATATTATTGAAACAGGAAAACCGAATTTCCAATCAATCATAAAAAAAAAATCACAGTAAAAAATTAGGCAATAAAACCCTTGTTTCCCAATAACGGTAAACACCATATTTGACATCCATAACTGCGTCACTTATGCTAAGAAGACGCAAATGGAAACACTGGAATCCAATGCAGTGCAATGTATATCTCTAAGGAAATGCTAGAGAGATGCACACACACACACACAAGAGAGAGAAAAGAATACTCAAGAACGAATATTTTCGAGGCCTGATTGGCGATTCAGAGTATCGTCGCCAAATGGCTGTTTGGATAGAACTATATATATAATATATATATATATATATATATATATATATATATATATATATATATATATATATATATATATATATATATATATATATATATACTTCGGATTACCATGTCCCAAACTATCGCGCATTTGAGTTTAAAAAGTATTGCCAATTTGTAATGGTACTATGTTCTCGAGTGTAACCCGTTGTAGGTGGACTACAAAGTCTTTCAGGATGACCAATAATCATCCTGAAAGCGGCATTGACCTTTGCAGTAGTAAGGCTAGGAAATCCGAAAAAAGTTCAATTCCAACGTTTCCCTTCCATATTTCCACTCTTGCTCATATTCTATTTTAATGTGTGTGTGTGTGCGTGATCCTTTCTTTTGAACATTACTAGTTTCTTTGTACGAATCACACTTCTTGTAGAATAAAATGCCCATTTGAAGTTAGCCACATAGGAGATATGCCTGAAACATTACATGAGAGAAGGAATAGTGTCTCCAAGGTCGCACAGAGGCTGTTCACACATTTTTTAGACAATGTATATTGTATTCAAAAAACTAAATTACATAAAATTCTTGTGTTTTAAATGTTCTATTTGATAGCCTTTATTCTGAACTATCTTTCGACACCGTAATGTCCAGGATAATAATGCCTTTTGAAGTATCAGAAGAGGTATTCTATCCCATTCTCCTGAACAGCTTTCCAGAGTCCTGTAAGGGTTGTGAGACGACGTTTGGATAATGCAGATTTTAAAAGTCCGAAAACACAAAAAGCCATAGGTGATACATCGGGAGATTTAGTAGGGATATCAGTGAAGGGTATGGCCTTGATACAGGTTTTTTGTTCCATTTCTTTAGGAAATTTACAGTGGATTTTGATGTGTGACTGCTAGCTTTGTCTTGATGGAGTTCCACAGATTGATGGCACTGAGGATAAAGCGATGGTATTTCATTCAGAAAAATTGGCGATAAAATATGTTCCTGATAGTATTTGGAGTTAATCTTGACATTTTTTCCACTCTCTTTATTTTTAACTTGCCTTTATATGAAAAACCAGCAGCAATCATGAATCCATTAGAAAAACTTTCTTTCGATTCTGTGAACCATGTACTTAAATATTTTTCTCCCCTTTTAGGATAATAAATGGCTCTTTTTTGCTGCAATCCTTTAAATACACCCGATTCATCTATTGTGACAATTATTTTCCATTTTTCTTTGGATAAGTGTTTCTCACTTATGCACGCTGCTGTATAGAATTCGGCAGCGTGTCCTGCGTTCAGCGATATGCTTTGGAGAAAGACGATGCACATTGCGTTTTTTCGCTTTCTTAAAATTTAAATCAACGTTTATCATTTTGTTTACAGTGGACACCGAGCATTTTAATGATTTTGCAACTGTCCTTTGTCTAGGGGGATTTTCTTTTAACATTAAACAACGTATCTTTGCAATAGTCGAAGATGTCCGTTTCTTCCTTGGATACTTGTTTGGAACTTTTGTCCCACTTGAGGCTACAATTTGGCATTTTTTTTCCTTTCTTGTTGACGATATCACCTATCGACGCTTTAGATATCACAAAACCATGACTCTCACATCGTTTTTGGATAACGGAATATGAATATTTCTTTCGGAAAGAGCATAAATATAGCCTTCCAACCACTGCTTCGTTAAAAACGCCATTTTGCATACAAACAAACCTCTCAAGTCGCAGACGATAATTTTGACTTTTAAAAACATAGTACAACTGCATTTATTTCTTTTGAAGCAAACGATTTTTTATTACTGCTAACCAAAATCGTCTAAAAAATGTGCGAACAGCCTCTGTATTTTCAAATATATCAATTCCAAATTGCAATAGCTACTTCATAATTCAATTCAAAGTAATTAGAATATGGTTCTGTGTATTTGTTTGAGTTATGACCGTCCTGTTCGTGTGATAATCCTATTTTCAAAAGGCGTGTTATCGAAGTTATTTATTAATGACCTGAAACAACGGTCATGTTACTTTAGATCCAGCCTATTTTCAAAATGAAAACCGTAAAATCTAGCAGCACGTTTTAAATTAATAACTTTTCAAGATAATGATACAATTTAACAATAACAGATTATTTTGTTCCAAAAACAGCGTTTTAAAGTTTAGGCATAGGCTGAAAAAATGCTTCTGAACCATTTTCATTTGATATAAGTTATTGCTACTCGTTATACCAGGTCTGTTGGCTAAGTATGTATAAATATTTTGTTAGTTGAATGTAGAATTAAAGGCAATTTAGATTCAGTTTCTGCTGTTAAATTATTAGCTAGTAGGTATATTAGTTTTCCCACGTCTATACATAAAGCAGAATTGGCGTCTGTTCTCTTTGTATAAGTACCCTGAGCAACCCACGTCAAAAATTTTGTTGAATTAGAACCCTGAGGATAGGCCACGTATTTAACCGTTCTACCCGTCAATGTGCAAAAACGATTAAAAACAATTCGAAATCCTCTTAGGTATTACGATGACAGCTATTACGTTTGCGATACGCAACTCAGATTGTTTTACCAGTATTGCAGAAAAAGTTACAAGAATTTAAAATCTAATGCTTATCTGATTGAACATTTTTATTTACTTCCAAGCAATCGGATAGTTTATAAATATTTGACTAATGATATGAAATGATTTAAAACACTTAATTTAACACATTTTACATTTTGTAAGGATACCGACCAACCGGTCTACTGGTTAAGATGTTGGCCTCTGGATCGGAAGGTTCCCGGTTCGAATACGGGGTGAGGGTATGATTGTAAAATGCTACTGTCCTTTGTTAGGGGCAATGAGAGTCCTCCCATTGGGGGCCCCTTCACAAGTGACCATAACTTCCAGCCTTGTAGTAGCCAAAGACAAGTCCTTAGTACCCCCCATTAGAAGTAGTTGACCATCACTTCAGAAACTCTAAGGGCCAAGCATAGAGTCCAGTGCCCACAGTTGGAAAAAAAAAACATTCTGTAAGGTGAACTTAATGAGTTCATGTGAAAAACCCTCTGACAATAAATATGTTATTTTAGCTGCTTAATATCTGGTAATGCAAAAACTAATCATTCATTTTGGAATTTTATTTAGAACTAGCCACTGCGTGGCCAGCACGGCGTTGCCCGTAATAGTTGCTTTTGTGAGATAAGGTGTGACTATTGTTAACACTCGGTGTTAGCTACGCATTCCCATTTGGTTTGCTTCGCAAACCAACACCACAAGCAATTTCATGAAGGTCTTGAAGTGGCTAGTAAGAAATAAATGACAGTAATTGAATTATAAAATATTTGTGATTTTCCGCAGATTTCAAATGTGTTGAAATTTTTATTCGATCTTTAGCGATCTAGGAGATGGAAATCCAATCGGTGTGACGTCACAATCTCTTTGGAATATATAAATATTCAATTGAAAAATATTTATTAAAAGAAAAGCAACTGTATACGGTATCGATTTATAGTAAAGTTTTCCTTGCCCGTGACATTTCTTTTTGTGTGGTCAGGTTTGACCACTGATCGCTAACGCTCGCCAACCCCCGGTGGTTGCTACATATTCCCATGTGACCAAACACGCTAGAGTCGGAAAACTTGGCATGGTTCCAAAAGCTGACGTCACGCAATCTCCTTCCTTCTCCTTTCCGAGGTCACCAGAAAAAAGGAAACAAAGATTAGTAAAATCAGTCTTCTCAAGCGATTAGAAACGGGACTGCTTTTCAGCCTGAGTTGATCATGTGACACCCAGAAACTCGTTTCGTGCCGGAGCCGGTATTTTCCGTGAACCTCGACCGAGGTACGAGTGATCCGGAAGACGGAAGGTGAAAGAAACTGTTTCCAAAATTTGACGTTAGTGGGTAGGTGGAAAATATCAAAATCGAAGGAGGTGCTTCTTCTCGCGTCGGAACGGAAGAAAAGATGGTGAAAAAACCAATAAATATATTTTTAAATGTTCTAGATTGAATTTTAAAATTCGGACGTGATATAAAAATCGCAAAAAATTATGACTACTTGTGTGCCAAGTCTCATTATTGTAAGTGTCATAGATTCGTCAGGACAGTCCACACACACAAACGCTTCCTTTTAGTAGAGAAGAGACTAGCAGGATTACACTGCATGAATCGGGTTGATTGACTAGTTTGAACTAGTGACCAGTATAATCACTTTCCTCTATAGTAGAAAAGGGCTATATCATTTAAATGTGAATAATAATAAGTTTTAACACATTTTCAACATATTTCTATAATTTCTACAACCTACTTTGGACACAAATCCTGTACATGCATATCCATCCATGTAATTCATTCTACATATCGTTTCTCAAAGTACAAAAGGTGTAAGTCTAATAGGGATGCGACATCTACAGCAAAACATCGATGTTCAAAATTGAAACATCGATGTTGATAAAACATCGCCCGAAAACCATCGATGTTCAAAATTGAAACATCGATGTTTATAAAACATCGCCCGAAAACCATCGATGTTCAAAATTGAAACATCGATGTTTATAAAACATCGCCCCAAAACCATCGATGTTCAAAATTGAAACATCGCCCCAAAACCATCGATGTTTATAAAACATCGCCCGAAAACCATCGATTATCGAAATTGAAACATCGATGTTTATAAAACATCGCCCGAAAACCGTCGATCTTCAAAATTGAAACATCGATGTTGATAAAACAACTCCCCAAAACCATCGATGTTTTTAATTATCTATGTCTTTAATCATCGATGTTTTTAACCATCTATGTTTTAATCAAAGATGTTTTTAAACATCAATGTATTTAAACTTTTTCCCCCATTTCTTAAAACTAGTTAAGCAACCTAAAATATTAACGTTCGCCGGGGGGGGGGAGATTTAATTTGTCATTTGTCGTGTTTATTATTTTAAAGGTAAGACTTTTTCAACTGTGAAAACAAAGTAAAAAAAATTAATAAGAACAATTAGCAAATATCTTACTTTGAAATTGAATTATATAAAAGAAAATTATATTTACAACAATTTGACAAAGGTACTACTATTTATAAATATAATTAGGCAGCTACATAATAGTTATTGTTAGTTATTATTAATTATTTATCAACTTATGGGGGGGGGGACTCAACAAACGTATTTTTTATTTACTGTAAATAAAAAACATTGGGGCCTATGATTATTATAGGCCCCAATATTTGTTACTTAAAGTTTGTAAAAAAAGAAGTTTGTTAACTTTCTCCACCAGTTAGGGAAAATACTCTTTCTGATGGGACATATGTCGCCATCATCGACAAATTCTTAGTTGTACTGTTATTTTTACCATGGTAATTTTTTTTATTCGAAAACTAAACATCGATGTTAAACAAACATCGGCTCCAGTAAATCGATGGTAAATACAACTATGTTTTTATAAAAAACATAGACATTGATGTCACATCACTAATGTCTAAAAGATGCATTTGAGGAGAGCAAAAAAAAAAAAAAAAAGGAATCGTTTTCCTTATGGCTTGTTGTTTGTTACATGTATTTGGTTGTAACTGTTATTGGATTAGGTGATAAGAGATTTTGACACCAAATGGAAATCATAAAATCCCACATATAGCAATACGAAAAGAAAAAATGGAATTTTCGACATACGACTTTTCTGCACTTTTGAGTGACGATATATCACACCCCTGCTAAAGCTGCAAATTGAAGAAATGTGACTATTACGAAAGACGATTTTGGTGGAGCAATATTTTTAAATTGTGGCACTCTTGAATCATGCTTGCATTATTTTCGAATTTCGTTATCATTTTGGGAAAGATGATAAATTAATTTGATAAAGTATTTTTCACTGAGTTTGTTTTATAAGCAAATGCGTTTTTAGGACCATGATCACGTTTGGGCCACCACTGTAAGACCATGATCACGTCCGGGTCACCACTTTAGCCACGGCGGTGCGGTTGCGTAATTTAATGTAGGGAATTTAGACTGAAAATAATTAATGAACTGAAACAATTAAACTTAACATATATTAAATTTTAACAAATTAAATGCATTAACTAAAGTATAATCTATCAGTGCGCTAATAGAGGTGGTTACGAAACTACGAAACTGAAATCTCAAGAACAGCTTGAGGTATTTAAAACGTGAACGCATGACGCAGCATGCACACGTCAGAAGTATCTTGAAGTGGAAGTGGAAGTAGTCTCTAATTTGCATAACACCACACGTTTTTTCTTCAAAATTTCTTTTTGTGGCATGTGCAATAATAAAATAACCTGTTTTAAAATTGAATGTCTTCAGAACACAGAGAAAGTAAAGTTAACCGATTACATACCACTTTTAAAATATGGTGAAAATATTTCATAGCGTTTCTTTTAAAGCAAATCATTATTTAAAACAAACTTTACTGATACAAGTTGTTATATTATTGAACTAACATAATTACCAGGTGTTGTTCTTGTTCAATTGTTTAAACGTTAATGGAAAGTGATCCGGAAAAGTGACTACTTTCTCCCATAGAAAAATGCAAGTATAACATGAAATGCAAACAGAAAATAAATAAGTTAACGGAAATAATTTTTAGCTCCATTTCGACATTTTGATAGCTTCTATAATTTACTTTGGATGAAATACGTTTGCCTTCTTTATATCCATCCATATAATCCATTTAATATACATTTGACTAGATTGTAAGACAGAACTTTAAAAGATGATAGCGAGATGACTTTTACAGAAGTCGATTTTTTGAGTATTGGAAATTACAATAATTTTCTTTCTTTTGATTTTAGGAAACACAAAAGGAAACCGATCATGGTACGAGAGATCTGAAAGTGAAGGTAAACTGTTATTATGTGTTTATAACTACTTTAATACTGCGATATACGTCAATTTAAACCCAAGCATCAAGTCAAACCTAAGTTTGATTTGATGCTTGGGTCAAAATGATGATTGATGATCAAAATGTTTTGAAAAGAAAACAAATCTTTCCGTAACGGTATTTTTTCTATGCTAAATATACACTATTTAAAGTAAAGCTCTTAAATAATTCCATTATTCTAAATTTTCTTAACTACTAATACCTACTGATGGAAGTTATTGACTTCTGCAATCAGACTGTCGAAGAATTTCATAAGATAGGAGAGAGTTTTTCCGTCATAGCAGTATGATGCAATCCTTAGCTCAAGTAGAGCGTATTTAAGCTTTTCGGCAAATTCGTAAATGAATCCCAAGTGGTTTTAAAGTGTCTAAATCAATTTGTTGTCTTAGTAATTATGCAAATAATACCGATTTATGAACCACGTGCGTTAGTGAAATGTTTACAGAGAAATTCGGCTTATAAAACGTAAGACGTTCTTAAAAATTAATATTTTTTACACAATTTATTTAAGGGATTATACTTAAGCAATTTTTCGTAAACCTATATGATAAGTACATACATGGTCTTGAGAATTTCTATCAAAATGTAAGACTATATAGGTCTCTAGTAATAAGTGTTTTTATTTACATAGAATCAACTAATATACAACGAAAGAACTTATGTGAAGTATAAGAATTTATAGAAATGATTTGTCTCTCCCCGTCTCTCTTCTCTTCTCTCTCTCTCTTTCCCCTTCTCTCTCTCCATATCCCTCCTCGTCTCCCTCTTTCTCTTCTTCCTTTCACTCCTCTTCTCTCTCTCTTCTCTCTCCATCTCCTTTTCTTCTCTCTCCATCTCCTTCTCTTCTCTCTCCCCTCTTCTATCTCCATCTCTTTCTCCCTCCTCGTCTCCCTCTTTCTTCTCTTCTCTCACCCCTCTTATCTTCTCCTACTCACTCTCCTTTCCTCAGTCTCTCTCCCAAAAAGCTGTCTCAATTTTTTTTATCCTCCTTGTGGTTGTCTCGACAAGATATCGTCATTAGCAAAACTTACCTTTTTTTTTGATGAACAAAATATCTCATTATTAGAAAAACTTTGACCAGATTTTCATCTTTCACTACCGAAACATAAACGGCAATATCTTGAAGACGATATATATATCGTCAGTAGAAAATTGATCGGATCTTCAGGGACACTATATACTGTCGTAACCACTTAAAAGGTTAAAAATTAATTTAAAAAATCAGTGGAGTTCTTTATCATTAAGAAATGCAATTTTCAATGACCTGTGGAGAAAGCTATCTTAGCTGTCATTATTTAGGATAGTAACCAATTGACCAGATCTTTATGGACGCAATATCTTGTCATTAGAATACTGACCAGACCTTGAAAGACGAGATATCTTGTCATTAGAATACTGATCATAATTGATCTCATCAGGCATAATAAATCGGCGATATCTTGATGACGAGATATCTCGCAATAAACAGAATTGTAAGATCTTAACGGTCTAGATATCTAATCAAAACTATTTTAAGGGTTAATGATATTTTATTACACTCTAGAACAAAAAAATCGACGCACCTAGAAGGAGTTGTCCGATTGCGATAAAAATGGGTGGACGTGAAGAACATACATAGAAAAACAAACGATTAAAATTTCAGAACAATTGAATGATTTATTTCAGAGTTTGATCGCTACATAGGGAGGTAGTCAATAAGGCGTTGGTCCACCTCTGGCCAGGATGCAAGATGTCACCTGGCGGGGCATAGACTGAAAAAGTTCCAGGATGGTGTCCTGCTTAATTTCTTGCCAAATTGCCTCCAACTGTCGGACTAAATGGTCAACATTCAGGGATAGTTGCAATCGCCTTCCCATAACGTCCCAAATTTGCTCTATGGGAGAGAGATCAGGAGACCTAGCTGGCCAAGGAAGTGTTGGGAAAGCTTGAAGACAATTCATAGCAACGCGTGGCGTTTGCGGCCGGGCATTATCTTGTTGAAAAGAAGTCCGGGGTGTCGCAAAGGGAAAGGTAACACAACCGGTCGTAGAATGTGTGCGGTGTACGTACCGCTGTGCTGTAAGTGTGCAAGAATTGACTACCAAAGGGGTCCGGCTATCAAAGGAGATGGGACTTCAAACTATAACGCCCTGTTGTGGGCATGTGTGGATGGCTATTGTAGGGCCAGGATCCCCACGCTGCAGTGGACGTCTCCATATCCGTTTGAGGTTGTCGTCAGGACAAAGATGGAAACGGGACTCGTCACTAGAGACTATATACGTCACCACTCAGTGTCGTGCCAAGTGGATCGAGCCCGGCACCACTGTTATTCTGAAGCCTTCTTGGTGCGTCGATTGTTTTGTTATGTTGTTGTTGTTGTCGTGTGACCAGTGCGATAATTGAAAAAGGATGGGAGATAGGCGGGGATTGCATAGTTAAATGGGGCCAAAAGCGTGGAGCACTGCGTAGGCCACATCTACAGCTTTGTCCGTATAAAGGGTCTCCCTGGAACAGTTCAAGTCGATCTTGAAGAGTGCTGTAATAATGGAAGGGCAGTTAAAGAGGTGCTTGGGATTAAGCTGCATGCCCGGACAGTGCCTGCATTCAGGGTATGTTCTTGATCCATCTGGCAAAATCTTCATACCTCTGAGGTGCATCGTTCTCAGTCTAGCAATTGTTGTTGTTAATTCTCTGTCGTAGTTAAGCTCGGGAAGGGATGATTTTCTTCGGTGCTGGTTTTGTTTTGTAACGGCATTGACGTCGGAAGATGTTGTAATCAGGGGGGCTGGTTCGATGGTCCTCGCCTCCTTGGCCAGAGAGTCGGCCTCTTCGTTCCACTTGATGCCGACGTGTGCCGGGATCCATTGCTTTGTTATAGAGTATATTTGTTATAGAGTAACCTTTTCGACATAAGTCTCTATCTGGCATCCCAATATAGCCTTGAAACATATATAAAATATTGAAGGCTATCCGCAGTATCTAAGTTCACTGCGACTTCAGCAAGATCAGTGCAAATTTTCAAGTGGAGGGAACCTGTCATGTCTGAAAAATAGAATGCAGAGGATTGGTGTGTCGGTGGAGTTTTGGGGGCTTTATGGCGCAAGAACCGAACTCTTTCAAGCTGCGCTAAACAAGACAAAATTAGTGGAGTGATTGTCAAAAGAAAGGAAAAGTGGAGGGAGTTATTTTAATTAATGTCACACTGAAGAAACAGAAAGGGGTTTTGGCAATGGTTCGGGATCAAACCCGAAGGGAAAGATTCGATGACAACACCACGTAATTTTGAACCGCGGTCAAATTACGATATTCATTTCATGATGCAAAAATTAATTCCCTTTGTTTTGAACTATTTTTTATCATTCCATCGTAGCAAATGAGGATGCCAATGCTTGTTACCCAAACGCATCTGGATGGCAAACAGAGACCGAATATGAAGATACTGCCTCTCAATATTCTACAGAAAGCTACCGTGGTAAGCTGAGTTATATTCGTATTATTAAATAGCAAAATTATCAGACCTTACTCAGGTTGAATTGGTTAACTATAGATTGAAGAAATGTTCTGCATATATATAATCACTTTTGTCTATGGTAGTACAAAATAATATTTTAATATTTTTCTACATCTTTACAATTTCTACAACTTTGTACACGAATCCTACACATGCATATTCATCCATGCAATCGATATTACATACACTACCTACAATAGTGAACCAGACGCCAACGGATTTGCATAAAATCCGACAACTTGTTTTAGAGATGTTTTCCGTGGTATGGCCTGGGCGCTTTGTATGTTGTTCCTGGTCAATTGAACGGCCGACGCCTACAAGAACATTTTGGACAATCAGGTTCTTCCTACGTTCTGGCAATTTTATGCAATAGATGAATGTTACTTAAGAACGACAACGCTCCATGTCATCATGCAGCCTCTGTCAAGCAATGGTATCAATATATGGATGCAAAACGTCTTCCCTGGCCCACTCAGAGACCCGACCTAAACCCCATAGAACATTTGTGGGACGAGTTAGAGCGACGCTTCCGTACCAGGGAACCACATCCGAAATTCACAGCTGTCGACATTCTTGCAGCACCAGGAATGGATACATACCCATAGTTGTGTATCAAACCCTTGTTGAAAGTATGCCCAGAAGGGTTGCTAGTGTAATTGTAACATGTGGGGGACCATCCCCTTATTAAAGCATATATTCTTTCCCTTATACCATCACATCTTGCTGTCCGGTCCATTATTGTAGAGTAGTGTACATCACACCTTTGCTGTATGGCAAAGCTACATAATGACGGAAGGTGACACTGTGGTTACCAATCACGATATTGAGGGGGGGATTTGTAATTCCCTTTCTTAAGTTCATTTCCGACAAAATTGCTCAACTCAAATCATAAAAATGACGAATCTATAGCAAGTGCAGTATAGTCAACAAAACCATATTTTTTTTTTACTTGAGAGCACTCTCGTATCAGGCATTGTTGAATTCCGACATCTTTAATGGAAGGATGACAAATTGAAATACGATATTCATCACTGTTTTTTAAGGCGAATACATTTTTTTCTTGAAAATTACATTTTGCGGCACGTCTAGTAATAGAACTTGTTTTTAAATTAAACGCCTTCTGTACAGAACTAAACAAATAACTAATTATCATTTTAAAAATGGCAAACCGATTTTTTTTCCATAGCTTTATTTTAAAATAAAAAAAACTTTTTTTTTATGAACTTTTAACGCATATGAATAAGTTACTTAAATATAACTTCACTCGTAATATTATCCAACTTGACCTTCTATTATTATGACAAAGAATTTTTTAATACATTTAAAAAGTTGTAGTTTGTAAATTTTTTAATGTTATTGTTCTTTTAATAACGGCATAATTACACTTAAAATTTGCTTTATAGCGATGTACCGTCATGTAACGATTAGACGGATAGCTGTTTTAAAATTAAACTATTTATTTAGATAATTAAAATATTTACAAGTAAGTTTACAAGTTAAGACACAGCCATCGACAATCGAAACCCTTGCCTGGAGCAAAAGCACCAATGACTCTCCACAAAACAGAGATGTCTGTCTCGCGTCGAATTCAGAATCAGTCTCCCCAGTTCTCAAATCCCCGTTCACTTGGTCCCGCAAAACCTCAGCTGCGAACGGGAGGGGGGCGAATTCCGAGCCCTTGCAAGAGATTATTTTGTCCTCAACAGAACTGAAGACACCCTCCATACAGATGCAAAGAACGTCTGTATGCCGACTTGAGTTCCCAAAAGTTAATCTCCATTCCAGACATGGGATTAGGGAACCGACGGAACGCTAGCTATTTCAATGGGGAAATCGTTCCTGAAAACCCACAGAACGGTTTATCGCATCTCTCAATTCAATTGACAGATACAAGGGGAAGAAAAAGGGGCGGACCAAAACAGAACGCCAGGCCACTGATGAAAAAAACTCTCTTGCGGTACTTTGTCAAAAACACACGTGCAAACACTGAAGTTGTTGTTGTCACTGTCTGGATGTTGATGCACATTCCAGCGTCCACGTGTTAGAGAAAAAGGGTCGGCTAGTACCATATGGTACACCGACTTACCTACCACTTTAAATCAAATACTTTGTGGCGCTGCGCGTGATGAAAATTAAATGCAATTTATTAAAATAGTAAATATTGAAACAGAAAACAATACTAAACAGTGAAATAAGACACGAGAAAACTTGTCCCGAAAAACGTTGTTCTAAAGATATTTGTGATTATTTTTTATCTCTTGATCTATCACAGTCACCACAACTTACAACTAAAGTGCATAAAATTTAGAAATGAGAAATTAATTCAGAGAGAAAGAAACAGAAAATATCACTGCACGTGAACGACCCACACAAGTTTCCATTATGTTTCCCCTCGTTAAAAAATATCGTCTGTTTCATGTATTCAAAAATGTTTATGTTTTGTAAAGAACAAAAATAGGACTCGAAATAAACAAAGTATCAGGGTTGAAATTCCCTAAAAAAATAATTTTTGTAAGAACAATTGAAATTTTAGTTCTTTTAATTTTTATTATATCGAGAATTATATTATTCACGATTGTTTCATTGGAGAGGTGGTAAAATAAGTTAAACAATTCATGAGCTCACTATTAATGAAATGTTTCCAGTAAGGTATTTGATCCATTGTTTAAATCCCATTGATCAGGGAAGACGCCCATTCATTTATTCGTCATCTGATTGGTTCATGCGACATATTAGTAGACTAGCGATTGCGGCACTTTTGTCCCCACTCTGGAAATACGAATTCACACATCTATTCTGTCCAATGACGTTATATCGCCAAACAAGGCGATAAGATGCCAAATCGACCAACGAAGTCAGTTCACAGAGCAGTCACGTGACTACTAGTCGGCACGTTGATCACTCTTTTTTAAAGCTCCTCTCAATAGAATGCTCAGTATGCTTGTATTTCACAGACATGGTTTGTTAGGCTGTCTTAAATATATGTTAGATACAAGAGGATGATAAATTCTTAACTTTTATTTACAGATCCTGTACAAGAACCAAACTCTGTTCTCCAGTCTGCCATTGGCCAGCGACTGCGCACCATCTTCGCGAACAGTCTTTACACTGATGTAAAGTTTGTCGTCAGCTGCGGTATCAGACCTAAGCCCTCTCTCAGAGCCCACAAAGCTATTCTGGCGGTCGGAAGCCCCGTGTTTGAGGAGATGTTCAAGCAGCAAGAAGCAAATGAACAAGATTTGATCCAGATCAACAACACCCCATTTCATGCTTTCAAAAGTATTGTCGAGTAAGCAGGTTTATATTTTTTCATGCAAAAGGTTATAAGTCAACAATTTTCAAACCATTACAGGGTTTTTTTTTAATGGGCGCAATATTGTAATTTCTTTTAAATAAAGTTTTTTAATCTTTTGGCTACACAATTAATGGCATTGTTTATGGAATATACAAATACGGACTCTTGACTACATTTTATTTATATTTTGAGCACATTTTCTAATTGATTTATTAAATTTTTTCACGAATGTGTTGATTAAAAGCTGTTGAATCATCGTCGGCATGTTAGCGTACTCTTTCCTTTAACCTTCCTACTGGGTTTCTCTGCGAGATATCTCGTCATTGGAAGAAAACTGATGAGATCTCAATCTCATCTTTAAAAAATCGGTAGTATCTTATCTTTAGCATAGTAGGTTAGATCTTGATGGACGAGATATCTCGTCAAAACCACCTGGAGGATTAAAGTGACCGATAGAAAAACAAAATGCGGTGAGATAAAATCAGGGCAACAATCGACACTACCAGATGTAGACAACATTCAGTTTAAAAATGCGTTCTTTAGAAATTAGCTGCTTCGTACAATATTGTTCACAGTTGACAGTAACTGAATTTTCATTACCTCGAAAACAAAATGGTTCAATATTGCCTCCACTCTAATTACACACTAAACAATTGCTCCTATGGGAATAAAGATGTTCTTGAATTAACCTTGGACTTATTCTCAATATGGCTGTTTTGTTTCCTTAATTATGCGCTGGAGAGGAAATGTAGCGCGAAGTATGTTGTAGTTACCAATAGTGGTATGTTTTTTTCAATTTTTAAGTAACTTGGTAAGTTCAGAAAACTTTAATTTAATTTCCTATTTTGATACATTCTATTGAAATTAAAAGCTTCCCTAGTAAAAATAATTTTGTTAAGTACTATATCGCGTGGTAAATTTTCGCAGTTTTTACATCTTGGCAAAAAATGGTGTCCTATTGTCAACACCACACTTCCAATTGCTGTAATTTGTAAATGTTGAACATCTCGCTGAGGAATAAACTGGAACTTCACAAAACCCTAAAGTTTAGATGTTTAACATTATCCAGGTACCTTTACACAGATGAAGTTTACTTCGAAAGGGGTCGTGATTCTCAAGTTATGGAGATTCTCACCGCTGCCAAAGCGTTCCAAGTGCCCGCCCTTGAAGCTCGGTGTGTGTCGTTCATGGAGTCCTCAGAAGTAACAGAAGCCAACGTGTGCAGCAGGCTGCAGTTGGCGACGACGAGCAAGATGGATGAGTACAAAAAGCACTGTATACAGTTCATTCAAGATAACACAAGTGCTGTTGTCAGGTTGGTTATACAATTTTTTGGTTTCAGAAACTAAAATAACTGTTTATTTAGTTAATCCGAGAACATTCCAAGAAACATTTGTGCAGTCGAATTTCGTTTGCCCTCATGTGACCGTAAGAAGAATTCGTAATAACCATAGTCCGTGTTATCCAAATTCAGAAAAAATCATTATTTCGACAGTAAAATAGTACCACAAAAATCATACTGATGATTATTGTTTTTCAGATTATTCTTGATTACACAGATATTTCTTGAAAACGCAATTATTGTCTTGAAATTGTTCTGTTACCAATTATTGTGATTGGTTTTTACGTTACGTTCTTTAAGAAAATATTTGATGAAGTCAACGCTACTTAATAGTGCAAATGAATTTTCACTTCCTGACAAAAAGCGGTGAACCATTTCTAAGCCAGCAGCAGCTTCTTTTAAAGAAATCCACGCTTATTTATTCGTCTTCATCGAAATCTTCATTTGTTCTTTCTTCTTTACTCTTTTTTCCCCAAATAAATCTCTAATTTCAGTCACTAAATGCTTCAGGTTATAAGATCGGTAAAACTACGTTTGTCCTTCAGTTTTCTAAAATTTGTTCGTCTTAACCGGAATTATTTAAATGTACATTTTGACGGGGATTGGAATTTAGTTCGCATAATCAGTAATTAATATTGAGCGAGATCGCCTTAATGAGGTTTGACATTATTTTACCTGGCGCAACTTTTTTTAGCAAATCGAAATTTAGAATTTTTTAAATCACAATTGTAGTGGCTGGATAAGTCTATGGTTAAGCAGGTGTTGCTACTCGCAGACACTTTAATATGTCATTTGGTTCTATGTATTTCTATCTATTCTCTTTAATCAAAATTCGACAACACAACCTTTTGTTAAAATTAGCAATTAATTAAGTTAATAGGCTGGCTAATCTTCCTGTTTCTTGGCTCACACACAGATCTTTACGCGGAGGATAATGTGCCCCGATGACTGGTGCAAACAGGTGATCTTATATTTACAGCAAGCTTGTGCAGAACGACATAAAGAAAATGCTAACTTCCGTTGATCCATTGTAAGCGCCAAACTATTTATTTGTACACTCAAACCGATGCCACGACAAAGTCTAATTTCTACTGCAGAAGGACGTGTACGATGATCTTCATGAACGAGTCTGTTTCTTTATGGTAATTAAATGGATTAAATAGACAGCATGCAAGCGGAGTCGTTGTCGTAAAATCTCAGTAGTGTTGGTCAAGTAGACTTGGAATCGATTTTGACCGATGGCTTATCAAACTAAAAAAAAAAACATTTAATCGCATTCGTTCTCCATTAGATATTGTGCTTTCTTACAATTTACCAAGTTTCCTTTGTTTTTATTTCCTTTCGGGATAATGTTTCCTCAATACCAATATTTTCCTTTAGCAGAACTAGCATGAATGAAGTATATACTTTCATTACTCTGTCTAAGACTCAAAATAGTGAAGTACGTATAATTTGTTTGATACTGGACATAATCAAATTGATGATTTATGAAAATTTGCTCATAAAGTTTGATTTCTAAACAAAAATATCATGTACGTTGCTATTATATTATACACAGAGATTATCATTAGGGTTACTTTTTAAGAACACTGAAAGCTCTTTGCAGCTAACCGAATTCAGGGGATTCCTTAGTCCTCTTGATCACCATGGTGAAATAGCATGAAAATACTTACAGTTGGAACTAGGAAAAATAAATTGTTTTAAATGACGACTACGATGATCAATATATTCTGGCATTTAAAAAAGAAATATAATTCTGATTAAATAGGTAGAGACTTATTAAAATATACAGAAATAAAAATTAGTCTCCGATTAAAAGTAAAATTTGAATAGGATCTATTTTATATACGGAAAAAGGAATGAAAATATCTGTCTGTAGTTGTATTTTGAGAGAAAGTATTTATCCTCAACTCACTGTTCTTCAACTCACCAACTTATGTAGCAATGGATTACCGTAGATTGGCAAACTAAACCAATCCAGCATGTCCAATCGCTTCGAGATAGATAAATGCTGTGACGTGTTTCCAGTCTGATCTGAAAGTGACATCGGTTGACTTGTTTGTCGTCATTTAATAATAAAATTTACTAAGAACGAATTCCGAATTGATATATGATAGTGAATGGTGATTACGTGATTAAATACCAAATCTTCCAAAACGGCGATAAACTACATTGAAGTCGAAATGTGCCATGCGATATCATTTGGAAGCAGGTTAAAAACAGACTTGGTTTGTTTACTCTGAAGATATGTATCATACCTGTTCCTTGAAAACTTTTCTCATCTTTCAAGATGAATTTTCTGAATAAATAAGCTCGCTTTTTTTAGGTCCACAGATTTCATAGCTGCTGACCTGTCTACCGTTCGCACCATTTGTAAACTGACCAAGATGTTCTTGTCGTCGGAGATGGAGCTGTTTGAAGGATTATTGGAATGGGCTAAGGTCCAACCCGACAGTCAAAATGGTAAACGAAAACTTTTAGACCCACTCCTGAGACACATCCGATTCTTGACCATGTCAGCGTTGGATTTCAGCCGCCTTGTCTCAACGCACCCAGATCTCTTCACAGCCGAAGAAGCTCTGAGTATCATCGTGTACTTGTCCAAACCTGCTGCACGTGGAAAGGCTAATCTACCGGAGTGGTGTAATAAAGGTCCCAATCGATGTACAAATGTGAGAGGTATGCGTAACATGAAGTCTTTTCTCACTTCTATCACTTGAATGTACACTATATGGACAAAAGTATTTTGACACTGCATGTTTTTCAGAAAAAGTGTTTTATTATTCTATTTCTTTATTATTATTATAAACGGTAGGCACCCTCTTTTGCCTGTATTACAGCTGCAACACGTAAAGGCATACTTTCCACAAGTTCTCTGCAAGTCTGGACAGGCATAGCTCGCCATGTCTCTTGTAGGGCTGTGAAAAGATATTGTTGTGAAGATGCGGTGTCCTACTCGTCGCTCCATTTTGTACCACAAGTGCTCGATCGGATTGAGATCGGGGCACTGAACCGGCCAGTTAAGCAAATTCTCTTCATTTTTAGTAAACTAGTCCAGAACGCGTTCTGCAGTGTGACATGGAGCTCGATCCTGTTGGAAGAAACAACCATCATCGCCCTAGTATTGCCCTAGTGTAGAATGGACGAATATCCAGAACGTCGATGTACACGTCAGCGTTCGTGGTACCAGATACATAAAGAAATGGGCCGGGTCCTAACCAGGAAAACTACCCCACACCAAAATGGATCCTTCTCGGAATTTCTGCAGTGTCCAAATACTTTAATCCATAGTGTATTACAATATGCAAAATTGTATGTATGGTGTTCACATATCCAAAATATGGCTATACTTATATAGGAAGGTTCGAATATTGAGAATTTTCTTTTCAGAAATGCCTAGTAGGTGCATTTTAAAGTTAGTATGCATTATTTAAGGCTAATCTGTGCCGGTGTAGGTACGGTAATTATCACCAATCTCTCCAAAATTGGTGCAATTTTATTTCAACGACGGTTTATATTCCTACTGTTGATTGTTTTGGCCTCATCAGTACCAAAACCGATCAGAATCTTGATGGAAATATTACGTCATAAGAAGAAATTGATCTCGTCATCATAAAAAAAATCGGCGATATCTTTATGCAGAGGTAGGTAGGTAATTAATTAACGGCAGACTTATCGTGCACCCAAAGTAACCATACCTCACTCCCATGTGCATGACGGTCCTTGGGTGGATTCCAACACGCAACTCTCCGGTTGCTTATTCGCTACTTTACCAACTGGGCTACCGCGGCTCTATCTTGACAAAGATATATCTTGCCATTAGCAAAATTGATAGCATTAGTGGATGATAGTTCTTGCAATTAGCAAAACTGTTCATATCCTAATGGATTTAATATCTCGTCGATACCAATTGGATGGTTAAACCTTAAAAATTATGATCAGAACTCATGAAAGTCATTACTTCAGAATTATATCATGTATGCACCCATAAAACGACCAAAACGTATTTCATGTTATTGTTCCTCAGTAGGTGCAGAACGTAACTCTCCGAATCGACACGCAAACTCCATGGTCAAGAAGATTGCAATATGCTTAAGACCAGTCAAACGGGGATTCGTACCTAACTTGCTGTGCGAATTATCATTGAAATGCACCGAAGGCAGCTACAAGATAAAGGCCCTGAAGCTGTCCTTTGGCCAACCCGCCTCCGCAGGGAGTTCCATCGAACAACTTATAATCAGCGTGTATTCGGAACCCAACTACTACGCCTTCAAGGAGCACCTTACGATTCGCAATGAATCTGAAATCATCGTGCCTTTCACTCAAATTCTCTTAGCTAAGAGATTCAATGTCATTCACATTCGTGCAGAGGCGATATCGGTGAAGAACTACTTCTTCCTCCAGTTTGATGAGCAAAACTCCTTTCTAGAGCGCTCCCCTTTCGAGTGCAGGCTCAATAGCGAGCCGAAAGGCAACAGGTTGTTCTTCATCTCTGAAGTAATTTTTGAAGATATGCCCGTACGGAAAAGACCACCAGTGAGGCATTATAGGCCACGTTAGAATATACGTATATACTATATATACATATATGTATTCTAACTACTATTTTCTACAATTGTTCTCATTTACGACCTATTCCTCAGTAGATAAACGATCAATGTCCAAATTTAACTTTTTGACTACGGCTATGGATATTTCTTGGCGCGATTCTTATAACTTTCAAGGTACAACTGCTATACTGATTGTTTTCTAAATTCTTTCTTAGAGCGATCAAGGTACAACTGTTGTAACAGCCGTAGTCTAAAGGTTAATGAATTGTAGTTATGTCCACAACTAACTTCGAAGACATGGGAGTTATAATCGAAAAGTGCCAATGTCGTCCTGTCAATACGTTGAGAAATAATAAAAAAAATAAAAG
The DNA here is from genome assembly GCA_947359465.1 of Metellina segmentata. Lineage (NCBI taxonomy): Eukaryota > Metazoa > Arthropoda > Arachnida > Araneae > Tetragnathidae > Metellina > Metellina segmentata. Next base: position 97,208,093 of record OX375881.1, read on the forward strand.
TGTTTTTTAATCCTGTATTAAAAATTTTGAAACTAAAAATATCTAAATCAGGTGTTGTCAGAAACTTTCAAAATGGACATGAGCCTTTTTTCTATCGAGGAACAGATATGAAAACAATGAAAATGTTTTGAAGCTTTTTAACTCGGAAGTATAAGAACTTTTCTTATTCACGGGATCACCCTTGGACTTAGGGCTTCTGTACCGGTTCCCCTTTATCCAGAGGCTATGATTTATTCTCTGTCCTAGTATTTACGAATTCTGTGATTGGAAGTATTCAAAAAGTTATGTACATGTATGGTATAATAGGAAGATTATTTTGCAACTATGAATGAATATGATCATGAATTGTCTCATAAAAATAAAATTATAAAAACTAAGGCCTTCAAAAAGAAAAAACTGTTTTATGTCAATTTTAACGTTTTAAACGTTTTTAACGTTTTAAACGTTTTTAACGTTTTAAAACGTAATTTCTTTGTAATGTTGCTGCTGTTATAAGTATCGATTTTCTTTCCCTCAATTGTTATCAGACTCGTATTATTTATATTGTTAAATTTTATAAATTTATTTATTGTTAATTAATATTTTGAGTTTGTAATGCTTTTATATGTATTTATATTGTTAAGTTTAAAAATGTTTATATCCCTGTGAATTTATACTGAAATGCTTAATGTAATTCACAAGAAAATTTAAGACAACACTGTTAGAGTAATTCATAAGTGTTTAGAAGACAAAATTGAAATTTCTTTTCATTAATTGACAACATTGTTAGAGTAATTCATAAGTGTTTAGGAGACAAAATTGAAATGTCTTTTCATTAATGAAAGGTAATTGTAGATGCTACATAATGAGTTTCCATCATCTAAAATTACTTTGAACTAGGGGGCCTGCCCCCTGCTCGCTAACGCTCGCCAACCCCCGCAATCTTCATTGGTTCGCTGCGCGAACATATGCTCGCTTCGCTCGCCTCAATGAAGACATGTGTCCTAGCAGAAAGGATTGTTTACAAAATATGTTACCAAAAATATGTTTTTCAAATCTAAATTTGCTGTATTACAGAAAAAATATATGCAGTATCTCTAAAATCAGAATTCAAATGAAACCTTTGTGCAAATTTTGACTCGAAATGTGAGCGTTGCTTTGGAAATTGAATACCCAGCATGTTGTTTGTGTGTACATTTTCCCAGCACTCAAACGACCCACACTTTTTCATTGAGTTTGTTGCCGAAAGTTGTAGTGCAAGCGTCTTGTTGAACTATAATTGTTGGTCCTGAAATGGACCGTTTTTTAAATGGCCCTGAAAAGATATTCCGCTTTCTTTGATTTCTATTATAAACTAACTGCAACAGCTCATTAAAATTTCCTTTTTTTTTTCAATAAAATTTCATCCGGTAACGCTATAAATTCAATCGATGCTCGAGATTTCGCGATAAACAAACAATCAAACAGTATTGCCAAAACGCGATTACAAATAACGTCTTTTTTGCGTGCCACGTAAGAGAATTATATATATATAGATAACGGAAGACACATTTTATAAATTCACCAAGGCATTGTTTTTAAACTATGAAATGTTATGGGTTCTCACTTAGTCTTGTTGTGTAGATGTTTTTACCTGGATTTTCATATCCATAAGTACGCCATAGGTTGTACGCCAGTTTAATTTTGACGCCAGTCAAAGTTTGCACATAAAGCGCATGGAATTCGCACCAGTAAATGTTTACATGTGAAATGCATGAACTTCTACAGTAAAATTTTGCACGTTAAACCAATGAACTTCACGCTAGTGAAGTTTTATATATGAAATGGGAACTTTCACGCCAGTAAAGGTTTACCCTCGAAACTCATGGATTTCATGCCAGTAAATCCTGACACATGAAACGTATACTTCATGACAATCAAGGTATAAGCATGAAAATTAAAATTAATTACAGTCAATGTTTAAACATAAAGCGTACATTTCATGACAGTCACAGTTTCAACATGAAACGTGCACTTGTCGACAGTAAAGGTTTACACATGAAAGTTACACTTAACGACAGCCAAGGTTTAAACACGAACCGTACATTTCACGACAGTTAAACTTTACATGAAACATGCAACAGACACTTTTCGACTGTCAAGGTTTATCCATGAAACGCACACTTCACGACCGTAAGGATTTATACATGAAATGATTGAACTTCACTATAATCAAGGTTCACACATGAAACTTACACTTCACGACAGCCAACGTTTAAACATGAAACATACACTTCACGCTAGTCAAGGTTTGCACATGAAACTTACACTTCACAATAGTTTCTGTTTGCATATGAAACGTACATTCATTACAGTCAATGTTTAATCATGAAAAGTACACTTCACGATAATCAAGATTTGCACATGAAACGTATAATTCACGACAGTCAACGTTTAAACATGAAACGTACACTTTATGACAGTAAAGGTTTACACGCGTGAAAAATATACTTAACCACAGTAAAGGTTTAATCCTGAAACGTACACTTCATGACAGTAAGGATTTAGATACATTAAACGAGTGAACTTCACGATAGTCAAGGTTTACAAATGAAACGTACACAACGACAGTCAATTTTTACCCATCTGTGATCAAGAGAAATAACTGGATACGTCGAAATTTGGCAAAAGGAGATAAGTGCGTCTGCTGGAGGATTTGTCTTGCGTGTTTTACGAGTGGATAAATAATGTGCAAGAGAGAGTACAGACAAACAATGAACTCAATCCAAATATAAACTATTACAAAAACTCAATTTACAAGGAAAGGGCAAATCTTAAAAATGCGCTCCTGAAAAGAAGTTTTTAGGCTTATCCAGTTATTCACCTTGGCCATAAACATGAAACACGAACTTAACAACAATAACGTTTATACATAAAACGCGTGAGCTTCACATAAGTAAAAGTGTATTCCGTCAATCCCCGTCAATATGAACTTTCTTGATAGGAATTCTTGGTAATACAAACAAAATTCCAATTCTCGTCAAAATGTATGTTCAAATAATATGTTGTTTTATATATATATATATATATATATGAACACAAAATGTTATTAGTAGGGAGTTGGCCTACCCTTAGCCTAAATTACAGCTTGCATCCGACGTGGGATTGACAAATAAAGGTCTTGCACAATGTTCAAGGGAATTCAAACCCATTCTTAACTTCATGCAGAGTGGTCTCGAGTTGAAATATTGTGCATGGAAGTGGAAACCAAGCATGGACTTTGTTCTCCAAAAAACCCAGAAATGCTCTATGGTGTTGAAATCAGGGGACTGAGGACACCACGTGAGATGTTCTACTTCATCCTCATGTTCATCAAACCACGTTTAAACACAGCGAGCCGTGGGAACAGGGGCGTTGTCATCTTGGAACACAGGTCTTTCTCCAGGAAACAGTCTGAAGCATAGGGTAAAAATGATCTGCGAGAATACTGCTATCTTTCCCCTCAGGACTACGAGTGGCCCCAAGCCATGCCTAGATATCATGTCTCACACCATCAAAGAGCCTCCTCCATGCTTAACGGTAGGAACCAGGCATTCAACATGAAATGTTTCCGCCGGTTTTCGCTAGACGTACACATAGTCAGGTCTGAAATAATGTAAAGGTTGATTCGTCACACCCGATGACCAGATCCCATTGCTGTTATGTCCAGTTTTACGATAGCACTACAAAAACGATTATAGATCCACGATAATAGCATTACCTGTGAATCAATAATTTTACAGTAATTAATGCAAATGCGTTACTATTTTATTATTGAAATAATTCGATTTTCTGAATTCGGATAATCCGATTTTCTGAATTCGGATAATCCGATCAACGGGTAATACGAATTTTTTTATGGTAACATGAACGTCATAACAAGGTTTGAATGAAACGTGAACTTTTGTGCCTTTATGTGTTTACACATTAAACACGGTGAACCTTATATCAGTGAAAGTTTATATGTGAAAGGCGTAAACTTCATGCCAGTAAAGGTTTACACATGAAACGTGGAAACGTAATGACAGAAAAGGCTAACACGTTAAACATACACTTCATGACAGTAAAGGTTTACACATGAAACATACACTTCATGACAGTAAAGGCTTAACATGAAACGCATGAACTTTTGCTCCAGGAGGATTTACACATACAACGCGTGAACTCATCAGTGAAAGTTTACATGTGAAACACATGACTTTTTACGTCAGGAAGTGTTTGTTCACATATTAAACTCTAACATTTTTGCTCGTAAGTCAAATTTTTTTAAATGCAAGATGGAAGTGAATTTTGTACTCTATTTAACCAGACAAAATGCTGCTAAAAATTCATAGTAGCTACCAAATAGTTGCTAGAATGGTAGATAAAGTTAGAGGTACTTAAACCACTGGCACGAGTGTTTTTAAAAAATTACGATTGCGCAATGAAAAATATTTATTTCAATATTAAAGTAAAATTATAAATATTTCCGTTTGGGTAGGTAGTTAATATTCTTCGATGACTTCGTCGGGAGAATTGCAAGGAGTAAAACTCCTGACAGGTTGTGCCAACGTTGAATAAGACGCCTTAAACTCATAATGGAGGATATATTTCAAATTTACTGAGATAAAACAAGATTTTGAATTTCTTTTCAACTTTTAAAAAACCGAATGCTGTTTTTTTTTTTTTTTACAGTTTAATCGTACGACTGTAAAACAATAATTATTTTTTTCATTTTTAACATTCCATTAAGCACATTCACGCTTTTTTTTTGTCACACATTTAATAGCACAACGCTTGGCACACTAAAGAATCGCAAACTCGCAATGCTCGAAAACCTATTTACACAGAAATGTTGAACGTTCTTACTGGTATATAGAACCAGCAAAGGCTACAGAAAAGTAGGAGATATTCTTTTGATGGAGCTAGTAAGTCCTTGAAGTTAGGCTGATAGTTGAATTTAGGTAACACTGGAGCAGCACAACGGGCTGTTGGCGATGGTCCGTGATCAATCCGAGGGCTCACCACATATTTTTGACACACGGACAGATGACGAGGTCAACACCTGAGTTGGCACTCCACTCTGCAAACTTCCTCCGCTATAGTACACCGGCCCCAAAGTACACTATGGTCTTCGGTTGGATCGAATTTCGAACTTGCAACCCTCTGGATGCTAATCCGCGACTTCGTAAATTTCTTAAATCGAGTACTTTTTTAAGCAGCCGTAATGGGATGGAGAGTTTTCATACGCTTCTAAATCGTACTAGTTTTTATTATTTGTAACAATATTCAATTCGCCACCGTTAACACGTTTTACACGCCTCATGTGAACGGGGACAAAGAGACACACAGAAGAGGAGCGCAAAAACAAGCTATATCAGTGTTTATTTAGTGTCCAGCATTCTTAATGGCTATCATCAATGCCGCCAGAAGAGTTGGGTAAAATAAAAAAATGGCGCTCTTAAATCTATGTATGTCCAGTTTGAATAGCATGCTAGTAAGAACTTGAAAGTGAATAGTATTTTTTCTGGCACACCAGTTAATATTGGCGCCATTAAATCTCTGAGTGCCAGTTTGAATAGCATGCTAATAAAGACTTGAAAGTGAATATTGATTTTACTGATACACCGGTTAATATTGGCGCCATTAAATCTCTGCCCGTCCAGTTTATATGTTCTGTGTAAAATGACATTTAAACAAAATTTAGATTCAAATTTAATTTATTTTTTAGTTTCAATTTCATTTACATGGTTCTTGTTTATTTTACAAGTCAAATATAATACAAATTGGACACCTTAAATTCTCTTCACATTTGTTTTATATATATCACAGTATTATTTTTATGATGAAATTCATAAAAAATCTTTTTAGGTTGAAAAAATATATTCGGACCTATAAATTGTTCCATTTGTTATAATGTACGAATAAAGATTTTTACACAATTCTTGGAGTTCTGGTTAGGTTCTTTCATTACACACTTCAGTCTCTGTGGTAAAATGTTACAAAATAAAAATGTTGGATTGATGCAAAAATTCGTCTTGTTTTTGGCGATACATGGCATTCCTGATACACAGCATAACCGAAGTGTTATCTACTTCACTCAAAACACTCTCCCCACATCTCAATCAAATTCCTTTTAATTCCCTTAGAAATTACATCGCCTGAGAACTTGGATTGGGAGCTATGAAATTACAATTACAATTCACCGAGTTCTTGGGTTGTGTAAAGCATCGAAAATGGCGGAAAATAAAGAGCATTTACGACAGATCATGCGACATACACGACCCTACAATAATGGACCAAACAGCAAGGTGTGACGGTATAAGGGAAATAATACATGCTTTAATAGGGGAATGGTCCCCACGTGCTGCAATTGCACGCAACTCTTTTGGGCATACTTTCAACAAGGTTTGATACACAGCTATGGGTATTTGTGTCCATTCCTGCTGCAAGAATATCGCGAGCTCAGTTGTAGATTTCGGATGTGGTTCCCTGGTCCATAAGCGTCGTTCTAACTCGTCCAACAAATGTTCAATGGGGTTTCGATTGGGACTTGTGAATGGTTGCATAAATCATATACTATTTTCTCTGTTCGTGTACCAGTAAATTAAAAGAGTGAAACCTACTAATCCTTTTATAACTTTATTCCAAAGCTCATAACCTACGATGAGATATTCCTAACTCATGGTATCTTGCAAACGAAGTACTATTATTTATTGACACTAGGAGCATGACATGTGTCTTATGTACGCTATTCCTTCCAGTCAAGAACTACATTTAGCACAATTATATAATTCCTTAGTCCAATTCTACTTAAATGGGTATACATTATTCATCAAAAATTCTTAAAAAGCCCTCTTTAGTACGTTATTAGAAAGCTTTCATTTGGAAAATAAAACTTTCTGGAAATCCGATTGATAATGATTTTAAAAACAAATTTTTTCATTAACCATTTTGATGAATCAACACTTCCACCACGGCAAAGACCAAAACAATTAACTTTAATTAAAAGCATTGAAACACTTAATGTCCGATTCGGAAATTCTAATCCGAAAACAAAATTTTAAAAAAGCACGCACAATATGTTGAAAAAGCACGAAACCTATTTGAAAACTTGATTCTCTGATTAAGGACCATAGAAAGTACCTGTAAAAGTACTAGTTCAAGAGTGTTTATATATCAGTACTAGCAAAATACCCGACCTTGCTCGGTTTGAATTGGTTTACTCTAGATTGAAGAGATAATCAAAATATATACTGACTTACGTTTTTTGTAGAATAAAAATTTATTTTAACACCTTTCGCCATCTTTATATTTTCTACAACTTACTTTGGACACAAATCCTACACATGCATATCCATTCATGTAATACATTTCACATACATCGCACAATTGCTGTATGACAAAGCTACAAAATGACGAAAGGTGATACTAAGGTTACTACTATAAAAGACAATTTTGAGGGAGATTTGGAATTCCCTTTCTTAAGTTCTTTTCATGTTCAACTCAATTAATTAAAATTACGATTTGCGGCGAGTGCTCTCGCACTCATAGTCAACAAAACAATATTTTTTTACTTGTGGCACTCTTGCCTCCGGTATGCGACATTGTGAAATTTTGCAATCTTCTCCTGTCATTATTGCAACGAATTTTTTAATGTTGGAAAAAGTTCTAGTTTGGATTTTTAAACATTATTATTCTTTCAATAACGGCATTATTCTTTAAAAATCGGCATTATTCTTTAAATAACGGCATTAATCTTTCAATAATGGCATAACTACACTTAAAATTTACTGAAAATTTATACTGACTTACCTAACATTTTTACGTCTAATACTTTGTGGTGCTGTTGCGTGTGATGAGAAGGAAAACACATTTATTAAAATAATAAATATTTAAAACAGAAAACAGTGAAATAGAACAAAATAAAAGATGTCAGAAAAATTGTTCTAAAGATATTAATTTGTGATTCCTTTTTATCTCTTGATCTCGCACAGTTGCCACAACTTACAACTAAAAGTGCACAAAATTTAGAAATGTGAAATTAATTCAGAGCGAAAGAAATAGAAAATATCACTGCTCACGCGATCTTGTTCATTCTCGTTTCGTTGAAAAATATCGCCTGTCTCAAATATTCCGAAATCGTTTTCATTGCGCAAAGAACAAAAATAAGACTCGAAATAAATGAAGTATCAGAGCTGAAATTGCATTAAAAAATATAATTTTTTAAAGAACTAGGGGGCTCCGCCCCCTGCTCGCTTACGCTCGCCAACCCCCGGGGATTGCTGCGCAATCCCATTTGGTTTGCTTCGCAAACCAACACTCCTTTCACAGATGTCATTTGGTTTGCTTCGCAAACCAACATTCCTTTCACAGAGTGAAACTATCTGAATAATTCGTATTATGCTGATTTCACTTTCCGGTACATGACGTCACAGCGAGGGCTTCGCGCCCTGCTCGCTTACGCTCGCCGATCCCGGGGATTGCTACGCAATCCCGTTTGGTTTGCTTTCTCAAACCAATACTTCTTTCGCAATTGATTTCACTTTTTTTTGCTTTAACACTTAATGCACCCTAAACTAATAGCCGCATCAGTAAAAAATCTTCTGTATCTTGTTCCCTGTACAATTTTAAGTAAACAGTGTTAATATCAATACATTGTACTTTGTCGGTAAACTGTCTTGAGAACAGAGGGAAAAAAAGCGAGCCTTTTTCCTCGCCAAATAAAAAGAAATCGTTTTTATGGCAATTGTTGCTACGATAAATTTGATATCTGGCAAACCCGATAGTAGAAAATGCAACCCACTGCTGTTTGCCGAACCAGCTATGCGAACTGAAAAATACGAAATTTGTGTCACCAACTTTTGATTGCATCGAATTTATTTATGAACCAATTTTAAAAATAATTGTACCGTAAGAAAGAGTACATTGTGAGGTATACTGCAATATTTTTAAAATTAAAAACTAACAGTAATACTATATAGATATGACCATTTTAGTTTTGTATCGGAAGTTACGATCTGAAAGTTCCGAAAATTGTATGACCTACTTTTAATTGCATCGATTTTGTTTATTAACCAATTTGAAAAATAATTGTACCATAAGAAAGAGTGTAATGTAGTGTATTCAGTGATGTTCTCAAATTTAAAAAATAATGGTTTTTGCCGTAGACATAACGGTTTTAACAAAACGTAGCGAAAATATCCGAAGATTCCGAATTTTGTATCACGAACTTTTGATCGCATCCAATTTAATTATTAACCGATTTCAAAAATAATAGTACCGTAAGAAAGAGTATATTCTGAGGTATACTGCGATATTTTAAAAATTAAAAACTAATAGTAATTAGATATAGATACGGCAGTTTTAAAAAAAAAGTAACAAAAATGTCCCGATTTTTCCCGAATTTCAAAAAAATATTATCAAGAACCACATTTAAATTTCAAAAAAAACTCGACGAGCTGCAAAAATTTACGTTGAGAGGTACTCTTAAAAAAAAACTCACGACTAAAGACTGAAATTTTGAATGTGTTTTGCTCACTCGCGGAAGAAATTTCACTTCTTCAACTTTAACACTTAATAAAACCTAAACTAATAGCCGCATCGGAAAAAAATCTTAATAATTATCCAGGGAATACGATGAAGAACAAAGCATGTTAATTTCATATTTTTCCGATCAGTACTTTCTCGGGAAACCGTCTAAGAATGGAGCTAAACAACAAAAATTTCAATTCTTCGGCGGCGGCGGTAACTTTTTTTTAATATAGAGAGATAATTACTTTTTTCAGCAGTACTGGTAAAGCAATCGAAATAATCGTAATATTCAATAGACATTCCAATTTTTTCAAAACTACCAAACTATGGTTGATTTAAGTATACTTAATCAGGTGTTTTAGCATGAAACTCATCTAAATATAACAATAAAGAAATGTTTAATATTGCATTCACTAAACTAATAGATGATGTACAAAATAAAATACACTGCAATCAAATATCTGGAATACAATTCATGTGATGCTTACACAAACACACAAACTCAAAATCGAGCATAGAACAGAAAGACGGACAGAGAGACTTTCGCAACCAATTCCACTCTCTAAATGAAGATAATTACTCACTGTATACAAATTTTCATGGAAATATCTTAAACTGCGTGGACGTGTATAGGGCACAACATACAGACAATTAGACAGACACCAAACGAGAAAAGGGCGGATTCGGCATCAGAAGGGTCCAAAACGGATAGAAAACTTGAAATGGGTCGAAAATATTGAATGTACAAACAAACACTCCATTCTTATTTATGTAGATACTTCTTGATATTTAACTGCTATTTCTAATCAACTTGTAACTGCCTGTTTTGTTGTAATCACCATGAAGTAAAGTTAAGCCATCAGATTTAACAAAAATATTAATTTCATAGTAAGTATTCCTTTCTTAATTTATTACACCATAATCTACATAGATATAAATGCATATGTCATATCCGTATCATGCACAACTACTCTATGTGTGTGTGTGTAAATAATGGCATATCGTACCAAATCGAGACAAGAAGCTCTATAAACACAAATTGTAATGAATTTAGAAGTTTGATGAAAGTACAAAATAAGGGTTTGTACGTCAAGCTGTATAAGCATGAATACTTTATTTATGAAGCATGTAGGCATCAATAAATCATACACGCAATTACACCAGTTGTGCGCATTATTCATTTTTATTTGCAAATGCCATGTTTGAGAATTTAGTTATTGCTTCTCGATTTCCAATACCTGTGAACAACATAGTTGAAACCATTAAGTACATGTGTGTTATGTGCTCTATTCTTTCCAGTAAAGAACTACATTTAGCACAATTACATAATTCCTTAGTCCAATTCTACTTAAATAGACATACATTATTCATCAAAAATTCTTAAAAAGCCCTCTTTAGTTCGTTATTAGAAAGCTTTGATTTGGAAAATAAAGGTTTCTGGAAATTCGATTGATAATGATTTTAAAAACAAAATTTTTCAGTAACCATTTTGATGAAGCAACACATCCACCACGGCAAAGACCAAAACAATTAACTTTAATTAAAAGCATTGAAAAGGTCCGATTCAGAAACTCTAATCCCTAGATTTTAAACTTCTTCATTCATAGATATCCTTCAGACTACCTCGGATATTTATCACCAACTCACAATAAATGGCTCTTTTAAGAAAAGATATATCCATTTTACTTTTCAAATATTTTCCCCAATTCGTAAAGCTTATTCCACCCGTTCTATGATACTCAACGGTCACGTTCTCTCTAATCGATTCTGCATATTTCACCACTTCTTCAAACTCCTGTTCCACATCGAAGAGCATTTGACGTTGGGAGGATACATAAATGTCAAGACGCTTTCTGTTCCATCCTAATTCAACCATTTTTTCGTAAAACTCTCTTTCGAATTCAAAATACTGGATTGTTAGGTATCGTTTCCCATCGAATTTCTGCCGTCTGGTGCGAAATCTGCGGCTAGCTTCGAGGATTTCAACCGAGGATTTGGATATTTTCAGCCAAGCTCTGACAAAGACCTTGAGGCACGTGTTGAAGACGTTCGCGCCGAGGAGCTTGTTGTACAGGTGGTAGTTACGTTCCACCGCTGCAACGCTGAGACCGTGGAGGTCGCAGACTTCTTCGTAAATGAGATCAAAGTTTATCAGCTTCCCGGTGTGGTCACCACAGGGCTTTATGAACTCCTTTTTGGGACGGTCCAGAAAAAAGAGTAGAGATCCGGGCTGAGTAATTTCTTCCATTATCTGAAAACAAACGAGGAAGTTAAAAGCTAGTGAACATTTGGATACCTGAATTTCATTTACGGTGTAAAGTCCCTAACGTCAACACGGTCCTCAGGCCGAAAATTCCAGAAACATCTGCTCGGGCCGCGCAGATGGTCTTCAACATTCGTCCCGTTGGTTTTGAGTGTAGGTGATATTTAGCTGACTCCTTGTAAGATCTAGCGACACAGAGAGATCTATTGCAAAGCTCGAGCAGAGGTGTTTGTTTTGTGATGCTCGTGTATGGGGCTATGACCGTTAAGTTTGCTTGTTTTGCAGCGCCCACGACATAAGGATGCAAATCTCTATTATAATATAGTGTATATATAGTTCTTTGTAAAATAAACTAAAGTTATTTTTAAATTAGGCTGTTTAGTTGTTTTGACAGGGACATCACTCGGCCCACTACGTTACAAGGGCTGCTGTAACCTAGTTGGAAGAGTTACGGATTCGCAACCTGAGGGTTGCGATATCGAAATTCGGTCCAATCAAAGAATCACCAGTAATCAAAGTTATGCAACATTACTTCACTGATTATTAACCGAAGTATTATCTGTAATAGTCAATATTATTTATTCATTTGAGATATCTATTGGAGTAGGCAGTTTTAATCCGCGTATAATAACGAGAAAATCTTCAATACTATTCTAAAAATACCAGTTAAATGTCTCTTCCAGAAGAAGCTGGAAGTAGACAGTTTTAATACATATAATCACGAGAAAATTACAATACTATTCTAGAAAATACCTTTTAAATGTCTCCTGCAGGAGAGACTTTTATCTAAGAACTATAGCAATGATACATTTAGGTCTTGAAAGTGACTGAAACGAACTTCTATGTATTAGTTTTAACTTTAAATGAAACAACGAAAAATGCATGTATCAAATGAAGGAAAAAATCATGCATCTATGAATCGTATATCATTCATAGAAATAGCAACATTTTGACATTTACAAGTACGTACATGTGTGTGTTTCATAAGATCACTGCAAAGTCAAATTTTTTCCACGAACAAGTGCTATAACCTCTATTTTACGAGTGCTCTTCTGTCTTTATACTCTCACAATATTCATTGGAAATATTAATAATTTGTAAAATTTAGGTTCAGTTTTTATTATTAATCCATCAAATGGTTTTGACGAGACATCTCGTTCATCAAGATCTTATCAATTTTGATGAAAATGAGATATATCGTCATCAAGTTATAGCCGAAGTTTTAATGATGCCAAGATCAATATCTGGTAAGTTTTCTTCTACTGACAAGATACCTCATTAAGACTAACAATTATTTAGATTTTAGACAAAACTTCAGGGAACACAAAAATTTCAAAGTATGATGAAATACGAAATTAAATTTAGATGTGTGAAATGGGAAGTAAATGTATACGAATATTATGACACTCACTTTCATCATGCGCTGAAGATCTTGACGAGTACCTAAGAATTCAGAAAAGAACTTCACCATTGACACAATGTCGGCGTTCTTAATGGCCTCAAGAGTTTCGTCAGTATAGAACTTTGATAAATCCGCCTGTACAAAGTTAACTTTCGTGATAGCGTTACGGAATCTCTCCAGGCAACTCAAAACCCCATAACACGTATTCTTCCAACCACTTTCAATATCGATGACTGTAACTCGTATATCTAAATCGAATCCTCTAGCACGGGAGAAGGTGTCCAAAACTTTGACAATGGCCACAACGTCTGAAGCAGGTCCACAACCCAGAGAACAGATCTTGATTTCACGCTTCATAAGCAGTTTTTGAAGAAAGGCCGGACTTTCATTAAAGATATTTTCCAGATGGAAGGCTACTGCACTGGATAAGAGAGTGCTGTTGCGGTAAACGTATGCGAGCCTGTAGAACAAAGTGTCCACCAACGAATCCGCCATGTCGTTGCTGTTACCACTGGGATGATTGTAAAACTCGCACCAGGAATTGGTCTCAGATCGGAGTATGGCGAAATAGCGTCGAAATGGTTCGTACATGTCGTTGTCAACATTGTGGCCTAATAATGCAGTTAGTGCATTGCAATAGAATTGGCAGAATTGGTCATCTGATGATTGTACCCCGTCTTGTTCTACCAAATCGGTATCCATTTCTATCTCATAAAAGAATTGTTTTGAGATTTGGTGCTACTAGCTGTATTGAACGAAAGAAACGAATAATATTCACTTCAAACTCAAATAGTATTTGTCGTTGTCTGCCTTATTGTCACATTCCTTCAAAATAAAAGCTATTCAGCTGTGATTTTTCATTAAAAAAATGAAGTCTTTCACTCTTTATGCTATATGAAACACTGAAAAATTAGCTTTTAAAACACACTAATTTAAGCTATTCGATAAACTGTCAAATTTATAAAAGAGGGAGAATGAAATGTGATTAGATAAAGTGCGAGTAAACAAGTCTATTATTGCTCTTTGATAACAGAAGGTTTTGGTTTGCTGATATGAAATATTTGTCATCTACACTAAAAATTTTCTCGTTATTTAAAAAAAGCAGACACTTTATTAGAAAAAAAAAATATGAATTAAACTAAAACAATATTTATGTTTCAAAACTCTTGAGATTTGTATTTATAGTTTAAATGTCTTGAACTACATATAATGCTATTAATGAATTAATTGTGACGTCTGAACATAATTAAAAATAAAAATTTTAAATACCAAATTTTAAGTAATTTATTTGAAGCAAATTAAAATTTACGCCACACTTAACTACCAAAAGTTGTCCTAAATCATCATAAAAAAATGGTTTATAATTGTAATGACATCTTTATTATATGCCATACTTTGAACAAAGTTAATTTTTTAAGAAAGAGAGATATAGTAAACTAAGTGTTAAGAAGGGTAGCGCATATAAATTTTATATTTAAATAATGATTAAAAACTTGTAACTAAATATATTATATATATAACATTTGAAAATTGATGTTATCATTGTATATTTAAATTGATTTATTTTTTTAAAGTTTTGTGTACTTGTTCGTGTGACAAAATTTATAAGGTTTGAATTTTTCATGTTATTATTATCTTTCATAATTGTTTGCTAACTGTATAGGGTGAGATGAAGAGCGGTCGAACACAAATCTTCTTATTGAATCACTTCTCTCTGTCTCAGTATTTTTTTTTTAATTTTATATCTTTGCCACATACTCCGAAACCCAAAAATTATGTATTTACTCTTGTTTGTGTATTTAAAATAAACCCTACTAGGGGGTCCGCCCCCTGCTCGCTAACGCTCGCCAACCCCCGGAGGATTGCTTCGCAATTCTCATTGGTTCGTTGCGCGAACCTATGCTCGCTTCGCTCGCATCAATGAAGACACGTGTCCTAGCAGAAGGGATTGATTACAAAATATGATATTCCAAAAAAAATATTTTTCAAATCTAAATTTGTTGTATTACATAAAAGATATATACAGTACCTCTGGAATCAGAATTTAAATGAAAACTTTGAGCACATTTTTACTCGCAATGTGAGCGCTGCTTTGGAAATTGAATACCCAGCATGTTGTTTGTGTGTACATTTCCCCAGTACTCGAGCCACACATACACTTTTTGACTGAGTTTGTTGTCGAAAGTTGTAGTGCACGCGTCTTGTTGTACTATAATTGTTAGCCTTGAAAAGGACCGTTTTTTAAATAGCCCTGAAAAGATCCTCCGCTTTCTTAGATTTCTATTACAAACCGCAACAACTCGTCTAAAATTCATTTTTTTCAATAACTAGGGGGCTCCGCCCCCTGCTCGCTTACGCTCGCCAACCCCCAGGGATTGCTACGCAATCCCATTAGGTTTGCTTCGCAAACCAATATTTGTTTGGAAGAATAAATATACTGGACAGCGAAAACTGTGTTAATAATTCGTATAACTATGATTTGACTTTACGGTACATGACGTCAGAGCGAGGGCTTTGTTTTGGGGAGGGTTAGTGGCTTGGCAAACCAACACACGAAATAAAGGCTTGCTTGATGTACAAGTTTAAATTATAAGGAATATGTCCCACCACAACCCAACATGACAGGGTTATGTTTCCTTATTATTTTCCTGAAAGAGAACATAAATTATTTTCGGAATAAGTCCCACCACCACCCGACATGTCACGGCCATGTCGCCTCATTCCTTTGCTAAAAGTGAAAACAGTTTATTATTTAGGTTATTAGTCCCACCACCACCCAACAAAACACAGGCAAGTAGCCTTATTATTTTTCTGAAAAAGAAAATAAATAATTTTAGGAAATAGTCCCACCACCACCCGATGTAACACAGCCTAATTTTTAGTGTTTTTGAGAAAAATATTTCAACAGGAACTGACGCTTGGTGGACATTGATGAAACAGGAAGTGATATTGAAATTATAAGTTATGAATTACATAAATGTAATGCAACAATACTTACAAATACACTATATTTTGCATATTTTTGACATATTTTTACAAATATCTTAATGCTTTAAGCAGACACATCTCGACAGAGCAACATAAATCTAATGCAATATTTCTTTATACACTATATTTTGTATCTTTTTTCCATCTTTTACAAAGATCTTAATGTTTTCAGCAGACACACATCGCGACAAAGCAACATATAGTTGCCCATGTGCAAATATGGGACGTTCAATGTAAATACCTACGTGTTCAAAAGTCTGCCCTTGTGACTTGTTTATTGTTAACGCAAACGCAAGGCGAACCGGAAATTGTCTTCGGTACAAAACAAAGGGCAGATGAGAATGTCCACTTGAAGTGTTGAGCTGAATTCTAGGTATGTCCACGATGTTTCCTTTTTTATCCCCAGTGATGATGTTTACAGTTAAAACTCTGCTGCCTATTCGTTGCACCAAGAGACGAGTTCCATTACAGAGGCCATCAGCTATGCAGAGATTTCTAATCAGCATGACAATGCAGCCAACTTTTAACTTTAACTTGTGTGGTGGCATTCCAGCAGGCGTTAATGAATGCAGATACTCGTCAGCGTACCTAAGAGTGGCTTCTTCTTCTCTTGCATCACTTTTGTCGATTCCAAATAAAGTTGCCTTGTCGATGCTGTAGCTGGCTACTTCCTTACCGGGTAACCTGGACAAAATCATTTCATTTATTCGGTTAACTTCGTCATTCTGGGGAGACAGTATTATTCTGGTGAGAAGGTCAATGGTAACATCTGTTACATTTTCAAAAAACCAATCGACCAAATCCGCACAAGCAAAATCTGAAGATTTTTCCACGCTGAGTTCATCGAGGTCTCCATTACCGAACTGCAACAGCCAGTCTGCAAAGTTTGCAGCTCCAGCAGTCGCTCTCATGTTTATCTTCAGGTGATGAATCTGAAAGAGTGTCCACAGATGAGATGACTTGATGCACTCGTCCACGATTTGATGTCGGCTAGCTTTTTTAACAACGGGAAGCACCTGTCTGAAATCTCCTCCCAGGATAAATGTCTTTCCGCCGAACGGAATGTTATTATCCATGACGTCACGAAGAGTGCGATCGATAATCTCAAGAGCTTTTCTTGGTATCATGCTTGCCTCATCCCAGATAACAACATCAGTTTCCTGAAGGCGACGCTTGTCACGAGGCTTTGTGAAGCAGATTTCACCCTCTTTAAGATCAATGGGCAGGTTAAAAAAACGATGAGACGTGGTTCCACACGGAAGAAGAATTGAAGCTATTCCGGTCCAAGCAACGCAAACAATTTTTTTTTCCATGACGAGGAGTCTGTGATACAAACCTGTGTACAGGAATGTCTTTCCGGTCCCACCCGGCCCATCAATAAAGAAACACTGAGTGCGGTCTTCAGATTTACCTGAAATGCAGTCAACGATCCTCTGGTACACAATGAGTTGGTCCGCATTGAACTTTTGTTGAATATAATTGCATTTTTGTAGATGATGTTCTAAGTCCACGCGTGGCTGTGGCACATTTGAAAAATTCGGTTTTGGAAGTCCGAAATCCTTGCACGCCCTATTTTCTGAGTTGAGCAGGTGTTCAATATCACAAAGTGCCTCGTTTTCCGTGCTGCCATAGTTAATCATATCGTCTCGAAACTTCTCCCACAGTTGTAATGCATCTGACGGTTCGTCCCCAACCAGGTAGTAAGCGAAGAATCTCCTAAAAGGACCTGGCATCATAGTGGACGCGGCTTCTTCCAGCACAGCATTAGCTTCTTCACTGCCTTCTGTTATTCCCATGGCAATCGCAGCTTCTCGGAATGTTGGATACACGACTCCCTCATGGGTTCGCAAATCTTGATAGCAGGTGGCACCAGTAATTCTGTTGAGAGTAAGCTTCAAGAAAAATCTTTCTGCATCCCTTGGTGAAATATTGGTAATGCGTCCCACCACATTAGCAGCTCTTTTGCGGGGCGTCCACTTTTTGCTTTTGGTATTCCAAGTGTAATTATCCGGCACGTTTCCGTATAGAATGCTCCTTGACACTGCATCTTGCTTGTTGAGGTCAAACCATCCACTTAACATTGTTTTGCAGTCTTGGTTGAGAACTCTTTCTTCATGTCCTTCTTGAAATGTAACATACTGCTGTCCGTCCAGGTGCACTGGGAGCCTGACTACAGTGTGACTTCTGTCGTGCAATTTAATTGCGTTTAGTCTCCACGCTGCTTCCATTGGGCTAACGTATCTGCTATCGATGTACTTCTCCACCTCATTGTTTTCATGCTGCTTCAATTCCATGCTCGCACGATCATGGCCTTTATGGATGTACTTGTGGATGTATTTCAAAGCCATCACGGAGGAACAGTACTCAACATTGATGTGGCAGTCATATTTCTTCAGTAGAAATGGATTGTGAGGCACCACCATTCCGTTATGCACATGCTGCACTTTTCCGTCTTTCTTAGCATGGTAGGCGTAAAGCTTGTCCCGGTTGTCACGGCGCTTGTACTTTGGAAATCCATCGGCAGTCATGTCCGTTTGATTGCAAAACTCCTTCGGAAACTTCTTTGAGCACACTTTCTTGTCCTTGTCCCAACAGAGTAATCCCTCATAGTGTGGTCCATGCATCATGTGTCGCAGTTGATAGTAGCGAAGAGACGAATCCGTGTCTGACAGCTCTGCGGTTATGAATCGATCCACATCTTTAGGCTCCAGGAGTTTGCAATCAGTTCTTAGCGCTGCTAGTATATGGGCATGTGGTAGTCCACGTTTCTGGAACTCAATGGTGTACACATAATTGACAATGGGACCCAACACCCGCTCCTCCACTAAGTCTTTAATGAGTTTGTTAACTTTTGTTGCGAACACGTCCGTGACTATTGTTGGAATGTCATTTGCAGTGGTACCTTTCACAAAGTACGTTTTTAAAGTGTCGGTGATCTCCGACCATCTGGGATTGCACGTCATTGTAATGAAAAAATCCGGTCTCCCTGACTTCCGACAAATCGCCATTGAATCTTGGTACAGCTGTTGCATGCACCGAGGAGACCCGATGTAGGTTGCTGGTAGAATAACTGCCGTGCCGAGGCGAACCTTGTCGGCTGTATTCAAACCGTTATTCTCAACATGGTCAACTATCCCCTGGTAGCATTCAGTGCGCAGAGATCGTTGATTGTGCCGAATAAAATCCAGTCGTTGGCGCTCAACCAACACGTAACAGTTTATAATGTACTGCTGCGTCAACCTTCCAGCATTTAGCAACGGATTGAAACCTTTGTTGGGGCGAAGAGCCAATCGGTGCCCATAGTACTGAAGAGGGGTTATCTTCTTTCCTTTTTCCGTCGACATGTTGTAGGTCCATCCAAGATCGCCATGCGGAAACAACAATGGAAAGGTCATGGGATCAGCATGCTGCGACGTTTGTGCCAAAATTGTTGTTTCACGGCCATCCTCCTGCTTGGGGTACACCTGCAGATCCACGGCTGGAACACACCCGTCTTTGGACACAATAATAAGAGCCACTTCTGAAGACGTTGGCTTGTTGTATCTTCGCTTGTCGTCAAATGAATACTTAGCAAAGTTCAAGACGTATTCTTCTCCAGAAATGTTGATATCACGCAGCATCTTGTACTTCTGAGCATACGGATTGATGTGACGTAGTAACTGCTCCAGAAGAATGTTTAAGTTGGGGTTTTCCAAATTTATTCGCATTTTCGAGGCCTCTTGCACATTATCAAAAATATAAATCTGCCCATTCCTTGGCAAATTACTACCAACATTTGCCAAAGAGGTTGAGGCATGGTGATAAACGGCCCCTTGGATCTTGATTAAAGGCGGACCAAACCCTTTAATGTCTTCCACGTGGGCGCCAAAAGTGGCAAAGGCAAAAGACGAATTGTACGCCCTAATATTTGTCCTATAGTGCTGTGCCTCTTTGCTTTCAGATGTTAGCAGTTCCTTCAGCTGAGGTGGGTATTCGTTGAGTGGCGGAAGCGTGACTTTACCATTCTGGCAACAAGAATGCAGTGTTCTTCCTTTCTGATCGGCAAAACGCACCGCTCCGCAATGAACACATTTTACATCTAAGTTTCCCATATTGTATTTCTCGACATTGACATATTGACCAGTTGATATATCACCTGCCAATTCCAATTTCTTTGCTTTCCTGAGTTTTTTCTGCTTGGTTCTAGCAAAAACTGTGTTCTGTTTACGTTCTTCAATACAATATTCTTGAAACTCATCTTGCATTGGAACGCATTGTTCATTTTCCTTCTGCAATTGCTGATGAAGTAGGGATTTGTTCGCTTTTCTTGCAGCTAGACGGGCGACGGACTCTTCGGATGGTCCGGCTTCGAAACATGAAACATCCATTGCACATGAATAATCGGATGCAATTGCAGTTACAACTCCCATCTCTATTTGTCGTTCTCTCCGAAGCTGCTCGTTATGAAGACGGTTGGCGGCTAGAGCCTTTTCTCTTCTTGCAGCTAAACGAGCAATAGAATCTTCTGAAGGTTTGTCCACAGCATATAGCTTACTTGTGTTAGCTGCTCGCTTCATTTGAACTGTTCTTTCAGCTAGACTGGCGATGGACTCTTCCGATGGTCCTGCTACGACAGATGACACATCCATTGGACAACAATCATGTAAATTACATCGGTCAGCTGCACGTTTGTTCTGCAGTCTGTGTTTCGTCATACTAACTGTACGGTCACCTGCACGTTTGTTGTGCAGTCGCTGCTCCGTCATGCTTCGAGTATGGTCACCTGCACGTTTTTTCTGCAACCGCTGCTCCGTCATGCTTCGAGTATGGTCACCTGCACGTTTTTTCTGCAGCCGCTGCTCCGTCATGCTTCGAGTATGGTCACCTGCACGTTTTTTCTGCAGTTGCTGCTCCGTCATGCTTCCTGTACGATCAGCTTTTCTCTTTTTCTCCAACCGTTCCTGTGGCATATTTTCTGTACTGTTAGACATGCGTTTTTTTTCTTGTTCAGCTTTTTTTTTCTCATCCATCTGTTTTTTCCGAAATTGCACGTCTTTTGCATTTTTGCTACGTATTGATGGTTTCTTTCGACGTGGAGGCATTTTTATAAAATAAAAATGCAAGAAAATAAAACCCACACCAACACAATTTAACTTTACTTTCGTTTGGTAAAAAGTAAAACCCACAAAGAGAGGAATAATATTAAAAGAACAGTTAAAAAATTATAAACAAAAGAATTTAAATGAAAACGATAAAAGAAATGGGTTCAAACGATACTATGAAACAATTAATTTGCAGAAACGATCGCTATACTAAAACAGCAATTAACCAAACACAAAAAATTAAAAAAAAAAGAAATGGGTTCAAACGATACTATGAAACAATTAATTTGCAGAAACGATCGCTATACTAAAACAGCAATTAACAAAAAAGCAATAATAAAACAATCCACAGTTAAAAAAAAGCCTCACAAATTGTGACAAACGTAAATAAAAACCAAAAGGAAAGGATACGAAATGAAAAGCCTCACTGATTCCGACAAACGTAAATGAAAACCCAAATATTGTGACGAACGTAAATAAAAACCAAAAATCCACAGTTAAAAAAAAAGCATCACAAATTGTGACAAACGTAAATAAAAACCAAAAGGAAAGGATACGAAATGAAAAGCCTCACTGATTCCGACAAACGTAAATGAAAACCCAAATATTGTGACGAACGTAAATAAAAACCAAAAGGAAAGGATACGAAATGAAAAGCCTCACTGATTCCGACAAACGTAAATGAAAACCCAAATAATAAAAATTAACTATTCCAAATTAAACAGCAATAAACCTAAAAGCAATGATAAAAAATAACTATACGAAATTAAACAGTAAAAAAGTAAAGGTAAAAGAAAGCAACAAATATTAAAATTTGACAAACAATACAAAAAAATAAGTAAACCCGAATTTTTTAAAATTAAAAGTTAGCCTCACTGATTGAATACCAAATGAAAAGTAAATCTCACATATTTGGACAAACGAAAATTAAAAACGATAAAAATTAAAAATTTTTCGCAATTGATTTCACTTTGTTTTGCTTTAACACTTAATGCACCCTAAACTAATAGCCGTATCAGTAAAAAATCTTCTGTATCTTGTTCCCTGTACAATTTTAAGTAAACAGTGTTAATATCAAAACTTTACGATTGTACTTTGTCGGTAAACTGTCTTGAGAACAGAGGGAAAAAAGCGAGCCTTTTTCCTCGCCAAATAAAAAGAAATCGTTTTTATGGCAATTGTTGCTACGATAAATTTGATATCTGGCAAACCCGATAGTAGAAAATGCAACCCACTGCTGTTTGCCGAACCAGCTATGCGAACTGAAAAATACGAAATTTGTGTCACCAACTTTTGATTGCATCGAATTTATTTATGAACCAATTTTAAAAATAATTGTACCGTAAGAAAGAGTACATTGTGAGGTATACTGCAATATTTTTAAAATTAAAAACTAACAGTAATACTATATAGATATGACCATTTTAGTTTTGTATCGGAAGTTACGATCTGAAAGTTCCGAAAATTGTATGACCTACTTTTAATTGCATCGATTTTGTTTATTAACCAATTTGAAAAATAATTGTACCATAAGAAAGAGTGTAATGTAGTGTATTCAGTGATGTTCTCAAATTTAAAAAATAATGGTTTTTGCCGTAGACATAACGGTTTTAACAAAACGTAGCGAAAATATCCGAAGATTCCGAATTTTGTATCACGAACTTTTGATCGCATCCAATTTAATTATTAACCGATTTCAAAAATAATAGTACCGTAAGAAAGAGTATATTCTGAGGTATACTACGATATTTTAAAAATTAAAAACTAATAGTAATTAGATATAGATACGGCAGTTTTAAAAAAAAGTAACAAAAATGTCCCGATTTTTCCCGAATTTCAAAAAAATATTATCAAGAACCACATTTAAATTTCAAAAAAAACTCGACGAGCTGCAAAAATTTACGTTGAGAGGTACTCTTAAAAAAAAACTCACGACTAAAGACTGAAATTTTGAATGTGTTTTGCTCACTCGCGGAAGAAATTTCACTTCTTCAACTTTAACACTTAATAAAACCTAAACTAATAGCCGCATCGGAAAAAAATCTTAATAATTATCCAGGGAATACTATGAAGAACAAAGCATGTTAATTTCATATTTTTCCGATCAGTACTTTCTCGGGAAACCGCCTTAGAATGGAGCTAAACAACAAAAATTTCAATTCTTCGGCGGCGGCGGCGGCGGCGGCGGTAACTTTTTTTTAATATAGAGAGAAATTTCATCCGATAACGCTATAGATTCAAATGAGGCGCGCGGCTCCTAGTAAACAAACAATCGCACAATGTTGCCAAAACGCGGTAACAAATAACGTCTTTTTTGCGTGCCACGTAAGAGAAATATATATATAGATTGATGGAGAAGGAAAATACTTTCCTACGTTTTTTTTTAAATGTGACGTACTTCCTCACATGATGGGGCTAACACCATAAAATGGCATCGTAAAGATGAGATTTCTTAGCAATAAAATGGTGTTGTGAGTGGTGGTACATTACAAAGTTACTGTGCTCATTACAGTAACTTTAGTCGCATGACGAGTGTAGCTTCATAGACGTCATAGTGCGGTATGGTATTGTGCGGCAGTTCATTTTACCAGAAGGGGTTAATCACAGACACGTTTTATATAACATTTTCGACACTTTTAAAACATACCCGTTTTTGGACTGTCATATCTATATTAAAGTAATATGGACGGTGCCAAAAAAACTTAAATATAGGTAGGTAGTTATATTAATTAACGTCGCACTGGGACAACACAACGGGCTATCAGTGACAGTCCGAGATCAAACCCAAATGAAAGATCTGAGGACAACACCACGTAATTGCGAACCACGGTTAGATGAAGAGGTGACATCTGAGCTGGAACCCCACTCGTCAAACTGTCACACTACACCAATGTGAGGAAATTTGAGGGTCACGGCAGATTTAACGTGCACCAGACCCCTTTGTACACGGTCTTTGGTTCGATTAAACTCGCTATCCTCTGGTTGCTAATCTGTTCCTCTTCCAAACGGGCTACCTCGGTCCACTTAAATATAGAAATGCAGATCGTGATTCGGTGTTACGATCAGGACTTATAGCAATCGGAGAGGATTTGAGACGCGTATCTTTTGGAAAAGAGCATATTTGGAATGTTTAGTCACTAATAGTTTAGTACAGTCAGTACCATAACCGTTGGCCCTATATTATGGGCAGAACTAGCCGTGACATAACTTCACTCATGTCACAATTAGTGCTTACGGGGTCTATTTAGTGCAGTGGATACCATCTCACGTTGGTTTGTTTGGTAATGAGACAGCTGATTTGCTGCCGAGCAGATCAGCCCAACAAATAATGATCTCACCACCGCATATATTTAATCCTCGTGCAAATAAAAAAACATAAAAACATGGTCTGATCCTACCCATATTCTTGTGTCCCGCAAAGCATCCCGGACAGTCATTGCATTTTGAAGATTCATGACTGCACCAGACTACTCTGATAAGACTTAGACTCGCGCTCACAAGATACACTGACAAGCCAACACATTATGACCATCCCCACATTTTTCAGTGAACTCGTCTGGATGACGTGAAGGTCACGTGATTAAGTGAGAATGATATTTAACTGCTGCTGGAGAAGGTAAGTAATCATTCTTGCACTTACTTTTTCGAGTGATGGGAAAGACTGCTGATCTAAGCGAATTTGAGGACAGATCGTAATGGCCCGAAGACTCGGAACGAGTATCACCACAACTGCACGACTGGTAGGTTGTTCCCGATCTATCGTTGGTAGTATTCATGCAAAGTGGATAAATGACGGTGACACCAGCAGTAACGCCAAGGTGTTGGTCGTCCACGCGTCTTCAAAGAAAAAGAACGTCGGAGACGGTCCCGCTTGGTAAAGCAAAATCGGCGCGAGACATTGGCTCAGCTAACAGCCCAATATAATGCAGGTCCAAGCACAAGTGTTTCGGAACACACAGTTTAGCGGACACTGTTGGATATGAGACTGTGCAGCAGAGGTCCCACTCGTGTGCCTCTGTTGACCAAGCGTTATCGTCAACTACGCCTACAGTGGGCCCGGGAACATCGAGACTGGACCATGGATGAGTGGAAGAGAGTTACCAGGTCATATGAATCCCGATTTCTCATTCATCACGTTGATGGTCGTGTCAAGGTACACCGTCTGCCAGGCGAATAGTTTCTCCCCTCTTGTACAACAGGTCATACACAGGCGTATTATGGCGGTATTATGCTTTGTGGGACGTTCTCATGTGCGAGTCTGGGACCCGTAATTGTGGTAGAACAGACCATGAACGATGCGAACTATCTGAACGTCATTGCGGATCAATTGCACCCTTACATGGCGTCTGTCTTCTCAACTGGAAATGGAATCTTCTAGCAGGACAACGCCCCATGTCATATGGCTCGGATTGTGTTGGCGTGGTTCGAGGAACATACTGATGAATTCCACTTAATGTGCTGGCCACCTAACTCGCGGGATATAGCACATTTGGGGTGTCATGGAGCGACAGCTCAGAACTCAAACACCACCATGTCCGAATATCTCGACTTTGCGTGACCGCTACGTAGACATTTGGTACAACATGTCTCTAGTCATGTATCAAGAACTTGTGGCATCTATGCCTAGGCGAGTTGCAGCTGTTTTGTAGGCTAAAGGAGGGGCAACGCGATATTGGGTAGGTGATCATTTTGTTTTGGCTCTTCAGTGTATATGACTGTTGAAAGAATATGGTTTATGACTTATTGGGTACTAACCACTGCGTGGCCAGCACCGTGTTGCCTGTAACAGATATTTTCGTGGGGTCAGGTGCGACAACTGCTCGCTGACGCTCGCTAACCCAAGGTGATTGCTTCGTATCCCCATTTGGTTTGCTGTGCAAACGAACTCTACAGGTCCGCCGTGATGGCCTCGAAGTGGCTATTATCAACAACGTAAATCAAAACACGCTAGAATCGGAAAACCAAAGTGGTTCCAAAGGCATTAAGACGAAAAACGCTTGTGACGCCAGAGGTCGAAAATCGCAAAATTCTCGCCTTTCTTCAATGATGTCACATTCTGGAGAGAAGAAAGAAAGGTGAAAAAAACTAATCAATTAAACTTTAAATGTTATAGATTAAATTTTAAAATTCGGGCGCGACACAAAAATGGCAAGACATTTGGACTACATGTGTACCAAATTCCATTATTGTAAGTGCCATAAATTCTTCAGGACACTGCGTATAGTGCACAGTGAAACAGAACGACAATTCCTTTTATAATGGTATAGAAGACAGTCGAAAAGGGATTCAATCCAAGCAATGTCAACCGAAGGACATGCATTTTACGGATATGCGACAAAGTTATAAAAGAAGGACGGTGTAAAACAACTGGGCCTAATATTTTTTTAGTTGCAAGAGTAGTGTAAATGGAAAAAAAGAAATAGACGAAAGTCGAAGTTGACAATGGGAAACGAAGATTTTTTTTTTCTTCTGTCAATGCATTTATAATGTTTTTAATTAATACTACTCGGTCGTCAGAAAGAATCAGGACCATATATTCGTTTGTCAAATGCAGAAACCGAAAATAAACAGCCGGAAGTAAATCACACGAATAAAAAGCACCATAAATGCCAAGCAGAAGTAAAGCTTTTGGTTTTTGTTCACAAATTGTTTTGATTATAATAATCTTGAATAGCTGTGATTAAAGGATTGGCTAAAATGAACAGCCTAAACAAAATATTCAATTAAGTTTGTAAAATCTAAAAATACAAATGCATTTCGCAAAACAAACTAAACCAAGCATAAAATTAATGCACTTAAAACGAGAAATATTTGTTCCGTATAGCTAAATATAACACTACCCTACAATAATGGACCGAACGTCAGCGGATTTGCAAACAATCCGACTACTTGTTTGGGGGTGTTTTTCGTGGTATAGCCTGGTACTTTTGCATGTTGTTCCTGGTCAATTGAACGCCGACGCCAACATGAACATTTTGGACAATCAGGTTCTTCCTACGCTCCAGCAATTTTATGGAATTGTTGGGTTTTTCTAATTGAATCTGAGTTACTCTTAACGAGCTTGGAAAATTAAACAATTCTACATTACGGTGTGAGCAAAACCCTGTGTAGAAGGCTCTTACCGACTGTAATTGATGATGGAACTAAGTAAAGAAAATCAGAGAAATTAGGTTTCACTAAAAGAGGGGAAAAGAAAACAAATCTTTAAAGATAAAAAAAAAAACCATTTATTTAAATTAAACATGAAAAAGACAATACACTCTAGGTTTACGTAAAATCACACTAAATTTTGGTCCAAAAATAGTAAAACAAAAGTAACAATCACAATTCTCAGAATAGGTCCAAAACGACCAAGCATTCAATTGGGTTACTCCAATTTACTTAAAATATTGGGATAACCCCAATTGAGGGCTTATAACTCGAAAGACGTTTCACGGGACAAAAAAAAGGAAAATAACTCAAAATCAAAAAATCAATTCAGGAGCAAGGACTTAATTAAAGGAAAGTAATGAAAAACAAAAATCATATTTGCCCATCGTTGTTCTCTGGGTGATGTATCCAGATCGGGTTCAGAGGCGTCGGCCTCCAGGATCCAAGACGCGGCCTTCCTTCAATTTTTGGGTCGCCGGTTCTTCGGCATTTCAGCCAGGATACAACGGATAGTTCCAGGATACAATACTCATGAAAAAAAAAACTGTAAAAATTGAAATAAAAACCTGTTAGGATGTTTACTCGCCAATGTCAAGTAAATGACCGCAACAAAAAAATATACAACACTTATTTACAAATTTTTTTTCCACAAATATCGTGAATTTCATTGATATAAAGGGATTTTCCCGTGTTCCTTTTTTCTAGTTATCCATTCTACCATTTGTTCTGGTACGCAGGTTGTACGTGTGGGTGTTGGGCGCTGCAACTGCATTGTCCCGGTTCGCCTGTGTAACGTTTCCTGGATGTGTGGGTTGTTGTATTACATTGGCATTACGTGTTGGGTACCCATGTGGGTGAAGATAAACCCAGCCTCTACTACCACTTGGACCATGGTTATATTCTGTTGATATACCGTCCTGTGTTGGGGTTTGGTTTGTTGCTGCGAACGGGAATTGAGCTTTGGAGTGGGTTTCTTTATTACCCTGAATTGAATCGTGCCGTAATCGTGGGGTTGCTTTTGTGAGTCGGTCGACATTTACCCGCTGCTTGCGGTTAGGGTAGCTCTTATCCGCAATTTCAAAGAGTACCTCAGATAGTTTTCCTGTGACGACAAAATTTCCTATGTTCGGTTTGTTGAACTTCCTAGTTAACCCGGGCTTAACATTAGGGAAGTATAGATAAACCTCGTCTCCCACTTTAATTCCTTTGTCTTTGACAAAACGATTCCTGTACTGCTCTTGTGTTTCCGCCGCTTGAACCAGGTTATCTTTCACCTCCTTATAGGCAGTGCGTAGTCTCTTAAGTAGTGCCGTTGAAAAATCCTCTGTCTCCCTGTATGAAAAGGGCGGTTCGGTTTCGAACATGTGGTAGGGCAACTTGAGCTCCCTACCATAAACCAAAAATGCTGGGGGGTGTTTTGTGGCAGAGTGCCATGTAGATCTGTATGCTAACAGGGCATACTCCAATTTGTTGTCCCAGTCGTTGTGATTTTCGTTTACCAAGTGACTCAGAGCGTTGCCGAGTCCTCTGTGATAGACCTCTAAAATTCCATTTACTTGGGGGTGGTATGAGGTGGTATTCACCTTCTTTATCCAAAGGGATGCATAAACTTCTTGCATTGCTTGGCCCATAAAATTTGAACCTCTGTCTGTGAGAATTGTGGAGGGGCAGCCAAATCGTGAAATAAAATTCAGTAGCGTTTTTGCTACATCAACACTTTTTGTTTGGGGAACAGGGTAAGCCTCACACCAACGGGTGAAATGGTCGATATAGGTAATAATGTACCTGTTGCCATTTTCAGTTATAGGAACGGGTCCGACAACATCGATGGCAACTTTATGAAAGGGACCTTGAGGAATTTCGGGACGTTGCAAGGGTGCCAATTTTCGAGGTTTGTGAGCACGACGTTGCATACAGCTATTACAAGATTTAATCCAATTGACAATGTGTTCGTGCATCCCTGGCCAATAATAAAATTTCTTGACTGTTGAAAGAGTCTTACTCAAACCCTGATGACAAACAGATGGGGAATCATGAAACTGGGATAAAATGTCATGAATCATTGACTTAGGAAGGACAATTCTGGTGTGTTGTGTTTTAACATTGGAAAATTTAAGTTGTTTACATTTAAGAATCACATCTTGTACGAAAAATCTAAGCTTAGTTGGTTGGATTGGTTTTGAGTCTTTTAAGCTTTTGATTATAGATTGGCATTTAGCATCTAAAGATTGTTTATATGCTATATCTTTCAAAATCTTGTCCTGGAAATTGTGAGGGTCATTACTTTGGGTCTGAAGGGTACATAATTGTTTAACTAGGGTGACTCCATCAGAATTGTAATTGTTGGCCTGTGATGCATGAGTCGGTGGTGTGTCGTGGTTAAGTCCACGTGAAAGAAAATCAGCAACCTTGTAGCACTTGCCGCTTATGAACTTAATCTCATAATTAAATTCAGATAGAGTCAGGGCCCATCGAGCAATTCTACCAGTTGAATCTTTCAACTTCAAATTCTGAGATACTCTTCTGAGATACTCTACTGAATCTGAGATACTCTTAACGAGCTTGGAAAATTAAACAATTCTACATTACGGTGTGAGCAAAACCCTGTGTAGAAGGCTCTTACCGACTGTAATTGATGATGGAACTAAGTAAAGAAAATCAGAGAAATTAGGTTTCACTAAAAGAGGGGAAAAGAAAACAAATCTTTAAAGATAAAAAAAATATTTATTTAAACTAAACATGAAAAAGACAATACACTCTAGGTTTACGTAAAATCACACTGTGAATTTTGGTCCAAAAATAGTAAAACAAAAGTAACAATCACAATTCTCAGAATAGGTCCAAAACAACCAAGCATTCAATTGGGTTACTCAAATTTACTTAAAATATTGGGATAACCCCAATTGAGGGCTTATAACTCGAGAGACGTTTCACGGGACAAAAAAAGGGAAAATAACTCTAAATCAAAAAATCAATTCAGGAGCAAGGACTTAATTAAAGGAAAGTAATGAAAAACAAAAATCATATTTGCCCATCGTTGTTCTCTGGGTGATGTATCCAGATCGGGTTCAGAGGCGTCGGCCTCCAGGATCCAAGACGCGGCCTTCCTTCAATTTTTGGGTCGCCGGTTCTTCGGCATTTCAGCCAGGATACAACGGATAGTTGTATCCTGGTTCAGGGTAAACCAACGGACTTTTTAGAAGATTCCAGCCAGACTCCGACGGACTTTCGGCATCATTTCTACCGGAATAAATCAGCCAGGATGCAACGGATGGTTCCAGAGAAAACCAACGGACTTTTTAGAAGATTCCAGCCAGACTCCGACGGACTTTCGGCATCACTTCTACCGGAATAATTCAGCCAGGATGCAACGGATGGTTCCAGGGAAAACCAACGGACTTTTTAGAATCCAGCCAGACTCCAACGAACTTTCGGCATCACTTCTACCGGAATATATGCCAGCACCAGGATCAAGGCTAAAAAAAAAATAATGGCGAGGCCGGCGTCTCCGAACCGCAAGGACACCTTCCTTTTTTTATAAAACTCTCTCGGCCAAGGCAATAAAGGCGACTGGGGTCACCGCGGAGGATGACCCCAGACACGAGGTCGTAACTTCACGAAGTTCAGGCGAATAGGAGACTTTCATCTGCCGCCAGTAATGAACCCTGATGATCTGATTGGTCCACGTGACATGGCAGTAGATTTTGGCGATATCACCAATTTTTTCGACATTCTAGTTCTGTCGCCAATGAGCAAGCAACCCCTGTAGTAGCGTAGCGTACCGCAACCGCAATTTTATTTTGGCAAAATGGTTTTCATTTTTCTCGCAGAATTTGTTCGTTTGTATTCGATCTATTGAGTCAACTTCGCTATTCAAATGGAGATAAATTGCAAGCAAGGATTAGATTCAGGTAAGTAACAATGTTTGCATCTGCTTTCTTTTCTATTTTCATACATTTCTATTTCCTACTAGTTTTCCAAATGGTACATTCTGTTGAGTCTGCTTGATCTTGAATACTACCCAGCAGACTTTGGGGTTGATAACTAAAGATTTTTAATCATTTGCTTCTATTTGTATGCATTGTTCTTTTGATGATATTTTATAATGCTTTTTGAAATACGTAAAGATAAATTCGCTTTAGCCATTTTTCCTACTTGCATCTTAAAACAGAGCAACCTTATGATGAACGCTCTCTTCTTGTCAAATGCTTATTCTATTGCTATTTTGGTCTGGATTGTTGATTAGATTCGTTTATGTGGCAAATATATGAGCTAACGACCGCAAGGCTTAAAGATATACATTTAAGGAATATCTAGGTAAGTGACAGCATTTGTTA
Organism: Metellina segmentata; assembly: GCA_947359465.1. NCBI lineage: Eukaryota > Metazoa > Arthropoda > Arachnida > Araneae > Tetragnathidae > Metellina > Metellina segmentata. Next base: position 97,239,824 of record OX375881.1, read on the forward strand.
CATTTTTTCTGGTAATTCATATTGTTATACTAAATGCAAACGGTATGCAATGCTGTTATTATAACTGTATTATCTGCTCTTGCATATTGTGTTTACCGTTGGGGTGGATGTACCTGGAAAATATGAACTAAAATTTAGGTAAATATCTATTTTTGTATCTGCTTTCATTTATAACTATTGATATACTTGAATTTATACCTTGACTGTTCTTATTTCTTAACTGTCCTAACTAACCTAGTTAGGTACAATACTGATAATACTTGGTGATTTTTCTCTTTACACACACATATTAGTGTGCGATTGCTTTCTTATTGTATGGTCAATACTAACTCACTTAATACAATCTAAATTCCAATCCTCATCCAAAAGTGTATTCTAATATTTACTCAGAAAGCTGGTTGTTATAATCAATAAATAAATTTTCAAAACTTAATTGTGTTTGTGCATGCAAATGGATTCTTTTCAATTATCAGAAGCATTAAGTGACTCCAAATTGTAGATTTATTTGTGAAAGTGAATGAAAAAGAAAGAATATCAATAAAGATTTCTATAGATTAAGAAATAAGCTTGCCAAAAAAGAAGCTACTGCTGGCTTTGAAATAGCTCTGCTTTTGTTTAAAAGTTAAAATTAATCTGCTCAATTGTGTAATCAATAATCGACAATCACTTGTATAATGTTTGTGATGAATACAATTTAATCTGTGAGCCAAGAATTGTACAGTACCCAAGTAATGTAAATACACTAACTACAGTTAATACAAATTATTTTTACTGTCCCATGAAGTTCGTCTTAACAAGGTTTGACTACCTATATTGATGCTCTTGGATATCTCATTTATGATTTGTAATGCATGTTTTCTGCACAAGTGTATTTTCAGCGAAACATTTCCTTTGAGCCAGTTTTACAATGATGGGGAATTTCTAGTTATGCTCATGCTTGTATTGCAGAAAAACCTCAACATAAATTACCAAGAATGAGATCACCTTTGATCATAAGTTTTATCCCAACAATCTTCAGGATTTTCAACTAGTTACCACCGTCCCAGCCTAAGCCATTCAGTGTATCGCCACGTAATTTTGAACCACAGTCAGATGACAAAGCAACATCTGAAATGATACTCCTAACTTCCACACCAACCCAACATATGGACTTTCGACCACGACAGATTTAAGGTGCACCAGCCGCCTCTACACCATATGCTTACAAACATCCATGACTGAACACCATCCATCCTGACCCAGATTCGAACCAGGAACCTTTCGATCTTGAGGCTAACATACACCTTAACCACTGTACCGGTTGGTCGGCTAAACAATCTTCATAATATAAAAATCTGTGAGAACAATATGTGCATCCACTTTTATTAAAATGCAAATTTTTGCATTTTGATCTTTAAATATGTTTATATTTTTTTTTGCACTTAAATCAAATGGTAGATTTTGTTGAGTGAGCATTTTATTGCATGCTATTCAATAGAATTTACTTTTTGATTGTTAAACAAAAATTTTAAATAACATGGCTTTTTTTTAATTTATGATCTGTTACGTATTCTTGTATTTTGTGCAAATTTTTTTACCTGCTGAATCTCAACACTAGCAAGTGATAACGGTATAGATCAGGATATAAACCTAGGTAGATAACAATATTTGTACCCATTTACTCGTATTGTATTTATATTGTTTCAATTCTGATTCATTGTGCATATTTTATGTTATCAAGAGGAAGATTCAGCTAGGGTTTTTCCTGTTGCTCAACAGAATATGCTCTCTCCTCTGGTTGGTAAAAAGAGATTTTTGGTAATTTGCCTCCATTTACCATTTAAAATATTAATGATCTTTTATATTGTGTGCAATGCGTGTTCTCTTATGTTTACGTCTGTAAATAGTAGATTTGTTTGTGTCATCTGAAGAAATAACTTTTTGCTGTGAAATAAAAAAAATTTTGTTCTTTATAAATTTTGTTTTTGGATATTGCTCTTTTTATTTTGAACGCATACTGATTTTATCCATTAAAATGGTGGATTTCGTATGTTCAGCCACATGATAGAGGTAACTTACCTTTAACTTAATAAAATAATCAAATATTCTGTACAAAACATTCATGTATATGAATTTTGCAAGAGGAGTTAAATGAAAACTGCAGTGTCTATAACTATCAAATGTAGGCTCTGGTAATGCATGAAAAAGAAACTTCTATAATGAAATGCTTCATCCAAGATGTATGCATCATTTATTTTATATCTTATTTAAAATTTATCTTCAACTTTAAAGGAACCCTTAAAAGAAGTTTCACCAATGTTGCTGTTAAGCCTAATGGCTCTACCCACTTTATATAAAAACATTTAACAATAAAAATAATGTAGTTATTTTTTACCTGTTTATTAATCTCTTTACAAGTTCTTTATAGTTCAGCAGAACAAATAATATATAATAGCTTTGGAAAAGCATACATAAACAGGAAACTTTCTAAATAGCCTCATAACTATCAAAACAAACAAGAAGGCTTCTAGAATCAACTAAATATTGACACTAAATTTTTTACATTGCAAAACATTTTGAAGAAATAAAATAAATTTGTGTTATATTTTCCATCTTAACAAGATTTGTAATTAATGAGGCTGCTTTAGCACACTACTCTACTGCCCCTGATCCTATTTTGTTAATTGTAACACCTAAATGACCATTAACTTAAAATTTCAAGTTGTGTAACTGTAAGGACTGCGTCGTACATTTTTTGTAACTTGTTTAAATATTGTATTCTATATAAAATACTTTTTTAAATAATTGGGTAAATTTAAAAGGTAGAAACCTAATGACGTAAATTTTAGAGTTTGAAAGGTAACAAAACAATTTTAAAATTTGGACTTTTTTTAAAATTTTATGCAAAACTGTCCTAATTTTAAATCTATTGTATATAGAAGTGTTTGTTTGCTTCACGGCTGCAAAATCCTGACGATCTATGGCACTTACAGCAATGAGATTTGACACACAGGTAGTCCTAATTTTTTGCAATTTTGGGTCGCGGCGAAATTTTAAAATTCAATCTAGAAGATTTTTAAATGAATTTAATAGTTTTATTCTCCATCGGGTTTCTTCCGAGAAAGATTCTAAAGACAAGATTCTAATTTATTTTTTACGCTTCCACTTTCATTTTGCACACGGAGGAAAAAAAAAAATTTCGTTTCCGCTTTGATTTTGCGCGGAGGAATGTTTTTACAGCCAAACGATAAATCTTTTAACTGGAGTCTCGGTCCTTTTTTCTATCTCCTAGACCGTTAAAGATGGAGTAAAAATTTCAACGCATTTGAAATCTGCGGAAAATTTCAGTTTAGATTGTTACCTAAAAATATCATTTTCTTTAAATAAATAATTTTTAAATTGAATATATCTTCAACGGATTTGAAATCTGCGAAAATTTTTACACTAGATTAATACCTTACATCACGGCGTTGCCAAGCAGTGGCTAATTTGTTGTAAATTACACGCTATACAAACACGTTTTTATTTGAAAATAACTGTATCGTTAATGAATTCACAAAACAGAATACAATACCCATATTTTTATGTGTACGAAAGTTTAGTTCTGCAAAAAAAATCTGAGAGTACCATGTACGAGTAAGTGTAAGAATAAATAGAACAAACTTTACAGACACCTGTAGAAATTTCATAGTTTTATGTCTTATTGCAAATTTATCATTCCATATTGATATGAAAAAAAAGAATGATTTTTTTAAAATTAAAATAATCGAATTTTATGGTTTTAAAATTAATTCCTTGCCTGTACAAGTCTAAATTTCTTGGACCTTAGGTAATAAAATCAGTTTAGTTTCTAGATAGTTTTGATTTTTATGTTAACATTAATGGTATATATTATCTATAACATTATTGTAATAGGAAATATAATTGGACAAATTTTTTAAAGATTAAAATGCAACAGAATTTAGCATTGTAAATCACATAATAGAACAGCGTAAATTGTTCCATCTGGTTCTAAGCCAGTTACCCATAACCAAGTGACATGACAATTTTGAACTTAGATAAATAAGTTTGTTGGATCCCAGACACCACTCATAATTTTTTTTTCTGTATATTAAAAAGAAGTTACTGCCGCAGGAATGAAAACTCGCTTTTTATGCCCAATTCTCAGACGGTTTCCCTAGAAAGTACGCATCAGAAAATTGATAAAGTTTGTTCAAAATTGTACAGGGAACAATATGGAGAAGAATTATTTTTCTTATGCGGCTATTACGTAGTTTAGGGTGGATTAATTGTCAAAGTCGAAAAAAAGCGAAATTCTTGCGAGTGAGCGAAACACGTACAAATGTTGAATCTTCAGCCATGAGTTTTTTTAGAGTACCTCTAAACGTGAATTTTTGCACATCGCCGAGTTTTTTTAGAAATTTCAATTTGGTTCCTGGTAATACTTTCTTTAAAATCGGAACATTTTCGTTACCTTTTCGTTAAAACTGCCATATCTATAGCTTATTACTATCAGTTTTTAAATTTGAAAACATCACTGGAAACCTTAGAATGTACTCTTTCTTATGGTATAATTATTTTTTTAATTGGTTAATAAAAAAATTCGATGCGATTAAAAGTTGGTCATACAAATTTCAGAATTTTTAGATCGTAATTTCCGATACAAAACTAAAACTATCATATCTATAGCTTAATACTATTAGTTTTAAAATTTGAAAATACCACATGAAAGTTTAGAATGCGCTCTTTCTTATGGCATAATTATTTTTACAGTTGGTTCAGAAATAAATTCGATGCGATGAAAAGTATAATTTCGCGATGGTGTACACATTTTTCATCGCGGAGATGAAACGTTAGATCGTTTTATCTGGCTTTGTGACGTCATGGCCCGGAAAGACGCTTGCAAAAGGGGCGTTGGTTTGCGAGGCAAATCAAATGGGATTGCGTAGCAATCACCTGGGATTGGCGAGCAGGGGGCGGAGGAGCCCCCTATTGTGTAAAATATTTCAAATCATACACATTTCAGAATTGTTCATGCATGTATTGATACATGAATATAACATGTATAACATCTCTTTAGTTCTTTTCACACAAAATAATTAATTTGTTCAAATTTAATAATTCAGAAAAAATCAAGTCATTAATAAAAAAGAAAATTAAAGGAATCATAAAAAAAAATTCTTACTTTTCATTAATATTTAGCTTGTAAAAATAACGCTATTTGAAAATATTGTTTTTTGTGATTAAATAATGTAAAATGAGACGAAACACAAAAATTTGCAATAAAAAATGCTCAATTTTCAAATTTTCTGAGCATTGACATGGATTTGATAGGTATATCCCTAGAACACAAAAAGGGTTTATACATAACATAAGAAAGTGAAGCTTTCTCCATGAACAACATAGAACAAGTGTTATATGCATCCCCAGAACATGCCAGTCCAGTGGAATTTTGAGCTTACAATCAAAAATTCATCATTGCAGTTTTTCATTGCACAATCAATCCAATAAATGTTCACTTCAATCCATACTCTATTTTCTCAACATACTCAATCATCAGATGAGTGAATTTACTTTTGACGTTGAATATGTCTTACCTTTCGAAACCGGTATACCACGCTTTATTATTCAAATTCACATAAAAGCGTAAATGCAAAAAATGTAATAACTTGAAAGGAGAAGAAATAAATGAAAGAGATCACGTTCAAAAGAGCATTAAACAAAGAATGTTTTAAATGTTCATTAATCTTGCGCTGTCGTCATGCGATTAAGCGCTGCGTGAGGTTGAGTCACGAAAATGCGCACTGCCGCTCACGTTAATTTAGTCTAATCCTGGCCTACTTTGTTTGTTTGAGGTGCCATTTGCTTCGTCTCTTTGCATTTTATAAATAATAATAAAAATAAAATTTTAATATTTAATACTTGCTTAGATTTCGGACTTCAAAGTGTGGAAATTTCGCAACAATTTCAAAATGTCCCAATATATATATAATATATAAACGCAACAAAAATTATAGAAACGTCAACAGAAAGAGAGATCAAGAAATAGGGAATCCAAGATAAAAGTTCTGAACATCCGATGCTGAGCGTCAACTGGCTCGGAAGGAGCGCCTTAAAGTTGAGAGGCTCCGTGCCGCTCACATAATTTAGTTTAGCCCCGTCCTTTGAGTTTCCTCTACGTTTGAGGTGTTCGTTCTTTCGTCTATTTGCATTATACATGTTATAATAGAAATAAAACCTAAATATATTTAATACTTGTTAAATATTGTACCAAAGTGTATAAAATATAATTTTTTTTTAAATATCCAATTATATAATAACCGCTAGAAGAATTAGAGAAAACGTTAACAGGAAGAGGGATGAAAATCCAAGAAGATCCAGACATCCAATGCTGAGTGTCAACGGGCTCGGAGGGGATTGTTGTTTGTTGAAAGTTAGGCGTCGCATCTTCACGGTGAACAAATTGATACGAGTGTGCCAAGTACCTCCACCGCTCAGTTAGACGCAAATAGCATATCTGATGACACAAACGTTTTATAATCGAATTAAGGAGTTTAACCCAGGTCGGTATTGAGCCACAACCTTTCTCTTTGTTTTGGTTGCTGTCACTGCAGAAACCCCTGCTTCAGATAGGTTGTCGGAAATGGCAATAGGGATTTAAGTGCTGTGGTGGCAATCTCAGAGCATTCCGCCATGACTTGAATCCAGAACACCAGCAGAGTTGTTGTCTCGAACGTAATTTTAAGGCCGCCTTCATTTGCAATCTCCAGCAGTTGATCTTCTTTTTCCACAGACATGTTAGATTCGCCTGATTTGTTGACAAATGGATCTCGGATTCATTCCTTACTAGTCCGTGGGTCTTTTATGGTTGGGTCTATTGTTCTGTATTAAAAGCAAAGACAGGTGATCGTGCACCAACTGGGAGAATGAATGTTTAGGCTAAGTCTCGCCTAAAATCCCCACTAATGTATGAAACATGTCCAAAATGCCTTTTTTCATGCGCCGTCCCCACAACTTCAGTTTTGCTTTAAATGCAGCTACATCGTCTGCCAACTTGAAAACAGTTGTTACATTTGTCAAAATTGGAAAATAGAGACATACAGAATTCAGAAATCATAATTGAAACTCCAGTAACAGAAAAAATTTCAAGTTCTGATTTACCGCCTCCTAATTTGAGTGGACATTTCATAGATAAGAACCGCATAAACCCGAGAGAAATACACCGCAGTAAATAAAATGGAAATAATTTAATGTTCCCTTGGGCGGCCCGGTACCATTGGATCCACGGACCGGTACCGGCCCGGGGGTTGGGGATCACTGCCGTAATAGGCATGGATGTTCATAGTAGTTGGCAATCCATTTTAGGCCATTTCGGTCTAATTAGCTATTGTGAAGCAAAAGATTATACAGACGAAAACAAAGCAAAAATAATAACTTCAAGAAGTAAAACAGAGATTGTAAAAATTTTGTGTTTCTCAAACATTATGATTTTAAAAACAGCATTTTATTTTTAAAAAAGCACGCCATTGCCCGTGACAGTTGTTTTCGTGGGGTCGTGTGTAACTACTGCTCGCTAACCCCGGTGATTGCTACGAATTCCCATTTGGTTTACGAACCAAACCAAATGGGAATTCGTAGCATATTGGATAACAGCCATCATGGCGTTGGCCGTGGTGTTGGTTTGCTTCGCAAACCAAACTATGGATATTATGAATTATGACTCGTCATTGTCAAATTCGGCCAAATTCCAATTGCGAAGAGATTTCACAATCTCTTGCGGAAAATATTAATATTTTTTGAAAAATTATCTATTAAAAGAAAATGAAATCCAAGGCAAATTTTCTGGTGTAAAATTATCCGCAGATTTCAAATCCGTTGGAATTTTCAAACTATCTTCAACGATCCCAATTTTACAAAAAGAAACAAAACAATTCCAGCCCCAATTTTTTTTTTAATTAATTTTTTTTTGTTTTTCTTTTGCTGAAATTGTAAGAGGGTAGAAAATGTAATCTGTTCATTACTTGAACGCGAAGTTTGACGTGCCGTCACAATCTCTTGCGAAAATATAAGAGATATTCAGTTAAATTTTTAATTTATTTAAAGAAAATCATATTTTTAGGTATCGTTCTAGTGTGAAATTTTCCGGAGATGTTAAATCCGTTGAAATTTTTACAATATCTTTAACGGTCTAGGAGATAGAAAAAAGGAACTAAATAACTCCAATTAAAAGTTTTTGTTTTTTATCGTCTGCTGGAAAATCATTCCTGCGAGCAAAATGAATTCATTCACGTTGCATTCAATAATAATTAAATTTTACGTTAAATTCCTTTAAAAATGTTCTAGTTTAATTTTTAAAATTCACCAGGACTCAAAAATTGCAAAAAAAATTGGACTACTTATGTGCCAAATTACATTACTGTAAGTGGCATAGATTCGTCATTAATTTGCGGACAGAAAACAAACAGACAAACACTTCCTTTAATAATTTTAGAGATGTTCCACTAGTTACCCCCGTCCCAGCCTAAGCCATTCGTTATTTTGAACCACTGTCAGATGACGAGGCAGCATCTGAGCTCCCACCTCACTCTCCAAACTTCCACACCAACGCAACGTGAGGACTTTCGGCCACGACAGAGTTAAGGTGTACCAGCCGCCTCTACACCATACGCTTACAAACATCCATGACCCGGATTCGAACCAGGAACCTTCCGATCTAGAGGCTAACACCTTAACCTACTTTCTTGTATAATATAGTAGAGATAATTATTAATAGAAGTTAAGTTCTTTCCAATTATCCTTAAATATTTCTACAGTTAAACATTGTGTGCACAAGAAATGCAATGTTAAAATGGAGTTACTTGATTGTTGGGTGCTATGAGGTTATTACAAAATTTAGTGATATTTTCACAATTGTTAATGTGTTCTAGCAGTGATCACAGGAATACTGAAACATTTTTGCTCATAAATTTAAAGAACTTTTGAATAATCAGAGTAAATTGGCGAGTTCTTGTAGGAAATGAAAAAAGAAGTTGACTAAACGTTCTGTAGTTTAAAAATTTTCAACAAAATTTAATTTTTTAATTAAATTTTGTGCAGTTTTAATTTTGTTTTAAATTTCACAACGTGACTATTGAAGCAGATCGATAATGAAATTTTTTACATGAAATTATTCTCTAGAAATGAATTTATTAGTATTTTAATGATCAATTTGTCAACACTCCCAAAAAAAATATCCGAGCGTATTCATTTTCGTTTAAAAAAATTCAAAAATCGAATCAAGTTAAAAACTTTTGAAGTTTCTATTCTTTCCGTGAAACAAAAAGGGGTATATCGAAACCCCTTCTCTCACCTCAAACAAAACTACTTTTAACAGTGGAATACATTTTCCCCTTTCGTTTAATTATTCAATTCGTTTGTTGTTTCGTGCGTTTACATCTCATCCCACATTTGAGTCGAGAGTACGAAATGAAAACAAGATTTTGAAAAGGCGGGAAAACGGAGGAAAAGTTTTATCTTTCTTATACCTATCACAAACTTGAACTCTTCTACCTAACAAAAAAGACTACTATTTTTGGCAATTTATGGCAGATTCAAATCACAAAACAGTCGCCATTGAAGTTCATCCTCCGACTGTGCGCTTGCGCAGTTTGCTAGCTCCTAAGAGCCAGACTGAGCATATACCCAAATGGACGGTTCATTACTGGCGGAAGACGCAAGTAAAAATAGCGTCCAACAGAATAATATCATTTAAACAAACCCTGTAACAAGCGTTAACCAATGAAACAACGCAAAAAATGCGAAACTGAACCATTCAGAGCGTGGGAGTGCGGAGAAAAAAAAAAGAGAAATTTTGCGGATAGGGTTGCCATAATGCTAAATGCCAAAAACGCCAAATGTGAAGTAAGAAAAACCGTTATAGGTGAAGGTTACCATATTTGGCAACCAATCGCCTTCTTACCGTGAACATAAGTTCCACCTAAAAGAAGCCATCACAGTAAGCATTACTCGGTGCCAGTTGTAATAGTAATGCTCTACTACCAATTTCAAATTCACTTTGCCAAAATCACAGTGGAGTGGGGTGCCAGCTCAGGTGTTGCTTCGTCATCTGACCGTGGTTCAAAATTACGAAGTGTTGTCCTCGGATCTTTCCCTTAAGGGACTGATCCCGGACCGTCGTCAATAGCCCGTTGTGTTGCTCTAGTACGACGTTAACTAAAAAATTACCAATTACCCGGACCGTCGTCAATAGCCCGTTGTGTTGCTCTCGTACGACGTTTATTAAAAATTACCAGCAACATTTATGTGGGTGGGAGAACCGCAACCTGAAGGTAATGGTAATGGTAATTTTAGTTAACGTCGTACTAGAGCAACACAACGGGCTATTGACGACGGTCCGGAATCAGTCCCTTAAGGGAAAGATTCGAGGACAACACTTCGTAATTTTGAACCACGGTCAGATGACGAAGCAACACCTGAGCTGGCACCCCACTCTCCAAACTTCCACGCCAACCCAACGTGAGGACTTTCGGCCACGACAGATTTAAGGTGCACCAGCCGCCTCTACACCATACGTTTACAAACATCCATGCCCGAACCCGGATTCGAACCAGGAACCTTCCGATCCAGAGGCTAACACCTTAACCACTATACCGGTTCCGCAACCTGAAGGATAGGAGGCAGATATGAGTATTATTTCTGCAACTGGATGCACAAACTCGCTTGCTACGGCGGGCCCAAATGTGAAAAATCAATGTTTAATCTGTTTATATTCTTCTCTGGAGCCACACGGTAGGGCCTAATTGGTAGTCACGTATTAGTAACCGGGGGCGGGGGGGGGATTACGAGTTGGAGACTCGATCCAACCACAGATTGCCGTGCACGTGGGGCTGGTGCACGTTCAATCTCTTGCTGCCTCACTTTGGCGTGGTGTGGCAGTTTGGAGAGCAGAGCGCCAGCTCTGGTGTTGGCCTCGTCATCTGATTAGTAGTTCAAAATTATGCTACATTGCGTTGCTACATTGCAACGTAAAAGAATGTAATGATGACAATACCAACTCTTAATGGCCCAATCGCCCTCAATATTTTTATTACCTTCCCTGAGAATATTGTTCAAATCTCCAACTTGGTATTCAGGAGCTTCCTTCCCCTTCTTGTCAAAGGTCTTCTTGTATTCGGTCTTAATTTTTTTTAATGTTCTTGGCATCTTGTCGAATGCAATCCTTTTGGCTAAGAAATCCCTCCATCTTTTCCTCTACTAGGAGATACCGTATGATGTTTTCCTTGTACCTTATTTGTACACCATTCATAAAATTTTGAAAATTGGCAACCAATCGCCTTCTTACCGTGAACATAAGTTCCACCTAAAAGAAGCCATCACAGTAAGCATTACTCGGTACCAGTTGTAATAGTAATGCTCTACTACCAATTTCAAATTCACTTTGCCAAAATCACAGTGGAGTGGGGTGCCAGCTCAGGTGTTGCTTGTCATCTGACCGTGGTTCAAAATTACGAAGTGTTGTCCTCGGATCTTTCACTTAAGAGACTGATCCCGGACCGTCGTCAATAGCCCGTTGTGTTGCTCTAGTACGACGTTAACAAAAATTACCAATTACCAATCACAGTGCGGCATACTAGTGACCACTGACCATACATTCCGTTTTAAGCGGGTAATTGGTAATTTTTAGTTAACGTCGTACTAGAGCAACACAACGGGCTATTGACGACGGTCCGGGATCAGTCTCTTAAGTGAAAGATCCGAGGACAACACTTCGTAATTTTGAACCACGGTCAGATGACGAAGCAACACTCTTGAGCTGGCACCCCACTCTCCACACCAAGCCAACGTGAGGATTTTCGGCCACGACAGATTTAAGGTGCACCAGCCGCCTCTACACTATAAGCTTACAAACATCCGGACCCGGATTCGAACCAGGAACCTTCCGATCTAGAGGCTAACACCTAAACCACTATACCGGTTGGTCGGCGTAGCCTATTGGATAACAGCCCTAACGGATTTGTCCGTGGTGTTGGTTTCCTTCGCAAACCAAAAAATATAAATATTTAGTGGATAAAATATTGATAAAAAGAAAATCAAACGTATAAGGTAATATAACTGGTAAAATTTTTTCCGCAGATTTCAAATCCGTTAAAATTTTCATTCTTTCTTTAATGATTGCTGAGATAGAAAAAAGCACTGAAGAACGCCAGTGATCTCTACTATTATAAAAGGGAATATTTGTTTGTTTTTTCGTGGCCCCAAAATCCTGACGATTTTATGGTAGCAATGAGATTTGGCACACAGGTAGTCCGAATTCTTTGCAATTTTTGGGTAACGGCGTATTTTAAAAGTTAATCTAGAACATTTTAAAATGAATTTAATAGTTTTATTCTCTAGCAGGTTCTTCAACGCGCGGAGAAAATAACAAACACTTGGAACCATGCCAATTGTTTTCATCGGAGAGAAAGCTCATAAAATAATTATGTTCGTTTCCGCTATTATTTTGCACGGAGAAAAGGTTTTCCAGCCAGACGATAAATCTTTTAACTGCTGGAGTCACTCAGTTCTTTTTTTTACTATCTCCTAGACCGTTAAAGATAGAGTAAAAATTTCAACGGGTTTGAAATCTTCGGAAAATTTTACTTTAGATCGGTACCTAAAAATATAATCTTCTTTAAACAAGTAATTTTTAATTTGAATATATCTCTGTTATTATAAAAGGAAGTGTTTGTTTATTTGCTGCCACAAAATCCTGACGATTCTATGGCACTTACAGGAATAAGATTTGGCTCACAGGTAGTCCAAATTTTGTGCAATTTTTGGGTAGAGCCGAATTTTAATATTCAATCTAGAAAATTTTTAACTGAATTTAATAGTTTTGTTCTCCATTGGTTTTTTAACGTCTTTCTTCCGCGAAAGAAGAAACACCCGAATCTGGACTTTTTCTACCCACGTGACCTTGCCGTCAGCCTTTGGAAGCATGCCACGTATTTTTTTATCGCAGAGGAACGCGGAGAAATTATATTATTGTTATGATTATTGTATTGAAAAGTTTTATTCTTTTCGTTTCCGTTTTGATTTTGCGCTGAAGAAAGATTTTCCAACAAGACGATAAAAACTAATAATCTTTAACAGCAGTCACTTAGTTCTTTTTTTTTATCTCATATACCGTTAAAGATAGAGTAAAAATTCCAACGGAATTGAAATCGACTGTTGTGATTTGAATATGCCATACATTGCCAAAAAAATAGTAAGTTAAAGAGAGGAGAGATTGCGCACTAAGAGGGTCGGGGACGGGGAAGAAGTTGAGTGCGCGCGCAGCGACTCCATATAGTTGTACAACAGCAGTAGTGGAATTTTTCATATCTCTTTCTCTAAATTTTTATAGAATGGCAATAGTACAAAATATTTTTTAATTAAACGGTTTCTGATGATACTACTAACCTAGACGAACATTACGAACACCAACGGGTCTTTCTAGAAGCAGCCATGTTTAAATAAAAGGCCGCGCAATCTCTCCTACCGAAATAGGAGCGTGCGCAGCTGCTACTTAGGAGAGATGGCGCATTGTTAGAATTCGTTTTCACGCTAGGCGAGATTACGCAGCTTATTGGAAATTTTGCATCAATTACAAATTATATGTGTAACAAAAATAAATTAATTTTGAAACAATTTTTGAAAAAAAAAAAACATAATTTTTGAAGTAATTTTGGTAATAAATTAATTTGCTGAAAAATAATTTTGCAAACAATAATAAAGTTGTTATCAATCTTTATTGTGCGGCAGATTAACTTTTGTTACCACTAAAATATCACTTACACCAGCGGCATGGTGGATGTTATCCCCCTTTAAGTGTAATTATTATTAATAACAATTTAACTGTAGTTTTTATTTAGAACAATCTCTCCTACCCATGTGCGAAACAAATCTCTTCGACCTTATAAGGACAGATTGCGCAAAATATCTTTCTTGGTTTTATAACAGCTGTTGTATTAGATTAAAGCTTAACAACAAAATAGCTATGAATATGCATAAAAAACAAATAAAGTCACAATTATTCATGAATAGTTTGCAAAAAATTGATAAATAGATTGTTTTTTATTATCCTGTCCAATTGTGCGCAGACTCTCCTAGCTTTACCTTAGTCTTTTTGTTAGGAATAAGAGTTTAAGTTAGTGATAGGTATAGGGGGTGGGGAGGCATAAGAAAGATCAAACCTTTCCCTCCTTTTCAAAATCTTGTTTTCATTTCGTACTCTCGACTCACATATGGAATGAGATGCAAACAAACTTCATATTCACATAAAACAGAAAACGAATTGAATAATTAAACGAAAGGGGAAAATGTATTCCACTGTTAAAAGTAGTTTTGTTTGAGAAGAGAGAAGGGGTCCCGATAACCCCTTTTTTTGCGGGAAGAATAGAACTTTGAAAGTTTTCAACTTGATTTGCGATTTTTGAACTTTTGTAAACGAAAATGAATGCACTCAGAAATTTTCTTTGGGAGTGGATGACAAATTGATCATCAAAATACTAATAAATCATTTCTGGAGAATAATTTCATATTGAAAATTTCATAATCGATCTGCTTCAATAGTCACGCACTCGTTTTGGGCAAAAAGTTGGTGTGAGTTGTGTTGTGAAATTTAATCTTTACGCTGCAGCGCTTAGATATTTTTAATCGTCTCCAAGAACAGCTCTTTCGCCTGCATGTCCAACTCCCCGAATCTAATTACCTAACTTGAGCGATTGAGTCTTGAGTGGCGACAAGGGACCAAATTTGGCCCAATGCGCATGCGCGGCAGCCATTTTTCTACCAGAATCGTCTCAAAGAAGGTTGCTGGGCGAATAATTATATATCATTTCAAGGAGAACAAAAAGCATATGAGTGTTATAATATGGATACATTTGGTATAAATGAATCGTATAAACGCTCAATTACATGCGTAATGGATGAGATGGATTGCACAACGCGCTAACTTAGATTGCGGGAAACACCATGTTGTTCAAAAAAAGCTATTTACTTAAAAAGTCTTCAAATTTATACTAACCAAACATACAAATAATAATAAATAAATATTCTTGAACACGAAATGGAACATGAATAAGCTATATTTTCTTTTTAATTTAATATACACACGTTTTTCTCGAACAAAAAAAAAGTTCCCATGTTAAGTCTACGGGAGCTTGGAAAAGACCGCCTCGGGCGGTAGAAAAGGTCTCTAAGCCAATCAGAAAGTGTTTCCCGTATGTTGCCACTCTTATTATATAGGCACTCTAGCATTTACTACTGGCGCTTTCCTTTCAAAGTATTGTGTGGCGTATATCACAAAATCGAACTTCTGCCTTTCCCCTAAAGCGTTCACGCCTCAGGGTCGACAGGGAAGGAGACCGAATAAAAGGAGGGATCCTCTAGAACAGTGGTTCCCAAAGTGGTCCTTACGGACCCCATCGGTCTAGAGTGCCTATATAATAAGAGTGGCGACATACGGGAAACATTTTCTGATTGGCTCAGAGATCTTTTCTACCGCCCGAGGCGGTCTTTTCCTAGCTCCCGTAGACTTAACATGGGAACGTTTTGTGTGTTCTAGAAAAACGTGTGTACATTAAATTAAAAAGAAAATATAGCTTATTCATGTTCCATTTCGTGTTCTAGAATGTTTATTTATTATTATTTTAGTGTTTTGTTAGTATAAATTTGAAGACTTTTTAAATAAATAGCTTTTTTTTAACAACACGGTGTTTCTCACAATCTAAGTTAGCGCGTTGTGCAATCCATCTCATCAATTACACATGTAATTGAGCGTTTATATGATTCATTTATACCGAATGTATCCATATTATAACACTCATATGCTTTTTGTTCTCCCTGAAATGATATATTAATTCGACCAGCATCCTTCTTTGAGACGATTCTGGTAGAAAAATGGCTGCCGCACATGCTCATTGGGCCAAATTTGGTCCCTTGTCGCCACTCTCCCTGTATCGTTAAGGCACTCTACATTTTCTGATTGGCTCAGAGACCTTTTCTACCGCCCGAGGCGGTCTATGTAAGTTTAAGGCACTCTACATCGGTCCGTGAGAAGGTCTGTGGCAAATTAAAATTAATAGTAATAATAGTTTTTTGGGGGGGGTTTCATGGACAACGTCGAGGGGGGGGGGGTTCGCAAAGGGTTTAATATAAAGTAAAAAAAATTGTGACACATTTTCATTATTATGAAAGTTAAAATAAATACAATGAATAAATTGGTAGCGATTTTTACATACTGAGAAAAGAAATGATTTGTTTTATTTTCTTATGTCTTAAATTTGTCTTTTTTTTTACTGATAACAGACGAGAAAAAACGAGAGAAGAAAAAAGAAACGAAAGAAAAAAAGTGAGACGAAGAAAAAATGCAGATAATTATGCGTGCTGAATATTTAAAATGTGTCTTTATTCCGTTATTAGGAAATATTACTTTACCTAAGTGCCTTCTATGCAATAAAACTTTTTTCAAACGAATCAACGAAACTTTCTAAGTTTAAGGAACATTTGACAAAAGTCCATAGCGACAAAAAAGGAAAAATATTGAACTTTTTCAAAACAGTCAAATAATAATATTTGAAAACTCCGTCATTGCGACAACTCTTAGTGACAACATCTGAGCGCGACGACGATGGACTGCGTGGCTTCTTATAACATTTCTTTACTGATGGCAAAGTCCGAAAAGCCGCACACCATTGGTAAAGAACGTATTACCAGCTGTAACTGATGTAATACACACCGTGCTGGCATAAACCAGCTTTCGATATTATAAGAATTTCACTGAGTAATAATACAGTACAAAGAAGGATTGACGAAATGACCTCAGTGCGTAGAAAATTCTTTATGTGAGTACTTAAAAACATCTGAATTCTCTATAGAGCTTGACGCGGCAACTTTGCCAGGGAACGAAGCTTGACTTTTAGCTTTTGTGAGATTTGTAAAAGAAAACATTTCCAAGAATATTGTTATTTAAACTTTTAAACGCCGCAATTCATTAAAAAGAATTTTTATTTAATTTTTTTTTTGCTTAAATGGCTTATTTTACTACTAGGCCTTTTATGGCGGAAAAAAAATCCTAAGTATGATTTTGAGGATGTTTCCATTTGGGAACATTGGCGTTTGGAATTAAGTAAATAGAGGCAATTTTCCTGAAAGGTAATTTATTTGTTATACACTCAAAAGGAGGACTAATTTTGGTTTCTATTACAAACTTTTATACATTTTTCTTCGAAGGATACATTTTTTGCTTGTTGACAGTGGTACTGGGGAAACAAGATAAATGCATCTGCTTTTTGCATCAAAGGCAATGCTGTGGTGAAGGCTTACCCTTCCCCACATGTTACAACTATTTTCCATTCCACAACGGATTTTTTGGAAAAGCAATGAGAGCAAGAATTAGATTCCCTGTATAGTTGTTTTTTTTCGATCCCATTCCCGGCTTCCTAACTACCGAAAATCTTGAAAGTAGGGATTGGTTTTCTCAGGCTTTTTCCCTTCTTGGAATTCTGGTTTGAGTGTTATCTTGACTAGGGGACAGCGACCCCTCTTGCTTCATACGGTCTCATCTCTTCTTTGCCCACACTGATTGGAAAATTGGTGACCTTCCAAGATCAAACCCACCCCACCATAACCCTCAACCGCGACACTTCTTAATTACCGGAAGATGTTGGCGTGACTTGGCTCTCTTCTTCCTGAGGTTTTTGAACATTCCATTGGAATAAAGGAATAACCCCGGTTGTCCTTCTCCCGCGTGCTATATGTAATTTACTGGCGTTAATTTTCCCCTCGCATTGGGGCGACCTTCGTTTTTAGCGATCCCGAAAAGAGGACAAAGGAACTGGGTTTCTCTGCTAAGGAAACCTCCTTTTTTTGCAGTTAGAAAGAAGCTACTCCTTGGGTTCGCGGCGATTTTCCCACCCCAAAAACTATGACCTTCTCGCCCCGTTTTAATCAGAGAGATTATACAGCTCTCTGATACTCTGACATCACCCCAAAACTACAATTTCTTAGTCGTTTAACATAAAATGAACGCGTCTTCATCCGAAATCGAGATGAGGGCGCAAAGTGTTCCGACCTTCGATTTGTCTTCGCACTTTAATGGTGTCGATAATTGACGATGCCCTTTGGATCGCGTGCATCGCTAGTCCAACTTTGCTGTTCTTCGAGCCACGGAAATCTTCAGATCTTCCCCTGTTAGATTTCATAGAGTACTTATGTAATCATTCCTCTTTGGACCGATCAACGAAATCGACCAATTCCTCAAAGTCGTTCTCGAGTTCTTGTAACTGACCCGACACCCAGATGAGGACCTTTGGACACTCACTGAAAATTAAGCGATTATCAATTCCATAACTCCAGCATCGAACTCGACCACAGCGACCAGCGCTCCCTGAGAAGAAAAATAAAGAATATTTTGACTCAAATTTCTCGAATCGGAAACACCCCAGATCACGTGCACATGCATGCACTAGTAGCGTATTCGGTGTTGGGCATCCATTAATTGGCATTACATCGTCACATTCACAAATTGAGAGGGGCCACTTTTGAACTGTTCAAATATGCCTCCATATATGGTGTTCCAATGTGCCCCATCTACCAACATTAGCCTAACTTGTAAAAAAAAAAGATTTTATTATTGAAATTGGGAAACAAAACTTTTTTTTGGACTTAACTTATTAATGCCACTAAAGAATGTAATGCTGAAATCCCACTTGAAAAACTGTCTTGAATGTACTTTTACAGCAATAACTTAAGACTTTTTACATTGCATTTTCTAAAACACAAGTTACAACCAAAAAACGAAATGGCCCACTGCTCTGAAAATTCAGGCTAAAGATTGTACTGATGCAGCCATCTATTTTTTTTTTCAGATTTTTTAAATAAGATTAACCGAGAAAAAATACGTGTTGTACAGGCTCAAGCCCAACAAGGCTGGTCCTTTGTTTATGAATTCCCCAATTCCCACTGACTATCCAATTGTGTCTTAAATTCGTACACTCCCTTTGAATTAACTATATTTTCTGGCAACGCGTTCCAACTGTCTATTACCCTATTAAAGTAGTAGTTTTTCCTTAAATCCCGATTAAAATGTGTCTTATTCAATTTATACCCATGGCCCCTTGTTCTGTTATCCCTATTGAAATTTAAGCCCTCTGTGTCCCCTTGTTTTACAAACTTGAAAAGCTAAATCAAATCCCCCCTCCTTCTTCTTCTTTCCAGTGTATACATGTTTAGCTTATTTAAAGGTTCATTATAGTCTGGATTTGCTATCCCCTTTATTATTTTTGTAGCTCTGAGCTGAACCCTTTCAATTATTTCTATATCATTTCTCATATATGGAGCCCAGAATTGTACAGCATATTCTAGATGTGGTCTTACTAAGCCCTTATATAACGGCAAGATTATATTATTATCCCTTGAAGTTACAGTCTTTTTAATATACCCCAATAACCTGTTAGCTTTTTTACCCGCAGCTGAACATTGGTGACCCATTTTAAAATCCCTGTGAATTATCACTCCAAGATCCTTGACTGTTTCTCCCTCCTTTACCTTTACTCCCTGCAGACAGTTTTCGACTCCACTGTTCATGTAACCCATAGGCAGAACTTGACATTTACCTGCATTAAATGACATACCCTATTTTACAGCCCATTCGGATATCTTATCAAAATCCCCTTGTAAATTTTCTATCTGTAATTTGGTATCCACTGTCCTCCATATTTTAAAGTCATCTGCAAATATACTGATTCTATTTTTAATCCCCTGACCTATATCATCTATGGCAATTATAAATAAAATTGGTCCCAAAACTGATCCCTGAGGCACCCCACTTATAACTTCTGTCCACTGTGAATAATTTCCTTTTACCTGCACTTTCTGCTTTCTACCCAATAACCGATTCTTTATCCATATCAATGTTTTCCCCTGCCTCCCAAGCCTTTCCGATTTAAACAGTAATGCCTCATGAGGTACTTTATCAAAAGCCTTTTGAAAATCTATGTACATGATATCTACACTGCTCTTATTATCCAGCTCCTCAGTAATTTTTTTGTAGAACTTCAAAAGGTTTGTAGAGAAGGATCTGCCTGTACTGGTTATTGTACCCAATTTTGTTCTGGATACCAATATCCAGTTTTGACCTCAGATTCTATCGGAAATAAATGGAGTTCTCAATCGGTATCGGATAAAAATATGAACATACCTTTATATATGGTGACCATCAGGTTGAAGTGAAGCATGGGGTATAGAGGTTCCTTCTTTTGGAGTCAGGTGGTTCTTTTCATCTAATATCTAGAGATTTCTAATATTGGTGATGACAAAGTAAAGTCAGCCGTTTTCTGTTTGGTAACTTCGTTTATTTATTTATTCCTTCAATTCGTCGATGATACATTTTTTTTACAGTAGTTACCATATTTTTGGGAAAATGGTTGGCCACAACCGAAAGATGCTCCGTCTCTTTTTTTTTTTAGCGTTTTTGTTTCCTGTTGTTCTTCCCTTCTGACCTTCCCTCAATATTCAGGGTGCTAAGCCCTAACCTTGCCAGAGGGTCAATCCTTCTATTGGCCGAGTCATTGCGCCATTTCAAATATCACCCCCATTGCGTGAAGGGAGAAAGCGCACCCGTTCCATTTTCTCGGAATCGAGGGGTGGTGAACTTGGTTTCTTCAGGGATTCGTTAAGGGACTGAACATTGATACAAATAGCTTGTAGGTTGTGTTTCCCTGCTTTTAGGGCAAAACAATATCTGATGTGATTGTCATATCACATAATACCCCATCAATAGACAAAAAAAGAGAAACAAAACTCTAAAATTCGGAGAACAATATATTTTCTCTCCGAAGAATGCTCAAAACTGATATCGAGGCATTTCCCTGAACTCTCAGTAGTGGTCAGTGAACGTTTTCCTTACAGCATGGTAACAATGGTAGCACTGATAATGAAATGAAAATATAACCAGACAAATAATAATGATGACATGCATTCTGGATGAGCCGCAGGAATTCAATGAGTCCAAAGGCATATGCCCATATTTCACCAATATAGTTTACAAACCAGCACAAACATTACAACAACAACAAAAAACACTGCACAATCCAACACATGTGATATAAAAGCAACTTGTATTTATAAGTTTAACCACCCCTTAGGCGTGAGTAGAGAACGTTTAAATACCCTGTCGCGAGGAATAAATTATAATATCAATTGATATCGGGTTGTTTGGGTCCAACTTTCTCTCTTATCGGCTTAGCCAACTCTATAACAACATTATCGAACACAAAAATAACAAAAATAATGCACCCCATGTGGAGGATTATACAAAATGAAAAAAAGAAAAGTAGCACATTATAACATGACTAAATTACAATTATTAGATATATAATACTCAACGTTCACGACACATGATAACACATAATTTAAACAGCGACAACAGAGCCGTCATCACCCATCTATGTTCGCGAATGAGTAATTTCTGCAAGCAGAATTACCCCAAAGATGACTAATGCTGCCCCAATTTGGCGGAGCTCAAAGCATGATAAAGAATTATCGCCAGAAGTGAAGAGAGAATCAGAAGCACAAAACGAGAAATCCTGATTGAACAGATGGCATCTAAATACTTGGATGAACGTTATTTGAATTTAAGCAGTTTATATAGTAATTTACATTCAATATCATTTTTAAGTAATAAAGTATCACAGATATTTTTCTTCGTAAGAGTGTCAATGTTCACAAATGTTCCACATATCATTATAGCGTCCATGAGTTCATTATAACATCATCGAAGAAAACACAATATTAATTGATGATACGATTACGCAATTGATAACGCGGGGTAGATACCCGAAGATTGTCATCACAATTGTCTATCAATATAGTCTTTCTTGCGGGCGCTAGACGTAAGCGATCTATATGCACCTTAAAAACAGGAGCAAATTCATCGTCCAAGAGTCTAATTCTAAAGTTCACACTATTGTGTTTTGAACTAATATAATAAGGCCCTGTGTATTTAGGTTTAAACACATCTTTCGATCTCAAATAAACAGTATCACCAACATTCAGAATTCTCAGTTTAGCCCTGGCATGCTGCCTGTTGTTTTGTTGGATGCGATTTCTCTCTAATGATGTGTAAGCCTGTTCATATGCGACTTTCAAATCCTGCTGCATTTTTGAAATATAATGTCCTTTGTCTAAATGAGTAGGCGTAATATCATTATAAAATGTATCAAAGAAGAGAGAAAGATTGCGCCCAAAGTGTAAATGATTTGGAGTAAAACCTGTAGTGGCATGAACAGATCCATTGTATAATGACTGGTGTATATATAATTAGAGCATTTTCCAAAGATACATATTTTTCTCTTAAAGTGTTAATGGAAGTTTTTAAGGAGAATGAATTCTTCCGATACTCCATTACATTGGGGGTGCCCTGATGAACTGTGAATTAATTTCACACCCAAAATCTGATTAATTAGTTCAAAAACCTCGGATGTAAATTGCGTTCCCAAATCAGTAAGAATTTGAGACATCCTACCATAATGAGCAATGTAATGTAATAAATGCTTGGTAACCGCCTCAGTGGTGATACTCTTCAAAGGATATGCCACATGCTTGGAAAAATGATCTATAAAGGTTAAAACTTGTCCAGCATTTCCTAGGGGTCCAACTATGTCCATGGACACAAATAATCCAGGACGCTCTACTAGTGACATGTCTTGTAATGGAGCCTTTTTGGCAGTGTAACTTTTATGTCGAATGCATATGTCACATGACAAAACATAATTTCGAGTGTCAGTGTGCATTCCTGTCCAAAAATATTTTCTGCTTACCAACTCATATGTCTTTTTAATACCAGCATGCGAAATATGGCAAATTTTTAAAATTTTGGCCCTCAATGTTTTAGGAACAACAATGTTAGCATGTAAAATGTGTTTATTAGGAGAATGTACCAACAGCCCTAACGGTGATAGAAAGTAACCTCTTTCCTTTAAATAATTAGCCTGTGATAAATCTTTTATCTGGTTAATAACATTTTTCGTATAATCATCTTCCATTTGCTCTCTGATCCATGTGTCATGAGATATTTCTTTTCACTCGCAAGTGTAATGTTGTTTATCTCTTTTGTTTCATTGAAGTCTTGGAAAGGTAAAATTAATTGATTATCATTCGTCACTGGTATGATATTTTCTCTGAGATTGGGATCAGAACTTCGTGACAAGTAATCGGCCAGAATATTTAAAGTGCCAGGAATGTGAACAAACTCAAATGTGTATTCACTAATTGCCAACAACCAACGTGTTATGATATCGGCCGGAGAACTAGTTTTCCGGTAATGCATCAAAGGTTTACTATCACTGAGAATCACGAATTTCCTATTGTAAAGGTATGTTTTGAAGGCAGTAATTCCCTTATAAATTGCAAAGAGTTCAAGCTTAATGGCTGGATAGTTCTTTTCGGAAATTGAAAGCGATTTGCTGAAATATGATACGGGATGTAATGTACCACTGTATTCTTGCAATAGAACTGCTGAAATACCCTCTTTACTAGCATTTGTGTTCAAAACAAACGATTTATCCCAATTAGGAAGTTTGACGAATGGCGTAGAGAAAAAGATTTTCTGTAAATCTTGAAAAGCTTGATCTTGTATTTCAGTCCATTTAAAACGACTGTTTTTGATGGTAAGTTGATTCAAAATGGAAGTTAATTGAGCATAATTAGGAATGAGGTTCCTATAAAATCCGCATAACCCCAAGAATTTCTTAACCTGTCTGACATTTTTTGGAGTGGCAAATTTTGTAATTTTAGCTATGTTGGATTCGACAGGGGTAATGGTTTGATGTGACACATGAAAACCTAAATAATCAATGGATTGTTTAAAGAGGACACATTTTTCCGGACTTAGTGTGATATTATAATTAATTAAAATTTGAAGTAGAGCTTCTAGTTTTTGGGTCATTTCCACAAAAGTGTTTGCTCCAATCAAGAAGTCATCCTGATAGGCAAAAATACCTGTGATTTGTTGTTCACGCAATTTATCAATAAGTTTGTCAACCAATGACTGAAAAGTTGAGCTTGCACTTTTTAGGCCGAATTGCAATCGTGTGTTTCCAAAAGAGCCAAAGGGTGTGGTAAATGTCATGATATCTTTTAAATGATCTGGAAGCATTATCTGCCAGTAAGCAGACTTCAAATCTAAGATAGTATACCATTGATACACAGATATTTCATTGATTAAGGAAGATATTTTGGGTAATGGGTAAGATGAACATTCAATAACTGAATTTAGGAGACGTAAATCTAACGCCATTCTATATTTGGGAGGCGCATTCGGTTGAGAAGGGTCAGCCTTTTTTTTTTACTAGTAGCATAGGACAAGTCCAATGTGAGACATTCCTGTAAATTAAACCCGCTTCAATTAACTCATTAAGTTGATCTCTGACATTCTGCTGGAGAGATTGTGGAATTTCAAATGGTAAAGTTTTAATAGGGTTTGGATTTCTTAGTGTAATGTATGGGGTAACCGCATCGGTAGCCCCTAGTGTTTTCAAAGATTTACTGAATGCAGCAAAATTGGTAAGCAAAATTGTCCTGAATTGTGACTTTTGCTGACAATTTAGATGATCCAGTTGAAAATCGTTAGACAATAATTCCGATTGGCGCAATCGCAAAATTTCACCGGATGCCGTAATTAAATTGCATTGAAGTGATGGCTCTTTCTCACTAAATTCTTCGCCCTGAACAAACTCAAACTCAAGTGTAATAATTCCCATTTTATACCCTTTGTTTAAATGAATCGTAGAATCATTATTATTTTCGATGTAAATATGAAAAGTACCATTACATTTCTCATGTATGGAGGTGTCAATTACAAAGTCCTTTGAACCATTAGGAATAAAAAGAAAGCATGTATCAGATGGAAATTGATCGTCTTCAATCTTAACAGATACTTCTGTAAACTCTCGTGGTGGAAG
This sequence comes from Metellina segmentata, assembly GCA_947359465.1. Taxonomy (NCBI): domain Eukaryota; kingdom Metazoa; phylum Arthropoda; class Arachnida; order Araneae; family Tetragnathidae; genus Metellina; species Metellina segmentata. The sequence continues at coordinate 97,264,786 of OX375881.1, forward strand.
AAAAGTTTTTGACCTTTTAGTTCCATGGCATTCCTGATTACGGGACAAATCTGAATCATCATTGTCATAATTTGACAATAGATTTGAACTAAAATTGTCAAACCAAGCGACACGTAATTTAGAATCAATCATCACATTTTGCCTTGCTATAAAGTCAAAGCCTAGAATCCCATCAAAGTTCAAATAATCAATTTGGGAAACATAGAAGGTATTTTTAAAGGGATGTTTGTCTATTTTGAAAGAAATCTGAGCGCAACATGAAAAATCCAGTTTTGAATTAACTGTTTTTATCTGCACCTTTCTTGAAAGATATTTAACTTTAGCGACATGTTTTACAATCTCAAGAGTTGTCGCTGGCAGTAACGAAATTGAAGACCCTGAGTCTAGCAGCATTCTTAAATTATTCCCACCAAAATTTACATTAATGAGGGGTAATTCCGCAACAGTCTCGTATACATTTAATACATAATAATCTTCTGTTTCATTGTGCTTTGTAAAGGTCTGCAAATAATTAAACACACTTTCATTTGAACTCTGCATCTTAGAGTTAAAATAATTTCTAAGTTCAGACGTAACATTGACAGACAGCTGGTAACAGGAGAGAGGGCGAGCGCCGTCTAAGAATCCCTCCTTCTGTAGTTTAAATGACTTTGCGCTCTAGGTGACTGGTATTGGCTGCTACCGCCCCGGTGATAATTTCTGTTATACGAGGGGTTTGGTGGAGCTCTATTTTGTTCGGGCGTTTGTGCTATTAAAAATCGACAATTTGACTCGCTGTGGTTCAATTTGCCACAAAAAGAACATGTTTGTGTACTAAAATTATTTCTGTTTGATATCTGATTAGAGAATTGACGAGGATTAGGCCACGTCGATCTGATATTTTCTGTTTGTGGAGCACTGATCTGTGTAAAAATCTCACATTGAGATAGTGGGTGGTCGTTCCCGCCATATAAATTGCATCTTGTGAGACACTGAGCTACAGCTATACTGAGTTGTTCTAATTGTGCCTTAAGCGAATCCATTTCAGATGACACATTATGTGCATTAAGTGTATTCACTTGAAATTGTGGTGTTTCATTATCCATGTAAAATATTGCTGCCTTTTTTACAAGCGCAGAAAAATTGGTGAGGTCACAGTCGAACAATTTTTCCTTTAAACATGAAGGAATCGCTGTCATAAATTGTAATGACATTAATTGCGCCATGGCCTTGTCATCTTTTACGAACGCATATGCTCTCTGTGCCGCTACCTCAATTCTATACGCGAGATTTCTAATTGATTCCCCTTCCTTTAACTTGATTCCCTGAAAAACTCTAACCTTATGTCCTGGAGTGGATTGTTCCTCAAAAAATTCAGTCAACTTATCGCAAGCCTCAGCAAATGTAAGCTGCTTAAAACAGGCTAGTGAGTTTGCAAATAAGTCCGCTGCTGCACCCGAAAGCTTTGATTTAAGGAACAGGGTTGCGGCTTCCTCCGGCCATCGATTCAACTCTTTGAGTTCTGATACTTGGTGGATGAACCATTTAAGTTTATTAGGATCTCCACTAAAGGGTTCGATCATAAAATTAAAATATTTGTGAGGTACACTACTGGTTCTCGGCAAAGCTAGATCCGCATTTTGAGTTAATATAGCACTATTATTACATGGCACCGCGTCAACCTGCTCATTGTCTGTTAATTGGCTCGTTGGAACTGCCGCCATTACATTTACTAGCTGTTTACTATTTAAACCCTGATTATCGTTGTACATTTCGGTGGAAGAATTACTAGACTGTGATCTCAATGTTGGCGGCATTCTGATACATGTCATACATTTAAAAATTCAAACACCTTACAAAATCATACACCTTAAAAAATCATATACCTTAAAAATCACACACATTAAAATTCACACTTTTTAAAAATCATAAACAATGCAACAAAAATTTCTTGTGCTAGTTTGCAACACTAAATGCGCATCTGAGATATGTCAAAATTACCCTGACTATTTAACTCAGAAAGACCGAAATAATATCTTACACGCATAAATTTCAATTTCAACTTAAATAAATTTTACGTGACACAACCCAGATGTGCATACCGCATTGAAAAATCGGCACCAATTCTGTACTGGTTATTGTATCCAATTTTGTTCTGGATACCAATATCCAGTTTTGACCTCAGATTCGATCGGAAATAAATGGAGTTCTCAATCGGTATCGGATAAAAATATGAACATACCTTTATACATGGTGACCATCAGGTTGAAGTGAAGCATGGGGTATAGAGGTTCCTTCTTTTGGAGTCAGGTGGTTCTTTCCATCTAATATCTAGAGATTTCTAATATTGGTGATGACAAAGAAAGTCAGCCGTTTTCTGTTTGGTAACTTCGTTTATTTATTTATTCCTTCAATTCGTGGATGGTACATTTTTTTTACAGTTGTTATCATATTTTTGGAAAAATGGTTGGCCACAACCGAAAGATGCTCCGTCTCTTTTTTTTTTAGCGTTTTTGTTTCCTGTCGTTCTCCCTTTCTGACCATCCCTCAATATTCAGGGTGCTAAGCCCTAACCTTGCCAGAGGGTCAATCCTTCTATTGGCCGAGTCATTGCGCCATTTCAAATATCACCCCCATTGCGTGAAGGGAGAAAGCGCACCCGTTCTATTTTCTCGGAATCGAGGGGTGGTGAACTTGGTTTCTTCAGGGATTCGTTAAGGGACTGATCATTGATACAAATAGCTTGTAGGTTGTGTTTCCCTGCTTTTAGGGCAAAACAATATCTGATGTGATTGTCATATCACACTGCCCTTCCTAAACCCATACTGATTATCTGATAACAGTCCCCCCTCCTCCAAGTATTACATGTTGTTGTTGCTGTTCCTAATCCCACTCATCTGACAGAAGTCAGACGAGCTCCAATAGGTTGTTGACATATAAAAAGTCCCTTACAGTCAAAGGGTCAGAAGTAATGTCCTGCTTTGTAAGTCCAGGACACTGGAGGACATGCTCAGGCGACGCCTGATCAGCATAACATTTCCTGCAGGTCTGGTAGGTTTTTGAACCGTCCACGAAGGAAAGGCACTTTATATGTGCACTTGCAAGTCTGGCCAAGATGGTTTGCGTACTTCTGTCACATTTGATGTTTAGTAGAGTACCAGGAATTTTCCTACAGTACCAGTGATGCGTGGGTGGAGTTCGCCATGAAGTATTGAGTTTTTGTTTTACATTGGAGTTGAGTTCTTGATATGTTAGAGGAGTAGAAGTGATCGAGACACTCTTTGAACCCTCTTTTGCTAATCCATCTGCGATTTCATTGCCATGTATGTCCACATGCGATGGAATCCACTGAAGGTGTACGTCGTGATATTGAGCAAGTGATTTCAATTTTAGAAGTATAGCAATGCTAGTAATATCGCTTACTGAAATCCACTCATTCAGATGTTGTAGCGAGCTACGACTGTCTGACAAGATCCACAGTTCACTAAAATCACTATCATAGGTTGAAACAGCAGCAAGCCCCTCATTAATTGCCAGTAGTTCACTTCTAAACACTGAGCAAGTATCAGGATTTCGCTGCTGGAGAGTAAAATCCTGAGAAGGAGTTTTAATATAAATTCCACTTCCTGCAAGATTGTCTGTTCGGCTGCCGTCTGTGAAGACTTGTATAAGCATCTTCAGGAATACCGTCAATAATTTCTAGGGCCATCTGTCGAAGATAGACATCAAGATGAGTGTTCTTATTTGCAGAGGAGTTAAGGTCAAAGTGGAAGGAAACTCTCGGTAGGCCCTCTGAGGGTTCAATACAGCTTCCTAAGGAAAGAGTTTCGACCTCGTGAGAAATTATGCCTTGGGTCTCCGCCAGACTGTACTTTTTGAGTCTTTGGTTGTTTTGCCAGCCATGTAGAAACATGGAAGTACGATTTTGCGATGCATAGCTGTAGATTTTATTATAATATTTGACTATATTTGCCTTTCTTCTTATATGTAGAGGTTGCAGATCAGACTCATACAGGGCAAAATCAGAAGGACAGCTATTTATTAGCCCCAATATAATACGAGCAGCAGAAAGCTGAACGCGCTCCAGTTTGAGAAAATTTGTTTCGGAGGCACAGAAGTAGATTGGGAATCCGTATTCCAGAACAGGCCTGATAAGCGTGATATAAGTAGTTCTCAGAGTATCGGCATCTGCCCCCCCCCAATCTCTTCCCGCTATATATTTAAGAATAATGAGACGTTTTCGGTCTTTGGCCACAAGATGATCAATATGCCGATTGCAGGTAAACTCTGGATCAAGAATAAACCCTAAATACTTAGGATGTTTTTCATATGTTAGTGGTTGTCCATTTAAAAGCAGTTTTGGTTTGTAGTTGTGTAGATGCCTATTGGTGGTAAAAAAGGACACTATCGATTTCCCCGGGTTAAAAGATAATTTGTGAGTAAATGCATACCTCTCAAGAGTCACCAAAGTGTCATTAAGTATCCCTTCAATAACGGGTACCTCAGTTCCCGAACTCCATAAAACAATATCGGCGGCAAAGATACCGATGTCCACATCTTCGGGTATGCTTTTTTTCCAAACCGGCAATAAAGAGGGAAAAAAGTGTGGGACTGAGGACTGATCCCTGAGGCACCCCCTGGCTGAATCGGAAGGGGTCAGAGAAGGACTTATTGAACATAACTCGAATAGATCTGTGACTCAGAAAATCGGCTATCTAAACAAGGGCATATTTCCTCTAATATTAAAAACATCGTGTAGTTTAATGAGAAGCCTATCTTTCCAAACTTTGTCGAATGCCTTAAATAAGTCCAGCAGGGTTGCCACAGTATGGTGAGTTGGTTTGAAGTTATGTGCATCCCTGATCTTCTGAGAAAAATAAAGGACTTGGTCGGTGGTACAATGTCCTTTTCTGAATCCGTATTGTTCAGATGCCAACAGACCGTGAAGATCCAGATAGAATTGTAGTCTTGTTAGAAACATTTTCTCCATTATTTTACAAGAAATGCTAGTAAGAGAAATAGGTCTGTATCCTTCGATGGAACAAGCTTCTTTACCTTGTTTTCTGATGGGGATGACAATTGCCCTTTTCCATTCCAAGGAGATGTTACCCTTAGTCCAGGATTGATTAATTATGTCTAAAAGTCGTTGTTTTCCACGAGGGCCAAGATTCTCAACCATTTGACCATGCACATTATCCGGACCAGGTGACTTGGTCAAATCCATGAACGCCAAAGCGAAAATCAATTCCTGAGAGGAGAAGCTTTTTGTTAATTGAGGTACTCCAAGATCAGTGTTGCGGCATCCATGAATTATATTTTTCGCTCTTCTTTTTATAAGTCTGTCCTCACAGGAAAAGCTCAATCTACTAGTCTTTTTTGATAAATAACATTACATGCTTTTTTTTAACGGAGATTCAAATATTTTGCAAATTACTGATGTTAGACTTACTGGTCTATAGTTGCCCGGATCACTTTGTAATCCTTTTTAAAAATTGGAGTTATGTTAGCCAACTTCCAATCCATTAGTACCCAACCCGTGCTATATGTTGAATTAAATATCATGTGAATTACGTCCCCCAATTCTTCAGCGCATTCCGCTAGTATTATCGGATATATATCGTCTGGCCCTGGTGCTTTAGATGGCTTAATTCTTTTCAACTGATGTACTATTTCTTCCCTGTTAAATTTGCATTCTTTAATTGTACCCCCTGCAAAGGCTCCATCCTTGGGTCCTTTTTTAATTTATAGTTACCAATGAAAACCCCCCCAGAAAAAAGACATTTAGCAGGTTTTCCAATCTCACCTCGTCTTGAATTAATTCACCTTCCCTCCCCTCCAACGGGCCCAGTGTAGTACTAAATTTATTTTTACCACTTGCATATGCAAAAAATTCTTTTGGGTTTATATTTATTTCCCTTGCTAGTTTTTCCTCCAAGGACACCTTTTGCTTCCGACTAATAGTTTTAAACTCCTCTCTGGCTTTCAGATATGCTTCCTTGTTCCTGTCGTTGCCAGTGCTTTTATATACCCTGTATGTTCTTTGTTTTAATTTTAAAGCTTTGTGTGTTTCCCCTAAAAACCACATAGGGCGCAAGTTTCTAGATTTTCCTTTTTTCCTGAACGTTACATGTTTTTTTATCACCCCGTCTAACTTATTCTTGAATTCCTCCCATTGTTCAGAATGATGTGGTGCTAATAATCCCCCTTTCAATGTCTCCTTTGACTCTTCTTTTATCCTATGAAAATTTACCTTTCTGAAATTTGGAATTATCCTACTATTGATTGTGTATGATGACTGAAAGATGATATAATTGTGTACAGCATCGACTGAAATTGTTATAATATTATCATGCATCGATCCTTATAACAGCTTTATGGAATTTCAAAGTGGTTCATAGCAACTACTGGTAATTTTTAAAGTAATGCGAGGGTTAAAGGCGATTTAACTGCAAATTTTGACTTAAAATTGTTATATTTGTGTAAAATATCGATTAAAATTTTTTCGATTTAATTATATCAATTCTTTTAGGAGCTTTCTGGAACTGCGAAGTGGTTTGTTGTGCCAATGAAGTCTTTCAGCAACAACCCTTAGATGAAATCGTCTCTCCTGACCATCCGCTTTAATACGAAGCAGAAAATGAAAATGCAATTGAGCGAAAGGATTGGTTTTGTGTTGGCACCCTGGTGGGTATAGAGCGGCTCCGACAAGAAGGCAGTTGACCTTGGATCAGTCGATTTTTTGAAAAAGATAAAGCTTGTTAGGAAAAGAGTGCCATACGCAAAAGCACACACACATGAATGGTGAAGGCAGTGCAAGTTTTCCCTCCACCAACGCGTTACGACATGCATCGCTTTCGGCCCCGAACGAAGCAAAATCCCGTGCTAATGACGACAATTGTGAAAGCTGGTTGTGGAGGTTACGTAGTACAAATCAGTATTTGCTATGTAAAGACTCGTTTTTTGTCTACTTCACACACATTCCAGTATTCATAAGTTTAAAAAATGCTTTTTGTTGAAAGGTAAGGTGTGTGTGTGTGTGTTTGAATACGTTTGTCATCTCTTGCATTAAAATGCATTGTAACGAATACCAAAGAAGGAATAATATTGTTATTTTTCCGAAGAGTTATATACAGTATATGACAATTTCTTATAATTTCCAATCATGTTTTGTGATACCATTCTTAACTCTAAGTTCGACCTTTGGTTCAAAGGTAAAACTGAACGGGGAAAATGGTGACTCCTCGATGTATGAAGTGTTTTCTATATTGTGTACATAAATGAGTGATGAAACTAACAGTTTATGTAAATAAATACCCAAGTGCCAAAAAAATGATAAAAACTTGAGACAACTTTGAAATCATAATGGATTGATCTATTTGAATAAATATCTACTAAAAAATATTTACTCTATCAATTTTTTCTACATAAAATAAACCACAATCATTAGACAGAAATAACTTTCGGTAGTAATAAAAGATCAATTTTTAAAACAGATAAGATAGGAGCTGCTCTGATATTCCAATATTTTTTAAATAACGCAAGGCAAATATGTAATGGTCATCTCATCACAGATTTGTTTAGGAGTTCTAAACACTGAAAGGATAAATTATGTAACTTTTTACAAAAACTATTTTTTTTATATACTGAAATATGCACCTGATTTAAATATTTTCTATTTATCAATAGAATTCATTTTATCCCAAATAACGTTATTTTTTTATTTTAAGGACTAAATTTTATAAAATTTACTTCGGTTATTAACATAAGCACTGGTGTGAAATACAATTGTACTTTTTTCTACGTTTTTTAATTTATTTCACGATTTTGTGCATATATTTAGAATAATTTTTGTAAAAATTCATAACAAAAACTTTCAAATTTCGAAGTACATTATTCATTCTTGTAATTTTATATTGTTATTCTTATAATTTAATTAAAAGAATAACAATGTAAAAAAGAAATCCTTTGTTTAGTTAAAATAATGTTGCACCTAAATGTACTGTTGAAAACGTATTGTTTAACGATAACAGAACATTTTTTAAGATGAAACAGTCACAACTTTATGAACTTTGAACGAGATGAGACGTATAATTTTTTGCGGAATATATCTACTGCGAATTGTATAGAATTCATCAACATCAAAGTATTTACAAGACTCTACTAAGCTATCTTTTGGATCTCATTATGTAAGTACAATCTTAAAACATCAGCTTTAAAAAAAATTAAGTCTTAAATTTTTAATCTTCGTAACTAGCATACAGTGAGGTAAGTAGATGATGCATTTTCTTCCTCCGCTATACAGGTGATTAAGATTCTTTAAAATGTTTTAAACATACAACTTCCACTAAAAGCAAGGATTGAACCTTGGTATAAATTCCAGAACCATAACTTAAGTTTTACACAAAAAGTTTCTTTCAATGAAACTCTTGATTGTATTGTATCTTAATTGTGAAATTTTTAGTTGAACTGTTTCGCCACGTTCAATTTGTCAAATGAAATAATCTTGTTTCGGAGAATTGTTTGAATTTAAATTTTGGCTCAAAGGTGTGTTATATTCGATAAATTATGTGTGTTGTATAGTAAAATTATCATGTGCATTTATACATAAATTTCTCTTCTTTTAGATCTTCAAAATGTTTTCAAAGGAGATTATCCCAGCATTTATTTTAATAACCGTTTTGATCAATGGCTGGTATATCCTTTTCAATTCAAATATTTCAAGCCTCCTGTCTCAAATTGTAATAGTATATTTTCTTACAAATTTGGCAAAACAAAAAACCACTGGAGATCAAAAACGAAAAACAAACCAAAGGCCCACTGTAAAAATTACAGCAGACAAGATCATCCAAACCAGTACAACAACCTATGATGCAGAGACGCAAACGGATTGCAAACAGCAAACACCTTATTCAACAACAGCTACTCCAAGACAAGATACAACAATCGATGATGCAGAGACGCAAACGGATTGCAAACAGCAAACACCTTATTCAACAACAGCTACTCCAGGACAAGATACAACAACCGATGATGCAGTGACGCAAACGGATTGCATACAGCAAACACCTTACTCAACAACATCTACTCCAGGACAAGATAAATCAACAGTTCTAGCCCCATCCTTGTCTACAACTTCTATGGAGAGTCTTGAAATACTGATCAATAAAAAAATTTCCATAATGGAAATTGAATTGGAAAATTACTATCATTGCAATAGCGCAACACGAAACAACATCGAACCTGCACCTACCTATCCTCCACCCCGCTGGATATCGTCTGAATCCGAAATGCTTCAGTACATACGAGACTGGAATGACGCATCAGATAAAATATCTGGAAACAAATACAGACATTCTGGACTCTCATCACCGCCATATCTGTCAGAAGAAGAATTTCAAGAACCATTTGAACCGGTAGTAAAGAAAAAAGGAATTGGAAGAAAAATCAAAAAACAATTAACCAAGACGAAAATCGGCAAACTATTCCAACGGTAAGGAGAAACAAGTCTCTTCCGATTATCAGACTCTTTCTGTAACAATATATTTAATCTACGAAACGTTCTTTTAATCCTCCTGGTGGTTGTCTGGAGATATGTCGTCCTTAGAAGAAAGTAGACCAACTATTAATCTCCCCGTCCTACGAAAATTAGGTAATACCTCGATTTTGCAGGATGGATCGTCATTAGCAAAATTGGTCTCGTTTAAATGGACGAGGTATCGTATCGAGCTCCCCTATAGGGTAAATGTGAAATATCTGAAAATAAACCGGAAAGCAAAAGCCCTGAATTGTAACGCCAACTTTGTTAGAAACTAGCCACTACGTGGCCAGCACGGCTTTGCCCGTGACAGTTCTTTTCGTGGGGTCAGGTGTGACCACTTTTCGCTAACTCCCGGTGATTGCTGCGTATTCCCATTTGGTTTGGTTCCTGTGCCAACACCACAAGGCCGACCAACCGGTATAGTGGTTAAGGTGTTAGCCTCTAGATCGGAAGGTTCCTGGTTCGTATCCGGGTACGGGCATGGATGTTTGTAAGCGTATGGTGTAGAGGCGGCTGGTGCACCTTAAATCTGTCGTGGCCGAAAGTGCTCACGTTGGGTTGGCGTGGAAGTTTGGAGAGTGGGGTGCCAGCTCAGGTGTTGCTTCGTCATCTGACCGTGGTTCAAAATTACGAGGTGTTGTCCTCGGATCTTTCCCTCAAGGGACTGATCCCGGACCGTCGTCAATAGCCCGTTGTGTTGCTCTAGTATGACGTTAACTAAAAATTACCATTACCATTACCAACACCACAAGCAACGCCATGAGGGCCTCAAAGTGATTAGTAATAAATAAATGCTAATAAATAAATCACAAAATATTTTAGATTAAAATTTATAAGTCGGGCTGGACACATTAAATCTTTTTGATATTGAAAACATTAAAATAGAAAAACAATAAATTTAAGAATCAGACTCACCTTTACCCGACATTACGCGGGTTACAATTGAAAAATTCCTTACATAAAGAAAATCACATTAAAAATATCTATCTGGTGTAAAATTTTCCGCAGATTTCAAATCCGTTGAAATTTTTCCTCTGTCCTTCACGATCGCGAAGATAGAAAACCTGAAACAGTCTTTGCCTGGACAAAGTTGAAATCGCTTGCAAGAAAGTAATACTAATCAACAACGTAAATCAAAACACGCTAGAGTCGGAAATCCGTAAAGAAGTAAAAAACACAAAAGCTGTTTTTCGCCTTAACTTGGCATGATTCCAAAGGCATTGGGACGAAAAACGCAGAATCTGTCCATTTCTTCAATGTGACGTCAACTCCGCGAGGGACGTCATAACTTGCCACAGTTCTAAAGGTCAAAACACGCACGATTCTTTGCTTTCTTCAATCGAGGAGCTATGACGTCAGATTCTCGAAAAGAAGTACAGAGGGGGGAAGGAACTAATAAATCAATTTAAATTGTTCTATATTAACGGGCTAGACACAAAATTCGCATAAAAGAAGGGCTATTTGACATTATTACTTAAGATTTGAACTCTTAGTTAATTTTTGTCATAGTTGGGACAACTCTGTTATAGTCTTCTTGGAAATCATACCTACCAAGACCGCTCTATCCTTACAGAACAATCTCTTTAAAAAGTTGTACAATATATTACAAAAATACTTCAGTTTAGTTAGCGTCATTGATCGAATATTTTTGCAAAGCTTCCCCTCGTAGGGGCATCTAAATATTTAAATTTCTCCTGGCGATTGTCACGAAGTTTCGAGTCGCTCCTAACACTGACCTGACATTGATAGTTGAGATATCTAGTCGCTAGCAAACTTTAAAGAAGGCTGAATAAGGACAGAGTTTCCACTGTTACAATTAGTAAAATATTACATTTCATTCATTACATTTAATAATTTTATAAATTATGTAAATACTGTTACATTACGGAATGTTTAAGTACTTCCTCTCGGGTTCAATTCCTCCATTGGTGTATTATCGGATGTCAGTAATGCTTTCCATGTATGTTTATGTCCATAATTTGGCGACTTTCGTTTGTTTGTTGAGCGGAGCTTAGCCCAATATGGGTCTTTCGACAATATCATTACTCAAAAGCAACCCACCAACATTAAAGAACTTCTTCCAAACTTTAAAGAACCTTGTTTTGTTAACGGCAAGCTTTCATTTTACATGAAGAAAAATGAAATCGAGTAAATTAAATGAAAGATAAAAATATTTACCAGTGTAATGTAAACAAGTTTAAAAAATGAAATTTTAGTATGAATGAGTAACATGTAATATTAAAATTTAAAAAAAAAAGACAAAAAATGGATGAAACAAAAAGTTTTAGATACCAGAAAAACTTTGTAAGGTATAAAGTTAGATAAAATTTAAGAATTCTACTACTAAGACTAAGCGGAATTTTGGTATTGTTGAAGAACTTTTAATTACTTTCAAGAATCAAGGAATATAATAAGTTATATACAAACTGTTTTTCCTCGTTGATGTAACATGTTCGTTTCCTTTCTTTTAGGGAAGCCAACAACTGAACTACAACACCTGTTGAGCAACGTTAGACATCCTGGACCAGAAGAGCTCTGCGGGTGCCCTCCTCGTGTTCGCCCACCCTCCTTTCTGTTAATACGTCAAAATTCCTGCGGCACGAGGGGAGCATTCGTAGAGTTTGGAAGGCCGGATGTCTACACGTACTGCTCAAGCTGGTCCATTTGGAATTGCTCCTAGACAACAGAACATCAATTCTTTATTGGAGAAGTAATAAAAATATTCTATAACACCAAACAGACTCGTCGTCTTTGAACATGCCAACAACTGAACTACAAGACCTGTTGAGCAACGATAGTCGTCCTGGAACAGAAGAGCTCTGCGGGTGCCCTCCTCGTGTTCGCCCACCCTCCTTTCTATAAATATGTCAAAATTCCTGCGGACACGAGGAGAGCATTCGTAGAGTTTAGAAGGCCGGATGTCTACACGTACAGCTCCAGCTGGTTCATTTGGAATTGCTCCTAGACAACAGAACATCACATATTTATTGGAGAAGTAATAAAAATATTCTATAACTCCAAACCGACTCGTCTTCTTTGAGCATATTGAATCGATATTCCAATCACACTTTAAGCCTAGAATGAGCGTGCGGCTGCGGTAGCCCGATTGGTAGAGTTGCGGAAAAGCAACCGGAGGGTTGCACATATGGATTGGAACACGTTAAATCTGCCGTGGTTTCAAATGTCCTCAAGTAGGCGGGGTGAGGGAACTTGGAGTTGGTTTTCAGCTCAAGTGCTGGGGAACTCAGCAAAATTAACAGGGAATGTTCTATGCATAGACGTGAAATATACGTAGACGGAGTACGGCTATTGAGGGGAGCTTCAGAAAGTGTGACGCAGATGTCGACTAGTAGTCACGTGACTGTTCGGTTAAAGATTGTTTGGCCGATTTTATATCATCGTTTGACGATGCAACATCTAATGACAGGGAATTTGCGTGAGTCCTGATTTCTATAGTGGGTAAGAATACTCGTATTAATCAGTTGACAAACAGATAATGAATCACACTCCAAAAGTCTCTGGAAGGAAGTACATTAAAGTCTCTAGGTATTACTCCAAAATTAATCACTAGATGTGTATGCATGGAAAAAATAAGCTAAACCTAATGACTAAAACCGTAACACACTTCAAAATAGCTTTTCTGTTGGTAATATACTCTAAATCTAGTCTCTTGAGAACACACTCTAAAACGACTCTATATTTACAGAAATTTTTATATCACCTCCTAAATAAAGATCTTACTATGAGAGTCTATATATCATTTCACTGGGAGTGGGGCTCAATACTATAACATCCGAAAAACTAAATATGGTTAGTTGCAAATATATATTTCATTTACTTGTGAACAAGACAACTTACTGTCTGAGAGTACATCTCATATTTGGCTAATTTGTGGCTACGCTCAACAGAGGGCGCTTTTTTGTGCCACTGTGTTTGGTTCGTTTGGTTTTTTGCCACTATGATTTTCGGAATTGTTATGCATTTGGTAATGAAGTTGGTTGATTTAGTGTGTCACTTATGGCTGCAAACGGTTTGTTGGTTTTATAAAAAATTATTTTTGTAAAAGTAATAGCAATACAGATTAAATTATTTTTCGCCTAAGAATTTAAAAAAATATTTGAAAACTATATTATATTTGGCAAAAGAAAACATTTTCCTATAAATTTAAATGCTATAAATACTATAGTACGCATTGAAAATCTTGTCTCCTTGCTAAGAGCAGACGATACATGATCTCTCTCGCAGAGAAAGTTTTGTGCTATGCAAAACGCACAGAAAGCGCGAAAATATTTGGTTTATTAATTTTAATTTTATTAATTTTTACTTTTCTGTTGTTCTTGTGTTTTTTTTTTTCGTCTTAAAAAAATTGTTATGTTTCAAACTTGAGTCTGCACACCACGAACACTACAATACGAATGAATTGGGATGTTACAAGAGATTTAAAATACACATACTACGATGAAATCCTTTTTGTTTAACAAACAAATAATGTAGATAAAAGTTATTTAATGAAACGGACTTAAAGAGAAAAAAAAAGTTTGCCAATTATTTATTTGATAGTTAAAATTCCATAATTTGAATTCAATTAGAAGTAAAATAATCAAGTATTCTATTGCATATTTCTTGGTTTTAATGTTTGATTAATTATAAAATATAATTATATGAAAAATATAAAAAATATATAATCTGCGAAAACCATCTAAATTACCGTTTATTTAAGGGAATGGTATTTAAAAAAATAAATTACAGGCGGAATAAAAATAAATAAAAAATAATAAAAATTTTAGAAATGTTTATGAGGAGGGAACTAATAAATTAATTAAAAATGTTCTAGATTAACGGGCTGGACACAAAAATCGCATAAAATTAGGACGATTTCATTATTGCAAGTGCCATAGACTCGTCAGTACACTGCATAAATACATAGAGACACACAGAGAAACACTTCCTTCATTCAAGTCTACCGGTAGATATATAGGTCTTCGTTTAAAAAGTTACAATTCTAACATTAATTTAAACATTTAAACAAATTTTATAACATTAATGCCTTAGAAATTAAAATTGCCCTAAATGCATAAATTGCCTTCACTTTCAATTGCTATTGAAATTTAGAACAGGGGTAAACAGCAAAACAAAACAAAAAAAATACTCTAATATTTAATATATTTTAGAAATTTATTTCTTTATTTCTATTATAATAATGAAAGCGATAAATCTACAAGGAAAGGTTAATATTAAGTATTAAAACAAATCAGGGGTTTGGGTTTCTTTTAAAATGTGGTTTAGTAACAAGAAGTGTAAATACAATGCCCAATTTCAGCCTACTAAAATTTATTGTTTCCCATGGATGGGATTCGTTACACTGCTGTTTGTATACTACTTTATAGTAATTTTGTTTGGTGGTTAAATTGCAACGGTACTCCCCTAGCATTTTGTGGAATAGTTTTGCATTTGGGTAGATTCTATCGCTAGCTGACTGATTGTGTGATACCAGGACAACTGTAATAAGGTCACAGGTATAGTTTCGTATGCGTGATCGTGCTGTGGAGGATTATAACCGTTGGTTGTTGACTATAGCAGTCCAGTGTGAGGGTAGGCCCGTAGTTTTGAAGTGAGGAAGTGCTGTAACGAAGCGTGAACCTGGGACAGTAGTTTAAGCAGTGTTTGTTATCAAAGAGGGATATGCAATGAATTAAAAATTGGATTGTTCTATGTAAACCATCCAACCATTGCGTCGATTCTGAACAACGCCTCCTCGGGCACCAGAAATCGTTCGTAATCAGCCCTGCGATTAGCCATTATAACTTTATTATACAAATAATTACTTCATAATTGGGATTAGTGTACTTCTATACATACTACTTTATTCTGAGCTGATTACTTCAGTTGTTAAATTTCTTACATCTGTGCACTATTAAACAATACAACTACCTTGGTACCTTAGTGGTATGAAACGAGGTGAAGTTTGAAAAAGCTTTCTTATTAAGCTCACGTTACTTTAGAGTGGTGTGGCAGTTTTGAAGAGTGGGCAAATAGCTCAGGTATTGACCTCGTCATCTAACCGGGGTTCAAAATGACGGGGTGTTGCCCTCGGATCACCAAGAGCCCAATGCGTTCCACCAGAGCCACGTTAACACTCCTAGTTGTGTTTATATTCGCGTCGAAAACTGACCTGTAGTGGCTATTCTTTGGAGCAAAAATATGTGCAAAACTATTTTCATTACTAGCCAACGGAAATTTTGTATTTCTCACTAGGATTTTCATTATATGCTGGTAAAAGATCGGTCCAAGATTAATGGAATATTACACTATATTTTATTGTATATGGCAAGGACTCTGTACCACTAGAATTCCATACAAAATTGGTAATTGTATGGTTGAAACCTATAAATTTAGAATTTGCTATATTGTAAGTAGTAATTGTAAAATTGGGGATATTCTGATATTTGTTACAGCAAGAGTAATCAATAGTTTTGCATGCAAATTGATGAAAGAGATTCTTAAGGATACATAATTTATTAATAATTGCACTCTATCCTGATTATTATAATTCATTACGCTGTCAAAGATGCATGCTATAACATGAGTCATTTCTGTTTCAGGAAGAAACCTCAGATAGTAATAATAACAGAAAGGAGGTTCATCTAAATTCATATTTAAAACACCATTATATCAACAGGCAGAGCAGTAGCGTTTAATTCAATATCAAAACAAAAATAATCAATACTTCTATTTTACTTCACTGCAATTCTCTATGGCAATATATTTAAAATCAATATGGCTACTTTACAACTACATCTCAATAGCCAGAGTTTTTAAAACAGCACTTTAATTATATTACTAAATCTAAAAAGCAAAACTTTCATAATCGGGGTATCCTGGCATTACTACTATAATTCACTAGCAAAAAACTTTTCAAATCAATATTTCATATTTACTTTGCTGCAATTCAATAGACAGAACTTGTAAATAAATATTTAATTTTACTATTACAATTCTCATCAACAACTCAATGAAATGCTTCATTTTCACTTAACTTCAATTTCATCGGTAATAGTTTAAAAATATAAATTCAGGTATTGCAATAATATTTTTTCAAATTAAAATACTCATCAAAACACGCAGGTACTTTCATCAATAACTATTACTCATGGAATTTTAATTACAACACAGATAGAAATAATATTCTTTCACCTTTTCATGATGAAAACAATAGTCAACAACATCGATGGATTTCAAGGAGGCATTTACTGAGATTGCATAAATGGCGGCAACATATTCTGTCATTTTATCCACTCAGGACAAAGTTATGGTGAGTTTGTGCCGGTCGAACCACGTTCCCGTGACACATGAAACGTAGACCTGACACACACACGAGTGTTTTAAGCCGCTTTTAGGAATCTGTGTGAGTGTTTGTGTGTGCTCGTGTATCCGTGTATGTTTGTTTATTTATGTGTGACTGTGTGTTTGTGCTTGTTTGGCACACACGGTGCAAATACATTCCCACATACAAGCAGATAAGCTAACACAGACGCAGGAACCCATACAACGCACACCCACAGATTGTTAAAAGGAGCACAAAGCACCTTGTGCATGTGTGTTGTCTGTCTGTCATGCGATAAGGGGACACGTTGGGATCATCACTGCTTACCACAACCTAATCTTGAGAGGAGAACATTACAGAGTATGTTGCCGATATGCTTACACCAGTTTATGCTAGAATTTAATTTCATTGATAAATTCAATTTTTTTTCAATTCCAAATTTCTCAAATAACTTTTTTTTCTTGAACTTAAATATATCTATTCATTAAACATTTCATAGTACATTTCAATAGCTATTTCATAGTATCGTCGCAGGAAACCACTCAAATCGAAAACATGTGATTTCGGGTTGTTCCGCAAACATACGCTGAAAAATCACATGCATCTGTCTAGTTTTTTTTTGTTTTATCAACTAAATAGTATACTTAATATAATGTCTAGTTGAAAAAACTAACAAGTGACTATTCAGATGCATATGATTTTTCTGAGTATGTTGACAGAATGACCAGAAGTCAAATTTTTTGGACATGTTGTTTCACTCTTTTGCCGACGATACACTACATTTTAATATCTATTTCATAATGTTATCTGTAACTTTATGTTAATATTATCTTAAACTTTAGTAATTTATTTTAATATTCTAAATTTTCTAAATACATAATGTGAATCTTATTTAAAAAGCACTTCAAAACAATTTTATCTAATTTAATTTTAATAGATACAGCACTTGCTTTAACAATTTTAAATTTTATTTTTTATTTTTTAACTTTTTGATTTACTAAATCATATTTTTAAAATAGCAATTCAAAATAAATATTCTATTCTAATTCAAAAGTCAGTAGTTCCCTTATACTATTTTCAAATTTCAAACTTAATTAATTAATTTTTTTAGTTTAACTTTTACTATCCACTAATTTTACTTAATTTTTAAAAACTGTTTTAAAATTAATTCTATGTTTCAATTCAATGGTTAGTACCTGCTCTATCCGATGTCTAACTTTAAGCATATATAATTATTTTAGTCTATTAAACCACAATTTTTAAATATTACTTAAAAAATACTTCGTTTTCTAATTAAGTATTAAATACTAATTTAACTTTTAAAATCTTGTCTAAAATAAATTCTATATTCCAATTCAATAGCTTCTACTTGCTCTATCGGATTTCTATTTTTGAACATTTATAATTAATTCAATCCATTAAACCTCAATTTTTAAATATTATATCAAAAAAACATTTCGCATTCTAATGGAATATTAAATACTAGTATAACTTAAATTTAAAAATTGTTTGAAAATAAATTTCATATTCCAGTTTAATAGCTTGCACCTGTTCTGAATATGATTTCTACTTTTAAACATTTATAATTATTTTAATCTATTAAACCTTAATTTTTAAAAATTATTTAAAAAAACATTTCGTTATTCAATTTAATATTGAATACTTCCGCTGTTGCTCTGTTCTGTTTCAGTTCTTAATTGTTTAACGATTAATCTTTTCAATTTTTATATTCTATGCAATTAAAAATCAATTTAGTTCATATAAAATTTATGTATTTGCAAAATTTATGTTTAATATTATATACCTTTTCGATAGTAAATAAATTCTAAATTTTCGCTCGTTATCGTTTATTTTCATTCTTGTATTACTTTGTTTAACACTTGCTTTATTCAAAAGCTCTAGATAACACATTGTACATCATGTTTCATATTTGAGGAGGAACATGTGATTTGATTTCTGAATTTCTGAGCGAAACATTTCTAAGTTATGAGAGATTTGCAGTGTAAACAAAACGGTCTGCGAAGATTTTGCTCATTGCTACTTATTGGACTTGTTTTAAAATGTAGGTTATCTCTATTTTCGAACGTTTAACATTTTATCTAATTGGTGTAGACTAATTAAATACACCTAATTCTGTTTTTACATGGAAGATACGTTTCCGAAGAATATATGCAAAAGACATTCATGTAAAAAACGACTTTGCATCTATGCAAGAAAAGAAAATAGGTTCCAGATCTTAAAAATCGGTAAAAATTATTAAAAAAGAAACGCATGAAAGTATTTGTTTTAAGGTTATTATTTTATTTTAACAAAATACACATGTAATAATGTGTAATGAAAATGTATTAAAATAAATTTGCATTTGAATTGAAAAATAAATTATTCACGAACAAAACATTCTCTTTTACACGTAACAAGATTTCATTCCTTTTCACTTTCTACTGATAAGCGGTGCATACGTTCGCATACGACTGGAATACCATTGCTATCATTAGAAATGTTGTGGTATCGTCTTCTTCCTCTATTAATAAGTTTTTTTTTTTTTGCGATCTCTTGAGAAAATTCAACACGAGTCTCCTCTGGTGCTCATGTTTCACCGGTTTTACGAACGAATTAAGTTATTAATCGTTGTGTTCGTGTTTTTGTTAAGCCGTTATAAACTTCTCTGTAAGAGGCTAACAACAACTTTGAAACTTCCCATCGCGTTCCTTTTAAGGTTCATGTTTGACAATATTATTACCCAATTTTCTGACCAGTTTCAGACCTTTTTTTACTAAATCTGCATTTAAAATAGGATTATTTTCTTCATTATCACTACTTTCTGTGGGATTAAGAATCTCAAGGACAACTTCTAATATTTTATCTTCGCCTAGGGCTTTATCTACTAACCATTCATCAATATCTTCTAAAGATAAGTCATCGAATTCTTCTCCACCAATTGTGTAATCCATTGTAATGAAGGTGGGAAATTCGGTCGTATTTGGAACCCAATTCAATCAAAATGTTGATCATACATACATAGGTACCTAGCCACGTACACATTGGTAAACAAAAGCACGCGTTTTCGTGAATGTAATATAGAAATGATACTACAAATGAAAAAAGTGTTCTTAGAATTTAGGCAAAAAAATTATTAGGTATTGTCTTGTCCCGCTTTTGTTAAATCAAAATGATTCGCGTAAAAGGAGAATGAAATGTTTATTTTTAATTCGTGTCAAATCAAATTCATGTAAAAAATGTTTGTGCAAAAACAAAATTAGATGTATTATGTATCAATTTGGAATTCATTCTTTCACGTGGTGTGAAAGTTTGGAGAGTGGGGTGCCAGATAAGGTGCTAAACTCACTATCGGTTCACGTTTCAAAATTAAGTGGCTTCCTCGCATCTTTCGACCGTGGTGTCCTCGGATCATTCCCGTAGGGATTCATCCCGGACCGTTGTCAATAGTCCATTGTGTAGCTTCAATACGAGGTTAATTAAAATTCCTTCCTACCATATGATAGGTAAGTAAAAATTTTACTTAACGTCGAACTGGAGCAACACAATGGGCTGTTGACGACGGTCCGGGAACAACCACCAAGGGACAACAACACCACGTAATTTTGAGCCACGGTCAGATGACGATGCAACACCTAAGCAGGCACCCCACTCTTCAAACACTCCAACGTGAGGACATTTGAGGCCACGACAGATTCAATGTGTACCTGTCCCCGTGTACACGATGGTCTTTGGTTGGATTAGAACTCGCGACCCTTCGGTTGCTAATCCGTTACTCTTCCAATTGAGCTTTCGCGGCTCTCCAATAGTGGAAAGTGAGAGAATTTTAGTCATAACTGTTTTTGTTATTTTCTTTTTAATGCTATGGTGCAGAACTTATTTGTATTGTTTGGTGGTAGCTTGCGTTTGTCTTGTAGTGTTATGTATTTCTTTTTCTGCTTTGTCCTTATCTACCCTTTGTCATTATAAATAAAACGACTCTCATGATGCAAAACAATTTCTTCGATTTTGGGTTTTTCAATATTTTTCTGCATTTTGTATAAAAAAATGTATGAAAAGGCTGAAAAATAATTTTTTCCCTTTGAAATTCAGAAAACAGTTGCAGACAGAAGATGAAAGCTATTGGCTAGAACTTGAGCACCTCGTTAAAATACAAAATATAGTAAGTTCAAAATCCATAAAATCTTTTGCCTCTTTCGATGAAGCAAGTCATACATTCGGATCTTAAAATCAAACCCATTGCAGAATTCTTGCAACGAATTTCGTACAATTTCCTCCAAAATTTGCCTCAGGTTCCAAACGAAGCACTGAGAGCAATTCCACCTTATGACCCTTTGGTCAAAAGCTCTCAAAAAAGACCACATGCCTTTCCGCAAAAACTTCTGCAGACCTTAACGTCAATACGGGACCTAAACATCATTGCGGGATGTTTCGTTTGGGACCTGATGCCTATGACTTCTGTTCAATTAATTAGACCACACATGCAAATTAAACAATCCCAATTAATGGATCGCGTTCGTTTACACTTTTATAGTTGAGCTTTCTTCTGAAACTCGACTTTACACCTAAATTGTAACATTAAAACCCAATAGTTTTAATCTTAAATTTTTAACTCAGATTTCTGTTTTGATACAAAATCTACATCTATTTTTAGTAGATCGGCATCAAGAAGCAGCGTAGTGGTCTTCGCACCCATCTGTATGGATCCCGAAAAGTTAAGCAACACCAGACGCGGTCTGCACACTTTCATCTGCCGCCAGTAGTGAACCCTGATTGGTCCACGTGACATGGCAGTAGACTTTGGCGATATCACTAATTTTTTACCATTCTAGTTCTGTCGCCAATCAAATAAGCAACCCTTGTTGGAGAGTAGCTTACCGCATCATTATTTTCTATTTTGCAAAATGGTTTTCATTTTATCTCGCAGAATGTGTTCGTTCGTATTCGATCCATTGATTCAACTTCGCTATCCAGATGGAGAAAAATTGCAAGCAAGTTTTAGATCCAGGTAAATAACAATGTTTGCATTTGCTTTCTTTTCTATTTCTCTAGTATTATAAAATGAATTTTTTTTTTCTGTGCTTCTTTCTCGGAAAGCAACGTTGGCCTAATGGCTAAAGTCACCTAACTTCAGATTGACTTAGACAGCGGAGGATGATTTTACGAGTTAGAATCCAGCAGGCGGAAAAAATTTTAGATCCTACAAATTATTTTTTAAAATTTCCAATTTAATTCCTTTTGAGTCTAAATTACTTTCCCTAATTTTTAATACCCTTTTTATAATTTTCAAAGCTTCCGTTGATTTTACATAAATAATCTAAGAACCACTCCTGAACTCACTACCAGCTGATATTTTTCCGCCCCTCTGCCGTCCCCTTTTCTTTAGGATGATGGTGTCGTATCCACCCCCTGGCTTAGGACCATTCTGATGTAACAAAAAGCATACATAAAACACTAACTTATATAATTATTAACTTATATAATAAAAGGATACAATTTTCGATGATGATGTTAGAGTTAGATCAATGAAAATCATGTTACACACCTTATTTCCTTTTTTCTATAGCCCCCCCCCCTCTTGATTATACAGCAGATCTGAATTTAAAGTTACCGAGTCAACTAAAATATATAACTAAACAGCAGCAAAGAAATTTATCCTCACATAAATTTCGAAGTACAATCAAATGGTTACTGCAACAATCAGATTGGCGAGATATCCAAGTGAAGCCAAGCCCGTGAAACTAGCCAATCAAGTTGGACTTGCGTAAAGTACTATCATGGGATTGAGCCGCTTCTAGTAATAGGAGGGGTTTGCTCTTCCCGCCCCTCTTATATCTACAGGCGCCTCAATCCCATGATAGTACTTTACGCAAGTCCAACTTGATTGGCTAATCGGATCACATGACCTAGATACGTAGTCATGAGAATTTTTCTGTTGGCGATTTATCTCTTCCTTTGTGCTTTCTTCTTTTCTTTTCAGATCCATCGCTATGGGTGGGTAGAGGTGGGAGCCGAAAATTGTATCCTTTTATAAAAAAGTTAATAATTATATAAGTTAGTGTTTTATGTATGCTTTTTGTTACATCAGAAGGGTCCTAAGCCAGCGGTGGATACGACACAATCATCCTAAAGCAAAGGGGACGGCAGAGGGGCGGAAAAATATCAGCTGGTAGTGAGTTCAGGAGTGGTTCTTAGATTATTTATGTAAAATCAACGGAAGCTTGGAAAAATATAAAAAGGGTATTAAAAATTGGGAAAAGTAAATTTGAATGAAAAGGAATTTTTTAAAAATAATTTGGAGGATCTAAAAACTTTTCCTCCAGCTGGGTTCGAACTGGGGTTGTCATCCTCCGCTGCCGACGCTAATCTGAATGTGGGTGACTTTAGCCATTAGGCCATCGTTGCATCACGAAAAGAAGCTCTTTAAAGTATAAGTACCCTTTAATATAAGTTGGCAAGAAATACTACTAACAACAACCATACAACATATATATGAAAATGAGGAGCAAATCAGAGTCAACTTGTCGGACACTTACGCTGTACGCTGAGGCGCTAGTGTATGTATTGTATTTCTACGAAACAACGCGCATATTCAAAATCAAATGGTTACTGCAACAATCAGATTGGCGAGATATCCAAGTGAAGCCAAGCCCGTGAAACTAGCCAATCAAATGGGACTTGCGTAAAGTACTATCATGGGATTGAGCCGCTTCTGCGTCAGCAGCGGAGGATGACAACCCCAGTTCGAACCCAGCTGGCGGAAAAGTTTTTAGATCCTCCAAATTATTTTTAAAAAATTCCAATTTAATTCCTTTTTATTCAAATTTACTTTTCCCAATTTTTAATACCCTTTTTATATTTTTCCAAGCTTCCGTTGATTTTACATAAATAATCTAAGAACCACTCCTGAACTCACTACCAGCTGATATTTTTCCGCCCCTCTGCCGTCCCCTTTGCTTTAAGATGATTGTGTCGTATCCACCGCTGGCTTAGGACCCTTCTGATGTAACAAAAAGCATACATAAAACACTAACTTATATAATTATTAACTTTTTTATAAAAGGATACAATTTTCGGCTCCCACCTCTACCCACCCATAGCCATGGATCTGAAAAGAAAAGAAGAAAGCACAAAGGAAGAGATAAATCGCCAACAGAAAAATTCTCATGACTACGTATCTAGGTCATGTGATCCGATTAGCCAATCAAGTTGGACTTGCGTAAAGTACTATCATGGGATTGAGGCGCCTGTGCCGACGCTAATCTGAATGTGGGTGACTTTAGCCATTAGGCCATCGTTGCATCACGAAAAGAAGCTCTTTAAAGTATAAGTACCCTTTAATATAAGTTGGCAAGAAATACTACTAACAACACAAGCGATTCAAAGGAGATCGTTTCAAGAACTCATAAGTTGTTTCATAGGCTGATTAAATCACGTGGTGTTTGGCGTCTTGAAAGCCTATCTCTACACAGATTTGGCAATTGCTCTTTGCTTTGGCATCCATAATAGATCCGAAGACTTTTTCACAAGACTTGCAGGGGAAACTTTTGTTGCTGCTTTTTTGCAAAGACATCCCATGAACTCTTGCTTCATGAGCCTTCAAATATCGCTTGACATAAAATCCCGTACCACAAATTTCGCAATTAAATTCCATACTTAATGAGATCTATTGTGCACGTGGTTTACACACATATAGTGTTTATGGGTGGGTAAAGGTGGGAGCCGAAAATTGAATCCTTTTATTATATAAGTTAGTGTTTTATGTATGCTTTTTGTTACATCAGAATGGTCCTAAACCAGGGGTGGATACGACACAATCATCCCAAAGCAAAGGGGACGGCAGAGGGGCGGAAAAATATCAGCTAGAGTGTTGCCTAGATTTTGGCGAAATAGTAACCCTAGCAACCTCTTCACTGAATTACTACGTCATTCTTTTCGACGAATCAGATCAAAGACAGGTAACTGAGACAATCTGAATTGAACCGCTTGTCTAACAACAACCATACAAATCTTCGCTAAACTGGGATGTTGAGTGGTTTACGTTCTTCTCCCGTGAACTCGTGGGAAAACTATTTTTCGCCTAAATCGGCCCGAGAAAACGAAGGGTGAACTATTTCCCAGCCTTTTCAAAAACGCTTCGTCATCTCGCTGGCGTGCCGTGATTGGTTGGGCATTCAAATTTAAAAAAACTCGGGGATTGAGTACAAATGTACCGTTGAAAAGCGAGGGACTTAGCACACATTGATAGGGGAAGAACTTAGGTAAATTTTCCAGTGAAACGTCCCGGAGCAAAAGCGTACATGTTTATCAAGTATCCATGCTTATAATTTAACAACAAAAGGTTGAACGGATGGTTTCGAAAATTTTGTACCCAACAGAATGGATGAATGTTTCTTCCATGATTTCAACGCTCCGTGTCATGTTTCAGCCTCTGTCAAGCAGTGGTATCAATATATGGATGTAAAACGTCTTCCCTGGCCTGCTCAGAGTCGCGACCTAAGCCCTATAGAACATTTGTGGGACGCGTTAAAGCGAGGCTTACGGACCAATGAACCACGTACGAAATCTACAGCTGAGCTGGTGACATTCTTGCAGCAGGAATGGACACAAATACCCATAGCTGTGTATGAAACCTTGTTGAAAGTATGCCCAGAAGGGTTGCTAGTATAATTGCAGCCCGTGGGGGACCATACCCTATTAAAGTATGTATTCTTTGCTTTATACCATCACATCTTACTGCCCTGTTCATAACTGTAGGGTAGTGTAGGTGGTGGTAATGTTTCTGCGGGAAACGTGTTTCCAGCACTTTGAACATAACATCACTTTCATATTCCATTTAATAACTTCGTGAATAAAAATTTCGAACTCATATATTGATTGGTCAATGCCAATTAGGTAAACCGTTAAACGTCTCTAAGACGGCTGTAAACTATATTACAGTTTAAGGTAACTCCGATATCTCTACTATTATAAAAATAAGTGTTTGTATGAGTCTATCTTTGTGATCAGTGTCTTAACGAATCTACGGCACTTACAATAATGAAATTTGGCACACAGGTAGTCCGAATGTTTTGCGTTGTATCGTGCCCGAATTTTGAAATTTAATCAAGAACATTTTAAAATTTATGTTTAGTTTTTTTCACCATTCGTCCTTCTATCCGAAATGTGACATCACCCGTACCTCGAAAGAAGTAAGCAGATTTTGCGATTTTCGACCGCAGACGTCATAAGCGTTTTTCGTCCTAAAGCCTTGGGAACCATGCCAAGTTTTCCGGTTCTAGCGTGCTTTGATTCACGTTGGTGTGTTGGTATATACTTTGTTGCAACGATTTCAACTTTGTCACGGGCAAAAGCTATTTTAAGTTTTCTATATACCCGATCGATAAAGATAGAGCAAAAATTTGAACGGATTAAAAAACTGCGGATTTCATTCATAAAATTATAGTTTTATCTTTTTAATGTTTTCAGTTTCAGTGAGATTTAATGTGTCCAGCCCGATTTTCAAATTTTAATCTAAAATATTTTTAAATTTATTTATTGGCATCATGGCGTAGCCTGCGGTGTTGGTTCTAATGGGAATGCGTTTCAATCACCGGAGTTGGCGAGCGTTAACGAGCAGTGGTCACACCTGAACCCACGAAAAGTACTGTCACGGGCAACGCCGTGTTGGCCAAGCAGTGGCTAGTATATCATATGACGGGTAACGGAAGCAAAATCGCTTTCCGTCTAGTTTGTATGTTTGCACTGGAAATCACTCTCTCACATCACGAGACAAATTATAACGTTTTATGTCAATTCTGTCATCATAGTACTTTGTGTAGCTCCACTGCGGCGTAAATTAACTACCAACCCCTCCCATCATCATAGTAATGTATAACATTTCAAAAAATGTTGTAGAGATATCAATACTCTTCTGTACTGTTTTCGTGGATATCGAGACAATGGTTGATTTCAATGAAAGCCAAACTTTGAATTCAGAGCGTTAATCTGATACAGAACTGTTGTAACAGCAACGATCGTTAAACGAGCCTTTAGTTAATTCTTCGAATCGTTACTCGTCAACTCAATAGTCTACTCGAATTTCAGAAACAGCGTTTCGGTATTAAAAGCTACATCGATAACAAAGCTATTAGAAACCGTTATTTTTCAAAAGTCTAAAGGAAAGGCATTAAACATATTCCATAATGAAGCAAAAAATATTCACATTTATGTTCAGCTTCTTTCTGCTAACAGGTAAGAGCATCAGGTTTTAATTGATTTCCTTGAAAATGTGTAGGGATAATCTTTGGTAACTATCTTGTATCTGTAACATAAGTGCAACTATACAAGTTCAATCGAAATTTCGTTTGCCAATGCTTCCAAATTTTAGTGTAAAATGTTTCTTAACCTAAGCGTTTTTAAATTTTAGATTATTAAATTGTTCGAGAGAAATTCAGAATGATAAAAAACTTTTGCTTTACAATTGAGTGATGCATAAACTAAATTGAATCATCAATTAAATGACATAATTTGATTTATATGCATGTAAACTATTGTGTGAATTTAATTTTTGATCTTACATGGAGCATGAATGTGCATGGGACCAATCCATTTTTATTAATTTATCAACGTAACCACTAGTAGACACGTAGGTAACACATTTTGAATCTCCTCTCATAACCACTGCTCAGTGTACTTATATTTATATTCTATATTCACTCGACTCTGTGTTATCTTGTTTACTCCTACATTTATGCCATGTATTACGCTCCATAAGAGCTCTTCTTGTTCTCCATGAACAATAAAATTTTCCTTTTTAAGTTTCTCTATTAACTTCGAGTTTCAACAAGAATTGTATCTTGTGTTCAATTATAATACACAATAATTTGAAGTCAAATTATTGAGTCATCCGGAAAGTTCTGCGGTTTTTCAAATTGAAGTGCGTTTTGTTATTAGTATTTTACTAACGATTTAAGCAGATGTGTAATTTCGGCCTTTTCTGCTTTCACTGCATAATTCAGACTTGTGTTGCCTCATAATATTTGCTTCACTGCAGTGCAAAGAATGGAGAACCAGAAAGTTCATTTCCGTCATATTAATCTCTTTTATTTTAAGAAAGATAAAAATGATCGACTGCTCATAAAATGTGTGCTGTTTTTGGACAAAGAGCTGTTTCTGATGACTCAGTTCGAAGGTGGTTTGATAAATTCAGCCTCGAAGATGATGCTCGCTCTGGACGACCATCCTCTGTAAACGAGGACCTATTAAAAGATGATATCGCTGAAAATCCACGTAACACAATTCAGGAACTATCACGCAGACTAAATATTCCAAAAAGTACTGTTCATGATGAAGAAGGTTGGGTATGGAAGCCGCTACGCGATGTATGAATACCCCATACTTTAAACACAGAATATACTTGCTCGAATTTCAGAACGTGATTCTTTGCTGAAAGGAAAAGGAGCTTCTTTTTTTAAACGACTCATTACTGGATATATGAGAGGTGGATTCTATACGGAAAGAAAAAGATCATGGGGTAACCCAAATGAACCTCCCCTAGTAACATCGAGGGGGGGGGGCATCCAAAAAATTAATGATTTGTGTATGGTGGGACTACAAAGGAATTGTTCATTATGAATTGTTGCCACAAAATCAGACAATAAATTCGGAAAAAATCAGTTCTCAAATGGCAGTATTAAAAGCAGAAATCGAAGCAAAGCGGCCAGAACAGACCAATCGCTGCGGTGGTCTTCCAGCATGACAATGCGCAGCCTCACATTTCGCTGAATTTCAGACAATGACTTATTGAATATGGCTGAGATGTTTTGTGTCACTCCCCATATTCACCAGACCTTGCCCCTCTGATTTTCACCTCTTCAGGTCACTTCAAAATTCTCTGAACGTCGTGGAGTTAAATTCTTTGGAGACTGTTAAACAGCACCTCGAAAACTTCATTACAAATAAACCTACGATTTTGTAAAAAAAAAATAATTTCCAGCTGTCTGAAAGATCTAAAAAGTTAAGGAATAAAATAGTGCTTGTGTGATTCAGCAATATTTTCTTGTTTTTCTACTGCTTCGTTGGTATTTATCATAAAATAACCGCAGAACTTTCCGGACAACCCAATAATTAGATACATTGATTGATTTTCTGAATACCAATGACATTAATTGGTATGTATTTTAATAAAGCAACACAAGGGTCTTTTCACTATGGTTCGGATCAATTCCTCAAGGAAAATTCGAGGACATCTCGTAATTTTGAACCACAGTCAAATGACGAGGCAATACCCGACATTAGTTATAAAGGGTAAGAGATTAAGTGTAATTTCTGTAAAGACGGTGAATTTATATCTACAAGTCCTTTACTTTTAAATGGTCACCTCTGGACTGTCAAACAGCACCTCGACAACTTCATTACAAATAAACCTAACGATTTTGTAAAAAAAAATAGTAATTTCCAGCTGTCTGAAAGATCTCAAAAAGTTAAGGAATAAAATAGTGCTTGTGTGATTCAGCAATATTTTCTTGTTTTTCTACTGCTTCGTTGGTATTTATCATAAAATAACCGCAGAACTTTCCGGACAACCCAATAATTAGATACATTGATTGATTTTCTGAATACCAATGACATTAATTATAAGGTATGTATTTTAATAAAGCAACACAAGGGTCTTTTCACTATGGTTCGGATCAATTCCTCAAGGAAAATTCGAGGACACCTCGTAATTTTGAACCACAGTCAAATGACGAGGCAATACCCGACATTAGTTATAAAGGGTAAGAGATTAAGTGTAATTTCTGTAAAGACGGTGAATTTATATCTACAAGTCCTTTACTTTTAAATGGTCACCTCTGGGCTACCTTTTTCCCCTTTATCATGGAAACATATGCGTGCGTGCAAATGTTTCGTATCGCCTTTCTTTTACTTTTATGCGTTTCTATTCCATCTCAACCATAGACTTAGAATCTATGTCTATGATCTCAACGCTATCACTTGCCGAAACTGAAGTGGAGTAAGTACAGGTGAAGCGTCGTTTTGGAAAATGCTACCATGGTTATACAATAGAAGAGTGTGACCTTAAAGTATCTATTTCAAAGAGTAAAATACTTTATTTGGGGGAGGGGCGGGACCAATGAAAAGAAATTAAAAGAAAAGGTTTACAGATAGAAGTTAATCCAAAATAGTATTGGGTTCACATTTTTTTGCAAGATATTTCAGAGATATCTTTGCAAAAGAATTTTGTGTTGGTACTTTATTCATTGGAACTACTATCGGCCCAAATACCACAATTTAGGTAATTGGTAATTTTTAATTAACGTTGTACTAGAGCAACACAATGGGCTATTGATGACTGCTTGAGATCAATCCCCTAAGGGAAAGATCCGAACCACAATTTAGGAAACGCTGTCTCAAGTTATGTACTTTTACTATGCATTTAATTTAAAAATTATATTTAATCACATACTTATGTCATTCTTTCTCTCAGGACTATGCACAAATGGAGCCCCGCCAGTTAGAAAGAATATGTGTCCTAGTAACTGGAATGCATGCGACCAACTGTGCAAGATGCAAGGTCGAAAAGCTGGCTACTGTACTGGAATGTGGTCGTCAAGATGCACTTGCGTTAAACGAGGATTTTCCATGAACTCTGATCTCCTCCCTTCTTGGGGTTAATGAACAGAAAGTTCAATTTTAACTCTCTGAGGGGTGCACATATATATACGTTCAGCAATCTGTAGTACTTCTAAAGAGTTATCAAGTTACACCAGAAGTGGATAACTTGCTAAGCCACAATATGATGCAATTCCAGTTTTACCCTCTTCTTCTCAAAGGGTTTTGAGGTTTATTATGGCAAGGGCCATAATTGGCCAAGTTGTACTAAACACAAGATAGAAAACATCAAGTAATAGACATGCACACATAATGAAACACAACATAAGAGAAAAATACAAACAGGGAGGAATCAAACCTGCACTGCCCTACAACTTGCAGATAGCTAGCACAGTAGGCTAACCCAGAGCCACTATCTTCTCACATGAGATACCTTAATGAAATTTAACTTAAACCACGGAAAAGTTTCAACAAGCCAAAAGTAGAAACGAAAAGTAAATTTGTAAATAAATTACAATTGTAAAACTGCACTTAACACTTCATTACATTGATAACACATTTTTCAAGAACAGAAATAGATGTGTAAAATTACATTCTATCTAAATAAATTGATAGTAAAATGTTTCAGATTTTTTCCTCTTTTTCAAAATATATCCACCAAGCTGATGTTTGTTGGTCTAAGGTTAGTCAAAAAGTTAGCGAAGCTCTCATATCTACTTTCTAGAAACAGATTTCCTGAACACTGTAGCCCAGACTTAAAAATGACGCTACAAAAAAACTTAAGATAAAGATGAGAAAAAGGCAAAATTAGTTATAACTATGAGAACATGGCATATTATTTCAGTTATTCTCATAACTCCAAGTTAAATTCACAATGCGCCTTTATTGGGAGTTACATCAAAAACCAGTTTGATATAAGCTAGTGTTTTACTCATGTTTTGCCTTATCCTTTGCAACGATCTATATAGAAAATGTCTGCTTCACTTTGGTAGATTGTCAGTTTGGAGACTACCTGTACTTTATTGGGATACAATAGTATCAGCAAGCAACATTTTTGTTTAAGAAGTATATTTGGGTTAAAATGCATTTGCAGTACCATGACTTGATTACTAATATTTGTATCATGGGACACATGGGAAAATCATAGTTAACTATGCAGTCCCCCTCCCTCCCTTATCATAATTAAAAAAAAAAAAATGTTGGTGCTAATGCCAAACAGAAGAGATATGCATTTTTTCCGATAGCAGTTACAATAACATATTACCAGTTTTAACAAACATATTTTTTCACTTTTTTAAACATTTATTCAGAAATGACTTAATTTATAATAAAACAAAACAAATTTAAAAAAAATTGTATATATACAATTCTTTAAAAATTTGTTTTGTTTTATTATAAATTAAGTCATTTCTGAATAAATGTTTATTTACAAAAGAATTATACACAAATAAGCAGATACTATCTGTTTAAATTAACCTTTATTGTCATTTCTAATGGTAAATAATAACAGTTAAATTGATAATACCAACTGCTAAAATGTTAATTACTAACTGTTAAAGAGTTTAAAAGTAATTGCAAATTACTATTGAGACTTGCAAAAAAGTTATGCCTATCTAACAAATTGTAATTATTATCACTGTTGATAAGATACTAAATTCATGAACTTTGGTGACTGCACAGTATGCTAGGATAACACAACAATGGCTAAAGAAAATTATTAGAATGTGGAGCATCTTTTGAAACAGTTATATGAAGAAATTTTTTTAATCAGTCCAATTTTTATTAAACACATTTTTGTTACAAAAAAAAATATTGGTGAACAAAATAATAGGCAATGTATGATACAATTAATGTGTGTTCCTGAAGTATCATATCATTGCAATTGTTTTCATATTCTCAATTAATTGAAAGCCAAATATGCTGTCTCCTTCACTTTCAACAGAAAATATAGTGATAAAATAATGGCTAGAATACTGAATTCAACAAATGTTAAATCCTTCTATCATATTTCACTAACAGAAGCTCAATATCAGTTTGAATAAATTTGAACTGTTTGACAAAATGTATGCTTATCCTCAAAATAATGCATCATGCAAAGACAAATGAATCAATTAAAAATACTATAAAGACATGACAAATTAGTCAATTTTTGCTTTAGCAATGTATCACAACAGTAGTGTAAAAAACAAATTACATTGATGAAATGAAAAGGGATGGTATGTACTATCCGATACGTTACAACTTTCAAGCAATGTATCGCCAAATGTGGTAATCTTCCCGTTTTCGCGCTTTTCTTAGTTTTAAGGCAACCCTAGATATTTTCTCCTGACGATAAGAAACGTGTCTCATGATTGGTTAAGGAAGAAAATACGCTTTTCCACTTTTATTTTTAATATAGAATGGAATTAAAATTTAGACAGTCTTTGAAATTGTTGGGTGAATATGAATTTTGCTCTTGATTTATAAAATCGACTTTTTTTATGTATTTTCAAAATTTTTAGGATAAGTTTGGAAAGCAGATTGTAAGTTACAATTTTTTAAATTTGTCACTTAATTTAAATTTTGATTGAAATTTTGAAAAAAAATTTGGATTAAATTTGATTTTTGAAATTGCAGATTGGAATTTAGAATTTTTTTCCCCTTTTGGTTGCTTACTTCCCCTTAGTTGATTTGATATAGCAGTAGATAGTGTTATTGAACGTTTGAAAATGTTTTTTTTTTTTTTTTGCAAACATGTAGCTTGATTGGGAAGAGGGTGAAATGTCATTCATGTGTGAATGAAATGATTTTAACATTGAGAAAGGATGCTGGTGATAAGTAGGAGTGGTAATGTAGAAAGAATGGACAAAAGTTTGGCAAAAGAAAGTATAACAGGAGTAAGAAATTGGAGGGTAAATGGGTGTTTGGAGGACATGAACGAGGGACGGATAAATGTTTTCTGGTTGAGGTGAAAAATAGGAACCAGAAAGTTTTGGCTGAGGTAATTCGGAGCTGGATTTTGCAAGGAACTACAAAAATTTCTGATTATTGGAAGTCATATGTTGGTATCAATACCCGAAGGACAAAGAGTTCAAGGGTTATCGATTCGAGCATATGACTGTTAACCATAGTCAGAATTTCAAGGACCCTGCTATGAGGGTAAGTTTGATTTTTGTTTAGCCTTTGGTTATATTACAAACACTGGACTATGCTTGGGTGGGCACCCAATACGATGACTTATACACATGGAAGCCAACGGTGAAAGGTCCTCGCCGGCAGGCGGGGATTGCGCATTATACGCTGTGACTTATCTACAAACAAATTTCTCCCGGTATACTGGTTTAAACGCATTGAAACCTTAAGCGCAATACGTTTTGACTTGTCTAAAAAACAATTTCCTCTAGTAAAGTCGTTACAATAAAAAAATTTGTTTTGCTTTTCAAAATATGGCTCTATAACCAGGAATATCCCTATTGAGTTGCTCACATAATGCTAATTGATAGAAAAATTGTGAACAAAAATATTTTTTCACACTTATAGATAGCAGAAGAATTTTTAGATTTTTTTTTTCTCATCAAAAACCTTTGTGTGGATTATGATCACAGAAAAGAACTACCTTATTAAAAAAAGATTTCTTGTTTTGAATTTTCTATGCATTGCAAAGTCTCTAATTCAAAATTGATAAAAATCCGGACGTTTTAAAAAAAATTGCGTTTTTTTTTTTATTAAAAAAAAATATTTTTTTTAAAGTTTTTTTTTTATTCAAAATTTTTTTTTAAAGGGACAAAACTAGGATGAAATGGACGCAAAATCGCGTACATTTTCGGAGAAAACCAGACTGATATATTAGAAAATTTTCAAGTGAAATTTATGTTGCTTTTTTCTTAATTTTTAAACAAATTATTATTATTTATGCACTGTATGCAAAGGTTCACGGTGTGGATTTTGCACGACCATCTCACGGGTGTAAGAATCATAGCACTTGCGCATGCGTCAATTTATTCCGGTCCGGACTTCTGTTGCAACCCTTTCTTTACGAGTGGTTTGTTTGGCGAAGACGAGGATATTTTCACCCCGCGCCAAACCAAGCATCTGTCCGCTGTCGTTGACATTCTAGAATGGATGAACAGTATAAATGCGATTCTTGTGACAAAACTTTCCAGAATCGACAGAATTTATTACGTCATATAAAAAAGGTGCACATTGTGAGTAATGTCAGCAACAAAAGAAAATTTAACATAAACTGCCCTGCAGTATCGTGTGAACAAACATTTTCAACACAAACAAAGCTGAGGGAACATGTGACGAGTGCTCATAATGTAGTATTGGATGTAGAGCACAATTACAAGTTATAAAATAATTTATTTTTCAGAAACTCATAATGTGTGTGTTTGACGTTTAAATAAACTTTTAAATTATGAACTTACACAAATTAACTTTTCGTAGAAAGATAGTATAGAATAGATAGTATTTAATACTTATTTGCTGGTCGTAAATAAGCCTTACTTGTACTAAACTATAAAAATAGGATTCTAAACTGGCCGTACTTATTACTTTAGCATCTGACAGCATACTCAAAAAATCCTCGTATAGTAAGGTGGTTAAGGTGTTAGCCTCTAGATCGGAAGGTTCCTGGTTCGAATCCGGGTACGGGCATGGATGTTTGTAAGCGTATGGTGTAGAGGCGGCTGGTGCACCTTAAATCTGTCGTGGCCGAAAGTCCTCACGTTGGGTTGGCGTGGAAGTTTGGAGAGTGGGGTGCCAGCTCAGGTGTTGCTTCGTCATCTGACCATGGTTCAAAATTACAAGGTGTTGTCCTCTGATATTTCCCTTAAGGGACTGATCCTGGACCGTCGTCAATAGCCCGTTGTGTTGCTCTAGTATGACGTTAACTAAAATTACCATTACCTCGTATTGTAAGCGATAAATTGCCAAATTTGGCATACCTTTCCCCAGAGCCAAACATGGAGTTAAAAATTTCCAACTCCATACGCATGCGCAATTGCTATGATTCTTACACTCGTGAGATGGTCGTGATTTTGCTATATGGCGGCCATCTTGGAATTGCTTATATCGGTCGCAATCTTGATTTGACGTAAACAATCTCTTTGGTGGCCTAACGTATCGGATGCTACCACTCCACCATGAAAACAAACCACAAAAAATCAGTAAACTGCCTGGGTAAAATCCTAGTTAATGGACTTGACATTTTGTTGTGAAGCCAATGTTAGACAAACCTTGCATGTTTTAAAAATTTGCCAGAGACCAGTTATCCAAGGCAGCATTTGACAAAACATTGTCCGCTGGGAGAGCTTGATTGGACTGTAGAAAATTGATGAGTAACAGAAAAGTGAAAGGTGATTTATCGAGATTTTACTGTATGTCTAATATGCTCAAAGAGTTTTTTAAATGAAGGATTAAAAATGAATAACATGTTTACAAGATACATACAATCCACATGCAAAATATAAGTACCTCAATACCCATATTTTGCATTTAAATGTGTTTTGCCGTCTCCTGATTGGTTTGCTGGTGGGGTCCAAGTGGAATACTCAGCACTTTCCGTCTTATAAACATCAACATCTTTTTTATGCTTCTTAGCATTGGCTCTTTTGGATGATTTTGGTAGAGGAACAGAGTATTGAGGTCTGACATCATCTTCAATCTCAAACACTTTATTCTTTTCACAAGCATTGAGTTTTTCAGGAGTAGGGAGAGAAATGATTTTAGAGTTTGTTGATTCTGAATCTTTGTCACTTGGATTTTCATGTTTGGATTCCCTTTCACTATCCTCATCTTTAGAAGGAAATGAAAGTCCATATTTTTTAGTCATGTTATTTGTGTCACATTCATCCACATTCATTAATTCAGGACTTGGAGGATTTCCATCATTCTTCATATCATCACTCCTTACATCATCATTCTTCTCATCATCACACCTTACATCCTCATTCATTTCGATATCACTTTCCTCTTCTTCAACATCAGCGATACTTTCTTCAAGCTTAGCCACCTCTTTTGGTTTCGAAACGGGGACATGTAGTTTCGACTTGGGCCTTCTCCCTATCATACTAGGATGCTTTGAAACTTGTGGTAATGTAGCAGGCCTTGCAATATTTAACAGTTTTTCTAGATGGGTCTTTTCCTTTTCAGCTTCCGACAACCTCAGCATAAGCTTCCTGCGTTGAAATTTGTCAGTTGGCGCATTAGCTGATGCAGCCAGGCTAGACATGTATGTCTCAAGAGAATCTTCTTCTGCACCATCGCCAGTTTTGGAATTCTTAGAGGTGCATGCATCAAGTTTCTGCTTTACCTCACTGATCTCTGAAATTACCTCTTTCAGCTTCGTTTCAAGAGTTTGAAAGTTCTCGACAGTAGTTTTCTTCGCCAGTTTCTTTCGCATCTCTCTACGTTTCTCGATCTCACCAGTTCTGTCGTAGAAGGTATCCTCGTCACTATCATAATAATCATTCTCTTCCCACTTCTTCCTCTTTCGTTGTCGGCCCTCCTGATGTGACTGTCGGAGCAGACCTAGACGGTCAAGCGTGCGGCAAGCTTCCAAGGCACAGGCAATGACTGCTTCCTTTTTTTTACCAGACACAGAAGCCTCTACAGGTAAGAACTCACCTGTGGGGGTATCTACAGGAAGTTTTACAGTACACATAAATGTCTTGAAACCTTTCTCTTCCACACTATACTCAAGATCGTATCCTTCCCTTTCAAACCATCCCCGCAGAGTTTTCTTGGGATCATCCAAATATAGATCCTCATTTGGAGTGGCGAGGGCAAACGGGTTTACCATATTTTCCTCCTCCTCTTCGGCGTCATCATCCATACCCCAGCTGCATGCTTCAGATTCACTTTCCTGAGCAGGTTTCTTCTCCTCAGGTTCCTCTACTTCTTCAGGTCCTTGGAAAATGTGCAGTCTGGAGCTTCCACCAAATTTCAGTATGTAGCCGACTTTTAGCTTGTAGTATATTTTCGACTTTACAGGGTTTTTGTTCAGAAAAGTGCCATGGGTACTGCCTAAATCATACAGGTAGAATCCCTTAGGATGTAAATCATCGCCTTTGCAGTACTGAACAATGGCATGGTACCTGGATACTGAAGGATGTTCGAACACGACATCGCACACATCCAGACGACCGAAGACGAAAAAGGAAGATTTTATTGGCATTGTAGATACGAAAGTCCCATTCTTTATAACCTCGAAATTGAAATTAGGTGGCGGAGAACCTCCCCACTCTGGTTCTTTGTAGGGTAAGGGCACATTCACTTGTTTACTCTTGGCGGTTTTATCCGGCTTTGTAGATTCGGCGGTGTTATTTTCTTGCTTCTTGCATTCTTCGGCGGTTTTATTGTCATCTGCTTCAAGAAGAATGTTCGTAGATGGTGGAACGACGGATGGAAGCAGTGATGGGGCTTTAAATGATTCAGCTTCTGAAGATGTTTCATCCATCTCACATTAATGTGATTTTTTTTAGTAAATAAAGAACAATTACTTCGGATCCTAATTTTGTTAAATGTTTTTAATTCATAGAAATCGAAGGTGGGAGTTTCTAAAAAGCTATTACTGTATTTCTTCCTTTTGAAATGGTATATTCAAACGTAAACATGCGGATTTGCAGATTTTCTCGCAATAATAACAATACACATTTCAGTTCAGTTCACTTTTTTGATCTACAGTTACAGTTACTTTGATAAAGATAAATATTGAATTCAATATTTATCTTCATTCACATTTCTGAGTTCAGTATTGAACAAATGAATGAGACTTCAAGGGCTTTTAAATCTGTAATGAAGCAATATTAAGTTATTAATTTCATACCTTCGACTTTGTTTATATCCTTTATACGATTTATAGATATATTACAGTTTTAATAACTAATAATCATCTCAACTCCTCCATGCTGTCAAATCGGATTCAAAACTAAAACTCCGCGTGATTTCTGTTTAGGTGGCGTGTCAAATTTACTTTATAAAAGCATAAAAATGGTCAAAAGAGTACAAGTTGAAGGTTATGAAGCCGTGAAAAAGGCAATTGATGAAAATTCAAAATCGAGTGCTTTATTTGTCTTATTTAGTGGTTCCAAAGATGACAAGGGCCATAGCTGGTGTCCAGATTGTGTCTCTGGTAATAACTTATTCCTCTTGTAAGAAAGAACAGTTACTGCTTCTAAAATTAATTCCTGTGTGTGTTGAAAACTTTCTTTTCAAGTAAGCACTTATTTATTGATCGGATTGTTAAATCGTGGCTGTGGACTTGCCTGCTGATAAGCATACGTAGATAACCAAAGTTCAACCTTTGCTTAATATGGTGTGGGAAAATATAAATTGTAAAATCTTTTTCACTTCTTTAAATATTACCTAAAAGCCAACGCTTAAAAATTAAGCTCTTGAGCTCAAAAATTGGACATTGTTATAGCTAAATTATTTGTTTGTAAACATCAACAGATATGCTTATGTTGATGAAATGCCTATTTTTAATTTGTAGAAACAAGTTGACTGTTCAATTCTCATTATCTCAATTTTCAGCAAGTTTTCTAATGAATGCATTACTAGGAACAAATTATCCTACTGGAATAAAAAATCATAAATTGATATTGATAATAACTTACATATTTGTACTAAATAAATTGAAAACTTGCCTGTTGCCCAAAGGTATTTCATATGAGTTGCCCAGAAGCCAATGCGATTTAAGTCCAGGAAACAATTATTGCGAAAATAAATGCTTTAATACATTGGTTTTTAAAATTTGGGTTTAATTATTTGATCAGAAAAGTATATAAAGTCTTTCAAAGGCTAGTCTCTGCAACAAAACAAGATATGGCAAATAAAAATGTAAGAAATTTATAGATTTTCCGATTGCTGCTTCGTCAGCTCATGTTGTAATGTATGGAAGCGTTCGTAAATGCGACTTCAGAACTGTTGAAATGGAGGTAACATGACTGATTATTTTCTGGTTTACACTTTTTTCAAAGAATTGTTTACGAATGCGGCCGCAGTGTTACCAACACATATCGAAAGAAGAATGTAGTTAGTTTTTAGGGGCCAAAATGCCTCCTCAAAGTCTGTTCACCTTTTCCCATTTCTGGTGGGGTAAAATTCTACTCTTTTTCCAGTAATTTATCACTAAATTAGAAATGACCAACATGCAAATTTAAGGATGGGAAATAGGAAGTAGTTAGTTATGAACTTTTAAAAAATGTGTGCTCGTTTCCAACTATTGGGAAATTATAACATCCTCAGTCTTAAGCAGATAACAGTATTGTCACTATGACACCATGATGTGACGGGATTAAATATAAAGATTTTTGTCATGAATAATAAAATAATATAAAAAAAATAGGACGATTTACATCACTGTTCCAAAAGAAATTAGGAGAGGTCAAAAGTTATATCTCCTTTTTCGTGACAAATTCCAATTATCTTTCTAGCTGAACCATATTTGACAAAGTATATTTTCCAGCTGAACCATATTTGACAAAGTATATTTTCCAGCTGAACCAATCATAGAAGAGGGATTGAAAGTTGCTCCAATTGATGGTGTGTACATTTATTGCAGTGTTGGAGACAGAACATAGTATGTATGTTTATAACCATAGTATTGTATATATATTATATAGTAGGTTTTAAATTGTTGAGTAGATTTAGTGTAGGATACAAATATTCATTTACACTAGTGGGGAAAGGGCTAAAAAAAACAGACTTTTTTGCAATGTCTAGCTGGCTTTTTTTTGTGTAAAAAAAAGAAAATTTTCTCAGAAAAACACCAGTTTAATTTGATGAAAAAAAAAAATTTTTAATTAAATTTTTGGAACAAAAATCTACATAACTGATTATTGTTTTAAAAGTTTTTTGATTATTTTAAACTACAAATCTAAACCTCTGGCAACTTCTAAAAATTTATGGAAACAATTATTTTAAACAAATACACAGCTAAATAAAAATTAAATTTGTTTTGCCTCTTGTGAGATGGGAGTGAGCTTTTTATTTGTCTTCATGTGGCTTGAATTGTATTTGTATGGTACTCCGTTATGGGATTAGCATAAGTTCGATTTACAGTTAAATGCTCATCTCCCTCATCCTGCCACATATTTCTTGCTTCAAAGTATAAAATCCAATGCCATGAAAACCCAGAGTCCTTTTTTGGACACCCTGTATTTTATTTTTCATGCACTTATAAAAAATTAATTTTCGATTCTGCCTTAAATAGATATTACATTTCAGTCTTATTTTCTAGTTTTTTAAAAGTATTCTCTGTCCAGACTATAGTTTAATTTTAAAACGTTTTGAGTTCTGATATAAACATAAGACTGTTTTCATGCATGCCAGCAAAATCGATACCTGTGCCATTACTCTTAAGTTGAATATTTAGAAATTTTTTAAGTGGCCACTGAATGAAACAAGTTCAGTATTCTCTTGTGTGCATTCACATGTT
This sequence comes from Metellina segmentata, assembly GCA_947359465.1. Classification (NCBI taxonomy): domain Eukaryota; kingdom Metazoa; phylum Arthropoda; class Arachnida; order Araneae; family Tetragnathidae; genus Metellina; species Metellina segmentata. Next base: position 97,305,637 of record OX375881.1, read on the forward strand.
TTATAAAATTCACACGCACACATTATATATATACACAGTCCAGGTACATTAATGTGACCACCTGTCAAAAGCCAGAATAACCACCTTTGGCAGAGCGAATCGCTGCGAGACGTGCAGGAAGAGAGTCAATTAGGTTTCTGAAGGTGTTCACTGGGATGTTAAGACATGCCGACTCCAGTGCTGTGGCCAGCTGCGCTAGATTACATGGTTGAGGATCCATGGTGCAGACAACCCGATCAAGGTGGTCCCACAGATTCTCGATTGGGTTTAAATCAGAGGAGTATGGTAAACTCATCCTGGTGCTCTTCGAACCACGCACATACACTGCAAGCTGTATGACACTTCGCATTGTCCTGCTGGTTGATGCCATCATTCTGAGGAAAAATAATTCGCATGCAGAGGTGGACATGGTCAGCAAGGACAGATGCGTACTTGTGCTGATCCATCGTGCCTTCCACAATGATGAGTGCACCCAGTGAATGCCAGGAAAACATTTCCCAAACTAACCATAATGCTCCTTCCTCCAGCCTGGATCCTTCCGGGAATTGTTCCATTGTGTTTGCTTTCAGACGTTTCACGCCGTATACGCCAACTTCCATCTATCCGATGGTGAATAAAACGTGATTCAACGAAAAAAGCCTCCTGTCGCCACTCTGTGGACGTCCAGTTGCGGTATTGGCGTGCAAATGCCAGCCTTTGTCGCCGATGAACAGCAGTCAGCATAGGTGCATTAACCAGGCATCTGCTGTGGAGGCCCATGCGCAGCAACGTTCGCTGAACCGTTGTTGAGGATACACTCTTGGTAGCAGGGTGTCAAGATTTAAATCACTTGATTTAAATCAACGATTAAAATCATGATTTAAATCAAATGATTTTTTTTTTAAAATCACTGATTTAAATCACAACTAATCTCACATTTTTATAACTAAGTAAATACACCATAGGAAAATGACAGAAGTGGTCAAATGCTTTAATTTTTCTGCACTCATGGGGATTTCAACACTAATGGTTACACCTAGCTCAGAAGGAACTGGATCAATTACTGCATATGATAAAAGATTGCAACAGCCAGTTGTAACTTATTAGAATACACTATATACTGGAAACAGTAATGTAAACACACATGGCATAAATCTAAATGCCAGGAAGAGTAATGTATAAACATTTCTGATTAACAGCACTCTTAATATAAACACTTAAAGGAAGTATACAACAGTTTGATTCAAAATTATAAATGAAAGAGGTGACTAATTTTATTAGCTAAAAAAAACACAAGTGGGAAGATTTTGAGGCATTTGTTAGTTAGCTCCCAAAATGCTGCAAAGCGCCCCTAACCTCCAATCTAAGCTCTTTCTAAGCACAAAAAAAAGGTTAAGGTCACTTATCAAAAATCGGTTCTCTCCCCAACCATGAGCATTAATAAGGTAATTTTATTTGTTTTATTTATATTTTCACTGACCTATGTTTTCTTATTAAGTAAAATTTAAGTGTTTGTGTGTGAATTTTGAATACTAGTTGTATTAATTATGTTTATGTTCTTAATTCTCTAATTTCTTTTTCAAAGTGCAACAAATATGAAATGTGTATATATATGTACTAATATACCACAGATAAATATTACTTGATGACGAGTGTGCTGTGAGAAAATTATAATTCTTTTAAGGGTGCCACCACTTGGATAAGTTTGGGAACCTCTATTTGCTTATTCTTGTAGTTAGCAATAGAGATTAAAAGAGTAGAAATATACATTTTCACACACAGCCATTAAAATGTCAGCAGGAAAAAGAAAGATCCAATATTAATTAAAACTAAGTGAAAATACATTTATTATTGCTGCTCGGCAGTTTTTTTTTATCAGAATTTACTATAGTCTGATTATTTCTGAGTTCTATTCTACTTCTCAGACTATAGTTTAGGTCTGTCACTTACACTTGCTGATAATTTTGTTAACATGATGATGTAATTTTCTCAAGAAAAATTATGTAGGATGTCAACTTGTGTTTTAAAGTTAAATAAATGTTAAGTAAATATTGATTTACCATGTCACAAATTCTGATTGTTTACTTAAAATAAATATTGGTTTACATGTCATGTCACAAACTCAATTTTTTATTTAGCAAATTTATATATATCTATATAAATAAGAATGGAGTGTTTGTTTGTACATTCAATATTTTCGACCCATTTCAAGTTTTCTATCCGTTTTGGACCCTTCTGATGACGAATCCGTCTTTTTCTCGTTTGGTGTCTGTCTGTCTGTCTGTCTGTCTGTATGTTGTGCCCTATACACGTCCACGCGGTTTAAGATATTTTCATGGAAATTTGCATACAGTGAGGACTTATCTTCATTTAGTGAGTGGAATTGGTTGCGAAAGTCTGTCTGTCCGTCTTTCTGTTCTATGCTCGATTTTGTGTTTGTGTGTTTGTGTAGCCATCACATGAATTGTATTCCAGATATTTGATTGCAGTGTATTTTATTTTATACATTATCTATTAATGTAGTGAATGCAGTATTAAACATTTCTTTATTGTTATATTTAGATGAGTTTCAAGCTAAAACATCTGAGTTAGTATACTTAAATAAACCATAATTTGGTAGTTTTGGAAAAATTGGAATGTCTATTGAATATTACGATTACTTCGATTGCTTTACCAGTACTGTGCTGAAAAAGTAATTATTTTTCAAAAAATAATTTTTTAAATTTAATTTCAGCTCTGATGCTTTATTTATTTCGAGTCTTATTTTTGTTCTTTGTGCAATGCAAACGATTTCCGAATATTTGGGGCAGACGATATTTTTCAACGAACGAGAATGAACAAGATCGCCAGAGTTGTGATATTTTCTGTTTCTTTCGCTCTGAATTAATTTCACATTTCTAAATTTTGTGCAATTTTAGTTGTAAGTTGTGGCAACTGTGCGAGATCAAGAGATAAAAATGAATCACAAATTAATATCTTTAGGACAATTTTTTCTGACATCTTTTAATTTGTTTTTTTCGCTGTTTTCTGTTTTAACTATTTATTATTTTAATAAATGTGTTTTCCTTCTCATCACACGCAACAGCACCACAAAGTATTCGACTTAAAAATGGCATGCAAGTCAGAATAAATTTTCAGCAAATTTTAAGTGTAGTTATGCCATTATTGAAAGAATAATGCCGTTTTAAAGAATAATACGTTATTGAAAGAATAATGCCGTTATTGAAAGAATAATAAAGTTATTTAAAGAATAAGGCCGTTATTTAAAGAATAATGCCGTTATTTAAAGAATAATACCGTTATTGATAGAATAACTCCGTTATTGAAAGAATAATAATGTTTAAAAATCCGAACTAGAACTTTTCAAACATTAAAAAATTCGTTGTAATAATGACAGGAGAAGATTGCAAAATTTCACTATGTCGCATACCGAATGCAAGAGTGCCACAAGTAAAAAACTATTGTTTTGTTGACTATGAGTGCGAGAGCACTCGCCATAAATCGTAATTTTAATTAATTGAGTTGAACATGAAAAGAACTTAAGAAAGGGAATTTCAAATCTCCCTCAAAATCGTCTTTTATAGTAGTAACCTTAGTAACCTTTCGTCATTTTGTAGCTTTGTCATACAGCAAGTGTGCGATGTATGTGAAATGTATTACATGAATAGATATGCATGTGTAGGATTTCTGTCCAAAATAAGTTGTAGAAATTATAAAGATGGCGAAAGGTGTTCAAATAAATTTTTATTCTACAAAAAACGTAAGTCATTATATATTTTGATTATCTTTTCAATTTAGAGTAAACCAATTCAAACCGAGTAAGGTCGGGTATTTTGCTAGTTAATTATATAAACAGTGTTTAGGGCCTGCAGAAATTTAAATAGAAAAATCTTATTTAAATCAAAATAATCCGATTTAAACAAATAAATCCGATTAATTGATTTTTTTACACCCTGCTTGGTAGCCCCTTGGTTCATATGGGCAGTCAGTTGCTCAACAGTTGCACGTCTATTCGCCCGAACGCTTCTCCGTAGCCTTCGTTCGCCTCTGTCATCTATAGCCTGTGGTGCACCACATGTGACACGCCGCTGATTTTCGATAGTGCCATTTTGCCATGCACAGTATACTTTTACCACAGCGGCACGCGAACAGTTCACAAAATTAGCCGTTTCCGAAATGCTTCCACCCTTGTTCCGAAAGCCAATAATCATGCCCTATTGGACGTCGGATAAATCTCAATGTTTCTGCATTACGCCAACGATTGAAATGCTTTCCGATGCCCTAGGACAGGTTGTCCATGATTGACCCAGGGTTCCTGTATTAGGGCAATATCTATCCTTCCTTCTACCAGTCTCTTGCTAAGTAAAGCTGAAGGAGACTGGCTATGGTGTAGATTAATTTGTGCAATCCTTATGGGATTGCCTATTTTCTTAAGGGGTTCAGACATAACTAAGTTGTTTGGTTATGAATAGCAACAAGGCTAACCCTTAGAGAGGAGTTTATTAATCGATTAAGGCTGAGTCATCTCTTGTTGGAGAGAAAGACACATCTGTTTTGTCTGATCCTGAGTCAGATAGCACAAGATCATCAATTTGTTTGAATAGTGACCCAGTGGAGTCACGAACTGGAAGGAGACTGTGGCTTTTTAGGCCCTGTTCCTATACCTATTGTTGGAGTCATTTCCCCAGAAACTGGTTCCATGACCTCCATGGCTACTGAGCTCACAAAAAATGCTTCAGGTTCACCACCCACCTTCTGCGCCAGCGGTTCCATCACAGCTTCGTCCGATGCAGGCTTTGAAGCCACCTCATCAGATTCTGCAGATAGTCCCGCTACAGCTTCATCCAGTGCAGGCTGAGCCACATCATTAGAGTCTGCAAGTGGTTTATCCACGGCGACAGGAGGGGGGAGTTTACGAATAGCATTTGGATCGGACAAGATCTTGCAGAGTCCTTTCCCGAACACTCCTGTGAACATCTCGAAATTCCACTCTCGTAAGAGCTGGGCTGATATTTCGTCCATTTCGATTATCCACCTAGTGTAGGCACGATCCCCTACAATGACCCTCTCACGGATTTTCCACTCATCAGTGTTGAGGCCTGGGTTCGATCGGGCAAACCGTCGAAACAGAACCTCACCCTCTGTGGTGAAGACATCGCGAGTTTTGAGGGCTATTTTCACTGGTTTGGGAAAGTCAGCCGCTTTCAGCACCCTGATTTTAAAGCCACCAACCCTCCCTCCATCATAGTTATCCTGTAGCCATTTCACTGAATACTCATTCGTACAGTGAAGCATGAGGGCACCGTTCAGTACACCAGCGGTTATAAACTAAGGGGCCATTAGATCGAGATCCATTGAGTTGATGGTTCTATCAATGTCTCTCTGAATATCCATTCCATCCGCAGGAGACAACCTTGCTTCTGGGAAGGCCTCCTGAACGATGGCCTTCTCATATCTGCGGCTACTTGACAGTACGACCATGGAGCAGATGTCCTTGGTCGCTTCGTCTGTACCGAGGTACTAGGGGAAGGGGTATCATCATCCGGCCTACCTCTTTTACCGGCTGGGGTCTCCTGCTGCTGTTGGGGCTTTCCAGATTCAGTACGACGAATCTTATTAAGTCGTCTCCTGTGCTTGTATTTTTGTGCACGAGACATTGTTTCCCATCCAGGCACGAGGTCAAGCATAGAGGACTCGACCACTTCTTGTCTTCCGGATGGGGGATTGGTCGATGTTGGTCTTGAGGTTCCACATACGTCAGATAGTTTTCTACTGGTCGCAGGCCCTGAAGGGCCACAATCGACCAGTGGTTGAGTGCCAGTCACAGTCTTGCTACGCACCTTAGTGGTAGATCCCAGAGGGATGTAGTCACTTTGGTCAAGTTTTGACTGTTTATGATGGTTTTGGGGGCGGTTTGACCCGCCATGTTTTTTTTCTTTATTATCCATAAAGCATGTAAGTACTGAGGGTAAGTAAAGGTCACCGCCTGTATGGACCCTCTATGCAGGCGTAAGGCTTATTACAACGTGGGTCGCCACTTCACGAGGTGAACCGTTTGCGACAACCTTTAACCCTGGTTGCCATGTGACTTTCACATTCTCATAGGCACGATATCCACACCTTGGACTTAGGTTGCCTTTATCTGCCTTCTCCATCATATCCGTGGGGTCTTGAAAAGACAAGACTGCACACAGATTATCTGGATCTCGGCAGATTATGCCAAGGACAATTTAGGCACCCTCCTTCTTTTTTAACCGGGCTTGGGACCGGCTTAGGCGAAGTTATGCAAGATATTAATCTGGTGTACAATTTTCCTCGGATTTCAAATCTGTTGAAATTTTCAATCTATCCTTAACAATTCCGATTTTATGAAAACGAACTTTACAATCCCAGTCAAAATGTTTTTTCTTTTTTTTTACTCCCATTCCGTCAAATGGAATAGGGCAGGAAATGTAATCTGTTTCTTTTTTTTTTTTAACGCGAAGGGCAGAAGATGCATTTTGTTTATTTTTGGAAAGAAAAAGTTCACGGTGACGTCACACTCTCTCTTGCAAAAATATAAAAGATATATTCAATTTAAAAATTATTTATTTAAAGAAAATCATATTTTTAGTTATCTATCTAAAGTGAAACTTTCCGCAGTTTTGAAATCCGTTGAAATTTTTACTCTATCTTTAATTGTCTAGGAGATAGAAAAAAAGAACTAAGTGACTCCAGTTAAAAGATTATTTGTTTTTATCATCTGGCTGGAAAATCGTTCCTCCGCTCAAAACAATCCAATCAAAATGTCGCTGTGGAATCATTTGAGCGGAGACTACGCATTCCCATTTATTTGCAAAGAGCGAAATGAAAAAACGTGGCCTGGTTTCAAAGGCTGATGTCAATAGTGACGTGATGTCAGAGATTAAAATAAAAGAATTCTGTTGTTTCTTCCATTGCTGGAGCGGGACGAATCAAAGTTCCAAGAAAGCAAAAAACTATTAAATTCCATTTAAAAAAGTTCTAGATTGAATTTTAAAAATTTGTTATGATCCTAAAGTTGCAAAAAAAATTGGACTACCTGTGTACCAAATCCCATTACTATAAGTGCCATAGATTCGTCAGAACTTTGATCACAAGAAATAGACAAACACTTCCTTCTATAATATTAGAGGCAATGCTAAAGACAATAAGACCAAAGAGCCCTGATGTAAAAGTTCAAAGTAACAGGAAAAGACAGATTCAGGGTAAATAAGGCATGCCAATCACCAGTGAGACCATCCCATCAACTTCTTTGCAGGCTGCTTATGCCAGCAGCTGGGCTGGGCTACATGTGAAATCTTATTTATATTGCATCCTGTGCTAGAAGCAGTATACTGGTTTTCCTGTGTGTGTGTGTGAAAACTGTCTATATTATACTGTAAATATTTCTAATGTGAATTTTTATGTATATTTTATTAAATTAAAGACAATCTTTGTAGAGAAGAATCTATTGTGTATTGATTTTTAATCACTTTTTTCTATATTAGCTGGAAAAACCCCAATAATGAATTCCGTAAAGATGAAAAGCTGAAACTCACTAGTGTACCTACACTAATCAAGTGGAATACAGTGAGTACCATTTCTTTTTTATCTGCTTGTGTACATAAAGTTTTTACTTCATATTTTTACCAAGCTAAGTACCACTTAAACATCCAATAAATTTTTTATCTATCACAAGCAGGCCAGCACGGTGTTGACAGTTCTTTTTGTGTCCTTAGTGATACTGAAAGCATAAGAAAAGGTACTGAAACATAAAGAAAACCAATAATTTTAAGAAAGAGTCCCACCTCCACCCAATATGACATTGGTTTCAATCGAAAATTATTTAAAGAAAAAAACATCATTTAAGGTATCCATCTTATGTAAAATTTCAGATCCAAAAATTTTCACTCTTATCTTTAACGATTGCGAAGATAGAAAACCTTGAATAGTCCTCCAAAATCTCCAGCAAGAACGTTCTGATAATCAACAATGTAAATCAAAACACGCTTTCTTCAATCGAGAAGCTGTGACTGCAAGTGAAGAAACAATGGGGGGAAAGCTAATTAATTAATTTCAAAATGTTCTAGATTAAATTTTAAAATTCAGACTTTAAGGTGCATTTAGTCACCTTTAAAGACTACCTGAGTGCCAAATTTCAGGACTAAATGGTTGGATTAGTCTGAAGACAGCAGACCCACACAGACACTTCATTTTATAATAGAGATTTGTCTATTCCTCAGGAGCACATCTTTAGGTGTATGTATACCCCAGTTACTCTAGTTATCTTTTCTTTTCACATGGGGTCTACTGTCTTAAGAAAAACTTAAGGGCCATGCTACCTAAACACCTAAGCAGTCTTTTTCTGCTTTCATCCTTCTACTCTTAAACAATCCTCTTTACCTTTCATGGCATTTTTTACTTGATGCTGTCTTGTGTTTGGGGCAGCTTGGCCAAATATGTTCCTTGCAGGTTTATACTCCTTTTTGACATTATTGACTAGTAGGATTCTTCAACAATAATAAATGTAGTTACTTAGTCATTTGTGGGGTAGAAGCAATAATTTTCTTGAACCTCATGTGATGTTCATGGGTTAAGAGATGAGGTTCATGTTATGCGTAAGCAGTTTTATTGAGTTCATATTAGGTTTAATTTTTTTTTGTGTGTGTACTGGGTATATATTAAAAAGCACAAAAATGATTGTTTTCATGTATTAGCATAACATTCTGAAGTTTGGCATAATTACTGCCTACTTCCAGAGATCTGTTCTATGTAAAACTAAAAAGCTTATATTACCTCAGTATTTATTTTGAATAGTGAAAGCCCTATCATCTTACAAGCAAAGGCTGGCACCTATTTATTCTTGACTTGATCCATCTTTTCATTCACATTTCATTTTAATTTTACATTACTGAACAACTTTTTCTGTATACTACCCTGTTGTGTACAAACATAAACAAATTGATTTGTTCCTAGTAGAATGTGAATCTTTTATTAAGGATATATTCCATTCCTTACATTATCAGGACAAAATGCAACAGGTCGAACGTTTTAAAAAATGCAATTAAACTTATTTATCAACAGAACCTAGAAAAGTTAAACATTCCACTTCACTTATCCAATGAAAGATTGAGAAATGACTGATGATCAAGTATTATCAGGTTATAAAAATATCAAATTTTGTAAGCATAAAAATCAGATTCATTTTATTTAAATTAAATAAGATTTTTTATGTTTAAGGTTGTTTTTTTAATTATTTTAATTAATCCCTTGCCTATACAAATTAAAACTTGCTGGATATGAGTGAAAATATTAAAATTCCCAATCATAAAGATTTATGTGCAAAATTTAAATGCTTTTCTTATACTGCAGAAACCTTTTCATTGTGATTGCCATTTTTCTCATAAACAGACTACTAATTGGATATAGTTATGTTATTGGAATAAAATAACATATCTTGTATGTATGGTGCTTTTTATATTATATAAAACTATATGTCAAGTAGTATGAAGTGGGTTAGGAAACCCTCTATTTGGAGATTGAATATGATTCAATAATTAGGGAAAGAAGTACGTTTATTTTTTAGAGTTCAGAGCGAGCATGCATGGTTAGCAAGTACATAGCTAGACTGTTACTTCATCCGCTGGGGGGTGAGGTTGGAAACATCTCTCATGCATGCACGGCCAACATGCTCTGGTGAAATAGAGATCGCTAGTGACATGCTGCCACCTTGTGAGGTGCACAAGAAATATGTCACATTATACGGTTCACCACAGTAGCCAGGGCTCAGTGGGCCAATGTCTTCTGCACTAGTTTCGTGCAGGTTGTAAATGTGAGCAGCGGTAGCTCAGTCAGCAGAGCGTCGGGCTCGTATCAGAAGGGTTGTGGGTTCTGTCCTCGGCGGAGCCTGCAATTCTGATGATTGCGAGATCGGTGCTTCGACCTATCTAAAGACCGTCGTGTTCACTAATGGTGACTGGGGCACGTTAAATAGGTCGTGGTCACAATGTTCCCCATGTTCCCATACCAAATCAATACCTCTGGGGGTTATCGGCCACTGATTGGGATCTAAATTACGATATGTGTGAGTGAGTGAATGAATGTATGAAAGGGACCATCCTGTAAAACGGATGTGCCATGTATGTCGAGCAAAAGAAGGACTTCCTCCCAATGGGGCTCAATAACATGGAAGCCGCACCCCCCTCGCCTCTTGCCGTCTTCGACGGGCCTGGCACTCCTCCGGTCTGCCAGTATAGGCATAAGAAACAGGTTGTAAATGTGCAGATTTGATTGTATGGGTGTATTTCTCTCTATCAGGAAAGCTTACTTGTTGTGCATATGGCCATTTGACAGTGTTTGCTGATGCTTTTATCTAGTGAAATGACTCGTGGGTCATTAAACTAAAAACTAATTGGGCTACAGTATTCCATTTAGAAGAACAACAGACTAGCACAACAGGTGGAAATGTGAGTTCGCATCCAACCAAAGGGCTACAAAAGGGGTAGATGCATATTAAATCTGTTGTGGCCTCAAATGTTCTCATATTGGCGCAGGGTGCCAGCTCAGGTATGACCTCGTCATCTGACTGTGATTCAAATTTCCTGTTGTACTTGGATGTTTTCCTTTGGGAGTTGATCCCAGACCATCATCAATAGTCTGTTGTGTAGATTCAGTATGACGTTAATTATGTATTAAAAACCAGTCAACCTATATTTTTTGAAATACTAATTCTATTTCATTCATTTCAGGCTAGGAGATTGGATGACGAGCAATGCAAGAGTGCTGCATTGGTCACTATGCTGTTTGAAGATTAACTTGAATTTCAAGCGTGTTGTTATTACCAAGCATGAATCGTCTTCCTCTCTGTACATAGTTCATAAACGGTTTTTAGCTGATTGCTTCAGAGTGTCGAATGCTAGAAAATGCTTCTCGAAGCAACATCTGTGCTGAAGAATGGGAAGCACTTTTAAGCGGTGCAATCGAAAGGAGTCGAGTTAAAATACCAAAAATGGTCTCGTAATCTTTGCTTGTACATGAGCATTAAATTATAAAAATCTGTGCCTAAGTGAAATTCAAGTTTTATGAATATTTAGAATTGTTATCTTTGATTGTAAGAATGAATTAAAATCAGGTCCAAGAAATGAAAAATGTGTGCAGTTGTTTATTTATTGAAGACGCATTTTGTAAACCTACGAGTGAAACATACTAAGTCGAAAATCAATACAAAGGGGGAAAATTCTCACTATGCTATATTCTGTTCCTCAATAATATATATATCCTTCACACAAGGAAGAAATTGCTTGCTTTTAATCAGTTTAAGATCACATTCTGATTTAGAAAAGTTAAAAAACATCTAAAAAAATTTTAGCTTGGTATTTCACTTGTGTGTTAACAATTTTTAACAGCTGTAATTGTTTCCATCAAGGGTGTGTTTTAAATGTCCTGGTATATACCATTGACTTTCCTTTAATCAATTCGTTAAATGTATAATATGCTCTATTTTTAATTTAAAACTCTTTCATACAGAATAGCTTCACTAATGCCTTATGCTGTATCCTAATCTCTGCTACTTCAGATGGTGTGTTATTTTATGGATTTGTTTAACCATTTTGTGAATTTTCAAATTTAGTATTGCTGTTGCAGAGTTAATTCTTACAAGTGCATATATATATATATATAAAATTTTACTTTTTTATTTTAAAACAAAAACACTTTTTATGTACGTAAATAAAATTAATTCGTTAAGTAAGAGTACTTTTTAAGGCCTTTTTTTTTCAAGTTGATGCCTAATTCTTTTCAATGTTCCACTGTGGCTCAATTTTTTCTCACATACTGGAAAAATGTGATTGCTTGACCCATATTTTCCAAGTCTTATGTTTGGAAAAACATTTTTCTGATTTTTTTTTTCTTCCAAGAAAACAAATGAGCAATATTTTGCATAGGAAAGAATAGCCTGTGTCTAATTCAGCCTGGCATATAACAGCAACATAGAGAAAGTTTACGTTTTGCCCAGATGTAAAAAATTTAGAAATTCAAAGTTTTCTCTTTTTATATAGCATACCAACTTATGGGGTTCTAATAGCATTTTTACTATACATTATTTGTGTGAAAGATTAAAAATGCTTAGTTTTCATTTCAATAAACTACAAATACTAAGTTCTTTCTGCTTTCCTCGAATAATGTAGAATAATTGATTCAGATTGTATAGAATAATTGCATTGCCTTTTATAGCTTCAGGTGCAAAGGTCAATCATCACATCAACACCAAATGAAATTTTATCTGATTGAAAGCTAGTTTTAATCAAACTGAGATTTGTCTCTTGCTTTTCACTCATCTATGACTGATCAGTCTCATATATGCACTATTAATGTAGCTAAAAAGCAAAATTATTTTAATTTTAAGATGTTATTAAAGTGTGTTTATATGCTTACACAAATTGATGCAAAGGAAGCTAAAGAAACAAATACCTAGATATTTAAATTTTCTATTATTCGTTTTACAATCAAAGACCTGTGAGGCATACTTTTAGCATATGAAAATATATTTGATATTTAAGTCACATTTTTAGGTAATGGTAATTTTAGTTAATGTCGTACTAGAGCAACACAACGGGCTATTGACGACGGTCCGGAATCAGTCCCTTAAGGGAAAGATTCGAGGACAACACCTCGTAATTTTGAACCACGGTCAGATGACGAAGCAACACCTGAGCTGGCACCCCACTCTCCAAACTTCCACGCCAACCCAACGTGAGGACTTTCGGCCACGACAGATTTAAGGTGTACCAGCCGCCTCTACACCATACGTTTACAAACATCCATGCCCGGATTCGAACCAGGAACCTTCCGATCTAGAGGCTAACACCTTAACCACTATACCGGTTGGTCGGCACATTTTTAGGATTTTCCTTTAAAGTTTGATTATTATAGATTTCTGGAAAAATGTAGGGGTTCTCCTAGTTCGAGTTCAGATATGGATGTTTGTAAGTGTATGGTGTAGAGGCGGCTGTTGCACCTTAAATCTGTCATGGCCGAAAATCCTCACATTGGGTTGGTGTGGAAGTTTGGAGGGTGGGGTGCCAGCTCAGGCGTTGCCTCGTCATCGGACCATGGTTCAAAATTACTAGATGTTGTCCTCCGATCTTTCCCTTAAGGGATTGATCCCGGACCGTTGTGTTGCTCCAGTACGATGTTAATTAAAATTACCAATTACCTGGAAAAGTGTATGTTTGAAAATGATTGCCCAAAAATGATGAGCATATTTGTATGTAATCGAACTCTTCTAATTATAATTTAAAATTGTGGAGATTGATTTAAAATATGGGAATGGTTACAAGTCTTCTTAATGAAAAAATATTAGCCTCACATTGATTGACCAATAAATAATTCCCTCGTGTCGGGTCCTTCCTCACCCAAATCTTTCCCCTTCAAATTAATACATATGGTCTGCTCTTTTTCCGATCTTGTCGGCAGCGCCAATAGAGTTGTGTTCCCCTGATCTAGATGGCACTGAGCAAATGCATTTCACAGGGTTGTGACTAAGATCCTGGGCTTTGATTATTAATCTCTCGGAAGAGTCAAAATTACATGAATAGGCATGTACAAATGAGACCACTGCTGATTCTATTATCTAATAATGATTCTTAACCTTTTTGGTGACCCTCACCCCTTGAATCTAAAAATAAGTTCTTGTACACCTAAAAAATATTCTTCTATTTCTATATTTAGAAAATTAAAACTATTGCAAGATAATTTATTAAGAAATAAACATATGCATGCAAAACAATGTCAATTTTTAATGGCTTGGTTGTTTATTCATAATACTTTTGAAGCAAGGCTCTTTTTTTGAAAGCTTTGCGTAAGTCATCACTTGCATTTGAGTGAATCATCCCTTGAATCTAAAAATAAGTTCTTGTACCCCTAAAAAAAATTCTTCTATTTCTATATTTAGAAAATTAGAACTATTGCAAGGAAATAAATCCAAAGGAAAACATTTTCTCTTCAATGTAAACATTAGAAAGATTCAAATGTAGACAAATGATAATTTTTACCTAGAATCAAGTGGCTAAAATGTGAAACAAATTTCAAAATTAACTGTTGGGATTTCGGAACGTATATCTGACATACTAAACCATTCTGCACCTTGGTAGCAAAAGAGCCTATGTCCACTTTGCAAGGTTTTAGTTACAACTTAATTAGTAATTTATATATTATTGTACAGCGAAGAAAAATATATTACTAAATAAGCTGTAACTAAAACCTTGCAAAATGGATTTAGGCCTTTTTACTACCAAGGTACGGAATGGTTTAGTATGCGTCTGGATATATCGCACCCCGGCAAAAAAAGTGATAAGTCAAAAAAAAAAAAAAAAATTTAATATGTCATTGAAAAATATGTATGAGGTGCCCCAGCGTGTTTTACTATTCTATAGAATATAATAGAAGTTGCAACCATAAATATTTATCTAAATTGAAAAGAAGCTTATACTATTTCAATATAAGTTTTATAGTATCCTTTAAGATGTTTCTCAAATTCTGCAATTTTGAGTTGTAACTTTTCTTGTCGGGATGCGATGTGTTCCTATCCCAACAGTTAATTTGATATATCAGGCACATACTAAATCAATATGTTCCTTAGCAAAATTGCTTGTGTCCATTATGCAATGTTTTTGTTACTGGTTTAGGAAGTTATGTTTTTAATACAGCAAAGAGAAAAATCAAATGTTTTGATACTTTTTATAATGTCTTGATACGATGACTGGCTTTATAACTTTCGTCATGAAATTATTACTAGACATAACTCGAAATCAAGAATTTGGTCAACGGCTCTTTCTTTAACTTACAGAAATAGTCTAATCATTTTATAACATTTTTTTTTTAATGTTTCTGTTGTGTACGACTTGTGATGAAATAACAAAGCCATTACATTCTAAATTTTGTATTTGTAGTTCTGAAAACGGATTGCGAGCATTATGGTTTTTCTGCAATTGCTGTGGATCAATTATGTTAAAATGTGTTCATTTTGCCAAATTTTATGTTTTCATCACGAAAAACATTGCGATTATGGATGTCTTCTAAAAATCCTTCTTATGACATGGTCAGCCAAAAAAAGTTGGCTTTTCTGACGAAACCTAAATTTTGAAGTAAAGTACCTGAAAAAGAACCAGTCATGAATATTGACTTTCACTTCATGTGAAAGTTTTCTGCTACCGGGGTTGGAAGGTAGGTAATTAACTAACGTCGCACTGGAGCAACACAACGGGCGACTGTCCGGTATCAATCCCGAAGGGTAATTGGTAATTTTTAATTAACGTCGTACTAGAGCAACACAACGGGCAAGATCCGAGGACATCACGTCATTTTGAACCACGGTCAAATGACGAGGTCACACCTGAGCTGGCACCCCACTCTCCAAACATCCACGCCGTGAGGCCACGACAAATTTAACCTTTACGCTGCGGCGCTTAGATTTTTTCCATCGTCTCCAGGAACGGCTCTTGCGCATGCATATGTCCAACCCCCTAACCTAATTTCCTAACTTGAGCGATATAGCCTTGAGTGGCATTTACGACTGACGCTTTCCTTTTATAGTATTGTGTTGCGTATCGTTTGGCGCTTGAGAGATATCTCCAGAGCGACCTTATGCCTTTCCCCAAAGCGTTTACACTTCGCGGTCGACAAGGTAGGGTACCGAACAAAAGGAAAAATGCTTTAGGAGTCGGTCGCTGGCAACTTGTAAATGGTGATCGATGCCAGCGGTTACTTAAAAGGGGGGTAACATCCACTGTACACAAATCAATACCATGCCGCTGGTGTAAACGAAATTGTCTACCTGCCGAACTCGCAACTCTCCGGTTGCTAATCCGTTACTCTTCCATTGCAATCCGCCGACCAACCGGTATAGTGGTTAAGGTGTTAGCCTCTAGATCGGAAGGTTCCTGGTTCGAATCCGGGTCCGGGCATGGATGTTCGTAAACGTATGGTGTAGAGGCGGCAGGTGCACCTTAAATCTGTCGTGGCCGAAAGTCCTCACATTGGGTTGGTGTGGATGTTTGGAGAGTGGGGTGCCAGCTGAGATGTTGCCTCTTCGTCTGACCATGGTTTAAAATTACGAGAGGTAATTGGATCTTTCCCTTATTGTATTGATCCCGGATCGTCGTCAATAGCCCGTTGTGTTGCTCTCGTACGACGTTTATTAAAAATTACCAGCAACATGTATGTGGGTTGGAGAACCGCAACCTGAAGGATAGGAGGCAGATATGAGTATTATTTCTGCAACTGGATGCACAAACTCGATTGCTACGGCGGGCACAAATGTGTAAAATCTGTTTATGTTCTTCTCTGGAGCCACACGGTAGGGCCTAATTGGTAGTCACGTATTAGTAACCGGGGGGTTACGAGTTGGAGACTCGATCCAACCACAGATTGCCGTGTACGTGGGGCTGGTGCACGTTCAATCTCTTGCTGCTTCACTTTGGCGTGGTGTGGCAGTTTGGAGAGCAGAGCGCCAGCTCTGGTGTTGACTTCGTCATCTGATTAGTAGTTCAAAATTATAAGGTGTGGTCCTCGAATCTTTCCCATCAGGATTGATTCAGGACCGTCGCAAAAAACCCGCTGTGTTGCTACATTGCAACGTAAAAGAATGTAATGATGACAATACCAACTCTTAATGGCCCAATCGCCCTCAATATTTTTATTACCTTCCCTGAGAATATTGTTCAAATCTCCAACTTGGTATTCAGGAGCTTCCTTCCTCTTCTTGTCAAAGGTCCTCTTGTATTCGGTCTGAATTTTTTTTAATCTTCTTGGCATCTTATCGAATGAAATCCTTTTGGTCCAGGAATCCCTCCATCATTTCCTCTACTAGGAGATCCCGTATGATGTTTTCCTTGTTCCTTATTTGTACACCATTCATAAATTCAAATGGTGTCCACTTAGTACTTCGACTCTTTGTATAAGTACTATTATGGACCCTTTGCAATTTATCTACATGTTTGAACCACTGTTGGTTATGATGAATTTAGGGCTATGACACCTCAAGAGACCTTCAAGCAATGAGGCCTGTCCACTTTCACCGCACCCATACCATTCTTTTGAACAATTGAAGTGTCGTGTCGGTCTGTTCACATCTCTCCTACCGAATCTATTGGGAGGATCTCGGCTTCTATTCTCTAATTGGTGTTCTTGAAGGCTTTTTGACACTTTCATAGTCATCGAGCTTTTCTAACAAAACCTCAGGAGATATAATGTTGCACCACTCGTCCAAATAGAATTCCTCAAAGTCAACTGAACTCTTTTTTTTTATTTAATCAGCGATGATCCAGTCCCTCAGTTGCTCAAAAGTTGTGACTTTTAATACCGAAGTCTAACCTTCAAAATACGCGTACAATTCATGATAAACGTCTCTCCAGTTGCTGGCTTGAGCTTTATAATGTGAAGAGAATAGTTGACGAAACTTTTACGGCGTCAGCTTGAATCTCTTCAACAGTTCTTTCAAATGTTCATAGCGTTCAACTCTTTCCTCACGTTCACGAGCAATTAGCTGATTTATATCATAGGGACGGAGTCCCAGAAGATGTGTAACCCATTCTCACTGTGGCAATGAAACAAGACGACCTTGTCGCTCAAAAAGTTCTAAGTAAAGACTGATGTCCTCCTTCATATCAAATTTTTGGATCAAGTCTCTGAATTGCTTACTTGGAATCCTGTCGTTTCCATTCTGATCTCTTCCATTTTGTGCAAGCTCGGCTTCAATCCTCATCTTTTCAAGCTCGAACTCCATTCTTTTCGTTTCAGTTCTTCTAGAGCGTTTTTTCGTTTTTGTTCTTCTAGGGTGTCATTTTGTTTTCTCTTCCAAGCTCGGCTTCAATCCTCATCTTTTCAAGCTCGAAGTCCATTCTTTTCGTTTCTGTTCTTCTAGAGCGTTTTTTCGTTTTTGTTCTTCTAGGGCGTCATTTTGTTTTCTCTTCCTCGTGTCGATATAATACTAGTCAACATCTCCTTACAAAATTCCTCATCGTAATCCAAACTTTGAAGAATGATCTTCTTCAGATCCATGACTTTTGAATTAGGTTCCGTTTCTAATCCTAACTCATCGGCCAGTGTTCTTGGTCTTCCTTAAGACCTTTCCCTAACTATACCATTTTCTAAAGCGTTGTCAGGGCGACAGTTCCTGTAAAACCATGGCGGCTTTTCCACTTCCTGCAAGATCGGAGCGATTGTTGAATACTTGGGTACGTCGACGTACGGTTGACTTGGAAGTTCAATCGCGAGTCTCTTGAAGATCCGGAAGAAGAAACGAATTGTCGTGACTTTTCACCTGTCGGTAACGTCGTCGCACGATTGGTTCACTTGCGAGTTTCAATCCCGGGCAGAGTCCCCATTTTGTACTATTGTTTGAATGGTCTAAGGATATCCAGGACAGTCTGGATATCACGGGAACTGGTATTGGAATAGCAGTCATCCAAATCAACCTTCAACCTGGATCTTCACGATGAGAAGAAACTCAGGGGGTATCAGTGCCTGAGTGCTTGTCTTGATGATATTGATCAAGCTGGTGTGGGAATACGGGGACATAAATTCATGCATGGCCGTTTTAATTCACTCTGGATAAACGATCACACCGGTGTCTGTCAAAGCCAACCGGCCGCCATTCTTGATAAGATGAGCACAGTCTGTATATTTTGTGAATCATTTGATGACGGAAGTATTACTAATAGCATCGAACTCACGTATGATGGACAACGATGCCTTGAGGTGATTCGATATATAATGTATGTGATAAAAGAAGCGCCAACGAGATGCATAAAAATGAAATTTAATTTTTTTTTGCATCAGGCAAAAAAGAATACGTTGCAGGAATACGTGCTCTCCTCATGATTGACGACACAGGTCCGTTGGATAAAAGGATTAAGGATCATGTTCACTAAGAACATATTGCGATATGTAGATTCAGTCGATATGATGTCGGCTGATCAGTCTTCCACAAAAAAAAGCGAAGAATATTTTTGATGAAGTGGATCTAAAAGGACGACCGCTAGAAAAGACGTCGAAGCACCGATCTTCAATAACAAATACGCGGAAAAGAATTTCTCTCGAACGACATCATCGAGGTCCGCACCTCTCGGTATTCAAGAAAACGAGAGCGGGGGTTTTGGAAGACTGATAGTGACACAAAAAAACCGACTGTACGCGGTCGTCCAGTGCCTTCTCCAACCGATGTCCTCCTACACTCACAAATGTATCAGCGAGAATCAGGCGGGGTTTTGCCGTAGCGGGAGTTCTTGATTAGCAAGCTCTCTAACTTCAGTGTAACATGCTATGCAGTGTACATACATGAAATGCTGACTGAATAGCTAGAATTTTTTCTGAGTGTTGTTGGAGGGTGGTGACCAATCAGGCTGACGGGTAGAATCACGTGACGAAGCTAAATAACAAATGCAGGAATTCGAAGATTGCCATGGAGGGAAGCCATGAGGAAAGCAAAAGTTCAGGACTTTTGGAGTGAACAGTCAATTGAAATAAGATTAAAAGGTGGAATTAAATTGAGATTTCGGGGTGGAAGATCAGTCCAGTATATCAGGCGTCATTTGAACTCGTGTTTTCAATTAAGAGGAGATGTTTTTCGGAGGGTGTTTTGCAGCTTCGTAGTTGGGCTACAAGTTCCTTAAGATGTTCATTAAGTATTCAGTTCCTTAAGAAGTTCAAGGAAATCAGTTATTTCACCTTCAGGGGGGATGGTGGTGCTGGCCTGAGCCGTTTGGATTTTGATTTGAATATTAATTTCAGGAGGAGATTTTGGATTAGGTTTTAGTGTCTGGCATAGGACATGCAGGTATGGGTGTGTTTAGGCGAAAAGGCCCTTGGCCTAGGCGTTTTTGGGCAGCCTTTATAGTTTGCGGTATGAGCACCGTTACAGTTTGCACAAACTGGTTTGATTTTCAGCGAAAAGTGATGACCTCTCGTCCTGCTCTCAAATTTACAGTCTTGGTCGATTGCGCAATGCGCGATTGCAAAAATCCGCCAAAAAGGGGGCAGAGTCTCCAGAGGGGACCACTTCTCTCGATCACTAAAACCACCAAAACTAGCCAAGCTAGCAACCCCTAACCGCGTCCTACTGGGTCCGAAATGAATAGGGTTGAATAAACTCTGATATTGAATTTTCTGCTTCTTGTACATGTTCGGAACAACCACCAAAATTATCGTTACATATTGATGTATACTCTGATAGTGGTTCCAAACTCGTGCGATGAAAAATGGCCTAGATAATTCAATTTTTGATATAGCTATTAATGAAATTATTTTGACAATGAGTGGACCCCCTAACTCGACCGGATTTTTTTTTGGAATCATCACCCCTCTCTGTCGTTTCGGCTGATAGGAATCTCACCCTGCACCATGCTAATTATTAGTTTGGACGGAAATGCACTTTTCGAAAGCGTTCGTATCTCTTTGTCCAGGGGGGGGGGGGGGTTCAGTTAGAGTACCTATATAATAAGAGTGGCGACAAGGGACCGAATTTGGCCCAATGCGCTTGCGCGGCAGCCATTTTTCTACAAGAATCTACAAAAGACTACATTTTTCTACAAAAGAAGGTTGCTTGGCGAATTAATATATAATTTCAAGGGGAACAAAAAGCATATAATTGTTATAATATGGATACATTCGGTATAAATGAATCACATAAACGCTCAATTACATGTGTAATGGATGAGATGGATTGCACAATGCGCTAAATTCGATCGCGGGAAACACCGTGTTGTTCAAAAAAAAGTTCTTTACTTAAAAGTCTTCAAATTTATACTGACAAAACACTAAAATAATAATAAATAAACATTATAGAACACGAAATGGAACATGAATATGCTATATTTTCTTTTTAATTTAATATACACAAGTTTTTCTCGAACACACAAAAAGTTCCCATGTTAAGTCTACGGGAGCTAGGAAAAGACCGCCTCGGGCGGTAGAAAAGGTCTCTAAGCCAATCAGAAAATGTTTCCCGTATATCGCCACTCTTATTATATAGGCACTCTAGGTTCAGTAACTGTGGTCTGTGGGATGTCTGCGTTAATTTTAGGTCTTGTGGAGGCGCGTTGGTAGTTACAAAATGAACGTTTTTGAATTAACGTTAAGCCCCGTCCACACCGGAGAAACCGAACTGAATGTGGATGATTGATTAACCCCGGCGACAGGTTTGGTTAATCAATCTCTTTAGTTTGGCAGCTCGGACACAAAATGTTCCATGTGCTCCCGATCAATCTGGTTGGTTGAGTGTTGAAATCAAACTGCAAACTTATTATTTAATGTCCCGTTCTTTATGTTACATAATATTGAATGTTTCTTTCAATTTGGCTTCTTTAGGCAAAACGTATTAATATTGCAGTGCGACAATTTTAAATTTTCTTCAATTGGTGGGGAAAAAGTCGAAATACATTTTAAATAGCCACCTCTTCTTTATCTTAAATTTAGAAGTGCAAATTCCACCACTACCACTATTATAAACATGAATGGACACATCAATTTTGACATTAATATGGGCATATTCAGTGATGTTTTAAAAATTACAAAATAATAGTATTAATCTATACATGTGACAGTTTTAATAAAAAAGTAACGAAAATGTCCCAATATTCCGAAATTTGTGTGACCAACTTTTGATAGCATCGAACTTATTTATAATCAATTTAAAAAATAATAACACCGTAGAAAAGACTACATTAAAAGGTTTCCCGTGATGTTTTCAAGTTTAAAAAATACTATTAATAAGATATAGAAATGACAGTTTTAACAAAACAGTAAAAAAAAAAGGCCCAATTTTTCCGGAATTTTAAAAAATATTCTCAGAAACCAAAATACTGAAAATGTTTACGTCTTTTGCCCACTCGCGGTAGAAATTACGCTTATTCTACTTCGACACTTAATAAACCCTAAACTATTACCCGCCTTAAAAAATAATCTTCATCGTTATCCCTGTACAATTTTGAACAAACCATGTTTCCAATTCTGCTATGGTGGCTGCGGCAAGGCTTATTAATATATATATAATATTATTACGATTATCCTAAAAAATTTCTTACTGAATATTTCACTCTTATTGAAGTGCGACAATTTTAAATTTTCTTCAATTGGGCAAAAAAATTTAATTACATTTTAAATATCCACCTCTAATTTATCTTAAACTAGCCACTACGTGGTGATTGCTTCGAATTCCTATTTGTTTGCGAAGCTTATTGGATAACAGCCATCATGGCGTTAGTTTGCTTCACAAATTAAATGGAAATTCGTAGCCTATTGGAATGGATTCCCTGCAAATTCCATTTTGATATGTTTCGCAAACCAAATTATGAATATTATGAACTATGGTTTGCTATGCAGACAAACACTACGGGTAACGCCATGATGGCCTCGTCATTGTCAAATACGGCCAAATTCGATAACAGCCATCATGGCGTTGCCCGTGGTGTTAGTAGCCTATTATTTTGTATTCCCTGCGAATTCCCATTTGGTTTGCTTCGCAAACCAAATTATGAATACCATGAACTATGTTTTGCGAAGCGAACCAACACCACTGGCAACGCCGTGATGGCCTCGTCATCGTCAAATTCGGCCAAATTCGAATTGCGAAGAGATCCAATCGGCGTGACGTCATAATCTCTTGCGGAAAATATAAATATTTAATTGTAAAATTATTTATTGAAAAAAATCAAATGAAAGGTATCTATCTGGGATAGAGATTTTCCGCAGATTTCAAATCTGTAGAAATTTTCAATCTATCTTTAAAGATCCCGATTTTATAATAAAGTACTAAACAATGCCAGTCAAAATGTTTTTTATTTTTTTTGCTTTCCTTCGCTGTGAATTGGTTTGAGCGTAGGAAATGAAATCTGTGATATCTCGAATAAAACGAAAGTTATTCTTCGCAGAAAGTGGCGTTCGTATTAAAGTTTCGTAACAAATTATTAATTCGTAAAAAATATAAAAGTTTCAATTTAAAAATTATTTATTTAATAGAAAATCATATTTTTAGGTATCGATCTAATCTCTCGCAGAATTCAAATCCGTTGAAAATTTTACTCTATCTTTAACGATATAGGAAATAAGGAGAAAAAAAAATAACTACATTTCTTCAGTTAAAACTTTATTTGTTTTTTTAGTCTGATGACAAATTGTTCCTCCGCAAAATGAAAACGGAAAAAATAAATTTAGAATATGCCAACTCTTTATGCAGTTGCCATTCCAAAGAAAACAATAATAATTAAATTCCAATAAATGAATTAAAAAATGTTGTAGATTGAATTTTAAAATTCGGGGCTGGACACAAAAATTGCAAAAACTTCGGACTACCTGTGTGTTAAATTTCATTATTGTAAATGCTATAGATTCGTCAGGACATGGCGTAGCGGACGTTGGATACTTCTTTTTATAATAGTAGAGATTTAGACGTGCAAAGTTCTCCTGAGACCAATATTCGTCTAAATACACATGGATGGACACATCAACTTTGACATTAATATGGGCATTAATATAAATATTTTCACAACTAAGTTTTAATCGTCAACGATGTATAGCAAACACATAATGCTTACAAATAGACCACTTAAATAATAGTATCACTTTAAAATCCGAAGAAAAATAAATATTTCTATGTTCCTATCCCCGACCCGTTTCTTAACGATGACCCCGGTAATTGATTGTACAACGAGCAAGGGAACCAAAAAACGCCGTCGAAATTGAGCGAGCACAAACACTCACTTTCATTTGATGTACCGACAAGAAGCGGATCATTTTGCTCGTGCTCAAACTGTTCAATTCACCGTCTACACTGAACGAGCAATCAAACATACCTGTCTCCCGGGGTTAATCAATCATCCATGTTCAGTTCGGTTTCTCCGGTGTGGACGGGGTCGCGAAGAGCACCATTCTTGTAAAACAACTTTAATAATAAAGTACGATCAGGCAATGAGAGTGCCATAGCGATCGACGAATGTTTCCACAAAGCTTTGAACGTTTGTCATAGCAAATTGAGCTTAAACAATTTGCATAAAGCGACGTCTTCTAAAAGTTGATACCGTATTGAAAACACATTCAAAATGCTTACCTAAATTTCGCATTCAAGGTATTCAGTTGATGATAGCTTACAGCACTTACAATTCGTAATTAATGTGTATCATGACTGCGAAGAAATGTAATTGAATTATATTTTTTTACTATGGACTGTTCGCAGCGCCTTCTCTTCCCCTACTGGTCATTTTCGAAACTAAATTTTTTTTTCCACCATTTGTTTTCCTATGCGCTGAAATGTCCTCCTAAATGGCGGGCATATATGAACTTAATCATTTGTCACTACAAGGCCGAAAGTGATGGCCACTTGTGAATGAGCACTCAGTGGGAGGACCTAACACAGGACAGCACAATTTACATCCATACCCTGACACCGGATCCAAACCAGGAACTTTCTGATCCAGAGGACAACACCTTAACTGGTTGGTCGACATGCTGTTCCGAAATGTATACCATGCAGATTTGGTGTTCATCTGATCTCTGATTTTTTTCCTCTCTACAGTGTTCTAAACAGGATACTTTAATGAATACCACCCTGTATATACGAGGACATGTCAATAAGTAACGTATATAATGTAAAAAAAGGTTTTTTTAAAAGCAATTAATGACAGTAAAAAATAGAAATGAAACAATCACCCATATATTACTTTCCGATCCACAGGCCAACACCTTAACCACTAGCCTGGTTGGTCGATATGCTGCTCCGAAATGTATACCATGCAGATTGGTGTTCATATGATCTCTGTTTTTTTCCTCTCCAGTGTTCTGAACAGGAATACTTTAATTAATACTACCCTGTATATACGAGGGCGTGTCAATAAGTAACGTATATAATGTAAAAAAAATTTAAGCAATTAATGACAGTATAAAACAGAAATGAAACAGTCACCCATTTATTACTTTCCGATCCAGAGGCAACACCTTAACCACTAGACTGGTTGGTCGACATGCTGCTCCGAAATGTATACCATGCAGATTGGTGTTCATATGATCTCTGTTTTTTTCCTCTCCAGTGTTCTGAACAGGAATATTTTAATGAATACCACCCGGTATATACGAGGGCGTGTCAATAAGTAACGCACATAGTGTAAAAAAAAAATTTAAGCAATTAATGACAATATGAAACAGAAATGAAACTAATACATATTTATTACTTTTCCACATAATTTCCATGCATGCTGAGGCATTTGTCCCAACGATGGTTCAGATTGAAAATCCTGGTCTAATAGAACTCCGTCGACTGCGAGAAGATCCAATTTCGCACGGCCCGTTTGAGTACGTCGTCAGGGTCAGACACCTTAACGCCAATGAGCATCTACATGGGTCCAAACAGATGGAAATCGGAGGGTGCCAGGTCCGGGCTGTATGGAGGTTGCTCCAAAACTTCCCAGACGTATCCCTGCACTTTTTGCACGAACTGGGCGAGGCACATGCAGACGAGCGCTGTCGTGCAGCAGTCGAATGTGTTGATTTGTCGCACTGCGCTTGTCGCGAATGGCACATCGCTGTTTAATCAGCTTTGCACAGTAAGTTGCAGAATTTACAGTACTCCCACGGGGCAGGAACTGCCAGTAGCACATCTTTCATGTCCCAGAAGACAGTGAGCATCAATTTCCGTGTGGAATGTGAAACTTTGGATTTCGTTCGGGATGGAGAAGATGAATGTTTACACATCATACTCGGAGATTTTGACTCCGGTGGCATGTGTATGGCCCAGGTTTCACCTCTCGTAACAATACTCGCCAAAAACTCATTACCTTCCTCGTGATACCGCTGCAAATGTGTCAGATTGCAAGCCATTCTGCATCCAATATGCTGTTCCGACAGTTATTTTGGTACCCAGCGAAAACAAACTTTCCTGGGGCTGTCGTAAATTCAATTCTTCAGACTAATATAATCTTCTATATATTATTGCTATAATCCTATCTGAGAATGGTATTCGTATTTGATTATGTGCCTAACTTGGTGCTGAAGACCGGAAAAAAGATGTGGCATTTAGCTCATTTCTAGATATCATAAAATAAAAGTTAAGGGGGTCCGGGACACATTGAAAATTTTTTTTATTAATTAGTTTAGAATTTAGAATTTTTTTGTACTGATTACCCATCTAACTAATAAACGAAATCACAACGCAAATATTTTCCAAAATTTTTTTAATAATAAAAAAAATAAAAAAGGGGGGGTCTAAAATGACCCCACTTTTTTTGATCAATAATATTTTGAGTTTTAGCAATTTAAAATAATTGCTAAAACTGATTGATCAATTTTCAAAATTCTTGCAGTAAATTATTCACAAATTTATAAACTTTAATTTTAATTCAGCAATTTAAAAAATATTAATTCAATTTTTTTTTCTAATGGCAGGCACATTTTGACCGAAGTTATTGGCCACTACAAGGCCGGAAGCGATGGCCACTTGTGAAGGAGCACCCAGTGGGAGGGCCATCATTGCCCCTAACAATTACTTAACGTAATTTTGAACCATGTTCAGATGACGAAGCAACACCTGAGCTGATATACGCTTACAAACATCCATGCCCGAACCCGGATTCGAACCGGGGACCTTCCGATCTAGAGGCTAACACCTTAACGACTATACCGGTTGGTCGGCAATATTAATTCAATAAAAAATAAAAAATACTTGAAAGAAATTTCTGAAAATTTTAAAGTACTTTTTTTTAAACAAGTCATATTTTTAAAAGTAAATATTTGTTCCAAATTTGCTGAATCAAAATTAAAGTATAAAGTTTGAAAAAGATATATTCCAAATTTCCACCCTTAAACTACATCGGTTTTCGACTTATAGCAATTTGAATACAGTAAATCGTGAAAAAATGTATCATGGAGAAAAACGCATTTAAAGTTTTAAAGACCGATTTACAACTAATAAAATGCTTAAATACATTTTAAAAGCATCCAGATGAGTATCTAACTCCTTCTTTCCTCTTAAATCTTTAGTTTAATTTGATTTTTGTTCTACCTTTTTTCTATAGTATAGTTTAAAGGTCTCCGCGTAGACTTAAATAACGTCTTTCACAGATGTTGTTGCCATGACTACAACTGTCAAGAGTGTTAGATTTTCAAAACAGTGAACCACAAAAATTATTATATCTCTAGTTCTAATAAAGATAGAAACATGATTTAGACGTCCTTTTAAAGAGAAAAACACAGATAACTTTTTAAATAAAAAAATTTAAATAATTTTTGTGTCCCCTTAAAGGATATAAAAAACAAACATTTTTCCCCTTTTAAAATATTTCTAAGGCAACGTTTATTTAATGTTTTCCGTCAGATTGTAGGATTTAAATTGGATTTCCCGTTCCTCATGGATGAAAGAAGCTCTTGTTCGTATTTGCAGGTATCGTATTTTCTTGTCACTGTGAGAAACTGATGACAATGCACGGCACAATAGAAGAATAATGGATATTGACAAAGCCCTGTGACAATCTCGTCTGAATTGCATTATATAGCAAACTCGTGAAAATTTAATTTATGCGTTTAACTGTTGATTCGACGAATTCCGTCTGATTTTTGCTATCAATAAATAGCGTAACAACTGGTGCCCAAAATACATTGAAGTTTTGATTGCGAGATAAATTTTTATCTAACATCTATGATGGGTTGTTTCAACTGCATTACGATTGCGATGTGCGTTCTTGCAGCAGTGGGTAAGAGAATTTTTGTTCAATTATATAATCTAGTTGCATACGATTTAGGATGTGGCCAGAATTACCGACAATTTTGGAAAATATGTGGGTAACCATATTTTTTATTCAAACCGGGACATGTCATGAAAATTTCTTCAAACTGGGACAGAACAGTAGTATAACGAACAAGTCTTCAAATTGAGGTCATGACATTTCAAAGAATCCTTTTTTCTTGAGACATTATTCTAAATAACACCTATCGCAAATATTTTGAAATGCATTTGATTAAAAATTGAAGTTGCAAGTATTCTGTTTAAAATCATACCGGAAATCCAAACAGAATCGAAACAATTAGCTGTATTTAGGCCCTGTTCACTAGAGGCGCGTAAAAAGCGCGTTTATACAGACGAGCGAGGTCTTGCTCTTCCAAGGTCGAAAAGATAGAAACTTGAAGTAGAGGAATAAGAAAACAAAATTTAATAGCGGAACCTCGATAGCGCGTTGAAACGTCTCATGTGAACGTGATTTTACAGTACCGATCAATGTGAGATTAAAACACAAGGAAAGGCGACAAAGAATCATAACATTTTACCTTTGTTAGGAATTACGTGTGCCAATTATCGTTTTTTGATATGGTGCTTGTAACTTATATACAAATTGCGAGAATTATCATTACCATATGTATGTTGCTCAATCGTTTTAAAGATAACAATGCCATTTTTGGTGTTTCGTTTTGCCCATCACATTCTGATAAATAAAGTGTGTGATGCTGTTCGAAATTCGTTTGTATCCGTAACCGTTTGAGCTCTATTCTTTTTATATATATATATATATATATATATATATATATAACTCTCGAACACATTTCACGAAATCCCTAAATCTCAAATTTCATACCGAATCGTTGAAAATTGACCTGCTAGGGGCACGTATATATAGGGGAAATTACTACGACCATCTGGTATTTGTTTCAAATACGTTACAATATACTGCTATATTTTGATTTAACTTAACCTCTTTCAGTGGTATGGTAGGGGCATTCCGTTGTTACAACTAACTTTTTTTACTGAAACGATACCTGCGAAAGATTATCCAATCTATTATCGTTACACCGGTATCATAATTTTACTCTCCACTTCTGATTACTTGTTTTTTATTACGCACTTTAAAAAATGTTCTGTTCCTTGTAGTTGACACTCTAAGGCCTATATCCATTTTCACAATAATCGTTGTGGAATAGAATGCCAAATGTTTTTAGCATCATCAGGTATCTTTCCCATAATTTTTTTTACATCTTATCAAAATACCAGTCATTGATCCGTGATACTAGCCGTAAAACATGTGTGAACAAATTTTCTTCAACCTAACATCTATAAAAAAATGCTTTAAATACAAAGTCCAAAAAAACACGTACTGGTACCCTATCAGAACCCATAAAATAAATGTGTTGGATAGTTTGCATGATGTATTTAATGAACTAATCTGTATAAATAAAAATGGAGTGTTTGTACATTAAATATTTTAGACGCATTTCAAGTTATTTATCCTTTTTGTGTTATTCTAATCTAAAAGCAGTGATTTCCACGTTTCGTTTCTGTCTGTATGTGTGTATGCCCATACTACATCTAAAACGGTTGCATATATTTTCATGAAAAACTGCGCATTGTTACATACACTTTGCATACTGTAACATACTCATTTATTGACTGAACTTCGTTGCGCCAGTCTGTCCGTCTTCCCATTTTATGAATGTTTGTGTGTTTGTGCAAGAATCACATACATTTTGATCCATTTATTCTTAAAAAGTTCTTGTGTTGATCCAGTGTGACGCTAATTAAAAATATCAATACCAATATTAAAATAAATCAAATAGTTTATAAAACATTTTTGTTTAATGAATGCAATGAATTTCCTTTCTTTAATATTTAAGCAAGTTCCATGCTAAAACATCTGAGTAGCTATACTTAAATCAACCATAATTTGGTAGTTTGGGAGAATTGGGAAAGTTGCAGGAAATGCAACAAAGTTTATGATAAGCCGATGATTAGAATTACAAAGCGATCACGCAAGTCTGGGCCGAGAAACACCCTGTTTTAGTAGCACAGTACGAAGTCCCAAATCCGGAATCCTCCGAACCTCGGCCATTCCGGATTTCGGACTTTTCCGGATACTCGCCTTTCTTCAATGATATCACATTCCGGAGAGAAGAAAGAAAGATGAAAAAAATTAATAAATAAATTTAAAAAAAAATGTTCTAGATAAAATTTTAAAATTCAGACCATACACAAAAATTGCAAAAAATTGGGACTACCTGAGTACCGAATTTCATTATTGTAAGTGCCATGCATTCGTTAAGACAGTACATACCTTACAGACACACAGAAAAACACATCCTTTTATAATAGTAGAGATTCGATGAATTTGTGCATCTGCAGCTGTGTCATGTGAGAGAAGGACAAAGATCGCAACAGCTGCAGACATACCGAGAACATCCATTGTTTCCTACCACGTAATGCTACAATGACCTCTTGGCTATTGAAGTTCATAGTGGTGTTTATTAAGTTTGGAATTTTAAATTGTACAAAAGAGACTTTTTTTTTTTATTCCAGCACTTTCGAACGCCCAAAGCTGCCCCAGAAACGAGCGGTATGTCAGATGCGTCAACTTCTGCAACACCTGTGAAAATCCCGACGTTTGCTATCCAAGTTGCTTCCCAGGATGCGATTGCATACCAGGTTTTCTGAGGAATAAACATGGAGCGTGCATCCCGAAACCCTTCTGTCCAGGTAATCCTTCTTCAAGTAAGGTTACAGACCTGCGCAAAGCATTAGATCTGACGTTTCTTGGGCAAATCTCTAATTGACGGTACGGCCTTGGAAGACGTATTATATTTCGTAGCCAAAAGGAAAGGATCTGCCGCCAAGTCTTAATGTTCTCTTTCCTGCGGATAGCCAGAACGAAATACAGTACCCTACAATAATGGACCGGACTGCAAGATGTGATGGTATAAGGGGAAGAACACATACTTTAATAAGGGGATGGTCTCCTACGTACTGCAATTATATTAGCAACCCTTCTAGGCATACTTTCAACAAGGTTTTGATATACAGCTAAGGGTATTTGTGTCCATTCATGCAGCAAGAATGTCGCCAGCTCAGCTGTAGATTTCGGACGTGGTTCCCTGGTCTGTAAACGTCGCTCTAATCCGTCCCAGAAATGTTCTATGGGGTTTAGGACGGGACTCTGAGCAGGCTTGGGAAGACATTTTACATCCATACCTTGATACCACTGCTTGACAGAGGCTGCAACATGGCATGGAGCGTTGTCGTCATGGAAGTAACATTGGGTCATTCCATAAAATTTCCAGAGCGCAGGAAGAACCTGATTGTCCAAAGTGGTCATGTAGGCGTCGGTGTACAATTTACTGGGAACAAAATGCAAAGGTCTCAGGCCATACCACGAAAAACACCCCCAAACAAGTTGTCGGATTTTATGCGAATCCACAGCCGTCCGGTCCATTATTGCAGGGCAGTGTATGTATAAGCCATATTGCCGTCAAACTAACACCAAGCTCAAGACCGTACCACCAACAGTATATTGACCATTTCTAATCTATTCAACACATCTATTTCTTTTTCAATCTATTTATAGACAGTAATTCGGCATCGTTTCATCGGTCCATAGTTTTTCATTTTTTTTTATTAAGATTTACAACTACGAGTATTAAACTGCAAAATTGTCGGTATCTTTTCAAGAAATATGAAAACATTATTTGGAATTTAAAACACATCAATCATCAAAAGTTGCTTTCAAGGAAATTACATTTCTAAGAATAAAAAATATAACTGTTACCTTTATAGGAGAGAACTATGTTATTTTTCTTTTTAATAATTATTAAGTATGCATATTTCTCTATTGTAAATAAGTGCAAGTAGGAAAGATCATTTTAGGCTATAGATTAGTCTTGAATTCATATCACTATTATGGGGATCCCTAGACTTTATATAATGTATTTACATTAGCAGACCCGATACAACCCATGAAGCGCAAATGCTCTGCGTGGATGGACTAGTTACTGAGAAAATGTGCGTTGTAACGCGTTTAGAAACAACCTCTTCAGCTTTCCCTAGACAGCATTATCGGATGACTTTAAGTCGTACTCTTAATCTTACTTATTGGAATTGTATCCTTTTCAGGTCGTCATGAACTTGCTGATCAGAGAGGACTAGGATGCCCTGATCGTGGAGCTTGCGCCAACAGCTGCGCCGACAAGTACTCAAGGATCGGAATTTGCATCGGAATCGGCAATCTAATCTGCATTTGCATTTAAGAAAAAGATTTTGACTGCATAATACATACAGGCGTGTTCATCGATGTCTAATTTCAAATGCAGTTCTTTGAATCTATGTCGAATATCAGAAACCTAAACCAAGAGTGTCAGCAAGAGGAATTCCTCCATTGCTCATTTACATGTTTTTAACATTCATTTTTCCCACTCATTGTGTTCAACCTGTCCTACTTCTGATCATCATTGTAATCAATGAACTAAAATAGAAAATGTTTAAATAATCGAAATGTTAAAAGTATAAGTAAAAAATCTGTCGACACATCCAGTTTAATACTTGAATTTGGTTTCAAAAATAAACATATTATACAGGTGTCTTACTCGATTATTTTTTGCTTAGATGCAGTATGCGTTATACACTTGTTGGATAGGTTCTTTTTGTTTCTTCCAAAAACATAAAAAAGTCAAGCCAGCAATTTTTAGTCCCAAGATAATTTATTACATGAAAAGCGATACGATACTAAACATATAAATTGCATGACCAGAAATCATTGTCTAGTAAAATACGACGGTAGCACAGATTAACTGAATCCATCAGAAAAAACAATCGATCTCTCACGGTCGTCTTGCACAAGCCTCCTCTCGATCTTGGCAACCCTTCGCAGGGTTGTCGCGCTTGTAACTCACCAACGGCTCCAGTTGGCACTCGCCAATCTCTCCATTTGGCGACAGCGCTTCCTGACAACACTACTATCAACAAATAATTGGACACCTGTGATAGCTAAAGAAAACGAAGTTTATTCACCTTCGATAGTTGGTGAAGCCTCCACGAGAGGCAATTACAGCCTCAACCCTCTGGGGCATACTCTCAACAAGGTCGTTGTATGTACGACGGCTCGTGGTGTGTTTCGCCAGTCGGCTTGGAGAAGACAGGTCAGTTCCGTCCACTTCCGTGTGGCATCCAACTCGTCTCAGAGTTGCCCGATCGGGTTAAAGTCCGAGCTCTGCGCAGGCCAGTTCATTCGATGGACCCCATTGTCATCATACCAGGCCATGAGTGGACCTCGCAACATGACAGGTGGCATTGTCATCCTGAAAATAACATGGATCCACCCCGTAAAACTGATAAAACGTAGAAAGAGCATAGTCATCCAAAATGATGCGGTTGGTCTCGGAATGAGTCTACCTGGAATTGCTACCAAGGGTCCCGTTCCATACCAGGAGAAACATCGTCGATTGCAGGGGTGTCCAATTATGTGGTATATAGGGTACTCGTGTAATTGGATAAAGTTAATCAGTTAAAGCAGGTATTCAAAATATGAATTTATGGCCAGTGCATTAGTTGTACCTCGAAAGTTATAAGAATCGCGCAAAGGAAGAATTTAGACTATGGCCGGTACAGCAGTTGTAACATGAAAGTTATAAGAATCGCGCCAAGTAAGAATTTAGACTACGGCCGATACAGCAGTTGTACCTTGAAAATTTATTAGAATCGCTCCAAGAAAGAGAATCGTCTCAGTTATATCTATAGCAGTAGTCAAAAGGTTAAATGTACTATACCAACATTGTTACTTTCTAGATAATCTCGATAATGGCACTAGGGAGCTTGATGTTTATATTTTATAATCTAGTTTTAGTTATGCTCGGGTTATCAGTGGATGACACACCTTTTCAGACTTAGATATAAGTCTGAAAAGGTTTTTCATCTACTCATCACAAATCTGATTGCTGATATTGCTGCGGATTCTGCTGAGGATAAGGAATTCAAAAGCACATACTGATCACAAAACTTAAACCCTTATTCATCCATTTGCAGTCGACGTTTTTGAACTTACACAAACGAACAATTTCAAATTCTAATCCATTCTTTTTTGCTAACCATTTCTGGACAGCCATATTCGTTATTTGAGACCTTATAGAACCTCCTCTTGGTCTATTGAAGATCCATTTTCCTCCCTTATACATGTGAAATTTAGGAAGTGTGACAAGGGTTTCTATGGAAATGGTAAAGGTAACTTTTAATTAACGTCGTACTAGAGCAACACAACGGGCTATTGACGACGGTCCGGGATCAATCCCTTTCGGGAAATATCCGAGGACAACACCTCGTAATTTTGAACCACGGTCAGATGACGAAGCAACACCTGAGCTGGCACTCCACTCTCCAAAGACAAGGGCTTCAAACAACACTGATAAGTTCTCGAAAGGTGAAATGAGTATGAGTTTAATTAAAGATATTAGGAACAGAAGATATACAAAAATCAAAATACATGACGCCGTTGGTGTTTGTAGTCGATGAGTCATTCGTATTTGGTATGAATTACGGGACATCTTCACATTTAGGTACAGTAGAACTACAACTATCCAGAACAATTTAGACCAGACCCCATCCGGATAAATGGATAATTCACAAAAAAATTCAGCATCATTAACATTTACCATATAAAAACTTCCATATTTTTTCTTTGTATTCATATATTACTTAACCTTTAATGTCATTTATTTTTGAAACTATAAAATTTTGAAATAGGATAATGCATTTTTTATAAACCTTGTATATAAATTATAATTAGTTAATTTTTAAAAATTGACTTATAGCTATTAATTATTAATAATTAGTTATAATAATGTGACTAATTCTATTGATCAACTCAGAGGCAAAGGCGTAACTAGGGTTGAAGAATAGGGGTCAGTCCCGAGAAGTATGGACTGTACACCATGAAAAAAGTGTAGCATCTGGAGACCTCTAGGGGAAATTTTTTTTGTATTTTTATGTCAAAAAAAATCACATGATATATTAATAAATTTATAGTACATTGATAAAATTAATGAATATTTTGTGTCTCAAAATGTTAGTCACTATCATTTCAAATAAAATAATTTTAAACAATGTCGTTTTATTGAGCAACACATTTGTTTGATTTAACAACAAATAATTTAAGAACAGTTTACAGAATTATTTAAGAACAAATTACACTAAAACCCTGCGAATTTAAAAAAAAAACCGTTAATACGTTAATTTGGTTAATCCGAACCAACTGTTTTTAAAATTTGTAAAACAAAATACAGTAAATTAGTAACAACATAATATATTAACATTAGTGAATTTAAAAAAAATCATTGGTAAGAATGCACATACTTTTAGATTTTTAGATTATCATTAAATTAAAAAGAAAAAAAATAGTCACTAGAACTTCGTGAACTTGTTACATTTGGACAAAATTAATCAGTTTTTGCAGTGGTAAATACATATAAATATTTTCCTAGTCGGAGTGTGTGTTTCTCTAAAAACATACTCTAAGGAAAACTTAAAAATTAAGTGAGTAAAAATTCGACTTATGTCGTGCAATTATTTATATTATGAGTGTAAAAATAATTTTTTTAATATAATCTAGTTTAAATAGCCACAAAGCTTCAAATTCTGATTGCTCGTTATTTGCTAATTAGACTATCTTGTTCGACGAACTGAATAGGGGTTTGAACCCCAACCCCCCTGGTTACGCCTATGAATTAATGTACCAGTGTTACATTGATTACTTTTATTTATTACAGAAGTAAAATATTAATTAAAATTAAGTTATGAATAGTTTGTGTAATTATTAATAGAGGATTAATTAAAAAAAAACTCTATCTCATTATATATTAATGCAACATTTTTCTGAACTGAATGGGGAGGGGGGGGGGTTGATACCCCAATCCCCTTGGTTACGCCTATGTTCGCACATCACCCGATCATTTTTTTCCCGAATTTCGATAAGAAAGGTGTTAATCAAATATTTTCAAAAACATAAATATATAAATAACTATGAAACACTATGGAAATACCACAGAGTGGATTATCAATCCATACGGTGACAGTGAAAAAACGGATGTCATGTTACAAGAACTGATCAGAATAATCACCAACGAAGAACTTAAGGTAGAGTTTAGAAAGGGAAATCAGCAATTTTTTCTCTGGCTTCAAAGAGACCTGTTACATATCCTGCATTCTGGACTGTCGTGAGAAAGTTTTTAAAAGCTTTTCCAACTTCATACCTCGTGGAAAGGGGTTTCATCACGGTTGTCTATCTCCTAACAAAAAAAAAAGAAACAGATTGGAAATCACTCGAGGAGATTTAAGGTTAAACCTAACTAAATTAAAGCCAAATATTGAAATTTTGCTATCAAAGCATCAGGCTCATCCCTTTCATTAAAAGCATTGATTTTGTTGTGTATTTATTTTATGTAAAAATGTTACTAGACTTGCATTTTGCTTCGTTTAGTTAATAAATGTACTATAAAACCTTTTGGTAGTCATTTCTGGCACTTACAGCACAGCGGGACGTAGACGACATTCTATGTCCGGTTGTGTTACCGTTCCTTTTGCGACACCCCGGACTTACTTTTCAACAAGAAAATGCCCGGCCGCACACGGTACATGTTGCTATAAATTGTGTTCAAGTTTCCCAACACTTCCTTGACCTGCTACGTCTCCTGATCGCTCTCCCTTAGAGCATATTTGGGATATTATAGGAAGGCGATTGCAACCATCCCGGAATGTTGATCATTTAGCCCGACAGTTGGATACAATTTGGCAAGAAATTCCACAGGACACCATTGGGAAACTTTTTCTGTCTATACGCCGGGTGACATCTTGCATCCAGACCAAAGGTGAACGAACGTCTTATTGACTTCCTCCCTTTGTAACAGTCGAAATCTGACATAAATCATTCAATTGTTCTGAAATTTTAATCGTTTGTTTTTCGATGTATGTTCTTCACATCCACCAATTTGTATCTTAACTCCAATTGTTGGTGCGAGAGTTTGTTATAGAGTTTATTTCTAAGGTAGATAAGAGTAAATGGTTAACGGGCAATTTTCGACTGTATGGGATCAATCCCTATGGGAAAGATTCAAGGACGACGCCTCGCAATTTCGAACCACGGTCTGATGACGAAATCAAGATCTAATCCGGCATCCCACTCTCTAAACTTCGAGACCAACCGAACGTGAGGACGTTTGAGGCCCCAACAGATTTAATGTGCTCCGACTCTTGGGTACACGACGATCTTTGACTAGACCGAATCTGAACTTGGAACGCTCGGTTTTTAAACTCTTTTTTCTTCCAACTGGGCTATTGCGTCCCAAAGTATATTTAAGGCAACATTAGTATTTCATTTATCCTATGGCATTATTCACTTTGGTTTAAATAATGTAATTG
This sequence comes from Metellina segmentata, assembly GCA_947359465.1. Classification (NCBI taxonomy): domain Eukaryota; kingdom Metazoa; phylum Arthropoda; class Arachnida; order Araneae; family Tetragnathidae; genus Metellina; species Metellina segmentata. The sequence continues at coordinate 97,342,811 of OX375881.1, forward strand.
TAGTGGTTATTTTTTAATTAACGTCGTACTAGAGCAAAACATCAGGCTATTGACGACGGTCCGGGATCAATACCCTAAGGGAAGATCCGAGTAAAAGATCACGTAATTTTTAACCACGGTCAGATGTCGAGGCCACACCTGAGCTGGCACCCCATTCTCCAAACTTCCACACCAACCCAACGTATTGATTTAAATTAGATATGCATGATCACCGATTAACAACGGGGGCCGACAAAAAAAGACTGTCGTGTACTAAGGGCTGGAGCAAGTCAAATCTGTCGTGGCCTCAAATATCCTCACGTTGGCGTGGTGTGAAAGTTAGGAGAGTGGATGTAGCCTCGTCATCTGACCGTGGTGTTACGTGGCGGATCTTTCCCTTAGAGGGTAGATCCCGGACAGTTATCAATAGTCCGTTGTGTTGCTCTAGTACGACGTTAGTCAAAAATTACCACTACCTTTACCTAGCACTTCTGTATGAGTATACGATAGAGATATTGATCTCGACAAACTAAACCCCCTATCCATTTCGTATTGAATCAAGGCATTTGCAAGCCAGGAAAATGGATTCGATTTGTATAGGTGGAAAATAGTTGAATAAACGTTGCACTCGAGGAACACAATAAACTATTGGTTACGATTTGGGTACGTATTTTTTAAAATTAACGTCGCACTGAAGTAACACAACTGTCTATTGGTGACTGTACGGGTAATTTGGTTAACGTCGTACTAGAGCAACACAACGGGCTATTGACGACGGTCCGGAATGAGTCCCTTAAGGGAAAGATTCGAGGACAGCACCTCGTAATTTTGAACCACGGTCAGATGACGAAGCAACACCTGAGCTGGCACCCCACTCTCCAAACTTCCACGCCAACCCAACGTGAGGACTTTCGGTCACGACAGATTTAAGGTGCACCAGCCGCCTCTACTCCATACGTTTACAAACATCCATGCCCGGACCCGGATTCGAACCAGGAACCTTCCGATCTAGAGGCTAACACCTTAACCACTATACCGGTTGGTCGGCGGTGACTGTACGGGAATAATCTCGAGGGAAAATATCCGAGGACAACACCTATCGTGACCTCAAATGTTCTCACGTTGGCGTGGTGTGGAAGTTTGGAGAGTGGGGTACCCACTCAGGTGTGGCCTCGTCATCTGATCGTTGTTCAAAATTACGCAGTGTTGTCCCGCATCTTTCCTTTCGGTAGTTGATCCCGGACCGTCACAAATAGCCGTTGTGTTGCTCCAGTGTGACGTTAATTCAATATACCAAATACCGATTCGAAACGGAGCTCTAATTCGTGTTCTATTCTCTGGTTAAAGAGTGAGAAGCGTCAAGGTTTGACTACAATTGGGGTCGTGCGCGCTTTCGAATACTCATTTTTTACTGAGATATCGTTCCCCTTTCCAGAGACATAAATGTGCAAATTTCAAAAATTTGGGAAATGACACTTACATGCTTGCTGTACACTTATAATTCATCTGTTTCACATTCACCTAACGCGCATAGCAAGAACAATGTGTTTCATAGTCATAGTCATATAGAGTGGGGAGGTCAGGAAAGCCCTAGGTACTGATTCCACTAGGGAATATTGCACCAAACCCCATTGTTTTTCGATACTCCTGTCAGAGAAAGCCAGATTCCTTGAGAAAGGCCAAAAGGCTTTTGACAGGTTCTTCGTGAATTGTATCAAGTTCTGTTCCAATACCTAGACTTGAGTGCCTTATGTGAAGCAGAGCTTCGCATTCAAAAAGTATGTGGTCGGCAGTTTCCTCCACCATATTGCATTTTCTGCATAGAGGTTCTTCTTTAAAGATTCCCATCCTATGAAGGTGTTTTCTTAGGTGATAGTGGCCTGTGAGAAATCCAACTATCACCCTCATCTTACCCCTGCTAAGACGAAGGATATGAGAAGATGTTTTCATAGAAGGTTCTTGAATCATAAGCCTTGCATGTTTTTGATAGGTGGTTTGCTTCCACTTTTTTGTAGTTTCTTTAAGCATTCTTTCTCCTATCACCCTTTTTGCGGTAGTCTTAGAGATCCCGCAAAAAGGCTCAGGGCTTAAAGGTAGATTTGCAGTCCCCAGTTTGGCTAACTTATCTGCATTTTCGTTTCCTTCTACTCCAGTATGCCCTGGTACCCAAGTAAGAAAGATCCTATTATGGGTCCCCAAGTCATGTAGAAGGTTCCTACATTCCCAAACAAGTTTGGAGCTTATTTGGAATGAGTTTATTGCCTTTAAGGCTGCTTGACTGTCACTGAATATGTAGATTTTCCTATTTGAGTAGGATCTTCTAGAACATTCCTGTAGACAGTAGATGATAGCAAGCAGTTCCGCTTGAAATACTGTGGCATGTTTTCCTAATTTTCGGGAAATCCTTGCCTTAGGTCTGATCCCACATATTCCAGCACCTGCCTTTTCGTTTTGTCTGGAGCCATCTGTGTACCACACAATGTCTCCATTTGTGAGCTTGTAGTTTTCCTCTTTCCATTCCTCTCTTAGGTCAATAAGTACCTCAAAGGGTCTTTGAAAGAGGAATCTTGTCTCCATGATGTCAGAGGGCATCAAAAGTATAGGGTCAAATAATTTTTGGTTAATACTGGTGTGGGACTTTTGGCTGGCAAAATCCATCCACAGTCCAGCGTTTTCCAGTCTGTAGGAACTTCTTCTGGCAGCACCGCTGATAAAGATATCAAGTGGGACGACAGATAGAATAATTTCCATGGCTCTGGTGGGAGTGGAGGACATAGCACCTGTTATACTCAGGCAGGCAGCTCTTTGAAGACTGTCTAGCTTGGTCTTAACAGTCAATTGTTCCGTCTTTTTCCACCAGACCACAGCCGCATAGGTCACAATGGGTCTAATAGCCATAGTGTATAGCCAATAGGTCATCTTTGGCCTTAGACCCCATGATTTACCAAGAACTCTTCTACATCGTAGAAGTCCAACTTTTGCTTGTTTAATTTTACTTTTCAAATGCTGATTCCAGGTTAATTTAGTGTCCAGTATAACTCCCAGATATTTAACCTCGCTCAGCATATTTACTTTTTCCCCTAGAAGGGTAGGTATATCACTTTTGTCAATGCAGGTTCTTCTTCGTGTATAAATGGGACAAGAGTAGTCTTTTGAGGATTTACTCTCAAATTCTTTTCACAGCACCATCTTGCGATTCTGTTCAGGGTCCCCTGCATGATATTTATCACCATTTTCTCATCCATGCCCGATATGTAGACGACAATGTCATCTGCATATCCCTGGGCATAAATGCCGCTTTGACTGAGGTCTGCAATTAGGTCATCAACCACCAGATTCCACAACAGAGGGGAGAGAACTCCTCCCTGAGGGCAGCCTCTAGTGGGTCTAGCCTGAAGTGTTGCCCCAAACAACTCGGTTGTAATAACTCTGTCTGCTAACAAGGAGTTTATCCATTTGCAGACTTGTGGTTCAATAGCTCTGCTGGCAGCAGCAGCAGCGATTGAGTTAAAAGAGGTATTATCGAAAGCACCCTCAATATCAAGAAAAGCTGCCAAAGCCATTTCCTTGCACTCCAGGGTCTTCTCAATCTTTACAACCAGGTGTTGCAAAGCCACCTCTGTAGATTTTCCGGGTTGATAGGCAAATTGGTTTTTGTGAAGAGGTCTGGTACTCCTCATTACATCCCTAATGTGTCTATCAATTATTTTTTCCATACACTTAAGTATGAAAGATGATAGACTGATTGGACGAAAGTTCTTAGCCTGGACATATTGGCTTTTTCCAGGTTTGGGCAGAAAGACTACCCTTGCCTTTCTCCATGGTCTGGGGATATATTCAAGAGCTAGACTAGCTCTGAACATTTTACACAAAACCCGTGAGATGAGATCGGCCGATTTCTGAAGCATAATCGGTATTATCCCATCTGGTCCTGGCGTTTTATATGGTTCAAATGAGTTGATAGCCCATAATACTTGTTTAACAGTAAAAATTTTCTTGGCAACTATCCAGTTTTCCCTTCTCACCCTTATTGGATATCCCAGGGGAGAAGGGTTTAACTCATTAGGTACCAAGTTGGAGTTTGGAAAATGTGTCTCAACCAGAGTCTCTATAACTTCTCTGCCAGTTTTGGTATAGCCACCGGAATTATTCTTAAGGGTCCTCACCAATATTGGTGTATCTCTTTTAAGAATTTTGTGGAGTCTAGCGCCTTCAGCGGTACTTTCAACCGAATCACAGAACTTCCTCCATGAATTCCTTTTGGCCATTCGAACAGCTTTGTTGTATTCTGAAAGTAGGCACTTGTATTCTTCCCACTTGCCAGATTTCTTTGCTTTCCTGAAAAGTTTTATTACTGTCTTCCTCTGCCACATAAGGTCTTGGTTCCACCATGAGTTTGGTTGTTTGCCTTTCCTTAGAAGCAGGGGACAGTTATTTGTATATGAAATATAGATTGCCTGCTGCAGGCCGTCTGCGAACAGTTCTAGATCCTAAGTATCATAGATTTTCCGAGAGAAGTCCTCCAGGTAATTCTGGAGTTCATTGTAAAAAGAGGTCCAGTTCGTCCTTTTGGGATCTCTGAACGTCTTCTCCCAGTAATATTCAGATTTCAGTGAGAAGTGGATAAATTGATGGTCTGCCATTGAAGGCTTCTCATCAACATACCAATTGTGAATATAACTACTTAGTTCAGGGCTGGCTAAGGTTATATCAAGTACTTCCTTTCTTACACTAGTTATAAAGGTCGGTTTGTTTCCTTCATTTAAGATATCTAGGTTATTTTCAAGTACAAAGTCTAAAAGAGCTTCACCTCTGTCATTGATGTTGGAGCTGCCCCAGATTGTGTGGTGTGCATTCACATCACAACCGAGAATCAATCCCGATTGCTGTTCTGCACACGCTGTCAACAATCTCTTCAGCTCTGCACTCACAGGATCTTTTTCCTCATATGGCAGGTACCCAGAGCCTATCAAGATTTCTCTGGTTCTCCCGCCATTATGAAGAGTTATCTTTGCTACTGCCAAATCCCTAGAACAAAGTTCATGGATCGGCATTGCATCGATGTTGTTATTAATAAGTAAGCAAGCTCTTGGAGAGGAGCTTGCAAAATCATAAATTAACTTACCTCCACTGTCCTTTAATCCCCTGATGCCTTCTTTGTACAGCCAGGGTTCTTGGATTAGGGCAATGTGGATTCCCTCAGTCCGGAAAACCCCACTCAGGTTGGCTGCAGCAAGTCGTTTATGCTGCAGGTTGGCCTGCAGGAGCTTCGTTGACATTGTCAGCGGAAGCTGCAGCAGGTTTTTCCAGAGCCCTAGCCTGCACTTGGGTAAAGCCTATGTAGAATTTACAGTCTCTACCCATCAAGGTCTTGGCATCTTGTTCTGGGATACTTACCACAATGGTTCTACCCTCATTACCAGATTTTGGGTTGAGGATTCCCCATTCTGTGGCAGTTAGTCCTCCGTTCTGAGCTTCTACTTTTTGTAGAATCTCTTTACCGGAGAACTTGTTGTATATAGCTGGGATCTTGGCTATAAATTTTGTGGTTATAACAATTTTACGTGCCTCGTCAACAAGGAGGGACAAGCCGTTCCATGGTGACATTTCTCTAACAGTTCTGGTCAGCCATTGGCTGCTGTTAGAGTCGGCACAGAGGATGATTATAGCTCCTCCTTCCAGACGACAATATTTGAATTGAGGTCCTGTTCCCGGAGGAACGCCCTCAATCTTAGACATTGCGTCTAGTTGGAAGGTCATCAGCTGTTCTTCTGACAGTTTCTGGTCTGGATATCCTTCCACGACAACTGCCATCTTCACAGCCGATACGGTGTCACTATAACTAGGGTCTGCCCCGTTTCCGGGTTTAGCCCTCTTTGTTGACATTTTCTCCTGAGAGTGGGGAGTACTACCATCCGAACTTGACCTCTTGGTAGAGGGCCTGATCGGGGTCTGTAACTCCTTTCCCCTGGGAGTGGTTTTGGCTTTTGGTTTGGGTCTGTTCTCTACCCATGTGCCCTCAGCTAACTTCCTTTCTTTGGTCAGCCTATTTTTGGCAGCCCCAGAGATTTTTTTCCTCTGTATATCAATCCTGTCAAGCCCCAAGACTATCTTTTGGAGATCTCGATCTCCTTCAAGGTCTGTCTGTGGGGTTGCAGGGCCTGATCCTGAGGATTGGGTCTCCATCAAGGTCTGAGTGTCTTCCTCTTTGGAGTCGGTGGTTTGGTTTTTGTTTACATTTTTTTCCATAGATTGGTGTATATACCGCAGGAATTATGCAGTCCACCCCGCCGGAGCCTGCATACCAGGGTAAGGCAAATTACTCCTAGAGGTCGCCAAGCACTCTAGGAGGCTCCGTGAAAGGCACCAATTAACCATCGGTACCATACACCCATCAGCACGGGTCGCATAACACTTTGGGTTAACGGGAGCTAGTCCGCGCCCCCTTATTCAATATTCGGGGATATCCTGAGTATGTTTCGGCTCAGGACTTTTGGCTATCTGCCACCTGCCGACGCGCCCGGTAACAAAGCACATGCCCCGGGTAACAAGAACAATGTGTTTCAATAGGGGATACACATTCACGTTTCAGGCAAAACTTAGCAAAATGAGTGATTCAACCAGCTGATAAACCCAAAAGGAGAAAAATTGCACACTCATGTTTTTGGTATTATCTTCGATCTCTACTATTATAAAAGGCAGTGTTTGTTTGTTCGTCTGTCTGTTTGTTTGTTTCTTGCCGCAACATCCTGACGATTCTATGGCAATTTCAACAATGAGATTTGGCACACAGGTAGTCCGAATGTTTTGCAATTTTTGGTTCTCGGTGAATTTTAAAATTCAATCTAGAAGATTTTTAAATGAATTTAATAGTTTTATTCTACATCGGTTTTTCAACCCCTTTCGAAACAGGAAACACCCCAATCTTGACTTTTTCTACCCACGTGACCTTGCCGTCAGCCTTGTAACCATGCCAATTTTTTCATCGCGGAAAAAGCTTAGAATTTTTTTTTTCGTTTCCGCTTTGATTTTACGCGGAGGAGTGATTCTCCAGCCAGACGATAAATCTTTCAACTGGAGTCACAGTTCTTTTTTCTATCTCCTAGACCGTTGAAGGTAGAGTAAAAATTTCAACGGATCTGAAATCGTCGGAAAATTTCACTTTAGATCGAAACCTAAAAATATGATTTTCTTTAAATAAATGAAGGAGAGCTGACGAATGTTCTCCCAATTTCACGTGTGCACGGTTTTACATGAAAGGACTGACACGACCAGTCGCAGGGAGTTAATAAACATTCCAGCAGACAGGGAGAAGTAACCGAGAAAAAGGGGGCACTTTCAGACAGAAGCTCTTCCTAAAAGGGGTGCTAAGCGTGGGTGCTCTCACGAGGACTCGTTTACAAGGGAAAGTCAGCCTTCGTTCCTCCCTTCATGAATTCTGTTCCGTCCCTCTTGTTAATTGTATAATTCCGTTAATTTAAATAAATATTAAGTTTAAATCTAATGATTGTTGTTGTCATGCTTCATTAGTCATGAGTCGGAGCTGAAGATCTAAGCAAGTTAATTGCGACCATAAATTAAGACATGTACTGAATCTATACGATCACTTCTATTAAACATCAGCTCCGGTTCATAAATAATTTTAAATTGAATATATCTCTTATATTTTAGCAAGATATTGTGACGTCACGTGAAACAGATTGCATCTTCTGCCCTTCGCGTTAAAAATAAAAGAAACTGACTACATTTCCTGTCTCATTCCATTTCAGGGAATGAAATCAAAAAATAAAAAACATTTTGACTGGGATTGTTAATTCTTTTTCGCAAAATCAGAATCGCTAAAGTTAGGTTAGAAATTTCAACGGATTTGAAGTCTGCGGAAAATTTTACACCAGATTAATAATTTACAACACGGCGTTGCCTGTAGTGTTGGTTTGCTTCGCAACCAACACTACCAACAACACGGGCAGAGACAACACCGGGCTATCCACACAGTTGATTGTATCTATATAAATAAGAATGGAGTATTTGTTTGTACATTTAATATTTTAGACCAGTTAAAGTTTTCTATATGTTTTGGACCCTTCTGATGCCCAAATCCGCCTCTTGTGCGTTTGGTGTCTGTCTGTCTGTCTGTATGTGCCATATACACGTCCACACGGTTTTATATATTTTCATGGAAATTTGCATACTGTGAGTACTTATCTTCATTTAGTGAGTGACATTAGTTGTGAAAGTCTGGCAGTCTTTCTGTTCTATGTTAGATTTTGTGTTTGTGTAGGCATCACATGAATTTAATTCCAGATATTTGTTTGAAATGTTTTTTATTGTATACACTCTCTATTAGTTTAGTGAATGCAATATTAAACATTTCTTTATTGTTATATTTAGATGGGTTTCATGCTATAACACTTGAGAAAGAAAACTTAACTCAACCATAATTTGGTTGTTTTGAAAAATTGGAATGTATATTGGGACAGACGATATTTTTCAAAGAACGGGAATAAAACGGAAACTCGTGTTTATTTCGCTCTGAATCGACTTCGCATTTCTAAATATGCCCTTTTGTGCACTTTTTCGTTGTAAGTTGTGGCAACTGCAAAATCAAGAGGTATCACAAATTAATATCTTTAGAACACCTTTTTCCCGACATCTTTTATTTTGTTTTATTTCGCTGTTGTCTTTTTTTTTTAATACTTATTATTTTAATAAATTGTGTTTCTTTTTCATCACACTCAACGCAAGCAAAAGTATTCGACTTAAAGTGGCAGGCAAGTCAGAATAAAGCAATTTTTAAGTGAAATTATGCTATTATAGAAAGAATAATGCCGTTATTGAAATAATAATAATGTTTACAAAATCCAAACTAGAACTTTTCAAACATTAAAAAAATTCTTTGTCATAATGAGAGACGAAGAATGCGAAATTACACAATGTCGCATGCCGGATGCAAGAGTGCCACAAGTAAAAAAATATTATGTGTTGACTACGAGAGCATTCGCCGTAAATAGTCGTTTTCATTGGTAATTTTTAGTTAACGTCGTACTAGAGCAACACAACGGGCTATTGACGACGGTCCGGAATCAGTCCCTTAAGGGAAAGATTCGAGGACAACACCTCGTAATTTTGAACCACAGTCAGATGACGAAGCAACACCTGAGCTGGCACCCCACTCTCCAAACTTCCACGCCAACCCAACGTGAGGACTTTCGGCCACGACAGATTTAAGGTGCACCAGCCGCCTCTACACCATACGTTTACAAACATCCATGCCCGGACCCGTATTCGAACCAGGAACCTTCCGATCTAGAGGCTAACACCTTAACCACTATACCGGTTGGTCGTCGTTTTTTATTTAGTTGAACATGAAAAGAGCTTAAGAAAGGGAATTCCAAATTTCCCTCACAATCGCATTTGTAGTAGTAACCTTAATGTCACCTTTCGTCCTTTTTAGCTTTGTCATACAACAAGGGTGCGTTGTATGTGAAATGTATTACATGAATGGATATGCATGTGTAAGTATTTTTGTCCAAAGTAAGTTGTATAAATTATAACGATAACGAAATATGTTAAAATATAATTTTATTCTACGGAAATCTTAAGTCATTATATATTTATACTAGCAGAAAGACCCGGCTTTGCTCGGGTTGAATTAATAATATGTTGATTGAAAAGTCATCATCAATCCTTTTTCATAAAAGAATCTTATCATCATTTGAATGTACGGGGAAAAAAAATTTAATACCAATTTAACTTCTCCATTGCTTCTACAATTTACTTCGGACGCAAATATGCATATATGTTGTATACAACCATATAATCCATTTCATATTCGTCACACTTCTGTTGAAGTTGATTTTAAGTTTTCGAGCGACTACGAATATTTCCGTGCATTCCATTTCATTAAAACTGGCGAATTTTCGGTGGATAGTCTTGCACTTACTTTTCCTGTGAATATGTTTTCATTTAGGTAATATACCGGAACACATAATGCAAACAGAAACAAAATTCCAATCCTTAAAAAAAAGGCAGAGTTTTGAAAAAATATCTGTTCTAGCGTGTTGTATTTCGACTTCCTGAATATATTCTGAAGTAAAACAATTCGACAAAAATCTTGAACAATATTGATGAAGACAATGATTTATAAGCTAAAAATAACACATATTTATAATACTTGGGAATCCTCAAATATGATCGCAACCATCTCGTTTTCAATTCAAATACCCCAAAAAAGAATATAAATCAAATTAAAAAATTAAACATTAATTCTGAGGTTTCCAGATACCGAGTAGCAAAATTAGGCTTTTATGAACAATGAGTTTATCGTTTGGGCTTTTCGTTCTCCATTATAAAATTTAAGTAAATATGAAATTAAATGTTCTAAATATTCTTTCTTCGTCAATCAAATATTTATAAAAATTATTTTCATCATGGGAAGACGTAAAAATTCAGTTCAAACATGAACATTATAATTTAATTTGTTTTAAGAAAATTCTTTTTCGATCAACACTGGTAAAGCAATCTGAGATGCGTATAGCAATCGTTTTACACTCAATGTTATTTCTATGGCGTTTTCAAATTGCTTTTAGGTCAATTTTAGGCCGCTTAGGATTCGAATTTTTCAAAATCCTTTCTTACTGTATAGGAAGAAACACCCTGCAAAATTTCAGCTTCCTAGGACTTTTAGTTCTTGAGATACAGTGATGAGTCAGTCAGTCAGTGAGTGGTATTTGAATTTTATAGATATAGATTATCTCTTCAATTTAGAGTAAACCAATTGAAACCGAGTAGGGTCGCGTATTTTGCTAGTAGTATATAAAAAAGGATTTGTATGTATAATTCTCTAATCAAATCTACACCGTTTGACCAATCCACACCAAATTTGGTACACTTATACTTTGAACACTGCGGAAAACATAGGCTGTTTCTTTCATGGATAAGGAAACACGTTCTACAGGGTGTTTGTATTAGTTAACATAGGGGGAAATGTCGCGGTCATATTTTAGCTGTCGCGGTCATATTTGAAACCCGAGCAACGACGGGTTATTCGGCTAGTTTTAAATAAACCTCTGTCATAAAACTACTTTTAAATGTATTTTATTAAAAGCTGAAGCCGCACAAGTTTACTGTATAAATGAGATAGACAATATGTGTAAAGTACAATAGAAAAACAATCCATATTGATCTATCTCGTTTGAATAGCATTATATAGCTAACTCGTGAATATTCCTTTTCTCGTTTATTGCAGATTAGACGAATTCCGTCTTTTCGTCAGCCAATAAATAGAGTGACTATTGGTGACTAAGAGATATTGGAGGCTTCATTGCGTCGATAAATATTTATATAACATCTACTATGGGTTATTTTAGCTGCATTACAATTGTATTGTGCGTTCTTGCTGCAGTGGGTAAGTGTTTTTGTTCATTATTGAATCTAGTTGCATACAATTAAGGAAGGTAGGTAAGTAATTAATCTCACACTGGAGGTAAGGTTACCAGAACATCTCTTTTAAAGAGAACATGTCCTCTTTTTCCGCTGGGATCTTCATTTCACTCTCTTTTTTATATACAAAGGGCATACCGTAAAAACTTAAGAGTGAATTTTTTATGTAGTGGCAACACCGCGAAACTAAAAAATAAAAGTGCAGGCGATTTTTTAATCTGCTAACTGTAATATTATAAATATTCTAAACGAAGCAGACGATTTTATTTTCCTAGTTTCGTGCTTGTTTAAAAAACTGTTTTTACTTGCCCTACAGAAATAGAGGGAAGTGATTCAAAGTTAAAAAACGAAATGCGTTCTGCCATAAAATTTTGCTATCGTTTGGGCAAAACAGCTCCAGAAACAGTTAAGTTAATGAAAGAAGCTGACAAAGATAAATGTTTTGACGATTTTTAGATGGTATGGTGATTTCAAAAAATGACGTTTGTTTGCAGAACTGGCTCCTAAGCCTGGCCGGCCGGAAAGTGTTGTGAATGATCGAAATGTTAACACTGTGTGGGCAATCTTGCAAGAAAATCGGCGAATGACATGTGAGGAGATAGCGGGATCAACTAACATTTCGAAAACGTCGATATTTTACATTCTACGCAACAATTTACAGTTTTGCCATGTTTGTTCCAGATGGGTCCCTCATCACCTTACTAAAGAACAAATGCAAACAAGAATTCATCAATGTTGTGAGTAGAAACATATGCTTCAAAATGCTCCGAATTTCCTAAAGACTAATAACAGGTGATGAAACTTGGGTGCATCATTTTTATTCCTTTACTAAGTCCGCAACAAGTGTAATGGAAACACACTGATTCTCCGCCTCTGAAAAAAAATCCGACAAACCAAGTCTACTGGAAAGGTCATGATGATTATTTTCTTTGATCATAAAGGTGTAATCTATCAGCATGCTTTGCCTCCAAAAACTACTGTGAATGGTGAATATTATATTTCAGTTTTGAAAATTTTGCGACAACACATATAGTAATAAATATTGTTCTTATTACAACACAATGAACAGTAATAAATATTGTTCTTATTATATCAGAACTAGCCAATGCGTGGCTAGAAAGGCGTTGCCCGTGACAGTTTCTCTTGTGGAGTTAGTTGTGACCATTGTTAACGCACGCCAACCACCGGTGTTTGCAACGCATTACCATTTGGTTTGCTTCCGAAACCAACACCACAGGGGAAACTCTTCATTGCGAAATGCGGCCAAATTCGAATTGTGAAGAGATCCAATCGGTAAGACGTCACAATCTCTTGGAGAGTGGGGTGCCATCTCAGGTGTTATCTCGTCATCTGACCGTGGTTCAAAATTACGCGGAGTTGTTCTCGTATATTTACCTAAGGGGATTGATCCCGGACATTCATGTACTGTCCACGGATCTTTCCCGTAGGGGATCGATCCCGGATTAGTCAATGGCCCGTTGTGTTGCTCTAGTAAGACGTTAACTAAAAATTACCAATTACCCGGACCGTCGAGAATAGCACGTTGTGGATTGATCCTACATCGTAGTCAATAGGCCGTTGTGTTACTCGAATACGTTAATTAAAAATTACCCAATTACCTCGGATGTTTTTCCTAAGGGATTGATCCTGGACCGTCGTCAATAGCACGCTGTGCTGTGACATTAATTAAAAATTACTTCGGAACTTTCCATTAGGAAATTGATCCTGGACCTTCGTCAATAGCCCATTGTGTTGCTCTTGAAGGACGTTAATTACTAATTACCAACTTAAGTTTTCCGCAGATTTCAAATCTGTTGAAATTTTTACTACGTATTCCCATTTGACAAAACACGCTAGAATCGATTCTCGCTGAAAAACTAAAAATCTACTTGCGTCTTTTCGAGGTCAACCGATGCGAAGGTTATGACCAAGGTACGGGTGACGTAAGAAAAGACGGGTGACGAAAGATGATGGCTGAGTCAGAGGGCGAAAAAAAAACACATAATAAAAAATTAGTAGAATTTCTGTTGATTCCTGTATTATTTCTAAAATTCATCGAAAACATATGCATCTTTTACACAGTTTACTGCAATGCCAAACAATTCTCTAAAAATTATGAGTTTAAGTTTTTTCAAGAAGGCAGTTGAGGAAGGTATTGAATGGTGAAAGAGGAGCAAGAAAACATGCTTTTTTTTTACTCAAAACATAGAAAAAATGAATCTCATATTTTTTAAATTTTACAACTTAAATGTGTATTTTATTTGAACACACAAATATTGAAATGTGTTAGTTTGGGCAACGCAGTATCTTTTAACCCCAAATTACTCAGATAATTAGCGAGATAGAAAAATTAGAAGTATAGTTTAATAGAAATATTTTTAAATGTTAAGGTCATTGTAATCTTTTATTTTTAAAGGAAATAGATTAATAAATCAAAATTAAGGGTCAATTTTTAAAAATTTTCTTGACTACATAGTAAATTACTTTACTGCTTATCTAAATTTTTAAAATTAGCATTGTTTGTAGATGTCAAATGTTACTTTAGAAACAATTAATTAAATTCATTGAAATAAGTCTGTCCCATATGTGCGAGAGAAAAACAAATTTAAAAAATAAGAATTTTGTGTTCTAAATTACTTTTCCTCGAGAGAGTATACCTCTACACTTATTAAAATAACCATATCGTAAGAAATTTAAGTCATCTATTTATAAAAAGTAAAAAGGTATCCAACTCCCTCTCAAACACCCCACATGCAGTTGACCGTGGGAGAAAAACGGTTTAATGAGACCGAGTCCTACGACTTTCAGCGATTGTCCTTGTACCTTGTTGATGTTCACAGCGAAACTTAAACAAACCGGGAACTGAAGTTTTTTAAATTGGATTGGGATATTAGAAGGGATGATTGGTATTCTAGGAATGAATACGTCTACGCCTGCGGCATGTCCAGTCATGATGGTGGCTTCAACAATATTTGGCCTGAGTTTCTTAACAGTGTCTTGTGCCATTGCATAGAGAAGGTGGATTCAGATTTGTGAGAAGCATGATAGATGCTCCAGTATGTGCGAGAGTACTCCAGATGGCTCCAATGTGTTCAAAAACTCTGTCGTGTAGTGTACGGCCTCATCTGTGTCGCACGTAATGTTAATAGATTTGTAAATTTGAACACTACCAGGCAATTCTCGCACCAGTTGATTTTTGATGACATTGATATCTTCATTTCTTGGGGAGAGAATCGCCCTTTGGCACAATCATGCATGATCAGTAAACTGCTGTGTTTATTTGGGAACACCGCCTCTTTTAGCTCTTGGGGAACAACCGGAAGTGTCTGTCGAAAGTTGCCAGCCGACACCATAGTGACGCCTGCTATTATGTCATTGTTATGTCTGAGGTCATTCAAGGTGACATTAAGTGCTTCGAATACAGCTTTGTGGGTCAAAGTACATTAATTACACACAATGAGATTGCAATCCTGTAGAACCTTTGCCTTTCCCGAATTTCTTGAAATGTTAAACGTAGGACTGCACGCTTGCCAAATTTAACGGTAACTTGAAAGCCGAGTGAGCCCTCCTCCCCTCGTAAATAAAGTTGCAGCAATGCCCGACGAAGAAACAGCCAGGGGATCTTGTTTTTCTGTCGCACTTTAGCCAGAAGATTAATGAGAAAGGTTTTACCCATTACACCAGAAGCATCCAAAAGACTCCCAAACACAGAAACAAACAAACAAAATTGCATAAAAGCATATTCCAACTGTATTACGTCAATCTATTGCTTTTTTAGAAGTTGTTGTTGTTTGTGCTCCCGCCATTCCAACTGGATAACTGCAAACTGTTGCTTCTTTAAAAGCATATTCCAACTGGATAACTGTAAACTATTGCTTCTTTAAAAGCATATTCCAACTGGATAACTACAAACTATTGCTACTTTAAAAGCATATTCCAACTGGATAACGGCAATCTATTGTTTTCTTAAAAGGTGTTGTTCTCATGTTCATGCCCATTCAAATGCACATATATACTACTACGTATCATAAAAACATAAAATAAAATGTTTTAAAACAGTTTTAATCTGTTGACGAACATTAAGATGAAGAATCAGTTTGTTATAATATGCTGGCATTATCACTTTCCCCTGTTGTGGATTGACAAAGTTTAAAATATTGGTCCAACGTTGTCTGCGTAAAGTTGTTAATATTTATACTCACTGCCAAAAGTTGAGCACGAAGAGGAAAATGTTAATTTCCAGAAGCCAATCTGAATTTGAGAGGCTGAAATTTGCTGCAGAGGTAGATGGAAGTATGCAAATGTGTTATGTAACAGCCAATCACGGTTTCGTGATGAGAAATATGCAGTCAAATAAGAAAAAGGCAGTCGTATAAGAAACCAGCATAGTGAAGGGTTAGAGCATTGGAGTCATTAACAAAACGATGTTTAAATCCAAAACAAATAAACAAAACCGACATTAATAGTGTATGTAACCACCTTTTATCCTCACACAAAGTTTACAGCGTGTGACCATGCTTCACATGAGGTGATCAACCACAACAGAGGCAAGTAATCGCCATTCCTCCTGTGGAGCAGTTTGCAACTCTGTGAGAGCAGCTAGGAGTGGGAAACCTGCAGACAAAGCACGACCGAGGGCATCCCAATGATTTTCAATGGAATTAAGGTCGGGAGAGTACGCCGGCCGAACCATACGCACAATCCCCTCCAATATGTTCAAAAACTCTGTCGTGTAGTTTAAGGTCTCATCTGTGTCGCACGTAATGTCGATAGATTTGTAAATTTGAACACTACCAGGCAATTCTTGCAAGAGTTGCTTTTTGATGACATTGACATCTTTATTTCTTGGGGAAAGAATTGCCGTTTGGCACAGCCATGAATGATCAGTGCTTTACTACAACAGCATTATATCGATCTTCCGCGGGGGTCGTAACCCTTAGGCGGCCGGCCACTGGTCTTCGGACAACTGTTTAGTTTGTTTAGAATTGTTTCCATAATCGTAAAATGACGGAATTGGGAACGCCGAAGAAAAGAACAACATCAGTGATTGATTGCCCCGCTTCAAGGCGTCCCACAGAACGCCAGGGCTCACTACCTGCCATTCGTCTTCTGGAAGGTATAGACTTGAAAACTAATCGTACGAAAGTTCTAAACACTTTTTACAGCACTAACATGCAACTCCTGTAAACCTTCATAATGCTGGCATCTTATACAACTGCCAATTATGTTTAGCAGTCATATAAGTTACAAATATGTCCTAATTATGTTTCGTTTGTATTAGTAATCCACACACACACATGAAATTGGGGGCAACTTCATACGTTTTTGTGTACTGTACCGTAACATGTAGTTAAAAAACTATTTGAATAATTGTACTTCAACAAAATTAACCATTAAAATTGCGTCTTAATTAAATTTAAAAAATTTAAATAATTGTATTATAATTTTAATAATTTTATTGAATTAAACTAATGACATTTTGATTATAGAACAATGATGAAAACACTAATAAACAAACTTACTTTCAACACGAATTGCAATTTTGTTTCGACTAAATTTTTTCAAAAATGGTGAAAATGAAACAAACCGTAATTCAACTGAGGTACAAACAAAAAATTTCGTTTCTTTTTTGTGCTGAATTCGAAATATGTCATTCCACTACCAACTCAAGTCATCTTCAGTTTTTCCAAGGATATCGCGTGAGCAGTTATTTTGCCTCAAAATAGAGATCTTAACTTACGACGTTGATTTCATAGCCAGGCATGTCTTTTGTTTTGCATAAAATATTCTCAAAAGCAAATTATTCATGTTTTCATCCTCAATTGCACCGTGGGGAAGAATATTTTGAATAGCTGTACCAAATTCGGATTCCAGGCATTCTTTGTTATAACACTTGATTATTTTTGCTTGTACTGCTTTTTCGAAAGTGAAAATAGCGCAGAGACACTTAATGCGCGGATCACACCACTTACAGTTTCCGAGTGTACGCGCTTTCGTTACTCTCTCTCTCTAGTGATGCTCCATTGAACCCTTACATAGCTGAAGTTAACAAAACAGTGTTTACTACATTTAGAACTTTAATCAATTTTTTTAATTCTGGAATTCTCCAACGCCCAGAGGTGCCCCGGAAATGAAGAACATGTCAGCTGCGTTAACTTCTGCAACACCTGCGAAAATCCCAACGTCTGCTATCCAAAATGCTTCCCAGGGTGCGATTGCGTACCAGGCTTCCTGAGAAACAAGCAAGGAGTGTGCATCCCGAAAGCCTTATGTCAAGGTATTCATTACTTCTTTTTATCGTGATAGCAGACATGCTCACAGCATTAGCTCTAAAATTTTCGTGGGCAAAACTTTAGTTGACGGTACGGTCTTGGAAGTAGTTTTAACTTGGTCACGAACGAAGAAAGTGACTGCTAGCAAGTCATCCAATCCCTTTTAGTTGGATACAAGAATGGAAAGTAAACCATGATGTCACCAAACTAACGATACTAAGCTCAAGGATGTATCATCAACTAGAGATTGACCATCTATTTAGTTTTCTATTACCTATTTGCAGACAATTATTCAGCATCGTTTCTTACATCTAAATTGTAGCTCAAAATTCGATTCTAAATCCAATATTGTTAGCAAACACGACCGTATTTTTGTTTTTCTAAATTGACAACCTCGAACTCTTGGCCCGCATCGGATACTGGCCATTTATTACAAGGCTGTTTAATCACTTTTGGCATTCCGACCTCAACGACCTTTCTTCAATTCTTCCTAAGTGAATCCCCGTGACGGTAGAACAACCAGACTGTACCATATGGTACTTGCCGACCCTTTTCCCTAACACGTGGACGCTGGAATGTTTCGGAATGCGAAAACAACTTTATTCTGCACGTGCGGTTCCCCGGTCTCGTATCTGGGATCACGTTTTTGCGGTGGCATGAGAGACGGTTTTCGCAGCTGTGTGGGGGTGTTTCTGTTCGGCAGAGAACATAAACATCTCTAGAGGGCTCGGAATTCACCCCCCTCTCGTTGTCAGCGGCGGTTCTGCGAAGCGAACGTGGATTTTGAGGATTCGGACTCGAGATTCAACGAGAGACAGACGTCTCTGTTTTGCCAATTGTGTTACTTTGGCTTCAGGCAGGGTTCGATTGTCGATGGCTGTGCCCATAATTATCTTGTAAATATTTATGTAAATAAATAGTTTAATTTTAAATCAGCTGTCCGTCAAATTCTTACATGACGGTACAGCTTATTAATTTGGTGGCAGCGGGGTTGATAGATTAAAACAGCCTCGACAAGTATATCGAACCTGCCGTTTTGCCTGAAAGAGAAGGCCGATAGAACTTCGAAACCAGAAGTTCGGATTGTCATTTCGCTGTCGGATTGTCACTTTCGCTGGAGACCGTTTCCCTTGTCTTAGAGAAAGCGAGAAGGAGGTACCGGAGTCACCGACCCCATCCATCACCAAAACTCGTCGCAAGAAGTTCTGGTTTTGGTTTCGAGTTGCCGGCCCTTTTCAACGGAGCGTGAGCGGAATCGACGGAAAGTTCGACAAGTCCTGTTCATCAGGGGAATAGATTCTCCACCGGTTCGTCCAGAGATCATCTTGATCGGCTATTATAGGTTCATCGCGAACCGTTTTTTCGTCAGTGGCGCAGTGCTATTTGTGCGCGTTGTGGAAGAGGTCGAGACGACCTACACCAGTGGGCTTTCAGCCGAAGAGTGTGTTTGTGGGCTTTTTAGCCGAAGATAGTGCAGTGCAGTGCAGTGTTTCCACCCGTGGTCCAGCCTGTGGACAGTGGTGCCAAGTGATCCAAGTCAGCAGATACAGGTTAGTGCCATTTCCCTATTTTGTCACTGTGACTAAGTTTCAAGAATTGTGTAATAGCTAAAATTTTGTTAATCTCAATTAGTGTGGTCACTCCAAAGGGAATTGATTTAGCTTAAGTATTTTTTTTGAATCTGTATTGTGTATATGAGAATTGCTAAATTATGGTATGGTATGTTGTATTGTATGTTGTGAGATTACGGTATGTCGTAAAAAGTATTGAATTGGGTTTTGTGCAAAAGAATTGAATTTTTTGGGTTTTTTTTTTGGCAATTTTGAATTTTCGAAATGGCGTACTTGGGCAAAGGTAGGAAACAAGATCTAGAGGAACTAGCGGAATTTTTGGAAAGAATGGTTACTCCGGGATTACTGACATCCCAACTTAAGGAGTTAATCCTCTCGCACGATTCCTACGATGAGGAATACACAAAAGTGGCGTTAGAAAGGGTTATACAAGAAAGAAAGGATAGAGAAAGGGTTATAGCGGATAGGGAACTAGAGAGAAGGTATAAGGAACGAGAAAGACGGTATAACTTTGAGCTTGAAAAACTACGGATTGAGGCATCCCGACCAAAAGCCCAGGGAAGAACATTTTTCCCAGCGAAGGAAAGGGAGAAGAATTACCCCCCCCCCCACTCGAGAGCGGAACGATTTTTTCCCGCCTGGTTCCCCGGGAGGGAAATTTGACACTTCTGACCTGAGACTTATGCCGCGGTGTTTTGAGTGCAACGCGAGCGACCATTTGAGGCCAAATTGTCCGAGGTTGGGGAAAATGGTGTTTGTAGAACCGATAAATCGACGACTCGGAGGGGAGGCCGAACATGCATTACTGATGCCGTATCTACAAAAGAGATCTGAGCAAAGTCATACAGTTGAAACCCGCTTGCAGAAGTGTGGAGAAAATGTTGCGGCCCCGTTGGCGATAAATAAGACCGACGCGGAGTTGAGATCGGGCGAGCCTATTAGTCTTCCTATGACAGAGGCTAACGACCAGAAAAAAGAACTAAAGGGGCAGAGAGACGACGATGTTTCTGGAGGGGAGAAAGTAAGTCCCCAAGTAGCCAAGTTATGCTCTCCGAGGGTGGTAATCCAGACCGCGATCGCAAAGGTGCGATCGGAAAAACCGTTGGTTCTTCCAGTGGGGGTAGCAAGTGAAACGACGGGAATGATTTTCCTGGAAATACCGAATAGCAGTAAAGGAAAGATAACGGAAGGTGGCCCAGGGTTAGAAGAAGAATTAGAGGTGTCCGTTTCCGTTCAGGAGGAAACTTTTGAAATAGGTCACGTGGGCCAAAAGGGGAAAAGAAAAGAGTTGCTAGTGAGTGAAGGGGTGAAGCCAAGACCTTTAGCGTTGGGTTCCGGAGCCGGATCAGATTGGGACCCACAACTTACACCGTTAGTGTTTTCCACGGTACACGTGAGCAGCGTTTACGCCCCGGCAGAATTGGTGCACGGGAAGAGTATAAAAACCCCAGACACCTTGCGGTATGAGAAATGGTTAGGACCCCAGATAAAATTGTCACGAGATTGGCAGGAATGTGAAATCGGGAGGGTGTTGATGATTTTGGCAATGCATCGACCAAAAAAATTGGAAATTCCGCGATCGAACACCGATCTGGGAAAGAAAAAAACACACATTCGGGCTTTCCTGGGTTTAGCCGGGTACTATAGTAGGTACATCCCTATGTATTCCGTGGTCGCAGCACCGTTAATCGATGCCCTAAAGGGGAAAGTAAGAATGGGAGAAATTGTTTGGACGAACGAATGCGAAAAGGCATTCCAGGAATTAAAGGCTAAACTGACGAGCGAACCGGTGTTATTTGCACCCGATTTTGAACGCGAGTTTATTGTACAGTGCGATTCTTCAGATCTTGGGATGGGGGTGGTACTCACGCAGTTGAATGTTCAGGGGGAAGAACACCCCATTTTATACATGAGTAAAAAATTTTCCAAAGTCGAGCGCACTTACTGTACTTCAGAGAAGGAATGCGCTGCTATTGTTTTCGCTATAAAAAAACTGCACTACTATCTAGATGGGAAAAGGTTCGTTGTCGTCACTGACCACAACCCACTGGTCTGGTTGCGCACCAACGCCAGTTCAAACCCCCGACTAATGAGATGGGCGCTGGCACTCCAGCCCTATAACTTCGAGATCGTCCATCGATCGGGAAAAAAACACTTGAACGCCGACAGTCTGAGTCGCGCTTTTCACGAAAATTCAAAGAGCTAAATAAAATGTAATTGAGGAAGATTTGTGTTGTATAGTGTAATATTATTGCGAATCATGTTTTGAGTTGAGTGAAATGGAGATTTTTGTAGTTATGGGCACTTCACTTAAATGTTTCTTTTTTCTTTCTGGAGATTTTAAGTGCTAAAATTATGAATCATGTTTGCTCGGAGTGAAATTGGTAGCCTTGTAATTATGAAATATTCATTCAATGATATCAGTATCTTTTGCTGAGGATTTTAAATGTTAAAAGTTGTAAATTATGTTTTGCGTATGGTGGAATTGATTTCTTGTATCTATGTTCTTCACTCGAGTACTTTTCGCTGAAAGCTACGTGCAAATTTAAATTATGTTTTGTGTAGAGTGGAAATTAATTTTGTGTTTAGGATGTTTTCACTCTGTCATTCTAAACCACTGTCGAAGATTTGTAGTTTTAAAATTGCAACTCATGACGTGTGTTGAGTGAAACTTAGGAATTTGGTTTTCGCTTAACAAGATTGATATTTTATATATGTTTTGGTGTATTTTGGTTGGTTTAATGAAAGTATTATTATATATAGTTCGTATTGTGTATTGAAATTTTGGGTTTCGCTTAACGAAATTCTTATATGTGATGTGGTTAATGTGATTTGGTTTTAGTTTTGACGAATTTGGTATAAGTCTTAATGTTTGGTGTTTATTTTGTTTTTATTTTAATTTGTGTGGTATTTCAGCCTTGAGTGACCATACTGTAAGGGAGTAGAAAGTTACTCCGGTATATGAATTTTAAATTGATTGGATTTAACTTGCCTTACACATATTCTTGAGTCACGGTTTCAGGATATGGTGGTGGTAAGTGATCTGTTATTCTGAATTGCCAGTGGGTGATTATCCGTGCGTCTGTGGATGCGTACGTTGAAAACTTTTCACCTTTGGGAAAAGTTTTTTTCAGTAGTGGGGGCGGTTGTACCATATGGTACTTGCCGACCCTTTTCCCTAACACGTGGACGCTGGAATGTTTCGGAATGCGAAAACAACTTTATTCTGCACGTGCGGTTCCCCGGTCTCGTATCTGGGATCACGTTTTTGCGGTGGCATGAGAGACGGTTTTCGCAGCTGTGTGGGGGTGTTTCTGTTCGGCAGAGAACATAAACATCTCTAGAGGGCTCGGAATTCACCCCCCTCTCGTTGTCAGCGGCGGTTCTGCGAAGCGAACGTGGATTTTGAGGATTCGGACTCGAGATTCAACGAGAGACAGACGTCTCTGTTTTGCCAATTGTGTTACTTTGGCTTCAGGCAGGGTTCGATTGTCGATGGCTGTGCCCATAATTATCTTGTAAATATTTATGTAAATAAATAGTTTAATTTTAAATCAGCTGTCCGTCAAATTCTTACATGACGGTACAAGACTTAAAGGACCTTATATGTGTTTAAAATCCGCAGGATTTGTTAGTAGTCACATTTAGTCACATTTCCGGTACTTGGTTGTCCATAAATGTTTTCCAGTTTTCATTTCTTCTGATCCAGTATAGTGGTCCAGTTCTGTAATCCAACGTCAATTTTTGATGCATGTGCAAGCTAAAAGTTCCATTCTAGGTGCAGAAATCGATTTCAAAGGAGATACTCTACTTCAACAAGCCCTAACTGTACAGTAGTAACCTAATAGCGGTTTTTTTAGTTAGTAAAAAGATACATGTTGCTTATCGTCTAAGATCGTATGTCAAAATTCCATTTTTTGTATTATTGCTATATGTTTCAATTTGTGATTTCCACTTGGTGTCAAAATCTCTTATATCATCGGCTGATCCAATAAAAGTTAGAACCAAATGTATATAATAGTAATATAATCAAATCATAAATAAATCATGCATCCAACGACACTCCAATATTCCTGTAGTATATGAAATATAATAGAAATATATAGAAAGTATAATATATAGAAAGTGTCCGATTGGGTAAAAAATACGATGAACTCTAAGAGATATATCCAATTCAAATTTGGATTCAATTTTGATAGTGATAACCCTGACTATTTGAATATTCCCTGTGTCTCTCTTTGGCGCTCCTGTATATTTTAAAAGTAGTCCTTGATCATAAGTTACTTAGGACAAAGCCCAATAGTTACCCTATGTGGAATGGTTCCATCGCCAAAATACAGAATTGTTAGCTTATTGCTCGTAAGAGCAAGTTATCTTGAAAATCAAATATTCCTGTTTCAAGTCAGCATTAGATCAACCCTCACATATGTGGATAAACTTGTGAGCCACATCTTAAATGATAGCAGGATCTTCCAAAATCGTATCAATAGCACCTCTCGGCCAAGTTCTTCCAAACAATTCCTCAGGTGCCCAAACAAAGCACTACAATCATTACCACTATATAACGCCACTGTTAAAAGCTCGCAGAAGAGACCACGAGCTCTTTGGGATCAACAGTTTAAGACCTTCCCGCATCGATCTTTATTGGGGTGTGTTTTGTTAGTACCAATTTTTATGACTTCGATAGTATAAATTAATTCATCAGTTAAATTACTCCTCTTACCAACTCTGACCCCTCCACACACACACACACACACACACACACACACACACACACACACACACACACACTTAAATTACTCCTCTTACCAACTCTGACCCCTCCACACACACACACACACACACACACACACACACACACACACACACACACACACACACACACACACACACACACACACACACACACACACACACACACACACACACACACACACACACACACACACACACACACACACACACACACTACTTCTAAAATCATTTCTGTTTTTAATTTCACCAATGGTTCTAAAATTTTATCTTTAACAATCTCTTTCATATTTAATGTTAATGCTCTTGCTTTAATGTTAATGTTCTGTACCATATCGACTATAAAATAACTTTTCGAAAGTAAAATTCTTACATTATCATAAAAACTTACATATTTACAACCTACAGTTTAAAGTTTTACAGACAAGATCCATCACCGATACAATACAGAAGCCAAAAGCAACCGCATGTCTGAGATTCAACTGCTACGTCATCTCAAGTTCCTCGCTAGCCAGCTAGCATGCCTAAGGTTCTAGACTGTTCAGGATGACGGGACGTTACAGCATTCAGTAGGGGTACATGGCTTGTCCATCAAGATCTGGTCAGTCTTCTAATGACGTGATATCTCTTCCATCCAGATATGATCAGTTTTGACTAATGAAGTGATATCTCGTCCATCAAAATCTGGTCAGTTTTTACTAATGACGTGATACATCGCCCATCAAGATTGACGTGATATCTCGTCCATCAAGATATGGCCAGTTTTGACTTATGACGTGATGTCCATCGAGATCTGGTCAGGTTTGACTAATGAAGTGACATCTCGTCCATCAAGATCTAGTAAGTTTCGACTAATGACGTGATATCTCGTCCATCAAGATCTGGTCATTTTGACGAATGACGTGATATCTCGTCCATCAAGATCTGGTCATTTTGACGAATGACGTGATATCTCGTCCAAGAATGGTCAGCTTTGATGAATGACAATATGCTTCGTCTTGACAACAACCAGTAGGCTTCAGCCAACCGGATATAAATTTGTAATCTAAATTTCTATCCGGTTGGCTGAAGCCTACTGGTTGTTGTCAAGATAAATTTGTAATCTAAATTTCTACCTCCCATTTTTGATTTTTCTTTTTAAATTATCTTTTGATGTGGAGATAAGATGCTTTGTAGCAAGTGCTCTGAAAGTTATATGTAATATCATCTCTTTTCAAACTTATGGACGGTAGTGAAAGCTTTGTAAATCTGGTTTTTTCCGTAGATAGCAATACCTACTAGTTTTAAGTCATATTCTAAAATGTAACAATTAAATTGTATTCTTTTCTAGGAAATCATGAGCTTACTTTTCAACCACTCCAAGCAGGCGGCTGTCCTGATCAAGGAGCTTGCGCCAACAGCTGCGCCGACAAGTACACAAGGATCGGAATCGGCAATCTAATCTGCATCTGCCTGTAAAAGAAAGATTATTACTGCATAATACACACAGGCGTGTTCATCGATGTCTAATTTCAAATGCAGTTCTTCGAAACTATGTCGAATATCCTAAACCTAAACCAAGAGTGTCAGCAAGAGGCATTCCTCCATTGCTCATTTACATGTATGTAACATTCATTTGTCCCAATCGTAGTGTTCAACCTGTTCTACATACAATCATTATTGTAATCAATGAGCTAAAATAGAAAATGCAATCTGACCTGCATCTGCTTGTAAGAGAAAGATTCTGACTGCATTCTCCTGGCGTATTCATCGATGCCCAATTTCAAATACAGAAGTTCTTCGAATCTTTGTCGAATATCTGAAAACATAAACCAAGAGTGTGTGCAAGAGTGCATTTCCTCATTGCTCCCTTACATGTTTGTAACATTCATTTGTACCAATTGTTGCATTTAACCTGTCCTATTTCCGATTATTAATGCAATCAATGAAAAGGTTGAAGTAATCGAAGTATAAAAAGTATAACAGCAAAAACTTTGTCGATATCCAGTTTAACATTTGATTTTGGTTTCGAAAATTAACATTTTGAACAGGTCTCTCTCTTACTCGATTATTTTTTACTTAGATGCTGTATGTGTGATACTTGTATATGTAGATTAGGTTCATCAGTTAAGGCAATCATTTGAAATATTAGAATAGAAATCCCATCACACTAGAAGTAACACTATTCACTGACGGTAAAAACGAAATTACCTTTATGGTTGCTAGTGCACAATTCCTTTTGGAATGAGTAAAAATTAAAAAAAAACTATGGTCGAATAGTGACAGGTTTTGATGAAATTTGGCTGAGAGGTTTAATTTATGCTTAAATAGATGTAAACTATTTGGGTTTAAAATTAATGCTTTCGAGGTATCAGGAATTTGAAAGAATTACAACTTCTTAAAGAGCTTCTTTTATTTATTTGAGCTACATTGGAAAAAATTTTAAACATCATATTTAATCTAAAAATTAGTTAAAAAAATGAAAAATTGTAATTTTTTTCAGAATTAAACCATATCTATAGGGCTAAAGGTTCCGTAAATGAATATAACATTAACTGGCTCGGCGTCCTTTATCTGTCTTATTTTAAGAATAAAACGGTCAATTTGATTACAGAAAAGAAGAATCATTCGTGTCGTAGTCAACCTTTTCGCTGACGTTTCGTAAATACAACAGCTGGACATGCGATCTAAAATATTTTACCTTAATATCTAATCCTCAGTTGAATTATGTAACTCCGAATAGCCTATTCACTGTTACTGTATTACGCTAAGTTTCATAAAAATATGTTTGCTCATTTTGTCTCACAAACATTTATACAGACACTAAACGTGTAACTATTAATATTGATATAAAAGGATTTTCAATAAGTCCATTTCAATGAAAATCAAATTGGACAAATATACTCCTATTTCGACTATTAGCGAGTTTCGGGAATTTACTGCAACCTCTCCAGGAGGCCACATGACCTTGTTTGTTTAAATACCATCCGTACGGTAGAACATCTGCTCGGTTTTCAAGGCCTTGCTGTCGCCTATAAGCCTTTGATCACAAAGTCCAACCGCGCAGCTCGTTTAATATGGTGCAAAGCACGTCGAAATTGGACCATCGATCAGTAGAAACGGGTTCTCTGGATCGAGGAATCAAGGTTCGCCCACTTCCGTTCGGATGGCAGGGTCTGGGCCTGGCATCTGTATGGAGGTGAGAACGCCTCCTGTCAGAATGCATTGTGCCCTCAGTAAAGTTCGCCGGAGGTACAATTATGGTCTAAGGGGTGTTTCTCCTGGTATGGTTTGAGATCCATGGTCCAAATTCATGGTACGGTCAACGCTGAGGCCTACTGCACTATTTTGGATTACATTGTGCTTACTACGTTGTGGTAGTTTTGTGGGTTGGACCCATCTAACTTCCAGGACGACAACGCCAGCTGTCATGTTCCGAGGTCCACCATGGATTGGTATGGTGACAATGGGGTTAACCGAGGGGACTGGCTTGTCCAGGTCTGAACCCTATCGAGAAACTCTGGGACGAGTTGGTTTGCCTAATTAAGGGGTGCAACAACCATCCTAAATCGGTGAAGGAACTTACATGTCTTCTCCAAGCCGAATGGAAGAAAATACCACTATCCGTCATACAAGGACTTGTGGAAAGCATGCCCCGGAGGGTTGAGGCTGTAATTGTCTCTCGTGGAGGCTCTACCAATTATTGAATATGAATAAATATTGTTTTTCTTTTCTATCACAGGTGTCCAAATACTTATTTGTAGATAGTGTAGAAAATAAAAGAAACATGGTTTACAAGAGCAATTTCATGTAAAATTTTGCACACTGCATCATAATAAGTATTTAAGTCTTTATCCATTTTTATATAATCGAAGCTTGTAACTTTTATTATCAGCTGTGATAAAAAAAATCAGATTTCCATCTAATTAAAAATAATTCCGAGGCACAAAAAAAAAATATATCTTTGTCTAGTGTTGAAACGTTTTGATATTTTCGGAATTTCCCCTTCATATTTAAATTTAAAAAAATATTATAATCGCATTTCTTATAATTTTACATTTTAAATGTTTTTCTTACAAGGATTAGAAATACAATCACTAAATCACACCGTGCTATTTGTTATAAAAAGTTCTTCATTACGAATAACTTTAAGGTCGTATTTCCATTTCTAGAGATACCAGAGCAATTTGATTCTGACTTGTATTGAAGAATCTAATCATATCAAAACTTCAAATTTGAGTCAACAACATTAAAATATAGGATCGCAAACAGGTCACTTTTAGTGCTAAGAAATCTACATTTGTGTGACCTTGAACTTAAAGTTCATGTTCACACAGATGTGGTGTAAATGTAAATGTGTGTGTGAATAATTAACAAAATATCTATATATATATATAAAACACTAACGTACGTGGACTCGAAATCGACGTTATTTGTGTATCGCCGAATGGCAACAATCAACGTAAATAAAATAACCCAGATAGTTTGAATTCTTGCTGTTTTCAAATAGCCGAGGTCAATTTCTATGCTAAATAAGGAAATAAATTGTAATATTTATGTTTGAACTGACTTTTTATTTCTTCCGTTGATGTAAAAGTACTTTAAACGTAATTTTGCTACCCGGTATCTGGCCACGTCAGAATTAATGTTTACTTTTTTAATTTGATTTAGAATTCCGTGTTTGGGTATTTGAGTTGACTGTGAGATGTTGCGGACATATTTGAGGATTCCCAAGTATTATAAATGTGTGTTGCTTTTGTTAATAAATCATTATTGTCTTTGTCAATATCGTTGAAAAGTCTTTTGTCGCATTATTCTATATATCGCAATGTATTCAGGAAGTCGAAATTCAACACGTTTGAATAGATACGTACGTGGTTTTTTTTCCAGAATTTTACATTTTTTCAAGGATAGGAATTTTATTTTTGTTTGCATTAATGTGTTACGGTATATTACCTATTCCAGAAATATTATTTAGGAGTTAGATTTTAATGATATGTCTATTTCCTGCAAAATATCACTAGACATGGGCAATTTTATAGCGGTATATGTATATTTCGACCCACTTTCCTTAAATATTTGATTGAATACGCAATGATTTAAAGAATTGTTTCATAAAAATAAATAAAATATACAAATCAAAACATGTTTAAATAAGGTGTGTAAAAAAGTTTAAAAAAAGTACTGTTACACACCGCCGAGCGCTAGCCGGCGCAGCCCGGCTAGTAGCTAATATTCTGCGATTGCTTATCACTGGATGTGACCATTTTTTATCCATTTACAGTGGACACGCGTTTTACGAACTCGTGGGTACCGAATAAAATGTTCGTAAAAGCGAAAGTTCGTAAATGAATGGGAATGGGATTTGAAAAAATAAAAAATGCAACTTGCATCGATCTTTATTCATTAGCGATTCCAAAAAAATCATCTATCTTCATTAGCTTCATGATAGCACATCAGTTAACGTACGATTCCATAGAGTTTATGCTGTTAACCATCTCAAAATTGTCATCTGTTTCTATGAACCGACATAGTCCTGACAGCCATTCTGTGATTTCCTTGATAGTTGACCGTGGGAAGACCTCTGCGCATTTTTCTTCATCGCATTATTCATCGGGTTTTCAGTTCAACACCTGATTCATGATTTCATCATCCGATATCTCCTCTGTACATGCTTGAACATTCTCGTTCAATCACTTCTTCTCGTTCACCACTTACTTCTAACGAATTTTGACCTTCTTGACTAAAAGAATCATTCCGAATGATTATTTTCTTAGGAAAAGAGTAATAAAGATTTCTCAAGTGATTCTATTCTTCGGAAAGGAGTAATAGAATCCTTCTAAAGACTGAAAAATACATGAATTCTTTCAACAAATAGATGTAGTCATAAGTCATTGCAATATATCAATGGAAATTCTAAACAAAAGAATATAAACTGTAAAGTATCTAGGTGTGACAAAAATGTGAAATTAAAAAAATAATAAAGCGACAGAATATATAGAGCAAATTATTCACTATGAATTTTGAAGAATTGGGTTTGTACATGCCTACCTCACCATTAAATTGTTATTTATTTTACTTTTTAGCAATCAATTTCAGAGACATCCATTAAAAATAAGAAACACCGCTCTACATACTACATTGTTCTTAATTATGGTCAGTCAATATACATTGCATTTTTTCAAGTCATGCCATTTTCTTATGAGAAAAATTAGTCAGCGCTTTCTAGTCAATGGTTATGTTTTATTTTCAGTGTCGACACAAGCTATAAGAGCACAAGAGAGACGTTATGAAAAACAGTTGGAAACAAAGCGGTACTAAATCAAGTATAGATGAAGCATATCAAATACGTCTCGTTGTCTGGATTAAAATGCCTAACTCATTAAAATTTTCTCGAATCTCAAATTTAACCTATGATCGAATTGCTGATCCGATGAATACCATTTCTATGTATGGAACAATGAATATCGTATTACCGATTTATAATGTCATTTAGTGAATAAAAGCTTAGGACATTTGGATTCCAGTTTTAAATGTTCTTTTGAGATCCACATTGGGTTACTTCAACTGCATTGCGGTTGCATTGTGCATTCTTTCAATAGCCGGTAAGTACGTATTGCATACCCCTTCAATTTTAAACAAATACAGACTTACAAAAGTCAATGGAACAGTTGACACACGTGTGACTAATTCTATTTCTGTATGCTTCGCATTTTTTTATTGAATTGTTTTCACGTAACGTTTTTAAATAGTAAATTTCTTATATTGCGTTTGCATTACTTGTGATCTTTCAATAGAGGTAAGTACACATTGTAAAATTCTTCAGTTACAATCAAATGCAGATTTAAGATAGTCAAGGGATCAGTTGCCATGTGTGACTCGAATTCTATCTCTGAATGCCTTAAGGGAAAGTGACCGATTATTATTCCTGTATCTTTACCATACGGTGTTATCATCTATTGGAAGTGTCATGAACTATTAACTAATGAGTCTGTAGAGTTATTGTAAGCATAACCTCTCCCATTGCATGCCTACCCTTGCTTCAGTAACAACCTTTTGTTGCACATCGCTTTTAAAAGTTTGGAAAACTTCTTTTTGACTGATCTTTAAACGTATAAGGTAATAAGTTGTTAAGTTAATTGAAAAGTTTTGACAGAAATAAATAAGTTTCATGCTAAATAGGTTTATTGTCACGCTTGCTTTTCGTTGTCATTGTGAATGTACAATATCATATTAAGGAAGCTTATTGTCTCATATTGGGCAACCTATTCCCAAACAGCTAATTCGAGATTTTTTTTAAATTGGGTTTTTTTTTGCGTATATTTGCGATGTATTTTGCCAAAAAAAAAAGCCTTCAGTGTTGCAAATCAAAAAGATGAAAACTAAATTTTCATTAGACAGTCACCAACGAAATGTTTAAAAAGGTATACCATATAAGGTTATTTTCCCCTATATTATTATTAGTTTTCATATCACGTATTTAAAGAGAAAAGTTATTAGTGCATTATGGTTACATAGTATGCGATCTTTCAATTGCGGGCTAGTACGTGTTTATACTCCATCATTTCCAATCAAATACAAATTCAGCTCAAAGGTAATTTGGTTATTTTTATTCACGTCGTACTACAGCAAGACAACGGGCTATTGACTTCGTTCCGGGATAAAGACCATAAGGGAAAGATTCGAGGACAACCCCTCGTAATTTTGAATCAGGTGAAAGGAACTGGCACATGTCTTACTCAAATGAAGTATTTGCATGTGCGAGGATTTTGCTTACAAATGACCTTTTCTAGTATTTCTAAGTTTAAAAATCCTTAAATACTGCGTTTAAACTTTCAAAATAATTTTGAAATTATCATAAAATCAATTTTAATTTTGTTGGAAACGAAACAAAGTCACGTGATCCGAAAACAGGCAGCCATTGGATGTGACGTCATTGCGCATAGCTGAGCTTTTGTTTACATCTCTCATCTATGCTCCCTGTACACTCGCAATTGCTCTTGTATGAAATCAACACGTGTCTATATTGATTCGCAAATTTATTTCATAAGCAGCAGTAAATAAGATAGTAACTGTTTATAAAAAGTACTTCACGAACCAACAAATCACTAGTTCAAATACTGTTTACAAAAGAGCAATCATGAAAAATAAACACGTGAAAGGTTCAACTATTAATTTAAAATATTATACAGAACAGAAATATTCGAAGAGTTTTGGAAAAGGTTTTAGAAATGCATAAAGCCCTTTTACACTAAGTATCATTACTGAACTTGTCCAAATTATAAACATTTTGCCAAATGCAACAATCAAGATGGAAGCAAATTAATTCTGTATTAATTCTGATTAAGCGAAAATGTAAACAACCACAGAGAAGTAGCATACAGAGGGTTCACTGCCATAGGAAGCAATGGACTTATTAATAACATGGGAAATCGCATAGACGCTGGCGCCCCCAGCGGGGAGCCGGACCCTACTATAGTGTCGGATCTAGACCTCGTTTCCATAACAACCAAACTAGGTTTCCATAACAACCGAACTAGGTTTCCACAGCAACTATCTCAGGCTATTTTATTTTTTCGAAACCCAATTTGCATTTTTGTTTAAAAGCTAAATATTCTTTAAATATTTTTTAACATAAATGCTTCAAAATAGCACTTTTTTTATGTCTTCTGAACTTAAAAAAAACCTTTATTTATGAAATCTTGCCAATGTATGAACTTTTTTCTTTCATTTTAGTTTATTCTTTTATGTGAAAGCTTCTTTTAAAAAAATATTCCAAAACATGTCTTATTTGGAAAATTGTTGATTTCTGTTGATAGTCTGAAATATTATTTGAACGAAAAAGTACATATTAATTTTTTATTAACTTAATCAGGTACATTATTTATTTTTGAACAAATTGTACAATTTGAAAAAGAAATAGAAAAGAAGTAACGTTTCTGTAGAAGTCTCGTCGAAGCTCATTTAGTAGTAAGTCAATCACACACACGACCAAGTGATAGTGGACTGTATGAATTTTATTGTTGAATCATGAATTCATTTACCAATACACAGTTCTTCCCTGTCAAGAATATAACACAGAAGGGTATTGAACCCCAAGGCAAAATCTCTCACGCTGCTGTCTCCCCACACACTCAGAATAAGAATACAAAAGTTAGAAGTTGGCGCCTAAAAAATTAAGGTATTACCTGACCGTGTTCTGAATGTAAAGAAAGAACATTGTTCAGCCACTGTTAATAGCTTATTCATATTTTTGTGTGATCCATCTAGAACAATTTAGAATAGCAAACGATCAGTAAAATACACAAGATATGAAGAAATGAAATACTTTGGTAAAATAAGCAACTTAACAAGAATCTTCATTTGCCTTCCAAAGAGTAAAATTCATTGTTTAGCATTCATAAACAAGCTAACTCAACGTAATTCACCATTTAGAGTAGCAAATGAATGGATAATATTCTAATTTTATTCATTATTGGAGCTAAATTACACATTTTTTCACTATTTAGTATAGCAAAATAAACAATAAAATACACAACAGGATACGACAATTTTTCTTGTTAAAATTTTGTTACTATTTTTGTTATTAATTATTATTGAGATTATTAAAATCAAACTTTTAAATTTAATTTTCTTTTCTGTATTAAGTTCACAGTGAGTATCACACAAGAGCATTCCAATTTTGCAAAAATATCTTTATCAATGTTGACATAAAACCGGTTATATTTCAGAAAACGGTAAATTTTAATAACACAAAAACAGAATGTAAAAAAGAAAAATCAACTAATACACAAAATGCTTAATGAATAGAGCACAATGGTACAAAATTCTGACTACGACGTGCTTCTTAAATTTAAAAACGATTGATTTTTATTAAATAAAAAATGTACAAACTAACACTGAAAGATATGTAAAAATTAGTTATCTTGGGTGGAACAGTCTTAAAATTAAATAGAACGATATCCTTTTTTTCTTCCTTCAATTGGGTTTTAAAGTAAGTGTTATTAATTTTACTTGATTGTAAAACGATTTTAAAAATGGCACATAATTGACATTAGTAGTTTCTTAGTTAAGATTACATTTTATGAAAAACAAAAGCAATTTACCTTTCAACGCTTTTTATTGACGGGAAACTTGAACAACGGCTTTTCTATTGATGATGGTATAGTATTTTTAATTAACATCGCACTCACTCTGCGTATTGGAGCAACACAACTAGATATATGTGAAAGTTGGGGATCAACCTTTTCTGTTGATGAATAGTACAGTTTTTAAATAATAATTAAAATGATGCAAAAAATATTCAGCTGTATGACGCTTCAAGAAGTCTGCCGATTAGAAAATAGAAAATGGCTTCCGCTCTGGCTCTGATTGAAACATTTTAAACTCCGCCCACAATTAGGGACTGGCTTCCCCACTGGAGCGCTATACGTCATGGCTTCAGTGAACCCTCTGTATACTACTTCTCTGTGTAAACAACCATAGCAATGCCGGCGCAATGGGTAACTATGCGCTGTGACGTCACAGAGCAGCCATTACGAAATTCCTGTTTTTTCCGCCAATACCGGAAAAGAAATTTAAAAATTAATATCTCGGGGAATAGTTTTCCAATTTCAATAATATATACGTCATTTTTCATGGATTTTCATCCTCTAATATAATAAAATTGAAACAAAAAATGTGAAAATACCTCATTCTAACATGGCATTTTACCTTTACCTTCTGGTGGTTACTTCGACGTGATATCTCGTCATTAGCGAAACTAAGATCTTGATAAACGTGATATCTCGTCAGTATAAGAACTAAAAAGATCTTGATGTACGTTACTTCTTGTCATTAGAAGAAAAAACTAACCAGATCTTAATCACGTTATCATTAAAAAATAGGAAATATGTTAATGACCAGATATATCGTCGTTATAAAACATGTTCAGATATTACAGGACAAGATATCTCGTCAAAACCTTTGGTACTGCCACATTCTATGCCTCGTCTGGAGGCAAAGCTCTTGGCAAGATATTTGGAGCACTTTAAGTAGAGAGTTAAGGCATGTAAAGACAATCCATCTTTATTACGGTTATACTGGATGTTATGGTCACCACGGTAAGTTTTCAATTTTCCACCTTTATTAATTTCCGTAAAAGCTTATTATTTTCCATTGTAAAAAAAAAGAAGATATTTTTGAATGAAAAGAGGATCCCCAAAGTTGTCTTCTGAAAAAAAGCCTGCGCTTTACAGAACAAACATTTTAAAGTAGAATACGTCTTACTTTTCGAAACCGGGGTACGACGCTTAAGTTTTTAGTGTCACAAAGAAAGGTAAACACAAAAAATTTAATAACTTGAAAAATATATATTTTTTCAATAGCTGGCACTGGACACAATCCTTTGCCACTACAAGGCCGGAAGTGATGGTCACTTCTTCCAATGGCGGGCACTAAGGACTTGTCCTTGGCCACTACAAAGCCGGAAGTGATGGTCACTTATGAAGGGGCACCCAGTGGGTGAACCACCATTGCCTCTAACAAAGGACAGCACAATTTACATCCATGCCCTGATACCGGATTCAAACCAGAAACCTTCCGATCCACAGGCCAACACCTTGACCACTAGACCGGTTGGTCGGCGACTTAAAAAACTAACTTGAAAAATATAATTGATACATAAATGAAGGATATCGCGTTCAAAAGAGAATTAAACGAAGAATGCTATAAATGGCTCAATGATCTTGCGCTGTCATAGGATGATGCAATCGCAACGCAAAATTAAGTCACGACAATGCGCACTGTCGCTCAAATTTATTTAGTCTAGCTCCGACCTCCTTTGTACGAGCACGACAAAGGAGGTCGGATACAGGTGACATTTGTTTCGTCTCTTTACGCTTTGTAAATAATAATGGAAATAAAATTTCAAATATATAATACTTGCTCGGATAACAAACATCAAAGTGTGGAGATTTCACAAAAATTTCAAATGTCCAAATACATACGTATTAAACACCAGAACAATTGCAGAAAAGGTCAATAAGAAGAAACATCGAGAGATGGGTAATCCATGAAGATCTGGACATCCGGTGCTGAGTGTCGCCGGGAACAAAGGAAGTTCTTGAATGTATATGCTTCGCGCACCTTCAGGTGAACAAATGCCTGATACGGGTGCCACAACAACTCAGTTCGACGCAAATACCATACCTGGAAAAATTACAGTTTTAATAGAATGATGAAGTTCAACCCATGGCGGTCGGTAATGAGCCACATAGGGTGGTCACAAGGTATATGGGGAAAAAAATTTTCCGCCCAATCTTCCATAGCACCCCCCCCCCCTCTAAAATTTGCCAATAGGCTAGAAACTGTGATTGGCAAAGTTTCAGCATAACATGACAATATTAACCCGTGCCTCATTGAGGTTAAAGTTAAGAAAAACAGCGATTTTAAGCAAAAAATCGTAGTTTTTACGCTTTAAAATCGAAACTATTCGTCCTAGAAACCTGGTACTTGTATAATTTCATAGGAAATTTTACTGACTTGAAGTTTGATATCATCCGCTTTTTTGCTAAAACGGATAGAATGGTATTTAGCATTTTACAGGTAAGGTCGTAGTGGATATCCTCAAAATTGAATTTTTATACAAAGCCCCTAAAAACATTACAATATTCAATTACATCTGCTTTCCAGATTTTGCTTTAGTATTTTTTATTTTGTACATTAAAAAGGCTTTAGTTAGAGGTATTTTTAAAAATAAATACAACAACATTCAAATTCAAAATGAAGGAATTAAGGGTAAAGAAGAGGAAGCAAGGAGTAAAAATGACAACAAATAGTGTTTAAATGTATTTTATTAATTATATAGTTGAATTATACAGCATTATATTATTATTATTTAAATATACAAATTAACTGGTAATTATAAATTAAGGTGGTAATGTCTAAGATATTGTAGCTTTTGAAGAGTCCGGAAAAATTTGTCTACATTCAGATACTGCTTGTAAAAGGATCTGCCGTAGTTCTTCGTCTTTCGTCAAAGAGGTATTAAAGTCTTTAATTAATTTTACTTCTCTACCAGCAGTATCATTAAAACCCTTAAACCGTTTACTATTTTTTTAGCTTTTAAATAATGTTGATTTTCACACCATACATCGGGATCAGTATTTAAAAAATCTGTTTCGATTTCAAATCTCTTAAAAAAATTTAGAATTCAAGCAGAAACAAAATAATTATTTTCTTTGTCCAATAATTGAGCAACTTGTGGGAGATTGAGTTTTGGTTTTACATCCCCATCATCTTCATCATTTTCTACTTCGGACCTTAATTTTTCAACCATGCTTGTTTTGGCATTTTTTCCCGAAGTATCATCGAAAAATGAAAATGCAACTTGCTTCGAGTTCAGATACCACAGATGGTTTACTATTTTAGACAGGGCCTTGTCTGCAACCTCTTTATCAATTTTCCTGTAGCTAACTAAAGATTTTAATAATTGTAAGTCTAGGTTGGGGGCCAAAGTGGGTTTGTGGGCATTGAACAATGCTCTTACATAAATATTGATCGTAAATAAACAAATATCTGCAATACCTTTTCTCTCTAAATCAGTTAACGAAAATTGATCCCTGAAAATATGCATTTCAAGAGAATAAATGGCAATTGTCATCCATCTGGCGTGATGAATAGCACCAGGTACTCTAAAAGTAATGTCTTTTTGAGGAAGACGCCCTAAATGAATAAAGCAAAGGTGGATGAATTCTTTATAATCCTCTCTGGGCTGTCGATTTTTTAATTGTTCATAAAGAAAACTTGAAATTTGGTCTGGATAGCTTATTTTATTTCTAATATTTCCATATTCTATACCTGTTTGTATTTCCTGTCTAGCAGTCTGGAATTTTCAAAAACATCTGGCTGAGGACCAGTGGATGTGCCCATTTTGCAATTAAAAACTGCTTTGTAAGCAACTTCTAAAACATGGTGGCGACATGCTAAATTCAGAAAGTTTTTCTCTAATAACTACTCTAGCAAAACGCAGGTTCCCCTAAGCCGACCAGTATTTACTGTCGTTGTATTAAAACACAATGCCTGGATTTCCCAACCTCCCACTCCAATGCTCAAATGCTGATAATACAGTTTTTACCTGAATTATCCTCGTACTATTTTCAAGGATTGGAACACCTATCAACTGTTCTTCATCGCCACATATAATCAAAATCGCTATCCGATCCACATTTTCTTCACTCAACAAATCTGGAAGCAATTTCCCATCTCAGTGCACAACACCTCCCTATAAATCGGAATTTCTAAATCTATTTTTGATGAGATCAGTTACGGAGTCGTATGACACTTCTACCTAAAATTAAATTCTGTGGGTCATGACCTAATGTCTGAAAAATGCCAAATACACTCACAAGTTGTATCTGAAGTACTTTAAAAAGTTGTATCTGAATATAGGCACATTTTTCAAGACTCTTTAAAAGCTACAACATCTAAGACATTACCATCTTAATTTGTAATTACCACCTAATTTGTATATTTAAATATAATAATAATGTAATGATGTATAATTCAACAATATAATTAGTAAATACATTTGAACACTATTTGTTGTCATTTTTGCTCATTGCTTCCTCTTCTCTAACCCTAATTCCTTCATTTTGAATTTGAATGTTGTTGTATTTATTTTTGAAAATACCTGTAACAAAAGCCTTTTTAATGTACAAAATGAAAATTACAAAAGCAAAATCTGGAAAGCAGATGTAATTGAATATTGTAATAATTTTAGGGCTTTGCATAAAAATTCACTTTTGAGGATATCCACTACGATCTTACATGAAAAATGCTAAATACCATTCTATAAGTTTTAGCAAAAAAAGTGGATGTGATCAAACTTCAAGTCAATAAAATGTCCTATAAAATAAGACAAGAACCAGGTTTCTAGGACGAATAATTTCAATTTTAAAGCGTAAAAACTACCATTTTTTGCTAAAAATCGCTGTTTTCCTTAACTTTAACCTCAATGAGGCACGGGTTAATATTATCAGAATGAGCTAAAACTTTGCCAATCACATTTTGGCAACTTTTAAGGGGTGCCACGGTAGAAATTCGAAAATTAATTTTTGTGACCACCCTAGAGCCACAACCTTCAACATCAACAGCGAGTACACCAGTTGTGATATGCACTACCCTACAATAATTGACTTGACTGGAAGATGTGATGGTATAAGGGATAGAATACATGCTTTAATAGGCGGATGGTCCTCTACGTGCTGCAATTACACTAGCAACCCTTCTGGGCATACTTTCAACAAGGTTTTGATACACAGCTATGGCTTTTTGTGCCCCTTCCT
Organism: Metellina segmentata; assembly: GCA_947359465.1. Classification (NCBI taxonomy): domain Eukaryota; kingdom Metazoa; phylum Arthropoda; class Arachnida; order Araneae; family Tetragnathidae; genus Metellina; species Metellina segmentata. Next base: position 97,382,132 of record OX375881.1, read on the forward strand.
GTTGAAGAATGTCGCCAGCTCAGCTGTAGGTTGCGGATGTGGTTCCCTGGTCCGTAAGCGTCGCTCTAACTCGTCCCACAAATATTCCATAGGGTTTAGGTCGGGACTCTGAGCAGGCCAGGGAAGACGTTTTACATCCATATATTGGTACCACTGCTTGGCAGAGGCTGCAACATGACACGAAGCGTTAAAATCCTGGAAGTAACATTCGTCTATTCCATAAAATTTGCCAGAGCGTAGGAAGAACCTGATTGTCGAAAATGTTCAGGTAAGCGTCGGCGTTCAATTGACCAGGAACACCATGCAAAGGTCCCAGGCTATACCACGAAAAACAACCCCAAACAAGTTGTCGGATTTTATGCAAATCCGCTTGCGTCCGGTCCATTATTGTAGGGTAGTGTATGTGGGGAAGGATAAACATTTTATGAGTAAAATTTTAAAATAGTGTAGTGCTAATTGCTTTCACTCCCATTCTCCATATGGCCTCACTGACGTATTCTACTCCTTATTCCTAGCTGTCGTGTCCCTAAACAGACCCTTTCGGGATTTTTTTAAAACATTTTTTGAGCCCTTTCATGTCAAGTGAGTATTATGGTAGCGATGCCCCCTTATTTTGGGGCCTGTCTGACACACCACACCACATAATAAAGTTTTTTTCTATAAATTTCAGAATTATGTCGATGTCAGATTACTCAATGTCGATGCCCCAACGAACAAGTGGAGAAATGTATCAACTTTTGCAACACCTGTGAAAATACAGGCGTTTGTGTGCCTGTGTGTATTCCAGGATGCAATTGTAAGCCAGGGTATCTGCGTAATCTTGAAGGATTGTGTATTCCTCAACAAATGTGTGGTCGTAAGTATCGAGTACAAATGCAGCTCCTCGTTAATACTTTAGTGTAGATTTTAGAGCACATCTTAAACTTCAATAACAATGAGAATGTGAATCATAACTAAAGCTAAGTTGTGTTTGGTCACCAGAAAATTGTGAAACTTCGAATAAGGTGTTGCATAACATAAAAAAAAATTTAAAAAAAATAATAAAAACACAATTTCGCGTCCGTCTTCAAAGGTTGATTAGGGGGGGGTAGCACAGTTGGAAGAGTAACAGATTAGCAACCGGAGTGTTGTGAGTTGTAATCCAACCAAAGGCCGTAGTGTACAAAAGCAGCTGGCGCAAGTTAAATCTGTCGTGGCCTCAAATGTCTTTTAATATTGGTACACGGTTACACTTAAATATGAACGAAACATTATTAGTGAAATTTAATTTCTGAGATGTGACCAATAGCTTATGACAAAATTTAATTAATTATATTATTATTAAGATGACACAGAATCATGTGAATAATTATATAGTGTTTTTATATTTACAACAAAGTGTCTGGTTTATTATTAAACACATGAAATTGAATACATTCCAAGAGCAAAAGAAATAATACTTTTCATAAGAGCAATATAATTTTAGAATTCTACGTTTTTTACATTTTTTTTATTTTAAAATTTGTTTTACTTTTGTAAATTTTAATAATTTTCAACCCTTTTTCCATTTTTCCTCTTAATTTTTGATTTTGTGTTTGCATGCATTATTGTTTTTTTCACCATCTTTTACCTCACCCATCATGAGATGCAGGGAAAAATCAATATGAATTTATATGATTTTGATTGTTTTATAATTAACTATGCTACCAAATATTTCTCCTATTCACATGGTTATTAAAAACTTAAAAATAATCACAGAAGTTTCAAATCCGTACTCTACTTATGAAAAAAGGCAATAGCATTTTAACAGGGTAGTCATGAAGTACGCTCCCCCATGAGCCTTTTGCAAACGTAATTTCAGTGAATCGTTATCGTAATTAGTGATTTCAATGTATACGTTCGAAAATTGCATAAATAACAAAATTAAATCGAGCTCTTTTGGTTACGGATACAGTAAACGAATTTCAAAATTTTCGAATCCCAGCACTCATTTTTTTATTGTTATGGAATAGGAACAGTGAAACCCAAACCGTTAAGAGGTTCACAGTTGAAAAAAAGCTGTAGTTTTAAAATCATGCACATGATTTGTGGTGAATTTAGCCACAACAAATTTTACATGGAATACATTTATTTAATTAACAGTGCAGCCTATCTTCGAATCACTTTTTGGTAGGCAAAATCGTATTTCACGCATATAGATAAATTGGTGACTGAGGATGCAATTATGGTCTCGTTTCAAAACCATGCACATGACGTGTGGTTAATTTAGCAATCACAACAAAAATTTACATCCAATACTTTTATTTAAATAACAGTACAACCTATCTGTACTGGTTGTTATACCCAATTTTTATCTGGATACGAATATCCAGTTTTGAGCACAGGTTCGATCGGAATAAGTGGAGTTCTCAATCGGTATCGGGTAGAAATACGGACATAACTTTATATATGCTGACCGCCAGGTTAAAGTAAGGCATCGGGATATGCAGGTTCCTTCTTTTGGAATCAGGTGGTTCTTCCCTTCTGGAATCTAGAGATTTCTACAGTTGGTGAAAGACACAATAAAGGCAGCCGGATTCTGGTTGGTAATTCGTTTATTGTTCATTCATTTCGTCGATGTAGAGTTACCATATTTTTGGAAATAGCTGGCCACAACCAAAAAGCCTCCGTCTCCTCTTTTTTTTTTTTTTTTAGCGTTGGCGTTTTTCTATCATTCTCCCCGTTTGGACCTTCCCCTAATATTCTGGGGATTCTGGGTGCTACGCTCCGACATTGCCAGGGGGTCAATCCTTCTATTGGCTGAGTTACATTGCGCCACTTCAGATATCAACCCCATTGGGTGAAGGGTAAAAGCGCACCCGTTCCAATTTCTCGGAATCGAGAGGTGATGAATTTGGTTTTTTGTCAAGTTCAGGGATCTGTTAGGGGACTGGACATCGAAACAAATAGCTTGCAGGTTGTGTTTCCCTGCTTTTAGGGCAAAACAATACTTGAAGTGACTGTCATATCACTCTGTCTTTATCGTGAAGCACTTTTTGGAATGCTCCATCTTTCACATATTGCTAACTTGGTAACTGGAAGATGCGATTATGACCACGCACACTTTGAAAAAAATGCTGCTTCTGACAAATACCAGATGGCACTCGTAACAATCCTTAAACGCTTTGATATAGTGCCCACGGTGAACAAGTTGAACTGAAAATGCGATGCCAATCACTTGCAACAACGGTCACCATCTTCAATTCCCTTCACGGCTTCGATCTTCGTTGTCACTCAGCTTTAACCATTCCATTAAACCACCATCCATCGCATAACCTCACATACTGAAATACACACGAGATCTTAATACAGCTCTCCTGCTATTTAAAAAACGTCAACTATAGTTGATATAGCCTCTTTCGATTTCAGTCACTGCTAAATTCTGGACGTTGTATTGCGGTTGACTTAGTTACCACTACAAAAATAGTGTAGACCGTCGGCTGATAAGTGAAACACAAAGTAAATCATTTTCAAGATTTGAGGATTTTTAAGCTTTTTTAGATCAGAACGTGGTGATTTTTAGACAGAAGTTCAGTAAATTCTTCTTTCTTTGCATGACCTGTTCCAGTGCCGCTAAGTGAGGCAAGTAAAGCTAAGATGAAGGCAAAGTCGAAGGCGCCAGCATAGGAGGAACGAATCCTGGTCTGCTTCTGTCTCTGAAGGCAAGATTCATAATGAGTATGCTTGAATCAACAGCAAACTGACAGTGTGGAAGACTTTGTACAGTGTAAACATCCGTCAAATATAAGTCAAGTTTTCATACTATATCTGTAATCTCAATTCTGATGATCCAGAATGTTTATTTTTGGAGTTGTTTTCTTACAGTACCTGTGCAAAATGCAATAAAGTTATAAAAACTGTTCCTATTGTTTTCTATTCATGCTTTTAAACATTATTTCTAATAACCGGCCAGTTGAACTTAAATAACAAGGGTGGATTTATGAAACATTTTACTTTACCCTGATGTGCAACAAACAGTGGATTCACTTTGCACCGCACATAAATAATACACAATCTATGGCCAGATGAATTATAAAAGAAGAGTGAACAATGGTAACCTTTTCACATGTTCCCAGGATCGTGTGACCAAATTTAGTAGTAAAGCGAACCTTAGACTATTTTCATCTGCCGGGAGGAAATAAACATTCATCATCTGATTGGTCCGCGAGACATAGTAGTGAAAGGGATTTTTGGTGCCATTCTTTTGGATTTCGTACATCTACCCTGTCTGCTAGCTCAGGTGTTGCCTCGTCATCTGACCATGGTTCAAAATTATGTGGTGTCCTCGGATGCTCCCCGTTAAGATTGATCACAGACCGTGGTCGATACCCTGTTGTGTTGCGCTAGTGCGGTGTTAAGGGGGTCCGGGACACATCGAAATTTTTTTTTATTAATTAATTTAAAATTTTGAATTTTTTGTACTGATTACCCGTCTAACTCATAAGCGAAATCACAATACAAAATTTTTCCAAAAGTTTTTTTTTTTTTTAATTATAATTTTTTGAAAAAAAGAGGGGTCAATTTAAATTGCTAAAACTCAAAATATTCTTGATAAATTTTCAAAATTCTTGCAGTAAATTATTCACAAATTTATAAACTTTAATTTTGATACAGCAATTTAAAAAATATTAGTTTAATAAAAAAATAAGAAATATTTGAACGAAAATTTTAAGGTACTTTTTTTTTTAAGTCATATTTTTAAAAGTAAATATTTGTTTCCAATTTGCTGAATCAAAATTAAAGTATAATGTTTGAAAAAGATATATATTCCAAATTTCAACCCTTAAACTTTATCGGTTTTCGACTTATAGCAATTTGAATACAGGAAATTTTGAAAAAATGTATCATGGAAAAAAACGCATTTAAAGTTTTAGACAGATCTTGTTGCCATGGCAACAACTGTCAAGAGTGTTAGATTTTCAAAACAACGCACCACAAAAATTATTATATCTCTAGTTCTAATTAAGATAGAAACATGATTTAGACGTTATTTTAAGCAGAAAAACACAGAGAATTTCTTAAAATAATATAAAAAAATTTCGAAAATTTGACGATTTATGTGTCTTGGACCCCTTTAATTAAAATAAAAAATACCATATCCACTGTAGTGCAATTGATCTCGGTTGTACTCGGGACATTTCCCTGTACTTTCATAAGATCTGTTTTAACCCTCGAAACCAGACCGGCACGAAAGTAATATGATAAACGCTGCTTTCAATGATTTTTTGACGTAAATACCATTTTTAAATCTGAATAGTACTGAGGTGCATTCGCATTAAAAATCTAACGTCTCAAATATTTTGTAGTATTCAGAATCATGTGATCATCGACCTTCTAATGAAATAAACGGATCACGAGCCCGCAGCTTCATGTTTCTTCTTCCAGTTGCTCGGTTTAGAGATCTTGTGGGTAAAAGCAAGAATCTTACACTACAGATTAGTTGAATTGATTATCCACCTTGATCATAAACACTAGTCTGCTATTCGACTGCGAATAGGCTAAGTCTCTTCGTAACTTCGCGTGATTTACCTTTCACAGATTTTGCAACAATGACTGCAGTGCGATAATAACCAAGTAAATTTGTCTCGGTTAATAAGGTCACTTGGTTAATCGGAACTTGGATAGTTAAGGAATCTTGCTCCGAGACCGAGAGTTGGTTTTGATGATCTACGTCGTATGAAGTACCTTTCACAGATTTTGCAACAATGACTGCAGTGCGATGATAATCAAGTAAATTTGTCTCGGTTAATAAGGTCACTTGGTTAATCGGAACTTGGATAATTAAGGAATCTTGCTCCGAGACCGAGAGTTGGTTTTGATGATCTACGTCGTATGAAGTACCTTTCACAGATTTTGCAACAATGACTGCAGTGCGATGATAATCAAGTAAATTTGTCTCGGTTAATAAGGTCACTTGGTTAATCGGAACTTGGATAATCAAGGAATCTTGCTACGAGACCGAGAGTTGGTTTTGATGATATACGTCGTATGAAGTACCTTTCACAGATTTTGCAACAATGACTGCAGTGCGATGATAATCAAGTAAATTTGTCTCGGTTAATAAGGTCACTTGGTTAATCGGAACTTGGATAATTAAGGAATCTTGCTCCAAGACCGAGAGTTGGTTTTGATGATCTACGTCGTATGAAGTACCTTTCACAGATTTTGCAACAATGACTGCAGTGCGATGATAATCAAGTAAATTTGTCTCGGTTAATAAGGTCACTTGGTTAATCGGAACTTGGATAATCAAGGAATCTTGCTCCGAGACCGAGAGTTGGTTTTGATGATCTCCGTCGTTTGAAGTTAAGTAAAAAACTTGATTAATACCGATCCAATGTTCCGTTTTAAAATGTATTTTATAAATTTAAAGGATCCCATTACGTAGATTACAAAAACATTACCCTACAATAATGGACCGGACGCCAGTCGATTTGCATAAAATCCGACTACTTTTTTGGGGTTGTTTTTCGTGGTATGGCCTGTGACCTTTGCATGTTGTTCCTAGTCAATTGAACGCCGACGACAACATGAAAATTTTGGACAATCGGGTTCTTCCTATACTCTGGCAGTTTTATGGAATGGACGAATGTTACTTCCAGGACCACAACGCCCCATGTCATGTTGCAGCCTCTGTCAAGCATTGCTATCGAGATATGGATGTAAAACATCTTCCCTGGCCTGATCCTGGTTGAATAAGTTGTTCTAAAGATATCAATTTGTGATTATTTCTTATCTCTTGATCTCGTACAGTTGCCACAACTTACAACTAAAAAGTGCACAAAATTTAGAAATGCGAAGTTAATTGTAAGCAAAAGAAACAGAAAATATCTTTGTTCTAGTGATAATCTCTTGTATAATATCTAGGATCAATCAACACAAGTTTCCGTTTCGTACCCGTTCGTTGAAAAAAATTGTCTGTTCCAAATATTAAAACAACGATTATAATCACTAAGAATAAAAATAAGACTCGAAATAAGTGAAGTATCAGAGTAGATATTTCGTGAAGAAATAATTGTTGAAAAAATAATGGCTTTTTCATCAATAGTGGTAAAACATTCCAAATAATCGTAATACTCAATATACAATCCAAATTTTCCAAAATTACCAACTTATGGTTGATTTAATTATATTTACTCAGATGCTTCAGCATGAAAATGATCTAAATATGTAAACAAAGAAAAGTTTAGTATTCTTTCCCTGAAACCATCACATCTTGCTACCCGGTTCATTATTGTAGGATATTGTACATTCAACCGTTTGAACATAGCATGGATAGACAGACAGACACCAAACGTGCAAGAGACGGATTTTGCATCAGAAGAATCCAAAACGGATAGAAAACTTGAAATGGGTTGAAAATACTCGACGTACAAACACTCCATTCTTATTTATATTGTTACAGAAAGAGAAAACTAACAGAAAGAAAATGAAGAATTCCTTTTGGTGTGTAACATTGCATTGATTTAACAATTGTTTTAATATTCGGTTCCATTATTGTAGTGGTCTATTTTCCATATGTTAATATTCATGAGTGATAAGTTTGCTTATATTTATATGCTAACTTAAAGAGGCTTGCACATTTTAATTTCATTATCTCGCAACTAAGTTTTACTTGACTTGTTGGAGCTAAATTAACACATGGTGAGACGGGCCGTATGAGGCCCTCGGTTTGTGCATTCGTGACATACGTCACTGTTTAGTCTCGTAGAATTTCCAAAGGGAGATTTTCTTCAATGAAGATGAAAGATGGGGTTTCAGAGCTTAATTTCTTGTCTTGAAAATAAATATCTCAAAAATAAATTTTAAAAATGCTTTGAAATGATTTAAAAATCTTATAAATGCAATTTTACAGAAAAATCTTTAAAAATGGCTCAACAAAGGCATTTAAATCAGCTCAGGGGCTCTAGAAAACACATCTACATTCACTCACTTGATGTCTTAGTTTTGCCAAAAATAGAATCAGAAAAATCAAACCTTGTAGATTCAAAAGTCATTAGTAATTTTCTGATGATAGACTTGATTTGAATCACACACACATCATAATTTGAAATGCAAATATTTATCTTCGTAAGTGAATCGAAGAAACTATTTTAAATTCAAAATTTCAAAAGACCACAATTTTCCATTTTCGGAAAGAAAAAAAAAATTTTTAGTTTAAAAATTACTTTTACACATGTGCTATTTAAAATTCTGAAACTGATTCTGAGCTAAACAAAACTGTCTATCTTTATTGTGTTCTACCGTGCTATGAATACAAGCTTGAGTTTCGAATGGAAATCAAAGTAGATTAGAACAGAGCAAATTGATGCTGCTGCCATCTATGGTATGTATATGCAGTTAGTAGCTGGATGTAAGATGAAAAAAATGAAGCAGATAAAAATAATATATATTTTTCTTATGATAAATTTGGAAATAAAAGCACCACATCATTTTTAGTAAATAATTTGGAATTTCATGATGCTATTCTTTGTGAAAACCAAATTTCAAAAGGTTTTTATAATAAGTATTGTTAATACATCACGATCATCACATACCACATGTGAACAGACCCCAATATTAGAGTCTCAAAAGTAGTACGCATTTGATGCTTCACTAGATTTCATTAGTTAAATAAAAAGGTTCTCCTTTTGCAAGTGGGTGATTTCACTTAACATATAATCATTTAGAAACATTACTTAGATTCATGATTATTTTATAGTTTTCGAAATACTCATTCGTTTATTTTATTTCCATTTGATAAGTGTTTAAGGGAAAATTAGTTTAATATTATATTGTTGCACATCTCCTAAGACTAGCAGAGAACCTAAAGAAATCCAATACCAACAAAGGATTGGCAGTAAGATCCCGCCTGGAGAATACGATACGATAAAAATAAAGACTAAGAAAAAATTAATCATTTAAAATGTAATGAGAGCCTTAGTGCCAAGTCTATTAATAGACAAGTATCAAGACATTCTCAATTCAAAACCACATCAAGTTAATTTTTTTAACTTATCTTTCATGTTACTATTAAGTGCAAAAACGAGAATTGAATATTTATTGTAAGGAATATTTATTATATTTTAAACATATTTCTTCAATAACAGTGATGTTTCGCAAGATACGGAAAAATACAGTTCTGAAAACAAAGCAAGAAATTTGCATATTTCGGGAAAAATGGCTTCGTTTTTGCAATAAAATATTTGTTCTTTTGTTCTAAATTTGTTAACTTTTTTTTTGTTCTTTGACATTTTTCTTTTAAAGCAAACAATTTCCGATGAAACCAGACGATATAAACACAATAAAATAGATCACTTCAATATAGACACTATAAAATCAATTAAGAACGTACTGAAAAAGTAAATTTACGTAGTGAATGAAATATATTGCATACATTTAGTTATTAAATAATTTTAACACGAAGTTATTTAGTTAAATACACTCATGTCCATAAATTAAGGATAATGCCAGTTCCGGCAAATAAAGGTTCAGAAACAAAACAAACGTGATTTACTCATAAAGCCAATTTATTAAACAAAAGATGAAAAAGAACAAAAAAGATGGTGTATGTATGATACCTTTCATAAAAAACTGCGATTTTTGCTCACTGGAGCAATTACAAAAAATATAAACCTTACAAAAACTTAACATGTAATGGTTGGTATGATGTTTAATACATTGTATGTCTTTCAGACGATGAAATACAGTCCGTACAAAGCATAAGCATGCTGAGGATCAAATTATCGAGCTGAACTTGGGGAAGATTACTCCACTTGGAAAGAAATGCTCTCCGAAGTTCCGGTACACATGTAGGAGGTGATTGACGGGCTGCAACTCGTCGGCCAAGCATGTCGCACACATGCTCTATCGGATTCCAGTCAGGTGAAAATGCTGGCCATTCCATACAGATGATATCCTCAGATTCAAGGCATTCGTTTACAATGTTTGCACGGTGAGGACTGGCGTTGTCATCCAGAAACACAAATTATGCGCCCATGGCACCCCTAAACACACGTACGTGTTGTTCCAGAATGATGTCCCGATAAATTTGGCCTCTCATGGTTACGATTTGAACATGTAAATCTGTTCTGGAGCCCAGTATAGTTCTGCCCCAAACGAGAAACCTGCACCACCGTAATGGTGTCGTTCAATGATGTTGTCTAGATGGTAGCGGGTACCTGACGTTCTCCATATGAACGTCCGCCGTGAATCAGACTGCAAGCTAAACCTGGACTCGTCGGAAAACATCGTACAAGCCCACGGTGACATTCGGTCCACATTGCATGTTCTCTACTCCAGGCTAACCGCTGGCGATAGTGAGGTGCCGTGGGTGGAACACATGTGACAGGCCTGCCAGCATATAGACTAAAATGTCCAAACTATTTGCCTTGAAACTGTCTTACACGTGGCTGAAGATAGCTGACAATAAAGGTCGGATGCTGTGCTCCATCTGCTTCTTTTTGCAATTACTGCCAAATACCGGTCGTCATTCGGCGTTGTAACTCGGGGGAGACCTTTACTGTGACGTCTACTGATATTTCCATCATTTTATAATCGTTGCCAAAGCCTAGAGATGACACTTTGGACGATTCCAAGTTCCACTGAAACTTCCGTCTGAGTGCGCCCAAATTCCAGGCTGCCGATAATTGTACCACGTAAAAAATCATCGACATGCGTCCTCTGTGCCATAACTATTCGGTTGTGGCACTGAGCGGAGCACAGAACGCTTGTGAACAATATTACTTCTTTGCTACCATTCCTTATATACACCTCTCTAACACTCTCGTCATTGTGACGTACTATCGGCGTCATCTGATGGCTTCCTGTAATTTGGATATTATTCTTGAAGATATGTGCGATAATTCTACAGGTGAAATTTTTACATTAGAGTTTCATTTCCGTGTGATTCTGAATTAACCTTAATTTATGGACATGAGTGTAAATGGTCCGGAATCAATCCCCAAGGCATAGGTAGGTAGGTATTTTAATAAACGTAGTACTGGAGCACCACAGCGGTCTATCGACGATGGTCCTGTTTTAACATTCGAAGGAAAAAATCCTCTTGTACACGACAGTCTTCGGTTCCCCAAGGAATAGATCCGAGGACAACACCACGTAATTTTGAACCACCAAAGGAAGATTAAAAAATAAAATAAATTATTTTTCATCATTCAAAGAAATATAGAATTTAAAAAAAAAATTGTTATTTTTTCTAAGAAATGTAGTAAGCTTTTGGAGGAAGTTGAATTAAAATCGCAATGGACCGACGCAACGGGCTATTAGCGACGGTCCGCATGAATTTCAAGGAGAAAGATTTAAACACATCTAGTAATATTGAACCACGAAAAGATGACAAGTTCCATACCTGAGCTGGCACCTCACTCTCCAAACTTCCACACCTCACCTCGCCAACGTGAGGACATTTGAGGCCACGACAGATTTAAAGTGCATCAGCCAAATGGTCAGTTGACAAGGTCAACACAGAAATTATGAAAGGTGGAAACTAATGTTCAACCACTTTGTGTGTTAATAAAACTGAAATTAGGGAAGTCTTTAAACGAGCGCTTGCGTTATCATTCATTAAGAAGTTTTACTCTAATAGTGACATTTTTAACAATTTCAGAAGAAAAGGTGTAATTTTGTGTTTGAGTTTCAAATTCCAAGTTAATAATTTTGACTCTTCACAATGTGGGGGTATGTATAAATATTTCAAAGAAGTCAATCAAATATTAAAAATAAATTTATTTACTATCACAATAAAACAATTTATACATTTGATAATGAAATGTACAGTTGGGGGTAGGAGAGGGAATTGTAAAATGAAATATTTGCACGGTTGGTACGTGACAAGCGCGACAACCCAGAGAAGGGTTGCCAAGATCACAAAAAGAGTCTTAAAAAAGACGAACGGAAAGAGACCGATTTTTTTTACTTCCGGATTAAGATAATCTATGCTAAGATAATCTAAACAATGATTTCTGGTTATGCTACTTCCATGTTATGTACGATGTCCCTTTTCATGTAATAAAATATAATAGGACTAAAAACTGTTGGCTTGACTTATTGTGATTTGGAAGCAACAGAAAGAACCCATCTAACATTGGTGATCAGCGGTCTTATCAAGTCTGCAGTAAGAATGGAAATTTCGAGTTTAGACTAGTGAAGTCTAAATTCCGGGAGAAGAAATCGGATCCCAGGGAAATTTTTAAGGAACAGCAACTAAGTATGTAATCTTCAGATGAAGTATTAAATATTACATTAAAGATAATGTAAACTTCCAATAGTGTATTTGATGTTACACCAAAGAGAATGTCAACTTCAAATGATTGGTTAAGTGTACATTAAAGATAATGTCTTAAAATTTAACATAAAATATATTGTATTACATGTTATATTTAATGCAATGTTAAAGATGATATAAAGATATTGCATTAAATATAACATTAATGATATTGTATTGGGTCACCCGTAAAGTTATGAGAGTTTTCAAATTGAAGCTAGCTTTGTTATTATTATTTTGCTACCGATGATAAGGAGTGACCTTGATTGAAGCAGATTTTTAAATTCGGACTTTTTCTGCTTAAACTGCATAATTATAGCATGTGTTGTATCATAATTTTTGTTTCAATTCAGTGCTAAAGCTTTGGTTTCCTAAGAAAATGGAGCCGTTATATAACAGCCGTGATACGTCATGATGCCGCGGGCATAACTAGACGGCCGTCTAAACAAAAATCTAGAGGTGTCAACTTAGACGGACAGAATACGTTGGAGAATGGGCAACACAGACGGCTGTCGTGGTTTATTTTATTCGAGAAACAAAACAAAGTGGTTTTTTATTCTCTAGTTTAAAGTTTCTAACTTCGGGATCGTTGAAGGTAGAGTAAAAATTTCAACAGATTTCAAATCAGCGTAAATTTCTACGCCAGATCGATATCAAAAACAGTTTTATTATTCAATTATTCACCATTTGATTATTTAATTATTTATTAAATAATTAATTATTTATTTGAAGAAAATCACATTTAAGGTATCGATCTGGTGTCAAATTTTCGTCAGATTTCAAATCAGTTGATATTTTTATTCTGTGTTTAACAATCCCGATTTTACAAAAACCAATTAATAAATGGCAGTCAGAAATGTTTATTTATTTCGCTCTTCTTCGTTCGAATCGTTTGGAGCAGGAAATGAAATCTGGCCGCTACAAGAGAAAAAACGTTCCGCAACTGTTTGAGACCGCTATGACGACAGTCATGGAAATAGCGGCTCCGGTCATTTTCGTTACGCTCATAAACAACGCTCTCTAGGAAACCAACACCATGTGTTAGTATAAACAACGTTTTAGTGACGTCACCCACCGATACATCACGGCCGCTAGATCACGTTTTCTTAGGAAACCGAAGCTTAAGAATGGAGAATCAGAAAGTTCATTTTCGTCATATTATGCTCTTTTATTTTGAGAAAGGAAAAAATGCTAGTCAGACTGCTCATAAAATGTGTGCTGTATCGGGACATATTGCTGTTTCTAGACACAATTCGTAAGTGGTTTGAAAAATTTAAGCCTCGAAGATGATGTTCGCTCTGGACGACCATCCTCTGTAAACGACTTTCTGTATGGTGCACTACAAATGAATTATTAACTATGCATTGTTACCACAAAAGCCGACACTAAATTCAGAAAAAGAGTTCTCAAATGGCAATATTAGAAGCAAAAGGCCAAAACTGACCAATCGTCGAGGTGTTGTCTTCCAGCATGACAATGCGCGGCCCCGCATTTCACTGAATGTCAGAGAAATTTTTATTGAGTATGGCTGAAATGGTTTGTATCACCTCCATATTCACCAGACCTTGCCCCTCAGATTTTCACCTCTTCAGGTCACTTCAAAATTCTCTGAACGGCCTGGAGTTCCAATTCTTTGGAGACTGTCAAATAACACCTCGACAACTTCTTTACAAATAAACCTAATGATTTTTTTTAATTCGATCTGCAGAAAAAATGGCAAAAAGTCATAGAACAAAATTGTGCTTATGTTATTCAATAAAAATTTTTTTTATGTTCTTCGTTGAAATTGATCTTAAAAATCGCGCAGAACTTTCCGTATGACCCAATATTAAATGTAACATTTGAGATAATGTATTACATGCTACATTATATGCAATATTACAGATAATGTATTAAATGTTACATTAACCCTCAGACGGATTTACACGCATGTATACACTATCTACCAATAAGTATTTGGAAACCCATGCACAAATGACGATATCTGCGGTCTTGATATACGTCACGCCCTCCGCCGTTAAAAATCGTGTAGGAAACAACATTGGCATGAGTCACATGCATGATGCCACGAAGTGCATAGTTATTTTATTTCGAGGAAGGTGCAATCGTTGGGTATCACAGAAAAGGCCGATCTTTAAAGGACATTTCTAGCGAGCTGAATGTCCCAAAATCGACAGTGGACTATGTGATTCAGAAGTGGAAGGTGAGAGGTGATTGTCGGAAAGTGTCCCGAGTCGGCAGACCCTGGATGATAGAGGGCAACGGGTGATCTCCAGAGAAATTCGGAAAAACCACACCCAACCGATGGACCACATACTCCAGGAGTTTCAACAAGCATCCAGGAGTATTGTTTCGATTAAGACCATACGTAAGGAAGCACATCTGCTTTGTTTTCATGGTCGTGCAAACGCCCAAATGTCTTTGATCACTAAGTCCAATCGCGCTGCTCCCATTTTTCCTATAACGTGGTTGTACATACTAAAAAATCGGACAAACTTATTACAATATTTGGGTCGCTCGTATCATCCTTGCGTAACTTCTGAAACGTTGCCGCGTACCACCGGTTGGGTATCCCTGATTTAGGGCATTTATGCTGTGGGAAATTATTTAATAGCTTTAAAAGGACAAGTTGCTAAGGTTGCTTGTTGAAATTTTGGAAATAATATCTAAATAAATATGGAGCCCTACTCAAATGTAATGCAATCTTTTCGTAGACATTATTCCACGTTGAATGACACTTTTCGATTGCCAATGAGATTCCAAGGTAGAGAGTAACAAGAAGTTACGGTATAAAAAAATCTTGATTAAAAAACCAGAATTATTTAATTTAAATCAGATTAAAAAAAATTTTCAATTACATTTTTTTAATAAATTTAATTAATTTATTGCCTTTTGAGTTTAAATATGTTGAACAAGAGACCCGCAAATCGGTGTAGTTTCTAGATGGTGTAAATTAATGCTTATTAATATTAATGACGATTTATGAAGTATAAAATTTTTTGTGTGAGACATTAAAACATGGGAAAGCAATTAGCAAAGTTAATCACATGATAGAGTGAGTAGAAAAGTACCATAAATGCCAAGTATATTAAATACTTTTATCTGGTTCTCAAGGAGGTAGATTAATTTTATCTTAACCCCTAACCGTTGACATAAAATTTTTGGGTAGATAAATAACCTTGAGGGGTCTTGTAAACAACCATACAGTGACTCCTAAAAGTGCTCATACACTTTAAAAATTTGTAGAAAAAGCGCCGTATCCTGAAATTGAACTCGAATATAGAGTCCATTATTTTTCATGTCATCTCCATGTGATTCTGAATAAAATCTAGCATTAAAAAAATATCAACTTATTTTCTTTTTATAAAAAATGAAAACGCAAGGAGGCAGGTACCATTCCACCATGGAATGGTGACAATGGGGTTAACCGAATGGACTGGCCTGCCCAGAGCCCAGACCTGAATCCAATCGAGAACCTCTGGGACGAGTTGTATCGCCGAATTAAGGGGTACAACAACCGTCCAAATTAGGTGAAGGAACTTGTATGTCTTCTCCAATCCGAGTGGAAGAAAATCACACTAACCGTGTGGAAAGCATGCCCCAGAGGGTTGAGACTGTGATTGCCTCTCGTGGAGGCTCTACCAACTATTGAATACTAGCCACTGCGTGGCTAGCCCGTGCTTCGCAACGCGTGATGAAAGTTAATAACCTGGTGTAAAATTACCGCAGATTTCAAATCCGTTGAAATTTTCAATCTGTCTTTAGCGATTCTGAAAAGAATTAACAGTCCTAGTCGAAATGTTTTTTATTTTTTGCTCTCATTTCCTTCCTCGGCGCAAAATAAAAGCGGAAACGGAAAAAAATAAATTTAGAATCTACCGCGATGAATAAAACTTGGCATGATTCCAAAGCCTGAAGGCAAGGTTTTCCGGCGTTTCTTCTCTCGCCGGTAAGAAACGCGTTGAAAAACCCGTTGGAGAATAAAACTATTCAATTAATTTTAAAATGTTCTAGATTGAATTCTAAATTTGTCGCGACCCAAAAATTGCTAAAACAATTCGGACTACCTGTGTGCCAAATCTGACTGCTGTAAGTGCCATAGACCATCAGGATTTTGCAACCGCGAAACAAACAGACGAACAATCACTTACTTTTATAAAAGTAGAGATGAATACATTTTCTTTTTCTTTTCTATTACAGGCGCCCATATACTTATTAGGGTAGATAGTACATAATTGGATAGATTGGTAGATAGTACATAACATTGGAGAAGAAAAAATATGAGGGGAACTTAATCCCCAAAATTTTGTTGGAACAATAAAGTGTAACTTTTGAGAGCATCCAGAATCATTATCGAGAATCGTGGGAGCTTACAACGGGAATCATTCCCCAAGTCCACCCCCTGGTCCGACTGCGGAAGTGACGACTAGAGGAGGCGGGCTGGGAGGAGACACTTTGAAACAGAAACTTTTTCTAGCCGCAGACGCTTTGAGGAACTTTTATCTTTTAGGTGGCTGTATTGTATCGGTGATGGACATCGACTTTAATTATAAAACTGTAGCTGTACAATTATGTAAATACTAGGAGGCCTGCCCCCTGCTCGCTAACGCTCGCCAACCCCCGGAGGATGCTTCGCAATCCTCATTGGTTCGCTGCGCGAAACTATGCTCGCTTCGCTCGCCTCAATGAAGACATATGTCCTAGCAGAAAAGATTGTTTACAAAACACATGATACCAAAAAAAAAATTTTTCAAAACTAAATTTGCTGTATTACAGAAAATATATATACAGTATCGCTAAAATCAGAATTCAAATGAAAAGTTTGAGCAAATTTTGACTCGAAATGTGAGCGTTGCTTTGGGAATTGAATACCCAGCATGTTGTTTGTGTGTACATTTCCCCAGCACTCAAATGACCCACTCAAGTTTGTTACCGAAAGTTGTAGTGCAAGCGTCTTGTTGAACTATAATTGTTGGCCCTGAAAAGGACCATTTTTTAAATGGCCCTGAAAAGATCCTCCGCTTTCTTTTATTTCTATTATAAGCTAACTGCAACAGCTCATTTAAATTTCTTTTTTTTTTCAATAAAATTTCATCCGATAACGCTATAAATTCAATTGATGCGCGAGACTTCGAGGTAAACAAACAATCGTACAGTGTTGCCAAAACGCGATAATAAATAACGTCTTTTTTGCGTGCCGCGTAAGAGAATTATATATATAGATTAAGGGAATGAATAAGAAGGAAACTCACTGACAATTCGTGCAGGCAGGGGGACTTAAACCTGTGTCAGAAGATGTGATAACAGATGTAACAACTGCCATCGTCGACAGATCACAGGGAACCATTGCTGGTAGAAGCAGCTACGGGGGTGTAGTGCGACAATTGGACAAGAATTTTTCCACAGTATTTCAGCGAGTTCTCCCCTACTATGTGGATAAGTGAATGTGGTGAATAAAACTTAACATTTGCCTGTAATTTTGTATGTGTTAGTATTTTTCTTTTTTTGTTACACTTTTTACATTAGATGGCGCCATAAATTCCCCTATCGCCGATTTTTGGAACTAAATTTTTTTCTCACGGAATCCTACTTTCCATGTCATTTTTAGTCTCCATACCGAGTTTGGTGCCATTTTGGTTACTAGATCGAGCAACAGGTGGCTCTGAAAAGTGTCAGTTTAAAAAAAATCACCCTATATTAGCAAATAATTCACACACACACACACCAACTATTAATATCTACAAATCTTTTCTAGCACATTCCTTATAGCGTTAAAAATTGCTAACGGAAATGTACAGTTTCGTTCACTTCGGCCATTAATTGCTACTGACATTAGTTATCAGTTTTCAAACTACCTCGGCAACCCTAAAATTGAGAGTAAGAAGGAAATTATTCATATTTTTCAACCATATAATGGATCATAGAAAATAATTTTATCATACGCAATTATTCTCTCACCATTCTCAAAAAATGACTATTTCTTCAATTTTTTGTTGCGAAGTTATACTAACTTTCGAAACCTATTAGAAAATGGAAAATTGTGTTCAAGTTGTGAAGTTCTAAGTTTACATCGTATTGAATTAAAAATAATTTAAGTAGTAGCGGTAGATAGTATAAAAAAACAGTGTCATGTAGCATTCTTAGAAAATTGTTTAGGAAATTTTATAAATTTATTTAACGCCATGATGTAAGGTATTGAGCTGGTGTAAAATTTTCCGCAGATTTCAAATACGCTGAAGATATATTCAATTAAAAAAAATATTTATTTAAAGAAAATCATATTTTTAGGTATCAATCTAAACTGAAATTGTCCGCAGATTTCAAATCCGTTGAAATTTTTACTTTATCCTTAACGGTCTAGGAGGTAGAAAAAAGAACTTTAACTTCAGTTTAAAGATTTATCGTCTGGCTGGGAAATTAGTCGCGCAAAATCAAAGCGAAAATGAAACAAATAATTTTCTCCGCGTTTTGCTGATGAAAAAAAACCGCTCTCCGTGTTTAAAGAACCGATGGAGAATAAAACTGTGAAATTCATTTACAAATCTTCTAGATTGACTTTTAAAATTCTCCGCGACCCAAAAATTGCCAAAAATTCGGACTACCTGTGTGTCAAATCTCATTGCCGAAAGTGCCATAGATCGTCAGGATTTTGAGGCCGCGAAGCAGACAAACAAAAACTTTCTTTTATTATAGTAGAGATTATTCAAAATATCATAAGCAAACTTTCAGGTCCTTAGTCATCTGGACATTAAAATTTCTTTCAGTGAATGTATATCTGGCATTATTGCATCGATACTAGAAGACGAAGTTTTGCTAATTGTATAAATGGTTCTTTATTTCAATACTTCATTGCGTACTTACACTTTCCTTGTGATGGCACAAAAGCCATACTTGGCCATGCTGCTCCAGATACCAATACCAAACTAAATAGACTTACACACAATGAAAGTATTACTGACCCAGAAAGAGAAGAACGTTTAATGAGGAATACACCTGACAGGCATCAAACCTACCCCGGCTACAGCTCGCAGGTAACTTGAGAATTGAACATACCCATTCAGCCACGAAGACACATGTGTTGATTTGAATGAGTTATTTGAATAAACGTGGAGACATCTTTGCGGTGCTAAAACTCAAATTTTCAATTTTAAGCAATTCGGCGACGATTTACGAAACATTAATTCAAGGAAATTACCTTTTCAATAGACATCTTGTGAAAAAGGTTTTATTGTTCACGTCTGAATGGAAAACCATTACAGCTGAACTTTTTAATTATAAATTGAGAATAATTTCTGTACAGAATAGTCACCAAAATTTACTTTTAAAGTAAAACTTCGAATAGAAGATGTTTACATTCTGAACGGATATTAATAATGTAGAGATTTGTCCCCATCCCTTCCATCTTTTTCTGGATTTGGTGTATCTGTCATCATTTGACATCTCAATTCAACCACGATCACCCCTCTCTTCCCAATATGCAACCTCAAACCAGATATTTTGCTCTCAATGTTATGGTGAAAAAAAAAGGATCGCAATAGTCTATATAAATAGCACTACCCTACAATAAAGGACCGGACGCCAGGGGATTTGCATAAAATCCGACTACTTGTTTGGGTGTGTTTTTTGTGGTATGCCCTGGGACCTTTGTATGTTGTTCCTAGTCAATTGAACGCCAGCGCCTACATGAACATTTTGGACAAATGGGTTCTTCCTAAGCTCAGGTAATTCTATGGAATGGACGAATGTTACTTCAAGGACTACAACGCCCCATGTAATGATGCATCCTATGTCAAGCAGTGGTATCAAGATATGAGATATCTTCTCTGGCCTTCTCACAGTCCCGACCTAAGCCCCTTAGAAGATTTGTGGGACAAGTTAGAGAGACGCTTACAGACCAGGGAACCACTTCCGTAATCTACAGCTGGGCTGGCAACATTCTTGCAGCAGGAATACCCATAGCTGTGTATGAAAACCTTGTTGAAAATATGCCCAGAAGGGTTGCTAGTGTAATTGAAGTACGTAGAGGACCATCCCCGTATTAAAGGCTATATTCTTTCACTTATACCATCACCTCATTGCTGTTCGGTCCATTACTGTAGGGTAGTGTATAATGCAGGTAGGTTTCACGCAAATTCTTAAAGACATTTCAGGTCCCAATAATCTTTGGATGGATTCTCAAACTCGAACTCAACCAATTAGGCAATCGATTCCCCGTCTAAGTTTAAAGCCACACATTGCACTTTAAGCAATTAAACTTGAAAAACCGGCTCAATGTTTAGAAACATAACCTTAGGGAAACACTTTTTTACCGTCACTTATAGATAAAATGTACTTTCCTATATAAAAATTCAAAATGTATTCCAAAGATTTAAACATCAGTTTCTCACAAAGATCGCATTTCGTTTAAATTTAAATTCTAACTTCGATGTTCTTTCAAACATTGAAGCTTAGTAACAAATTTTCTCTCCTATTTTATTTCAAATATTTCAAATTTTTATTTTAATAATAGTGGAGGATATTACAATATGTTTTAGGGCCGTTATGAGTAAAGTTGTTACACGATATTTTAGTGCAATTCGAAATTTTTCTATTTTTTTAAACAGAATTGGTTGTACCAAAATAGTTTCTTGGACAATGTATGCCCGAACATGGCGTATAAACACAAAATGAAGACTTTTGGCTAATTTGTAAAAAAAAAATTTTAATAGTTAAGATAAATAAAAACTTCTTTATGAACTTTAACAAAATATTTTCAAACCTCTTAATTTATATTTTTTGATTAAAAGTTTTATTCGACTAAAGACTTCAAGTTTAGTATGAAATTTCTGAAGTGATTGAACGTCACAAAAGATCTATTCATTTAAAAACCTCTTAATTTTTACATTTATGTGCAGTAACGATATTTTAAAAGCGAGTTGCCTTTAATTTATAGATTGACAACACAGCATTATCTAAGACCAAAATAACAGCCGTGTCACATTATTAACTTGGAGATTCGTAACACGATTTTAACACGAACGTGTTAGTGCTGGTGAACGTCAAAACATGTGGTCTCAAATGTCTTTCCATTCTCCATGTGCGTATGTTTGGAGTGTCGAGAGCCATCTTATTTTCAGACTGGTGATTAAAAATTAAGAGATGTCTTCAGATCTTTCACTTTGGGAGTAATCCCGAAGAATGATCAAAACCTATTTGTTTGCTCGAGTGCTATGTAAATGAAGCTACCTTTCGTAACTGTAAAGTATAATTTTAAAGGCCACTTTTAAATTAATTAAAGAATTGAACAACTGGATTTTTAAGAACCGACTGGCTTTTTCAAAGCCGGTTTAAAAAGCCAGTTGGAAGTTAGTAATATACACAGTCTAGTTACATTAATGTGACCACCTGTCAAACGCCAGAATTACCACCTTTGGCAGAGCGGACCGCTGCGAGACGTGAAGGAAGAGAGTCAATTAGGTTTCTGAAGGTGTTCACTGGGATGATGAGCCATGCCGACTCCAGTGCCGTGGCCAGCTGCGCTAAATTACGCGGTTGAGGATCTGTGGCAATTGTTGCAGGGTGTTTGCTTTCAGACGTTTCACACCGTATACGCAACGTCCACCTGTCCGATGGAGCATAAAAAGTGATTCATCGGAATAATTCACCTGTCGCCACTCTGTGGGCGTCCAGTTGCGTCCAGTCGCCGATGAACAGCAGTCAGCATAGGTGAAATACCAGGTGTATGCTGCGGTGGCCCATGCGCAGCAACATTCGCTGAACCGTTGTTGAGTATACACACTTGGTAGCCCCTTGGTTCATCTGGGCAGTCAGTTGCTCAACAGTTGTACGCCTATTCGCCCGAACGCATCTCCGTAGCCTTCGTTCGCCTCGGTCATCTATAGCCTATGGTGCACCACATGTGCCACGCCGCTGATTTTGGATAGTGCCATTTTGCCATGCACAGTATACTTTTACCACGGCGGCACGCAAATAGTTCACAAAATTAGCCGCTTCCGAAATGCTTCCACCCTTGGCCCGAAAGCCAATAATCATGCCCTTTTGGACGTCAGATAAATCGCTACGTTTCTGCATTACGCCAACGATTGAAATGCTTTCCGATGCCCTAGGACATCCTTTATATACACTCCACTGCAATCTGCTGCCACCTGCCTTTTGTGATTGGTAATTTCACGTTTACGTCGAAAGTAGGTGGTGGTCAAATTAATGTGACTGCACTGTGTATATAACACTTTAGTCATGTAACGGAATTTGAGCGACAGTCCGGTTTAGTTCGAAAGGGATACTAAAAAGGGATTCTAAAGGGAAATCCTGTGACACCTCATAATGTTGAATCGCTGTCAGAGAACGATATCATCACCTGTACTGGCACCCCACTCTCCAAACATGCACACTTAGCCAATGTTGTGACATTTCAGGGCTCCCAAGTTTGTTTGGATCGACTCAGAACAGTGCAGTTTCCACTTTGCGATTACCGGATGTGCATCATCGGCTTTAAAATTATAAGCCCTGCGAATGAACCAAAGTAATGTTAGTATAGGGCTTACTAGCCGCAAATATAATCGTCGAATACCAAAAGCTCCCCTTAGATTACAATAATTTTGTTAAATGTTTCAAAGTCATCATTAACATTCGAAAATAACTGGAGCAATTTTACATCGTGTTTCGAAAGCATAACTTCTAAGGCCACATGGAATTAAATACATTTTTTTTTAAATAGTAGCGGTGGGGGGATACTATAAACAAATTGTATGTGTCGTGGCTATTTTTTGTCATTTTTTAACCAAACTTTACCCATTGTGTGTGTGTGTGATTTGAGGTAATTCAGAACTTACCAATCAGCCATAAAAAGTTCATTAGGCTGTTCTAAAATAAATATATTTTTTTCTCTGAGAATGTATACCCGACATCATACGAATATATATACAAGAGGAAAATTTTGTGTAGTTCCAAATGTGTTTTTTGAAATTCTTTATTCCGAACACACACTTGCTGTAACGGAAGATAAGGGGTGGGTTGACCCGGATGAGCGTCGAAAACGTTTGAGGAACATTTATGGAACAGCCGTCATCTGTACTTTTGAACCAAAGAAAGTGATAAATTCTGCACCCCTCTATGCTATTACGTTGTTTGCATTTTTAATTTCTTAATTCAACGCCGATCAACCTTGATATCAAGTACAAACGATAAACAAATGTCTTACATCGTTAAGGTGCAAATTAAGGATCACCATGGTCTAAATGAGGTCGCATGTACCCAATTAATTTTATAATCTCAGAGAACGATATTTTAGAAGCGAGTGTTTGCCTTTAATTTATAGATTGACAACACAGCATTATCTAAGACCAAAATAACAGCCGTGTCACATTATTAACTTGGAGATTCGTAACACGATTTTAACACGAACGTGTAAGTGCTGGTGAACGACAAAACATGTGGTCTCAAATGTCTTTCCATTCTCCATGTGCGTATGTTTGGAGTGTCGGGAGCTATCTTATTTTCAGACTGGTGATTAAAAATTAAGAGATGTCTTGAGATCTTTCACTTTGGGAGTAATCCCGAAGAATGATCAAAACCTATTTGTTTGCTCGAGTGCTATGTAAATGAAGCTACCTTTCGTAACTGTAAAGTATAATTTTAAAGGCCACTTTTAAATTAATTAAAGAATTGAACAACTGGATTTTTAAGAACCGACTGGCTTTTTCAAAGCCGGTTTAAAAAGCCAGTTGGAAGTTAGTAATATACACAGTCTAGTTACATTAATGTGACCACCTGTCAAACGCCAGAATTACCACCTTTGGCAGAGCGGACCGCTGCGAGACGTGAAGGAAGAGAGTCAATTAGGTTTCTGAAGGTGTTCACTGGGATGATGAGCCATGCCGACTCAAGTGCCGTGGCCAGCTGCGCTAAATTACGCGGTTGAGGATCTGTGGCAATTGTTGCAGGGTGTTTGCTTTCAGACGTTTCACACCGTATACGCAACGTCCACCTGTCCGATATAGCATAAAAAGTGATTCATCGGAATAAGTCACCTGTCGCCACTCTGTGGGCGTCCAGTTGCGTCCAGTCGCCGATGAACAGCAGTCAGCATAGGTGAAATACCAGGTGTATGCTGCGGTGGCCCATGCGCAGCAACATTCGCTGAACCGTTGTTGAGTATACACACTTGGTAGCCCCTTGGTTCATCTGGGCAGTCAGTTGATCAACAGTTGTACGCCTATTCGCCCAAACGCATCTCCGTAGCCTTCGTTCGCCTCGGTCATCTATAGCCTATGGTGCACCACATGTGCCACGCCGCTGATTTTGGATAGTGCCATTTTGCCATGCACAGTATACTTTTACCACGGCGGCACGCAAATAGTTCACAAATTTAGCCGCTTCCGAAATGCTTCCACCCTTGGCCCGAAAGCCAATAATCATGCCCTTTTGGACGTCAGATAAATCGCTACGTTTCTGCATTACGCCAACGATTGAAATGCTTTCCGATGCCCTAGGACATCCTTTATATACACTCCACTGCAATCTGCTGCCACCTGCCTTTTGTGATTGGTTATTTCACGTTTACGTCGAAAGTAGGTGGTGGTCAAATTAATGTGACTGGACTGTGTATATAACACTTTAGTCATGTAACGGAATTTGAGCGACAGTCCGGTTTAGTTCGAAAGGGATACTAAAAAGGGATTCTAAAGGGAAATCCTGTGACACCTCATAATGTTGAATCGCTGTCAGATAACGATATCATCACCTGTACTGGCACCCCACTCTCCAAACATGCACACTTAGCCAATGTTGTGACATTTCAGGGCTCCTAAGTTTGTTTGGATCGACTCAGAACAGTGCAGTTTCCACTTTGCGATTACCGGATGTGCATCATCGGCTTTAAAATTATAAGCCCTGCGAATGAACCAAAGTAATGTTAGTATAGGGCTTACTAGCCGCAAATATAATCGTCGAATACCAAAAGCTCCCCTTAGATTACAATAATTTTGTTAAATGTTTCAAAGTCATCATTAACATTCGAAACTAACTGGAGCAATTTTACATCGTGTTTCGAAAGCGTAACTTCTAAGGCCACATGGAATTAAATACATTTTTTTAAAAATAGTAGCGGTGGATACTATAAACAAATTGTAGGTGTCGTGGCTATTTTTTGTCATTTTTTAACCAAATTTTACCCTTTGTGTGTGTGTGATTTGAGGTAATTCAGAACTTACCAATCAGCCATATAAAGTTCATTAGGCTGTTCTAAAATAAATATATTTTTTTCTCTGAGAATGTATACCCGACATCATACGAATATATATACAAGAGGAAAATTTTGTGTAGTTCCAAATGTGTTTTTTGAAATTCTTTATTCCGAACACACACTTGCTGTAACGGAAGATAAGGGGTGGGTTGACCCGGATGAGCGTCGAAAACGTTTGAGGAATATTTATGGAACAGCCGTCATCTGTACTTTTGAACCAAAGAAAGTGATAAATTCTGCACCCCTCTTTGGTATTACGTTGTTTGCATTTTTAATTTCTTAATTCAACCCCGATCAACCTTGATATCAAGTACAAACGATAAACAAATGTCTTACATCGTTAAGGTTTCAAATTAAGGATCACCATGGTCTAAATGAGGTCGCATGTACCCAATTAATTTTATAATCTCAGAGAACGATATTTTAGAAGCGAGTGTTTGCCTTTAATTTATAGATTGACAACACAGCATTATCTAAGACCAAAATAACAGCCGTGTCACATTATTAACTTGGAGATTCGTAACACGATTTTAACACGAACGTGTTAGTGCTGGTGAACGACAAAACATGTGGTCTCAAATGTCTTTCCATTCTCCATGTGCGTATGTTTGGAGTCTCGGGAGCAGTCTTATTTTCAGACTGGTGATTAAAAATTAAGAGATGTCTTGAGATCTTTCACTTTGGGAGTAATCCCGAAGAATGATCAAAACTTATTTGTTTGCTCGAGTGCTATGTAAATGAAGCTACCTTTCGTAACTGTAAAGAATAATTCTAAAGGCCACTTTTAAATTAATTAAAGAATTGAACAACTGGATTTTTAAGAACCGACTGGCTTTTCCAGCCAGTCGGTAGTTAGTGATATACACAGTCCAGTCATATTAATGTGACCACCTGTCAAAAGTCAGAATAACCACGTTTGGCAGATTGGACCGCTGCGAGTCGTGAAGGAAGAGAGATTTCCGAAGGTGTTCACTGGGATGTTGAGCCATGCCGACTCCAGTGCCGTGGAAAGCTGCGCTAGATTACGCGGTTGAGGATCCATGGCAATTGTTGCAGAGTGTTTGTTTTCAGACGTTTGACGCCGTATACGCCAGCGTCCATCTGTCCGATAGAGCATAAAACGTGATTCATCGGTTTGTTGCCACTCTGTGGACGTCCAGTTGCGGTACTGGCGTGCATATTCCAGCCTTCGTCGCCGATGAACAGCAGTCAGCATAGGTTTATTAACCAGGCGTCTGCTGCGGAAGCCCATGCGCATCAACGTTCGCTGAACCATTGTTGAGGATACCCTCTTGGTAGCCCCTTCGTTCATCTCGGCGGTCAGTTGCTCAACATTTGCACGTCTATTCGCCAGAAAGCATCTCCGTAGCCTTCGTTCGCCTCTGTCATCTATAGCCCGTGGTGCACCAGGCGCTATGACAGCTGATCTGACAATCACTCTATCCTCGCGATCTGTTGTGGCCCTACATCAACCGCTACCATCATGACGATGAAATCTGCCACTGTCCACCTACTCTTGCCAGCATCTTCTAATCGACGCATCGCTTCGACTCACATGACGAGCGATTCTCCGATTTGCCCAACCTGCCTCTTTCAATCCAATGATACCACCTCTTCCAAACTCTGAAAGTTGCTCGTAATGAATTTGAGTCGTGCGGCGAGGCATTTTATCAGTCGTTGAAAGGTATCCTAAATCGCAATGCAGCAGAAACTTTTAACAACAGTTTAAGAACAACATCTTATATACATTTGCTGGATGCGCAGTTCCGATGCGCTGGATATCGCACTATTCATTAATTGGACACCAAAATTTAATCATTTGCATATTTGGTCAATACATTTTTGCATACGAAATTTCAAAACAATCGGATGATTCTTTCTTGGTGCGTCGATTTTTTGTTATAGAGTGTATATTCTCTAATATACAGTCTCTGAGAAAGAATTTTTATTTTCGTTCAGCCTAGTCCGATATTTGCATTTTGTGTCCAGAGTATCAAATATTGCTTTTGCGTGATAAGACTCCCAAAACAACCAAACACGATTTCGCACCCTTTTCCTCCATCAAGATTAAAGTATCATTTACGACTAGCAAACATTCGTCCTCTAATAGGCATGCAATAGTAATAGGTATACGGTCTGGGAAAGAAATTTTCATTTTGGTGATGGCTAACGACTTAAAATTTACGTGGGATATTTTAAATCAAATTAACTAAACAAATATAATCGTCTTACAAATTTACGAAGAATACAACATGACACACAATTTTTATACTATCCACCGTTACTACTTAAAACTTTATTTTATTTAATCCCATGTTACCTTTGATAACTTACTCCCTATATCTTTTTTATATTATGTTTATTCTGGAAAGTTGTGAGAGTTCTTCAAACGACTAAGTAAATGTTTGTTATAAGGTATATATGGAAAATTATAGGAAAATAATTGCGAATAACTTTTTTGGGATCCATTGTTTCTGATGATTTGTAGTTTCATTTTATGTAATTTTATTTTGATCGAGTTAGAGCATCTGTTGTATCGGTCCGAAAAAACTGAGTGACTCTTTTGGGATTTGTGCACGTTTGGTGAGTAGAGAGAAAGAACAAGTGTTAACAGCGTCCCAAAATAACGATATATAACTAATACAGGACAGTCGCCAATACCTACAAAAGGAATAATTGTGTTCCATTGTGATATAAACTCACTACCTAACTTACCTGGAAATTTCCAGCCCACTGTAAGGTGTGGTATGTGCTTTAATAAATAAATCTTTTTAAAAAATGCTACGTCCTGATCCCATGTGTTTTAATGCCAGAGGGCGTTGTATGCAAATCGTTCTTTAACTTCCAGAATCGCAACTCGAATTTCGTAAGTCATCGAGTAATGAACAATGGGTCAAAATGCTTCAAATGCCGCGGTTGATAAAATTTGCAGTCCAGGGACAAAAATTTTCTTCCACCCCCTTTTTTTTATACATAAAATTTGCCACAACCTACATGCATAAGACGAGTGATAATTATTGTAGGTCATTAAAAAATAAATTGCTGTGCGGTAAAGTTTCATAACAAGGATAAGTGAATGCAATTTAAAATTCTTAACTTGTAAAAAACTAGATTTCTGAAATAAATAAAAAAATTAAATTAACTAACACTTTTTCCGTAAATAAAAATTAAAATGCAGGATAGAAAATAAAGTCCTATTCAAATCTATAAAGCATTAAAACCTATATAAACCAACCAACTATAATGTAGGGCAACTTCAAATTATTAATCACATCACAATATTGTATTGCATCTCAAAGTAAACAACTAACTGTTCTTTAGCTAATAGCTCAGGATCGTTTGGTTTTAAAAGTTGATACTTTCAGTGTTATGTTATTCTCAATCTCAAGTCAACCAATCAATAAATACATGAATATCCTGCTAATTGTTTTGCTTATATTCATTCAGACGTAAACAATGAAACATTTTTTGTTTACAAGATTACACTAAAAAGGTGTTATTTTCTTAAAGTGATGTGTCTGAAAAAATCGTACAATTAAAAGGACTTCAAATGGTATAAAATTGCTTAGTTTTGCTTTCAACAATTCAATCCCATCATATGAGGGAGAATCGATTTCATAAGATTCAGTCCATCCGGTTAGACTAATTACGGATTATCAAACGGAGGGTTGAGAGTTGGACACAACCGAAGTTCGATGTGTACAAAGGAGAGTGGTACACTTCAAAACTGACGGTGACGGGGACATAAATATCCTCACATTGATGTGTTAGGAAGTTTGGAGAGTGGGGTGACAGTTCACGTGTGACCTCCTCGTCTGATTGCTTCAAAATTGCGTCGTGTTGTCCTCGGTTCTTTTTCTTCGGATTTGATTCCCTACCGTATTGACTATTGTCCGGGATCAGTCCCCTAAGGGAAATTTTCTTTACAAGTCAATTCTATCTCCAAATGTATAGCTATGGTTGTTCCACACATAAATAACACAATATGTGATTTTTCTGTGTTATTCTTGTCAATTGTAGTTATGATTGATCTGGCAAAATCTTACCCGGAAACGCAAAAGGGGCTGAAAATGAAATTCTGTCACTTAGAAGTTGGCTTGTTAATTGGTCAACTTGTTTTGCATGATATTTCTGGAAAACTAGACATTTATCAAAGACTTTTTCACGAACTGTTGTCCGTGAGAAATCCAAAACTATTTACATATCTGTAAATGTGTCAATAAAACTCCATCATGCATACATTTTTCGATATCTCGCATAACTAACATAAAAGTAGTTAGCTAAATTCCTAACTACCTATAACCTATCCTACCACAATTTCGCACGTGATGGGAAAATATGCGAATTTGTCAAAAGCAGTAGTTCCTAAACTTTTAAATGCATTGACCTTTAGGAATTACAAATTCTTGTGTTCTCTGAGATTATAAAATTAAATGGGTACATGCGACCTCATTTAGACCATGGTGATCCTTAATTTGCACCTTAACGATGTAAGACATTCGCTTATCGGTTGTACTTGATATCAAGGTTGTTCGGGGTTGAATTAAGAAATTAAAAATGCAAACAATGTCATACCGCTAGGTGTCGAGCAGTGTGCGTCGCGTTTTCGGAGCTCCCGCAAAATTCAAGTTATTTTTGCGTTATTCTTCATTTATTTAGTACTAAGCAGTGTATTACTTCTATTTCTATTAGTTCAAACATTTCTAATTGTTTTTAAAGTGTTTTTATAGTCCTTGTACTTAGTTTTTGACTTGTAAAGTAGTCCTAAGTCAAGTCTCGTTAGGCCTAATTCACGTATGTCTCGTTAGGCCTAATTCACGTATGTCTCGTTGGGCCTAAATATTTTGTGTCTTGTTTGTTTATAGTTGACTAATATAAGGTTATAGGATATTTAATTCCAGCTTTTTCTGTATATTTGTTTCAGTGCAATGCTTTTCCTGTGTATCTGACTTAGTTATTTTTCTGTGTGTTTGATTTTGTTTAGTGTTTTTTCTGTGCATTGATTGTTACTTTGGATTAGAATGGGTTTAGTTAGAATGTTCAAGGACATGAGGACAAAGGGATCCAGTGGGGAGTTCTATGTGGAATGTGACTTGTGTGGGAATATGGTTGAGGCAGGAAAGGGTGGTGTGAGTGGGGTTAAAATGTCAGAGAAGGTTGTATTTACATGCAAGAGTTGCTTAGAGGTGGGTGATTTGAGGAAGGAGCTGGAGGCTTTGAAGGTGAGGTCTGCAGAGGGAGTGGAAAAGGGTGTTCGATGTGAAGACTTGGGACACGTAGATCAGGGGGATGAGGTTGATAAGGTAACTAGAGGGGTTGTGGTTGGTGATTCAATGGTTAGGGTTTTGGGAGAAATGGTAGTGCGTAAAAAGCGCAATTTTGCAAGGTGTTGCTTGCCAGGTGCCAGGGTAAAACATGTAGTTGAGGCAGTTAAGGCAGGTGTAATTAAAGGGGAGGAAAAGGCAGTAGTGTGGGTGGGAACAAATGATGTAGAGAGGACTACTAATGTTGAGTTTAAGAGGGAAGCGGAAACACTTTTAAGAGGCATTAAGTCTCATGGGGAAGAGGTAACATTATTTGGATTACTACCTAGGTATGAGTTAGGTAATGGGTGGTTAAATCAAAGGACCAATAAGATGAACGGGTTGTTAAGGGATTTGTGTGAGAGGGAGGAGGTTAGATTTTTAGATGTTTGGAAGGAGTGTAGGAGGGATTGGTTAAGCAGGGACAATTTGCATTTAAGCCTGATAGGTAATAGGGAAGTTGGCAAGCGGGTTTTGAACATTCTGGAGTCAAAAAACTAGTATACAAGTAGGGATGGGAAGGGCATAGAGGGTTGACAGTACACAGTAATTGCTTAGGAAAACTAACAGGGTCTAAATTGCAGGAGACAAACAATACAAAGGGGAAGTGCAATGTAAGGGAGAAAAACAATACCAAGACAAATAATATAAGGGGAAAGTGCAATATAAGGGTGAAAAATAAGCTAAAAGTATTTTATTGTAATGCTCGCAGTGTGAGAAATAAAATGGATGAGCTCAAGGCAATTGCACAAGCAGAGGATATAGATATCATTGGGATTACTGAAAGTTGGGCAAGCAGTGAAGATGCACAAATTTTAGAATTAAGTGAATTCACAATGTTTAGGGAGGACAGAATGAATAGGAAAGGGGGTGGGGTTTTGATTTATGTGAGAGAATTTTTAAACTGTACGGAAATAAAGTTAAATAGCAAAACTGAGGGTATAGAATCAGTCTGGGTGAAACTGAATACAGACAAAGGCAAAGAACTAATTCTGGGTAATATATATAGACCTCCTGTTTGTAGTGAAGAGCAGGAAAAGGGCGTGTGCAATCTGATAAACGAAGCATTTCAAAAAGGAGAATTAATTTTAATGGGGGACTATAACTATCCAAATATTGACTGGACAAACAATCTAGCTACAAATGGGAAAGGGGCAGAATTTTTGGAAGTGATACAGGATTGTTTTTTGTACCAGATGGTGTATGAAGATACTAGGGACAATGCAATATTGGATTTGATTTTCAGCAATGATGAGGATAAAGTGCAGGATTTGGTTATAGGTGAGCCTCTGGGAGAAAGTGATCATAGAAGTATCAGATTAAGTATAAATTTTCAGTCAGCATACACAATCAATAGTAGGATAATTCCAAATTTCAGAAAGGTAAATTTTCATAGGATAAGGGAAGAGTTAAAGGAAACATTCAAAGGGGGATTATTAGCACCGCATCATTCTGAACAATGGGAGGAATTCAAGAATAAGTTAGACAGGGTGTTAAAAAAACATGTAACGTTCAGGAAAAAAGGAAAATCTAGAAAATTGCTCCATATGTGGTTTTCAGGAGAAACACACAAAGCTTTAAAATTAAAACAAAGAACATACAGGGTATATAAAAGCACTGGTAACGACAGGGACAAGGAAGCATATCAGAAAGCCAGAAAGGAGTTTAAAACTATTAGTCTGAAGCAAAAGGTGTCCTTGGAGGAAAAATTAGCAAGGGAAATAAATATAAACCCAAAAGAATTTTTTGCATATGCAAGTGGTAAAAATAAATTTAGTACTACACTGGGCCCGTTGGAGGATTCAAGACGAGGTAGGAATGTCAAACGTGTTAAATGACTTTTTTCTGGGGTTTTTCAATGGTAACTCTAATTTAAAAAAGGATCCCAAGGATGGAGCCTTTACAGGGGGTATAGTTAAAGAATGCAAATTTAACAAGGAAGAAATAGTACATCAGTTGAAAAGAATTAAGCCATCTAAAGCACCAGGGCCAGACGATATTTATCCGAGAGTACTAGTGGAATGCGCGGAAGAATTGGGGGAAATAATTCACACGATATTTAATTCAACATATAGCACGGGTTGGGTACCAATGGATTGGAAGTTGGCCAACATAACTCCAATTTTCAAAAAGTGTATAAGAAGTGATCCGGGCAACTATAGACCAGTAAGTCTAACATCAGTAATTTGTAAAATATTTGAATCTCTGTTAAAAAAGCATATAATGTTATACTTGGAGGCAGGGGGACTGTTATCAGAGAATCAGTATGGGTTTAGGAAGGGCAGATCCTGCTCTACAAACCTTTTGAAGTTCTACGAAAAAATTACTGAGGAGCTGGATAATAAGAGCAGTGTGGATATCATGTACATAGATTTTCAAAAGGCTTTTGATAAAGTACCTCTAAGGCATTACTGTTTAAATTGGAAAGACTGGGGATTCAGGGAAAAACATTGATATGGATAAAGAATTGGTTATTGGGTAGAAAGCAGAGAGTGCAGGTAAAAGGAAATTATTCACAGTGGACAGAAGTTATGTGAGGTGCCTCAGGGATCAGTTTTGGATCAATTTTATTTATAATTTTCATAGATGATATAGGTCACGGGATCAAGAATAGAATTAGTATATTTGCAGATGACTTAAAAATATGGGGGACAGTGGATACCAAGTTACAGATAGAAAATTTACAAGGGGATTTCGATAAGATATCCGAATGGGCTGTAAAATGGGGTATGTCATTTAATGTAGGGAAATGTCAAGTTCTGCATATGGGTTACAGGAACATTGGAGCCGAGTACTGTTTGCAGGGAGTAAAGGTAAAGGAGGGAGAAACAGTCAAGGATCTTGGGGTGATAATTCACAGGGATTTTAAAATGGGTCACCAATGTTCAGCTGCGGGTAAAAAGGCTAATAGGTTATTGGGGTATATTAAAAAGACTGTAACTTCAAGGGATAAGAATATAATCTTGCCGTTATATAAGGGTTTAGTAAGACCGCATCTAGAATATGCTGAACAATTTTGGGCTCCATATATGAGAAAGGACATAGAATGAATTGAAAGGGTTCAGCACAGAGCTACAAAAATAATAAAGGGGCTAGAAAATTTCGACTATAATGAACGTTTAAGTAAGCTAAACATGTATACACTGGAAAGAAGAAGAAGGAGGGGGGGATTTGATTCAGCTTTTCAAGTTTGTAAAACAAGGGGACACAGAGGGCTTAAATTTCAATAACAGAACAAGGGGTCGTGGGTATAAATTGAATAAGACACATTTTAATCGGGATTTAAGGAAAAACTACTATTTTAATAGGGTAATAGACGGTTGGAACGCTTTGCCAGAAAATATAGTTAATTCAAAGGGAGTGTACGAATTTAAGATACAATTGGATAGTCAGTGGGAATTGGGGAATTCATAAACAAAGGACCAGCCTTGTTGGGCTCGAGCCTGTAGCTGATCGTCAATATTTGTATTTGTATTTGTATTTGTATATTAGCATAGAGGGGTGTAGAATGTATCAATTTCTTTGGTTCAAAAGTACAGATGACGGCTGTTCCATAAATGTTCCTCAAACGTTTTCGACGCTCATCCGGGTCAACCCACCCCTTACCTCCGTTACAGCAAGTGTGTGTTCGGAATAAAGAATTTCAAAAAACACATTTGGAACTACACAAAAATGTTCCTCTAGTATATATATTCGTATTATGTCGGGTATACATTCTCAGGGAAAAAAATATATTTATTTTAGAACTGCTTATTAACTTCTTATGGTTGATTGGTAAGTTCTAAATTACCTCAAATCACACACACACACACACAAAGGGTAAAATTGGGTTAAAAAATGACAAAAAAAAGCCACGACACACACAATTTGTTTATAGTATCCAACGCTACTATTTTTTAAAAAATGTATTTAATTCCATGTGGCCTTAGCAGTTATGCATTAGAAGTATGATATAAAGTTGCTGCAGTTAGTTTCGAATGTTAATGACGACTTTGAAACGTTTAATAAAATTATTGTAATCTAAGTGGAGCTTTTAGTATTCTACGATTACAAGCTTGTAAGCCCTATACTAACATTACTTTGGTTCAATCGCAGGGCTTATAATTTAAAAGTTGTGGTAAGTTTAGCGGTACCGAAGTTTCGCATCCGGTAATCGCAAAGTGGAAACTGCACTGTTCTGAGTCGATCCAAACAAACTTAGGAGCCCTGAAATGTCACAACATTGGCTAAGTGTGCATGTTTGGAGAGTGGGGTGCCAGTACAGGTGATGATATCGTTATCTGACACCGATTCAACATTATGAGGTGTCATAGGATCTCCCTTTAGAATCCCTTTTTAGTATCCCTTTCGAACTAAACCGGACTGTCGCTCAAATCCCGTTACATGACTAAAGTGTTATATACACAGTCCAGTCACATTAATTTGACCACCACCTACTTTCGACGTAAACGTGAAATAACCAATCACAAAAGGGAGGTGGCAGCAGATTGCAGTGGAGTGTATATAAAGGATGTCCTAGGGCATCGGAAAGCATTTCAATCGTTGGAGTAATGCAGAAACGTAGCGATTTATCCGACGTCCAAAAGGGCATGATTATTGGGTTTCGGGCCAAGGGTGGAAGCATTTCGGAAACTTCAAATTTTGTGAACTGTTTGCGTGCCGCCGTGGAAAAAGTAAACCGTGCATGGCAAAATGGCACTATCCAAAATCAGCGGCGTGCCACAAAAGATCGCGAGAACAGAGTGATTGTCAAATCAGCTGTCACAGCGCCTGATTCATCGTGCGACCCACACACCAGTGTCCACCATGACCATTCACAGACGGCTCAGAGAGAGAAATCTACGCTCGTACCGACCGTTACGCTACCTGCCACTCACGCCTGGTGAGACGATGTTAACACTTGTACTGGCTCTCCCCTCACCAAACTTGCACAAATCCCAAAAAGGCCACTCAGTCTGTACAGACGGATACAACAGATGCTATAACTCGGTCTTTCTAAACTTACATAAAAAAGAACTTAAACATTATGAACAACACAGAGATAACACAACAACAAAAATTTGCATCTCGCATTTAGTTTCTAATGTATTTCCAAAACGACGATTCTTGTAAAAGAGGAAAGTTCACACATATAGATTATAACTTTTATTCATTCTTCAATTTGAAATTTCTTTCGAACTTTCAAAACTTTCCAGAAGTAAATCGTTTATGAATTTTTAAAAACGACATCTAAGGTAACATGAGATTAAATTAAAAAAAATTCAAAGTAGTAACTGTGGATAGTATAAAAAATTGCGTGTTGTTGCATTCTTTGTAAATTTGTAATTCGATTATATTTGTTTAGTTACTATGATTTAAAATGTCCAACGTAAACTTTAAAAGTCGTTAGCCCCATCAACAAACTAAACATTTTCTTCTCAGAGAATGTCTTTTGGAGAATGCTTTCTACTATATTGCACTTGGACACTAGAGGACCCCTCTTGTAAGTAATTTATGAAATTATCTCTAATATTATGAAAGGAAGCGTTTGTCTGTTTCTTGCACGCAAATTCCTGAAGGATCTATGGCACCTACAGTAATGGGATTTAGCACACAGGAAGTCCGAATTTTTTGCAATTTTAGGGTGAAAGCGAATTTTAAAATGCAATCTAGAACATTAAATTAAAATTCAATGTAGGGCATTTTTAATTGAATTTTATAATTTCGCAAGAGATTGATGTCACATCTAGGGATGCGACATCGATGTCGATGTTTTCAGAACATCGATTATTTTTTTTAAACATCGATGTATTTAACATCGATGTAGTGGGATCGATGTTTTTGTAACATCGATGTTTATACTTGTCGATGTTTTTAAGCTGTCGATGATTTATTTTTTAAATGAAAAAAGTACCGTTATAAAATTTTGAAAATAACCAAGTAGCATAATTTTCAAAATCCGCAACCAAGAGACCAAGGGTGAAGAGTCTGAAAAGTAGGGATGCAACATCGATGTCGATGTTTTTAGAACATCGATTATTTTTTTAAACATCGATGTATTTAACATCGATGTAGTGGGATCGATGTTTTTGTAACATCGATGTAGTGGGATCGATGTTTTTGTAACATCGATGTTTATACTTGTCGATGTTTTTAAGCTGTCGATGATTTATTTTTTAAATGAAAAAAGTACCGTTATAAAATTTTGAAAATAACCAAGTATCATAATTTTCAAAATCCGCAACCAAGAGACCAAGGGTGAAGAGTCTGAAAAGTAGGGATGCAACATCGATGTCGATGTTTTCAGAACATCGATTATTTTTTTAAACATCGATGTATTTAACATCGATGTAGTGGGATCGATGTTTTTGTAACATCGATGTTTATACTTGTCGATGTTTTTAAGCTGTCGATGATTTATTTTTTAAATGAAAAAAAGTACCGTTATAAAATTTTGAAAATAACCAAGTAGCATAATTTTCAAAATCCGCAACCAAGTGACCAAGGGTGAAGAGTCTGAAAAGTAGGGATGCAACATCGATGTCGATGTTTTATAAAAAACATCCATGTATTGGAGCCGATGTCGCATCACTAGTTGCTAAATCAGTTTTAAGAAATGGGAGAAAAAGTTTAAATAAACTGAATTTTAAAAACATCGATGTTTTATGGGCGATGTATTATCAACATCAATGTTTTAATTTTAAACTTCGAGGTTTTTAGGTCATATCGCACGTCTACTTTCGCTTTCCAAAAAAAAAATACTTATTGCACATTTTTGTATTTTTTGCCCTTTGCGTTAAAAAAAAAAACAGATTAGATTTCTTGCCCTCTTCCATTTCAGCCAAGGAGAACAAAAAAAAAACTGGCATTGTTTAGTACTTTTTTTGTAAAATCGGAATATTTAAAGATTAATTAAAAATTTCAACTGATTCGAAATCTGCGGAAAATTTGACACCTTATAGATACCTTACACCACGGGCACGGGCAGCGCCAGGCTAGCCCAACGCCTTCTATAACAAAAGGCCATACTACGACTCTTGTGACGTGTTGGATGTAGGTCA
This sequence comes from Metellina segmentata, assembly GCA_947359465.1. NCBI lineage: Eukaryota > Metazoa > Arthropoda > Arachnida > Araneae > Tetragnathidae > Metellina > Metellina segmentata. The sequence goes on from OX375881.1 coordinate 97,419,998, forward strand.
ACGATCTCCGCGATTATTACATTATGCATTTCTTTATTTCCTTATTGTCTATGGATATATTCCCGTGTTTAAATCAACAAATATTCATAATTTACGTAATTTAAAAATTGCTTGCTTTTTTTAAAGTCTGCAAATTTTTAAGTATTATACCACAGCTCATAAAATGTAACTGCTGAAATGAAATTATTGAAGTTTTTTATTTTATGTTACAAATTAATGCACATGTCCCATTTTCCTTCTTAAAATGCTAAAAATAATGCTTTGGTATTGGAATAATCAGTATAAAAACTATTTCATAGGCTTTATTTTCAAAAGAAATGACAAACAATCAATTTTTTCACTTAGAGTTATAATATTTTTATTATCCTTTAAACAAGAAATTAATGCATGAGAATTCACATCAAATGCTACAAATCACATAAAATATCATCAATATTTATATTTAATCAATGTAATTTATCAGTTTAAGTTTCAACACATGACATGTGTAATACATAATTATATAAGACATGACAATGAATAAGAAAAATACTTTAAACAGAAAAAAAGCTCAATTTTCTTTTACAATTTTAAATACAATAATGTTACAAAACTAATTAAAAACTTCTTGCATTTTGACACTACGTTTCATTTTTAGTTCTTTATTCCATGCATAATTTGTGTCTACATTCCACTGCAAATATTAGATATATAAAAAGAAATTTCTAATAAACGTCTTAATGTATAAGAATAAAAGTTTTATTATATGCAATTTTATTTCTGATTTATTGTTCTTTAAAGAAGAGCTGAATATATATACGATTCTCACTAAATATTACATATCCACTAAACATCATATGGCAATTTATGCTTGACTTTCAAGTAAATGTGAAAACTACATTCTTTCATATAACAAAATGATACAAAACAACATCTACTTCTACAATGATGCGTCTTTATCAGGAAATAAAGAGATAAAAATATCAAGACTAATATTCTCAATATTTGTTTGCAGTTTTCACGTTTTGATTCTTCTTTTGATTTATGTCTACTTTTGATTTGATTATGATGTTATGATTTGCATCCAATACATCACACACATTTTTTACTTCACAAAATTTTTTTAATAATATATTGGTTGATGCCCAAATAATATGTTTCGTGACATGGTCAGGTTTATAATTTTGTGGACAATCATTAGGTCTAAATATATTCCTTGAGGTGAGAGTATATTTAACGAATTATGAAGTACAAATAACTGTTGACTATCAACTTTTAAAAATTCATTTTCATATTCACCAAAAACTTTTAATAAAACAAGATAATTATGAGCTGTCATGCAAAACACATCAGGATGAGGAAGTAGTGAACCTCGATCTAAATTTTAAATTAAGATATAATCTCCATTAAATTTTAAATAATTGTTTACTATCAATATAGATTCACAGAATGATCACTGCTATTTTTTTATATAGAATGCATACAATACCCAGAATTTTATAAATATATAATATATATATATATATATATATATATATATATATATATGTAATTTTAGAAAATATATTCCGAACTGTAAAATAACTGTATTTAATTCGTTTTCTTTTCTTTAATTGCACACAATATTAATTCAGGTTACAAGAACAGTTGTTTTATTCTAGCTGCTACGTATTCCACTAAATGAACATCGATAGATGCCAATGCATGAATTCTGATATGAATAATTCCTCAACAAAAGCATATATTTTGTTCCAACTTACCTCTATAATGGACCGTGGTAGCCCAGTTGGTAGAGTAACAGAATAGCAAACAGAAGGTTTCGAGTTCAAATCAAATCAAGGTCCATCGTGTAAAAAGAGGGGCGTGACATGTAAATCGGTCATGTCATCAACTGCCATCATATTTGAGTGGTGAAGAATTAAAGAGAGTGGGGTTCCAGTTCAGGCGTGACCTCGTCATCTGACTGTGGTTAAAAATTATGTGCTGCTGCCCAAGGATTATTCTCTTCGAGGGTTGAACCCGAACCATTTCCTCTAGGTTGTGTTGCTCCAGTGTCACGTTAAAATACCTACGGACTGAACTCAGGGGACAACGTGACTCAATGCGTATGTACACTGCCATATGAGCCTGTAAGTTGTAGGCAGCGCTGGTTCTAATCCTGTTGGGTGAATCCCTCCCTGAATGTCTCTCTATATTTTCAATGAAACGTACTTTGTCGGTGCCATGTGTATTTGTTAATATTGCATGTCTGGTGTGTGAAGCAGCATGAGCAAATATGACTCGTGTGCCAGTAATCCCTATACCAATCGACTGATTTAACCCATTCTTTTGTTCCATGACGAGCAAAGTGTAGAATACATCAGAAGATGAAAATGGAAAAAAAACGCAATTAGTTACATTTAGCAAAACTCGAGTTCTATTATCTCTGCAATAGTGTCAGGTGAACAATATTACGTTATTTAGATCACCGGATGATAGTAGAAATATTACCTCAAGGAAATAATCCTTTTTTTTTAATGTGAAAGATGATTTTATTGTTTATTTTTATGAATATAACCAAATCAATCAGTAGTAGGCAACACCTGCACTGGCACTCCACCCTCCAATCATCCACACCACGCCAACGTGAGTGTATTTGAAGCCACCACGGATATAACGTGGTTCAAGCTCCCTTTGTACACGGCGGTGTTTGTTGGATTCAAACTCGTTTACATCCAGTTGCTTATCCGTTACTATTCCAACCTGGAAACCGCAGCCCGATAGTTCTATAGAGCCGTTGAAGCCGGGTTAGAAGAGTAACGGAATTTCAACTGGAGGGTTTGTCATTAATTCCAACGAAACACCGATGTGAGCATGTTTAAGCCACGATAGAGTCCATGTACACTAGTTCTCACGGATGTTTTCTGCTTAGATCAAGTCCTGCACCTCAGGTTCCCGATTCGCCATCTCTACTAACTTTGTAACCCGCGGATCCCAGAAATGTGACAAGAACTAAGCACTAATCTTAACTATTAGCGAGTGTATTATTCTCTCAGCTATTAAAGTCTACAAATACTTTCTTGCAAACTTCCTAAAGCTTTGAAAATTGCTTACGGAAATAAACAGTTTCGTTCACTTCGGTCACACAAATTGCAAATGACATCAGTCAGCTTTATACGAAAATGTTTCATATATCGATTTTACACGATGAGGTACGCATACGTACGACAGCATCTAGGGGTTACTTTTGGTATGAATAATATTTTATTTTAGAGAAACTGGTGATTAGAATAAAAATTATATTTGGTAAGTGCGAATACTTGTAATCCAAATTTTTTCTTTTATGAGGGGTTAATGAACATTCTTACCCGTGCCATTCACAAAAGACTTAACGCGTGATTGAGAAAAGAAAGGTAGGTATTTCAATCAACATCGCATTGGAGCAACACATCAGGCAAGGCTACATTCGACGGTCCTGGATCAAACCCGAAGGAAAGATCCAAGGAAAACACCCGTCATTTTAAATCAGATAACGAGGTCAATACTCGAACTTTCACCCCACTCAAACTTCGACACCACCTTAACGTGCAAATAATTAACACCCCGTCAGCTTTTTTTTTAACCAGCCCACTTTATTTATGTTCTTAATAAGGATTTGAACTTGCATAGCAATTGCTAATCCGTTACTCAGTTTATTCAGATGACAGATATTCTTCCATGAATTGTTTGTACCATTCCCCTTAAGGCTGAAATTCGAAGCGTTTCTCAATTCGTTTCAGTCGATTCACTGCTAATGCATGAGGATTCCCAAGTGGTGTTGACTTAGCCCTGAATGGTAAATGAACCACGTATCTGACATTTTCATCTCTGGTGGTGTTCGCAACGAAGTGTTTCTCACACTCCTGTTCTTCTAAAGTTCTGAATTTGTGGTCGGGCATTATTCTAATTCCCAAAATGGTGATAAAGTTTTATCAAAGACACAATGAATTCTCAGGTTTGATCGATTATTCTCGAGTTTCAGTTGCGACAAGATTTCGGTCAGTTGAAAGTTTTTTCTGTTACCTAAAATAATTTCGGCCCAGATATATGCTCCTAGAAGAATATCAATCCTACCAGGTTGGTCATATTTTGGATCTGCAAGTTCAAGGCTTTCGAAGATGGAAAGTTGATCTGTGCTGATCGATTCTTGCGGCAGTAAGCATGTCAATTTGTGAAGTATGTGAGCATCTATTTAAAGAGTTGAATTCGGACATATTTGTGACGTGTTCTGTAGTGTTATCCGTATCTGAACATTTCCAATCCGTGTAGCAGATAGTCCACATATGTTGATCCTAGAGTTCTGTTTCTTTAACCCAAGTCGTTGGGCACAATCTTGACTTATAAATGTTGATTGAGAACATCAGTCCAACAGCGCTCTGCATGTTTGTGGGCAATTGTTTCGATCAAATAATTTCACCAAAGCAGTTGGGAGAATGGTCTGGAACTTGACATGCTTCTTCGAAACTTGACCAGAGAGAGCAATTTGACTTGGCTCTGCTTGTATATCTTGGGTTGATGCCGATGGGCTCACATTCATGTACTGCAAAAGATCATGATGCTTCCCGTTGCAATGCGAACAATTTCAAGCCTTGCAAGATGAATTGCAATGTCCTTTACGAGGCAAATATAGCATAATTTGTATTTATGCACAAGATTATTTCGTTCTAGAACAGTTTGTCCATGAAGCTTCGAATATTTGTAAATATAATGTGTTTCGTTGCAAACAAAGCATTTATCTGATGCACCAAAGTGTGAAGTATATTCGGACATACCTTTCTTTCCTTGAACTTTGATATTAATTCTGCGACTTGGAGTTTGTCTTGTATTCAATGTTAGTATAGCGTCTATTACACAAGTACGAGTATCAAATAACTTCTTAAAAATTTAGAATGCACCTTTGCATTCTTGGTGTTTAGATAGTTCCCTGTAAACCTGCTCCAGCAACCTACTCTTCACACTTGCACCCTACAACAAGGTTAGGTATATTTGAGGTTCCTCAGTTTTTTCAATCGACTCAACTCCGCAGAACTATCGAATGCGAAACCTCGGCCACCTTATTCTTAACATGACTAATGAAATTAAAACCCCTAATGTACCAAGAATTATAGTTTATGATATTAATTTTACACGTTTTTACACAGAAACCGTTTAGAGTGATGTCGAAGTGCATAAGGTAACCTCACACAAACAGAAATAAAATTTCAAATACAATTCTCAGGATATTCATGTATTTATTGTTTAGAAGACTTGAGATTGAGAATGACGAAATACTGAAATTATCAACTTTTAAACCAAACGGTTCTGACCTATTAGCTAAAGAACAATTTCGTTGTTTTAATTGAGATGCAAGATAATATTGTGATACGGTTAATAATATAAAGTTGCCCTATATTATAGTTGGTTGGTTTATTTAGGTTTTATTGCGTTATAGATTTGAATGGTACTCTTTATTTTTTATCCTGCATTTCAATTTTTATTAACGGAAAAGTGTTACTAAATTTAACTGTTTAATTTATTTCAGAAATCTAGTTTTCCACTGTTTAAGAGCTTTAAATTGATTTCACTTCTCATTGTTATGAAGCTTTACAGTCCAGTAATTTATTAAAGCCATGTATTTTTTAAAGATTAATAATAACTATCACTCGTCTTATAAATGTAGGTCGTGGCAAATTTTATTTATTAAAAAAAAGAGGTCGAAGAAAAGTTTTGCCTTTGGACTGTAAATTTTATCGACCGCTGCGTTTGATGCATGTTCATCACTTGTTCATTTTTCGGTGACATGCGAAATTCGAGTTGCGATTCTGGAAGTTAAGGAACGATATGCATACAACGCCCTCTGGCATTAATACCCATGAGTTGAGGAAAGCATCTTTTGAAAGAGATTTATTTTATTGAAGCACGTACCACACCTTATAGTTTGCTGGAAATTTCCAGGTAGGTTAGGTAGTGAGTTTATATCGCACTGGAACATAACTATTCCATTTGTATGCATTGGCGACGGTCTTGTATCTCTCATATCTCGTAATATTGGGACGATGTTAACACTTGCACAAATCACAAAAGCGCCACTCAGTCTGTTCGGACCGATCCAACAAATGCTTTAACTCGGTCATCCTAATCTTACATGACAAGAAACTTAAAATATTATGAACAGCAAATGTAAAAAATAATGGGTACTCGCAGTTATTTTCCTGCGATTTTCCAAAACGTTGATAACTGTGGAAAACAAAAGTTTGCACGTATAGTTTACAACTGATATTTACTCAAACTTCTTTCGAACTTCAAAATTTCCCAGAATAAAATTTGAATATTGTAACTTAGCATACGTCCTCACAAAGGTAACATGAGATTAAATAAAATGTTTAAGTAGTAACGGTGGATATACACACATTGCCATAAAAACTTGCGCACAAAGAAATAATTGTGGGATCGTAACGAAACTTGGCATGAAGGTACATGTCGGCCAGATATGCAAATAATTAGAAATGCAGCCTGATTGCGCATTGCGTAATGCCACTACAGGGCGTTGAACTTCGTTCTCCTTGGAGTATAAAACAGGTAAGCAGAGCTCGTTTGAGTGTACTTAATCTTTTGCAAAGGAAACGCTGAGGTAGACATGCCGTTACACTGCCATCGAAGACAATATGAGCAACTGTCAGAGTTCGAGAGGGGAATAATCATCGGGATGATGGAAGCTGGGTGGTCAGCTCGGCGAGTAGCTCGTGAAGTAGGCCGTTCTGATTTTACTGTGGAGGAGGTGTTGGAACCAGTGGACAGAAGAGACGTCATTTACCCAACGACCAAGCTCAGGACGCCCTCGACATACCAGTTGTCGATAAGACCGTCACATCAAACGAAACGCACGCGTAGAGCCAACTGCCTCATTGGCCGCTATCCAGACACAGGCAGCACTTTCACTACGGGCCCCTGTGTCTTCCTGAACCATCGTAAGTTGCCTGGCTGAAGGAAATCTGGTATCCCGGCGCCCATTACGTGTGCTGCCAATGACACCCTCCCACCGACGCCTCTGTTTGGAGTGGTGTCTAGCACGACGGGATTGGGTTGCAACGGAATGCAACCAGGTCATCTTACATACACGGTCACCAATTATATTGATCCATTGCACAATGACAGCCAAGCGGTACGTCCATGACATCCATCAGCCACATGTGATGCCACTCATGGCAGGGCTCCCAGGAGCCATTTTCCAACAAGACACTGCTCGGCCTCACACAGCAAGGATGTCACAAGACTGCCTCCGCCATATTACCACCCTTACCTGAACTGCTCGATCCCCAGATTTGTTACCAATAGAGCATATCTGGGATCATTTGGGACGGAAAGTTCGACACCCTACTAGTTTGGTCGAACTAGAGGCGCATTTACAGCAACTGTGAAACGAGATGTCTCAGGACATCATACGGAACTTGTATGCCTCAATGCCCGCTCGTATCGCATCGTGCATTCGCGCTCGAAGGAGTCATACTGAGTACTATAATTTCCGTTCATTTGTACTTATTTCTGCAATAAATGATCCTTTTTCTTTGATTTATATATTTAGTATAAAAAATTGTGTCATGTTTCATTCTTTGGAAATTTGTAAGACGATTATATGTGTTTAGTAAATATGATTTAAATTATCCCACGCAAAATTTAAAAGTCGTAAACCCACACCTAAATTAAAATTTCTTTCTCAGAACGCATACCTTTTACTATTGCATGCCTATTAGAGGACGAATTTAAGCTAGTCATAAATATTTAATTTTTTCAATTATTTATTCCGAAATGACACTTTAATCTTGATGGAAGAAAAGTGTGCGTTAACTTGCTTGGTTGTTTTTGGAGTTTTACACGAAAAAGTCTTTTTTGATGCGTTTGACATAAAATACAAAGATCGGAAAAGGCTGAACGAAAATAAACATTATTTTTCAAAGAACGTATATTGAAGAATATGAATATTATATATGTACATTTTTAAGAGAAGTGACTACCGCCGTAGCAAGAATGAAAGCTCGCTTTTTTCTCTCATTTCTTAGACGGTTTCCCGAGAAAGTACGGTTCAGAAAATTACGAAATTTACATGGTTTGTTGAATATTATCAGGAAACAAGATGAAAAATATTTCCGATGCTGCTACTAGAACACATTAAATCTGGCCATCGCCAATACGCTTGCAAAAGTAGTGCTTATGCTGTTATTTTGTATTCTTTAAATAAAAAGTTTTATTCAACTAGACTTCTATTTTAATACGAAATTCCACAAATGCTTGGAAGTAATTGTCCTTCTCTTCAGTTTTAGTTCCTATTCGTGTTTCTTCCTATGGGCAGACACTGGATATATTAGAAACGAGGATTTTCGTTTCCTTTTTAGATTGATTAAAGATACAGTATCATCTAACAGCTGCTAGCGTAAAATAACAGTCATATTGCAAAGAAACAACTCGGAACTGCTATTAGATGCCGTTTTAGTCAAGTAGGCATAGACGAGAAGTCGGAACCGTAGAGTTGGGGATTCAAATCTGCATCCTACCAAAATCTGTCGTGTACGAGGGAGCTTCTGTACGTTCAATAAATCGTGATCACAAATGTATTTTATGTTGTCCATGTGTGGAAGTTTGTAGGATTGGGTGACCCCACATTTTTAGAAGTCTTTTAAATTTAAAAGGTGTTTTCAGATTTAGCACTTTGGAATTTATCCCCAATAGCCATTATCGTTGCACCAGATTTATCAAATCACAATAACCTTCCGCAACTGTTAGTCATAAATCCGAAGGCCACCTATAATTTAACCAAATAATTAAACGATTAGCCGAGTATAAAGAAAAAAATGAAGATATTGTCGTGTAGATTTATTGTAGGTAAGCTGACCTCCTCGTGTATATTTTCAAAAGGCAAGCGACGACAAAGATTACTGATCTCAACTCGAGACTTTATTATTAACATGAACTGAGTGACACATCTTCTTTTATACCTTTTCCGAAAATGAATCGAACATTCGAGAATTGGAAAGTTCTAGAAATTAACATAAGTATGTTCTTGAAGATGTGTGAAACAAACAGCAAGGAAACTTTAAAATGAAATCTACTTTTAGGCCACTTGCCTCTAGAGGTATTGGAACTCCGTACCTTCCTATTCGCAGTAAGGTGCAATACCGACAGAGCCATGATTTTCAGACAAAGTGAATAACTTTCGCTACAATATTTAAATACAGCTGGATGGACACTTAGTAGTTAGTTTTTTATAGCACAGGAGGAACAACACAACGATCTCGAAGGGACGCTCCGGGATCAGTCCCTAAGGGTAGAAATTCTTGGACACTTCATAATTATCAACCGGTATCCGATGACGCTATATACAAATGCCCCAGCAGCCTACTCTTTACTTGCACCCTGCTGCAAGGTTAGGATTATTTGAGGGCCATCAGTTTTTTTCAAACGACTCAACTCAGCAGTTACGAATTTGGGACTATCGAATGCGAAACCTCGGCAATCCTATTCATAACTTGATTAATGAAATTAAAACCTCTAATGTACCAAGAAATTTTGTTTATGATATCAATTTTACACGATTTTACACAGAAATCGCTTAGAGTAACGTCGTAGTGCATTAGTTTGTATCGCACCATCATAAATAAAATTTAAACCTAACTTTCGTCACTTGCTAGTAGTTTACTTCTAACTTTCACAATACGTCCTTCTAAAGCCATCTTCTCTGGCCTGCTCAGAGTCCAGACCTAAACCCCATAGAACATTTGTGAGAGGAGTTAGAGGGACGCATGCGGACCAGGGAACGACGTCCGAAATCAGCTGCTGAGCTGGCGACATTCTTGCATCAGGAATGGACACAAATACTCATAGCTGTGTATCAAAACCTTGTTGAAAGTATGCCCAGAAGGGTTGGTAGTGTAATTGCAGCACGTGGAGGACCATCCCCTTATAAAAGCAGGTATTCGTTCACTTATACCATCACATCTTGCTGTCCGGTCCCTTATTGGAGGGTAGTGTATAATGCAGGTAGGTTTCACACAAATTCTTCAAGACATTTCAGATCCCAACGATCTTTGGATGGATTCTCAAAATCGAATTCAACCAATCAGGTTATCTATTATCCGTCTACTTTTAAAGGCGTAAATAACATTTTAAGCAATTAAACTTAAAAATTAAGCTCAATGTTTAGAAACATGACCTTAAGGAAACACTTTTTACCGTCACATCTAGATCAAATGTGTTTTAATGTATTTTTTATTTATAAAAAATCAAAAAGGGTATTCCAAATATTTTAAATTTATTTGTTTTTTTAATTGATACAGTAGTCAGCTTCTCGCAAAGATCGCACGTAGTATAAAATTAAGTTCCAAATTAGACGTTTTTTCAAACATTGAAGCTTAATAAAGAATTACACCCTCCTATTTTATTTGAAATATTTTAAAATATTATTTTAGTAATAGTGGAGGATAGTACAATATGTTTTAGTGCCATTATGATTAAAGTTGTTCGACGATCTTTTACAGGGATTCGAAATTTAATTATCTTTTTTCTGAACAAAATTGGCTGTAACAAAATAGTTTTTTGCAGAATGTATTCTAGATTGTAGACACAAAAGAGTAGGATTTTTAACTAGATTGAATTTTTTTTTAACAGTAAAGATAAATAAAATCTGCTTTATGAACTTTAACAAAATATTTTAAAAACTGTTAGTTAATATTTTTTATTAAAAGTTTTATTCGGCTTAAAACTTCAAATTTTGTATGAAGTTTCTGAAGTGCTTGAAAGTAACAAAACATCTATTCATTTTAATACCTTTTTGTATTTGCATTTATGTGTAGTGATGCTATTTTAGAAAGAGAAGTGTCGTGTATCATCTTATTTCTAGACCGTGGTTAAACATTAAGAGATGTCTTGAGATCTTTCTCTTGGTTTTAAACCAGAATAATTATCAATATCCATTTGTTTGCCCGATTTCTACGTAAATGAAACGACCTTCCGTAACTGTTAGGAATAATTTCAAAGGTCACTTTTAAATTAATAAAAAAAAATTAAACATATTATTAGTCTTAGTTAAAAAAACAAATTAATTAAAAAAAAATATTTAAAAAGTCAGTAGGTAGTTAGTAATATATATAGCACTTTAGTTATATAATGCGCTTTGAGCGACTGTCCGGGTTCAGTCCGAAATGGATGGATCCTAGGACACCTCATAATTTTGAATCGATGTCAGATAACGATATCATCACCTGTGCTGGCACCCCACTCTCCAAACATGCACACTACGCCAATGTTAGGACATTTCAGGGCCCCTAAGTTTGTTTGGATCGACTCAAAACTCTACAGTTGCCACTTTGAGATTACCGGATGCCGCAATATAGACAACGCTAAACTTTCCGCAACAAAAAAATTATAAACTTGCTAATTGAACTAAAGTAATGTTAGTATAGATCTTAAAGGACGTTAATATCATGGTCGAATACTAAAAGCTATCTTTACATTTCCTTTTTTTTTATTCACGCGTTTCAATGTCATACTATACCTTCGAAATCTGCTGGGGAACTCATTTTTATTAATGTTGAAGCATACATTCTTCTAAGGCCACACAGAATTAAACACATTTTTATTTGTTAGCTGTGGATACTACGAACAAATTGTGTGTGTCGTGGCAATGGTTTGCAAATTTTACCACTTGTGTGTGATTTAAGATAATTCAGAATTTATCAACCAACCATAAAACATCAGGTAGGCTGTTCTAAAATATTTTTCTCAGATAATGTATATCTTACATTATACGCATATATACTGGAGGACAATTTTTGTGTGGTTCCAAATGTGTTTTTAAAAATTCTTTATTCCGAACACACACTTGCTGTAATGGAGGAAAGGGGTAGGTTGAACCAAATGAGTGTCAGAAACATTTGGGTAACATTTATGGAACAGCCCTCCTATGTACTTTTGCACCAAATAAAGTGACAAATTCTGCTTCGCTCTTTGCTAATACTTCGGTTGGGATTTTTAATTACTTAATTCGACTCCGATCAACCTTGATAACAAGTACAACCGATAAACAAATGTCTTACATCATTAAGATGCAAATTATGGATCACTATGGTCTGATTGAGGTCGCAAGTACCCATTGAATTTTATAATCTCAGAGAACACAATAATTTGTAATTCCTAAGAGTCAATGCATTTAAAAGTTTAGGAACTACTGCTTTTGACAAATTCGCATATTGCTCCCATCACATGCGAAATTGGTGTAGGTAAGGATATGGGTAGTTAGGAATTTAATTAACGTCGTTTACGTTAGTTAACACAAAAATTAATGCATGGTTGAGTTTATTTGACACACGTACGGATCTGTAAATATTTTAGAATTTCTAAAGAACGACAGTAAGTGGAAGAAGTCATTTATAAATGTATAGTTTGCAAGAAATAGCATGCAAAACTAGTTGACTAATTAACAGGCCATTAGATTTCTTATCTTCATGTGTAAAAGTAAAATTTGTAAAACAAAAAGGAATCTTTAATTTATTAAAGGATTAAAAAATTGGGAACCAAACAAAGTAGTTTTTTCCATGCTCCCTTCCTCCTTTCCAAGTGACCCACGAGCTAGTAATAAAAAAATTTAGAACAAAATTTGACCAACTTCTTAAAAAGGTTCGAATATATATTTGTAAATAAACATATTAAGTTTTCGGATGTTATAGTATTGATCCCTACTGCCAGTAAATTGATGTATACTCTCATAGTGAACTCTTTATTTAGTGGGTGATATAAAACATTTTCTGTAAAAATAGAGTCGTTTTAGAGTGTGTTCCCAAGAGACTAGATTTACAGTATATTACCAAAATAAAAGCTATTTTAAAGTGTATTACTGTTTTAGTTATTAGGTTTAGCTTATTTTTTCCACGCATAGGTATACATCTAGTGATAAATTTCTGAGCAATACCCAGAGACTTTAAAGAACAACGTTACTTAAAATACCTTCCTACCAGAGTCTTTTGGAGTGTGATGCATTATCTGTTTGTCAACTGATTGATAAGAGTATTCTCACCCACTATAGAAATCAGGAATCATGCAAATGCCTTGTCATTAGATGTTGCATCGTCAAACGATGATAAAAATCGGCCAAAATATCTTTCACTGAGCAGTCATGTGACTACTAGTCGTCATTTGCGTCACACTTTCTGAAGCATCCCTAAATAGACGCGACGACTTATATTTCAAGTCTATGCATAGAACCTTCCCTGTTAATTTTTCTGATTCGCCAGCACTTGAGATGAAAACCCACTCCAAGTTCCCTCACCCCGCCTACTTCAGGACATTTGAAACCACGGCAGATTTAACGTGCTCCAATCCATATGTGCACGACGGTCTTTGGTTGGATAGAATTTAGAACTAGCAACCCTCCGGTTGCTGTTCCGATACTCTACCAATCAGGCTGCAGCAGCCGCACGCTCATTCTTTGTTTAAAGTGTGATTGGAATATCAATTCAATATGCTCAAAGAAGACGAGTCAGTTTGGAGTTATAGAATATCTTTATTACTTCTCCAAAAAATATTTGATGTTCTGTTGTCTAGGAACAATTCCAAATGAACCAGCTGTGGCAGTACGTGTAGACATCCGGCCTTCTAAACTCTACGAATGCTCCCCTCGTGTCCGCAGGAATTTTGACGTATTTATAGAAAGGAGGGTGGGCGAACACGAGGAGGGCACCCGCAGAGCTCTTCTAGTCAGAATGGCTATAGTTGCTCAACAGGTCTTGTAGTTCAGCTGCTGTCATGCTCAAAGACGAGGAGTCGGTTTGGTGCTATAGAATATTTGTATTACTTCTCCAATAAATATTTGATGTTGTGTTGCCTTGGAGCAATTCCAAATGAACCAGCTGTGGCAGTACGTGTAGACATCCGGCCTTCTAAACTCTACGAATGCTCCCCTCGTGTCCGCAGGAATTTTGACGTATTTATAGAAAGGAGGGTGGGCGAACACGAGGAGGGCACCCGCAGAGCTCTTCTAGTCAGAATGGCTATAGTTGCTCAACAGGTCATGTAGTTCAGCTGCTGTCATGCTCAAAGATGAGGAGTCGGTTTGGTGCTATAGAATATTTGTATTACTTCTCCAATAAATATTTGATGTTGTGTTGCCTTGGAGCAATTCCAAATGAACCAGCTGTGGCAGTACGTGTAGACATCCGGCCTTCTAAACTCTACGAATGCTCCCCTCGTGTCCGCAGGAATTTTGACGTATTTATAGAAAGGAGGGTGGGCGAACACGAGGAGGGCACCCGCAGAGCTCTTCTAGTCAGAATGGCTATAGTTGCTCAACAGGTCTTGTAGTTCAGCTGCTGTCATGCTCAAAGACGAGGAGTCGGTTTGGTGCTATAGAATATTTGTATTACTTCTCCAATAAATATTTGATGTTGTGTTGCCTTGGAGCAATTCCAAATGAACCAGCTGTGGCAGTACGTGTAGACATCCGGCCTTCTAAACTCTACGAATGCTCCCCTCGTGTCCGCAGGAATTTTGACGTATTTATAGAAAGGAGGGTGGGCGAACACGAGGAGGGCACCCGCAGAGCTCTTCTAGTCAGAATGGCTATAGTTGCTCAACAGGTCTTGTAGTTCAGCTGCTGTCATGCTCAAAGACGAGGAGTCGGTTTGGTGCTATAGAATATTTGTATTACTTCTCCAATAAATATTTGATGTTGTGTTGCCTTGGAGCAATTCCAAATGAACCAGCTGTGGCAGTACGTGTAGACATCCGGCCTTCTAAACTCTACGAATGCTCCCCTCGTGTCCGCAGGAATTTTGACGTTTTTATAGAAAGGAGGGTGGGCGAACACGAGGAGGGCACCCGCAAAGCTTTTCTGGTCCGGGACGGCTATCGTTGCTCAACAGGTCTTGTAGTTCAATTGTTCGCTTCCCTAAAAGAAAGGAAATGTACATAAGTTACATCAACGAGGAAAATAAGTTTGTTTATAATTTTTTAATCCTCCGGTTTCTTAAACTAGTTTACATTACACTGGTAGATATTTTCATATTTAATTTTAATTTTTTCGATTTTATTTTTCTCTCTGGAAAATGAAAGCTTGTCGTTAACAAAATAATGTTCCTTAAAATTTTGTAGTTCTTTATTTGTTTGTCGGTTGGATGTGAGTAATAATATTGTTGAAAGACCCATATTGGGCTCATATCCGCTCAACAAACAAAAGAAAATCGCCAAATTATAGACATACACATACGTACATAGAAAGCATTACTGACATCTGATAGTACACCAATGCAGGAATTAAACACGATAGGAAGTACTTAAACGGTACGTAATGTAACAGTATTAACATAATTTAAAAAATTATTAAATATAAATTAATAAAATGTAATAATTTACTAATTTTAACAGTAGGAACTCTGTCCTTATTCAGCCTTCTTTAAAGTTTGCTAGCGACTAGATATCTCAACTATGAATGTCAGGTCAGTGTTAGGAACGACTCGATACTTCGTGACAATCTCCAAGAGAGATTTAAATATTTATTTGCCCCTTCGAGGCTTCGCAACATTATTTGATTAATGACGCTAGCTAAACTGAAATAATTTTAATTGTTCAGCTGTTCAAAGCGATTACTCAGTAAGGATAAAGATGTATTGGTAAATTTGATTTCAGTGAAGACTACAACAATGTTGTCCCAACTCTGACGAAAATGAACAGAGACTTTAAATCGTGTTTCCGGAAATTTTCTTCCGCCATTTGGGTCAGAATTGTAAAGGGCTAGTCTAATATGTTAAGTAAAGATGCGAGAAGATGTTATTCGAGTCTGTGCAGAAAAACAAATTAGTTCAAAGTTATTTAATACCACTCTATTTTTTTAACATTAAAATTTTTACTCATTTTAATGTATTTGAGAAGATATTTCAAAAAAATCAAAATCCATAGACTAGGAAGAGCAGCAAGTCACTGACATATGGGACACCATTTAATATTTATCGGATGTTCTAAAGCGGAAAGTTAAGCATTTTCCTATAGATTTATACTGATTCCATTGAAATATTTTATAAATAAACAGTAAACTTTATTTATATCATTGTATTGTAGCACTCGATCAAATATTTCTTGTACACATTTGAAATATACTCAATTGATAGGATAAAAGTTGATTTTATAAAAAAATTAAGAAATAAATAAAGGAAGAATCAAGATGCGCTTACCATCTTACAGTTCAAAAGAATCTGAACTTCCTTTTCGAATTGCTCTTCTTAATACTGTAAAAAAAAGTTATTTGTGAGAAATTATATAATTTTAAGTACAGAAAGTAATACAGTAATTACTACACTCATGTCTTTAATGCAATAGCGACCGTCCGTAGTGAAAAGAGAAGCAAATTACTCAGAGGGATTCAGTGTATTTCAAGCATTCAATCTGGTCCTCTAACCATAAACTTTTTTGCAAATAATTTTGTTTTCAATTTCGGCATTCGTAAGACGTACTTTGATCAACTCTTCTGTTTCCGTTGTAGGATCCATGTCTGAATAGATAATGCTCGATCAAGAACAAAGATGGTAACATTAAATGCCATTTCTAATAGACGAGTACCAAGCCGTCAAACGTCTGAATGTTTACACAGCAAAATGGTGGAACTAGAATTTTTTTTTGCTAGTGCAAATGATACAGGTTGGCTATGTTCGAGCATCCAGAAATGAATGACACTCTATACAAGACTAAGAGAAATCATGGTAAATAAAATAATCCACAGCACACTTCGGGAGTGCTCACATTTCTAAGCCAACTCACATCATACCCGTTGGCATGTAATCTTTCGGTTTCCCACAGCTTGGAGTGCTAACTTGAAACGGTACATGATTAGGCACATGATTCTTGGGGAAGTGTACTTAGTATAACCTTTGAACAGTTTATCTGTATCATCGGCAGTCCCTTAGGTTATATGCACTCTAGCCACCTCAAAATACAAGTAATGCTTGTAAGAAGAACGCATAGCAAATAACAAAGTTAAAAAGAGAGTAGTTGGCAGACAGTTGCTTGATAAACTTTATAACAAAAAAAAAACCTTTATTTTGGAGCATCCTAAATAAATTGTTGAATAAAGTTTGAACAGGGAATTTTGAACTACCCCGCAGACATTAAGAAAACCACATATTCAGCTCATACGCAATAAATGCATAATAATGTACATTAGTACTTTTAACCTGAATGTTATGTATTTATATGGATATATCCATAGCAGTACACACGTATTCTTGCTTCTAAAATTAAATATTAATCTTTCTTTATACTTAGGAATTTTAAGGGGTGATTATATATACTTTTTAGATAGACATATCATAAAAAATCCAACTCTTTCAATCAGGTAACTTACGTTCCTCTTGAAGATCTAGTAAAGAATTAGACAATTCTGATGGCAACAAGATGTTTTCTGATGAGAGCTTCGAAGTCTGAAGAGTTAAATCCATGTCGGCAACTCCAGTGCGTCTGTGTGCAGTGCCTCTAAACCTCTTCATCTTCTCACCTTCGATTCTTAGGTCTTCCATTTCATCCATCTAAAAAACAAAGTTATAATTAAAGTTCGTTTTCGGAAATAGTTTGGGTTCAGACAAACATCCTTTATAGCTGACTATCCACTGTACCTCACCATTTGGTTTGGGTTAGTCATTTTTTCCTCTTACACCGCTCTTGCATTGTTGAATGTAAACCATTTTGCTCTGATGCCCAATCGGAGAACAAGGTATAAAAGGGGACTTCTACCCTGACTTGGAGAAGACAGGAACCCAGAGAGGGTAGCAGAGACCGTTTGTAAGGAAATCTTAATATCGTGCAACCGAAAAAAATAGATTATCACATCATTGTCCACCAGTCACCTACAATGTCCTATGTGTGCCATTTTTCATCCATATTAAAGCAAATTTTTAAAGAAATAGATAAAAAATATCCCATTATTTAACATCCTGTGTGACATTCATATATAAAGGAATGGATGAATATGGGATGAATGACTGAACAAGAAAATGGAAAAATTCAGTTTTCTTTGTTATACGATTATTTTTTTATTTTATACCTTGATATTCATTTAATAGAAATTGAAATAATTTTGCTAATTCAGAAATACCTTTAAATTTCAATTCGATTAAATGTTTTTCTAAAGATATAAATTATATAAATATCTCAACGTTTGACAGAAACTCAAACTATCATAACAGTTTCACATAAGAAACAAAAACCTGTAATTTAGATTATAAAGCAAACTGCTTGATATAAAGAATTAAACTACTAAAAGTAAAAACATGTAATCACTAAAATACTCAATATATTTTGATTTATTTGGATAAGATAGTTTGCATAGTAAATTTTGTAGCACAATAATTTATTTTTAATAACTTCAAACTCTGGTAGCAAGAAAGGAAGAATGCAAGGCCCATTTAGATAAAAATATTTTTAATATGAAAAATATTTCGAAAAATAACCATGTAAGTTTATGTAACTTTTAGTTTTTTAATAGTATGTACACAGAAAAGTCGCCACATACCTTTTTATTAGAAATATAAAATACTTTACCTCCAAAATTGATTCTTTCAACTCTTCCACAAATCTAGATCTATCATCCTCATTTCTAGCATTGAAATCTATCAGTACTTTTTCATCAGCTCTTCGACTAAGACGAATGCCATTTGAAAAGTCTATAGAACGATAATTCATTGTTAGAATGAATGCATAACATACAGGTATAACTTTATTAGTTTTGTTGAATCGATATTTTATTGAAAGCAACGTTTTCATTTTTTTATTATTTTATATATTTATATACTAACCATTTATATTGGTCGTATTCTATCTATTATTGTTTCAACTCAAACTTAAAATCACAACTCTAACTATTACATTTGGCATAAAAAAAACTTTCACAATCTAATAATACATTTTCAAATTTCAGTTCTGTGCAAAAATTGTTTTATTTTTCAATTCTTGTATCCAAGATTTCTAGATAATGAATAATCTAGATCTAATTGGTATGTTAATAATAGTCAATAGCAAATGAATTCATATATCTTTAAACATAATTCACTGATAATACTTACATCGGGATTCAAACAACGTAACACTCATACCACATAAAGGAAAAGATTGCCTGTATTTATAAGTAACATTGCTTTTCTTTTTGGTTACCTAATCAGAAAAAAAATTTTTCATTATAAAAATGGAAATGTAATTGATAAAACTACATATTTTTATACTTACATCTTCATATAGTTGAAATTGGCTTTCAATTATGGTATAAAGCTATATTACTCATTCTACATAAACAGTTCAGAAAGAAACCAATGTGTCTGATTTTCAAATTCAGTATCAACATATAAGATTGTTTTATATTTTCTCAAGAAAAATAAATCACACATGCTACAAAAGTATTGCCTGTCCTGCTGTAGAAACAGGACACCCTTATTTCAAAATGAATTCTTGCAACATTATAGTTGGTCATATTGCACTTAGCTACTCTTGGTCTCCTGCTTGAGGCTAGTATTTTTCAAGATTCTAAGAAAGTCCATCCTAACCCCATGTCCTTTTCTCCAGTGGTGCGTTATAACAGGAATATATCCTGAACAGGAAGGTGATCCTCTGATGTTTAGTTTCGCGTTCACAAGGTATTTGTGTGATAAAAGTACGCATGATTGAAAGAAGAAAAAATAAAAGGAAAGTTAATTTATTAACTGACTTACTACACAAAAGCCCTCTCAAATCATATAATCCCTATTTCTAGAGTGACCCTCAATACACGCAATTGTGTTTGAAGCAGTTATTGAGGTAAACTGCATGAAAATGAGCACCTATTTGTAAAATAAGTTGATTAAATAATTTGTTGTCATAAATGAGTGACAAAGTTACCATTAATAAATCGTTGAACAGGAAAACTTCTCTTTCATGGACACTTCGTCGTTCTTTTTTACTGACGCCATAAACTTCATTCAAACGACATTTGTAAACTAAGCGCCTGTGAGGTAAGGCAAGGTTCTACAAAAAATTATACAAACAGAATTATAGCAATGGAAAACACAAATATTTAAACTAAGTACTTAAACTAAGAAAACTTAAACTAAAATGGTATTTAAAACTAAGTCATAATAAATATTTTACTAACAAATACAAATACAAATATTGACGACCAGCTACAGGCTCAAGCCCAACAAGGCTGGTCCTTTGATTATGAATTCTCCAATTCCCACTGACTATCCAATTGTGTCTTAAATTCGTACACTCCCTTTGAATTAACTATATTTTCTGGCAACGCGTTCCAACTGTCTATTACCCTATTAAAGTAGTAGTTTTTCCATAAATCCCGATTAAAATGTGTCTTATTCAATTTATACCCATGCCCCTTGTTCTGTTATCCCTATTGAAATTTAAGCCCTCTGTGTCCCCTTGTTTTACAAACTTGAAAAGCTGAATCAAATCCCCCCTCCTTCTTCTTCTTTCCAGTGTATACATGTTTAGCTTACTTAAACGTTCATTATAGTCGAAATTTGCTAGCCCCTTTAATATTTTTGTAGCTCTGTGCTGAACCCTTTCAATTGATTCTATGTCCTTTCTCATATATAGAGCTCAGAATTGTACAGTATATTCTAGATGTGGTCGTACTAAACCTTTATATAACGGCAAGATTATATTCCTTGAAGTTACAGTCTTTTTAATATACCCCAGTAACCTATTAGCCTTTTTACCCGGAGCTAAACATTGAGGACCCATTTTAAAATCCCTGTGAATTATCACCCCAAGATCCTTGACTGTTTCTCCCTCCTAACGTTTCATATCTTTTTACTTGCATGAACATATAATACACTAATTTGTTTCAAGATTGTTCTTTACAAATGTTCTACCTTTATTGGCACTAGAAGTGTTTAATATACATTTTTATAAGAACCGATAAATAGGTAGCATTTAATTTACTTGGTTTTGAGAAGATACTTACAGGCTTTTTCGCAACAATAGTTTGTTGAACTTTGAAAACTTCAGTTATGTGGTCTGATCCCATTCTGAATTCATTCATTTTGATCCTTTCATAAATTCCAATCAACATATCGCGATCTAAATCGTGACCATCATCAATAGCTATTAAAATGTAGAAAAATAAATTAATATAAATTCAAAATATTCATCAAAACACGTACTACCCAGATGTATTTAAATACACAAAAAGCTCACAGAGGCAGGTACTCACATCGAAGATTACGTACAAACTCCTCCATTTTCATCCTTCTATCGGCTTTCATGCTGCGTGTGTGGAGGTCAGTATTTAGCATCATGATGGCGAATGCTAGCACAAATACGGTCTCAGGGTTGTGCAATTTTGAAGCTATATCGGGGTTGCAGGCAAGGTAGCGATGGCTGAAGACTTCCACAAGTTTTTCAATTTTTTGAGCTTCTCCCTAAAAGTACATAAAGAACCATTCACCAATACTTATAAATATACAAGTATCATTGGATATGTTAATGAAATAATCTTTACTTTCCAGAAATAATTATTTTTTATGGAAAAATTAATGTGTGCATAATGTAAATTTATTAATTCATGGAACTTTATTTATACATGTGTGTTGTTTTAAACTATTCTCGTTTGGACCCTATTGTATGTTTACGAGCTTGTGTGGTGGAGAACTTCAATTAATTAAATTATTATAATAGTCCGAAGTTTTTGTTCTGTTGAAATTATCTGCATGTTTTTCTTTAAATGTAATTTCATACATCATGTATGAGTTTCATAAAATGAAAATATCTTTAATACTTACCGGCATCCTAAAGTACGTCTGAAACTTTCGGAGGGCAACATCAACTTCCATGGATGCGAATTCCAGATCTTCCACAAAACATCTGGGGAAGGCAAATAGAATCAAGATTAAAAATAAAGAATTTACTCATATTTTAAAACATAGTAAAACCGTGAAACACAGTAAAAATTGTTCAAAACTTTCTTCCAAAGTTTAAAAATAAAAATCTTCTGTAACATAAAATTTATTTTCAGTTTGAATTTTTAAAAGCAGTGGGAAATCAGTGTTATAAAAGTAAAATTTAAATAATTTTACTTTACACTGAATTTAAAATTAATCAAAATTTGAATTCTAGCGAATGAATTTTACTTTACACTGAATTTAAAATTAATCAAAATTTGAATTCTAGCGAAAATACTGACAATTTCAGGAAAAGTAGTTTGAAATCATAATTATGAATATAAAAAGGAATAAAGAAAATTATTTTCACAAATATGAGCTCAAACTACTTCGAATTTGGAACATTTTGACAACAAAATGTTCTTAAAAGTCAAGTATTTTTACGTTTAAAATATACTTATTCACCCATGCAATTTCAACCCTTAAACATTATTACCTTTAATGTATTAACCTATAGACTACGGCTGGTACACCAGTTGTAAAATGATTGTTTCACTGAAGAATTTAGAACACAAGCAGTACATCAGTTGTAACTTGAAAGTTATAGGAATCGCGCCAAGAAAGAATCGCACTTCTGATATCTGTAGCCGTAGTAAAAGGGTTAATATCATCGATTTTCAAAATTTTTTAACACAAGGTATACAAAATTATTATCAAAATTCTATGTGATACCAAAAAGTGATTACCTATCATTTTTACTACAAAGCGGCCATTCAAAAAAAAATCTTAATGAAATAATTATGGTAATTTGTAATAAAAAATAACAGCACAAATTATTTCTTTGGGTGTTTCTTGAAATTATTTATAAGCACACTTATCGAAAGCTAAAATCCAAACGTTTGAAACGAAGTAATCTTGACCCATTCAAACTGTCTCTTATTTGAGCACACTTATAATCAAAAGCTCGTATCCAAACATATGTTTGAAATAAAATAAATATTGCACAACATAAACAATCTCTCACCCAGGTGCTGAATTATATGCAATGTTCTGCAACACAACTCAAGGCAATTGCATTTGTTTAGCATGCATTTTGTCATTGACGTAAACGATGTGTTGTGTATAAAGTGTTTGTGGTATTTTGGGTTGTCTACGAAGGCTGTTACGTAGCTAGAAAATTAAGAAATATGTGGCACGAAGCGCGCATTGCATTGCAGACTATCGTAAATTATATTTAAAAAAAAACTACAACATTTTCATAATATTAAGGAAAAATTTATTTGTAAACACTTTGTTCTGCGTCACATGTCGCAGTTTTAAGCACTTTCTGCTTCCAGGGTCACTACATCCGAAAGACATACCAGTGAGATTTTTGGGGAGCAGATGTCATCTACTAACTTTAATACGTTTAGTCAGAATAAACACTTACCGTAATACAGCCATGTTGAATGAATTTTGTAGGTTCCCTAAGTATTCGCCAATCATTTGTTTACTCAGTCCTGGCCGAGAGAGTAAAAACCGAGCAACGGCTTTAGGATTTGCCTCCAGGTGACCCCGCTGGATTAAGAAGCGAACACCTCTTTCAGGTTTCTTGTTAAATATGTTGAGACCAACTCTGTATTGCCGCTTCCGACGAATTTCATTTAACTGTAAGAGCAAAGAGACACATTAAATATTGATTAAAAACAAAAATAACGTGGAATAGAAAAACAACAAATGTAAAATTACAGATGATGCACTATAGTGCGACAAATAGTTGCCTACAGAACATTGACCAATTGTCATAGTTATCCAAACTGTCTTGCCAAGTGTTTGTGTAATCAGAGCTGCATTGGATACGTAATTAAAAATAAAGTTTAAAGTACGAGTATTAACCAGAGAAAAGTGTTTATCAAAGAAGATCGTTTAGGATTTTTTCAAGAGTTCAAAAGGTATGTAACTCATGTCCATATATCTAATAAAATTATTAAATATATACTGTGACACAAATATGAGTATAGATTATACCGAACACTAAATTATAAATATTTCAGTAGTAGTTCTAACATTTAAAAAGTTTTATATTGAAAGGCCAATATACAGACAGAAGAAATGCAATATAAACTATTAACTTATAAATCAGCAACTTATGATGTTAAAGCAAAAAACGCTTTTGCTATTTATTAAAACTGGAATGGTGACTTCAAACATGTCAGAAAAGATCATCATCTTCATCACAGATGAACCAAGATCACTTGATGATGTGTCTCCTGTTATAGAAGCTCTACATTCATCCCAAAAGACGTGATGCAGGGCAAACGAGAGAAAAAACTGTCATGAGTCTAAAAGGGCAGTTTCCTGCTCTTAGAGGGTTGTGTTACCATATTCTGATTCTCCAATTATGGTATAATCTCGATTCGTCCGAAAAAATGTCCCCTTGTAGATGTCGTATTCGTTTGGATTTGCTGTCAGAAACGATTTCAAAGGAAGTTGAGATTCATTTACAGACAGTAAATTTATCATTCTATAGGATAGAATTACAAAATGTGTAACGAAGAATATTTAATTCAAATGATGAAGCCAAGGGCAAAACGTTTCGTTTGAATTTTACATCTCTTACAAACATCTCTATATTGAAGCCTACTTGTTTTTTTTCTATACGCAATTGCTTTTTCGGCAGGTTGTGAGTTTTTCACAAACCCATCTAAAACATCGCAATAAATTCATTGGGTAAAATCTAACATGCATTTGGAAATTTACAATCCGTACTAAACTATTAAAATGCAAAGAATTATACATTTTTGGAAGAAAGGTTTCACGAAAATTACATCAATAAATTTCCTATATACTTACTGAACACAAATTAATGTTTTCATCATTCTGCGGCTTTGACTGTGCATCTACACACTGGAGGTCTACTTGGCCATTAGGATCAACGTTTTGGGTGGTTTGTCCATCTTCCTCTTGGCTACTTTGACCATCATATTGTCCGGTGCTTACTTCTACTTGGTCAGTCTCCTTTTCCTCTTCTTCGATGATCACTTCCACTTGGGGAGTTTGCTCAATATTTTGACTCGTGATGTCCTTCTCTTTATTAATTGGACCTGTAATGTGTCCTGGAGCTGTTTCAGTCAGTCTACCTTCTTCTCCTATTGGCCCTTTTGCCTTCACTGCAATTCCGGTCTGTCTCCCCTTAGCCCTGAAATAGAGGGACGTAACACGTAAACAACCGATGCTAAAATATATTCTTAGCCACAACATCTTGTTACATTCCATTAAACTTAGATCTATCAAACACACACACACACACACACATATATATATATATATATATATATATATATATATATATATATATATATATAGAGAGAGAGAGAGAGAGAGAGATACATAGATAGATATATAGATACTTGCTATACATTGTTTTTGTAAAACAAAGTCTAAAACAAATATTTTTTAGTTATCGCGTAAATTTAAAATGTTTTGATTCAAATACATAAGCTTAACTATAGTTTCTACTTGTAAATGAGCCCAGAAACTCACAAGACTTCCTTTCTAATAAAATACGTTACTCGTTTTTCTTATAACCAGCACACACAAATATTTATTATAGACTACACAGTTTTCGAAAAATTGTTTGTCAAATGCTTAAGCTAAGCTTGAGTTTCTATTTATGCGTTGAATCCAGGTACTCACCAAAGGCTTCTCATGAAATTGAAGCCTCGATTTTTCTTTGTTCGGAAATAGGACATGATTTCCAAAGGAATCACTAAATCTCCGACGAAGAAATTACTTCAGAAAATCTGAACGCTTGAAAAATTATAGTTATGATCGCAAGAAAACTTTTAAGATGCTAACTTGAGAATCAAAAAGCAGAGTATGAACTGAATTTGAAAATCAAACGATGAAATTAAAGGCCATTGTTGTAACTATAACAGTTTGCAACAATTCGACTTATTTTGTATTCTTACAAAATATTGTTGATATTTACACTGTTAGTCTCCACGGCTAACTGTAACCGAAGAGGGGTGCGTGGGTTTGAAGAATTAAATCGTTTATGCGTAAAATTTCAAATCATTTGAGGTATTTCACTGCATTTACGCTTACTTGGTGACAGAATTAGATAAGCTTGAAATCACAGTTAAACTATTTTTGAATTATACTAGATCCATTGTTTGACTTCAAAAGTTTAATGTAATCAATGTGAGAAGAACATAAATCAATCACGGAAAAATAGTTGGAACTTGAAAGCGACTAGAAAAAATGAAAATCTTTCGAAAACCTTTAACACATAAAGCATTTAATAATAGCTAATAGAGCAGTGTGAGTTCAGAATAATTACCAAAAAAAAACAGACCAAGTGCTGATTGTCAGTCTTTTAAAATGCTACTGAAAAATATATATTTAATGTGACAGTAATTTAAATGTCAATTTTATAATTTGGGTCTTTTCCTATTGAAACACGTGTGAATGCAGAAATTATACAGCTCACTTTACATTAACCCCTAAATTCAATACTTAGGTTTCGACCCTCAAAATTCATGCTCCATGATCTGTAAAATTGCGTTGCTAAATAAAGAGTCCTCTTAAAGATTTAAAAATCAAGTGTTCCATTATCCCAAATTTAATGGCTGGATTTAGTCGAGGCCTTAAATGGCTTTACGCTGATGTGGTGTTGAAGTTTAGAGAGTAGGGTACCTGTTCAGGTGTTGATCTCAACACTTTACACAAGGTAAACAGACCGTGGTTAAAAATGACAACTTGTTGTCCTTTGAATTTGCCATTATCGACTGATAACGGGCAGAGAAAACGTGTAGATTGATTTTCTTTATACAAAAGAACGTTTTGAAATCTTTTGGAAGAAGCTCTTTTTGGAAAAGAACAATAACTCTCAAAATATGTAATACAAACCTCTTTATAAAACTAAATTCCTCCAATGATAAGGTCAGTTTTCACTGCCAATACGTTCTTTCAACTCATATCAATCCTCTTAATGGTAGAGGGCTTGATCCAAAGTATTCTATAAATCTGTAAGACATACGAAAAATTAAAATGTCTGAATTGCAGATACGACTGATTGACAATAATTGCATTTGGTAAATATACCGCCCTTGGTTGAGATTCCATGATACAACATATTGTTGGTATTTTAATAAACGTCACACTGGAGCTATTGTCTTCACAATCTGGAGTCAATCTCTAACATAAGTATCCAAGAAAAACGCCTCGTAGTTTTAAATCC
Source organism: Metellina segmentata (assembly GCA_947359465.1). Taxonomy (NCBI): domain Eukaryota; kingdom Metazoa; phylum Arthropoda; class Arachnida; order Araneae; family Tetragnathidae; genus Metellina; species Metellina segmentata. The sequence continues at coordinate 97,447,088 of OX375881.1, forward strand.
CGGTTACATGACTAGATCAAAACTTGATCTGGCACCCCACTCTCCAAACTTCCATTAAAAAGAGGGAAGGAACACATAAACAACCGTTTTTGAAATATATTCATAACCACAACATTTTATTACATTTCATAAAACTTAGATCTATAAACCTTCAGTATTAAATGTGGCTTGGCTATATATATAAAGTTAATTTGGCCAAGTCAATTTATCCAATATTCGAAATTGTCCAAAATCGGGACGTTTTGATAATTTTTTTTTCTCTCTTTTTTTACATCTTTCCGACAATTTTTAAAGAACAAGGACTAAAACCTGGATCTAACTGATGAAACAACGCAAAATAACGGCCATGTTCAGAGCAAATACCACACAGAAATGTTAGAAGATTTGCAAGAAAAAAATTTGCATCATTGTATTAGAAAGGTTTTACCTTTTTTAAAAATTATTTCTATTTTTAAACCTGCAATTTTACAATTGTAATCACAAAGTTCGCGCTATTTGGGGGATGTAAATTACGAATTTTTTTGGCAAAAAATGTCCAAAATTCCTAAATGGTCAAGGGCCGGACGATTCCGAATTTTGGAGTTCGTAGTGTACTGGTAAATTATTATATTTTTGCTTGGTTACATATTTCTATGTTTTGGTTTCTAGTGAGGGGTTCTTCACAAACCAAGAACTATTATAGAACAAATTCAGTTATTAATTTTCTTCAAACTCTTGTTCGAAATCAAAGTTTTTTATTTCAAATAAAAAATAATAATATATATACTTCTAATTTACAATGCTTACATCCCTAAATGTCCTCTTTGCAAGCACAGCAAAAGTGTCAGACGAAATATTAAAGTAATAATAATAGATACAATTTAAAATTTCTGTCAGGAATTCCAATCCTTAATTAAAACTTTGTTTATGATTTTTATAAATTTTTAGAGGGTTTTCTTTACTCAGTCTACTTTTATATTTCCTCTATGTAGGGAACTCGTAGGTTGATCTATGTAAAAAATTCAGTCTTCTAAACGAAGTATAGATTTTAAAAGGCACTAAATGTTTCTTTCGCTTTTATAATGGGTACTTGCATAAAATGTAGAGCGAAGAGCCTTTCTAGTTAAAATGAAGTAGAGATATGACTAGGGTATAAAGAAATGTTATATTATCTGTAATGGAATTTTAACTTTGACTTAAGTAGCTTCTTTATTGTTACTTCAAAACTGATAGAGTAATTTTGAATTACTTCACTGTTCAAATCTGCATTAAAATTAGTTGTAAAAAGCATAAGATTTTTAGGAGTGGATAATCATTCAATTTCTTATTTTTACTCTATTTTTTACTTTTTTGCTTTTGCTTATTTTTACCTTTTATGCCACTAATTGAGTCTTGTTCAGTGATGCCAATCTAACATGGGAAAGTTCAGGGAAAATAACTATAAAAATGAATGTTTTCAGAAGTTAAATATTCAAATGTTGAAATATTTTTGCAAGAATTTGAATTATTTTATGCTTTGTTTATGTAAAAGGGTATTTTTATAATAATGTATGTACCTACCATGTGTATTGGAAAAAGGTACACAATTATTTGGTTTCAAACATTCAGTTTAAAGGACCAACTTTTTACCCATAAAAAACACAAAACAATTCAATAAGATCTTTTTACAAAGTGTGATAAGATCTTCACGTAGAAAATATAAATTTTTCCTTTAGGCCCTTTCTTAAATGAAATCTTCTGTTTTGATTTCGGACATTCGCCAATAGCCCGTTGTGTTGCTAGAGTGCGATGTTAATGAAATACCGATCTACCTACCTAAATGAAATCCGGCCGTGCTACTGTCTGAATACACAGGTGTGCAAAAATTAAGGACGAAACTAAACAATTAGCATATTAGCGGGACAAGGAGGCAGGGCGGACTGAAAGTCCCATCATGAGATCGACTAGGGTCAGGTACGGCAGGGCTTGCGCATATATGCGGCATGATGTAATGGGAGAGTGTCGGAGGAGTGTAAAACACTATGGTGGTGTAAGCTCAGCATTTCTGTGAAAGATATTGCACGGCATGCATCAGTTTAAACGACGTTGAGCTGCTGCCTCAATGTGAAATGTCAAACTGGCAATCTTGTAGACGATATCTGGAGGACCTTACCCTAGGTCGAATCATTGGGAAGAGTGAAGAAGGTCAAAAGTGACAAGGGTAACTGAGGAATTCGGGATCGTTCACAGCATCGTTTCACAAGATTGGAGAGCATTTCAAACAACAGAAACTGCTGTCGGAAGGTTCAGGAGTGGTCGTCCACAAGCAACCACCGCTGAGGACGACTTTTATATTGGATCTAAATTCAATCGAACATGTATGGGACACCTTAGGGAAACGCTTGGGACCACGTCACCAACCGCCAGATTAATGGGCAGCAATGCCTCAACAGCTTGTTCACAACCTCGATCTCAGCATATACAGACGATGTAATTCCTGCCCAGCAGTCAGGGGTGATCAAATCCCCTACTAAAGGCTGGATGTTTCTTGCTGGACACCTATCACGTGAATGTTTTGTGCTTTTGTCGAATTGTGCTCCATCCTATATTTTCAATGAAGTTCCTTTTTAATCCTTTAGACTTCTTTTTTGGAAAGTTTTTTTAGTTTTCCTATGTTCTTACATCTTGGAGATCTCATGATATAATTTGCGTCCATTTAGTACACATTTGTTAAAACATTAGATAAACCGTCTCGTCCATAATTTTTTCACACCAATATATAAAAATGTTAACATAAATACTAGTTATTCCTTCCAGTAAGCCAAACACAAAATTAGCTAAGAAATTGTTTTAACTTTTAATTTCTGGTATTCTTGGATGTGCTAACAAGTACTAATAGAGTTAATTTTTAAGTAGAATTTATGCTATTTCTAAATATCATATTCATGATATAAATATATGGTTTTAGACGAATTAAATGACCTGAATGTATGAACATAAAAATAAGAACTTTAAAATATATCTGCCAGTTAGAACAAAATTCGCAACATAAGTATTTCGAAACTGAAAAACTAATTTTCTTTGAAGTAACTATGGAACCAGTTATCAAACTTTTCTATTAGCTTAACTACAAGTAGAAAACACATTATGTTGATTTTTGAACTACGGTAAAATTTTTTAAACTAAAGTTGCTGTAGTGTGTAATTTTGGAGGGTGGTGTGCCAGCCCAGGAGTGATCTTGTTATCTTATTGTTATTCAAAATCACGTGCTGTTGCCCTCCGATATTTCCATTCGGGTTTGATCATGAAAATAGCCCTTACTGTTGTTCCCAGTGCGATGTTATTTGAAATATCTGACAACCAGGAGCTGTCCCAGAGACGCTGATACAATCTAAATCATGGAAAGTAGTTGTTGAGGTTGCGGATTAATAACAAATTAAAAAGGTCTTAATTTCTCTACCAAAAGTATTTATTTTTTGTTACCTTCTAAGACGGGCTAGAGCAATTTTTCGCACTAGAAGTTTTCACCAACAGCCAACCATTATTGATACGGTCTTAAAACTTTTATCCAACGCAGTTTAAGTCATCAGATTATGATTTATAGTTTAAGAGACATAAGTACGAAAAAGCTGGCAATCTCTTTGGTGGCAAGTGGTATTGTTGACTTCTGTACCACACTGAATTTTGAGAAGTATTCACCTCTAAAAAAGAATTGTCAACTGTGCCCATACTGTTGTTTGCCGTAACTGTCGTCGCATAAACTGCTCCTTCCAATACGATCTGAAAAACAAAAAATGCATGTAAAATTAAAATACAGAAAATACTTGTGTTTCTATCGATATTATCGAGTTCGTTCGGATATTTAGCTAACAACTCCGTTATCAAAATCTAAAATCATGTACAAAAATGAAAGAGGAATGAGTGGCAGTGAGCGGCTGAAAACAATATCGGAGATTTCTCTAAAAGATTATGAAAGCTGCGAAAGTTCTTTAGTGGACATCGCTAGAGGACTATGGAGGAAAATACTCTAAATTGAATTTCAGACTGGACGTAGTTGATCGGCTTTTTGAGAGGCATGACACAGTGAATGATAAAAAAGAACGACCAGGAATTTAGCCGATACCCCTACAAATGACTACGAGACACTTTTTAGAAGTGATTCCACCACCGAAAAGAAACTGAGGCAGTGCTTTGTGTGTTGCTAAAAAAAACCGATGGTAGCGGAAAACAGAGAAGGTAAGAATAAAGATATTTTTGTACCGATTGTGATATAGGACTCTACTTAAGTCCATATTTTAAATTTACCATACAAAAGCTGAGTTGAGAAATGTAATAAAAATGCAGGTATTAAAAATATGTATACTCTTTTCTCACACCCGTTGCTGTCGAGTGTTCTTAAAAGTTATTGTTCGGAAAGCCCCCTATATGTAAAAATACCATTTTTTCGCTACAATTAAAAGTTATCATAAATTAATAAATTCAATACTTGCAACAGTGTTATTATAAACTAACAGTTAGAATCTAATATGAAAATTATAAACCAACATCGATAAACGTTATAAATAAACTCTTTTGAAGTAACTAAACTCTTCATACATATAAATTAATTCAATTAATAAGTAAATAAATTACAATTCATTTGAAAATTGGTAAACTTGTATTTTCTTATAATTTACGAAAGTTGAGTAACATTTATAGCATTACTAGACATCAGTAATAACTACTGATATTCACTATTAGTGTTAGTCATTAGCCACCGACAAACTGTTAATATGAAAGGTTTTTCTGACCTACTAAATTAGTTTTTGTTTACTTGTTGGAACTTCATTATATTACGCAGTACGTATTTTATAAACGGCAACCTACAATGTATTCCTTACGTGATTTACCTTGAATTGTTTTTGGTACACGATTTCAGTTGGTCGCCAGTAAAATTTACACAGAAAGAATTTCTGATTTATATAGGATTGCTGATTCTTAACGCCAATTATATTAAACATGAAACGTCACTTAATCTACGATGATAAACTACTTCCCAATGTGCATAATGTGAGAGGACTTGCTTAACAGGAAAAAGAATATCTGATTTCTGTATACTTTATTGCTACAAAAATTCATTGGCAGTCGATAATACCCGTTATCGCAAATTAGTAATAATTGTTCTGACTGTTTTCATCAAATGGCTGCTATGCCTATCTGAACTAGGCATTACCATTTACGGTTATCTTGGAATCACACTTTTGCTGCACCATTATGATTTTTCACGAATAATACAAGAATGAAAAGGTGAAAATTTTTAAAACATCAAATGAGCTGCGATAAAGCAAATATAAAGTTCCATTTACTAGTCTTCATAATTAAAATTCTTAAGAATTCAGTAACAAATGGTTTTATCAGTATAATAGCAGATGTACTGATTTCAAGCGATACACACATCCGCGGAAGTCTGAAAAAGTAAATAACATTTGAAAATCAAAGACGTGAATTACAGTTACCATAACAACAATGACAAAAAAATTGCATGTTGCTCCAAATTAATATACGGTCTATTGAAATAAGAAGCATACTTTCTTTCAAAAGTAATATTTACCTTTCATTGAAGAAACTCTCACATATAAGCTTCTCTTTAGAATTCCATCTTTAAATTTATGAAGATATAATTTAACATGAAGTTGAAAAGAATCTGAATATTTGCTACTACATTTCTTATGATTATTACGACACTTTCAATTAAATCTTTCCGTTTTCTCACGTAGGCTTAAAATGGAAGAAGGCGTCGTCATAATTCGATTGTCACAATTTATAAATCTGCTTTCTTATTTTTTTATTTGCAGCATTCGTAATGCATAAAGTGAGAATATTCGGAGTCATGTGTTGGGCTTGTAAAGATTCTACTGAATTACATTTATTTCTCAATTCATAATACCAATATGTGTAAGTTAAAGGTTTTAAATTGAATTCAAACGTATGATTATAAGAAATGTAGTTACAGTTAACAATACACAAGATAATTATAATAAGGAAGCATTTAAATCCGTAATAAATTCCACATTCTTCAGAATTTGAATAGCTGGTTTATCATAATAATCGTACCAGTCTTTAATATTTTCGAAAGTTTCCATACATAATATTATTTTTTTGTTCTGTAGATAATATATAGCGTACGGGATCTTGATTTTATAGCAGAATTATAATTCATACTGATTAAAAATTTCAAAAGTCTTTCATTTCAACTATGGTATTTAATTGGACCTTTAAGTAGGCTTCACGCCGCTGAGTTTATAAGTATTGATAATTGTCGTATCCATTACTAGAGTCGACAGTCACTAAACAATATACTTAATTGTCTCACTTCTCCAAAACTGAAGAATCTTTTGAAAATATTATCGTAAACCAGGGAAGTTAATTATCACCCTACTGTTTCGAAGACTCATTGGAAAAACATCCTTTCTACTGGAAGGGATAGTTTTAAATTGTTCTTCTAAATATCTAAATCTTTAAAATTTATGTAGCACTTTCAGTTTCTCTAATTCAATTCATCTTTACAAAAACGTTCGTGTTTCGCAATACGTCTTGTACTAAGTCAAGGATCTGTGAATTAAATTTCAATTACTTTGGGAATTCATCTGCTTTTTATTGGATGAAAATACTCCTATCAAACAGAACCCAACTCAAATCAATGCTACCTGCATTGTTAATTTATGGAGGACATTCTTTAGTAGATCAAGTATAGTTAAGCAGGACTTAAGAATTCTTTATCGAGATTTATAAACACTTTTGTTGTGTGTAGGTAGCATATAATACTTCTTGGAACGAATGAATTGATCAGTCAAGAGTTTGCATGAAAGTACTGCATATGAATTGAATGCTAGGAACTTTTCTTGCTTTGTTTTATTATTAATAACGTTCTTGGTAGCAATTTATTAACGTTTACGCTGCGGCCCTTAGATTTTTCAATCGTCTCACAAAAGGCCTCTTTTTCCTGCATTTTCAAGCCCCCTTACCTCATTACCAAACTTGAGCGATAGGGCGGTGAGTGGCATTTACGCTTGACGCTTTCCTTTCATAATATTGTGTGGCGCGAGAACAGATATCACAGGAGCGACTTTCTGTTTTCTAAAAAGCGTTCACACATCACGGTCGGCAGGGTAAGGGGCCGACGAACAAAATGAGAGACCCTCTAGAATGTCTGTCACATACAGCTCGTAAATGGTGATCGATGCCACAGGTCAAATAAAATTGGTATTAAATCGACAGTACACAGAACAATACCATGCCGCTGGTGTAAATAAAATATTAGTGGTAACAAATATTTACCTGCCACAGCGTAAGGGTTAGTCTATTTAGAGTTTGTTTTTTAATGTGCCTCAGCACTAAATATATACTTGATGCTATGATGTTTCAGGGAAACCCGGGTAAAGAAAAATTCTACCACAATACCGAAGCTGTCTCCTAATTTTGGTCCAATTGTTGCAGCAAAAATGGTGTTGGAGTAGATTTTAAAATTATAACAAAATATTTTAAACAGCAAGATTTGTAAGATATCTATAATGAAAAATAACAATTCAATGTTTATTTTTATTTTTATGATTAAATACTTGTTAGACAGAAAAAAATTGATCCAAGACTAATTAACAGTGATATAAAAAATAATTGTAATAAATAAGAATGAAAAAAGGTAAAAATTTACAATTGAATTGAATTTCCACTTTTCATTTAGTTCAAGTGAATATCAGTACTTCATTTTTTTTAAAGTGGTAAAAAATGCTGAAATATTTTTATCAGTTTAATTGAATGAGATAGCTTAGATCTATTGTTCCGAGTTGGTCGCGTAATTTTATTACCATTATGGTTTTTTTAAGGTAACAATAACTTTAACCTTTAACTGCTGTCATAGGTCTAACAGACCCCTAGTCATTTTTGACGCGTCGTTTTCACTCTTTAAAGTAAATATTGGTTTCTGACCTATTCAGTACGTTCCTACTACGTCCAACAGAAGCCGCACACCAAGACTGGTTTTCTGCCCCAACTACACTCTATAACAAAAAAATCGACGCACTAAGAAGGAGTTGTCCGATGAAGACAAAATTGGTGGATAGAAAAATTATATACAGATTAGATATTGATTAAATTTCAGAACAATTAAATGATTTATTTCACAGTTGCAGTAACGAGCTCAATAAGGTGTCGACCCGCCTCTAGCCTGGATCCAAGCTGCCACACGGCGTGGCATAGATCGATAAAGCTCCCGCACGGTATCCTGCGGTATTTCTTGCCAAATAGGCTCCAATTGTCGGACTACGTCATCAACAATCGCTACCGGATGCAGTCGCCTTCCCAACATATCCCAGACATGCTCGATGGTAGAGAGATCTGGTGATCTGGCTGGCCAAGGAAGTGTATGACAAGCTTGAAAACAGTTCATAGCAACACGTGCCGTATGTGGTCTGGCATTGTCTAGCTGAAAAATAAGCACAGGGTACTGCGAAAGGAACGGTAGCAAAACAGGTCTCAGAAATGGCACCCCAGACCATAACTCCTTGTTGAGGGCCAGTGGGGCGTGCAATAGTAAAGGCAGGATCGGCACGCTGCCCTGTGCGTCTCCAGACACGTCTTCAATGATCGTCAGGACACAGTTGGAAGCGGGATTCGTCGCTAAAGACTATACGTCCCCAGTCAGCATCATTCCAGCATGATGGAGCAAAGCACCACTGTAATCTGGCTCTACAGTGTGCAAGCGGGAGTGGCAGGTGGCGTTACAGTCGGTACGATCGTAGACTTCGCTCTCTCAGCCTTCTGTGAATGGTCATGGTGGACACTTGTGTGTGGGTTGCACGACTGATGGTTGATAGCGATGAATCAAGCGCTGTGACAGCTGTCCTGACAGTCATTCTGTCCTCGCGATCTGATGTGGCCCTACGTCGACCGCTACCATCATGACGCTGAAATCTGCCATGGTCCACCCACTCTTGCCAGCATCTTCTAATCGCCGCATCGCTTCGGCTCACATGACGAGCAATTCTCCAATTGGCCCAACCTGCCTCTTTTAATCCAATGATACAACCTCTTTCAAACTCTGAAAGTTGCTCGTAATGAGTTCGAATCCTGCGGCGAGGCATTTTTTCAGTCGTTGAAAGGTATCCTAAATCGCAATGCAACAGAAATTTTTAACAACAGTTCAAGAACAACACCTTATATACATCTGCTGTATGCGCAGTTCCGATGCTCTGGAGATCGCACTATTCATTCATTGGACACCAAATTTTAATCATTTGCACATTTGGTCAAAACAATCGGATGATTCCTTCATGGTGCGTCGAGTTTTTTGTTATAGAGTGTTTTTCGTGTTTTACACTCTTTGCATTTCGTGCGTGGTCTCTTAGACCTTTTTACAGCATTTGCGGTACCATTCTTGTTGAAAGAAATCGTCTAAGTTAGAGTAGGGAATTTCGGCAGAGAGCCTAAAATGGCAACAAACTTTAATAAAAACGACATGTGTATCTTACACAAAAAGAAATTCAGTTTATTGTTGATAGTTGGTCGGAAATAGAGTAGTAGGACAGTGAAATTTCGAATGATATTATTGAAAGCGAACACGAAACGGATGAAGATGAAGGCATTTCAAGTGCGTCTTGACAAGAAGAATATTTTTAAGGAAAAAGTAACTTCAAAAGGGATGCCCGGGAAGGGGGAGAGGGAACCTAATCCTGCCGTTAGAAAAACCGCAGCAAAACACAACATGGTTTTAAAAATTCCAGGGTTGATACTTCCAGCAAAATTAGGTCCGAAAACCGAGCTTGAAGAGATATGGAATCTACTTAACGTATATAGTAATAGAAATGTATTTCATGTTTAGAATTGAACTATCTAAATTTAAAATGTATAAATAATAATTATTTAAATAATCTTCCGTTAATATATTATATTAATCAACTTTATACGCACTTTAGTGAGCGAGGTCTGAGAGACCCCTCCACACTAGTTTACGATACGGTTTAAGACACAGAAGTTAAGGGTTAAAGAGGTGACACGACGATTTCTACTGGAAATCTATTAAATGGAAATTTTACTTGAAGTTTAACAGATTTTTCTACTTGCCGAGCTATATTTAGATTCAGTTTTTCTGGTTAATATTAATAACAATTGATATTTAAACTCCTTCCATACAAATAGTCGCATTATGTCTCGCTCACTACTTAAACACACCAAACAAAATCCACCTAATATATTACCTAAAAAATAGTTTTTTGTGTAATAATAATTATTAAATCAATGTTAGAAAAAATTATGAAATGGAATTTTCTAATATATGTTGAAGCGTATTGATTCAGAACGACTTCTAGAATGGTCATGTCAAATTTCAGCTCATTCTGATAATTAGTTTCAGAGCTACATTAAATTTTACTCATTATTGCGATTTTAAAGGGCCACCAAAAGTTTTAAAAATATTTGGCAAACCTCGGATAGTAATTATGGGACGAAATGTACTTGCATCTCTACTATTATTAAAGACTAGCAAAATACCCGACCTTACTCGGTTTGAATTCGTTTACTCTAGATTGAAGAGATAATCAAAATATATAATGACTTACGTTTTTTGTAGAATAAAAATTTATTTTAACACCTTTCGCCATCTTTATATTTTCTACAACTTACTTTGGACACAAATCCTACACATGCATATCCATTCATGTAACACATTTCACATACCTCGCACAATTGCTGTATGACAAAGCTACAAAAAGACGAAAGGTGATACTAAGGTTACTACTATAAAAGACGATTCATAGGAAGATTTGGAATTCCCTTTCTTAAGTTCTTTTCATGTTCAACTCAATAATTAATTAAAATTACGATTTACGGCGAGTGCTCTCGTACTCATAGTCAACAAAACAATATTTTTTTACTTGTGGCACTCTTGCCTCCGGTATGCGACATTATGAAATTTTGCAATCTTCTCCTGTCATTACTACAACGATATTTTTAATGTTGGAAAAAGTTCTAGTTTGGATTTTTAAACATTATTATTCTTTCAATAACGACATTATTCTTTAAATAACGGCATTATTGTTTAAATAACGGCATTATTCTTTAAAGAACGGCATTATTCTTTAAATAACGGCATTATTCTTTAAATAACGGCGTTATTCTTTAAATAACGGCATTATTCTTTCAATAATGGCATAACTACACTTATAATTTACTGAAAATTTATACTGTCTTACCTAACATTTTCAAGTCTAATACTTTGTGGTGCTGTTGGGTGTGATGAGAAGGAAAACACATTTATTGAAATAATAAATATTTAAAACAGAAAACAGTAAAATAGAACAAAATAAAAGACGTCGGAAAAATTGTTCTAAAGATATTAATTTGTGATTCATTTTTATCTCTTGATCTCGCACAGTTGCCACAATTTACAGCTAAAAGTGCACAAAATTTAGAAATGTGAAATTAATTCAGAGCGAAAGAAACAGAAAATATCACTGCTCACGCGATCTTGTTCATTCTCGTTTCGTTGAAAAATATCGTCTGTCTCAAATATTCCAAAATCGTTTTCATTGCGCTAAGAACAAAAATAAGACTCGAAATAAATGAAGTATCAGAGCTGAAATTTCATTAAAAAAAATAATTTTTTGAAGAATACTTACTTTTTCAGCAGTACTGGTAAAACAATCGAAGTAATCGTAATATTCAATAGACATTCCAATTTTTCCAAAACTACCAAATTATGGTTAATTAAGTATACTTACTCAGGTGTTTTAGCATGAAACGCATCTACATATAACAATAAAGAAATTTTGAATATTGCATTCACTAAATTAATGGATAATGTATAAAATAAAATACACTGCAATCAAATATCTGGAATATAATTCATGTGATGTCTACACAAACACACAAACACAAAATCGAGCATAGAACAGAAAGACGGACAGACAGACTTTCGCAACCAATTCCACTCACTAAATCAAGATAAGTACTCACTGTATGCAAATTTCCATGAAAATATTTTGAACCGCGTGGACGTGTATAGGGCACAACATACAGACAGACAGACAGACAGACAGACACCAAACGAGAAAAAGGCGGATTCGGCATCAGAAGGGTCCAAAACGGATAGAAAACTTGAAATGGGTCGAAAATATTGAATGTACAAACAAACACTCCATTCTTATTTATATAGATATAAGTAATATCTCTAAAAGTAGTGTCCTGACGAATCTACAATGATGAAATTTAGCACTGGTAGTAGTAATTTTTTTGCAGATTTTGTGTCCAGACTGTGAATCTTTAAATTTAATCAAGAACATTTAAAATTTATTTATTGACATTTATTTATTATTGTTTTCCTTAGAATGGCAACAGCATAAACATGTCACCAATTCTAAATTTATTTTTTCCCTTTCATTATCCCAGCAAAGAATATTTTAGGGGCGGACAAAAACTATACAATTTTAACTGGCTTTTTTTAATTTCTTATTTCTATCTCCCGGATTGTTAAAGATAGAGTAAACTTTTGAACGGTTTTCAAATCTGTGGAAAATTTTACAAGGCGATACCTAAAAATGTTTTTTTTTTTTTTTTCAAATAAATGTTTTTTTTTTTTAATTGTAACTTATATTTCCCTTAATACGAATTTGGACTTCACGATCGTTAGAGACTTAACGCATTCATTTTTTCTCGTTCATTCATTTTCCAAAATCACAACCAACCAATTCAAGAAATATTCTAAGCAAATTTTAAAGTTCGTTAGGAATCACCAAAGAAACCAGTCAGTAGTTAGGTAGCACTCGGTGTTGTGTTGCTCAAATGGTGTATTAAACTTACTACTCACTGGTTTTCTTTTGGTGATGAATAATGGCCTTTAAAGTTTGGTTAGAATATTTCTTGAATTGTTTAAACTTCATAAAAAGAACTGTCTTAAAAATAAAAAAATAAAAAATATCAGTTTATAATTTGTATGCTATCTACCGCTACTATTTAAATACTTTTTTATACAATGATTTAAGGTTATGACAGATGATTTAAGGTTCACTAGTCGCCTCTACATCATAAACTTCCAAACATCCATGGCCGGACCCGGATTCAAACCAGGAACCTTCCGACTTCGAGGCTGACACTGTAACCATCAGACCGGTTGGTAAGCAAAACCAAGTGAGAATTAACTGTTTACGACAGCAGTGTACGAAGTTTTAAATAACAGATAAGTTCGGTTTGCAAAAACGCAAATTTTCGTTCTTTCGCTCTTATGCAACATCAATTAACTACTTCAAATATCTATCGTACATTCAAAAGTCACAATATTGATACAGACGCATTACCTTTAACAGAACATGGAGTAGCCTACAATTTAAGTAATTTTTTTTTTAGTAAAAATGGTGGATTGTATATAATTTTGCCAAACGTCATTCTTTGTAAATTTGTCAGTCGATTTTATTTGAGATTTTGGGTAATTCTACATTTTTTAACAAAAATTTAAAGGTCCGTAGGCAGAGCACCAAAATAAGCATTTCTTTTCCATAGAATTCTTTCACGACATTATTGCACATAGCTGCTAGAAAGCGCCTTTTCATTATTTTCCAGTTCATTCGCAAAGCAGAATTTGAGCGTTATAGAGCAAAGACAGGTATTTTTATAATTTATAAAATGACATTGGATCAAAATATAATGTCAACACGCATTTGTTTTTCTCTCGATTTTCCTAAAACGAGATTCAATTCAATTACTTGTCTCAAAGTTCTTATAACTGAACACAAACATACAAAAATACATCAGCGATATCTTAAACGCACGAACAAGCGAGGTGACATCGTATTAAAACAAAAAGAATTAAGTAGTAATGGTGGATTGTATAAAAAATAGCGGGTGTCATGTTGCATTCTTGGTAATTTAGCAATAAGTTCCGTAGCCGGTCCTTACAACACCACGAAATTTTGAAGCTCCGTCACACGACGAGCCGACATCTAAACTGGAAACCCACTCTCCAAACCACCACATCGACCCAATGCTGAGACTTTCGGCCACGACAGATTTAAGGTGCATCAGCCGCGTCTACACCATATCCATGCACAGATACACAAATATCCATGCACGGATTCGAACCATGATCCTTCCGATCTAAAGGCTAACACCATAATCACCAGACCGGTTGGTCGGCAATAAATTTTCAGCGGGGGCTGAGACCAGAGCACAGAAGTACAGGGCGACCCAACGGCCCAAATACATTCAGCGCCCGGGTAGGTTAGGTATTGAGTTATGTTCGACTGTAACACAACCTGATATTGGCGACAGTAGGGTATCAATCTCGAAGGGAAAGATAGAGAGAGTCTAGCAGATTTGGCCCCATGTCAACACTTGAACTGTTACACCTCTGTAACACTGTAAAAGCGGCTTCTTTGATCAAGCCGACATAAAGGAGACATTCAAGAATTCCTCATTTGGATATCATAAAACTCAACTGTGATCAACTGTAATATAAACTAAACTTAGAAGTACTACTTCAGCACTCCATTTGACACTACATCGGTCAAAAAAGTATCGGCACTTGACATAAACCCTCTAGATCTGACGTCCCAGTGACATTACGATCCCCTATATCTCAAGCTCCTTCAGAACACTAAAAATTCCATCGTCAGGTGGTTTTCAACTGAAAGCCGGCTGAATGACCAGAATATGCAAGGTCACATTTTGACCCGAGAGAGCGAGAACACGCTCGATACCCCCCGAACTTTTCATGTCCCAAAATAAATAATTTTGCTGTAAATATCTGCTTAGCTGCATGAAGTTAAATAAATGTTGTTCTGGTGAAACTCAAAGATCGTGCTAGTTACGCTACCATTTATGTCATCATACCATTTCATCCAATGCACCACTCTCCAAACTTGCGCCTAAGGCCCGGCGCACATATCCGATGTTTCAACGTGCGGTGCCGTTGCGGCACAGAAGCAAAACTATGCACACATAACCGTGAAATGACGCAAGTACTCATTTCGTGCCATTTGCTATAAATATTCTATCGAAGAAAACGTGTTTATTTCGCTTGCTTGGTGTACAAAAAAGTATAACAAAATAGACGTTACTGGATACAATCATTTATTAATTATTATTTATTCCATTTATTTATGAAAACAAGGACTTCAGAACGGAGACGCGTGTGCGGCGAGCTGCGACGCCTTGGGTAACTGCAGTACAAATTGCATGCAAGTTGGACGTGCGTCGCCGCAGCGGTGCCATAGGCATGTGTGCAAAACTCCATTGGATCTAGTGTATATCAGACCGCACTTGTGCGTTGCGGCACCTTGCCTAAGTGAGAGCCTCTTAGTCTCAGCTTGGAACGACACCAACGAATGCGCAAGCTTGTCCTCCCTAAACTAACCGTCTATATATATAATTCTCTTACGTGGCGCGCAAAAAAGAAGTTATTTGTTATCGTGTTTTGCCAACATTGTACGATTGTTTGTTTACCACAAAGTTTCGCGCCTCAATTGAAATCATGGCGTTATCGGGTGAAATTTTTTTGAAAAAAAAAAAAAGAATTTTAGTCGAGTTGTTGGAGTTAATAGAAATCAAAGAAAGCGGGGGAACATTTCAGGGCCATTTAAAAATGGTCCTTTTCAGGGCCAACAATTATAGTTCAAGACGCTAGCACTACAACATTCGACAGCAAACTCGATGATAAAATGTGTGTGGTTCGAGTGCTGGTGTAAATATACACACAAACAACATGCTGGGTATTCAGTTTCCAAATCAGCCCTCATATTTCGAGTCAAAATTTCCTCAAACTTTTCATTTGAATTCTAATTCTAGAGGTACTGCATTTATCTTTTCGGTAATACTGCAAATTAGGATTTGAAAAATAATTTTTTTGGAAAATCATATTTTGTAAACAATACCTTATGCTAGGACACGTCTTTATTGATGCGAGCGAAGCGACTGTATTTTTGCCCTGCGTACGAATGCGGATTGCTTCGCAATCCTCCGGGGGTTGCCGAGCGTTGGCGAGTCCCCTAGTTACAAGTTAAACTTCAACATTGATGAACAGCTAATGGATCCAGAAATCAATGTTGGCACACGTAGTTATTATTACACAATACACCAGAAAATTACCTATTCGGTTTTTTTTGTTTGAAAGTGTATTACCTAAATTTAACATTTGCAAATTCAAAATGCTTAATTAGTAGCGTAAAATTCCAGTAACATGGTATAAAAACATATTTAAATAATACCGGTGGATAGCATGCAAAATTGAAACTGATCTCTTTTGCAAATTTTTTTAACAGTTCTATTAATGAAGTTAAAACAATTCAAGAAATATACTAAGCAAACTTTAAAGTTCGTTAGGTAACACCAAAAACACTAGACAGTAGCTAGCACTCTGTGTTGCTCAAGTGATATATTAAACTAACTACTCACTGTTTTATTATGGTGATGCCTAATGACCTTTAAAGTTTGCTTAGAATATTTCTTGAATTGTTTAACTTCATCAATAGAACTGTCTTACAAATTTACAAAAAAGATTAGTTCCAATTTTTTATGCTATCCACCGCTACTATTTATTTATTTATTTTTTCATACCATGTTACCTCTGAAATTGAATGCTCACGTTTTGATCTATGATTACTGTAATAAGTCTCGTGAATTAAGTATGTATTTGAAATAAACATATAAATGTATAGAGAATTTTTTGTATTTTGTGAATCAATAATTGCGAGTGCAAAATTTTTTTTGTGTTACATTAACAGCGCATTAATTTTAAAGTTTTCTTTGCTACGTTAAAAATACTGCGGACGAATTTGCACACTCGTTTGGGTCGATCCAAACTAAGACACTCAGTTAGGTGTTGTCTGCAAGTTTTGATAGTGATGTGTCAGTTCAAGTGTTGGTATGGGGTCAAAACTGCAAGATTTTCTCTATATTTCCATTCGAGATTGATCTCGTACTGTCGCCAAAACCAGGCTGTGTTCCAATCCGATATAACTACCGAACGTACCTGGAAAATTTCCGCAAGCTTAAAAGGTAGTACGTGGTTCAATAAAATACACTAGGGGGCCTGCCCCCTGCTCGCAAACGCTCGCCAACCCCCGAAGGATTGCTTCGCAATCCTCATTGGTTCGCTGCGCGAACCTATGCTCGCTTCGCTCGCCTCAATGAAGACATGTGTCCTAGCAGAAGGGATTGTTTACAAAATATGTTACCAAAAAATTTTTTTTCAAATCAAAATTTGCTGTATTACATAAAAAATATATACAGTATCTCTAAAATCAGAATTCAAATGAAAACTTTGTGCAAATTTTTACTCGAAATGTGAGCGTTGCTTTGGAAATAGAATACCCAGCATGTTGTTTGTGTGTACATTTTCCCATCACTCAAACGACCCACACTTTTTCATTGAGTTTGTTGTCGAAAGTTATAGTGCAAGCGTCTTGTTGAACTATAATTGTTGGCCCTGAAAAGGACCGTTTTTTAAACGGCCATGAAAAGATCCTCCGCTTTCTTTGATTTCTATTATAAACTAATTGCAACAGCTCATTAAAATTTCCTTTTTTTCCAATAAAATTTCATCCGATAACGCTATAAATTCAATCGATGCGCGAGACTTCGCGATAAACAAACAATCATACAGTGTTGCCGAAACGCGATTACAAATAACCTCTTTTTTGCGTGCCACGTAAGAGAATTATATATATAGATGTTTTTCAAAACATGTTATGTCTTCCTGGGCTTAGATACCAGAGGGTGTTGTGTGAAAATCTTTCTTAAACATACTTAATCACAATTCGAATTTGGCATGTGATCGAGCAATACACATATTGTTGTCATGCATCGAACGCAGCGGTTCATAAACTTTTTAGACTCAAAGACTCCTAAAAAAGTAAAATTTTTCTATAACATGACAAACACACAATTTTTTTTTGCTATCCACCACGTCTATTGCACCAGAGCAGGATGTATTGACTGATTTAAGGTTCTCCAGTCGTCAATACATCATACGATAACATATAATGACCCGGATTCGAAAAAGGAATCGTCCGATATAGAGTTTAACACCTTAACCACCCAACCGGTCGGTTGGAATACAAGAGTCAGAAATAACAGCTGACGGCGGCAGTTTCCTTCTTTTTCGAATAAAGCAAATTTCGTTTACTTATTAATAGAATAAATTAACTACTACGTAGTTCTTCTTTTGAACCCCCAAACATCGTAAGATTCAGTCAGAAATATTTCTTATGTTGAAGAAGGGTAGCCTCCAATATAAGTAATATTTTATTTTAGTAAGAGTGGTGGATGAATATAATTCTGCCAATAAAGCTATTTTTTGTAAATTTATCCGCTGATGTTATTTCAGATTTTGGGTAATTCTACATTTCCTAGCAAAAATTTAAAGGGTCGGTAGGCTGTACAGCAAAATAAACATTTGTTTTCCACAGAATGCTTGCCGGACGTAATTGCACATAGCTGCTAGAGAGCGCCTTTTTATTATTTTCCAGTTCATTCGCAAATCAAAATTTGAGCGTGAGAGAGCAAAGGCAGGTATTTTTATAATTTATAAAATGGCATTTGACGAAAACAAAATGTCAACTCGCAATTGTTTTTCTCTCAATTATCCTAAAAAGTGATTCTATTCAATTACTTGTCTCAAAGTTGCCCTAACTGATGAAACCCACTTTCCAAATTTCCACATCAACCCAACGTGATGACGTTCGGCCACGTTAGATTTAAGACACACCAGCCGCCTCTTCACCATACGCTTACAGAATGCTATATAAGAAGAATATACGAAGAATATACATTCGAACCATGAACCTTCCGATATAGAGGCTGACACCTTATCCACCAGACTGGTTTGTCGACAAAAAATTTCAGCGGTGGTTGAGACCAAAGCAATACTAGGTGGCTCAACTTCCCAAATCCATTCAGCTCCCGGGAAGATTAGGTATTTAGTTATGTCGGACTGGAAGAATACCTGATATGCCGATAGTACGAATAAATCTAGAAGAGAAAGATACAGAAAATCTAGCAGATTTGGCCACATGTCAACACTTGAACAGGCACACCACTGAAACATTCTAAAGACGGTCTCTCTTATCAAGCCGACATAAAGGAGACATTCAAGAATTCCTCAATTGGATAGCATAAAAGTATTTTCAAGTGATCAACTGTTTTATGAACTAACCCTAAAAGTACTATCACAGCACTCCATTTGACACTATATCGTTAAAAAGTTATCGGCACTTCAAATAAACCCTCTGTATTAGGGTGTGCCGAAAAACAATTTTTTTCGAAATCGCTATTCTAATAGTGCGGATAGGGTTCTCTCTGGGTTCAGTAAACACTGTGTAAAATAATTTTTGATTGGATAATATCTTCTACCCCCGCATCACACTTGGATTTTGGAAATTTGGGTAAAATTTGGCAATTTTTAGTCCGGCTTAGGAAATATAATTATTTTTAATATTGCTATTCTAATAGTGCGGAAGAGGTGCCCACTGGGTTCAATAAGAAAGGTGTAAAATATTTTTTGGATCAAATTATATCTTCTGTTCCATCATCGCAATTGAAATGTTGCAATTTTTGAAGAAAAGTGCGCTTTATCTCGTCTTTCCATGCTCCTTGTATCTGACAGGAAGTGAAAAGAGGGGGGGGGTCACATTCTTCTGCAGATATATCTGAAGTAGATTTAAATCTGGACATTTACAAACTATCGACATCGAACCGTTTAATATCTTTTACTGATTGTTAGTACCAACAATTAACTAACTCCGTTTGTATCTAAATCATCACAAATGCGACTTAGACTTCCTTCAACTGCAATGGTTGCACGACAGGTTTGGAGTCTCGGACCGGGCTGGGGCTTCAATTGCTTCAAGTGATCAGGACTCATAACTAGAAACAACTCAGATTTGGTGGTTGACAAAAACACATAAGCTGCGAAGGGAAAAGGCCTAAAGTTAGAAAGGATTCAAAATTTCAAGTTTTAAAGCGAAGATCGAGCATTACCGTTGAAGGGGCTGTACTTCGATGGTCGTAAAGATTCTACATTCATAGAGGAGAGAGTACATACTAAAGGATACACGAGAAATGCAAAAGAGGAACATTTATCTCTTATTGAAGAACCGGGTTCACGCTACATTACTCATTTGAGTCCATCATTTGGCACCGCAAAACAGATTTTTGCGACTATTATTGGATATTTTGAAGGGATCACAAGAGATCTTTCACAGCTTCTGGCAATCGGCTGTGACTGCACATCTGTTAATACCGAATGGAAATCCTGTGTAATTTGTTTTTTGGAATTGAGACTTGGTAAACGTCTGCAGTGGGTAATATGTGTACTGCATTTTAATGAACTAACTCTGACGCATCTGTTTGAAACGTTGGATGGGCCAAACTCATATTTTGGTAATATTGAGTAGGCGCTCCTTACACGTGAAACTTTGCCAGTGACAACTTTCGAAATTATTGACGGCGAGTAACCAACAACTGATAGACGTGACTTAAGCAAGGATCAAATGTACTTAAAGAAAAAAATCAAGCGGTGCGATTGGGTAATTGTTCTGATGAACTGGGTAGACGCAGTCTCGGTCCATTACCACATTCCCGCTGTCAAACAACAGCGAACACAGTTCTAAGAACACAGTTCTAAGTTAGTTCTCCAGATCCTTCTTTGAAATTGAAACAAATCTCTGAGTTTGGTATGAAAGTTTACACTCCAAACTGGTTTTATATAAAGTCTAAACATTCGCTGAAAGATGGAGCTAAGCATGTGTGGAATATTATTTCTAGATTCAGGTATTCATCTCAAGACCTCAAGGACGTCGTTGATGGTGTAATGTGTAGAAATTCGTTCTTTGCTCATCCTGAGAATATCTTGCTGTGTATGTTGAAAGATGAAAGACCGCACATCAGAGAACTTGTTGCATTATTTATAATTAAATCTAAAGAGTCGTCTTCCAATGTAAAGTCAGTACATGTATTTCTCCCACCAAAACTGAATTTTGAAGCTGCTGACTATAAGGAATTGATTGACTGGTCATCAATTGGTATTACTTCGCCACCAATCCTCCGTGATATATCCACTGTCGTATTTAGTTCCACTGTGTATGATAAAAAAAATCCAGAATGGGACATTGTTCACTTCCCATGTCACACGCAGGCAGTTGAGCGGTGTGCCAAGCTAGTGACAGAAGCAACCGCTGAGGTTTATGGGTTTCAATGTAGAGACGGGTTCATTAGATCCACATTCCTTTCCTGATTTATTATGCCTGAATTCGACCATGTGGCTGTTTTCAAGCCTCTTCCTGCTGATTAAGTGTAAGTAAACTCTTGGTATAGGCATGTCATAACATTCTATGGTTACTATATTCTTAACAAATATTATATTAATATATTACGACTCAGCTATTATTTAATCATTTTCAGGAAATATAATAAAAAGTAAAATACAATACAGCAATAAACAGTTCTTGTACCCATCTATTTTTTGTGTTTGATTTATTTCTATAACACATAAAAAAGTGCAATTTTCTTCAAAAACTGCAAAATTTCAATTGGGATGCGAAAACAGAAGATATTATTCGATCAAAAACATATTTTACGCCTTTCTTATTGAACCCAGTGGGCATCGCTTCCGCACTATTAGAAAATCAATATTGAAAAATAATTATATTTCCTACGCCGAGTAAAAATTGCCAATTTTTACCCAAATTTCCAAAATTCAAGTGCGATGCGGGGGCAGAAGATATTATCCAATCAAAAAAATATTTTACACCGTGTTTATTGAACCCAGAGAGAACCCAATCCGTACTATTAGAATAGCGATTTCGAAAAAAAGTGTTTTTCGGCCCACCCTACTCTACACATCTGACGTTACACTGACATTATAATCCCTTAAGTCACAAGCCCCTTGAGACTCAAAATTCCATCGACAGTTGGTTTTCAGCTGATAGACGGCTGGATGACTGGAGTATGCCAGGGAACATTGAGACATGAGAGAGCGAGGACACGCTTGTTAACCTTTGCTGAACCCTTCTTGCCTCAAAATATCTACAATTTTGCTGTAAATACCTGCTAAGCTGTGGGATGTTAAAATAAATGTTGTAGCGGTGATACCCAAAGATATTGCTATTTACGCATCCATTTCTGTCGTCACACTATTTCATCCGGTACACCACTTTCCAAACGTGGGCCTAAGTGAGAGCTGTTTTGTCAAAGCTTGGAACGAAACCAACAGGTGCGCGCAAACTAGGCCTCCGTAAACTAACAGAAGCAGAAAAAACTTTAAAACTAATCTACTGGTAATGGATTTCAAAAACAATGTTAGCACAAGTAGTTATTGTCGCATATTTTACCAAAAAATGCTCTATTAAATTTTTTGTCTAGAAGTTATATCTAACTTAAGAAACATAGTAGAAGAGACAAATAAATTTAAGAAAGTACACTTTCAGATGTAACATTATATTAAAAAACTATTTAAATAGCTGCGTTGGGATAGCATGCAAAATTGAAACTGATCTTGTTTTAGATCAGTTTCATTAAACTGACTGTTTTATTGATCAAATTAAAACAATTTAAGAAATATACTAAGCAAACTTTAAAGATCGTCAGGAATCACCAAAAAGCACCACCAGTCAGTAGTTAGTTAGCACTTGTGTTGTTCAAATGACATACTTAAGTATCTACTTACTGGTTTTTTTTTTTGGTGATGCGTTACGACTTTTAAAGCTTGCTTGGGATATTTCTTGAATTGATTTAACTTCATCAATAGAACTGTCTTACAGATTTACAAAAAATATCAGTTTCAATTTTGTATGCAATCCACCGCTACTATTTAAATATGTTTTTATACCATGTTACCTCTGAAAATGTACGCTCATGTTGGGGATTTTTCTTGTATATCCGTTCCAATAAGTTTCGTGAGTTAGGTATAACTTTGAAACCAATGAAGAATTTTGTGGTATATTGTGCAACAGTAACTAACTGTTCTAACATTGTTTTTGTGATCCGTTAGCAGTTCATCTATTTTAAGTTTTCCTAGTTAAGGTAAGTTAACAGTGGCCGAGTTTGCACAGCAGTTAGTGTCGATCCACTTGAAGACTGAGGGGCACTCAATAATGTGTAGTGGGCAAGTTTTGACAGTGACGTGGTAGTTCAAGTGTTGACAAGGGGCCAAAACTGCACATTTTTCTCTATGTTTTACTTCAAGATTGATATCGTACTGTCGCCAATACCAGGTTGTGTTCAGCAAGCTTAAAGGTAGTACGAGATTCAATAAAATAAATATTTTTGAAAACATGTTATGTCCTCATTGGCTTAGATACTAGAGGGTGTTGTATGCAAATCTTGCTTAAACAATCTCAATAACAACTAGAATTTGGCATGTGATCGAGAAATATACATATTGTTGACATGCATCGAACACAGCGGTTCATAAACTTTTAAGAATCAAAGACTCCTTGAAAAGTAAACATTTTCTAGAACTTGACAAGCACACACAATGTTTATACAATTCATCTCACTTCTATTTCAATAATATTTTATTTTAATTCTTTGTGACCAGACCAGGATGTTTTTACAGATCCAAGGTTCATCATCACCTCTACACCATACGCTTACAAACATCCATACGCAAACAAACATCCACCCGGTTTCAAACCAGGAACCTTCCGATCTTGAATCTAACACCGTAACCACCAGACCGAATAGTCTGCAAATTCAAGGGTGTATTAACGGTTTTGTTCAGTAATTCTTTTTTACGAAGTTTCAAAAATAACAGCTACTTTCGACGTCGTAAAAACGTCAATTTTGTTCATATATGTGCTACAGTATTTAATTACTATAAAGTTCTTACAAACACTAAATACAAGCGAAATTCATACAATCACACTTTCTTTAACTGTATAGAGTGTAGCCTCCAATTTAAGAAATATTATATTTTAGTAAAGGTGATGGATTGTATACAATTTTGCTATAAAGCCAATCTTTAGAAATTTGTAAGCCGATTTTATTTCACACTTTGGGTGATTCTACATTTTCTAAGGAATTTTTAAAGGTTGGTAGGCTGTGCAACCAAAAAAACATTTATCTCCCACAGAATGCATGCCCGACGTTATTGCACATAGCACCTGGGGAGAGAGGTTTTTATTATTTCCATTTCATTAGCGCCTTCCATCCGATCTGGTGGTTGAGGTGTTAGACTCTAGATTGGATGGTTCCTGGTTAGAATCCGGGTCAGAGCATGGATGTTTGTAAGCGTATGGTGTAGAGGCGGCTGGTGCAGCTTAAATCTGTCGTGGCCTCAAGTCCTCACGTTGGGTTGGTGTGGAAATTTGGAGAGTGGGGTGCCAGCTCAGGTGTTGTCTCGTCATCTGACCGTGGTTCAAAATTACGTAATGGTGTCCTCGGATCTTTCTCTTAAGGGGTTGATACCGCACTGTCGTCAATAGCCCGTTGTGGTGAGCTAGTACGACGTTAAGTAAAAAAAATTACAGTTCATCGACGAAGCAGAACTTTAGCGTAATAGAGGAAAGGTAGGTATTTTAACTAACGTCGCTCTCTCGAGCAACAAAACGGGGTGTTGGCGACGGTCCTGGATCAAACCCACAGGTAATGGTAATGGTAATTTTAGTTAACGTCGTACTAGAGCAACACAACGGGCTATTGACGACGGTCCGGGATTAATACCTTAAGGGTAAGATTCGAGGACAACACCTCGTAATTTTGAACCACGGTCAGATGAGTCAACACCTGAGCTGACCCTCTCTATCCAAACCCATAAAACCTTACCAACACAATGAAAGTATTTATTTTGTTGCGCCATACCGCTTTATAGGCAATTAGGTAGGTATTTAATTAACGCTTTTTAGAGCAACACCAACGGACTATTGACGACGTTCCATGATCAATACACAAGAGAAAGATAAAAAAATGACCACACGTAATTTTGAACCACGGTCTGATGAAAAGGCCACACCTGAGCTGGCAATCCACTCTCCAGATTTCCACACCACACCAACGTGAGGACATTTGAAGCAACGACAAAGATAACGTGTTCCAGCCTTCTTTGCACACGACGGTGTTTGCTGGATTCAAACTCGCATCCCTCCAGTTACTAATACGTTACTCTTCCAACCGGGAAACCGCAGCCCGACAACTCTATATTGTCCCAGATCTAATGTCGAATTTGGGGAAAGTATTTTAGGCACTGTGAAATTGTAAAATAGTAGTAAATCAATGGTTGTTGATTGTCGAGGGTCGGGAACGGCGTTTGTGGTTATTTCGTTACTGCGCAGCATATGATAGTTGCAAAAAATTAATCCCACCGGGTATCCTTTAGGCACTTAGAATTTTTTTAATCTCTTATTTTAGCATTTATAGAATCGAGAAATAAAAATCCCAGACTGTTTGGACGGTTTTAAAGTATAACCCGACTGCCCCGAACTTTTATAGCATGTTTATTAATTATTATTGAAAATATGTGCAAAAAGCCAGACGAATACGACGGTTTTAAATAACTACCCGACGCAAATAAAGATTTTATATAAGTATCGGCTGGATGCTGGCAGCTGCCAGGTCTCTGAATCGCCGGTCTTTGATTAGTTGGTGAGGAACCACGTGACTCTAGTTTATTGTGAAGCTCAGGCTGCTTGCAAAGCATTTTAGAGAAGTTTATTTTTTTTTTCACGCAAATATGACCACGCTGAAAATTATTTTAAGTTCACTGTTATTCTGTTTTTTGGGGTTTTTAAATACAGTTGTGTTACTATATTTTAAGTATTGACGTACGCACATGTATTTAACTATGTATACATAGTAATACTTAATTATTATAATGATAATAATTGTTTTTATAGAGGACTACGTATTTTATAGGTTATATATCATTAATGTACAATGGAACCAAAAACTTTGAGTCGTGTAATTTGTAAGAAAACAATAATGATAAAGTGATTATTTTTAACGAAAAAAAGACTAGCACAATGCAAAAAAATTTAAAAATTCGCCAAAAAAAAAACGGCTTGAACTTTGCTAAAGTGATTCTACCATCAGATGTAACTACAAGAAGAGGGTACCATGTTCGATGTTACAGACATTTTTTAGCTGTGATGAAACAATACACAGAACAATCATCAACAACACTTCCGAGTGTTCATAATCAACCGATAGATTAGAAAAACCAATTGCAAAAGTACACATTATGAATTTTTCTGCTGAAACTGTAAAAAAGGGAATAGAAAGTGGTAATAATGTACAAGAAATACGGATGCAACGGGATTTGTAAGGAAGGATGTTGAGTATATCATTGGATTACAGTGTAGATTTTGAGAAGATTTAATGTTATCCAATTATATCGATTCCAATGTCCTTATGCCATTTCGATGGGACCATTTGAAAAACCAAAAAGTCAGCAATAGAAGTTTTTGATAAAAATCACAAAACTGGAAACATACCTAAAGATTTTGACATCGTAACAGTTGATGGTTTCTATCTTTTACATACCGTGCCAGTAACATTCGACAACATTTCCAAAAAAATTATGAAAACTATAAAAGCGACCAAAGCTCCACGTGTTGACATAATTTTTTACCAGTATTTTTCCCCATCGATTAAACATTACGAACGCGCACTACGGAATGAAGTAAACAGTATGGATTTTAAAAATACCGGTCCGAAGCAAGTACATCCAACAGAATTCAGAGACGAGCTAAAAACCATTAAATTCAAGCAGGCTCTTGTAAGATTTTTAATAGACCACTGGACAACACACCAGAAATGGCGCCATTTATTGGTAACACAGTAATTAATTTAAGTTATGATCAGTGTTACTCTTAGAGGATTGAAAATGATACTGTAATTATGGCAAAAAATGATGAATTGTCTTGTGACGATCACGAGGAAGCGGAAACAAAAATTGTACATCATGTGTGTAAAATTAATAATGATTTTTCCACTAGCGTCCTAATTAAATCTTGCGATACAGATGATTTTATTATAATGCTTGGCAATATGGATCATCTGCAGTGGATCATCAATTGTGACAGTCTGACAATTGTCATGGAGTATGGCAACGGAATTACAAAAAGGTTTATAATCATATCACAATTGTCTACTGAATTAGGACCATCAGTGTGTTCCAGCTTGCCTGGGTTTCATGCCAATACGGGTTGCGATTACAACCCTTATTTTTTTCTAAAAAGGAAAGAAAAAATCATTTCAAATATTAAAATCTAATGGAGGTAATCAAAAAGCTCTTGCCGATCTTGGAGCAGCCCATGTGTCAGGTTTGCGATACGAAACGTTTTCGGTATTAGAAAAATGTGTCTGTAAAATTTATGGCTTCAAAAATTAAACCGATATTAATACTGCTAGATTCTACACATTTTGTTCAACATATAAAGCTCATAACGCTAATGAACCGTTAAAAAAAATTGGAAAACTACGATGCATCAAATTTACCTCCGTGTAAAGCTGAGTTACACCAACAACTCTTACGCACTCAATACATAACAAGCATTTGGCGAAATGCACATTTACGGTTTCCAAGTAACCTATCGCCATTAAGGAATGGATGGAATTTGCAAGATGAGAAATATGAATTTTAATGGTTCGAAGGAGATTGTATACCGCCTTCTGTTTTAGATGCTTTGAAAGTAGAAATTGAAACAAAAAATAATACAGGTAAAAAGGTTATTTAATGTAAAGGTTTATTGATTGAAATTTCATTATTTATTGTGCGCATATCAAAATTAACCTTTTTTCAGACAACGAACAAAATATCGAAGACGATAGAGAGACATATATTGAGAGTGAGCTTACAGACGATGAAGCATCAAAGAGTGATGAAGAGGAGTAATAAAGTCGAAAATATAAGTTTACAGCTTTCAAGATGTTCAGCGAGCCAGAGCCTCGGCAAATGCCGGCTCAGATGATAAACGTTCTCTCGTACTCATATCTACCCATAAGACTTTTTTGTCGCATTCATGTAAAATCTTTATTTGCGTCACGTAGTTATTTAAAACCATCGTATTCGTCTGAATCTTTGCAAATATTTTCAATAATAATTAATAAACATGCTATACAAATTTCAGAGTGCCTAAAGAATATTTTTTGCGTTCATTATAATACAAGTTCGGGGCAGTCGGGTTATACTTTAAAACCGTCCAAACAGTGTGGGATTCGCCACTCTCCCAACTTTGCTATAGCGAATACCAAAAAATGGCGTATAATTAACTTCTAATCTTAACTACAGGGTGATTTTTTTTAAAAACTGACACTATTCAGAGTCACCTGTAGCTCGATCTAACAACCGAAATGGCACCAAACTCGGTAAAGAGACTAATAATAACATGGGAAGTAGGATTCCGTGAGAAAAAAAATTAATTCCAAAAATCACCGATAGGGGTATTTATGACGCTGTTGTAGCTTACCAAACCGAGAATTAGCATAAAACACGGGTATCAAAGAAAATGCAAATTTATTCTTTCTTATGTGACAACAGCGCCAGTAATTTTGGCTATAAATACATGCAGTCAGCTCCGAAAAATATTCTCAGCTGAAGTGACCTAGCTCAAATGAATATGAGACTCACATTATCAGAACATGCTTTACCTGTGAAGCTATTTTATCTTAATCAGTGCAATGCATCCATAGCTCTTCGTGAGTTTAGAACCCGACAGAAGCTACGTAAGAGGACTTTAATGCTTTTAACTCTCAATATAAGTATTTTAACTAGGAAGTGGTTTACTTTTTCGTCGATACGGTACAAAAGCAAGGTCGGTGGAAATGACCTCATGTGGGGTGCTTGTCAGCATCGGGACTAGGTAATTTCGTATTTATTGATGGCATAATAAATCATGCTCTTTATTTAAATTTTAAAAGACAATTTAAAATTATCAGTCCAAAATTTGGGTATTGGAAACAACTTTTTTTTATCAAGATAACAATCCTAAACACACGGCTCTCAGCGTTCGCCTTTGGCGTCTTTATAATTGTGCACAAATTCTGAAAACACCCCCTCAGTCACCGGATTTAAACACAAAAGAACATATTTGGAGAGAACTGGAGGTTAGAGAACGAACACACGATTCTGAAACGAAAAGCGAACTAAAAACAGTAATGATTAAAGAACGGGAGAAAATTGAAGAATAAATTACAAAAAAACCTAATGAATTTTATTCCCAGACGTTTAAAAGCTGGATAATACTATTGTGTAGAGATTTTTTAAAGAGGCAGACAGGGTAGATGTGCGAATTTCTGTAGAATGGCAACAAAAATCTCACTTCTGTCGCGGACCAATCAGATGATCCATGTTCATTTCCACCCGGCAGATGAAAAGAGTCTAAGGGTGGCCTTACTACTGAATTTGGCCCTACTCTACTTTTATATTTCATCTATGGTGTGGCCATATATTGCGAATTATTTATACGTGGTGTAAAGTGAATTCACCGTTTGTGGCTCATCAGGGTAAAGTAAAATCTCTACTATTATAAAAGGAAGTGTTTGTCTGTTTTTTTGTTGTTGTTGTTGGCCGCAAAATCATGACGATTCTATGGCACTTACAACATTGAGATTTGGCACACAGATAGTCCGAATATTTTGCAATTTTTGAGTAGCGGTGAATTTTAAAATTCAATCTATAAGATTTTAAATAAATTTAATAAAATGTAATCAAAATTGAATGCTACAGCATAGAAGAGATCACATATTTTTAATTTATTGCTTTCATTTCAGTTTTGATTTTGATCGGAGGAATAATTTTTCCCAGCCAGACGATAAAAACAAACAATCTCTTAACTGTAGTCAATTAGTTCTTTTTCTATCTCCTAAGCCGTTAAAGACAGAGTAAAAATTTCAGCGGATTTGAAATTTGCGTAAAATTTCACATTCGATCCATACCTAAAAATAGGATTTTTAAATTGAATTAATCTTTTATATTTTTGCATGAGATTGTGAAGTCACGGTAACTTTCCCCTCCCAAAAATAAACAAATTTATTTCGTGCCGTTCGTGTTAGTCAAAAACAGATTACATTTCCTGTACCATTTCCGCGAATGAGAGCAAGAAATAAAAAAAAAATATTGACCGGGATGCTTTTGCTTAAGCTTTTTTTCCTAAAATCGGAATTCTAAAGTAGATTGAAAATTTCAACGGATTTGAAATCTGAGGAAAATTTCACTTTAGATTGATTCATACCTAAAAATACGATTTTCTTTAAATAAATAATTTTTAAATTGAATATATCTTCACCGGATTTGAAATCTGCGGAAAACGTGGCTAGTAGTTCATAAATCCACCTTTGTTGACTAAAGTACATTTTTTGGTCATTAGAAATTAGGATTTAAAACACAAATAAAAAACTATAAGAATATTTTTTATAATTTTGTTACATTTTGCACAGGTACGACAAGAAAAGAACTCCAGAAATAAACATACTGGATAATCAGAACTGAGAATTCTAATATATTTTTTAAAACTTGACTTGTATTTAACTGTCAGGGTGGATGTTTACATCGTACAACGTCTGCAACACTGTCAGCTTGGTGTTAATTCAAGTACATTCATTAAGAATCTTGTCTTTAGAAGCAGAAGCAGGTCAGACGTTCCAGTCCTCTACAGGTACCACCGGGTCTTCCTTGGTCACGACACTTCTTGTCGCACTTAGCAACATTGGGACAGGTCCTGGGAGCTTTATCTGCTTGCTTAGTTTGTCCTGAAACGAATATTTTATTCCAATTAGTTACATTTCAAAGTATTTCTGGAGAACAACATTTACTCATCTACAATGACTTAAGACATGATTTTTCTGTTAAGCTAAATGTTAGTGGTGGAATGTGCTTACTGGACGTTTGTGGATAGTTGAATTTACGTCTCACTGGATCCACACAACTGGCTAGTGGCGTCGGACCTTGATAAATCCCGAATGGATAGATCCGAGGACAACAACACGTAATTTTGATCCACGTTCAACTGACGCGTTCAATACCTGAGCTGGCACCCCACTCTCCAAACTGCCACACTATGTCATTGTCTGTACTTTTCCGAACATCATTTGACTGAGATTTCAAATACAACTCTCCAAACTGCCACACTATGACGTCGTCTGTACTTTTACGAACATCGTTTGACTGGGATTTCAAGTACAATCACAGCACACGAATGGAATATCCAAAGAATAAATTTCGAATTCATATAGGATAATTGGTTGATCAACACCAATGTGATCGAACGCCAAATGTCGCCCACTCTCCAAACTACCCCACTTTGTCGTCGTCTGTACTTTTTCGAACATCATTTGGCTTGGATTTCAAATAAAATCACAGCACGCCAATGGAATATCCCAAGATTAAAATTCGATTCATATATGATAACTGATTGATCAACACCAATTTGATCAAACGCCAAATGTCGCCAAAGCGACGAGAAACAAGGAAGTATGGATACTCCGATGATGTATCAAGTGAGAGAGGACTTTATTTTAATAATTATCCATAGAATATCTTCATATGTCATAGAATATCTTCATATGTCAAACTTGTGAGAGTAATTGCTTGGATTTATAGATTTTTCTCTAATGTAAAATTGAAAACATCGCGTTACTTTGGGGATCTAACTTTAAAAGAAACAAATCACGCAGAAATAGTTTTGTTAAAAATTATCCAACGCGAAGCATTTTCTGGTGGAGTAAATGATCAACAAATAAAGACTCTTTATCCTGTACTCGACGAAAAGGGTTTATTGAGTGTAAAAACGCGCATTTTTACCGAAAAGACAAAAAGAACTTTAGATTACCCATAATCTTACCATCAAAACATAGGATAGTGCATATGCTTATAGACCGTAAGCATAAAGAACTAGGACATCCTGAAGTCCAAATATTGATTAACCAGCTAAGAGAAAGTTATTGGATATTGCGTAGCAGAAAAACGATTAGACAAGTTATCTTGAAATGTAATCGATGCAAACGATTCACTTGGACCCATACAGAACCAAGAGCCTCTTCCTTACCTGAAGATAGAGTAAGGAATTCAACGATATTTGAAGTCTTGGGTGTTGATCTTGCCGGACCGCTGTATTTGAAAGATGGGACAAAATCCTGGATAGTTTTGTTCACTTGTGCAGTATATCGCGCAGTGCACATGGAATTAATTACTTCCTTGACAGCGGAAGCCTTCCTGCAGTCACTAAGACGATTTATAGCTCGCAGAGGGAGACCCACTATTATTTATTGTGATAATGGCAGTAATTTCGTAAAAGCTCACAGCGAACTTTGCAAAGTAGAATGGCTAAAAATAAAGTCTGAATCCATGATGAAGAAGATAACTTGGAAATTCATTCCTCCATCTGCACCATGGTGGGGTGGATGGTGGGAGAGATTGATTGGTATGGTCAAACAAGTTTTACGCAGAATATTAGGGCAGGCTTTGTTAAATTACGAAGAACTAAACACAGTGTTGTGCGATACTGAAAGCCTAATTAACTCTCGGCCCTTAACTTACTTATCTGAAGATATAAACGATTTGATTTTTTTAACGCCATCTATGTTTCTGCAGGAAACAATAGAAAGTGGCGTACCCGATATTGATAGTGTAGATGTCACCTATATGCGTAAAAGATACCGTTATGTACAAAAAGTACGTGAAGATTTACGAAAAAGGTTTCGACTAGAATATCTTGGACAGTTAAAACATAAAGGAAAAACTTCGGAAACCTCGAAACTTATCTCTGTTGGTGACATAGTGCTCATTGGTTCAGACAATCTGAAACGTTTACAATGGCCGATAGGGCGGGTTGTGCAAGTCCTTCCTGGAAGAGATGGAATCGTCAGAGTTGTGAAACTAAAAACCAAATCCGGAACTATCATACGTCCTGTTCAACGTCTTTATTCCTTGGAATTATCAGATGAGACATCAGGTCCTTTCTTCAGGAGTAAAGTTCCGAGAGATACACAGCATCCAGATGCCACCAATATTGATGGTAAAGCTGTTCCTGTCAAAGAACATCAGGAGTCACCCAAAGCGACTGTCACTTGGAGCCGGAGAGCAGTGAAATATGTCCAAAGACTCGGCTTGTGAGGAACGACAAATGGTTGAGTTCTTCCAGGTTACGAACTCAAGGTGGGAGGATGTCGCAACCTTTGGCGCCATCTCAGTGTTGATCCTTTGGCGTCACTAGTGATCTGATGTTTTGTCTTCGGCATGAGTGTCAGTGACGTCATAAGTACTCAGAGCGCGTGGAGATATTCACGAACTGAAACTTTAAGCAGACGCTCGTGTGATCTCTTCAAGTGCGGAACTCTAAAATATTTAGAATTTTTACAGATCCATTTTATCTAACTTGTCGGGAGCCCTATGTAAGTTCATTTCATTAAATTATATTTGTTAAATTAATTGTTCTTCATTCTCTCCTGAAATTAACTTTAAGAAACAATTCCAAGTAGAAGCAGAAAGAAAAACTGGTAGTTTTTAATTTGAATGATCTGCTATAATCTCTGCCTATGTCTGAACACATTTCTCTGCCTATTCAGAAATCAGCTGAGCCAATTTTTAACCGCTTTCTCGCGGGATCCGCAATTTAGTAGATTACAGCCACTGCGCGACCAGCACAGTGTTGCTCGTGACAGTTCTTATCGTGGGGTCAGCTGGGACCACTGCTGGCCAACTCACGGTGATTGCTACGTATTCCCATTTGGTTTGCTTCGCAAACGAACTCTTCAGTCAACACCGTGATGGCATCGAAGTGGCTATTATCAACACGTAAATTAAAACACGCTAAAATCATAAAACGTGGAAACCCACACAATGCAACCACAATGCAATTGAAGTAACCCATTGTGGATCTCAAAGGAATATTTAAAACTGGACTCAAAATGTCCTAAGCTTTTATTCACTAAATGACATAATAAATCGGTAATACCATATTCATTGTACCGTACACCTACAGAGAAATGGTATGTATCATAACACCAGTTCGATCATAGGTAAAAACACAACTTATTTTCAGTTATGATTCATATTCTCATTGTTATTGAACTTTAAAATATGCACTTAAATCTACACTTAATGTATTAACGAGGAGCTGCATTTGTACTGAATACTTACGACCACACAGTCGTTTAGGAATACACAATCCTTGAAGGTTGCGCAAAAACCCTGGCTTACAGTCGCATCCTGGAATACACACAGGCACACACACGCCAGTATTTTCACAGGTGTTGCAAAAGTTGATACATTCCACCACGTGTTCGTTCTTGCGGCATCGACATTGAGCAAGAGATAATTCTGAAATTAATAGAAAACATTTGTTGTGAACCAACTTTTATTGTGGTGTGGTGTGTCAGATAGCCCACAAAATATGGGGGCATCGTTATTATAATACTTTCTTGCCATGACAGGCCGTGAAAAAAAAAACCCGGATGGGGATGTGTCGGGACACGGCGGCAAGGAATAAGGAGTAGAATACGTCAGTGAGGCCATATGGTGAAAGGGAGTGAAAGAAATTAGTACTATACTGTTTAATTTCACACACCAAATGTTCATCGCTCCGCACAAAACACAATTGGTGCACTCGCTGTTGATGTTGAAGTTTGTGGCTCATTAACGATCTCCATGGGTTAAACTCCTTCATTCTAGTATAAACGTTAATTTTTCAGATATGCTATTTGCGACCAAGTGAGTGGTGGAGGCACTAGTATCAGCTATTTTTACACCTTGAAGGGGCGCGACGCCTATACTTTCAAGAACTTTCTCCGAACCCGTTGACGCTTATTTTCAGATGTCCGGATCTTCTTGGATTCCCCCTATCTCGATCTGTCTTGTTGTTTTTAACGCCTCGTAATTTTGAACCACGGTCAGATGACGAAGCAACACTTGAGCTGGCACCCCACTCTTCAAACTTCCACACCAACCCGTCGTGAGGACTTTCGGCCACGACAGGTTTAAGGTGCACCAGCCGCCTCTAC
This sequence comes from Metellina segmentata, assembly GCA_947359465.1. Lineage (NCBI taxonomy): Eukaryota > Metazoa > Arthropoda > Arachnida > Araneae > Tetragnathidae > Metellina > Metellina segmentata. The sequence continues at coordinate 97,482,002 of OX375881.1, forward strand.
ACAATACGCTTACAAACATCCATGCCCGGACCCGGATTCGAACCAGGAGGAAGTAGTATCAGCTATTTTTACACCTTGAAGGTGCGCGACGCCTATACTTTCAAGCACTTTCTCCGAGCCCGTTGACACTTAGCATTAGATGTTCGGATCTTCTTGGATTCCCTATATCTGGATATTTCTTGTTGTTTTTTACAATTCTTCTGGTGTTTAATACATATATTGGTGTTTAATATATATATTGGGACATGTTGAAAATATTTGCGAAATTTCCACACTTTGAAGTCAGATATCTAAATAAGTATTAAATTTTTACGTTTTATTTCATTACTAGCCACTGCGTGGCCACCCCGGCGTTGCCCGTGCCCTTGGTGAAGTTGCATATGGTGTTGGTGCTTCGCAAACTAACACCATAGGCAACGCCGTAATAAGCTTCAATGGAAATTAATGGACGTGGTAAATTGAAAACTTGCTGAGGTGATAATAAAATCCAGTATAACCGTAATAAAGATGGATTCTCTTCATATGCCATAACTCTACTAAAAGTGCTCCAAATAACTTGCCAAGAGCGTTGCCACTTAACGAGGCATAGATCGCAGCTGCACCAAAGGTTTCAATGAGATTTCTCGTCCACTAATATCTGAACAATGATAACGTGATTAGGATCTGGTTAGTTTTTTCTTCTAATAACGATAAATATCGTACATTAATATTTTTTTAGTTTTTATTCTGACGAGCTATCTCGTTTATCAAGATCTTGTCAGTTTTGCTAATGACGAAATACTACGTCAAGATAACCACCAGAAGGTAAAAGTAAAATGCCGGTTAGAATTCGAGTAGGTCAGCTCTTTAGACCTAAATCTGTATTTGTTTGGAACTAATGGAGTATATAATGCGTACTTTCAATACCGCGTGGTTTTAATAACGCGTACTTGCCAGAGAGAGTTGAAAGATCGCATAATCTATATATATAATTCTCTTACGTGGCACGCAAAAAAGACGTTATTTGTTATCGCATTTTGGCAATGGCAACATTGTACGATTGTTTACCACGAAGCCTCGCTCTTCAATTGAATTTATAGCGTTATCGGATGAAATTTTATTGGAAAAAAAATTTAGTCGAGCTATTGCAGTTTATAATTAGAAATCAAAGAAGGCTGAGGATCTTTTCTGGGCCATTTAAAATACTGTCCTTTTCAACAAGACGCTTGCACTACAACTTTCGACAACAAACTCAATGAAAAGTGTGGGTGGCTCGAAGTACAAGGGATATGTACACGCAAACATGCTGGGTGTTCAATTTCCAAAGCAACGCTCACATTTCGAGTCAAAATTTGCTCAAAGTTTTCATTTGAATTTTGATACCAGAGGAATCTTTTTGTAATACAGCAAATTTAGATTTGAAAAATATTTTTTTGGAATGTCATATTTTGTAAACAATTCCTTCTTCTAGGACATATGTCTTCATTGATGCGAGCGTAGCGAGCATGTTCGCGCAGCGAACCAATAAGGATTTCAAAGCAATCCTCCGGGGGTTGGCGAGCGCGTCTCCCTAGTGTAACCATAATGCACTAAGAATTGTTCTCTTTAAATACGTGGTATAAAGCAATCTAATAAAAAATATAGCGGATAGGGAAGGGACCTTATATGGAAAACCTTTATAAAAATTGCTTTGTTGAATGTCTAATGAAAAATTTAGATATTTAGATTTTTTGATTTTGAACACTGCCCCTAAAGCTGGCTCGAAATGTTGAAGGTTTTTTTCTGCAAACTACAGCGCAAATCCAAGCAACTAAACACAATTTATAATTCTTTTTTCGAATCAGCTGTTTTGGGAATAGGTTGCCCAATATGAGACAATAAGCTTTCTTAATATGATATTGGACATTCACAATAACAAAAAATACAAGCGTGACAATAAACCTATTTAACTTATAACTTATTTATTTCTGTCAAAACTTTTCAGTTAACTCAACAATTTACAGGGACTGGACAAAAATATGGAAACACCTCGCGAAATGCATGCTTGAAAAGAAATGTTTATTCTAGTGAAATGTGTAGGTAGCGCTGGTGTTTTCGCCTACTGACGCCACCTATGCAACGTCGTAAATACACTGCACTGATCAGTCGTTATCGGGGCAGTGTTCTGTGAAGTTGTAATTGCATCATGTCAGAGCTAACAGACTTCGAACGTGGGCAAATTGTTGGAGCTTGTCTGGTGGGTGCTTCCGTAAGCAAGGTAGTCGAAGTGTTTAGTGTTTCAAGAGTTACTGTATCTAAGATTTATTCCGCATATCTGAAAAGCGAAAAAACATCATCCGCTAAATCACAGAGCGGACGAAAGTGTGTGTTGAGTGATTGTAACAGACGATCATTGAGGAGGATTGTGACTAAAAATAAGAGGACCACAGCTGCAAAAATTACTGCTGGAATGAATGTAGTGCTCACAAACACTGTTGAGTACCAAAACACTAAGAAGGGAATTCCATAAGTAGGGTATTTCTGGCCGAGCTGCAATTCAAAATTCATTCATTAGTGATGGTAATACCTGTAACAGGAAAAAGTGGTGTTTACGTCATAAAACCTGGACTATGAAGAAATGGAAGACAGTAATTTGGTCAGATGAGTCTTGTTTCCCACTTCTCGCGAACGCCATCCCAAGCCTATAATACAGACTGCTTGTTGCCAAGAGTGAAACATGGCGGGGGTTCTGCGATGGTTTGGGCCATATTATGGTTTTCTTTGGTCTCCATGATTACTCGGCAAAGGCACAATAAGGCCAATGACTATGTAAACATTTTAGCCGATCTAGTTCATTCCATGGTACAAACTTTGTTTTCCAATGGTGACGGTGTCTTCCAAAACGACAAAGCCCCTGTTCACACAGCTCCTATCGTCCAAGACTGGTTTTCTGAGCCCGAGGATAATTTGTCACATCTCCCCTGGGAATCACAGTCACTAGACCTCAATTTTATTTTTGTGGTCTACATTGGAGAAGAAAGGGCGTGATCGTTATCCACCGCCATCATCGTTATCTGAACTTTCCACCGTTTTGCAGGAAGAATGGTACAAGATTCCCAAGAACACAGGAACTGTATTTATCCATTCCGAGAAGACTACAAGCTGTTTTGAATGCCAACGGTTTTCCTACACCATATTAGGCAAAGTTACATGTTTCTTTAGTTACCGAAATATGGGTCGCCTTGCAATGGGAAAGGTTATGTTTACAATTCCACCTCCAGTAGATGATGACACCGTACGTTAAAGATACAGGAATATCTCATAATCGGTCACTCTTCACTAAGGCATTCAGAGAAATAATTTGTCACACATGGCATGTACTTAACCTCTATTAAGGAACACACGCGTAATGCAACCATAAGAAAGGAATTTATTTTTTAAATATGTAACATGAAAACAATTCAATAAAAAATGTAAGGCATGCAGAAATAGAATTAGTTACACGTGTGTCAACTGTTCCCTTGACTTTTGTAAGTCTGTATTTGTTTAAAATTGAAGGGGTTAACAATTCGTACTTACCTGCTATTGAAAAAATACACAATGCAACCACAATGCAGTTGAAGTAACCCATTATGGATATCAACAGGACATTTAAAACTGGAATCCAAATGTCCTAAGCTTTTATTCACTAAATATCATTATAAATCGGTAATACGATATTCACTGTTCCGTACACCTACAGAGAAATGGCATTCATCGTATCAACAATTCGATCATAGGTCAAATTTGAGACTCGAGAAAATTTCAATGAGTTAGGCATTTCAATCCAGACAACGAGACGTATTTGATATGCTTCATCTATACTTGATTTAGTTTCGCATTGTTTCCAACTGTTATTCATAATGTCTCTAGCGCTCTCGTAGCTTCTGTCGACACTGAAAATAAAACATAACCATTGACAGAAGGCTTTGACTAATTTTTATCATAAAAAATGGCAAGGCTTGAAAAAATGCATTTTACATTGACTGACTGAGATCCATTAAGAAGAACAATGTAGTATGTAGAGCGGTGTTTCGTATTTTTTAATGGATGTCTAAATTTGATTTCCAAATAGTAAAAAAAAATTTAATGGTGAGGCGGGCAAGTACAAACCCAAATCTTCAAAGTTCATAGGGAATCATTTATTCTCTACTCTGTCGCTTTATTATTATTAATTTTTTTTTTTCAAATTTTTGTCACACCCAGATACTTTATAGATGTTTATATTCTGTTGTTCAAACTTCCCATTGATATAAAAGTGTCAAATATGTATACTACAATTACTAAATAACTATATCTATTGGTTGAAATAGTGATTTTTTTTCAATATTTAGAAGGATTCTATTGCTTCTTTCCGAAGAATAGAATCATTTGGAAAATTTTTATAGCTCTTTTCCTAAGAAAATAATTATTTGGAAGGATTCTTTTGATCTTGAAGTTCAAAATGCATTAGCAGTCATGTAGGGATGACTGCAGGTTTGAAGGTAGAATTACTCTAACTACAATAAGTATTTGGTCACTATGATACAAAAGAAAAACAAAATTTATTCACATTCAATAGTTGGTAGAGCCTCCACGAGAGGCTCACGTTGGGTTGGCGTGGAAGTTTGGATAGTGGGGTGAAAGCTCAGGTGTTGCTTCGTCATCTGACCGTGGTTCAAAATTACGAGGTGTTGTCCTCGAATCTTTCACTTAAGGGACTGATTCCGGACCGTCGTCAATAGCCCGTTGTGTTGCACTAGTACGGCGTTAAAAAATTACCAATTATTACCTCCACGAGAGGCAATTACAGTCTTGCTTTCCACAAGTCCTTGTATGACGGCTAGTGGTATTTTCTTCCACTCGGCTTGGAGAAGACATGTAAGTTTATTCGCCGATTTTGGACGGTTGCTACACCCCTTAATTCGGCGATGCAACTCGTCACAGAGGTTCTCGACGGGGTTCAGGTCTGGGTCAGTTCATTCGGTTAACCCCATTATCACGATACCAATTCATGGTGGACCTGGCAACATGACAGCAGGCGTTGTCGTCCTGAAAGTAACATGGGTCCAATCCGTAAAACTGCCACAACGTAGGAAGCACACAGTAATCCAAAATAGTGCAGTAGGCCTCGGCTTACCTTGAATTTGGACCAAGGGCCCAGGAGAAATACCCCAGACCATAATTTCACCTCCACCGAAGTTTACTGTGGGCACAATGCATTTTGGCAGGGGGCGTTCTCCAGACACACGCCATACCCGGATTCTGCCATCCGAACGGTAGTGTGCACCTTGATTCGTCGCTCCAGAGAACCCGTTTCACTGATCTACGGTGCACTTTCAACGTGCTTTGCACCTAGGGATTGCAATCCGGCACGATTTTCAATCCGGTCGAATCCGGCCGTATTGGAATTTTGTTAGTACGTCTATCTAACCAGTATGTATTTTTCCAAAATCGGCAGAGTGAAAGTAGGTAAAAAGGACATTAGTCCAAATTGACTAACAAAACGTTTATTTTAGCATTAGAGAATCAACTTATTAATAATTCTCCATAGGTAGGAAATCAGTTACCAAAATTAATTATAGTAACTATTAGTACTGCTAGTAGTAAATATTAAACGATTGATTATGATCAGTGGTACTAGTTTCCACCACAAAAAACATGAGCTTGTTTTATACGTAGTACTTTTCTATTTATTCAAAATTAAGTAGTCTCTCTAATGTCGTTGAGCAAATGACATATAAATTGTACCTAACCTTGCCTCATACTAATACAAAAATCTAATGTTTTGCAATATTTGGTCAACATAACAAACAAAGGAACTCTTAATTCTTCTCATTTGCTTAAATCGAAGTTATATAGTAATGAAAATCAATTTTGAGTTTGAAAGAACCATCTAAGGAAACAAATCGTATTAATTGTGTCATCCCCAAACCTACTTCTCAATGAACCAATCAACTAATAACGCAAATATAACCAGCAGCTGAGAAAAGGCCCTCTCAGCTTCGACACTAGTGGGTTTAACCGTCATTAAGTAGTCGTACAAAAGAGACAAATATTTTCCTTTGACTCCATTTCATGTATATGAAGTCATTTCTTTCTTCATTATTTTCTCAAAATCTGTTTCTTTTCTAAAGTTTGTCTTTTTACAATAGTCTTCATTTTCTTGCAGAATTTGCTTTTCCAATTCTTCTTTATTAAAAAAATATTATTAATAATTTAATTTATTAATTTTGCTAGAATTCTCCAAACTGATGATTGAAAAATATAAAATCGTTTAATTCACAATCGATTGCTTAATAAACGATTTTGCGACTTTAAAGTTGGGTTTGAATAATCGATTATTTAATTTTAAAAAATTCGCGTTTATAGGATCCGGACTGGATTTGATAGATGTTGCCGGATCCTGTAGGTAGCTAAATGATGTCAGATCCGCCGGATCGGATTGCAATCCCTATTTGCACCACCCCCCCTACTCGCAAAAAAAAAAGACCTGAAGCTCTAGGATGTTACAGAAATCGCATTAGCAATGGAGTTAGCCGAAAAAGATTCCTCCAACATTAACGTTCCTGATCAAGCCACGGTGCATATAAAGTTAAGAACTCTCACTCGTATTATAGTAAACCGTAAGCTAAAAAATCATCATTCAATTGTTATAGATGTGGAGCGGCGTATGGTGCTGACAAATGTAAACACACGAATGCAAAGTGTCATAGTTGTGGAAAAATTGGCCAAATCCTTTCTGTTTGCAAGAAAAGAGAAAAATCAGTAAAAAAGGTATGAGCAGATGACATACCTGAAGTAGGTGGTTTAAATTTATTTCGCATCAAATCTGTGATTAAAATTGTTGAGAAATCTTACACAGTTCCTGTGAAAATTAGCAATAAATCCATTAAAATGGAACTGGACACTGCTGCTGATCTATATATATAATTCTCTTACGTGGCACGCAAAAAAGACGTTATTTGTTTTCGCGTTTTTGGCAACATTGTACGATTGTTTGTTTATCACGAAGCCTCGCGCTTCAATTGAATTTATAGCGTCATCGGATGAAATTTTATTCAAAGAAAATGAATTTTAGTCGAGCTGTTGCAGTTAATAATAGAAATCAAAGAAAGCGGAGGATCTTTTCAGGGCCATTTAAAAAAAGGTCCTTTACAGGGCTAACAATTATAGTTCAACAAGACGCTTGCACTACAGCTTTTGACGACAAACTCATTGAAAATGCGTGGGTGGCTCGAGTGCAGGAGTAAATGTATATACAAACAACATGTTGTGTATTCAATTTCCATATCAACAGTCACATTTTGAGTCAAAATTGGCTCAAAGTTTTCATTTGAATTCGGATTCCAGAGGTACTGTAAATATCTTTTCTGAAAAACATAAAAAAATTTAGATTTGGAAAATATTTTTTTGGAATATCATATTTTGTAAACAATTCCTTCTGCTAGGACACATGTCTTCATTGATGCGAGCGAAGCGAGCATATGTTCGCGCAGCGAACCAATGAGGATTGCGGAGTAATCCTCCGAGGGTTGGCGAGCGTTAGCGAGCAGGGGGCAGGCCCCCAAGTATATCACTAATTCCTGAATCTTGGTATTCAAGTATGATTCCTGTTATTGCATTGAAACCCTCCTCTACTATTTTGAGAGATTATAATGGAAGGGAAATCGAAATTGCAGGTCAAGTTACTATCTCAGTGTCGTATGAAAACCAAAATAAGACACTTCCTTCAATCATTGTAAAAGGTGATAGATCAGCATTATTCGGAAAAGACTGGATAAGTCAGTTCAAGTTAAATTGGAAAAAAAAATTTGCAGTGAAAGGTGAACCCCCCAAGTGTAAATGTAGAGGAAGCTGTAAATAACATGAAAAGGCTATATGATGATCTTTTCAAAGAAACAGATGAACGAACCAATTAACCATTTCAAAGCTAAGTTGCAAGTAAAGGAAAATTGTGATCCTGTATTCTGCAAAGCTCGACCAGTACCTTATTCAACCAAACAGAAGATATCTGAAGAAATCTCCAAAACTAAGGAAAGAGGTGTATGGGATTTCGTAGAACACTCCAGTTGGACTACACCACTTGTAATTGTACCTAAAAAAATTGTGCAGTAAGGCTCTGTGGTGACTTCAAGATAACTATAAACAAATTTCTAGACCCAAATCAATATCCCCTGCCCACTCAGCAGGATTTGTTTTCTACTTTAAATGGTAGAAAGTATTTCACAAAATTGGACTTGTCACATGCTTACCAACAAGTTAAATTAGCCAAAGAGTCTCAAGAGTATTTGACTCTAAACACTCATTTGGGACTTGTGCGTCCTCGTAGGCTGTTATATGGCATTACTTGTGCAGCATCTGTTTTTCAGTCCATAATTGAACAAATAGTTCAAGGATTGTAGTCAGTAATCTGTTTCCAAGATGACATCCTGATCACTGGATCGACTTTCAAAGAACATCTTGATAATGTAAAAATAATTTTTTACTGTCGTCTGCGTAAATATAATGTAAAGTTAAATCAACAGAAGTGTGAATTCGCGAGAAGCTCAGTTGAATTTTTGGGTCACAGGATTGATTATGTAGGCATTCATCCTACTGATGAGAAGATTAAAGCTATTATTGGCATCAATTCTCCAACTAGTGTAACTGAATTGAAATCGTTCTTAGATTTATTGAACTATTATGCTAAATTTATAAAAAATGCTTCTATGATTTTAGCTCCGTTGTATGAACTGTTGCATGCAGATACTCCATGGCAATGGACAGAATGTCACGAAGAAACATTCCAGAGGTGTAAAAATTTGCTTACATCAAGTGCAGTACTTGTACATTATGATGAAACACTTCCCATCAAATTATCATGTGATGCTTCACCTTTAGGTTTAGATGTGGCTTTGTCACACTTTGTAAATAATGAAGAACGTCCTATTGCATATGCCTCAAGAAAGCTAACCAAAGCCGAAAGAAATTATTCACAACTTGAAAAAGAAGCTTCTGCCATTATCTTTGGTACAAAAAAATTTCACCAGTACATTTATAGACGCCAATTTACTATTATTACAGATCATCAACCATTAATCACAATTTTTGGTGTCAACAAATCTATCCCAGCTGCAAGATTGCAAAGATGGGCTATTCTATTGTCCTCTTTTCAGTATTCCATACAATATAAGAAGGGGATCGAACATACTAATGCAGATGCATTGTCAAGAGTACCTATAGTACATAATGATTTAGAAAGATGTGATTGAGATCAAGAAATTTCAAAATTTCATATTCTGAGGATCTCTCAATTAGCAGTGATGACATCGCCAAAGCTACTTGCAAGGATGCCTTGCTTGGAACTGTTCTAAAATATGTACAATATGGTTGGCCAAAAGAAATCAGCGACAATATGAACTTTCAGTTGACTGTAATTGCCTCTTATGGGGAATGAGAGTGATTATCCCTGACAAATATAGAAGCAGATTGTTAAATTTACTACATGATGCACATCCTGGTATTGTGAGAATGAAAGCCCTGGCTCGCAGTCATTTTTGGTAGCCTCTTTTGTATCGTGACATTGAAAATATCACAAAACAGTGTTCTTCATGCAAAGAAAATTCACGTTTACCACCTATAGCTCTCCTTCAGTCATGGGTTTGGAGAAAAACTCCATGGGAGCGAATACACATTGATTTTGGTCAAAAGGATACAAAATATTACTTCATTATCGTAGACAGCCATTCTAAATGGTTAGAAGTAATTGAAATGCGGTCAACGGCAGCAAGACAAACCATCGAAGTTTTACAATGCCTTTTTGCAAGGTATGGTCTTCCGTTGGAACTTGTCTCTGACAATGGTCCTCCGTAAGAACCAAAACATTTTTCGGTTTCTTACGACTTATCGTTCTACACACCTCATGCTACAACTCAAGTCTCCCCTGCTAGAACTTTTTCTCTCGAGACCAATTCGAACACTCTTATCATTGGTCCATCCAGTTCTAAATGAGAGAGTAACTGGCCAGCAGTTACTTCAGAAGAAATACCATGATCGCAGCCATAAAAACAATGGAAAATTTCATGGCAACCAAGATGTGTGGATATATTCATACAGACAGCGTAAGTGGGGTCCCTGGCCGTCTAACCAAACTGTGTGGAAGTAGAACATGGACTGCCAATGTAAACAACTCAAGTGTTTTGGTCCATGAAGACCAAATACGTCCATCCATTAAAGCAGTGCTCCCCAACCATTTTATCGCCGCGGACCGGATTAACGTTTGATAATTTTAACGTGACCCGCTGGGGGGGGGGCGTTAATTGTTTATATTTTTGATTGTTTTGATTTAATAATTTTAATTTAATTGTATTTAAACATGCCTTCAAAATAAAATACAGTTGCACCAAAAAATGAATGTAAAGTGATTTAACATTTTAACTCACTAGAACGGTAAATCAATGAGAACCCTGGGCTTGTTTCTTTGCAACGAGATGGTTTCATCTAGGGGTAATAGGAGACAATGACACCCGAAGTGTGTTGCTTGGATCCAATTTATTCCGTTGTTTTGTTTTTGTTGCTGTCACTGCAGAAAACCCCGCTTCACACAGATAGGTTGTCGGAAATGGCAATAGGAATTTAAGTGCTGCGGCGGAAATCTCTTGAAATTCCGCCATGACTTTAATCCAGAACACCGGCAGAGTTCTTGTCTCGAACGCAGTTTTATAAGGCCGCATTCATTTGCAATCTCCAGCAGTTGATCTTCTTCTTGCAAAGACATGCTAGATTCGCCTGATTTGTTGACAAATGGGTCGATGATCCATTCCTTACTAGGTCGTGGGTCTTTTGTGGTTGGGAAGTAGCGCTCGAACTCTTTTAAAAGCAAAGACAGGTGATCTGCACCAACTGGGAGAATGAATGTTTAGGCTCAGTCTCGCCTAAAATCCCCATTAATGTCTGAAACATGTCCAAGAAGCCTCTGTTCACGCGCCGTCCCCACAACTTCAGTTTGGCTTTAAATGCAGCTACTTTGTCGGCCAACTTGAAAACAGTTGTCACATTTGTCAAAATTGAAAAACAGAGACATACAAAATTCAGAAATCATAATTGACGCTCTAGTAAAACAGAACAAGTTTCACGTTCTGATTTACCGCCTCCTAATTTGAGTGGACATTTCATAGATAAGAACCGCACAAACCCGAGAGAAGTACACCACAGTAAGTAAAATGGAAATAATTTAATGTTCCTAGGGCGGCCCGGTACCATTCAATTCACGGACCGGTACCGGTCCGCGGACCGTGGGGTTGGGAACCACTGCATTAAAGTTCCCAATACAGAGTCTCATAGATGTCAATCAAACTAATACTGGTATGATGATGACACCACCACGCAAGCAGTTCCCGAGCCCAAAAGCAATCTGATTATTTCCAGACGCAACCCTGTGCGAGAGAGCAGAAAACCCAGCAGATTGGACTTATATACTTTTTTTTTTCTAATTTTTTTTATAGGAATAGTAATGTAATATCTCTAAGTCATTCCTTAACTGTAACCACTTTAACTGTAACCTTCACTGATAACAACCATGCTGTAATGACAAGCACGTATTAAGAAAGTAATAAAGCATTCCTTTATAATTAACATTGTAATATGTTACAAAAATAAAGAGCATTTTCGATTTGTTATGCATTTTTTTTTCCGACTAGACTCAGGGTGGCCATCACGGCGTTGCCTGTCAAAGTTCTTTTCGTGAGGTCCGGTGTGACCACTGCTCACTAACCCCCCCCCCATCATGGCGCTGCCCGTGATGGCCTCGTCATTATCAAATGCGGCCAAATTCGAATTGCGAATAGATCTAATCAGCGTGATGACGTCACAATCTCTTGCGAAAATATAAATATTTAGTTTTAAAATTATTTATTAAAAGAAAATCCAAATAAAGAATCGATCTAATGTGAAATTTTCGCCAAGTTTAAAATCCGTTGAAATTTTTACTCTATCTTTAACGGCTCTACATATACAAACAAACTACACAACTCCAGTTAAAACTTAGTTTGTTTTCTTCGTCTGCTGAAATCGTTCCTCAGAAAATCAAACGGAAACGGAAAAAATAAATTCAGAATAAATTTGCTATTCATTCTCATTTGATTTCGAAGAGACGGGTGAAAAAAACTTGGCATGGTTCCAAAGGCTGACGTCAATAGTGACGCCTGTGATGTGACGTCAGAGGGCGAAAATAGCAAAATCGTGTTGCTTCTTCATTTTCCGGAACGAAAGAAAGAATGGTGAAAAAACTAATAAATTAATTTTAAATGTTATAGACTGAATTTTAAAATTCGGCGCGACCCAAAATGCGCAAAAAATTTGGACTATCTGTGTTCCAAATATCACTATTATAAGTGAAATAGATTCGTCACGGCACTACATAGAGACACACAGACAAACACTTCCTTTTGAAATAGTAGATCAGGGTATCCCAAACTTTTTCTGCAATGGAACACTTCGCAAACCCGGAAATTTTAACAGAACACAGCTTATTTTTTAGGTCGGGTAATTCCTACTAGTACACATTTTTTTTTTAAATGTTATGACAACACATTATTTGTTTAATATTTATTTTTAAATATAAAACTATAATACATAAATTTAAAGATATGAATAAATAAAGCACTTAATGACTTTGATGATTTTTAGTCCTTGAATTATGCATATATTCTTGATATCAGGCACAATGTAGGTAAGTTGCATTCTAATATAGTATATAGTGTGGCGTATCAATAGGTTGTAAAAAATGGAAGTAAAATAACTTGTTTTGAAAAATTGTGGTAATCTTCTGAGAAATTCGCCCAGAAATCATTTAAAGGCTGATCTTTCTATTTTTGTTTCAAATCAGAGAGTCACTAATTAAATCAATTAGATTTGCATTAGTCACTTACGCTTAAGCCTACTGGTTTAGCTGTCACGGACGAATCGAGGTTCACCCTCTGCCATTAGGATGGCAGGATCTGGGTCTGGCGAACACCCCCTGCCAAAATGCATTGTACCCACAGTAAAGTTCAGAGTAGGTGGAATTATGGTCTGGGGTTTTTTCTCCTGGTATGGGACTGGGGCCCTTGGTCCAAATTCAAGGTAAGCCGAGGCCTACTGCACTATTTTAGATTACTGTGTGCTTCCTACGTTGTGGCAGTTTTACGGATTGGACCCATGTTACTTTCAGAACGAAAACGCCTGCTGTCATGTTGCGAGGTCCACCATGGATTGGTATGGTGACAATGGGGTTCACCAAATGAACTTGCCTGCCCAGACCTGAACCCTATCGAGAACCTTTGGGACGAGTTGCATCGCCGAATTAAAGGGTGCAACAACCGTCCAAAATCGGTGGAGGAACTTACATGTCTTCTCCAAGCCGAGTGGAAGCAAATACCACATGCCGTCATACAAGGACTTGTTTAAAGCATGTAAAGGGTTGAGGCTGTAATTGCCTCTCGTGGAGGCTCTACCAACTATTGAATGAGAATAAATTTTGTTTTTTTCTTTTCTATTATATTGTCCAAATACTTATTGGTAGATAGTGTAATTCTACCTTTCAACCTGCAGTCATCCCTACATGACTGCTAATGCATTTTGGCCTTCAAGATCAAAATAATCCTTCCAGATGATTCTTTTCTTAGGAAAAGAGCGATACAAATTTTCGAAATGATTCTATTCTTCGTAAATTAGCAATAGAATTCTTCTAAAGATTGAAAAATACATGCATTCTTTCAACCAATAGATGTAGTTATTTAGTGATTGTAGTATACATATTTGCTACTATTGTATCAATGAGAAGTTTAAACAGAAGAATATAAACATCTGTAAAGTATCTAGGTGTAATAAAAATTTGAAATTAAAAAAATAAAGCGACAGAGTAGAGAGTAATTGATTCACTATGAACTTTGAAAATTTCGGTTTGTACTTGCCCACCTCACCATTAAATTGTTATTTTTTTTTACTGTTTTGAAATCATATTCAGACATACATTAAAAAATACGAAACAACGCTCTATATACTACATTGTTCTTATTAATAATTCTAAGTCAGTCAATGTAAAATGGATTTTTTCAAGCCTTGCGATTTTCTTATGAGAAAAATTAGTCAACGCCTTCTGTCAATGGTTATGTTTAATTTTCAATATCGATAGAAACTATGAGAGTGCTAGAGAGACATTATGAATCACAGTTGGAAACAATGCGAAACTAAATCAAGTATAGATGAAGCATATCAAATACGTCTCGTTGTCTGGATTGAAATGCCTAACTCATTGAAATTTTCTCGAGTCTCAAATTTTACCTGTGATCGAATTGTTGATACGATGAATGCCATTTCTCTGTAGGTGTACGGAACAATGAGTATCTTATTACCTATTCATACTGTCATTTAGTGAATAAAAGCTTAGGACATTTGGATTCCAGTTTTAAATGTTCTTTTGAGATCCATAATGGGTTACTTCAACTGCATTGTGGTTGCATTGTGTATTCTTTCAATAGCCGGTAAGTACGTATTGTATACCCCTTCAATTTTAAACAAATACAGACTAACAAAAGTCAAAAGAACAGTTGACACACGTGTAACTAATTCTATTTCTGCATGCCTTGCATTTTTTTATTGAATTGTTTTCATTTTGCGTATTTAAATAGTAAATTCCTTATTTTATGGCTGCATTACGCGTGTCTTCTTTATTAGAGGTTAAGTGCATACTGTAAACCCCTTCGAGCTGCAATCAAATGTGGATTTAGGATAGTCAAGGATTCATTTGCCACGTGTGACGAATTCTTTCTCTGAATGTCTTAGGGCAGGGGTTCCCAACCTTTTAGTAACTGCGTACCACTTGACATTTTTAGAAACATTTGGTGTACCACCAGTCCTATATTTTTTAGACACATATCTAATGTCAGAAAAGTACCCAATTGCTTGTTGTATTTTAATTAAAATACTAAGAAAGCTTCATATTTTATGATTAATGCACTTGTATTTGGTATTAATGATGTTTTAATAAAATAAAAAATAAAACGATTATTGAAATTTACAGTTATATGTTTTACTCACAGGTCTAAAAGCAAATAATTTTAAATAATTAGTACAAACTAAGCAAACAAAGATTAACCTAATCAAAAATCAATTTTTAGTTCGAAACTTGTTGTTGTTTGTCTTTTATTAAAATATCAATATCAATATCAGGAGCAATGGAGCTCAACTTCACTCTTAAGTCCTTTTCAACACTTATTCTGTTTCTATATATATATTTTTTAAATTTAATACTCTGTATATAATATTTTTATAATATTTTTTACTAAAGTTCAGAAAAACCACTCTCACACAAGTAACTACTAGCAAATGGCGTAAGAAATAGCAGAGCTTGTTGGAAGATGATTGGGTACTCGGTTCTCTTTAAAACTGTCTTTCATGGAACTATCGTGTGTTAGATCGATAAAACTTTCTTTTAATTTCGACTCATTTGGTGAGGTTCCCGAAAAAGGACTTCTGATCCAGTCAAATTTAGAATAATCTTCTGAGAAATATTTAGTAAAACTATAACGTGGTTGTACATACTAAAAAATCGAACAAACTTCGTAGAATATTTGAGTTGTTCGTATCATCCTTGCGTACCACCTGAAACATTGCCGTGTACCAACATTGGTATGCGTACCACCGGTTGGGAAACCCTGCCTCAGGAGAAAGTGACCGATTATGAGATATTCATGCATCTTTACTGTACGGTGTCATCATCAACCGGAAGTGGACTCAACACACACTTTAGTACGCGCTGTGATTTAGTGGATGATGTTTTTCCGCGTTTCAAAATACGGAATACATTTTAGATACAGTATCTCTTGAAACACTAAACACTTCGACTTCCTTGCTTACGGAAGTAACCACCAGACGAGCTCCAACAATTTGCCCACGTTCGAAGTGTGTTAGCTCTGACATGATGCAATTACAACTTCAGAGAACAGTGCTCCAACAACGACTGACCTACGCAGCGTATTTACGACGTTGTATAGGTGGCGTCAGTAGGCGAAAATACCAGCGCCACCTACACATTTCACTAGAGTAAACATTTCTTCTCAAGCATGCATTTCGCGAGGTGTTTCCATATTTTTGTCCAACCACCTGTTCTGGACAACAGAAATATCTTCGAGTGAGCACGCAGACTGCACGACGACAACTCAGTTTTCCAAGTTGAGTTACTTGCCATGCTTTTTTCTATCTCAGCGATCGTTAAAGGTAGAGTAAAAATTTTAACGGATTTGAAATTTTGCGGAAAATTTTACACCAGATAGATATTTTATACGCTTGATTTTCTTTTAATCTTTTATATTTTCGCAAGAGATTGTGACTTCACGTGAATTTTCGCTTTCCACAAATAAACATATTGCATTTTCTGCCCTTCCCGTTAAAATAAAAATAGAAACAGATTACCTTTACTGCTCTGTTCTATTTCAGTGTGGAGCAAAAAAATAAATAACATTTCGACTGGGGTTGTTGTGGGGATTTTCGTAAAATCGGAATCGTTTAAGATGGATTAAAAATTTCAACGGATTTGAAATCTGCGGAAAATTTTACACCAGTTTAATACCTTACAACACGGTGTTGCCGGTGGTATTGCTTTGCGAAGCAAACCGACACCAAGGGCAAGGCCGCGCTAGCCACGCATTGGCTAGTAAAGAAATAAAACATAAAAATTTAATGCTTGTTTAGATATCTGACTTCAAAGTGTGATAATTTCGCAAAAATTTTCAACATGTCCCAATATATATGTATTAAACACACCAGAAGAATTGTAAAAAACATCAAGAAATATCGAGATATAGGGAATCCAAGATGATCCGGACATCTAATGCTAAGTGTTAACGGGCTCGGAGAAAGTGCTTGAAAGTATAGGCGTCGCGCACCTTATAGGTGAAAAAATAGCTGATACTACTTCCTCCTGGTTCGAATCCGGGTCCGGGCATGGATGTTTGTAAGCGTATTGTGTAGAGGCGGCTGGTGCACCTTAAATCTGTCGTAGCCAAAAGTCCTCACGTCGGGTTGGTGTGGAAGTTTGAAGAGTGGGGTGCCAGCTCAAGTGTTGCTTCGTCATCTGACCGTGGTTCAAAATTACGAGGGGTTAAAAAGGGGGAAAAATCGAGCTTCAATAGACCAAGAGGAGGTTCTATAAGGGCTCAAATAACGAACATGGCTGTCCAGAAATGGTTGGCAAAAAAGGATGGATTAGAATTCGAAAATGTTCGTTTGTGTTCGTTCAAAAACGTAGACTGCAAACGGATGAATAAGGGTTTAAGTTTTGTGATCAGTATGTGATTTTGAATTCCTTTTCCTTAAAGCCGAAATGATGGAATCGGTTGATACCGAGGGATCAGATTTGTGATCAGTAGATGACAAACCTTTTCAGACTTATCTCTAAGTCTGAAAAGGTTTGTCATCCACTGATAACCCGAGCATAACTAAAACTAAATTATAAAATATAAACATTAAGCTCCCAGGTGCCATTAGCGAGATTATCTGGAAAGTAACAATGTTGGTATACTAATAATTGCAATTACTAGTGCCTCCACCACTCACTTGGTCTCAAATAGCATATCTGAAAAATTAACGTTTATACTAGAATGAAGGAGTTTAACCCATGGAGATCGTTAATGAGCCACAACCTTCAACATCAACAGCGAGTGCACCAATTGTGTTTTGTGCGGAGCGATGAACATTTGGTGTGTGACATTAAACAGTGTAGTACTAATTTCTTTCACTCCCTTTCACCATATGGAATCACTGACGTATTCTACGCCTTATTCCTAGCCCCATCCTTGTTTTTTGCTCGCCTTCTCATGGCAAGAAAGTATTATAATAACGATGCCCCCATATTTTGTGGGCTATCTGATACACCACACCACAAATAAAAGTTGGTTCACAACAAATGTTTTCTATTAATTTCAGAATTATCTCTTGCTCAATGTCGATGCCGCAAGAACGAACACGTGGTGGAATGTATCAACTTTTGCAACACCTGTGAAAATACTGGCGTGTGTGTGCCTGTGTGTATTCCAGGATGCGACTGTAAGCCAGGGTTTTTGCGCAACCTTCAAGGATTGTGTATTCCTAAACGACTGTGTGGTAGTAAGTATCGAGTACAAATGCAGCTCCTCTTTATTACATAAGTGTAGATTTTAGTGCAAATTTTAAAGTTCAATAATAATGATAATATGAATCATAACTGAAGCTATGTTGTGTTTTTACCTATGATCGAATTGTTGATATGATGCATACCGTTTCTCTGTAGGTGTACGGAACAATGAATATCGCATTACCGATTTATAATGTAACTTAGCGAATAAAAGCTTGGACATTTTGAGTCCAGTTTTAAAGGTTTCTTTGAGATCCACAGTCGGTTACTTCAACTGCATTGTGTAGGTTTCCATGTTTGCGGATTCTAGCGTGTTTTGATTCACTTTGTTAAAAATAGCCACTTCGATGCCATCGCGGCGTTGCCTGTAGAGTTCGTTTGGGAAGCAAACCAAATGGGAATTCGTAGCAATCACCGTGGGTTGGCGAGCAGTTGTCCCCGTTGACCCCACGATAAGTACTGTCACGAGCAACACTGCTCGAGCCCGTGTGCTGCACCGCAGTGGCTAGAATCTACTAAATTGCGGGTCCCGCGAGAAAGTGGTCGAAATTGGCTCAGTTGATTTCTGAATAGGCAGAGAAAGTTGTTCGGATAAAGGCTGCCATATGCAGAGGTAGATGGTTATTTAAATTTTACGTCGCACTCTATTGCAACACAACGGGCTATTGGAGACGATACGGGATCGAATCTGCCATAGGCGGAAGCCAAAGGAACATGTTCGGGATCACTACAGATGATATAGCCCTCGCCAACTTTGGAATCGAACGATAAACTCGATGCCAGAATCAGCACTAAGGAACCCAATTGAGGAAGGGATTTTATTACGTTGCCAACATGTTTCCACCATTCCCCTAATTCAAGTAATAGACTCGTTCAAAAGCACGTATCGTCATCTGACCGTGGTTCAAAATTACATGGTAGTGTCCTCGGATCTTTTCCTTAGGGGATTGATCCCGGACCGTCAGTCCGTCAGTCAATAGCCCGTTGTGTTGCTCTAGTACGACGTTAATTAAAATTACCATTACTTATCAAAACTACGTGACTTAACTACTGTTTTACGGGAGCTGGACTGTAGCAACAATTTGTGTTGTCAAGCCAGTGGATTTCGGGGAGCGGCCTGGCGAATGAGTTGGACTTCAAACAAACCAGACGTGTATTTTACGTGTATTAAAACGTGTAGTTTATTTTCTGTGTTACTGAAATGCTCTCTCTAGCTTGATGCATTATCGGAGTATCCATACTATTTTTGTTTCTCGCCGCTTTGGCGACATTTGGCGTTTGATCAAATTGGTGTTGATCAATCAGTTATCATATATGAATTCGAAATTTAATATTTGGATATTTCATTGGTGTGCTGTGATTGTATTTGAAATCCAAGCCAAATGATGTTCGGAAATGTACAGACAGTGACATAGTGTGGCAGTTTGGAGAGTGGGGTGCCAGCTCAGGTATTGAACGCGTCAGCTGACCGTGGATCAAAATTACGTGTTGTTGTCCTCGGATTTATCCATTCGGGATTCATCAAGGACCGACGCCACTAGCCAGTTGTGTGGTTCCTGTGAGACGTAAATTCAACTCTCCACCAACGTCCAGTAAGCACATACCAACACTAAAATTTAGCTTAACAGAAAAATCCTGTCTTAAGTCATTGTAAATGAGTAAATGTTGTTATCCAGAAATACTTTGAAATGCAACTAATTTGAATAAAATATTCGTTTCAGGACAAACTAAGCAAGCAGATAAAGCTCCCAGGACCTGTCCCAGTATTGCTAAGTGCGACAAGAAGTGTCGTGACGAAGGCAGACCCGGTGGCACCTGCATAGGACGGGATCGTCTGATCTGCTTCTGCTTCTAAAGACAAAATTCATAATTAATGTACTTGAATTAACGCCAACCTGACAGTGTTGGAGACATTGTATGATGCAAACATACACCATGACAGTCAAACACAAGTCAAGTTTTCAAAACTATATTGGAATCCTCAATTCTGATAGTCCAGAATGTTTATTTCTGGAGTTATTTTCTTACCATACCTGCAAAATGTAACAAAATTATAAAAAAACGTTCTTATAGTTTTCTATTCATGTTTTTAATCCTTATTTCTAATGACCAACAAATAAACTTTAGTTAACAAAGGTGGATTTATGAACCATTTTACTTTACCCTGATGTGCAGTCCCCGACAAACAGTGGATTCATTTCGCACCACACATAAATAATACACAATCTATGGCCACGCCGCACATGAAATATAAAAGTAGTATATGATTAAATTTTGTAGAGTAAGGACAAATTTAGTAGTAAAGCTACCCTTAGACTCTTTTCATCTGTCGGGTGAAAATGAACATGCATCATCTGATTGGCCCGCGACTCATAGTAGTGAAGGCGATTTGTTTCGCCATTCTACAGGAATTCGCACATCTACCTTGTCTGCCAGCTCAATTTTTGCCTCGTCATCGTTCAAACTTACGTGTTGTTGTCCCCTTATGTATTTCCCGTCGGGATTGATCCCACACCATGGTCTTTCTGCAGTGCGGTGTTAATTAAGAGACCAAATACCATTTCCACTTCAGTCCAATCGATCTTGGTTGCACAAGGGACACTTTCCTGAACTTTCAGAAGATTTTTTTAAACCCTCGAAACGAGACCGGCAGCTACTTTCCAAACCCTCACAGATACTACAACTGGGGGCGGGGCTAACCATAACGGCCAATGAGACTGAAATCAACCAAATATAAAATGAAGTCTTCTTTTAAAGAGCGTCTATTCGTGAAGCAACGATGGCTTAATGGCTAAGGTCACCTACCTTCAGTTTGGCGTCGGCAGCGGAGGATGACTTCCGGAGTTCGAACCCAACAGGCGGAAAAATTTTTAGATCCTTCAAATTATTTTTAAAAAATTCCAATTTAATTCCTTTTGATTCTAAATTACTTTTCCTAATTTTTAATACCCTTTTTATATTTTTCCAAGCTTCCGTTTATTTTACATAAATAATCTAAGAACCACTCCTGCACTCACTACCAGCTGATATTTTCCCGCCCCTCTGCCGTCCCCTTTGCTTTAGGATGATGGTGTCGTATCCACCCCTGGTTTAGGACCATTCTGATGTAACAAAAAGCATACATAAAACACTAACTTATATAATTATTAACTTATATAATAAAAGGATGCAATTTTCGGCTCCCACCTTTACCCACCCATAGCCATGGATCTGAAAACAAAAGAAGAAAACAGAAAAATTATTTAACATGTTTCATTTATTACACTGCAAGCAGGATCAGACAGGATTTCAGTTGTCTTTAGAGTAGTGAAGGAGATTCCTATCCAGCGCTAGCGATCATTGGCTGTTACGGTTAGCCCCGCCCCCAGTTGTAGCATCTATGAGGGTTTGGAAAATCGCAGACCGACACGAATGTAATATGATAAACGCTGCTTTCATTGATTTTTTTGACGTGAATACGTTTTTAAAATGAGAACAGTACTGGGTGTATTCATGAAAATTCTAGGGTCCCAAATATGTTGTCTTGTCACTTCAGAATCGTGTGATCATCGACCACCTAATGAAATAAACTGAGCCTGAGCCCGCATCTTTATGTTATTTCTTCCAGTTGCTCAGTTTGAGGATCTTGTGGGTTAAAGCAACAATCCTACACTACAGGTTGGTTTAAGTGATTATCCGCCGTGTTCATAAACACTAGTATGCGATTCAACAGCCAAATAGGCTAAGTCTATTCGTAACTCCGCGTGATTTACCTTTCACAAATCTTGCGACACTGACTCCAATGCGATGCTAATAAAGTACTATCAAATTTGTCTCGGTTAACAGGGGCACTTGGTTAATCGGAACTTGTATAATCTTGTTCCTGTGGTGTTTTATTTGTATAGATATTTGATAAATCTGAAACTATCACTTTAGAAGGGGAGATCTGACATATCCAGAACTCTCTGCCTAACAACCATTGAGCTAATATATGATTAAACATGGGCTATTACTCGTTTATATCTTCATATTAAGATGTCAGGTTCTCAATGGCAGATCAATTCCAAAGTTGGTTGATGCAAAGGTTTGTAACGTTTTTGGCGCAAGATGACATTGCATCACAAAAACGAAGTGTACTTCACACGTCTAGTAAAATTTTGATGTTGGAAAGGAGGAATTTGAGACAATACTTGGAAAAAAAATTGTTTTATTGAGTTGTATATAAAAGCAATTTACCTCAATATTGTGGTTGTTTCTACGTTTGAAACGTATCATGCTATACTTCTGTTAATGGTATTAATCTTCTGAGGGGTTAATAATTCCATTTTGACAGTCCGCAAATCTTTCCTGCATCATTTCTAACCAGTCTTGGACTATTTGACGAATTCAATTTTACGGAAAGCATCAACAGAGGGAATCGTTCTAAAGAAACCTATTCGAAGGAAAGGGGAAAGAGAATCTTTTCAAGGGATTTTATTCTACGGAAAGGAGCAATATGAAATCATTATGAAGTATCATATTCGGAGAAAGTACAATAAAAACGTTCCATGCAATTCTACTCTAAGGAAGGAAGCAATAGAATTGTTCCAAGCAATCCTATTCGAAGGAAAGGAGCAATAGGAAATCATTATGAAGTATCATATTCGGAGAAAGTACAATAAAACCGTTTCATGAAATTCTACTCTAAGGAAGGAAGCAATACAATTGTTCCAAGCAATCCTATTCGAAGGAAAGGAGCAATATAAAATCATTATGAAGTATCATATTCGGAGAAAGTACAATAAAAACGTTTCATGAAATTCTACTCTAAGGAAGGAAGCAATAGAATTGTACCAAGCAATCCTATTCGAAGGAAAGGAGCAATAGGAAATCATTATAAAGTATCATATTCGGAGAAAGTACAATAAAAACGTTCCATGAAATTCTACTCTAAGGAAGGAAGCAATAGAATTGTTCCAAGCAATCCTATTCGAAGGAAAGGAGCAATATAACCTTTTCAAGGGATTCTATTCTAAGGAAAGAAGCAAATAAAATCCAACCAAAGGAATTTCTTTCCCAAGGAAAGGAGCAACAGAATCTTTCCAGATGATTTTATTCTACATAATGGACCAGAAGAATTGTTTCAAAGGATTCTGTTCAAAGGAAAGGACAAATTAAAATATTTCTAAGGGTTAAAAGAATTATATGGAAATATGTTTATTTACTCATTAAGTGTGCTATGCTGTAAAAGCAATACAACACTGCTCACTAATCTTGTTACGCTCAGAAGATTCGAGCATATTGCGCCGAATTGATAACTCCAAACTTTTTTTGACATTTAAACTAACATTTATTGAAACACAGACATTACAACACATGGATTCAGCATTTTTGAAAACGAGGCAAGCATTTTTAAATGCTTAGTTCTGAAATTTACGGTAGCTATAGGAACGTCTGAACAAGACAAATCCGAAAGCTAACTAACTGTAGTTTCACGTGTGGGTGTACGCTTTAACATCAAGGACACTTGAGAGGCCGGAGCGTCTGATAGTCATTTAACCAAGTCCCCTGGTCTACAAAAGAGCAGTAGCAATAATTTCGCGAAGGCACCATCTCGTGCCCAAACAAATATGCAAGTAGACCACACGCCCTAAAAATTCAGGCTGCACATTAAATACTTTAACTAAAGTATAAAAAACATCAAGTACATCACATTTCAGCACAGTAAATTTAAAAAGTAATTCAATTTCAAAATATTTATAGAACTTCAAAACTTCTATTCAAATCAAGATTTTATTCTTCAAAGTAAATATATAACAACACACTAAAAAAAAGGCAATAAAATATCAAAAACACACACAACAGAAATTAATACTTTATTAATGTGCGTGCGGTGTACGACTACTGTCAGCACATACAGGGTGTTCCGAAACTCATGGTCAATATTTAAGGGGGTGATAGAAAACATCTAAACAAGCAATTTTCACAATACAATGCATGGGCGGACAGCAAGCGGTGAGCCGCCAGACGGCGCAGTTATGGAAAGCATAAAGCGCGAGTTTTCTTACACATCGTCATTTCTACCGTGGATTTCAGAAAGCACGGCGACGTACACTAATCAGAAAAAGGCTGACATGCATTTTATGCATGGTATCGCGAATGGGAATGCTATGGAAGCCGAAAGACTGTACAGGCAGTGTTTCCCGACCGTGCTAGACCGAAAAATGTTCCATGGATTGCATCGGTACCTGTCACCGGCATTCTTGATATAAGGCGTGGCAGGAGTCTGCAGACGTCACAAGCTGTAGAGGTCATTCTGCAAAGAATAAAAGACCGTCCGGATATTAGCACGCGAAAGGTTTCCCGTGCTGTAAATGTGCCCCACTCGATGGTTTGGCGAGTACTACGGGACGAAGGATTACACCCCTACCATGCACAGAAAGTGCAAGCCTTGATACCTGCAGATTATGAGCCACGTGTCGAGTTTACACTTGGTTGTTTCAACAGCTAGCAGCGCAGTCTAATTTTAGTGCGCGTGTGTTATTCACAGATGAATGCACCTTTACTCGTGAAGGCATTTATAATACGCACAACCTTCATGTGTGGGCATCTAACAATCCGTACGACACACGTCCTCATGCGTATCAGAAGCGTTACAGCGTAAATGTTTGTGTTGGAATTGTGGGTGACCATTTGATCGGCCCATACCTTCTGTCATTTCGACTGGACGGCAGAACATACCTCATATTTTTACAACAGGTATTGCCAGACTTACTTCAACCTGTTGCAGCCAACATTCAAGCAGGCATGTGGTTACAGCATGATGGATAACCACCCCATTTCAGCTTGTATGTGCGGAGCGCTTTGGACGCTAAATTCCTAGTTGAATTGGCGAGGTGGGCCCATACTTTGGCCGGCACGCTCACCCGATCTCTCCTGTCTGAACTTTTTCTTTTGGGGCTATTTGAAAAGTATCGTCTACGAAAGCCCCATTGACTCCGACGAGGACCTAGTTGCCACGATTTCTGTTGCTGCCGGGTGTATTTGAAAAAGTGCGCCTCTCGCTATGTCGCAGGTGTAACGCCTGCATTACCGCAGGTGGTTGCTCTTTTAAGCAGTTTCTGTAATTTTGCCACAATGCTGTCAATAAAATTTTTTTAGTAACTCCTCTATCCGTTTGGTGTTTCGTTCTTTCATGTGACAGTAGCGGCGGATACCTCCTAGCGGTTCAACGCTTGCTCTCCGCCCATGCATTGTATGATAAAAATTGCTTGTTAAGGTGTTTTCTATCACCCCTTACATTTTTTCCCATGTGTTTCGAAACACCTGTATATTAAGGTGGTCCAAAATTTAGGTGAAAATATTTTAGGTCCTACCCTCCTATTTTGTTCCAATGTATTAAAAAATAAATCAGACAAAATTTGAAAACATTTTAATAATATTATGAGGTAGCTCAATGCAGATCAAGTTTGCATCATTGTTCAATAGTGTTATATTGTTTGCATCATTGTTCAATAGTGTTAAATTGCTTGCATCATTGTTCAATAGCGTGTTGTCAAAAAACCAAACTAACCACAAATAAAATTTCTATTGTAATCAACAAAAAATAATTGTATTATAAAAGCGTCATTTTTATATAAACGTCAGATCGCAAGGCTGTGTTTGTTGTTGCTGAAACGGCAATGAGTTTGGGTTGTGAAGTGGATGACATTACCCTAAGCAGAAGTTCTATTCGCCTAGAAAGAATGAAACAGCGCTCTAATATGTTTCAGCAGCTGAAAACTGAATTCCAGGAACAGAATGCTAAATTAACAGTTCACTGGGATGGTAAACTGTTACAAAACTAAACTGGGAAAGAAAAAGTCGATAGACTTCCTGTCATAGTATCTGAAAAAAGTGTCCATCAATTTCTTACAGTGGCCAAATTTGCATCAAGAACCGGAGAAAATAAAGCTGTTACTATTTATGCAGTTTTGCAGCACTGAGGCTTAGCTGACAAAGTGTCTGCTATGTGCTTTAACACAACGAGTGTGAATACTGGCTAAAGCAATGGTACCAGTGTCTTACTGGAACAAAAAGTGAACAAGACCCTACTAGTATAATTGGCATGTCAACACCACATCATGGAATTGATGATTGGTGCAGTTTTAATTAAATGCATGGGATTCTCTTCTGCACCAGATGTACTTCTCTTTAAAAGATTCCAGGCCTACTGGGAGTTCATTGATAAGAATAAGTATAGGACAGGAATCAATAATAAGGACATTTGGGCCCAAGTGGCTGATATAAAGAACGATAGAATTAAACTTGCTGAAAAATTACTGCATGATTCTCACTCAAGAGATGATTATCGACTATTTCGTGAACTGATTTTAATATTTCTCGGTAGAACCCCTTCTTATGGAGTCAGATTTATGGCACCTGAGACTATGCACCACGCTCGATGGATGTCAAAAGTATTGTACTGTCTTAAAATATGGATGTTTAGTTACCAGTTTCTACCATCACTCCAACAGAAGAAAAAGGATTGCAAAAGATACGTATATATGCTATACACATGTAATTAAAAGCTTGGAAGACAGATTCTTTACTTCAAATGCACCATACAATGCTTTTAAATTAATGAAATCTTTATTACAGTATAAAAAGATTGATGAAGAAATAAGCAAAGTTGCATCAAAAAAACTAGCCAATCACCTTTGGTATTTATCAGAGGATCTTGTGGCCTTAGAGCTCTTTTTGCCAATCAAGGGCCTCATTGCATTAAAAGGCAAATTATAAAGGCTATGAAAGAAGTAAATGGAAAAAATAATCTTGCAAAACGTCCTGACATTTTACTCAAAACTTTTATGGACATGAAATTTGAGGACTTTGTAACAAAGTAGTCAGCTTTTTTATTTAAAAGAATGAGTTTACCCGATACATTCCTTCACATAGATCAAGATATCTGGGAGCATCAGGAGAGTTATTAAAAAGCACTAAAAATTATTGAAAGAATTCCAGCTGTTAATGATCTTGTTGAAAGGGGTATAGTCCTCATTAAAGAGTTTAATAGAAAAATAACAAAAACTGAAGACCAACTACAATTCTTGTTCCAGGTTATCGAAGAGCACTGACGAGTTTATCCCGATTGCAAAAAGCAGAGTTTAGCAGGCGCTTGCACAAGCACAAAGCACACCCATTGCTGTTTAAATGTCACTTGTATTATTTTTAACTCACAAAATGCTAGAAATTTCAAGAAACTAAAATTGTATGTTTTTTCTAGATGGAGTTTTGTTTCCTTCTACACATCTATAGTATAAAATAGAAAAATACAGAACTTTAAGGGTGTGGAGCTACCCTTAAATATTAAAATTATGAGCTCAAACTTCACAATAATTATTTTTTACATAGATGGAACCAAATAAGAGGGTAGGACCAATAAAAATCTTTCCTTTTTAAAAAAAGGCCCTTTTTGGACCACCCTACTGTACATGCTGTTTTCCCTTATCTCGTAATTCAAATAAATTCAACTTCCTCTTTATCTTTTATTCTTTCTCTAAACCGACTTCCAAATGTGTCTAACATTCCGTTATTTCCACAACCAAACTTTCAGTTCCAACGTCCTCAAATATCACTGTCCTAAAAGGCAATTTAGTTACACTTACAGTGACATTATCAGGTTGATGAAGCTCTCACGACCATTAACATTTTCAGCAGAATAGGGACGTTCACCTCTTCTTCATATCAGTGGTTAAAAATCTAGAAATTCTCTCTTCACACTTTACTTTACCGATTTCAGATGCAATTTTTCATACAGATCTAGCAATTGGTTTTCCAGTAAGACGATTACGAGCAATTTCAAATTCAACTGCATTACCACGTTTAAAATTATCACACAATATTTTCAGACGTATTATAAACGTCAGCCTATTGGATAAAAGAAATCATGGATTCCCATTTCATTTGCGAATTTGTAGTCTATTGGATAACAGCCATAACGGTTCTATTGGATAATATCTATAGCCTATTGGATAACAGCCCGTGACAGTTCTTTTCGTGGGAGTCACATTGCCCGTGGCGTTGGTTTGCTTCGCATACCAAAAAATATAAATATTTAGTTGATAAATTATTTATTAAAAGAAAATCAAACGTAAGAGGTATCTATCCAGTGTAAAATTTTCCGCATATTTCAAATCGGTTTAAATTTTTATTCTATCTTTAACGATCGCTGAGATGGAAAAGAGCACAGAAGAATGCCATTGATAACTTTAATAATTTCTTTCGCTTCACACTCGAATCCGTTTCTCAGGAAATCAAAATGAATGAATCTCGAATCAAACGAAGGTCATTCAAATCTGTTCTTTCCCATTCTAGACGGGAGATGAAAAAAACTAGTCATGGCTCCAAAGGCTGAAGTCAAGGTGACGTGAGGGCGAAAAGTCTAAATTTTGATGCTTCTTCATTCCGCGGGGAAAAAACTATTAAATTCATTTTAAAATGTCCTAGATTGAATTTTAAAATTCGCTGCGACCCAAAAATTGCAAAAAATTCGGATTAACTGTGTGCTAAATCCCATTACTATAAGTGCCATATATTCGTCGGGACTTTGCGGGCAAGAAACAAAGAAACGAAGAATGAATCTCGAATCAAACGAAGGTCATTCAAATCTGTTCTTTCCCATTCTAGACGGGAGATGAAAAAAACTAGTCATGGCTCCAAAGGCTGAAGTCAAGGTGACGTGTGGGCGAAAAGTCTAAATTTTGAGGCTTCTTCATTCCGCGGGGAACACGGAAGAACGGGGAAAAAACTATTAAATTCATTTTAAAATGTTCTAGATTGAATTTTAAAATTCGCTGCGACCCAAAAATTGCAAAAAATTCGGACTACTTGTGTGCTAAATCCCATTACTATAAGTGCCATATATTCGTCGGGAATTTGTGGGCAAGAAACAAAGAAACAAACAAACAGACAAACACTTCTTTTTATAATAATAGAGATAGACCCATTTCATCTTTCGTTTCTTCACATTTGGGAGTAATTTTGATGAGCTCAAATTTTATGAATTGGCACGCATTCTCTACTAGATTATTCTCGCTCACTTGCAGATTGCATTTCTAGCTTTTTCTTCTCTGAAGCGATTTCCTTCATTCTGAGTCTTTCTTCTCTTTCTTCCTTTCTAATAAGTTCTTCCCTTTCAGTCTGTCAGGCAAATGCTTCCTTTTCTTTTGCTTCGCTCTCTCTTTTCAACCTATGTTCCATAGTAAGGAAGATACTTACTTCCATAATAAGAAATTTTACCTTCCTCTTCGTCATAGTGTTCAATGTCTTTGATTATTTTCTTTATCTCAGCTGGTTTAAAATTATCCGATACTTTTGCACCAAGCTCATCTGGGAGTTAGAGGATTAATGTTTAGCATTAATCTACACCATCTTGAAACTACACCGATTTGCAAGTCTCTTGTCCAACACATTTAAACGCAAGGAGCAATAATTAATTAAAACCACAAAACCTTTTGTATTGTAAATTTTTTTTAATCTAATTTAAATCAAATAAATCTTGTTTCGTAATCTCGATTTTTTTGTACCGAGACTTCTTGTTATTCTATACCTTGTTATTCTATCACAACGACAATCGAAAAGTGTCATTCAATGTGTAATAATGTCCACGACAAAAAAAAATGTGCATTATATTTGAGTAAGGCTCCATATTTATATAGATATTATATCCAAAATTTTAACAAGCAACCTTAGCAATTTGCCCTTTTCAAGTTATTAAATGATTTCCCATATCATGAATGAGCTAAATAAAACGCGACTGTTCCCCGTGACCAGAAATAGAGTTAACAAAGGAAGAGGTAGGAAATGCTTTAACTAGAACTATTGGGTTAATGCAAAAGTCCGTCTTGTTTTGGAAGCTCGATGTATTGCATTGCGAAACCGAAGTGTTATCTACTTCACGCGTGTAAAGTTTCGATGTTGTTTGAAAGAAGGAATCTCAGTTAGTACTCGTAGGGAAAATTGTGTTAGTCGGTTGTGTTTTTTAGATTTTCGTAAGCATTCAAAACTACAGAAAATAAGGAGATTTTCGATCTATTATGCTTTTTTATTTCCGACTAGACACTACGTGGCCAGCATTGTGTTGTCTGTGACAGTTCGTTTCGTGCGGTCAGGTGTGACCACTGCTCGCTAACTCCCGGTGATTGCTCGCTAAAGCCCGGCCATTGTCAAATGCGGCCAAATTCGAATTGCAAAGAGATCCAATCGGCGTAACGTCATAATCTCTTGGGAAAATATAAATATTTAATTTAAAAATTATAAATTAAAAGAAAATCAAACGTATAACGTATCGATCTTTTGTAAAACTTTCCGCCGATTTC
Source organism: Metellina segmentata (assembly GCA_947359465.1). Taxonomy (NCBI): domain Eukaryota; kingdom Metazoa; phylum Arthropoda; class Arachnida; order Araneae; family Tetragnathidae; genus Metellina; species Metellina segmentata. The sequence goes on from OX375881.1 coordinate 97,512,428, forward strand.
AAATCCGTGGAAATTTTTACTCTATTTGTAACGCTCTAGGAGATAGTAAAAAAACTACATAACTCCAGTTAAAACTTTATTTCTTTTCTTCGTCTACTGAAATCGTTCCTCGGAAAATCAAACGGATACGGAAAAAAATAAATTTTGAATCTGTTTGCTACGCATTCCCATTTAATTTCGAAGAGACGGAAGGTGAAAAAAAAATTGGCTTGGTTCCAAAGGCTGTCGTCAATAGTGACGGTTGTGACGTGATGTCAGAGGGCGAAAATACCAAAATGGTATTGCTTCTTCATTCGCCGAAGAAAAAAAATGGTGGAAAAAATTAATAAATTTATTTTTAAAAAAATGTTCTAGATTGAATTTTAAAATTCGGAACGATTAAAAAAATCGTAAAAATTTCGGACAACCTGTGTGCCAAATCTCATTATTGTAAGTGCCATAGATTCGTCAGGACACAACATAGAGACACACAGACAAACACTTCCTTTTATAATAGTAGATAAAGGCAACGATGCTTCACAGACACAAAAGAGTTGTGCAAGGTGAGGGTGTCGTTCACGATTCCACAGGTCGTTAGTGATACCAAAAGTTTCGTCACCAGGATCAGTTCATTAACCACAAAACTCAGAACTTGTATGAACGCGGAATGATGCAGCTACGAGAGAGATGGTTAAAGGTCATCGAACAGAACGGCAAACACTATATCGATTTTAAATGTAATTTTTATTAAATAAAATAACTTTTCTTTGATTTTGTCAAAAAAACTGGACAAACTTTTACATCAACCCATAAATACAAAAGTGACACTATAGATGAGGTGAGGAAATCCTCCTTCTTCCATAAAAACACGGAAAAATTCAGATTCAGCTTCTAGGCAGGAAGCAAACTTCAAACGGCTTCAGTCTGTAAGTAATAGTGGATTCAGCATCGAAAGTGGGCTTTACGCCTGCGGGAAACTGGACACGGAAACGTTTTAGGATAGATGTAAAGTATAGGAATATTTCCAGGTATGCTATACTTTCGCCTGGGCACATCCTTTTCCCTAAAAATAAACGAAATTTTAAAATAAAGCAGTTTGATTTCAAATGTTCCTTCGTTAATGGAAACAGTATTAACATTTAATTGTTATTCAGATATTATTATACACTACCCTCCAATAGTCGACCGGACACCAGCGGATTTGCATAAAATCCAACTACTAGTTTGGGGGTGTTTTTGAAGGTATTGCCTGGGATCTTTGCATGTTGTTCCTGGTCAATTGATCGCCGACGCCTACATTAATATTTTGGACAATCAGGTTCTTCCTACGCTCTGCAAGTTTCATGGAATGGACGTGTGGTGTTATTCAAATTAGAGACTACTTCCACTTCCACTTCAAGACTTCTGACGTGCGCATGCTGCGTCATGCGTTCACACTTTAAATACCTCAAGCTGTTCTTGAGATTTCAGTTTCGTCACCACCTCTGTTATCGCGCTGATAGATTATACTTTAGTTAATGTATTTCATTTGTTAAAATTTAATAAATGTTAAGTTTAATTGTTTCAGTCAACTTAATTATATTCAGTCTAAATTCTACCCGCTATAATAACGCAACCGCACCGCCATGGCTAAAGACGAACGTTACTTCCAGGACGACAATGCTCCATGTCATGTTGCAGCCTCTGTCAGGCAGTGGTATTGATATATGGATGTAAAACGTCTTCCTTGGCCTGCTCAGAGTCCCGGCCTAAACCCCATAGAACATTTGTGAGACGAGTTCGAGCGACGCTTACGGAACAGGAAACCACGTCCGATATCTACAGTTGAGTTGGCGACATTCTTGCAGCAGGAATGGACACAAATCCCCACAGCTGTGTGTCAAAACCTGGTTGAAAGTTATGCACAGAAGGGATGTTAGTGCAATTTCAGCACGTGGGGAACCATCCCCTTATTAAAGCATGTATTCTTTCGATTATACCATCACATCTTGCTGTCCTGTCCAATATTGTAGGGTTGTGGCAACTTAGCCACAGATTTCCAGGTAATCCCTATGAAAGGGAATTTGTAACGCGCGTCTTCCCTACCCGATGGGGAATTCGTCAGATTGGCTTGGAACGTGGTAACAGAAAGACCACGTCGGAATGAACCTATTCCATTCATTCTTTGTGTTTCATCGTCTTTGTGTGAGTGTTCTGTCTTGTAAATAAATAGATGTTCAAAATAGAAATGGACTCGATGTAATAGTTATTACGTCACAAGGATAGTGTACATGTACTACCAATCCATGGTTATACAGAAAATAGAAAAAGGTACTTGGGTTGGTTGGGATTTTATGGCACAAGGGCCACATTTGGCCATGTTGTGCCAGTCACAAGACATACAGTATCAAGTAAGCAACGTTCACAACAGAGAATGCCGACCAACCGGTATAGTGGTTAAGGTGTTAGCCTCTAGATCGGAAGGTTCCTGGTTCGAATCCGGGTACGGGCATGGATGTTTGTAAGCGTATGGTGTAGAGGCGGCTGGTGCACCTTAAATCTGTCGTGGCCGAAAGTCCTCACGTTGGGTTGGCGTGGAAGTTTGGAGAGTGGGGTGCCATCTCAGGTGTTGCTTCGTCATCTGACCGTGGTTCAAAATTACGAGGTGTTGTCCTCGGATCTTTCCCTCAAGTGACTGATCCCGGACCGTCGTCAATAGCCCGTTGTGTTGCTCTAGTACGACGTTAACTAAAATTACCTTACCTTACCTACCACAACAGAGAATATATTTATGATACAGACAAGAGAAATACATGCTGGGAGGATCAAACCTAACTGGAATCAAACAAGAATTGGGAACACCCACTGAGCCATGATGGCTATAATGCGACCTTGGGTAGATAGGGATTTAACTAACGTCGTACAAGAGCAAAACAGCGGGCTATGGACGACGGTCCACGAACAATCCCGAAGGGAAAGATCCAAGAACACCACACAATTTTGAACTACGGTCAGATGACGAGGTCACTCCTGAGCTAGCACCCCACCCTCCGACCTGTCAGTCCACGCCAACATAACGACATTGGATGCCAGGTTTAACGTTCATCCGCCAATTTGTACACAAAAGTTTTTGGTTGGATTCGAACTCGCAACCCTCTGGTTGCTAGTCCTTTACTTTTCCAATCGGGCTTCCTTAACCCTCAATGGAATCTTGAAATGGTATTAAAAGATATAATTTTATGTGCGAAATACTTAAAATTGGAGCTTTTTAGCTAAATCAAATGTGGTTCAAAACTACGAGGTGTTATCTTCGTGTCTTTTCTTTCAGGATTCATCCGGGACAGATACGTCATTTCTTTTTGCTCTAGTAGAACGCAAAATTTCAACTATACTTACTCGCAACTATATCTAGTTAAATCAAACCAGATGTAATATGAATGCTTTGAAAATCAAATCTGGTTAGTTTTGCTAATGAAAAGATACCGGAAACCATCTGCAGAATTAACCTCTACACAACCATCTATACATTCTTCAACTTGCATTCCTCCCTACATGATTTCCTACCTATTGATCTTTTTTACCAATACAATCTTTCCTATAATTCTCCCGTTCAATACATGTGGTAACTGAGTCATTGTGTATGGTTGTGGGTAGGAGTAATTGGTAATGGTAATTAATTTATGTCGCACGAGAGCAACCCAGCAGACTATTGGTGACGGCCCGGGATCAATCCCCAAAGAAAAGCTCAGAGGACAGCACCATGTAGTTTTGAACCATCGTCAAATGACGAGTGTATGTACACCTATTTGCTTCGAACTGAGCGGGAGAGATACTTAGCGCACTCGTATCAGGCATTTGTTCACCTTAAAGGTGCGATGTCTATGCTGTCAAGTACACCCTCCGAGCTCGTTGACACTCAGCGTCAGACATCTGTATCATCTTGGATTTTCTTCTATTGGTTTGCGAAGCAAATTAAATGGGAATTCGAGCAATCCCCGGGGGTTAGCAACCCGTGGTCACACCCGACCCCACGAAAAAAACTGTCACGGGCAACGCCGTGCTGGACACGCAGTGGTTAGTTTACAATAAACGAAAACAATACACAATAATCAAGGAAACATATTCAGAATAAAAAAATTGCTAAGAGCAAAACGTTTAAAAAGACAGCTATAAGAGACAAATAGACTAATTTCGTAAGAAAAATTAGGTTATTTCGGGATCTTTCAACTTCTCAGCTCTCACAAATATGATCAATGTTAGAAATGAAAAATTCCATCATTAACCCTTCTTTGCATAGTGGTGGAAATTTCCATCATAAAATTGAATGCCCCAAAAGTATATAAAAGAACAAGTTCACTTTAAGTTGATCGTGTCTGGATACCTTTTTAATGTCCATTGTATAAAAAAAAAACATAGCTGTCAAAAATAAGCAAGTGTCACTATCAGTAAAACGAACTTGAAGTTGTCATTCCGCTGTTTGTTGTAGTTGGAATAAACGTACGATTTCGTTTTTAATTTTGTTTTATTATATTTGAGTTTCTATTGCTAAAAAAGTGAAAATGAGTGGAAGAAAGGTTTGTAACATGTGTTTCTGTTATTTTTAGAGCAATTTCTGAAAAAGTTTGCGTTTAATTTTAAAAATGCCACATGATACCATCCTATTGTTTTTTGCTAAATTTATACTATAAATATATACTGATTTTTTTAACCATTTTTCCTTTAATTTTGAACATGAATTATATCACCTTGATTTATTTCACCAATAAAGAAAAAATCATGCAAAGAAGGGTTAAGAATTTTGTGATTGCAGTGATAATTTTTGGCAGTACTTTGGCACCAATGATAGTAGTTTTAAAGAGAAGGTTTCACCCAATGCCACGGACTTGTGAGATCACAGCCAAAACGGGAATGGATGGGATCACCATCTCAACCGTAGGTGCACAGCGCACTTGTTCGTACATGAAACCGTTCTAGATACGTCGGAAATGGTCAGCTTTGGCACAAAATGAAATACGGTTGGCGGTCACTTACCTACTGAAAAAGGCATATAATTCGGAGATTTGACTACAGACTTCCCGTCCGGCGCCAGAAAGCGCTCTGGTTTGAAGACATCCGGATCAGACCAGTGTTTGGGATCATGGTGAACTGCCCAAAAATTCCCAATTACAATCATATTTCGGGGGATGTCGTAGCCACCAACACTTGTGTCGTCTAACGTGCTGAAAGAGACAGAGTATTCAGAATGTTCCAGGATGATATTTACCAGCGCATAGCATAACTGGGGTTTAATTCAATAGAAGGCAAAAAGAATACATTTTATACGTAGATTTAATAAAACCATGCAAAACAACTCTTTCGCCATTTTTCTTCGTAGATAAAGCTACGGTTTCATACGAAAGCGGTGCTGTTCTCTAGCGGTCGTGATATGGTGGGCGTAACAAAACGGCCGTCTTAATTATGACCAGAAGTGTCAACCTAGACGGACAGAATACGGTGGAGAATGGACCATCTAGACATAGCATTATTAGTACATTTGGAAGATGAGGAGTCTTCGAAAGACGAAAACTATCATTTGGAGGAGAGTGAGATGTTTAAAAATAGTTCTACAGAAGGTGCATTTCAAATTTTAGTTTGTCGTCATATGCAATGCAATGATAAAAACTTCAGGCAATACTTTCCCCTAACACCAGTATTTATTGATTATACACAAAATCCCACATAAGAGATGATTTAACTTTAAAACAATATAATAGGCACAAAAACCAATATGACCAGGAGAAAATTTATGAAATACTTGAGAGGTACGTACATTGAATCACAAACAATGTAATGTTTTATAATAATACTAGGCTAAATGGTTCGTCATACGACGGGTGCATAAATAAATGTATTTATTTAGGTCAAACTTCATTTGTTTCTAAAGACCTGACGGTGCGTGATCATTGGCTATGTATAAACCTTTTTCTACCACTATCTGTCCACTTTTGTTGATCACTGGCTATGTCTAAACTTTTTTCCACCACTATCACTGAATCGCTCTGAAGCTAATGCGGTTAAGTTATTTTTGATGTTTTCGGATTTTTGTAAATTTTAATGGAATAAATAATATTATTTTTAGCTATTAAAAGATTTACTTGTTTCGTTTATCATGGACAGAAAGCCCTTTTTTATAGCTTCTGAATATGTTGTATAATATCAGAAGGTAATGTGAATAATTCCACTCTCTTTGCAATATTTTTTAATATAAACTTTGAAATAAAAACTAAACTGTTCTTCTTTCGATATGTGTTGGTAACACTGAGGCCGCGTTCGTAAACAATTCTTTGAAAAAGTGTAAACCAGAAAATCATCCGTCATGTGACCTTCGTTTAACCAGTTCTGAAATGTTGCATTTACGTACACTTCCATATGGACATGATCTTACTTAACTTATGACAACAGATGTTATTGTACTATTTCTAGATAAGTTTCTTACGTTTTTATATGCACATCTTGTACATATATTGCTTTGTTGCCGAGTCTACCTTTTGAAAAAAGACCTTTATATAAATTTCTGATCAAATTAATAAACCACAAATTTTAAAAACCAATGCATTAAAAAACATTAACTTTATCAAGTGTTGTTTTCAGTACTTTCCGCATTGGCTTATGAGCGACTTATCTGTCAACTTGCCTTGCATGGTGTAAAGAAATACTGTAAAACAATATTATTGGAAAACTTAAATTTTTTATCAATACTGGTAAAACAATGAACTGCGTACGGCAATCGTTTTATACGTAATGTTATTTCTATGGTAATTTCGAATGTGATGATTTTTGATATTTCGTATCTCGTTTCGCTCGTGACATCACACAACCAATCAAAACAATTAGAAACTCCGCCTACTAGTGACGTCACACAACCAATAAAAACTTTAATAGTCATGGAAACATAGAATAATGTAGCGTTTTATATAATAATGGCGGCTTCACACCAATGGCGACAAAGACAAAAAACAAATATCTTCGTTATTGCGCATGCGTATTACAAACCAAATTTGTTTCTTCCTGTTTTCTCGGTCGCTGTCGCTGCGCTTTTAAGTCTTGGAGGAAGTTCAACTTTTGTCTCTATCGCCATGCCGACAGCCAATCAGATTCCCGAGCACCTTTCCTAATCAGATTTCGGGTGATGTTTTTCACCCACTGCTTTCTTCAATCCGTAAAAATCGTCGAATTTGATTCATTGATTTTTTATCACCCAATTTTAGTTGTTTTAATTAATGTCAGGCATCTCTAGAACGTGTCTGCGTACGTCGCGAATGGTGTAAGATCAGAAGCAATTCATTTCTCGAGAGCTCTCTGACCGCAATCGATCAGTAATGTTATTTAACCCTCCAGGGGTTGTCTCGACGAGTTATGTCGCCATTAGTAAAACTGATCACAAATCTGGATCTCTGTCATCATTGAAATATTGGCAATATCTTGATAACGATATACCTTGTCGAAACCACTTGGATAGTTAAAAGTAATCTCTTTAAAGTAGAAATTCCAATCTCTTTGACTCGCGGAGCACTTTTAAGAATAGATTTCTAAGCTCTACCCTATGTTTTACAAGTTACTGGTATTTAGGAGTAGTGTCACAGAGGGGGGTAACTAATAAAGAGTTAGTTAAGCAATTGAGCAATGTCAATGCAATGAAATTATCTATCTATTTTTTTTTTTAATTTGTCGGTCTTTTTCAGGTTTATTCGCTTTGTGATTGGTAGATAGCGAGTCACGGTATATCGAGTCTTGCGGTTCAACGGGCTAATTAATTTGCAGCACGCGCAGACGATAAACACCAATCATATTTTTTAATTCATTGATTCATAAAATTTGAGAGTACGCGCTAGAAAGTGTGCTATGTTTTCAGAAGTACAGGCAAATTCGGTCGCCGTTTCCATAGCAACAGTCGAATATGAAAATCTTGAACAGTATTACGCCACGTATCAGCTAAAACATTTAAAATTATGATGAGATTTCCTCTGAATTTTAACAATGTTATTTATTTAACAATTTCCTTTTTTTTTATTATAAGAAATGAGATTTTTTAATCTTGACATTTTTAAAAACATTTTGTTTGTTTTTTACCGTATATTTCCGTGTATAAGCCGATAATTTTTGGGACGTTTTCTAAAGCTAATTTACGGGAGTCGGCTTCTATACGGATCCGCTAATCTCGCTAAAAAAAAGGTAATTTTCCGTTTCTCGGGAACATGCGATAGATATCGTAATGGTAAGGGAAGGGAACCTTCAATTAATGTCGTACTAGAGGTCCAGAATCAATCCAGCAGCGGTACAACTGGGGATGGATTGTGAAGCAATCCCCTCCCCGTCATTATTGAAAAGTATAAATCGAGAAGCGAACTAAATATGATTGCGTAGCAATCATCGGGGGTTAACGAGCGATAGCGAGCAGGGGGTGGAACCCCCTAGTATTTTAAAACTTTAAAATTGCCGTAATATTTCAATTTATTCTCAACTATCACCAATACACATGATAGTATCAAAATTGGCCACACATAAAAGTTTTTCCAAATATCAACCAATCAAATTTCCGTTCAGAATATAATTTCCATTTTTCTTATCTTCCTCTAATTTTTGTTTCTTATTCTGCATTTCGTATATTTAATTTTCAGGTCCTGTTGGTATTGGTATTTTTAATTAACGTCACATGGGAGCAACACAACGTGCTATTGAGGAAGCCCGCTTGGAAGTGTAACGGATTAGCAACCGGAGCAATCTGAGTTCGAATCCAACCAAAGACCGTCGTGTACAAAGGAGGTTTGTGCACGTTAAATCTGTCGTGGCCTCTTGTCCTCACGTTGGCATGGGGTGAAGAGAGGGTCAGCTCAGGTGTGACCTCGTCATCTGACCGTGGTTCAAAATGACGCGGTTGTTGTCCTCGAATCTATCCCCTTATGATTTATTCCGGACCGTCACCAATGGCCCGTTGTGTTGCTCCAGTGCAACGTTCATTAAAATACCAACCTTCCTACCTTATTTCATTTCACTGGAGCGACCCTTAGAACTCCGGGGAGCACAGGTTCAGATCTCCTACTTTAAAAGTATACTAGGTATTTAAATGAACGTCGCGCTGCAGTGACACAACGGTCTATTAGCGACTGTCCGGAATCAAACCAGGAGGGAAGGAACGTCATTTTAACTGCGGTCAGATGAAGAGGTCACACATGATCTGGCACCCCACTCTCCAAACTTCCACACCACACCAGCTTGAGGACATAATTGGTAATTTGTAATTTTTAATTAACGTCGTACTACAGCAACACAACGGGCTATAGACGACGGCCTGGGATCAATCCCTTCATGAAAAGATCCAAGGACAACACCTCGTAATTTTGAACCACGGTCAGATGACGAGGCAGCACCTGAGCTGGCACCCCACTCTCCAAACTACCACAATAACCCAACATCAGGGCTTTCGGCCACAACAGATTTAAGGTGGCCTCTGCACCATACGCTTACAAACATCCATGCCCGGACCGGAATTCGAACCAGAAACCTTCCTATCTAGAAGCTAACACCTTAACCACTATACCGGTTGGTCGGCGCGTGAGGACATAAGATTGGTAAATTGGTAATTTTTAGTTAACGTCGTACTAGAGCAACACAATGGGCTATTGACGACGGTCCGGGATCAGTCCCTTAAGGCAGTGCTCTCCAACCTTTTTATAGCCGCGGACTGGATCAACGTTTGATAATTTTAACGTGGCCCGCTGGGGGGGGGAAGCTGGGGAGATACGTTTATTGTTTATATTTTAGATTGTTTTGATTTAATAATTTTAATTTAACTGGATTTAAACATGTCTTCAAAATAAGTTACACCAAAAGATGAATATAATGTGATTTAACATTTTAATTCAATTAACCGAATTCGAACCAGAAACCTTCTTCCAATCTAGAGGCTAACACCTTAACCACTATACCGGTTGGTCGGCGCGTGAGGACATAAGAGGCCACGACAAATTTAAGGTGCACTCTTTGTACACAACGCTCTTGTATTAGTTTTGAACTCGCAACCCTCCGGTTACTAATCCGTTACTCTTCCAACCGAGCTACCGCGGTCCCCAATGCTTTAAAGTAATGTCTGATACTTACTATCTGAGGATATTCTCTCTCTCTCTCTCTCTCTCTCAATGGTACTATAGTCTTCCATCTTATAATCTCCAAGATCACAGCGTGAGTGTAGGGCATGGCCTTGAGATCTCCGAACTCAGGCATTCTGTCCGTAGCCAAAACCTGGAGGATTTCTTTGTGGATCTCATTCTGGACATCTGGGTATGCGGCCACGACATAGATGCACCACGATATGGTGGTTCGGATAGTTTCGCTACCAGCGCCGAACAAATCACTAGCGCAAGCCACCAATGTTTTTTCTAAACAGTAGAAAATATCAACTGTCACGAAGTTTTTACTAATGTAAGTATGAATTTAGTGTCGTAATGCACGAGCGGATAGATATGCAACGGTTTCCCCTGACGTCACAGAATCGATAACCAATGAGATGATAACCATGTTAGTACTTTACGCTAGTCCAACTTGATTGGCTAGTTTCACGGGCTTGGCTTCACTTGGATATCTCGCCAATCTGATTGTTGCAGTAACCATTTTGATTTTGATCTCGCCAACTTATCCTAATGGTACTTATACTTTTAAAGAGCTACTTTTCGGAAAGCAACGATTGCCTATGGGCTAAAGTCACTACCTTCAGATTGACGTCTGCAGCGGAGGATGACTTCCCGAGTTCGAACCCATCTGACGGAAAAGTTTTTAGATCCTCCAAATTATTTTTTTTAAATTCCAATTTAATTCCTTTTGATTCTAAATTACTTTTCCTAATTTTTAATACCCTTTTTATATTTTTCCAAGCTTCCGTTGATTTTATTTAAATAATCTAAGAACCACTCCTGAACTCACTACCAGCTGATATTTTACCGCCCCTCTGCCGTCCCCTTTGCTTTAGGATGATGGTGTCGTATCCACCCCTGGCTTAGGACCATTCTGATGTAACAAAAAGCATACATAAAACACTAACTTGTATAGTTATTAACTTATATAATAAAAGGATACAATTTTCGATGATGATGTTAGATCAATGAAAATCATGTTACACACCTTATTTCCTTTTTTTCTATAACCTCTTGATTATACAGCAGATCTGAATTTAAAGTTACTGAGTCAACTAAAATATATAACTAAACAGCAGCTAAGAAATTTATCCTCACATAAATTTCGAAGTACGCCAAAGGAAGAGATAAATTGCCAACAGAAAAATTCTGATGACATACGTATCTAGGTCATGTGATCCGATTAGCCAACAACTGCTCCCATTCTCTTCTCATTGGTTATCGATTCTGTGACGTCAGTGGAAACAGTTGCATATCTATCCGCCCGTTCATATTGCTTTCAATTTTTAAAATGGAAACATTTCGCTTGAACCATGCCCAGTATCTTAAGGCGCATTCTCATGAATCAAGTTTAATTGACCGATTGATCAACAAAAGTTGAGTGAAAACTAGAGTAAGAACCTTTGTTTTAATAGAGTTGATCAACTTTTTAGTGGATCAAGAAATGTTTGACCCATTCAAACTTTATCGTTCAAGTGAAGAGTCGTCCGCCATTTGCTTTCGATTTTTACTTCCACGCAAACGATCTGTCGTGGTTTATTTTATTCGAGAAACACAAAACTAAAGTCCTTTTTTATTCTCTAGGCCAAGTTTTTATCTTCGCGATCGTTAAAGATCGAGTAAAAATTTCAACGGATTTGAAATCTGCGGAAAATTTTACACTAGTTCGATACCTTAAACGTGATTTTCAATAAATTAATAATTTTTCAACTGTAACTTTTATATTTTCGCTTATTAAACTGTTGATCAGTTTCTATTGAAATGTGTGAACAAAAACTGATTCAAGTCGTATTCAACTTTTATTAATCAACTGTAATCGGTCAATTAAACTTGATTCGTGAGAACGCGCCTTTAGTGAGTTTAATTGAAGCAGTTGGACTTAGTTATTAGTCTTTATCTTACATATAAAGTAGAAATGTGTTTAAAGCAGCAAAAAATCTCACTTTGAGCTCTGGTGTTATGAAATTTGCTGTCTTAGGTCAGCGAAACTATTTCGATTCGCTACTTCGTTCCATTAGAGCCATAGATGCAAATTTTAACTATCCTCCAGGTGGTTTCATCGACGAGATATCTCGTTATTAACAAATCTGACCAAATCCTGATGATCGAGATACCTCGTCCCATACATTAGAAAAAAATAGTATAGTATAGTTCAGGGATCGAAGTACCCGGGTGCACATGAAAATAAAATTGTGCACCTAATTTTTTCCCGCTGCACCTTACTTTTAAAAAAAGGGGGAGGGAACGTGTTTTATGTTATTTTGATGTTTGAACAAAATATTAGTATCGACCTCTCTCGCTCTGAAGGAACGTAATTAAAATTCCTAAATACAAACTACGCTAAAACAAAATCGCTGGGTCGTAACGGGTTTATATAGGAAGAAGGTTTACTTGGTGTCACTGCTACTAGAACTTTCCGATGATCGAAACTTTTTCCAGATGGTTCTGTTAGAATTTCTATATTCCCGCATTCTTGTAAACACTTCGTGTTTCAATAAAGTGTAAAGCCGTAGGAATTCTTGAGAATTGTCTAGCCACTGCATATCATAAACAAATTTTTCATTATTTATCTTTAAACTCAGATTTTATCTGCTTAAAATATTGTTTACTCGTTGATTTTTTATGTGTTTTTTGCCCACCAATGTGTGATGATGACTGAATATTTGTAAGTAATAGTTTCGTAGATAAAAAAAATTGTTTAAATACTTTTATTTACTATCTACAACTAACCTATCTAAACATACCCAACTAATAAAGTAATTTATATTAAGTTAATGCTCTTTCGTTACGTTTTTTAAATGTGCACCTAAAATATAATCTGTGCACCTAATTTAAAAACTTAGGTGCACAAAGTGCACCTGCATTAAAAAATCTATTTCGAGGCCTGGTATAGTATACTTCAACTGTACGATACTTCAACTGTATACATATGTATACAGTTGAAACAATATGAACGTAAATTGAATTCAGCGTATTCATTGTTTGTGGTTGGTTGGGTTTTATGGCGTCGACAAATACAAAGCAACTTATAATAATGGACTTACACACATAAAGTATTGACACATAAAAATATCGGTAGACTGAGCATTGCTATTGAGATGAGCGAATACGTGCGACATGTCGACGACTAGTAGTCACATGACACCTCTGTAAAAAATTGACTTGGATGGCCGATTTGACATCTCATCGAAACGTCTTACGATTTAACGTTTTATGACAGGATAGATGCGCGGATACGCATTTCTATAAAGTGGTGACAAATATGGTGATATCGACAAAGTCTATTATTACGTCGCGTGAATCAATCAGATCATGAATCAATGAATGGGCGTCTGCTCTAGTCCCGTGAGCCCCTGGTGCAGAAAGTGCTTAAAACTGTGATGTACGTCGCAGATCAAGCAGTCTTTGCAGAACAATTTTCCCTTAATTTTATCCTGGTTCGAATCCGGATCCGGGCATGGATGTTTGTCAGCGTATGGTGTAGAGGCGGCTGGTGCACCTTAAATCTGTCGTGGCCGAAAGTCCTCACGTTCGGTTGGTGTGGAAGTTGGGAGAGTGGGGTGCCAGCTCAGGTGTTGCTTCGTCATCTGACCGGGGTTCAAAATTACGAGGTGTTGTCCTCGGATCTTTCCCTTAAGGGACTGATCCCGGACCGTCGTCAATAGCCCGTTGTGTAGCTCTAGTACGACGTTAACTAAAATTACCATTACCTTAATTTTATCAAAATTTTGGTCGATTTATTTTCAATCATAAGTTACGATGTTCTGCAGTGCCACATGCTCTCCTAGCCACGCCATTTTTTTATTTTGTAGCTACGGAACAACCACCCTATATCGCCCAAATTACCACAAACACTGTAAATTACACATCTCCTATGTCAATTACAAAATATTTAACTTCAAGCGTTATCGACAGATTTTCAAATTCTTAAAGTATGCCTTGATTTTAAAGAAAGTAAGTTAGTTAATTTCGATGCTTTATTACAAATATGTAATACATATTAGCCGGTAATTGTGTTTTACATCTGTTTTTGATTTTACTGCAGTTTTCAAAATTCGGACAAAATACCTGCAGAACAGTTTCAATTGCTTGGAGTTGTGTTGCAGAACACTGAATGCAATTCTGCACCTGGGCCGTGAGCCAATCAAATGATAAAAGTTTCGTTCCAACCGACAGACGAAAGTAGTCTAAAGGCCCCGTTACTACTAATTCTGATCACCTGATCATGGGCACATTAAAAGGTAATGATTATAATGGTGGTAATTTTTAATCAACGTCGTACTAGAGCAGCACAACAGGCTCTTGACGACGGTCCGAGATCAATCCCCAAAGGGGACAACACCACGTAATTTTGAACCACGGTCAGATGACGAGGCAATACCTAAGTCACAGTAAAAGGTCATCATTGCTTACTCTCCTTGTTTCCTTTATGGCAAACCCACTGGAACACGACGCGGCCCTTCGCTGGATTCCTTTAAAATGGCAATTTCTGTGGTCTTATGAGAATTATGAACAGAATTCGACTGACTAGTTTAGTAGTCTTCCTATCTCACCTGTGAAAGTTGCGCTGAGGTCCTTTGCTCTTCGGTTTTCAATTTCTACGAGATAGTTATCTATTACACTTCGAGTATTGTTTGGATCTAGAGTTTTCTTGTGTTCTTGTACTTTCGACCTAGTATAGAAACAAAACAGTGTAATGTTAAATCGGAACATTTATTCCTAATTTATAATTATATGATACCGCTTAAGTATGGAAATCAGGTAATCTGCATATTACCTACTAGGCACTCGTTAAAGTAAAGCTTAAATCTTTGCTCGAACAACAGAAAATTTTTTGTGCGCTCTTAAATTAATACTCAGACAAGCAACTCAGATATACTTGGGACTACTAATTGAGAAGAAAAAACGCTATACTTTTATTCCATAAAGCTATATGTAATTTAATATAATAATCGGAGATGTAAATAAAATATATTGACAATTGTAGAAAGGTAATGTTATTTATGTTTCGATATCTAAAGAATCAAGACGCCGGCGATAAGAGGTTTTGAAAGCGGCGTCACAAGGAGAAAGGTAAGGAGGAGGGAAAGGAAATTAAGGAAAAAAATATTGCTCTAACGAATCGAAAGCAGTTAATATCCACAGTATCTATATAAAGTGGAAAAAAAACTCTTATTTTGAAGATGATTCCGCACTTTAACTGAACAAATAATGTAATCTGCATATTACCTAGGTAATGTACACGTTTACGACTTTCGAGATTAACGGTAACTCATACACTATACTACAATAATAGACCGGACAGCAAGATGTGATGGTATACGGGAAATAATACATGCTTTAATATAGGTATGGTCCCCCACGTACTGCAATTACACTAGCAACCCTTCTGGGCATACATTCAAAAAGGTTTTGATATACAGCTATGGGTATTTGTGTTCACCCTTGCTGCAAGAATGTCGCCATCTCTGCTGTAGATTTCGGACGTTGTTTCCTGGTCCGTAAGCGTCGCTCTAACTCGTCCCTCAAATGTTCTATGGGGTTTAGGCCGGGACTCTGAGCAGGCCAAGGAAGACGTTTTACATCCATATATCAATACCACTGCCTGACAGAGGCTGCAACATGACATGGAGCATTGTCGTCCTGGAAGTAACGTTCGTCTTTAGCCATGGCGGTGCGGTTGCGTTATTATAGCGGGTAGAATTTAGACTGAATATAATTAAGTTGACTGAAACAATTAAACTTAACATTTATTAAATTTTAACAAATGAAATACATTAACTAAAGTATAATCTATCAGCGCGATAACAGAGGTGGTGACGAAACTGAAATCTCAAGAACAGCTTGAGGTATTTAAAGTGTGAACGCATGACGCAGCATGCGCACGTCAGAAGTCTTGAAGTGGAAGTGGAAGTAGTCTCTAATTTGAATAACACCACACGTCCATTCCATGAAACTTGCAGAGCGTAGGAAGAACCTGATTGTCCAAAATATTAATGTAGGCGTCGGCGATCAATTGACCAGGAACAACATGCAAAGATCCCAGGCAATACCTTCAAAAACACCCCCAAACTAGTAGTTGGATTTTATGCAAATCCGCTGGTGTCCGGTCGACTATTGGAGGGTAGTGTATAATAATATCTGAATAACAATTAAATGTTAATACTGTTTCCATTAACGAAGGAACATTTGAAATCAAACTGCTTTATTTTAAAATTTCGTTTATTTTTAGGGAAAAGGATGTGCCCAGGCGAAAGTATAGCATACCTGGAAATATTCCTATACTTTACATCTATCCTAAAACGTTTCCGTGTCCAGTTTCCCGCAGGCGTAAAGCCCACTTTCGATGCTGAATCCACTATTACTTACAGACTGAAGCCGTTTGAAGTTTGCTTCCTGCCTAGAAGCTGAATCTGAATTTTTCCGTGTTTTTATGGAAGAAGGAGGATTTCCTCACCTCATCTATAGTGTCACTTTTGTATTTATGGGTTGATGTAAAAGTTTGTCCAGTTTTTTTGACAAAATCAAAGAAAAGTTATTTTATTTAATAAAAATTACATTTAAAATCGATATAGTGTTTGCCGTTCTGTTCGATGACCTTTAACCATCTCTCTCGTAGCTGCATCATTCCGCGTTCATACAAGTTCTGAGTTTTGTGGTTAATGAACTGATCCTGGTGACGAAACTTTTGGTATCACTAACGACCTGTGGAATCGTGAACGACACCCTCACCTTGCACAACTCTTTTGTGTCTGTGAAGCATCGTTGCCTTTATCTACTATTATAAAAGGAAGTGTTTGTCTGTGTGTCTCTATGTTGTGTCCTGACGAATCTATGGCACTTACAATAATGAGATTTGGCACACAGGTTGTCCGAAATTTTTACGATTTTTTTAATCGTTCCGAATTTTAAAATTCAATCTAGAACATTTTTTTAAAAATAAATTTATTAATTTTTTCCACCATTTTTGTTGGAATTTGTTGCAAATTGTTGGAGCTTGTCTGGTGGGTGCTTCCGTAAGCAAGGTAGTCGAAGTGTTTAGTGTTTCAAGAGTTACTGTATCTAAGATTTATTCCGCATATCTGAAAAGCGAAAAAACATCATCCGCTAAATCACAGAGCGGACGAAAGTGTGTGTTGAGTGATTGTAACAGACGATCATTGAGGAGGATTGTGACTAAAAATAAGAGGACCACAGCTGCAAAAATTACTGCTGGAATGAATGTAGTGCTCACAAACACTGTTGAGTACCAAAACACTAAGAAGGGAATTCCATAAGTAGGGTATTTCTGGCCGAGCTGCAATTCAAAATTCATTCATTAGTGATGGTAATACCTGTAACAGGAAAAAGTGGTGTTTACGTCATAAAACCTGGACTATGAAGAAATGGAAGACAGTAATTTGGTCAGATGAGTCTTGTTTCCCACTTCTCGCGAACGCCATCCCAAGCCTATAATACAGACTGCTTGTTGCCAAGAGTGAAACATGGCGGGGGTTCTGCGATGGTTTGGGCCATATTATGGTTTTCTTTGGTCTCCATGATTACTCGGCAAAGGCACAATAAGGCCAATGACTATGTAAACATTTTAGCCGATCTAGTTCATTCCATGGTACAAACTTTGTTTTCCAATGGTGACGGTGTCTTCCAAAACGACAAAGCCCCTGTTCACACAGCTCCTATCGTCCAAGACTGGTTTTCTGAGCCCGAGGATAATTTGTCACATCTCCCCTGGGAATCACAGTCACTAGACCTCAATTTTATTTTTGTGGTCTACATTGGAGAAGAAAGGGCGTGATCGTTATCCACCGCCATCATCGTTATCTGAACTTTCCACCGTTTTGCAGGAAGAATGGTACAAGATTCCCAAGAACACAGGAACTGTATTTATCCATTCCGAGAAGACTACAAGCTGTTTTGAATGCCAACGGTTTTCCTACACCATATTAGGCAAAGTTACATGTTTCTTTAGTTACCGAAATATGGGTCGCCTTGCAATGGGAAAGGTTATGTTTACAATTCCACCTCCAGTAGATGATGACACCGTACGTTAAAGATACAGGAATATCTCATAATCGGTCACTCTTCACTAAGGCATTCAGAGAAATAATTTGTCACACATGGCATGTACTTAACCTCTATTAAGGAACACACGCGTAATGCAACCATAAGAAAGGAATTTATTTTTTAAATATGTAACATGAAAACAATTCAATAAAAAATGTAAGGCATGCAGAAATAGAATTAGTTACACGTGTGTCAACTGTTCCCTTGACTTTTGTAAGTCTGTATTTGTTTAAAATTGAAGGGGTTAACAATTCGTACTTACCTGCTATTGAAAAAATACACAATGCAACCACAATGCAGTTGAAGTAACCCATTATGGATATCAACAGGACATTTAAAACTGGAATCCAAATGTCCTAAGCTTTTATTCACTAAATATCATTATAAATCGGTAATACGATATTCACTGTTCCGTACACCTACAGAGAAATGGCATTCATCGTATCAACAATTCGATCATAGGTCAAATTTGAGACTCGAGAAAATTTCAATGAGTTAGGCATTTCAATCCAGACAACGAGACGTATTTGATATGCTTCATCTATACTTGATTTAGTTTCGCATTGTTTCCAACTGTTATTCATAATGTCTCTAGCGCTCTCGTAGCTTCTGTCGACACTGAAAATAAAACATAACCATTGACAGAAGGCTTTGACTAATTTTTATCATAAAAAATGGCAAGGCTTGAAAAAATGCATTTTACATTGACTGACTGAGATCCATTAAGAAGAACAATGTAGTATGTAGAGCGGTGTTTCGTATTTTTTAATGGATGTCTAAATTTGATTTCCAAATAGTAAAAAAAAATTTAATGGTGAGGCGGGCAAGTACAAACCCAAATCTTCAAAGTTCATAGGGAATCATTTATTCTCTACTCTGTCGCTTTATTATTATTAATTTTTTTTTTTCAAATTTTTGTCACACCCAGATACTTTATAGATGTTTATATTCTGTTGTTCAAACTTCCCATTGATATAAAAGTGTCAAATATGTATACTACAATTACTAAATAACTATATCTATTGGTTGAAATAGTGATTTTTTTTCAATATTTAGAAGGATTCTATTGCTTCTTTCCGAAGAATAGAATCATTTGGAAAATTTTTATAGCTCTTTTCCTAAGAAAATAATTATTTGGAAGGATTCTTTTGATCTTGAAGTTCAAAATGCATTAGCAGTCATGTAGGGATGACTGCAGGTTTGAAGGTAGAATTACTCTAACTACAATAAGTATTTGGTCACTATGATACAAAAGAAAAACAAAATTTATTCACATTCAATAGTTGGTAGAGCCTCCACGAGAGGCTCACGTTGGGTTGGCGTGGAAGTTTGGATAGTGGGGTGAAAGCTCAGGTGTTGCTTCGTCATCTGACCGTGGTTCAAAATTACGAGGTGTTGTCCTCGAATCTTTCACTTAAGGGACTGATTCCGGACCGTCGTCAATAGCCCGTTGTGTTGCACTAGTACGGCGTTAAAAAATTACCAATTATTACCTCCACGAGAGGCAATTACAGTCTTGCTTTCCACAAGTCCTTGTATGACGGCTAGTGGTATTTTCTTCCACTCGGCTTGGAGAAGACATGTAAGTTTATTCGCCGATTTTGGACGGTTGCTACACCCCTTAATTCGGCGATGCAACTCGTCACAGAGGTTCTCGACGGGGTTCAGGTCTGGGTCAGTTCATTCGGTTAACCCCATTATCACGATACCAATTCATGGTGGACCTGGCAACATGACAGCAGGCGTTGTCGTCCTGAAAGTAACATGGGTCCAATCCGTAAAACTGCCACAACGTAGGAAGCACACAGTAATCCAAAATAGTGCAGTAGGCCTCGGCTTACCTTGAATTTGGACCAAGGGCCCAGGAGAAATACCCCAGACCATAATTTCACCTCCACCGAAGTTTACTGTGGGCACAATGCATTTTGGCAGGGGGCGTTCTCCAGACACACGCCATACCCGGATTCTGCCATCCGAACGGTAGTGTGCACCTTGATTCGTCGCTCCAGAGAACCCGTTTCACTGATCTACGGTGCACTTTCAACGTGCTTTGCACCTAGGGATTGCAATCCGGCACGATTTTCAATCCGGTCGAATCCGGCCGTATTGGAATTTTGTTAGTACGTCTATCTAACCAGTATGTATTTTTCCAAAATCGGCAGAGTGAAAGTAGGTAAAAAGGACATTAGTCCAAATTGACTAACAAAACGTTTATTTTAGCATTAGAGAATCAACTTATTAATAATTCTCCATAGGTAGGAAATCAGTTACCAAAATTAATTATAGTAACTATTAGTACTGCTAGTAGTAAATATTAAACGATTGATTATGATCAGTGGTACTAGTTTCCACCACAAAAAACATGAGCTTGTTTTATACGTAGTACTTTTCTATTTATTCAAAATTAAGTAGTCTCTCTAATGTCGTTGAGCAAATGACATATAAATTGTACCTAACCTTGCCTCATACTAATACAAAAATCTAATGTTTTGCAATATTTGGTCAACATAACAAACAAAGGAACTCTTAATTCTTCTCATTTGCTTAAATCGAAGTTATATAGTAATGAAAATCAATTTTGAGTTTGAAAGAACCATCTAAGGAAACAAATCGTATTAATTGTGTCATCCCCAAACCTACTTCTCAATGAACCAATCAACTAATAACGCAAATATAACCAGCAGCTGAGAAAAGGCCCTCTCAGCTTCGACACTAGTGGGTTTAACCGTCATTAAGTAGTCGTACAAAAGAGACAAATATTTTCCTTTGACTCCATTTCATGTATATGAAGTCATTTCTTTCTTCATTATTTTCTCAAAATCTGTTTCTTTTCTAAAGTTTGTCTTTTTACAATAGTCTTCATTTTCTTGCAGAATTTGCTTTTCCAATTCTTCTTTATTAAAAAAATATTATTAATAATTTAATTTATTAATTTTGCTAGAATTCTCCAAACTGATGATTGAAAAATATAAAATCGTTTAATTCACAATCGATTGCTTAATAAACGATTTTGCGACTTTAAAGTTGGGTTTGAATAATCGATTATTTAATTTTAAAAAATTCGCGTTTATAGGATCCGGACTGGATTTGATAGATGTTGCCGGATCCTGTAGGTAGCTAAATGATGTCAGATCCGCCGGATCGGATTGCAATCCCTATTTGCACCACCCCCCCTACTCGCAAAAAAAAAAGACCTGAAGCTCTAGGATGTTACAGAAATCGCATTAGCAATGGAGTTAGCCGAAAAAGATTCCTCCAACATTAACGTTCCTGATCAAGCCACGGTGCATATAAAGTTAAGAACTCTCACTCGTATTATAGTAAACCGTAAGCTAAAAAATCATCATTCAATTGTTATAGATGTGGAGCGGCGTATGGTGCTGACAAATGTAAACACACGAATGCAAAGTGTCATAGTTGTGGAAAAATTGGCCAAATCCTTTCTGTTTGCAAGAAAAGAGAAAAATCAGTAAAAAAGGTATGAGCAGATGACATACCTGAAGTAGGTGGTTTAAATTTATTTCGCATCAAATCTGTGATTAAAATTGTTGAGAAATCTTACACAGTTCCTGTGAAAATTAGCAATAAATCCATTAAAATGGAACTGGACACTGCTGCTGATCTATATATATAATTCTCTTACGTGGCACGCAAAAAAGACGTTATTTGTTTTCGCGTTTTTGGCAACATTGTACGATTGTTTGTTTATCACGAAGCCTCGCGCTTCAATTGAATTTATAGCGTCATCGGATGAAATTTTATTCAAAGAAAATGAATTTTAGTCGAGCTGTTGCAGTTAATAATAGAAATCAAAGAAAGCGGAGGATCTTTTCAGGGCCATTTAAAAAAAGGTCCTTTACAGGGCTAACAATTATAGTTCAACAAGACGCTTGCACTACAGCTTTTGACGACAAACTCATTGAAAATGCGTGGGTGGCTCGAGTGCAGGAGTAAATGTATATACAAACAACATGTTGTGTATTCAATTTCCATATCAACAGTCACATTTTGAGTCAAAATTGGCTCAAAGTTTTCATTTGAATTCGGATTCCAGAGGTACTGTAAATATCTTTTCTGAAAAACATAAAAAAATTTAGATTTGGAAAATATTTTTTTGGAATATCATATTTTGTAAACAATTCCTTCTGCTAGGACACATGTCTTCATTGATGCGAGCGAAGCGAGCATATGTTCGCGCAGCGAACCAATGAGGATTGCGGAGTAATCCTCCGAGGGTTGGCGAGCGTTAGCGAGCAGGGGGCAGGCCCCCAAGTATATCACTAATTCCTGAATCTTGGTATTCAAGTATGATTCCTGTTATTGCATTGAAACCCTCCTCTACTATTTTGAGAGATTATAATGGAAGGGAAATCGAAATTGCAGGTCAAGTTACTATCTCAGTGTCGTATGAAAACCAAAATAAGACACTTCCTTCAATCATTGTAAAAGGTGATAGATCAGCATTATTCGGAAAAGACTGGATAAGTCAGTTCAAGTTAAATTGGAAAAAAAAATTTGCAGTGAAAGGTGAACCCCCCAAGTGTAAATGTAGAGGAAGCTGTAAATAACATGAAAAGGCTATATGATGATCTTTTCAAAGAAACAGATGAACGAACCAATTAACCATTTCAAAGCTAAGTTGCAAGTAAAGGAAAATTGTGATCCTGTATTCTGCAAAGCTCGACCAGTACCTTATTCAACCAAACAGAAGATATCTGAAGAAATCTCCAAAACTAAGGAAAGAGGTGTATGGGATTTCGTAGAACACTCCAGTTGGACTACACCACTTGTAATTGTACCTAAAAAAATTGTGCAGTAAGGCTCTGTGGTGACTTCAAGATAACTATAAACAAATTTCTAGACCCAAATCAATATCCCCTGCCCACTCAGCAGGATTTGTTTTCTACTTTAAATGGTAGAAAGTATTTCACAAAATTGGACTTGTCACATGCTTACCAACAAGTTAAATTAGCCAAAGAGTCTCAAGAGTATTTGACTCTAAACACTCATTTGGGACTTGTGCGTCCTCGTAGGCTGTTATATGGCATTACTTGTGCAGCATCTGTTTTTCAGTCCATAATTGAACAAATAGTTCAAGGATTGTAGTCAGTAATCTGTTTCCAAGATGACATCCTGATCACTGGATCGACTTTCAAAGAACATCTTGATAATGTAAAAATAATTTTTTACTGTCGTCTGCGTAAATATAATGTAAAGTTAAATCAACAGAAGTGTGAATTCGCGAGAAGCTCAGTTGAATTTTTGGGTCACAGGATTGATTATGTAGGCATTCATCCTACTGATGAGAAGATTAAAGCTATTATTGGCATCAATTCTCCAACTAGTGTAACTGAATTGAAATCGTTCTTAGATTTATTGAACTATTATGCTAAATTTATAAAAAATGCTTCTATGATTTTAGCTCCGTTGTATGAAC
This sequence comes from Metellina segmentata, assembly GCA_947359465.1. Classification (NCBI taxonomy): domain Eukaryota; kingdom Metazoa; phylum Arthropoda; class Arachnida; order Araneae; family Tetragnathidae; genus Metellina; species Metellina segmentata. Next base: position 97,536,053 of record OX375881.1, read on the forward strand.
TGTTGCATGCAGATACTCCATGGCAATGGACAGAATGTCACGAAGAAACATTCCAGAGGTGTAAAAATTTGCTTACATCAAGTGCAGTACTTGTACATTATGATGAAACACTTCCCATCAAATTATCATGTGATGCTTCACCTTTAGGTTTAGATGTGGCTTTGTCACACTTTGTAAATAATGAAGAACGTCCTATTGCATATGCCTCAAGAAAGCTAACCAAAGCCGAAAGAAATTATTCACAACTTGAAAAAGAAGCTTCTGCCATTATCTTTGGTACAAAAAAATTTCACCAGTACATTTATAGACGCCAATTTACTATTATTACAGATCATCAACCATTAATCACAATTTTTGGTGTCAACAAATCTATCCCAGCTGCAAGATTGCAAAGATGGGCTATTCTATTGTCCTCTTTTCAGTATTCCATACAATATAAGAAGGGGATCGAACATACTAATGCAGATGCATTGTCAAGAGTACCTATAGTACATAATGATTTAGAAAGATGTGATTGAGATCAAGAAATTTCAAAATTTCATATTCTGAGGATCTCTCAATTAGCAGTGATGACATCGCCAAAGCTACTTGCAAGGATGCCTTGCTTGGAACTGTTCTAAAATATGTACAATATGGTTGGCCAAAAGAAATCAGCGACAATATGAACTTTCAGTTGACTGTAATTGCCTCTTATGGGGAATGAGAGTGATTATCCCTGACAAATATAGAAGCAGATTGTTAAATTTACTACATGATGCACATCCTGGTATTGTGAGAATGAAAGCCCTGGCTCGCAGTCATTTTTGGTAGCCTCTTTTGTATCGTGACATTGAAAATATCACAAAACAGTGTTCTTCATGCAAAGAAAATTCACGTTTACCACCTATAGCTCTCCTTCAGTCATGGGTTTGGAGAAAAACTCCATGGGAGCGAATACACATTGATTTTGGTCAAAAGGATACAAAATATTACTTCATTATCGTAGACAGCCATTCTAAATGGTTAGAAGTAATTGAAATGCGGTCAACGGCAGCAAGACAAACCATCGAAGTTTTACAATGCCTTTTTGCAAGGTATGGTCTTCCGTTGGAACTTGTCTCTGACAATGGTCCTCCGTAAGAACCAAAACATTTTTCGGTTTCTTACGACTTATCGTTCTACACACCTCATGCTACAACTCAAGTCTCCCCTGCTAGAACTTTTTCTCTCGAGACCAATTCGAACACTCTTATCATTGGTCCATCCAGTTCTAAATGAGAGAGTAACTGGCCAGCAGTTACTTCAGAAGAAATACCATGATCGCAGCCATAAAAACAATGGAAAATTTCATGGCAACCAAGATGTGTGGATATATTCATACAGACAGCGTAAGTGGGGTCCCTGGCCGTCTAACCAAACTGTGTGGAAGTAGAACATGGACTGCCAATGTAAACAACTCAAGTGTTTTGGTCCATGAAGACCAAATACGTCCATCCATTAAAGCAGTGCTCCCCAACCATTTTATCGCCGCGGACCGGATTAACGTTTGATAATTTTAACGTGACCCGCTGGGGGGGGGGCGTTAATTGTTTATATTTTTGATTGTTTTGATTTAATAATTTTAATTTAATTGTATTTAAACATGCCTTCAAAATAAAATACAGTTGCACCAAAAAATGAATGTAAAGTGATTTAACATTTTAACTCACTAGAACGGTAAATCAATGAGAACCCTGGGCTTGTTTCTTTGCAACGAGATGGTTTCATCTAGGGGTAATAGGAGACAATGACACCCGAAGTGTGTTGCTTGGATCCAATTTATTCCGTTGTTTTGTTTTTGTTGCTGTCACTGCAGAAAACCCCGCTTCACACAGATAGGTTGTCGGAAATGGCAATAGGAATTTAAGTGCTGCGGCGGAAATCTCTTGAAATTCCGCCATGACTTTAATCCAGAACACCGGCAGAGTTCTTGTCTCGAACGCAGTTTTATAAGGCCGCATTCATTTGCAATCTCCAGCAGTTGATCTTCTTCTTGCAAAGACATGCTAGATTCGCCTGATTTGTTGACAAATGGGTCGATGATCCATTCCTTACTAGGTCGTGGGTCTTTTGTGGTTGGGAAGTAGCGCTCGAACTCTTTTAAAAGCAAAGACAGGTGATCTGCACCAACTGGGAGAATGAATGTTTAGGCTCAGTCTCGCCTAAAATCCCCATTAATGTCTGAAACATGTCCAAGAAGCCTCTGTTCACGCGCCGTCCCCACAACTTCAGTTTGGCTTTAAATGCAGCTACTTTGTCGGCCAACTTGAAAACAGTTGTCACATTTGTCAAAATTGAAAAACAGAGACATACAAAATTCAGAAATCATAATTGACGCTCTAGTAAAACAGAACAAGTTTCACGTTCTGATTTACCGCCTCCTAATTTGAGTGGACATTTCATAGATAAGAACCGCACAAACCCGAGAGAAGTACACCACAGTAAGTAAAATGGAAATAATTTAATGTTCCTAGGGCGGCCCGGTACCATTCAATTCACGGACCGGTACCGGTCCGCGGACCGTGGGGTTGGGAACCACTGCATTAAAGTTCCCAATACAGAGTCTCATAGATGTCAATCAAACTAATACTGGTATGATGATGACACCACCACGCAAGCAGTTCCCGAGCCCAAAAGCAATCTGATTATTTCCAGACGCAACCCTGTGCGAGAGAGCAGAAAACCCAGCAGATTGGACTTATATACTTTTTTTTTTCTAATTTTTTTTATAGGAATAGTAATGTAATATCTCTAAGTCATTCCTTAACTGTAACCACTTTAACTGTAACCTTCACTGATAACAACCATGCTGTAATGACAAGCACGTATTAAGAAAGTAATAAAGCATTCCTTTATAATTAACATTGTAATATGTTACAAAAATAAAGAGCATTTTCGATTTGTTATGCATTTTTTTTTCCGACTAGACTCAGGGTGGCCATCACGGCGTTGCCTGTCAAAGTTCTTTTCGTGAGGTCCGGTGTGACCACTGCTCACTAACCCCCCCCCCATCATGGCGCTGCCCGTGATGGCCTCGTCATTATCAAATGCGGCCAAATTCGAATTGCGAATAGATCTAATCAGCGTGATGACGTCACAATCTCTTGCGAAAATATAAATATTTAGTTTTAAAATTATTTATTAAAAGAAAATCCAAATAAAGAATCGATCTAATGTGAAATTTTCGCCAAGTTTAAAATCCGTTGAAATTTTTACTCTATCTTTAACGGCTCTACATATACAAACAAACTACACAACTCCAGTTAAAACTTAGTTTGTTTTCTTCGTCTGCTGAAATCGTTCCTCAGAAAATCAAACGGAAACGGAAAAAATAAATTCAGAATAAATTTGCTATTCATTCTCATTTGATTTCGAAGAGACGGGTGAAAAAAACTTGGCATGGTTCCAAAGGCTGACGTCAATAGTGACGCCTGTGATGTGACGTCAGAGGGCGAAAATAGCAAAATCGTGTTGCTTCTTCATTTTCCGGAACGAAAGAAAGAATGGTGAAAAAACTAATAAATTAATTTTAAATGTTATAGACTGAATTTTAAAATTCGGCGCGACCCAAAATGCGCAAAAAATTTGGACTATCTGTGTTCCAAATATCACTATTATAAGTGAAATAGATTCGTCACGGCACTACATAGAGACACACAGACAAACACTTCCTTTTGAAATAGTAGATCAGGGTATCCCAAACTTTTTCTGCAATGGAACACTTCGCAAACCCGGAAATTTTAACAGAACACAGCTTATTTTTTAGGTCGGGTAATTCCTACTAGTACACATTTTTTTTTTAAATGTTATGACAACACATTATTTGTTTAATATTTATTTTTAAATATAAAACTATAATACATAAATTTAAAGATATGAATAAATAAAGCACTTAATGACTTTGATGATTTTTAGTCCTTGAATTATGCATATATTCTTGATATCAGGCACAATGTAGGTAAGTTGCATTCTAATATAGTATATAGTGTGGCGTATCAATAGGTTGTAAAAAATGGAAGTAAAATAACTTGTTTTGAAAAATTGTGGTAATCTTCTGAGAAATTCGCCCAGAAATCATTTAAAGGCTGATCTTTCTATTTTTGTTTCAAATCAGAGAGTCACTAATTAAATCAATTAGATTTGCATTAGTCACTTACGCTTAAGCCTACTGGTTTAGCTGTCACGGACGAATCGAGGTTCACCCTCTGCCATTAGGATGGCAGGATCTGGGTCTGGCGAACACCCCCTGCCAAAATGCATTGTACCCACAGTAAAGTTCAGAGTAGGTGGAATTATGGTCTGGGGTTTTTTCTCCTGGTATGGGACTGGGGCCCTTGGTCCAAATTCAAGGTAAGCCGAGGCCTACTGCACTATTTTAGATTACTGTGTGCTTCCTACGTTGTGGCAGTTTTACGGATTGGACCCATGTTACTTTCAGAACGAAAACGCCTGCTGTCATGTTGCGAGGTCCACCATGGATTGGTATGGTGACAATGGGGTTCACCAAATGAACTTGCCTGCCCAGACCTGAACCCTATCGAGAACCTTTGGGACGAGTTGCATCGCCGAATTAAAGGGTGCAACAACCGTCCAAAATCGGTGGAGGAACTTACATGTCTTCTCCAAGCCGAGTGGAAGCAAATACCACATGCCGTCATACAAGGACTTGTTTAAAGCATGTAAAGGGTTGAGGCTGTAATTGCCTCTCGTGGAGGCTCTACCAACTATTGAATGAGAATAAATTTTGTTTTTTTCTTTTCTATTATATTGTCCAAATACTTATTGGTAGATAGTGTAATTCTACCTTTCAACCTGCAGTCATCCCTACATGACTGCTAATGCATTTTGGCCTTCAAGATCAAAATAATCCTTCCAGATGATTCTTTTCTTAGGAAAAGAGCGATACAAATTTTCGAAATGATTCTATTCTTCGTAAATTAGCAATAGAATTCTTCTAAAGATTGAAAAATACATGCATTCTTTCAACCAATAGATGTAGTTATTTAGTGATTGTAGTATACATATTTGCTACTATTGTATCAATGAGAAGTTTAAACAGAAGAATATAAACATCTGTAAAGTATCTAGGTGTAATAAAAATTTGAAATTAAAAAAATAAAGCGACAGAGTAGAGAGTAATTGATTCACTATGAACTTTGAAAATTTCGGTTTGTACTTGCCCACCTCACCATTAAATTGTTATTTTTTTTTACTGTTTTGAAATCATATTCAGACATACATTAAAAAATACGAAACAACGCTCTATATACTACATTGTTCTTATTAATAATTCTAAGTCAGTCAATGTAAAATGGATTTTTTCAAGCCTTGCGATTTTCTTATGAGAAAAATTAGTCAACGCCTTCTGTCAATGGTTATGTTTAATTTTCAATATCGATAGAAACTATGAGAGTGCTAGAGAGACATTATGAATCACAGTTGGAAACAATGCGAAACTAAATCAAGTATAGATGAAGCATATCAAATACGTCTCGTTGTCTGGATTGAAATGCCTAACTCATTGAAATTTTCTCGAGTCTCAAATTTTACCTGTGATCGAATTGTTGATACGATGAATGCCATTTCTCTGTAGGTGTACGGAACAATGAGTATCTTATTACCTATTCATACTGTCATTTAGTGAATAAAAGCTTAGGACATTTGGATTCCAGTTTTAAATGTTCTTTTGAGATCCATAATGGGTTACTTCAACTGCATTGTGGTTGCATTGTGTATTCTTTCAATAGCCGGTAAGTACGTATTGTATACCCCTTCAATTTTAAACAAATACAGACTAACAAAAGTCAAAAGAACAGTTGACACACGTGTAACTAATTCTATTTCTGCATGCCTTGCATTTTTTTATTGAATTGTTTTCATTTTGCGTATTTAAATAGTAAATTCCTTATTTTATGGCTGCATTACGCGTGTCTTCTTTATTAGAGGTTAAGTGCATACTGTAAACCCCTTCGAGCTGCAATCAAATGTGGATTTAGGATAGTCAAGGATTCATTTGCCACGTGTGACGAATTCTTTCTCTGAATGTCTTAGGGCAGGGGTTCCCAACCTTTTAGTAACTGCGTACCACTTGACATTTTTAGAAACATTTGGTGTACCACCAGTCCTATATTTTTTAGACACATATCTAATGTCAGAAAAGTACCCAATTGCTTGTTGTATTTTAATTAAAATACTAAGAAAGCTTCATATTTTATGATTAATGCACTTGTATTTGGTATTAATGATGTTTTAATAAAATAAAAAATAAAACGATTATTGAAATTTACAGTTATATGTTTTACTCACAGGTCTAAAAGCAAATAATTTTAAATAATTAGTACAAACTAAGCAAACAAAGATTAACCTAATCAAAAATCAATTTTTAGTTCGAAACTTGTTGTTGTTTGTCTTTTATTAAAATATCAATATCAATATCAGGAGCAATGGAGCTCAACTTCACTCTTAAGTCCTTTTCAACACTTATTCTGTTTCTATATATATATTTTTTAAATTTAATACTCTGTATATAATATTTTTATAATATTTTTTACTAAAGTTCAGAAAAACCACTCTCACACAAGTAACTACTAGCAAATGGCGTAAGAAATAGCAGAGCTTGTTGGAAGATGATTGGGTACTCGGTTCTCTTTAAAACTGTCTTTCATGGAACTATCGTGTGTTAGATCGATAAAACTTTCTTTTAATTTCGACTCATTTGGTGAGGTTCCCGAAAAAGGACTTCTGATCCAGTCAAATTTAGAATAATCTTCTGAGAAATATTTAGTAAAACTATAACGTGGTTGTACATACTAAAAAATCGAACAAACTTCGTAGAATATTTGAGTTGTTCGTATCATCCTTGCGTACCACCTGAAACATTGCCGTGTACCAACATTGGTATGCGTACCACCGGTTGGGAAACCCTGCCTCAGGAGAAAGTGACCGATTATGAGATATTCATGCATCTTTACTGTACGGTGTCATCATCAACCGGAAGTGGACTCAACACACACTTTAGTACGCGCTGTGATTTAGTGGATGATGTTTTTCCGCGTTTCAAAATACGGAATACATTTTAGATACAGTATCTCTTGAAACACTAAACACTTCGACTTCCTTGCTTACGGAAGTAACCACCAGACGAGCTCCAACAATTTGCCCACGTTCGAAGTGTGTTAGCTCTGACATGATGCAATTACAACTTCAGAGAACAGTGCTCCAACAACGACTGACCTACGCAGCGTATTTACGACGTTGTATAGGTGGCGTCAGTAGGCGAAAATACCAGCGCCACCTACACATTTCACTAGAGTAAACATTTCTTCTCAAGCATGCATTTCGCGAGGTGTTTCCATATTTTTGTCCAACCACCTGTTCTGGACAACAGAAATATCTTCGAGTGAGCACGCAGACTGCACGACGACAACTCAGTTTTCCAAGTTGAGTTACTTGCCATGCTTTTTTCTATCTCAGCGATCGTTAAAGGTAGAGTAAAAATTTTAACGGATTTGAAATTTTGCGGAAAATTTTACACCAGATAGATATTTTATACGCTTGATTTTCTTTTAATCTTTTATATTTTCGCAAGAGATTGTGACTTCACGTGAATTTTCGCTTTCCACAAATAAACATATTGCATTTTCTGCCCTTCCCGTTAAAATAAAAATAGAAACAGATTACCTTTACTGCTCTGTTCTATTTCAGTGTGGAGCAAAAAAATAAATAACATTTCGACTGGGGTTGTTGTGGGGATTTTCGTAAAATCGGAATCGTTTAAGATGGATTAAAAATTTCAACGGATTTGAAATCTGCGGAAAATTTTACACCAGTTTAATACCTTACAACACGGTGTTGCCGGTGGTATTGCTTTGCGAAGCAAACCGACACCAAGGGCAAGGCCGCGCTAGCCACGCATTGGCTAGTAAAGAAATAAAACATAAAAATTTAATGCTTGTTTAGATATCTGACTTCAAAGTGTGATAATTTCGCAAAAATTTTCAACATGTCCCAATATATATGTATTAAACACACCAGAAGAATTGTAAAAAACATCAAGAAATATCGAGATATAGGGAATCCAAGATGATCCGGACATCTAATGCTAAGTGTTAACGGGCTCGGAGAAAGTGCTTGAAAGTATAGGCGTCGCGCACCTTATAGGTGAAAAAATAGCTGATACTACTTCCTCCTGGTTCGAATCCGGGTCCGGGCATGGATGTTTGTAAGCGTATTGTGTAGAGGCGGCTGGTGCACCTTAAATCTGTCGTAGCCAAAAGTCCTCACGTCGGGTTGGTGTGGAAGTTTGAAGAGTGGGGTGCCAGCTCAAGTGTTGCTTCGTCATCTGACCGTGGTTCAAAATTACGAGGGGTTAAAAAGGGGGAAAAATCGAGCTTCAATAGACCAAGAGGAGGTTCTATAAGGGCTCAAATAACGAACATGGCTGTCCAGAAATGGTTGGCAAAAAAGGATGGATTAGAATTCGAAAATGTTCGTTTGTGTTCGTTCAAAAACGTAGACTGCAAACGGATGAATAAGGGTTTAAGTTTTGTGATCAGTATGTGATTTTGAATTCCTTTTCCTTAAAGCCGAAATGATGGAATCGGTTGATACCGAGGGATCAGATTTGTGATCAGTAGATGACAAACCTTTTCAGACTTATCTCTAAGTCTGAAAAGGTTTGTCATCCACTGATAACCCGAGCATAACTAAAACTAAATTATAAAATATAAACATTAAGCTCCCAGGTGCCATTAGCGAGATTATCTGGAAAGTAACAATGTTGGTATACTAATAATTGCAATTACTAGTGCCTCCACCACTCACTTGGTCTCAAATAGCATATCTGAAAAATTAACGTTTATACTAGAATGAAGGAGTTTAACCCATGGAGATCGTTAATGAGCCACAACCTTCAACATCAACAGCGAGTGCACCAATTGTGTTTTGTGCGGAGCGATGAACATTTGGTGTGTGACATTAAACAGTGTAGTACTAATTTCTTTCACTCCCTTTCACCATATGGAATCACTGACGTATTCTACGCCTTATTCCTAGCCCCATCCTTGTTTTTTGCTCGCCTTCTCATGGCAAGAAAGTATTATAATAACGATGCCCCCATATTTTGTGGGCTATCTGATACACCACACCACAAATAAAAGTTGGTTCACAACAAATGTTTTCTATTAATTTCAGAATTATCTCTTGCTCAATGTCGATGCCGCAAGAACGAACACGTGGTGGAATGTATCAACTTTTGCAACACCTGTGAAAATACTGGCGTGTGTGTGCCTGTGTGTATTCCAGGATGCGACTGTAAGCCAGGGTTTTTGCGCAACCTTCAAGGATTGTGTATTCCTAAACGACTGTGTGGTAGTAAGTATCGAGTACAAATGCAGCTCCTCTTTATTACATAAGTGTAGATTTTAGTGCAAATTTTAAAGTTCAATAATAATGATAATATGAATCATAACTGAAGCTATGTTGTGTTTTTACCTATGATCGAATTGTTGATATGATGCATACCGTTTCTCTGTAGGTGTACGGAACAATGAATATCGCATTACCGATTTATAATGTAACTTAGCGAATAAAAGCTTGGACATTTTGAGTCCAGTTTTAAAGGTTTCTTTGAGATCCACAGTCGGTTACTTCAACTGCATTGTGTAGGTTTCCATGTTTGCGGATTCTAGCGTGTTTTGATTCACTTTGTTAAAAATAGCCACTTCGATGCCATCGCGGCGTTGCCTGTAGAGTTCGTTTGGGAAGCAAACCAAATGGGAATTCGTAGCAATCACCGTGGGTTGGCGAGCAGTTGTCCCCGTTGACCCCACGATAAGTACTGTCACGAGCAACACTGCTCGAGCCCGTGTGCTGCACCGCAGTGGCTAGAATCTACTAAATTGCGGGTCCCGCGAGAAAGTGGTCGAAATTGGCTCAGTTGATTTCTGAATAGGCAGAGAAAGTTGTTCGGATAAAGGCTGCCATATGCAGAGGTAGATGGTTATTTAAATTTTACGTCGCACTATTGCAACACAACGGGCTATTGGAGACGATACGGGATCGAATCTGCCATAGGCGGAAGCCAAAGGAACATGTTCGGGATCACTACAGATGATATAGCCCTCGCCAACTTTGGAATCGAACGATAAACTCGATGCCAGAATCAGCACTAAGGAACCCAATTGAGGAAGGGATTTTATTACGTTGCCAACATGTTTCCACCATTCCCCTAATTCAAGTAATAGACTCGTTCAAAAGCACGTATCGTCATCTGACCGTGGTTCAAAATTACATGGTAGTGTCCTCGGATCTTTTCCTTAGGGGATTGATCCCGGACCGTCAGTCCGTCAGTCAATAGCCCGTTGTGTTGCTCTAGTACGACGTTAATTAAAATTACCATTACTTATCAAAACTACGTGACTTAACTACTGTTTTACGGGAGCTGGACTGTAGCAACAATTTGTGTTGTCAAGCCAGTGGATTTCGGGGAGCGGCCTGGCGAATGAGTTGGACTTCAAACAAACCAGACGTGTATTTTACGTGTATTAAAACGTGTAGTTTATTTTCTGTGTTACTGAAATGCTCTCTCTAGCTTGATGCATTATCGGAGTATCCATACTATTTTTGTTTCTCGCCGCTTTGGCGACATTTGGCGTTTGATCAAATTGGTGTTGATCAATCAGTTATCATATATGAATTCGAAATTTAATATTTGGATATTTCATTGGTGTGCTGTGATTGTATTTGAAATCCAAGCCAAATGATGTTCGGAAATGTACAGACAGTGACATAGTGTGGCAGTTTGGAGAGTGGGGTGCCAGCTCAGGTATTGAACGCGTCAGCTGACCGTGGATCAAAATTACGTGTTGTTGTCCTCGGATTTATCCATTCGGGATTCATCAAGGACCGACGCCACTAGCCAGTTGTGTGGTTCCTGTGAGACGTAAATTCAACTCTCCACCAACGTCCAGTAAGCACATACCAACACTAAAATTTAGCTTAACAGAAAAATCCTGTCTTAAGTCATTGTAAATGAGTAAATGTTGTTATCCAGAAATACTTTGAAATGCAACTAATTTGAATAAAATATTCGTTTCAGGACAAACTAAGCAAGCAGATAAAGCTCCCAGGACCTGTCCCAGTATTGCTAAGTGCGACAAGAAGTGTCGTGACGAAGGCAGACCCGGTGGCACCTGCATAGGACGGGATCGTCTGATCTGCTTCTGCTTCTAAAGACAAAATTCATAATTAATGTACTTGAATTAACGCCAACCTGACAGTGTTGGAGACATTGTATGATGCAAACATACACCATGACAGTCAAACACAAGTCAAGTTTTCAAAACTATATTGGAATCCTCAATTCTGATAGTCCAGAATGTTTATTTCTGGAGTTATTTTCTTACCATACCTGCAAAATGTAACAAAATTATAAAAAAACGTTCTTATAGTTTTCTATTCATGTTTTTAATCCTTATTTCTAATGACCAACAAATAAACTTTAGTTAACAAAGGTGGATTTATGAACCATTTTACTTTACCCTGATGTGCAGTCCCCGACAAACAGTGGATTCATTTCGCACCACACATAAATAATACACAATCTATGGCCACGCCGCACATGAAATATAAAAGTAGTATATGATTAAATTTTGTAGAGTAAGGACAAATTTAGTAGTAAAGCTACCCTTAGACTCTTTTCATCTGTCGGGTGAAAATGAACATGCATCATCTGATTGGCCCGCGACTCATAGTAGTGAAGGCGATTTGTTTCGCCATTCTACAGGAATTCGCACATCTACCTTGTCTGCCAGCTCAATTTTTGCCTCGTCATCGTTCAAACTTACGTGTTGTTGTCCCCTTATGTATTTCCCGTCGGGATTGATCCCACACCATGGTCTTTCTGCAGTGCGGTGTTAATTAAGAGACCAAATACCATTTCCACTTCAGTCCAATCGATCTTGGTTGCACAAGGGACACTTTCCTGAACTTTCAGAAGATTTTTTTAAACCCTCGAAACGAGACCGGCAGCTACTTTCCAAACCCTCACAGATACTACAACTGGGGGCGGGGCTAACCATAACGGCCAATGAGACTGAAATCAACCAAATATAAAATGAAGTCTTCTTTTAAAGAGCGTCTATTCGTGAAGCAACGATGGCTTAATGGCTAAGGTCACCTACCTTCAGTTTGGCGTCGGCAGCGGAGGATGACTTCCGGAGTTCGAACCCAACAGGCGGAAAAATTTTTAGATCCTTCAAATTATTTTTAAAAAATTCCAATTTAATTCCTTTTGATTCTAAATTACTTTTCCTAATTTTTAATACCCTTTTTATATTTTTCCAAGCTTCCGTTTATTTTACATAAATAATCTAAGAACCACTCCTGCACTCACTACCAGCTGATATTTTCCCGCCCCTCTGCCGTCCCCTTTGCTTTAGGATGATGGTGTCGTATCCACCCCTGGTTTAGGACCATTCTGATGTAACAAAAAGCATACATAAAACACTAACTTATATAATTATTAACTTATATAATAAAAGGATGCAATTTTCGGCTCCCACCTTTACCCACCCATAGCCATGGATCTGAAAACAAAAGAAGAAAACAGAAAAATTATTTAACATGTTTCATTTATTACACTGCAAGCAGGATCAGACAGGATTTCAGTTGTCTTTAGAGTAGTGAAGGAGATTCCTATCCAGCGCTAGCGATCATTGGCTGTTACGGTTAGCCCCGCCCCCAGTTGTAGCATCTATGAGGGTTTGGAAAATCGCAGACCGACACGAATGTAATATGATAAACGCTGCTTTCATTGATTTTTTTGACGTGAATACGTTTTTAAAATGAGAACAGTACTGGGTGTATTCATGAAAATTCTAGGGTCCCAAATATGTTGTCTTGTCACTTCAGAATCGTGTGATCATCGACCACCTAATGAAATAAACTGAGCCTGAGCCCGCATCTTTATGTTATTTCTTCCAGTTGCTCAGTTTGAGGATCTTGTGGGTTAAAGCAACAATCCTACACTACAGGTTGGTTTAAGTGATTATCCGCCGTGTTCATAAACACTAGTATGCGATTCAACAGCCAAATAGGCTAAGTCTATTCGTAACTCCGCGTGATTTACCTTTCACAAATCTTGCGACACTGACTCCAATGCGATGCTAATAAAGTACTATCAAATTTGTCTCGGTTAACAGGGGCACTTGGTTAATCGGAACTTGTATAATCTTGTTCCTGTGGTGTTTTATTTGTATAGATATTTGATAAATCTGAAACTATCACTTTAGAAGGGGAGATCTGACATATCCAGAACTCTCTGCCTAACAACCATTGAGCTAATATATGATTAAACATGGGCTATTACTCGTTTATATCTTCATATTAAGATGTCAGGTTCTCAATGGCAGATCAATTCCAAAGTTGGTTGATGCAAAGGTTTGTAACGTTTTTGGCGCAAGATGACATTGCATCACAAAAACGAAGTGTACTTCACACGTCTAGTAAAATTTTGATGTTGGAAAGGAGGAATTTGAGACAATACTTGGAAAAAAAATTGTTTTATTGAGTTGTATATAAAAGCAATTTACCTCAATATTGTGGTTGTTTCTACGTTTGAAACGTATCATGCTATACTTCTGTTAATGGTATTAATCTTCTGAGGGGTTAATAATTCCATTTTGACAGTCCGCAAATCTTTCCTGCATCATTTCTAACCAGTCTTGGACTATTTGACGAATTCAATTTTACGGAAAGCATCAACAGAGGGAATCGTTCTAAAGAAACCTATTCGAAGGAAAGGGGAAAGAGAATCTTTTCAAGGGATTTTATTCTACGGAAAGGAGCAATATGAAATCATTATGAAGTATCATATTCGGAGAAAGTACAATAAAAACGTTCCATGCAATTCTACTCTAAGGAAGGAAGCAATAGAATTGTTCCAAGCAATCCTATTCGAAGGAAAGGAGCAATAGGAAATCATTATGAAGTATCATATTCGGAGAAAGTACAATAAAACCGTTTCATGAAATTCTACTCTAAGGAAGGAAGCAATACAATTGTTCCAAGCAATCCTATTCGAAGGAAAGGAGCAATATAAAATCATTATGAAGTATCATATTCGGAGAAAGTACAATAAAAACGTTTCATGAAATTCTACTCTAAGGAAGGAAGCAATAGAATTGTACCAAGCAATCCTATTCGAAGGAAAGGAGCAATAGGAAATCATTATAAAGTATCATATTCGGAGAAAGTACAATAAAAACGTTCCATGAAATTCTACTCTAAGGAAGGAAGCAATAGAATTGTTCCAAGCAATCCTATTCGAAGGAAAGGAGCAATATAACCTTTTCAAGGGATTCTATTCTAAGGAAAGAAGCAAATAAAATCCAACCAAAGGAATTTCTTTCCCAAGGAAAGGAGCAACAGAATCTTTCCAGATGATTTTATTCTACATAATGGACCAGAAGAATTGTTTCAAAGGATTCTGTTCAAAGGAAAGGACAAATTAAAATATTTCTAAGGGTTAAAAGAATTATATGGAAATATGTTTATTTACTCATTAAGTGTGCTATGCTGTAAAAGCAATACAACACTGCTCACTAATCTTGTTACGCTCAGAAGATTCGAGCATATTGCGCCGAATTGATAACTCCAAACTTTTTTTGACATTTAAACTAACATTTATTGAAACACAGACATTACAACACATGGATTCAGCATTTTTGAAAACGAGGCAAGCATTTTTAAATGCTTAGTTCTGAAATTTACGGTAGCTATAGGAACGTCTGAACAAGACAAATCCGAAAGCTAACTAACTGTAGTTTCACGTGTGGGTGTACGCTTTAACATCAAGGACACTTGAGAGGCCGGAGCGTCTGATAGTCATTTAACCAAGTCCCCTGGTCTACAAAAGAGCAGTAGCAATAATTTCGCGAAGGCACCATCTCGTGCCCAAACAAATATGCAAGTAGACCACACGCCCTAAAAATTCAGGCTGCACATTAAATACTTTAACTAAAGTATAAAAAACATCAAGTACATCACATTTCAGCACAGTAAATTTAAAAAGTAATTCAATTTCAAAATATTTATAGAACTTCAAAACTTCTATTCAAATCAAGATTTTATTCTTCAAAGTAAATATATAACAACACACTAAAAAAAAGGCAATAAAATATCAAAAACACACACAACAGAAATTAATACTTTATTAATGTGCGTGCGGTGTACGACTACTGTCAGCACATACAGGGTGTTCCGAAACTCATGGTCAATATTTAAGGGGGTGATAGAAAACATCTAAACAAGCAATTTTCACAATACAATGCATGGGCGGACAGCAAGCGGTGAGCCGCCAGACGGCGCAGTTATGGAAAGCATAAAGCGCGAGTTTTCTTACACATCGTCATTTCTACCGTGGATTTCAGAAAGCACGGCGACGTACACTAATCAGAAAAAGGCTGACATGCATTTTATGCATGGTATCGCGAATGGGAATGCTATGGAAGCCGAAAGACTGTACAGGCAGTGTTTCCCGACCGTGCTAGACCGAAAAATGTTCCATGGATTGCATCGGTACCTGTCACCGGCATTCTTGATATAAGGCGTGGCAGGAGTCTGCAGACGTCACAAGCTGTAGAGGTCATTCTGCAAAGAATAAAAGACCGTCCGGATATTAGCACGCGAAAGGTTTCCCGTGCTGTAAATGTGCCCCACTCGATGGTTTGGCGAGTACTACGGGACGAAGGATTACACCCCTACCATGCACAGAAAGTGCAAGCCTTGATACCTGCAGATTATGAGCCACGTGTCGAGTTTACACTTGGTTGTTTCAACAGCTAGCAGCGCAGTCTAATTTTAGTGCGCGTGTGTTATTCACAGATGAATGCACCTTTACTCGTGAAGGCATTTATAATACGCACAACCTTCATGTGTGGGCATCTAACAATCCGTACGACACACGTCCTCATGCGTATCAGAAGCGTTACAGCGTAAATGTTTGTGTTGGAATTGTGGGTGACCATTTGATCGGCCCATACCTTCTGTCATTTCGACTGGACGGCAGAACATACCTCATATTTTTACAACAGGTATTGCCAGACTTACTTCAACCTGTTGCAGCCAACATTCAAGCAGGCATGTGGTTACAGCATGATGGATAACCACCCCATTTCAGCTTGTATGTGCGGAGCGCTTTGGACGCTAAATTCCTAGTTGAATTGGCGAGGTGGGCCCATACTTTGGCCGGCACGCTCACCCGATCTCTCCTGTCTGAACTTTTTCTTTTGGGGCTATTTGAAAAGTATCGTCTACGAAAGCCCCATTGACTCCGACGAGGACCTAGTTGCCACGATTTCTGTTGCTGCCGGGTGTATTTGAAAAAGTGCGCCTCTCGCTATGTCGCAGGTGTAACGCCTGCATTACCGCAGGTGGTTGCTCTTTTAAGCAGTTTCTGTAATTTTGCCACAATGCTGTCAATAAAATTTTTTTAGTAACTCCTCTATCCGTTTGGTGTTTCGTTCTTTCATGTGACAGTAGCGGCGGATACCTCCTAGCGGTTCAACGCTTGCTCTCCGCCCATGCATTGTATGATAAAAATTGCTTGTTAAGGTGTTTTCTATCACCCCTTACATTTTTTCCCATGTGTTTCGAAACACCTGTATATTAAGGTGGTCCAAAATTTAGGTGAAAATATTTTAGGTCCTACCCTCCTATTTTGTTCCAATGTATTAAAAAATAAATCAGACAAAATTTGAAAACATTTTAATAATATTATGAGGTAGCTCAATGCAGATCAAGTTTGCATCATTGTTCAATAGTGTTATATTGTTTGCATCATTGTTCAATAGTGTTAAATTGCTTGCATCATTGTTCAATAGCGTGTTGTCAAAAAACCAAACTAACCACAAATAAAATTTCTATTGTAATCAACAAAAAATAATTGTATTATAAAAGCGTCATTTTTATATAAACGTCAGATCGCAAGGCTGTGTTTGTTGTTGCTGAAACGGCAATGAGTTTGGGTTGTGAAGTGGATGACATTACCCTAAGCAGAAGTTCTATTCGCCTAGAAAGAATGAAACAGCGCTCTAATATGTTTCAGCAGCTGAAAACTGAATTCCAGGAACAGAATGCTAAATTAACAGTTCACTGGGATGGTAAACTGTTACAAAACTAAACTGGGAAAGAAAAAGTCGATAGACTTCCTGTCATAGTATCTGAAAAAAGTGTCCATCAATTTCTTACAGTGGCCAAATTTGCATCAAGAACCGGAGAAAATAAAGCTGTTACTATTTATGCAGTTTTGCAGCACTGAGGCTTAGCTGACAAAGTGTCTGCTATGTGCTTTAACACAACGAGTGTGAATACTGGCTAAAGCAATGGTACCAGTGTCTTACTGGAACAAAAAGTGAACAAGACCCTACTAGTATAATTGGCATGTCAACACCACATCATGGAATTGATGATTGGTGCAGTTTTAATTAAATGCATGGGATTCTCTTCTGCACCAGATGTACTTCTCTTTAAAAGATTCCAGGCCTACTGGGAGTTCATTGATAAGAATAAGTATAGGACAGGAATCAATAATAAGGACATTTGGGCCCAAGTGGCTGATATAAAGAACGATAGAATTAAACTTGCTGAAAAATTACTGCATGATTCTCACTCAAGAGATGATTATCGACTATTTCGTGAACTGATTTTAATATTTCTCGGTAGAACCCCTTCTTATGGAGTCAGATTTATGGCACCTGAGACTATGCACCACGCTCGATGGATGTCAAAAGTATTGTACTGTCTTAAAATATGGATGTTTAGTTACCAGTTTCTACCATCACTCCAACAGAAGAAAAAGGATTGCAAAAGATACGTATATATGCTATACACATGTAATTAAAAGCTTGGAAGACAGATTCTTTACTTCAAATGCACCATACAATGCTTTTAAATTAATGAAATCTTTATTACAGTATAAAAAGATTGATGAAGAAATAAGCAAAGTTGCATCAAAAAAACTAGCCAATCACCTTTGGTATTTATCAGAGGATCTTGTGGCCTTAGAGCTCTTTTTGCCAATCAAGGGCCTCATTGCATTAAAAGGCAAATTATAAAGGCTATGAAAGAAGTAAATGGAAAAAATAATCTTGCAAAACGTCCTGACATTTTACTCAAAACTTTTATGGACATGAAATTTGAGGACTTTGTAACAAAGTAGTCAGCTTTTTTATTTAAAAGAATGAGTTTACCCGATACATTCCTTCACATAGATCAAGATATCTGGGAGCATCAGGAGAGTTATTAAAAAGCACTAAAAATTATTGAAAGAATTCCAGCTGTTAATGATCTTGTTGAAAGGGGTATAGTCCTCATTAAAGAGTTTAATAGAAAAATAACAAAAACTGAAGACCAACTACAATTCTTGTTCCAGGTTATCGAAGAGCACTGACGAGTTTATCCCGATTGCAAAAAGCAGAGTTTAGCAGGCGCTTGCACAAGCACAAAGCACACCCATTGCTGTTTAAATGTCACTTGTATTATTTTTAACTCACAAAATGCTAGAAATTTCAAGAAACTAAAATTGTATGTTTTTTCTAGATGGAGTTTTGTTTCCTTCTACACATCTATAGTATAAAATAGAAAAATACAGAACTTTAAGGGTGTGGAGCTACCCTTAAATATTAAAATTATGAGCTCAAACTTCACAATAATTATTTTTTACATAGATGGAACCAAATAAGAGGGTAGGACCAATAAAAATCTTTCCTTTTTAAAAAAAGGCCCTTTTTGGACCACCCTACTGTACATGCTGTTTTCCCTTATCTCGTAATTCAAATAAATTCAACTTCCTCTTTATCTTTTATTCTTTCTCTAAACCGACTTCCAAATGTGTCTAACATTCCGTTATTTCCACAACCAAACTTTCAGTTCCAACGTCCTCAAATATCACTGTCCTAAAAGGCAATTTAGTTACACTTACAGTGACATTATCAGGTTGATGAAGCTCTCACGACCATTAACATTTTCAGCAGAATAGGGACGTTCACCTCTTCTTCATATCAGTGGTTAAAAATCTAGAAATTCTCTCTTCACACTTTACTTTACCGATTTCAGATGCAATTTTTCATACAGATCTAGCAATTGGTTTTCCAGTAAGACGATTACGAGCAATTTCAAATTCAACTGCATTACCACGTTTAAAATTATCACACAATATTTTCAGACGTATTATAAACGTCAGCCTATTGGATAAAAGAAATCATGGATTCCCATTTCATTTGCGAATTTGTAGTCTATTGGATAACAGCCATAACGGTTCTATTGGATAATATCTATAGCCTATTGGATAACAGCCCGTGACAGTTCTTTTCGTGGGAGTCACATTGCCCGTGGCGTTGGTTTGCTTCGCATACCAAAAAATATAAATATTTAGTTGATAAATTATTTATTAAAAGAAAATCAAACGTAAGAGGTATCTATCCAGTGTAAAATTTTCCGCATATTTCAAATCGGTTTAAATTTTTATTCTATCTTTAACGATCGCTGAGATGGAAAAGAGCACAGAAGAATGCCATTGATAACTTTAATAATTTCTTTCGCTTCACACTCGAATCCGTTTCTCAGGAAATCAAAATGAATGAATCTCGAATCAAACGAAGGTCATTCAAATCTGTTCTTTCCCATTCTAGACGGGAGATGAAAAAAACTAGTCATGGCTCCAAAGGCTGAAGTCAAGGTGACGTGAGGGCGAAAAGTCTAAATTTTGATGCTTCTTCATTCCGCGGGGAAAAAACTATTAAATTCATTTTAAAATGTCCTAGATTGAATTTTAAAATTCGCTGCGACCCAAAAATTGCAAAAAATTCGGATTAACTGTGTGCTAAATCCCATTACTATAAGTGCCATATATTCGTCGGGACTTTGCGGGCAAGAAACAAAGAAACGAAGAATGAATCTCGAATCAAACGAAGGTCATTCAAATCTGTTCTTTCCCATTCTAGACGGGAGATGAAAAAAACTAGTCATGGCTCCAAAGGCTGAAGTCAAGGTGACGTGTGGGCGAAAAGTCTAAATTTTGAGGCTTCTTCATTCCGCGGGGAACACGGAAGAACGGGGAAAAAACTATTAAATTCATTTTAAAATGTTCTAGATTGAATTTTAAAATTCGCTGCGACCCAAAAATTGCAAAAAATTCGGACTACTTGTGTGCTAAATCCCATTACTATAAGTGCCATATATTCGTCGGGAATTTGTGGGCAAGAAACAAAGAAACAAACAAACAGACAAACACTTCTTTTTATAATAATAGAGATAGACCCATTTCATCTTTCGTTTCTTCACATTTGGGAGTAATTTTGATGAGCTCAAATTTTATGAATTGGCACGCATTCTCTACTAGATTATTCTCGCTCACTTGCAGATTGCATTTCTAGCTTTTTCTTCTCTGAAGCGATTTCCTTCATTCTGAGTCTTTCTTCTCTTTCTTCCTTTCTAATAAGTTCTTCCCTTTCAGTCTGTCAGGCAAATGCTTCCTTTTCTTTTGCTTCGCTCTCTCTTTTCAACCTATGTTCCATAGTAAGGAAGATACTTACTTCCATAATAAGAAATTTTACCTTCCTCTTCGTCATAGTGTTCAATGTCTTTGATTATTTTCTTTATCTCAGCTGGTTTAAAATTATCCGATACTTTTGCACCAAGCTCATCTGGGAGTTAGAGGATTAATGTTTAGCATTAATCTACACCATCTTGAAACTACACCGATTTGCAAGTCTCTTGTCCAACACATTTAAACGCAAGGAGCAATAATTAATTAAAACCACAAAACCTTTTGTATTGTAAATTTTTTTTAATCTAATTTAAATCAAATAAATCTTGTTTCGTAATCTCGATTTTTTTGTACCGAGACTTCTTGTTATTCTATACCTTGTTATTCTATCACAACGACAATCGAAAAGTGTCATTCAATGTGTAATAATGTCCACGACAAAAAAAAATGTGCATTATATTTGAGTAAGGCTCCATATTTATATAGATATTATATCCAAAATTTTAACAAGCAACCTTAGCAATTTGCCCTTTTCAAGTTATTAAATGATTTCCCATATCATGAATGAGCTAAATAAAACGCGACTGTTCCCCGTGACCAGAAATAGAGTTAACAAAGGAAGAGGTAGGAAATGCTTTAACTAGAACTATTGGGTTAATGCAAAAGTCCGTCTTGTTTTGGAAGCTCGATGTATTGCATTGCGAAACCGAAGTGTTATCTACTTCACGCGTGTAAAGTTTCGATGTTGTTTGAAAGAAGGAATCTCAGTTAGTACTCGTAGGGAAAATTGTGTTAGTCGGTTGTGTTTTTTAGATTTTCGTAAGCATTCAAAACTACAGAAAATAAGGAGATTTTCGATCTATTATGCTTTTTTATTTCCGACTAGACACTACGTGGCCAGCATTGTGTTGTCTGTGACAGTTCGTTTCGTGCGGTCAGGTGTGACCACTGCTCGCTAACTCCCGGTGATTGCTCGCTAAAGCCCGGCCATTGTCAAATGCGGCCAAATTCGAATTGCAAAGAGATCCAATCGGCGTAACGTCATAATCTCTTGGGAAAATATAAATATTTAATTTAAAAATTATAAATTAAAAGAAAATCAAACGTATAACGTATCGATCTTTTGTAAAACTTTCCGCCGATTTCAAATCCGTGGAAATTTTTACTCTATTTGTAACGCTCTAGGAGATAGTAAAAAAACTACATAACTCCAGTTAAAACTTTATTTCTTTTCTTCGTCTACTGAAATCGTTCCTCGGAAAATCAAACGGATACGGAAAAAAATAAATTTTGAATCTGTTTGCTACGCATTCCCATTTAATTTCGAAGAGACGGAAGGTGAAAAAAAAATTGGCTTGGTTCCAAAGGCTGTCGTCAATAGTGACGGTTGTGACGTGATGTCAGAGGGCGAAAATACCAAAATGGTATTGCTTCTTCATTCGCCGAAGAAAAAAAATGGTGGAAAAAATTAATAAATTTATTTTTAAAAAAATGTTCTAGATTGAATTTTAAAATTCGGAACGATTAAAAAAATCGTAAAAATTTCGGACAACCTGTGTGCCAAATCTCATTATTGTAAGTGCCATAGATTCGTCAGGACACAACATAGAGACACACAGACAAACACTTCCTTTTATAATAGTAGATAAAGGCAACGATGCTTCACAGACACAAAAGAGTTGTGCAAGGTGAGGGTGTCGTTCACGATTCCACAGGTCGTTAGTGATACCAAAAGTTTCGTCACCAGGATCAGTTCATTAACCACAAAACTCAGAACTTGTATGAACGCGGAATGATGCAGCTACGAGAGAGATGGTTAAAGGTCATCGAACAGAACGGCAAACACTATATCGATTTTAAATGTAATTTTTATTAAATAAAATAACTTTTCTTTGATTTTGTCAAAAAAACTGGACAAACTTTTACATCAACCCATAAATACAAAAGTGACACTATAGATGAGGTGAGGAAATCCTCCTTCTTCCATAAAAACACGGAAAAATTCAGATTCAGCTTCTAGGCAGGAAGCAAACTTCAAACGGCTTCAGTCTGTAAGTAATAGTGGATTCAGCATCGAAAGTGGGCTTTACGCCTGCGGGAAACTGGACACGGAAACGTTTTAGGATAGATGTAAAGTATAGGAATATTTCCAGGTATGCTATACTTTCGCCTGGGCACATCCTTTTCCCTAAAAATAAACGAAATTTTAAAATAAAGCAGTTTGATTTCAAATGTTCCTTCGTTAATGGAAACAGTATTAACATTTAATTGTTATTCAGATATTATTATACACTACCCTCCAATAGTCGACCGGACACCAGCGGATTTGCATAAAATCCAACTACTAGTTTGGGGGTGTTTTTGAAGGTATTGCCTGGGATCTTTGCATGTTGTTCCTGGTCAATTGATCGCCGACGCCTACATTAATATTTTGGACAATCAGGTTCTTCCTACGCTCTGCAAGTTTCATGGAATGGACGTGTGGTGTTATTCAAATTAGAGACTACTTCCACTTCCACTTCAAGACTTCTGACGTGCGCATGCTGCGTCATGCGTTCACACTTTAAATACCTCAAGCTGTTCTTGAGATTTCAGTTTCGTCACCACCTCTGTTATCGCGCTGATAGATTATACTTTAGTTAATGTATTTCATTTGTTAAAATTTAATAAATGTTAAGTTTAATTGTTTCAGTCAACTTAATTATATTCAGTCTAAATTCTACCCGCTATAATAACGCAACCGCACCGCCATGGCTAAAGACGAACGTTACTTCCAGGACGACAATGCTCCATGTCATGTTGCAGCCTCTGTCAGGCAGTGGTATTGATATATGGATGTAAAACGTCTTCCTTGGCCTGCTCAGAGTCCCGGCCTAAACCCCATAGAACATTTGTGAGACGAGTTCGAGCGACGCTTACGGAACAGGAAACCACGTCCGATATCTACAGTTGAGTTGGCGACATTCTTGCAGCAGGAATGGACACAAATCCCCACAGCTGTGTGTCAAAACCTGGTTGAAAGTTATGCACAGAAGGGATGTTAGTGCAATTTCAGCACGTGGGGAACCATCCCCTTATTAAAGCATGTATTCTTTCGATTATACCATCACATCTTGCTGTCCTGTCCAATATTGTAGGGTTGTGGCAACTTAGCCACAGATTTCCAGGTAATCCCTATGAAAGGGAATTTGTAACGCGCGTCTTCCCTACCCGATGGGGAATTCGTCAGATTGGCTTGGAACGTGGTAACAGAAAGACCACGTCGGAATGAACCTATTCCATTCATTCTTTGTGTTTCATCGTCTTTGTGTGAGTGTTCTGTCTTGTAAATAAATAGATGTTCAAAATAGAAATGGACTCGATGTAATAGTTATTACGTCACAAGGATAGTGTACATGTACTACCAATCCATGGTTATACAGAAAATAGAAAAAGGTACTTGGGTTGGTTGGGATTTTATGGCACAAGGGCCACATTTGGCCATGTTGTGCCAGTCACAAGACATACAGTATCAAGTAAGCAACGTTCACAACAGAGAATGCCGACCAACCGGTATAGTGGTTAAGGTGTTAGCCTCTAGATCGGAAGGTTCCTGGTTCGAATCCGGGTACGGGCATGGATGTTTGTAAGCGTATGGTGTAGAGGCGGCTGGTGCACCTTAAATCTGTCGTGGCCGAAAGTCCTCACGTTGGGTTGGCGTGGAAGTTTGGAGAGTGGGGTGCCATCTCAGGTGTTGCTTCGTCATCTGACCGTGGTTCAAAATTACGAGGTGTTGTCCTCGGATCTTTCCCTCAAGTGACTGATCCCGGACCGTCGTCAATAGCCCGTTGTGTTGCTCTAGTACGACGTTAACTAAAATTACCTTACCTTACCTACCACAACAGAGAATATATTTATGATACAGACAAGAGAAATACATGCTGGGAGGATCAAACCTAACTGGAATCAAACAAGAATTGGGAACACCCACTGAGCCATGATGGCTATAATGCGACCTTGGGTAGATAGGGATTTAACTAACGTCGTACAAGAGCAAAACAGCGGGCTATGGACGACGGTCCACGAACAATCCCGAAGGGAAAGATCCAAGAACACCACACAATTTTGAACTACGGTCAGATGACGAGGTCACTCCTGAGCTAGCACCCCACCCTCCGACCTGTCAGTCCACGCCAACATAACGACATTGGATGCCAGGTTTAACGTTCATCCGCCAATTTGTACACAAAAGTTTTTGGTTGGATTCGAACTCGCAACCCTCTGGTTGCTAGTCCTTTACTTTTCCAATCGGGCTTCCTTAACCCTCAATGGAATCTTGAAATGGTATTAAAAGATATAATTTTATGTGCGAAATACTTAAAATTGGAGCTTTTTAGCTAAATCAAATGTGGTTCAAAACTACGAGGTGTTATCTTCGTGTCTTTTCTTTCAGGATTCATCCGGGACAGATACGTCATTTCTTTTTGCTCTAGTAGAACGCAAAATTTCAACTATACTTACTCGCAACTATATCTAGTTAAATCAAACCAGATGTAATATGAATGCTTTGAAAATCAAATCTGGTTAGTTTTGCTAATGAAAAGATACCGGAAACCATCTGCAGAATTAACCTCTACACAACCATCTATACATTCTTCAACTTGCATTCCTCCCTACATGATTTCCTACCTATTGATCTTTTTTACCAATACAATCTTTCCTATAATTCTCCCGTTCAATACATGTGGTAACTGAGTCATTGTGTATGGTTGTGGGTAGGAGTAATTGGTAATGGTAATTAATTTATGTCGCACGAGAGCAACCCAGCAGACTATTGGTGACGGCCCGGGATCAATCCCCAAAGAAAAGCTCAGAGGACAGCACCATGTAGTTTTGAACCATCGTCAAATGACGAGTGTATGTACACCTATTTGCTTCGAACTGAGCGGGAGAGATACTTAGCGCACTCGTATCAGGCATTTGTTCACCTTAAAGGTGCGATGTCTATGCTGTCAAGTACACCCTCCGAGCTCGTTGACACTCAGCGTCAGACATCTGTATCATCTTGGATTTTCTTCTATTGGTTTGCGAAGCAAATTAAATGGGAATTCGAGCAATCCCCGGGGGTTAGCAACCCGTGGTCACACCCGACCCCACGAAAAAAACTGTCACGGGCAACGCCGTGCTGGACACGCAGTGGTTAGTTTACAATAAACGAAAACAATACACAATAATCAAGGAAACATATTCAGAATAAAAAAATTGCTAAGAGCAAAACGTTTAAAAAGACAGCTATAAGAGACAAATAGACTAATTTCGTAAGAAAAATTAGGTTATTTCGGGATCTTTCAACTTCTCAGCTCTCACAAATATGATCAATGTTAGAAATGAAAAATTCCATCATTAACCCTTCTTTGCATAGTGGTGGAAATTTCCATCATAAAATTGAATGCCCCAAAAGTATATAAAAGAACAAGTTCACTTTAAGTTGATCGTGTCTGGATACCTTTTTAATGTCCATTGTATAAAAAAAAAACATAGCTGTCAAAAATAAGCAAGTGTCACTATCAGTAAAACGAACTTGAAGTTGTCATTCCGCTGTTTGTTGTAGTTGGAATAAACGTACGATTTCGTTTTTAATTTTGTTTTATTATATTTGAGTTTCTATTGCTAAAAAAGTGAAAATGAGTGGAAGAAAGGTTTGTAACATGTGTTTCTGTTATTTTTAGAGCAATTTCTGAAAAAGTTTGCGTTTAATTTTAAAAATGCCACATGATACCATCCTATTGTTTTTTGCTAAATTTATACTATAAATATATACTGATTTTTTTAACCATTTTTCCTTTAATTTTGAACATGAATTATATCACCTTGATTTATTTCACCAATAAAGAAAAAATCATGCAAAGAAGGGTTAAGAATTTTGTGATTGCAGTGATAATTTTTGGCAGTACTTTGGCACCAATGATAGTAGTTTTAAAGAGAAGGTTTCACCCAATGCCACGGACTTGTGAGATCACAGCCAAAACGGGAATGGATGGGATCACCATCTCAACCGTAGGTGCACAGCGCACTTGTTCGTACATGAAACCGTTCTAGATACGTCGGAAATGGTCAGCTTTGGCACAAAATGAAATACGGTTGGCGGTCACTTACCTACTGAAAAAGGCATATAATTCGGAGATTTGACTACAGACTTCCCGTCCGGCGCCAGAAAGCGCTCTGGTTTGAAGACATCCGGATCAGACCAGTGTTTGGGATCATGGTGAACTGCCCAAAAATTCCCAATTACAATCATATTTCGGGGGATGTCGTAGCCACCAACACTTGTGTCGTCTAACGTGCTGAAAGAGACAGAGTATTCAGAATGTTCCAGGATGATATTTACCAGCGCATAGCATAACTGGGGTTTAATTCAATAGAAGGCAAAAAGAATACATTTTATACGTAGATTTAATAAAACCATGCAAAACAACTCTTTCGCCATTTTTCTTCGTAGATAAAGCTACGGTTTCATACGAAAGCGGTGCTGTTCTCTAGCGGTCGTGATATGGTGGGCGTAACAAAACGGCCGTCTTAATTATGACCAGAAGTGTCAACCTAGACGGACAGAATACGGTGGAGAATGGACCATCTAGACATAGCATTATTAGTACATTTGGAAGATGAGGAGTCTTCGAAAGACGAAAACTATCATTTGGAGGAGAGTGAGATGTTTAAAAATAGTTCTACAGAAGGTGCATTTCAAATTTTAGTTTGTCGTCATATGCAATGCAATGATAAAAACTTCAGGCAATACTTTCCCCTAACACCAGTATTTATTGATTATACACAAAATCCCACATAAGAGATGATTTAACTTTAAAACAATATAATAGGCACAAAAACCAATATGACCAGGAGAAAATTTATGAAATACTTGAGAGGTACGTACATTGAATCACAAACAATGTAATGTTTTATAATAATACTAGGCTAAATGGTTCGTCATACGACGGGTGCATAAATAAATGTATTTATTTAGGTCAAACTTCATTTGTTTCTAAAGACCTGACGGTGCGTGATCATTGGCTATGTATAAACCTTTTTCTACCACTATCTGTCCACTTTTGTTGATCACTGGCTATGTCTAAACTTTTTTCCACCACTATCACTGAATCGCTCTGAAGCTAATGCGGTTAAGTTATTTTTGATGTTTTCGGATTTTTGTAAATTTTAATGGAATAAATAATATTATTTTTAGCTATTAAAAGATTTACTTGTTTCGTTTATCATGGACAGAAAGCCCTTTTTTATAGCTTCTGAATATGTTGTATAATATCAGAAGGTAATGTGAATAATTCCACTCTCTTTGCAATATTTTTTAATATAAACTTTGAAATAAAAACTAAACTGTTCTTCTTTCGATATGTGTTGGTAACACTGAGGCCGCGTTCGTAAACAATTCTTTGAAAAAGTGTAAACCAGAAAATCATCCGTCATGTGACCTTCGTTTAACCAGTTCTGAAATGTTGCATTTACGTACACTTCCATATGGACATGATCTTACTTAACTTATGACAACAGATGTTATTGTACTATTTCTAGATAAGTTTCTTACGTTTTTATATGCACATCTTGTACATATATTGCTTTGTTGCCGAGTCTACCTTTTGAAAAAAGACCTTTATATAAATTTCTGATCAAATTAATAAACCACAAATTTTAAAAACCAATGCATTAAAAAACATTAACTTTATCAAGTGTTGTTTTCAGTACTTTCCGCATTGGCTTATGAGCGACTTATCTGTCAACTTGCCTTGCATGGTGTAAAGAAATACTGTAAAACAATATTATTGGAAAACTTAAATTTTTTATCAATACTGGTAAAACAATGAACTGCGTACGGCAATCGTTTTATACGTAATGTTATTTCTATGGTAATTTCGAATGTGATGATTTTTGATATTTCGTATCTCGTTTCGCTCGTGACATCACACAACCAATCAAAACAATTAGAAACTCCGCCTACTAGTGACGTCACACAACCAATAAAAACTTTAATAGTCATGGAAACATAGAATAATGTAGCGTTTTATATAATAATGGCGGCTTCACACCAATGGCGACAAAGACAAAAAACAAATATCTTCGTTATTGCGCATGCGTATTACAAACCAAATTTGTTTCTTCCTGTTTTCTCGGTCGCTGTCGCTGCGCTTTTAAGTCTTGGAGGAAGTTCAACTTTTGTCTCTATCGCCATGCCGACAGCCAATCAGATTCCCGAGCACCTTTCCTAATCAGATTTCGGGTGATGTTTTTCACCCACTGCTTTCTTCAATCCGTAAAAATCGTCGAATTTGATTCATTGATTTTTTATCACCCAATTTTAGTTGTTTTAATTAATGTCAGGCATCTCTAGAACGTGTCTGCGTACGTCGCGAATGGTGTAAGATCAGAAGCAATTCATTTCTCGAGAGCTCTCTGACCGCAATCGATCAGTAATGTTATTTAACCCTCCAGGGGTTGTCTCGACGAGTTATGTCGCCATTAGTAAAACTGATCACAAATCTGGATCTCTGTCATCATTGAAATATTGGCAATATCTTGATAACGATATACCTTGTCGAAACCACTTGGATAGTTAAAAGTAATCTCTTTAAAGTAGAAATTCCAATCTCTTTGACTCGCGGAGCACTTTTAAGAATAGATTTCTAAGCTCTACCCTATGTTTTACAAGTTACTGGTATTTAGGAGTAGTGTCACAGAGGGGGGTAACTAATAAAGAGTTAGTTAAGCAATTGAGCAATGTCAATGCAATGAAATTATCTATCTATTTTTTTTTTTAATTTGTCGGTCTTTTTCAGGTTTATTCGCTTTGTGATTGGTAGATAGCGAGTCACGGTATATCGAGTCTTGCGGTTCAACGGGCTAATTAATTTGCAGCACGCGCAGACGATAAACACCAATCATATTTTTTAATTCATTGATTCATAAAATTTGAGAGTACGCGCTAGAAAGTGTGCTATGTTTTCAGAAGTACAGGCAAATTCGGTCGCCGTTTCCATAGCAACAGTCGAATATGAAAATCTTGAACAGTATTACGCCACGTATCAGCTAAAACATTTAAAATTATGATGAGATTTCCTCTGAATTTTAACAATGTTATTTATTTAACAATTTCCTTTTTTTTTATTATAAGAAATGAGATTTTTTAATCTTGACATTTTTAAAAACATTTTGTTTGTTTTTTACCGTATATTTCCGTGTATAAGCCGATAATTTTTGGGACGTTTTCTAAAGCTAATTTACGGGAGTCGGCTTCTATACGGATCCGCTAATCTCGCTAAAAAAAAGGTAATTTTCCGTTTCTCGGGAACATGCGATAGATATCGTAATGGTAAGGGAAGGGAACCTTCAATTAATGTCGTACTAGAGGTCCAGAATCAATCCAGCAGCGGTACAACTGGGGATGGATTGTGAAGCAATCCCCTCCCCGTCATTATTGAAAAGTATAAATCGAGAAGCGAACTAAATATGATTGCGTAGCAATCATCGGGGGTTAACGAGCGATAGCGAGCAGGGGGTGGAACCCCCTAGTATTTTAAAACTTTAAAATTGCCGTAATATTTCAATTTATTCTCAACTATCACCAATACACATGATAGTATCAAAATTGGCCACACATAAAAGTTTTTCCAAATATCAACCAATCAAATTTCCGTTCAGAATATAATTTCCATTTTTCTTATCTTCCTCTAATTTTTGTTTCTTATTCTGCATTTCGTATATTTAATTTTCAGGTCCTGTTGGTATTGGTATTTTTAATTAACGTCACATGGGAGCAACACAACGTGCTATTGAGGAAGCCCGCTTGGAAGTGTAACGGATTAGCAACCGGAGCAATCTGAGTTCGAATCCAACCAAAGACCGTCGTGTACAAAGGAGGTTTGTGCACGTTAAATCTGTCGTGGCCTCTTGTCCTCACGTTGGCATGGGGTGAAGAGAGGGTCAGCTCAGGTGTGACC
This sequence comes from Metellina segmentata, assembly GCA_947359465.1. NCBI lineage: Eukaryota > Metazoa > Arthropoda > Arachnida > Araneae > Tetragnathidae > Metellina > Metellina segmentata. The sequence continues at coordinate 97,566,605 of OX375881.1, forward strand.
TCGTCATCTGACCGTGGTTCAAAATGACGCGGTTGTTGTCCTCGAATCTATCCCCTTATGATTTATTCCGGACCGTCACCAATGGCCCGTTGTGTTGCTCCAGTGCAACGTTCATTAAAATACCAACCTTCCTACCTTATTTCATTTCACTGGAGCGACCCTTAGAACTCCGGGGAGCACAGGTTCAGATCTCCTACTTTAAAAGTATACTAGGTATTTAAATGAACGTCGCGCTGCAGTGACACAACGGTCTATTAGCGACTGTCCGGAATCAAACCAGGAGGGAAGGAACGTCATTTTAACTGCGGTCAGATGAAGAGGTCACACATGATCTGGCACCCCACTCTCCAAACTTCCACACCACACCAGCTTGAGGACATAATTGGTAATTTGTAATTTTTAATTAACGTCGTACTACAGCAACACAACGGGCTATAGACGACGGCCTGGGATCAATCCCTTCATGAAAAGATCCAAGGACAACACCTCGTAATTTTGAACCACGGTCAGATGACGAGGCAGCACCTGAGCTGGCACCCCACTCTCCAAACTACCACAATAACCCAACATCAGGGCTTTCGGCCACAACAGATTTAAGGTGGCCTCTGCACCATACGCTTACAAACATCCATGCCCGGACCGGAATTCGAACCAGAAACCTTCCTATCTAGAAGCTAACACCTTAACCACTATACCGGTTGGTCGGCGCGTGAGGACATAAGATTGGTAAATTGGTAATTTTTAGTTAACGTCGTACTAGAGCAACACAATGGGCTATTGACGACGGTCCGGGATCAGTCCCTTAAGGCAGTGCTCTCCAACCTTTTTATAGCCGCGGACTGGATCAACGTTTGATAATTTTAACGTGGCCCGCTGGGGGGGGGAAGCTGGGGAGATACGTTTATTGTTTATATTTTAGATTGTTTTGATTTAATAATTTTAATTTAACTGGATTTAAACATGTCTTCAAAATAAGTTACACCAAAAGATGAATATAATGTGATTTAACATTTTAATTCAATTAACCGAATTCGAACCAGAAACCTTCTTCCAATCTAGAGGCTAACACCTTAACCACTATACCGGTTGGTCGGCGCGTGAGGACATAAGAGGCCACGACAAATTTAAGGTGCACTCTTTGTACACAACGCTCTTGTATTAGTTTTGAACTCGCAACCCTCCGGTTACTAATCCGTTACTCTTCCAACCGAGCTACCGCGGTCCCCAATGCTTTAAAGTAATGTCTGATACTTACTATCTGAGGATATTCTCTCTCTCTCTCTCTCTCTCTCAATGGTACTATAGTCTTCCATCTTATAATCTCCAAGATCACAGCGTGAGTGTAGGGCATGGCCTTGAGATCTCCGAACTCAGGCATTCTGTCCGTAGCCAAAACCTGGAGGATTTCTTTGTGGATCTCATTCTGGACATCTGGGTATGCGGCCACGACATAGATGCACCACGATATGGTGGTTCGGATAGTTTCGCTACCAGCGCCGAACAAATCACTAGCGCAAGCCACCAATGTTTTTTCTAAACAGTAGAAAATATCAACTGTCACGAAGTTTTTACTAATGTAAGTATGAATTTAGTGTCGTAATGCACGAGCGGATAGATATGCAACGGTTTCCCCTGACGTCACAGAATCGATAACCAATGAGATGATAACCATGTTAGTACTTTACGCTAGTCCAACTTGATTGGCTAGTTTCACGGGCTTGGCTTCACTTGGATATCTCGCCAATCTGATTGTTGCAGTAACCATTTTGATTTTGATCTCGCCAACTTATCCTAATGGTACTTATACTTTTAAAGAGCTACTTTTCGGAAAGCAACGATTGCCTATGGGCTAAAGTCACTACCTTCAGATTGACGTCTGCAGCGGAGGATGACTTCCCGAGTTCGAACCCATCTGACGGAAAAGTTTTTAGATCCTCCAAATTATTTTTTTTAAATTCCAATTTAATTCCTTTTGATTCTAAATTACTTTTCCTAATTTTTAATACCCTTTTTATATTTTTCCAAGCTTCCGTTGATTTTATTTAAATAATCTAAGAACCACTCCTGAACTCACTACCAGCTGATATTTTACCGCCCCTCTGCCGTCCCCTTTGCTTTAGGATGATGGTGTCGTATCCACCCCTGGCTTAGGACCATTCTGATGTAACAAAAAGCATACATAAAACACTAACTTGTATAGTTATTAACTTATATAATAAAAGGATACAATTTTCGATGATGATGTTAGATCAATGAAAATCATGTTACACACCTTATTTCCTTTTTTTCTATAACCTCTTGATTATACAGCAGATCTGAATTTAAAGTTACTGAGTCAACTAAAATATATAACTAAACAGCAGCTAAGAAATTTATCCTCACATAAATTTCGAAGTACGCCAAAGGAAGAGATAAATTGCCAACAGAAAAATTCTGATGACATACGTATCTAGGTCATGTGATCCGATTAGCCAACAACTGCTCCCATTCTCTTCTCATTGGTTATCGATTCTGTGACGTCAGTGGAAACAGTTGCATATCTATCCGCCCGTTCATATTGCTTTCAATTTTTAAAATGGAAACATTTCGCTTGAACCATGCCCAGTATCTTAAGGCGCATTCTCATGAATCAAGTTTAATTGACCGATTGATCAACAAAAGTTGAGTGAAAACTAGAGTAAGAACCTTTGTTTTAATAGAGTTGATCAACTTTTTAGTGGATCAAGAAATGTTTGACCCATTCAAACTTTATCGTTCAAGTGAAGAGTCGTCCGCCATTTGCTTTCGATTTTTACTTCCACGCAAACGATCTGTCGTGGTTTATTTTATTCGAGAAACACAAAACTAAAGTCCTTTTTTATTCTCTAGGCCAAGTTTTTATCTTCGCGATCGTTAAAGATCGAGTAAAAATTTCAACGGATTTGAAATCTGCGGAAAATTTTACACTAGTTCGATACCTTAAACGTGATTTTCAATAAATTAATAATTTTTCAACTGTAACTTTTATATTTTCGCTTATTAAACTGTTGATCAGTTTCTATTGAAATGTGTGAACAAAAACTGATTCAAGTCGTATTCAACTTTTATTAATCAACTGTAATCGGTCAATTAAACTTGATTCGTGAGAACGCGCCTTTAGTGAGTTTAATTGAAGCAGTTGGACTTAGTTATTAGTCTTTATCTTACATATAAAGTAGAAATGTGTTTAAAGCAGCAAAAAATCTCACTTTGAGCTCTGGTGTTATGAAATTTGCTGTCTTAGGTCAGCGAAACTATTTCGATTCGCTACTTCGTTCCATTAGAGCCATAGATGCAAATTTTAACTATCCTCCAGGTGGTTTCATCGACGAGATATCTCGTTATTAACAAATCTGACCAAATCCTGATGATCGAGATACCTCGTCCCATACATTAGAAAAAAATAGTATAGTATAGTTCAGGGATCGAAGTACCCGGGTGCACATGAAAATAAAATTGTGCACCTAATTTTTTCCCGCTGCACCTTACTTTTAAAAAAAGGGGGAGGGAACGTGTTTTATGTTATTTTGATGTTTGAACAAAATATTAGTATCGACCTCTCTCGCTCTGAAGGAACGTAATTAAAATTCCTAAATACAAACTACGCTAAAACAAAATCGCTGGGTCGTAACGGGTTTATATAGGAAGAAGGTTTACTTGGTGTCACTGCTACTAGAACTTTCCGATGATCGAAACTTTTTCCAGATGGTTCTGTTAGAATTTCTATATTCCCGCATTCTTGTAAACACTTCGTGTTTCAATAAAGTGTAAAGCCGTAGGAATTCTTGAGAATTGTCTAGCCACTGCATATCATAAACAAATTTTTCATTATTTATCTTTAAACTCAGATTTTATCTGCTTAAAATATTGTTTACTCGTTGATTTTTTATGTGTTTTTTGCCCACCAATGTGTGATGATGACTGAATATTTGTAAGTAATAGTTTCGTAGATAAAAAAAATTGTTTAAATACTTTTATTTACTATCTACAACTAACCTATCTAAACATACCCAACTAATAAAGTAATTTATATTAAGTTAATGCTCTTTCGTTACGTTTTTTAAATGTGCACCTAAAATATAATCTGTGCACCTAATTTAAAAACTTAGGTGCACAAAGTGCACCTGCATTAAAAAATCTATTTCGAGGCCTGGTATAGTATACTTCAACTGTACGATACTTCAACTGTATACATATGTATACAGTTGAAACAATATGAACGTAAATTGAATTCAGCGTATTCATTGTTTGTGGTTGGTTGGGTTTTATGGCGTCGACAAATACAAAGCAACTTATAATAATGGACTTACACACATAAAGTATTGACACATAAAAATATCGGTAGACTGAGCATTGCTATTGAGATGAGCGAATACGTGCGACATGTCGACGACTAGTAGTCACATGACACCTCTGTAAAAAATTGACTTGGATGGCCGATTTGACATCTCATCGAAACGTCTTACGATTTAACGTTTTATGACAGGATAGATGCGCGGATACGCATTTCTATAAAGTGGTGACAAATATGGTGATATCGACAAAGTCTATTATTACGTCGCGTGAATCAATCAGATCATGAATCAATGAATGGGCGTCTGCTCTAGTCCCGTGAGCCCCTGGTGCAGAAAGTGCTTAAAACTGTGATGTACGTCGCAGATCAAGCAGTCTTTGCAGAACAATTTTCCCTTAATTTTATCCTGGTTCGAATCCGGATCCGGGCATGGATGTTTGTCAGCGTATGGTGTAGAGGCGGCTGGTGCACCTTAAATCTGTCGTGGCCGAAAGTCCTCACGTTCGGTTGGTGTGGAAGTTGGGAGAGTGGGGTGCCAGCTCAGGTGTTGCTTCGTCATCTGACCGGGGTTCAAAATTACGAGGTGTTGTCCTCGGATCTTTCCCTTAAGGGACTGATCCCGGACCGTCGTCAATAGCCCGTTGTGTAGCTCTAGTACGACGTTAACTAAAATTACCATTACCTTAATTTTATCAAAATTTTGGTCGATTTATTTTCAATCATAAGTTACGATGTTCTGCAGTGCCACATGCTCTCCTAGCCACGCCATTTTTTTATTTTGTAGCTACGGAACAACCACCCTATATCGCCCAAATTACCACAAACACTGTAAATTACACATCTCCTATGTCAATTACAAAATATTTAACTTCAAGCGTTATCGACAGATTTTCAAATTCTTAAAGTATGCCTTGATTTTAAAGAAAGTAAGTTAGTTAATTTCGATGCTTTATTACAAATATGTAATACATATTAGCCGGTAATTGTGTTTTACATCTGTTTTTGATTTTACTGCAGTTTTCAAAATTCGGACAAAATACCTGCAGAACAGTTTCAATTGCTTGGAGTTGTGTTGCAGAACACTGAATGCAATTCTGCACCTGGGCCGTGAGCCAATCAAATGATAAAAGTTTCGTTCCAACCGACAGACGAAAGTAGTCTAAAGGCCCCGTTACTACTAATTCTGATCACCTGATCATGGGCACATTAAAAGGTAATGATTATAATGGTGGTAATTTTTAATCAACGTCGTACTAGAGCAGCACAACAGGCTCTTGACGACGGTCCGAGATCAATCCCCAAAGGGGACAACACCACGTAATTTTGAACCACGGTCAGATGACGAGGCAATACCTAAGTCACAGTAAAAGGTCATCATTGCTTACTCTCCTTGTTTCCTTTATGGCAAACCCACTGGAACACGACGCGGCCCTTCGCTGGATTCCTTTAAAATGGCAATTTCTGTGGTCTTATGAGAATTATGAACAGAATTCGACTGACTAGTTTAGTAGTCTTCCTATCTCACCTGTGAAAGTTGCGCTGAGGTCCTTTGCTCTTCGGTTTTCAATTTCTACGAGATAGTTATCTATTACACTTCGAGTATTGTTTGGATCTAGAGTTTTCTTGTGTTCTTGTACTTTCGACCTAGTATAGAAACAAAACAGTGTAATGTTAAATCGGAACATTTATTCCTAATTTATAATTATATGATACCGCTTAAGTATGGAAATCAGGTAATCTGCATATTACCTACTAGGCACTCGTTAAAGTAAAGCTTAAATCTTTGCTCGAACAACAGAAAATTTTTTGTGCGCTCTTAAATTAATACTCAGACAAGCAACTCAGATATACTTGGGACTACTAATTGAGAAGAAAAAACGCTATACTTTTATTCCATAAAGCTATATGTAATTTAATATAATAATCGGAGATGTAAATAAAATATATTGACAATTGTAGAAAGGTAATGTTATTTATGTTTCGATATCTAAAGAATCAAGACGCCGGCGATAAGAGGTTTTGAAAGCGGCGTCACAAGGAGAAAGGTAAGGAGGAGGGAAAGGAAATTAAGGAAAAAAATATTGCTCTAACGAATCGAAAGCAGTTAATATCCACAGTATCTATATAAAGTGGAAAAAAAACTCTTATTTTGAAGATGATTCCGCACTTTAACTGAACAAATAATGTAATCTGCATATTACCTAGGTAATGTACACGTTTACGACTTTCGAGATTAACGGTAACTCATACACTATACTACAATAATAGACCGGACAGCAAGATGTGATGGTATACGGGAAATAATACATGCTTTAATATAGGTATGGTCCCCCACGTACTGCAATTACACTAGCAACCCTTCTGGGCATACATTCAAAAAGGTTTTGATATACAGCTATGGGTATTTGTGTTCACCCTTGCTGCAAGAATGTCGCCATCTCTGCTGTAGATTTCGGACGTTGTTTCCTGGTCCGTAAGCGTCGCTCTAACTCGTCCCTCAAATGTTCTATGGGGTTTAGATCGGGATTCTGATCAAGCCAGGAAAGACGTTTTACATTCATATATTGATACCACTGCTTGACAGAGGCTAAAACATAACATGCAGCGTTGTAGTCTTGGAAATAACATTCGTCCATTCCATAAAATTAACAGAGCGTAGGAAGAACCTGATTGTCCAAAATGTTCAGATAGGCGTCGGCGTTCAATTGACCAGGAACAACATACAAATGTTTCAGGCCATACCACGAAAAACACCCCTAAACAAGTAGTATTTTACGTAAATCTGCTGGCTTCCGGTCCATTATTGTAGAGTAGTACACTGGTGCGATAATTTTTTGTGCAAGCTATTTTGATGTTTATCAAATTGTGCCAGAGATTGGCATTGAAGCTGCAATCGGGATAACTCACGGCAGATTTGTGCTTCCCAATCATTCAGTATTTGCGAAGAGGGAATTTGTGGTCAACCTAGGCCGTTTCCCTGTCAACAGGAGGTTATTATCTGTGTTCACTCTCGGGTAGAGTTGCGTTGGTGTTTTAGGGAACACTGATTCACTGGTTTTGTTTTCAATGAGCGGCAAGGTGTGGTCGTGTGCTAGTTGATTTGTGCAAGTCAACTACAAGGCTGAGAATTACGATTCCTGTGGAATAGTAAAGCTGAGATCGTGGAGATCTGAAAACAGCAATCCTGGAGATTTCTACGTCACCAAAAGGGGTGAGTACCTTTTCTATAACCTTGAGTTGTGACTATGTTTTGGTTTTTAGCATAGTGCATTTGCTTGTGAAGGGATTTAAATGTTTACTTATCTTGTTTGTCATCACATAATTATGTTGTGATTGTGAAGTATTTTGAATATACTGGTTGTTGTGTACTTATATACTTATTGCATTACATATACTTATTGCATTAGTGATTAAGTAAAATATAGAATAAGGACTATTCTGGTAAAAAAAAATGGATTTTTTATTAAAGGTAAAAAAAGTTGATTTATATACCCTTGCTTCTGAATTAGGAGAGCAAGTTACGGGGGACATGACGATGATGACACTAAGTGCTATCATTTTGAAAAGCCCCGAATATGACGAAGAATTAATGAGGAGTTTGCTTGAAAGTATTACTTTGTGGAGGGTTGAGAAAGAAAGGGAAGAGAAGGAAGAAAAAAAAGGATAAGGGAAGATAAAGAAAGGGAATATAAAGATAAAGAAAAAGAAAGGGAATATAAAGATAAAGAAAAAGAAAGGGAATATAAAGATAAAGAAAAAGAAAGGGAATATAAAGATAAAGAAAAAGAAAGGGAATATAATTTGGAAAAATTAAGGATTGAAGCCAGTGGTAGAAATAATAATGGAGAAATGTCAGGCTCTCAAAATGAAACCAAACGTTTTGATTATAAGATTCAAAAATTGATGTAAAATTTTGATCCAAACCTCGGAGATATAAGTTTATACTTAGTGATGTTTGAACGACAAGCTAAGAGACTGTCTATTGAAAAATCCGATTGGGTGTCTCATTTATTGGCTCTTTTGTCTGTAGACGTTGTTCAATTAATAGCTCGAGAACCCGATGATGTATCAGATGATTACGATTACATTAAAACATTATTGCATAAGCGTTTTTAGTTGAGCCCAGAGAAATTCCGTTCAAAATTTTTTGGAAATCAGAGACGACAGGATTCAACTTGGAAGGATTTCCACTTCGAGTTACGAAATTATTTTGAGGAATGGGTATCGGGGTTTTATATAAATAGTTTTGAACAACTGAAGGATCGTATGGTCACGGATCAATTGAAAAAGAGAGTTAGCTACGATGCAAAGAATCACTTCTTAGACGATTGGGGAGAAATTACTTCGGCTTTTAAACTAGCTGAGATGTTAGACGATTATGAAAATGTGAGAGGGGAAACCAAAAAAAAACCTTGTTCCTGCCCCTCAAAGTCAGAAAAAGTTTGATCAAGATATGGGGTATCGGAATACGCTGAGGAATGATGAATTTAATAATGATAAATATCTAGTAAATCCTAAGTTTCCGAAAAACAAATATGAACGATATGATGAACGGAAAGGTCCCCGATGTTATGAATGTGGGTCATCTAATCATTTCAGACCCCAATGCCCAAAACTAAAAGATAAATTCTCAGCATCGGTAAACAATGTACAGATATGTACCGAGGAAATTTCGGAAGAAATTCTGACACCTTTCATGTTCGATGCGGTAATTAATAATCACCACATAAAATTACTAAGAGATACTGGGTCATCAATAGACATTATCAGCAATAATTACATACGCCCTTCGTGGTTGACGGGTGAAACCGTTTGTCTGAGAACGCTGCTTGATAAAACTCCCACTTGTTTGCCTTTGGCGCAGGTTGAAATCCAAACGAAAGAGTTCGGTACTTTCAACACTAAGGCTGCTGTTATACCGGAAGAACTAGACCGAGGAATCTATATTCTGGGAAACCAAACGGCTGAAACGATTGGAGAATTCCCTTTACCTTACTTCGTTAACACTATCCAAACGCGTTCCCTAAGAAAAGCAGTACAACATAACCGCCCATCTTGCATACGGGAAACCGAAGTGAGCAAAGATAAAAACGTGATTGCTGAATTAAACGGGGGATCGAATGAAGGAACAAACTGTGTCCTGGGAACAAAAAATAGGGACAGTTTAGAGTTACCACCCTCTAACGAAATAGAAAGTATTGAGTTGCCGGAGAGAGAACTGATAACGGGAGAATTTGAGTTATTAAGGGTAGAAAGAGTAGCACTTGCAAGAGCTCAGAAATCTTGTATGACTTTGAGAGAAATTTATGATTCTGTATTGAATAAGTCAGGGGAGGGTTCGACCCCTAAAGATAAATATAGCATCGATAACGAGTTGCTATTTCGATATCAGAAAGACCACTTAAGGAATGAAAGGAAAACGTTAGTTGTGCTTGAGGAATATAGAACAAAAATAAAGGCTTCGTGTCACGAAGAAACCCTGTCGAAAATATTTAGTCGTTTGGGATTTTCTCCCGCATAATTTTTTTTTTTTAATCTTACCAGTATAATTCGATTTGGTCTGACATTGAGGACTAACCAGTTAAAACATTCTTTTAACTATGAATTTACAGTAGGGTCAATCCATGTCAAATCAACCAGAAAAAAAAGGATTTGACACCCATGATCACAGATTTTGATGAAACTTGGCATGTTTGTTCTTTTTATGGATTTAAGAACACAAATGAATTTTTTTGCTCTATCTCAAGCGGCTTATATTTTATAGCCTGTTAAAGTTTTTGGAATTTTGCAGTTTTTATCGATCAGATGGAGGAAACAGAAATTCTTTATTTTAGAAAATAAATTATATCTCCCTTGTTTATTGACCAATGTTGATGAAATGTTTTAAGAGTATACATCAATATGTATAGAGAGTCCAGAAAAAAAATAAATTATACCTACAAGTATCTTATACATGGTTAGAAAAAATTCCAAAGTTCTATTTATAGATTTTAAAAATAAAATGGCGAGTTTTACGCTAAGTGGAATATCTTTAAAAGGGTTAAGGACAATCAAAAAAAATTTTTGGTATTCTTGTTCTAAAAGATATGCTATACCACATACAAAAATAAAATGAATGGTTTTTTCACTCCTTTATTATTTTTACTCACTTTAAAAATAGAAATCACTTGCTCACTCATTTTCTTGAAATCGTTAAATTAGAATAACAATTTTAGTGAAATTATAATAAAATGTGAATATTTATAATGCTTCTGGAATGGAAAATGTATTACAAAACTTACCATTGAAATATTTCAAATTCTAGGTAATAATTCTTTAATTTTCTACAGTGCTTTCATAAGGTTGATTGAACATGCATCATGCATACTTGAGAGAATTTGTAAGTTCTTCCAGTCATTGTTTTAGGGGTTCCACAATTGCAATGACGTGAGGGATCGGTACAACACATTCATCTTTTCTTTTGGGTCAGAAAAATGATGTTGGTAGTCTATGAGGATGTCAAACTTTACAGTGGAATCTTCTTCTGCATTCACCTCACTCACCATACCAAAATACCATAAGCTGTCATAAACACAAGAAATAAAACATCCAGGATATGTCTTAGAAATAAGTTGGAAGTTAATATTTGTAATGTTGGATTTGCAAAACTCGAAGTTCATTTGTTGTTTTAATTAGTCTTTCCAGGTGTCATTGAAGACTTTCCTTCCTGGGGGGGGAGCCTAAGTGTTTTACGTTAAACTCATATTCCTTCACATTCTGTTTTACCGTGACTGGTTGCAAAAAATGACCACTGGGCTTTTAGTTGAAAGTCCTTTTCATGCAGACACAGATTAATGAAGTTGTATTTATTTTTATACTGCCCAGAGAGAGAGAGAGAGAGAACATCAGTCACTGAAGTAGTGAATGTTTGCTATGTGGGTAGTTCTTTCAGAAAGGTAGTTACAGTTTTTTGGATCTCATACACCATACTCGCGTCATGTTTAAGGTCATCAGATTTGATACAAAGAGGTAAATTCAGTTTTTTATTGCTTGCATCATTGCAGTGAATGAATAGTGCATGAATCTGAGGTCCAGTGTTAACCTTGCGCCTCTTTTTGTATTGTTAAAGCATAATTTTCACTAAAATCCAGAGATAACAGCTGTATTTAAGGAAACTGTTTCCTTTAAACTTTTAATAAATGAATCTTGTGATTTAGCAATGTATGAATGAGGAATTGACCTGTTCAGTTTTTCTACTAAGTTATCACTAACCTCATCAACTGAGCTCTAGCACCCTATCATTTCAGTTCGATCAGTCAAAACCCACTGATTGTACTCGACAGGGTCTTCATCATCATAGTTCTCAAATTTTGACTGCAAAAACTGGACAAGGCTATATTTTGATGGGCACTTGTCGCAATGCCTTAGCATACATTCTCTTACTGTTCCTTAACAAACAATATACGAAAAAGGTCTTTGTAATCCTCTTCAATACCTGCTCAGTGAATCAATAAAATCACATTTTGAGGTATTGTGCAAACATACACTAAGTGTATGCTAGTGGCACCAGCCAAAACACACCATATCAGGTACTAATCAAAATTGAAGACACATCTTTTTTGTCACAGCTTGAGTGTATTTATTGCTTATAATATTTCTTGAAATAAGTTACTGTGTTAGTGAGTTGACTAGTTTAGAACTAGTTTTTAAAACTAAATTTAAATTGTAATGTAATTTTATTTACTTTAATTAGACCTAATTGTTGAAAATAAAGAAATTAATTGTCTTATTTCTAAATAATCTCAAGATATAATTGTGGATAACCTATTTTAAAACATTTTTTTGTACACACACAGGCCTGATTAACAATATTAATTTTCTATATTACTTTAATAATTTTAAATTTGTGTTAGCTTTGTCTAATTTTATTTACAATTGGTTAATATGTGACACTTGTAGTTAAAACTTTACTAAAATTGTAACTTTAATTGAACGTTTTTAAGAAAATTAGTGAGTCAAGTGATTTCTATCTTAAAGTGAGAAAAAATAATAAAGGAGTGAAAAAAAACACTCATTTTATTTTTCCATGTGGTAGAGCATATCTTGTAGAACAAGAATACAAAAAAAAAATTTTTTATTGTCCTTAACCCTTTTGAAGATATTCCACTTAGCGTAGAACTCGCCATTTTATTTTTGAAATCTTTAAATAGAACTTTGGAATTTTTTTCTGAATATGTATAAGATACTTGCAGGTATAATTTATTTTTTTCTGGACTCCTTACATATTTATGTAAACTCTTAAAAAATTTCATCATCTTTGGTTGATAAACAAGGGAGATATAATTTATTTTCTATAAAAAACAAATTTGGTTTCTTCCGTCTGTGATCGATAAAAACCGGAAAATTCCTAAAACTTTAACAGGCTATAAAATATAAGCCGCTTGAGATAGAGCAAAAAAAATTCATTTGTGTTCTTAAATCCATAAAAGGAACAAACATGCCAAGTTTCATCAAAATCTGAGACCCTGGGTGTCGGACCCTGGTTGAACTGACGTGGAATGACCCAGTAGTAATAGTCGTGAATTATGATTGTTATGAGATGAGTTTAATTATGAATTATGATTACGTTATATGAAAACATTTTAACTTTGAATTTTGACTATTTTCTAATTGATTGCACTGTATGAAATGACTTTACTATGATATAATGGTCATTACTTTGAATTATAGAAAAAACTTATCTGTATTGTGTTAGTTTAAGGGTTATTCTAAATGTTATTTTGATTATTAATTCTACACACTATATAAATAGTGAAATATTGATTACTGAAAAAAAAAGTTATTTAATGTGTTATAATATGGGTTTTTTTGTGTTTGAAAAAAGAATTTAGGTTTTAAAATATATATATAAATGGTGTAATAATTGATTATATTGTATATATATCCCTTACAAGTAACTGCTCTATAATCTGAATTATAACTTAATTGGATTGATATGAAACTTACTGACTTGAAAGTTTTTATTTAAATTATATGCTTTTAGTAGAATTTTGTGTGAAAGGTTTAACTTTTTGTCAAAAGTCACAACTCTGGGATATCGGATTGATATGTCTAACCTTAAAAACGAAATTATAATAATGTGCTTCAGTGTTGTGAAAACTGACAATTGTTTTGGAGAAAGAAACTTTTCATCTGCGAGAAAAGTTTCTCCCAGAGAGAGGGGAAGTCTGTGACGTCGCCGCCACCGTCACTGACCTTTGATTCCAAATTCCTGAAACATATACCCGAGCCCTGTTGATGAATGTCGCAACAGCTGTACCGTTTGTTTTGGTTTACCAGTGATTTGTGACCGGCGGAATCAGGGGTCTGCCGACAAAGGCAGATACGTTGTAGTACTCGAGGGAAGCGGAGGTTTTTGTTTTGCGTTGCTCGTTGATGAGGCCGCGGCTGTTGAGTTTTCTACCGGTTTCGCACCACGCATGTCATAGGGATGCAAATCTCTAGTGCACAAAAGTGCAAAATAATTCTTTGCAAAATAAACGCAAGTTATTTTTTAAACTAGGCTGTTTCATTTTGTAGAAAGGCACACCACTCGGCCCACTACGTTACAGCAACGACAGTAAATTTCTTTTACTTTGTCAAAATTTTCCTAAAACTTTCAATTGAGCATTCTAAAACAGACTCAATGTTTCCGGCATTTCGTGGCAGCGTGTATGTACCAGTACTAGGTCCAAATGCCTAGATGTGTTTCCATGAAATTTCGTATAATTTGAATGCTTGCAAAGTTATTGAAGGAGGCGACAGGTTATGTTCTTGTATCGGGTTAATGCAAAAGTTCGTAACGTTTTTGGTGCTAGATGGCATTGCATCGCATGCAGCCATCTGCCGGTGAGATGGATACAGGTCATCGATTCTCAATTTAATCTTACAAGTAATCATCTTCAATTTCTGTCCAAAAAAAAGGAACGATTTTTTTTAATCAACTCTATATATCTGTGCACATAAAATGGCTCAATAAACAATATAAGTGTAACGATCTCCCGACAGGTGATTACGAACACAGATAAGTTTAAAGAACAGTTGTTCTTGTGATCTGTTCTACCCACATGTCCATAAATTAAGGATAATTCAGAATCACACGGAAATCGAACTCTAAAGTAAAAATTTCACTTCTAGAATTATCGCACACATCTTAAAGAATAATATCCAAATTACAGGAAGCCATCAAATGACGCCGATAGTACGTCACAATGACGAGAGAGTAAGAGAGGGGTATATAAGGAATGGTAGCAAAGAATTAAAAGTGTACGCAAGCGTTCTGTAAACCGCTCAGTGCCACAACCGAATAGTTATGGCACAGAGGACGCATGTCGATGATTTTTTTACGTGGTAGAATTATCGGCCGCCTGGAATGTGGGCGTACTTAGACGGAAGTTTCAGTGGAACTTGGAATCGCCCAAAGTGCCATCTCTAGGCTTTGGCAACGATTCCAAAATGATGAAATGTCAGTAGACGTTTCAGTACAGGTCTCCCGCGAGTTACAACGCCGAATGACGACCGGCATTTGGCAGTAACTGCAAAAAGAAGCAGACGGGGCACAGCATCCGACCTTTCTCGTCAACTATCTTCAGCCACGGTTACGACAGTTTCAAGGCAAACCGTTTACAGACGTTTAGAACATGTTAGTCTATATGCTCGTAGGCCTGTCAGATGTGTTCCGCCCACGGCAACTCACTGTCGCCAGCGGTTAGCCTTTGAACATGCAATGTGGACATCGTCACAGTGGGCATGTGTGATGTTTTCCGACGAATCCAGGTTTAGCTTGCAGTCTGATTCACGGCGGACGTTCATATGGAGAACGGCAGGTACCTGCTACCACCAAGACAACATCATTGAACGAGACCGTTACGGTGGTGCAGGATTGCTCGTTTGGGGCGGAATTATACTGGGCTCCAGAACATATCTACATGTTCAAATCGGAACCATGAGAGGCCAAATTTATCGGGACATCATTCTGGAACAACATGTAAATATGTTTAGGGGTGGCATGAGAGCAGAATTTGTGTTTATGGATGACAACGACCGTCCTCACTGTGCAAACATTGTAATAGAATGCTTTGAATCTGAGGATATCACCCGTATGGAATGGCCAGTATTCTCACCTGACATGAATCCGATAGAGCATGTGTGGAACATGCTTGGCCGACGAGTTGCAGCCCGTCAACCACCTTCTACATGTGTACCGGAAGTTCACATGAGTATAGTAGACGAAAATCGATGTATGACAGTGTCTGTGTTCAGATGCTATCAAGAATATTAAATCTTGGTGCTGTTCTGGATTGAGAACACAAATGAGGTCAGATTCGTTGTAGACTTGAGAGGAGAGAGACGTGTTTTTTCACCGGAAGGTGCGGCGTGTATATTTGAAACACTTTATACTATCTTGTAAATAAATGTGCGTGTTCAATTTAGATGTGAAGTGTCCCTCTGGTCTTGGCCACTACTACACACATTGTCTATCAAATTAGACTTCCCTCGGTCACTCTGACATAATCATACACAATATCAATTGTTTTGTAAACGTTGTAACTTTGTAAATAACGTCAGGTTTTGTCCGTATTTTAGTGCAAATTTCAAGCTGAAACCGGCTGAGCATCCCTCACTGTAGTCGAAATAAACCTAACTTGTAGGAGTAGTCGATTTGTAAGCAACCATTAAACTCTTATCAAATGTTCATAAAAGTTTTAAATGTAACTTGTATACGAAACTGCGGAAATGAAAATTTTGGTAAGATTTGAAATGAAGTGGTTTTTTAAAAGCTGTTTTGGGACAGGAAGAAATTATCCTGATTCCCTTTCGATCTGAATTAAATTAATTCAACTCGAACCATACAGGTGAAATTCTGCTAGTTGTGAATATTTAAAATTTAATGCCCGCTTTTGTTTACACAAATACAAAAGAGCCATGACTGCTTAAATATGTATTTCTTTTACTTCATGCATATATTGACTCCATGTAGCATATTGAGTGGGATTTCCTTTGGTAACATTGCAGGAATTTATTCATAAAATATATTTTACGAAATGGGTAATAAACCTTTTTTTTTTAATCCAACGCCCAGCTCAAGGCCTTTCGGCCCTATGCTGTCTTGACGTCCAATATAGCGAAGAAAGTCCTTTAAGAGAAGTTTCCCTGATGTCAACATCCTGTAAATTAGAGCACTCCACAAGGTGTTGTCTGTTCATAAGACCATCGCAACAAAGCGGATAGATTGGGGAGGTAGCCACAACAATCCTATGTAGGTGCTGTTGGAGATAGTCGTGTCCGGTTAACGAGAAATAAATCTTGCTATCACAATAAGGTAGACCACTTAATTGTTTCCGCTAGACGCTTAAAAAACATATTTACTCGGTTAGACCCATCTATATATATAATTCTCTTACGTGGCACGCAAAAAAGACGTTATTAGCTACCGCGTTTTGGCAACATTGTACGATTATTTGTTTTTCACGAAGCCTCACGCTTGAATTGAATTTATAGCGTTATCGGATAAAATTTTATTGAACAAAAAAAATGAATTTTAATCGAGCTGTTGCAGTTAATAATAGAAATCAAAGAAAGCGGAGGATCTTTTCAGGGCCATTTAAAAAAAGGTCCTTTTCAAGGCCAACAATTATAGTTCAACAAGACGCTTGCACTACAACTTTCGAAAGCAAACTCAATGAAAATGCGTGGGTGGCTCGAGTGCAGGGGTACATATACACTCAAACAACATGCTGGGTATTCAATTTCCAAATCCGCCCTCACATTTCGAGTCAAAATTTTCTCAAAGTTTTCATTTGAATTCAGATTCTATCGGTATCTTTATCTTTACATATATCTTTTCTGAAAAATAGCAAAAAAATTTAGGTTTGAAATATATTTTTTTGGAATATCATATTTTGTAAACAATCCCTTCTGCTAGGACACATGTCTTCATTGATGCGAGCGAAGCTAGCATAGGATCGCGCAGCGAACCAATGAGGATTGCGAAGAAATCCTCCGGGGGTTGGTGAGCGTTTGCGAGCAGGGGGTGAGCCCCCTAGTTTATCTTTAGTGTTTGTATTCGATAAAAGTAATCATCAGTAATAAAAATTTCAGTAAACAGTAATAAAGGTTTATCATCAGTTAATCACTCAATGGCATATCTTTAGGTCGAAAACTGCCCTGCAGTGTCTAGCTACTGATGGAAAACCAGTTCCAAACTGTCGCCAGCTCAGGGCAAAGGACAATTTGTTTTTCCTACTTGGATCTTCATACCCCTTGAAGTGCCGGCCAACCGGTATAGTGGTTAAGGTATTAGCCTCTAGATCGGAAGGTTCCTGGTGCGAATCCGGGTCAGGGCATGGTTGTTTGTAAGCGTATGGTGTAGTAGCGGCTGGTGCACCACCTGTCGTCGCAGAAAGTCACCACTCTGGACTGATGTGTAAGTTTGGAGAGTGGGATGCCAGCTCAGATGTTGTTTCGTCATCTGACCGTGGTTCAAAATTACGTGGCGATACACAGGATGGCTTCGGATAGGACGGTGGTAACTAGTTGAATACACCTTGAAGAAATAGGGCAGTTACGACCCGACGCGATATCTCGTCCTTAGCAAGATTGACCAGACATTGGACGATGAATCTTGTCGTAACTATTGAAGGGTTAAGGAATAAGTAAACAAAAAGGTGCATAAGAACCTCAGAGGCGGCGGTATCCCGATTAGAAGTGTAACGAACAAGCAACCGGAGGGTTTCGAGTTCGAATTCAATCAGACCGTTAAGTATAATGAGGACTGGTGCACATTAAATCTGTCCTGACCACAAATGTCCTCCCGTTTGGAGTGGTGTGGAAGTTTGGAGAGTGGGATGCCACTTCCGGTGTTTCCTCGTCATTTGACCGTGGTTTAAAATTTTGTGGTGTTCTTCTCGGATCTTTTCCTACTAGCTTGATCCCGAATCGTCGCCAATAGCCCGTTGTGTTGCTCCAGTGCGACGTTAATTAAATACCTACCTGCATAGGAACCTCAATGATAGAAACATCACATAAAGTAATCAAGAAGTATAAATAATTTTTCCCATCATGAACGAGTCAAACGTAGAAGGGAAAAATTGCGTCGGAATATGAACCGATGGTGCTCGTTCAATGTCCGGAAGATTCCAAAGTATACAAGCAACTGTAAAACAAAAATCACCTCAGTGCGTCTGGACACATTGCATGATCCACAGAGAAGCTTTGGCTTCCAAAAAAATGAGTCCTGGTCTGAATATTGTGTTAACTACAGTTGTAACCGCAAAATGAAATCAAGAATCTTTTCGGCACTTTGTAAAGACATGGGTGCAATGCATTCAGCTTTACTATTTTATTGCGAGGTAAGATGGTTATCACGTGGGAAACTCTTGCAACTTGTTTATGAATTAAGAGAAGAAATCGCCATTTTCCTAGAAGAAGAAAACAGACCGGAATGGCAAGAATTTTCGCGATGGTTTATTTGTGATGAAATTGAGCTACTTGGTCGACATATTCGAGAAATTAAATAACTTGAATCTTCAACTCCAAGGAGCAAATATAAATATGTTGGATACGAGTGATAAAGTTAATGCTTTTTGTAGAAAATTGGAATTGTGAAACAGAAATTTAAAGAAAAAAATCTAACAATGTTTGAAAATGTGAATGATTGTACTAAAATTTACAAGGCTGAAGAAGAACGTGTAAAAGTTGTTTTTGTAACCATTAAAAATCAATTAGCCATGCTGGCAAAGAATTTCAAAAAGTATTTTCTTGGCTGACGACAAACTGATAGCAAGTTACGAGTGGGTAAGGGATCCATTTCATAAGACTCCCGAAGGACTCTCAATTGATGAGGAAGAAAAATTCATAGACTTCACGACAAGTGGCGAAACCAAAGGTCAATTTAGTAATAAATCACTATTTGAATTTTGGTCAGGTGTAGAGGATTATTTTTCTGTACTAAAAGCAAGGGCATTTCGCATTCTATTACCATTTTCAACATCCTACCTTTGTGAAATTGGATTTTCTGCTGTGGCTTCTTTGAAGACAAAGTATAGATCTCGGCTACATATAGAAACAGAACTGAGAGTGGCTATTTCTAATATTAAGCCTTCCTTCGAAAAACTTGCCCAAGGAAGTCACTAATAATTATTAAATTTGTTTTTAATTTGGTATGTTTTGATTAAGTAAGTTTTGATTTAGAAGTTGTTTTACTTTAATAAATTAACTTTTAAATATGTCGAAATGTATTTTGTTTTCTATGTGTATGTGTGCTTGCTTTCCTTTAAGTCAGTTAATCAATTTTTTAAAATAATATTTTCTCTTGGATATTCTCGCCCCCCCCCCTCTAGTGTGAACGCGCCCCCCCCCCAGCGGGAGCGCCCCACATGTTGAGAATCACTGGATTAACTGATTCAATCAAGCACTAAACGAAATTCAACTACTCACATGAAAAGGCCGTCGGACCGCTGGGACGCAAGGATTCCTTTTTCGTAACTAAACCACTTCAGAAAGAACATGAAATGCCTCATCCACGGAAAGAATACGGGAACGGTTGTTTGCCCAAGGACTCTGGAGATTTCATCTAGACTGTCGTCCAGCATTATTTTTTCGGGGTCGCCGTATTCGTATTTGCTTCCGAGTACCAAGGAACAGATGTTGTTGGAAATGCTGAATGTCAAAGTTTCCCTCAAATCCATGGGCTCGCCATTTTGGGATTCCAACAATTCCTGAAAATGCCTTATTTCATCCTAGAAACGAAACATGACAATGCTTAAGTATTGAGGCGTTGTTGTTGCTCTGGTACGACGTTAATTATAATTACCTTACCTAAGTATTAAGGCGTTTTTGGTGCTCGATGGCACGGCATCGAAAAGACGAAGTGTTATCTACTTCCCACTTGTAACGTTGTGGTGTTGTTTGAGAGAAGGAATTTCAGCGAGTACTTGGGAAAACATTGTTATTGGGTTGGGTCTTTAAATTTTCTTAAGCATTCAAAATGGCAAAAAAATAAAGAGCATTTTCGACATAGTATGCTTTTCTATTTTCGAAAAGGTGTGAATGCTTCGCAAACGCAAAATATATGTGTAGTGTAACCACACATATACTACCCTAGAAAAATAATGGACCGGACGCCAGCGGATTTGCATAAAATCCGACAACTTGTTTGGGGGTGTTTTTCGTGGTATGGCCTGGGACCTTTGTATGTTGTTCCTGGTAAATTGAACGCCGACACCTACGTGAACATTTTGGACAATCAGGTTCTTCCTACGCTCCGGCAATTTTATGGAATGGACGAATGTTACTCCCAGGACGACAACGCTCTATGTCAAATTGCAGCCTCTGTCAAGCAGTGATATCAAGATATGGATGTAAAACGTCTTCCTTGACCTGCTCAGAGTCCCGACCTAAGCCCCAAAGAACATTTGTCCGACGATATAGAGCGACGCTTACGGACCAGGGAACCTCGTCCTAAATCTACAGCTGAGCTGGCGACATTCTTGCAGAGCAGGAATGGACACAAATACCCATAGCTGTGTATCAAAACCTTGTTAAAAGTATGCCCAGAAGGGTTGCTAGTGTAATTGTAGCATGGGGGGCGGAACCATCCCCCTACTAAAGTTAGTATTATTTCCTTTATACCATCACATATTGGCCGACCAATCGGTATAGTGGTTAAGGTGTTAGCCTCTAGATGGGAATGTTCCTGGTTCGAATCCGGGTCCGGGCATGGATGTTTGTAAGCGTATGGTGTAGAGGCGGCTGGTGTACCTTAAATCTGTCGTGGCCGAAAGTCCTCACGTTGGGTTGGCGTGGAAGTTTGGATAGTGGGGTGCCTGCTCAGGTGTTGCTTCGTCATCTGACCGTGGTTCAAAATTACGAGGTGTTATCCTCGGATCTTTCCCTTAAGAGACTGATCCCGGACTGTTGTCAATAGCCCGTTGTGTTGCTCTAGTACGACGTTAACAAAAATTACCATTACCATCACATATTGCTGTCCGGTCCATTATTGTAGGGTAGGATATCTTTGTTGCCTTCGAATATATGCGTCTTATTCGTCTGATGTAATGATATGTGTTGTAGGGTGAAGATGCCGTTAAGTATTCCACGTGGAGTGAGTAGTTCAGAAAGTTTCGTCATTCGGATTCTTTCTTTAGCCAGAAACCTCATCACTTGTATGAGCGCGGAATGACGCATCTACCTTTGAGGTGCAGAAATTTTCTAGAAATATCTGAAGTTGAGGATGGTTAATAACTGATTTTCTTGGAATTGTAATTCCAATTTTCAGATCAGTGACGAATAAATATTTAGCTAAATATGTGAATTTGAGAAGGGAAGTTTAAGGTTATTAATTATATTGTGTTGTTTCGTTTGTCTATTGTTTTATGTTATTTCTCGTAAACAATAAAGTTATAAAATTTCGATTCAGAATCATCTTGTCAAAAAGAACATAAAGCCATCTGAAAATTAGATGTTATTTAAAATACAAGGTGCCAAGTATCAATACGACAAAAATATACTATTTTTCTATACCTGGACATTTTCTTCAAATGTAGATTTTCCCATGCCGAGATCTTTCAATGACTGTATCACAAACCGTCTTTGTTCTTGCCAAAATTGCACGCTGTGATTTCGGAAGAAAGGACCTAGAATATTATATTTCAACTATGTTTGTGTATGAATAATGTGCGCCGAAAAGAAACAATTATTTCTCTGAGTAAGCATTTAAGGCTTAAGATTATTTAAATGACTTTACTTTCTGTTTCTTATTTTATATTGCAATTGATTATGTACAAATGCGTTTTGGTGTAAATGAAATATTAGTCGTTTTTTCTCTTACTCCAATTGCTTTCTAGCGTTCGCGTGGTATGGAAGTTTGTAAGCTATCTCGTCACCTGACCCCTGGTTCAAAATTGGGTGGTATTATCCTCCGGTGTTTCTCTTGGAGGATTGATCCCGGACCGTCGCCAATAGCCCGTTTTATTGCCCCAGTGTATTTTACCTATCCACTACATTCAATGCAATCCACTATAATCAAGTTATTAATGGAATAAATATCCCAACAACTGATATTAAAACAGATAACAACACCATTCCCCCTACCGTGGGAGGCACATAGAATACCATGGAAGTGCTACAATAAGTTGTTTGTGAGCGTAACGAAAATTAGCGGAGCCGCAATTTGCATGACGATCTTCAGAGCGGTCTCAAACAGTTGGGAAACGTTTTTTCTCTTGTAGCGGCAACATTTCATTTCCTGCGCCAAACGATTCGAGAGGAGGGAAGCAAAACAAACAAAAAAATTTTAACTGGCATTGTTTAGTTCGTTTATGTAAAATAGGGATCGTTCAAGATACATTGAAAATTTCAACGGATTTGAAATGTGCGGATGCACCAGAAAGATACCTTAAATGTGATTTTCTTTAAAAAAATAATTAATTAGTTAATAAAAATAATTAAATAATCAAATGGTAAATGATTGAATAATAAATCTGTTTTTGGTATCAATCTGGCGTAGAATTTTACGCTGATCTGAAATCTTTTGAAATTTTCAATCCATCTTCAACGATCCCGAAGTTAGAAACTTGGACTAGAGAATAAAAAGGCCACTTTGTTTTGTTCCTGGAATAAAATAAACCACGACATCCGTCTGTTTTGCCCATTCTCCACCGTATTCTGTCCGTCTAAGTTGACACCTCTGTTCTCTGCTATGACGGCCTGCCGCATGATGACGTATCACGGCTGTTAGATAACGCTCCACTTTCTTAGGAAACAGTAGCTTAAGCGACCACGCCACCGTGTACGATGGAACTCATTAAATTATCAGAGCGGTCAACACAATAAAAGACAACAGTCATCGAAAGGCAACAATAATCACAGACTAAATAGATCAGTACTTATAGCCCTCGACAGATGCTCAAACCTAGGCCCAGATATTGTCTTGTTAAAGAAAACATCTCCGACCATCAGGGAGATATTAGGTTTATCTGGATTAAGGCCCACGCCGTATATGTCGGTAACGAACGAGCAGACCAGGTCACAAAAACAACCACTCAGCGCCCGGATATAGATATAACGACTAAGAGATCCAGATAAAACATAAAAGGACTTCTGACGGAGGAGCAGTTAAAAGAGTGGCAATTACTTTGGGATAACTCCACCAAGGGAAGAACAGTGTCGGTAACGAACGAGCAGACCAGATCGCAAAAACAGCCACTCAGCGCCCGGATGTAGATATAACGACTAAGAGATCCAGATAAAACATAAAAGGACTTCTAACGGAGGAGCAGTTAAAAGAGTGGTAATTACTTTGGGATAACTCCACCAAGGGAAGAACAGTACATAATTTATACAACAGAGTCTCAACTAGGAGACTCTAAGGTTCATTCTAGATAAATCCACTGCTGACGGGGCTTGGAACCCTAGGGGAATACAAACAAAGATTTCTAGCAAAGACTAATATGTGTAAATGCGGAGAAGAGGAAGAAACAGTGGACCATATTATCAACAAGTGCAGACAGTGGGACGCTATTAGAGAAAACAATTTTCCAGGGAATTACAGACATTATGATAGAAAACTATTACTTTCTGATAAAAAGAACTAGAGAAGGCCTTAGATGCATAATGATGGGAATTTTGGACAATAGATTACAAGAAATGGAAGGACAAGATAATGAAGTTGATACTACGCCAAACAAACCTTATGCCTATATGCGGGGCGAAAACCAAACCAAACTACCCACTACATTCGAAAGGTACATAGGTAGTTAATTAACATCGCGCTGGAGCGACACAATGGGCGATTGGCGACAGTCTTAGATTCATCCTGAAGAGAAAGATCCGCCGAAAACGCCACGTAATTTTAAACCATATGACGATTACATTCTACAGGAGACACATCATTTAAACATTGATACTGCGTATTGAAACACGTAATTGGTATTCAAGTTTTCTTAAAGGTTCTAAACTAAATATCAGTTTTGCCAATCGGGGCCGCGGTAGCTTGGTTGGGAGAGTTGTAAATTAGGCACCGTACTTAGAACCGCGATCCAACCTAAGACCATCGTGTACGTGGGGGTTGATGAATGTACAATCCGTCGTGGCCTCAAATGTCCTTACCTTGGCGTGGTGTGGAACTTTGAAGAGTGGGGTGCCAGTTCAGGTGCTGAACTCGTCATGTAACCGTGGTTCAGAATTACATGTTCGTATCGTTCCCTTTGAGATGGATCCTAGACCATCGACAATAGCCCATTGTGTTGCTCTATTGGGACGTTAATTCAAATACCTGCATATCATGGCCAGCCTCTGGTGCTAAAACCTGTACCAAACAATCCCCAGTTCTGTGCAAGGAACAATTTATTTTAGCTTCTAAGATTTCCTTTTCCCTTGGAGAAAAGTTTTGTTTCGGCGAAATATCTCGTCCTTAGCAAAATTGACCATATGTTGATTGAAATATCTCGATAAAACCCTTGCAGGGATAATAGAAACCATATATATTGTCTTTCAGCTTTATAAGGTAAGTTTTTCTCAGTTTGATATTAATATTTTAGGAAATTAAAACTTTACTTTTGCTAGCAAGTAGAGAGAATGCGCTGCTTTTCGGTCTTCCGAGAAATTCTTTTTTGGCGAAAGCCTCCTTAATGGAATCGATTCCGTTCAAAACCACCACAGTCTGGGATCCCAAACGCAAGCTGAAAAAAGACAAGAAAGTAAACGTAAAACTCTATATCCACCAATGAGAGGTTATACTGTTAGTGGCGCTAAGGTTTTTGATAATGTTATGTTTGTGTGTGTGTGTGTGTGTGTGTGTGTGTGTGTGTGTGTGTGTGTGTGTGTGTGTGTGTGTGTGTGTGTGTGTGTGTGTGTGTGATCTTGTGAGGTATAGGACTGCGGTGACGCACCGGAATATAACACTCTACGTGCCGCTAGGTGGCAAACAGTCTTCAACGTGTCTTACCAGAACTGAAACCAAAAGATTGACCAGGCTGTTTTAGCTTGCTTATGGAATCAGTTGTTTCGATAAATAAAGTCTGAATTTTTTTGAAAAAAAAAAAAAAAAAAAAAATATCCGCCATTGCAACCAGCATTTCGCAGAGAGTAACACGTGAAGTGTTTTCAACTCCTTACCAGAGTTCTTTTTTTTCAGTTCTGGTAAGACACGTTGAAGACTGTTTGCCACCTAGCGGCACGTAGAGTGTTATATTCCGGTGCGTCACCGCAGGCCATATTTGCCCAACCTGCACCAACCAATCAATGGACACACATAAGAAAAGTTTTTATATAAAAGTGAGATACATACCTAAGGCGAAATCGAACCGGTTTTGAGGCAGAATATGCTGAACCAACTTCTATTTCGCATGGATTCGCAATGTTTGTTCTTAAATGAATTTCTAGTGTTCTCTTACCTGTCAGATGGCAATAAGTCAATCCAGACATTCATCATTTTTATCCAAGTTTTATTACATCAAAAACACAAAACACAGAACAGGATATCATGGCTTATCACATCGTTCTCAAACCCGTTCTAACTACAAGCTTCAACATCAATCGCAAGTCAGAGTGTACGCAGCGCTCTCTGGTCTCAATATTTGAGTTTCAACAATGCTTCCTGTACATTTTCCAAACATGACGTCACTTGGCTTGCTGTTCTCATACGATTTTAGAGCAGCAATAAACGTTCTAATCAACGAATTCCGAATTGATTTTTGATTGTTAAAGAAAATAATTATGTAAACTATTCTTTTATATATTCTATTACATTTCTCTATATATTCTATTATATAAATATGATTGTTAAATAAAATAATTATATATAATTAAAATAATTTGATAAACTACATTTTAAGGAAACTATGATATATCGTGCGAGAGCATTTGGATAACAGGAAGTGAAATGTCCGTTTTTTGTCCAGCTTATTTGTTTTCAGTGAAAATCTCTCTCACAAGTCACTGTAACCCAGTTGGAAAAGTATCAGATTTCGAGCGGAGGGTTACGAGTTCGAAATTCGATTCAGTCAGAGACGGTCGTGTAGTACTCGGGGGATGGAGCATGTGAGATCTACCGTGGCCTCAAATGTCATAACGTTGGTTAGAAGAGTTAAGTGTACCTCAGGCGTGACCTCGTCATCTGACATAGCTTCAAAACAGCGATATGTCTCCGGATCTTTCCCTTTGGAATTGATCACGGACCGTCGCCAATAACCGGTTGTGTTGCTCTAGTGCAGGGGTTGCCAACCTGTGGTGCATTGGATGATTACAAGTGGCGCATTGCATCTTTGCTTCTACTTATTCTTTTGAAGTAGGCGCCATAACTGAACCCATCTTCATATTGTGCCTGATGAAATGGTGTGTTGACAGAAATGAATTGGTATCGTAAGAAAACAAGATCTTTGGGTTTCACCACTACTACAGCATCCAACAGCTTAACAGATATTTACACTCTCTCTCTCTCTTTCTCTCTCTCTTTCTCTCTCTCTCTCTCTCTCTCTCTCTCTCAGTTCTCAATGGTCTCTGGCCTCTTACAGCCAAGCCGCCTTCAACTGAAGACCACATGTCGATGGAATTTTGAGTGTTCTCAAGGGGCTTGAGATTGATGAGATTGTAATGTCAGTGTAACGTCAGATGAAGTGGGTTTATGTCAAGTGCCCAGAACTTTATGACCGATGCAATGTCCAATGGAGTGATGTAATAGTACTTCTAGGGTTAGTTATGGACAGTTGATCACTTGAAAGGAGTTTTAAAATCTCTGTACTGGTTATTATACCCAATTTTGATCTGGATACCAATATACAGGTTTGACTTCAGATTCGATTGGAAATAAGCGGAGTTCTCAATCGGTATCGGATAGAAATACGGACATACCTTTATATATGGTGACCACCAGGTTGAAGTAAGGCATCGGGATATGCGGGTTCCTTCTTTTGGAATCAGGTGGTTCTTTCCTTCTGGAATCTGGAGATTTCTATTATTGGTGAACGACACAGTAAAGGCAGCCGTTTTCTGTTTGGTAACTTCGTTTATTTTTCATTCCTTCAATTCGTCTATGGTACATCGTTTTACTGTCGAGTTACCATATTTTTGGAAAATGGCTGGTCACAACCGATAAAGCCTCCCTCACTTTTGTTAGCGTTGGCGTTTCCCTATCGTTCTCCCCGTCTGACCTTCCCCTAATATTCATCGTGCTAAACCTCGACCTTGCCAGGGGTCAATCCTTCTATTGGCCGAGTGACATTGCGCCACTTCAGATATCAACCCCATTGGGTGAAGGGGAAAAGTTCACCCGTTCCATTTTCTCGGAATCGAGGAGTGATGAACTTGGTTTCTCCTCACGTTCAGGGGTTTGTTAGGGGACTGGACATTGAAACAAATTGCTTGCAGGTTGTGTTTCCCTCCTTTTAGGGCAAAACAAAGTTTTATGTGATTATCATATCACAATCTCCAATTGAGGAATTCTTGAACATGTCTGCTTTGTGTCGTCCTGATCAGAGAAGCCGCGTTTAGAGCGGTACAAATGTTTTCAACATCAGAGTGCTCTCCGTTCTGTTGATACAACCTTTTTACTCATCAGTTCGTCGCAATTTTTTGACAGTTTGCAATTGATATTCTGTGGGATATGACTTATGTACTTGTGATATGTTTGTTCTTTTTCAACAGTTTGTACTTCTTTTTACATTCCTGTTATATTTCACAGTGCAAAAGAAGCGCAGAAAGTGACAGTAAGCGTGAATTTAATGAACAGTAGGACAATGAGTCGTTATTTATGTCAAGTCCATCAGGGCCTTTAGTGACTTTATTGAGGATGACCGGTTGATGTTGAGTGGTTCTTCTTTCTGCGCCGTCTTTATCGACGGTGAAGTGGGGCGTCTAGTGTGGGACGGTTTGGGAAACTGACAATTTGGCGAATTGGATCTGGCTTCGGGGGGTTGTATGATTTTTGACCAGTATTTCTCATGTTCGATGGCATTTGGATTTAAATCTCCAGACGTTTAGGCTACTAGGTTTATTGCGTCTTTGCTCGCTAAACCCTGTAAACATTTAGTTTTCTTTATAGTATTAGTTGTTCGCTCAGTAAGATAACCACAATTAAAGCTGGATCTGACAAGAGTTTCTGATTTATCAAATATTTCTTCAAATAATATACTGTGATATATGAAATACTTTTTATGATGAAGTTTGGGGACTGAAAGATGGGGAGTCGGAACTGGCTTTGGAAGTGAGGTGTGATTTTTGGGGAGTAGTTTTCTTGGTCGGTAGCATTTGGATTTAAATCTACTAATTGTCTCTTGCTACTGGAACACCGCGTTCATGCTCTCCAAACTGCAGATCTTAAGTTGTATTTATTTAGTCCGCTCAGTAAGATAACCATAAGTGGGGCTAGACCTACAATGACAAGAGCTTCTGATTTATCAAATATTTCATCAAATAAAATATTGTGATACATGAAATACTTTGATGAAGGTTGGGAAATTGAAAAGCTGGGGAATCGGAACTGGCTTTGGAAGTGAGGTGTGATTTTGGGGGAGAATTTCTCAGGGTCGGTGGCATATGGATTTAAATCTCTAGAATTTCAGGCTACAAGGGTTATTGCGTCCTTGCACGCTAAACCCTGCAAAAATTTAGTTGTCTTTATTTAGTTCGCTCAGTAAGATAACCATAAGAAAAACTGGATCTACCTGATAAGAACTTCTGATTTATCAAATATTTCTTCAAATAAAATACTGGAATACATGCTATACTTTTAATAATGAAGGTTGGGAAATTGAAAAGCTGGGAAACCGGACTTGGCTTAGGGGGTACTTTGTTATTTGGGGATTATTTCTCATGGGATTTAAATCTTCAGAGGTTCAGGATACTAAGGATATTTTGTCCTTGCTTGCTAAGCCCTGCAGATTTTAAGTTGTCTTTATTTTGTTCGCTTATTAAAATCCTTTTTATCATACATGAAATACTTTTTATGATGAGGGTTGTGAAGTTGACAAATTGGGGAATTGCACATGAGTGGAGGATGGTTGGAGTTTATGGTGTGATTTTGGGGGATTATTTCTCTAGATCGATATCATTAGGTTTTAAATATGTAGAATTTCATTATACTAAAGAAATAGATCACTGTTTTAAACCGAGAAAATTGTTAAGCCGTCAGTATTATTTCATGACTCAATTGGTCGGAACAGCAACAGTCTACTTTTATAGCAATGGCTACTGTCTTGGGCGATTTTTTTTTGGCGTCAAGGAAATAATTCTTTTAATTTTTTTTCTTTCAAAATTTGTTTCTTTTTACAACGAAAAATAAAAGCTTGAAAACACATTTGTGTACGTTTTGAAAATCTTTTGTTTATCCAGACATAAACGAAAACAAAAGAAACGATGAGGCACTCCTTCACATCCAAACGTTTGCCTTCCAGCAGAAAAACTAAACTGCGAATGTTGGGTAAGAATATATACCCTGAAACGTATCAACTACACTAAATACTGTGGGCATGTTAGAACCGAAAAAGGTTTTTAGAAGAAAAAAAAAGCAAGAAAAAATACAACCTGATACGTCAAAACTGTTTCGGGAAAAAATTATTAAAAAAGAAAATTTCACGAACGGCAAAATATCAATCAATGTCAGAACTCTACCGTGAAAAACATAATAAACTAAATTTCCACAACTGGAGAAAAACTTTAAGTGAACCAATGAAATCAAGAAAAAAATTAATAAGGACCAATGCAATGAAAGATATTTTATAGTTAAAATAACCAATGGAATAAGAAAAAAAATTTAAATAAACCAATGAAATGAAACGACTTTAACGGATTTTGAAAGAACATTCTAGATTAATCAAAATGAAAATTTAAAGTTTCCGTTTGGAGGGGTTGCCATGAAAACCACAATAATAACCTACAGTAACTTGCTACTAGAAGTGCGCCAAAAAAAATCGCCAAGGCCGTTGCCACCGCTGTAAACGTAGACTGTAGCTGTATCACTTGGTATCTACATATACATCCGGTACAAAGTTTACATTTAATCGATATAAAATGTGCCGTTCTGTTCGATGCCCTATCTCCATCTCTCTCCAGTAACTGCATCATCCCGCGCTAGTAGAATGTTCCTTATGTTCTGCCATTTTTAATACTGCACATATTTGATGATTGGTGAAAACATTTATTCACCGTGATGAAAAACCACCAAGTCTTCGCTTCAATAGAAATTCTTATGAATCTATTCGTAAGTCCACGTGATTTACTTCTCAGAGATCTTAAGACACCGACTCCATGCTCAACCACGATTATTCAAACGGGCTGTCGTCAGTTCCAGGTTTGGTGACGATACCGTTACCACTATTCCAGTGGTTCCCAAAGTGTGTGCCGCGGCACCCTGGGATGCCACGTAGAGAGAAACTAAAACTAATGCGAGTATCTGTATCACCAACTCATTGTGAGTAGCTGTATCACTGGCATGTCGCGACTAGCTGTGTCTTAATTCCACGATTCGAACAACTGTGAAGTGAGCAGCAGGCTCACCCGTTGCACTAAACACACATATTCCTCGAAGAGCATGTTGAAGGTAATTTAATTTGTTTTATTTAAATTTTCACCTACACCTATGTTTTTCTATTACGTACAATTAAAATATTTGTGTAAATTTTAAACATGAGTTGTATTAATTATGTCTGTTCTTATCACTTACATCTCTAATTTCTTCTACAAAGTCGTACAAATATGAAATCTATATATATATATATATATATATATATATATATATATATATATATATATATATATATATATATATATATATATATATATATATATATATAGGATGTTTCAGTGAACCGTTTCAGAACTTCTAAGAGGGGTAGGGTACATCCTGACGAACCAAAATCATATACCAATGGGCAGTCAGAAATGCTTTCCTGACGCGGTAGATGGCGTTGTGCGAAAATCCCGAGCTTTCGTGTAGGGAATCTTCATTTCGCACAAGAACGCCAAGTTAGTAGGATGGATGATTACACGATCGCAGCCGATATGCATTTGGCGTACGGGGCTGCAAATTGTAGTGGGGCCGCCGCACAGCGTTTGTACGCGGAACGATATCCTACGAGGCGTATCCCCAGTCATAATTTCTTTGCAAGACTGCACCAGAGGTTAGCTGAGACAGGTTCATTAGAAAGAGCTGACAGGGACAGTGTAAGAACAGCACGGACTGCAGACGTCGAACAGAATGTGCTGCAGCATGTACAGGGGAATCCAAGAACGAGTACACGAAGTGTAGCAAACGCAGTCGGGGTTTCCCATTGCAGCGTCTGGAGGATTTTCCGAGAAGAAGACATGCATCCGTTTCACGTTCAGCGTGTCCAGACACAGCAACCGGAGGATTATGCACCTCGTATTGTTTTCGCACAGTGGTACCTTGGAAAATGTGCTACAAATCCCTTTTTCCTGCTGAAGTGTTGTTTTCCGATGAGGCATCCTTCACAAGGGAAGGAATTTTCAACACGCATAACGACCATATCTGGGCGGTCGAGAACCCGCATGCAATACGACGTCGTGCAGCACAGATTCGATTTTTGGTCAATGTATGGGCCGGTATTATGGGAGATCACCTCATCGGACCTTACCTGTTACCGTCTCGTCTAACCGGACCTAACTACTTGCTCTTTCTGCAGCAAGTATTGCCACAACTTTTGAGAGATGAACAGATTTCTGCATCGACGCAACAGACAATGTGGTTTCAACACGATGGAGCCCCTGCCCATTATAGCGGAGATGTTCGTAACTACCTGGATGTCACGTTTGGTCAGCAGTGGATCGGACGTGGTGGTCCCGTGCGTTGGCCTGCTCGGTCACCCGACCTATCATGTCTTGATTTTTATTTCTGGGGTCATCTGAAATCGCTAGTTTATGACACCCCTGTTGACAATGTTGAGGAGCTGGTTGCAAGAATTGCAGTAGCTGCCGGAGAAATTCGAGATATGCCTGGAGTATTCCAGAATGTTCGGATGTCCATGCGTCGGAGATATGAGGCGTGCATTGTAGCCCGTGGAAGAAACTTCGAACACTTACTTTAATCCATGTACCTTTTGCTTCTTTTCATGTATTATTAAAACGATTTCTCACTTACGGTCTCTTTTCTTTACGGTGCTTCTGTGTACAACACCGCTTCAGGAAAGCATTTCCGACCCCACATTGCTTGATGATTTCGAGTTGTCATGCACTATTCTGCAAAATTGACGTTTCTATAGAAACACGTTCAAAGTTTTGATGCTCCGGGGGAAATCGAGTTACGACTCAAACGTTGTTTTCTCACGAAAATCGGAATTTTCACTAAGAATCAACATGAAAACTCGAAAATTTCAATTAATCTTTACGCTGCGGCAGGTAGACAATTGTTACCACTACAATTCCATTTCACCAGCGGCATGGTATAGATCTGTGTACGGTGGATGTTGAACCTATTTTAAGTGACCGCTGGCATCGATCACCGAGCTGTCAGCGATTGACCTTCTAGAGGGTTCCTTTTTTTTCCGGTACCCTACCCTGTCGACCGTGAGGTGTGAACGCTTTGGGTGAATATCAGAAGGTCGCTCTGGTGGTATATTTCTAGCGCCAAAGGATACGCCACACAATACTATGAAAGGAAAGCGTCAGTCGTAAATTCCACTCAAGGCTCTGTCGCTCAAGTTAGGTAATTAAGTAAGGGGGTTGGGCATGCAGGCGTAAAAGCCGTTCCTGGAAACGATTGAAAAATTCTAAGCTCCGCAGCGTAAAGGTTAAGTAAATTCGGCCAAATGCAGTTAGGAGCCTTTGGTGTCGAGGTAACGATTTTCTAATGAAATATAAAGGTCATGTATTGTAGCTTTCTTTTATTTCTTCAACTCGCTTGGTTTGAAGATCTATCACGTGGTTGTGGGTATAGTGGTTAAGGTGTTAGCCTCTAGATCGGAAGGTTCCTGGTTCGAATCCGGGTCCGGGCATGGATGTTTGTAAACGTATGGTGTAGAGGCGGCTGGTGCACCTTAAATCTGTCGTGGCCGAAAGTCCTCACGTTGGGTTGGCGTGGAAGTTTGGAGAGTGGGGTGCCAGCTCAGGTGTTGTTTCGTCATCTGACCGTGGTTCAAAATTACGAAGTGTTGTCCTCGGATCTTTCCCTTAAGGGACTGATCCCGGACCGTCGTCAATAGCCCGTTGTGTTGCTCTAGTACGACGTTAACTAAAATTACCAATTACCACGTGGTTGTGGAAAAAAGTACGAGCTTTAAATTAATGATTGTGCAAAGTGATTATCTATTGTGATCTAAAACACTAGTCTATACTTGGATAGCCAATAGGCTAAGTCGATTTGCAAGCCCACGTGATTTACCCTGAAGATATCTTACAACAACGACATCGTCCGCGTGCTTTGTCTATTTCATTTGAAAGTCGATGATGGTGTGAGTATACACTATATGGGCAGAACTATTTGGACACTGCAGAAAATTCGAAGGAGTATCCATCTTAGTGTGGGACTCAGCCCATTGCTTTATGTACCTGGTTCCATGAACGTTGACGTGTACCCTCGACGTTCTGGATCTTTCGGCCTTGCCTACACTATGACAATGCTACGGCGATGATGATTTGTTTCTTCCAACAGAAACGAGCTCAATGCCATACTGCGAAACAGCGTGCTTGACTGGTTTCCTGAACATGAGGCGAATTTGCTCGAGTGGCCTGTTCAGTTACCCGATCTCAATCCGAACAAGAACTTGAGGGACAAATACGACACCGCCACGCACGTCCATTTTCACAAGAATCTCGTCTCACAGCCTTGCAACTTGCATATCGAGTAATTCCTGCCCAGTTTTACAGAGAACTTGAGGAAAGTATTCCTCGACGTGCTACAGTTGTAATACAAGCAAAAGGAGGGCCTAACCGTTACTAAAAAGGAAAATAAAGCAATTTTTTTTAAACCATGCAGCGTCCAAATACTCTAGTACATATAGCGTATTATTAATCCCTGAAGAATTATGACGCATGTGAAATTCATCGATTTGTCCAGGAAAACGAAAACAAAGAGTACCGTTCATGATTAAACCTCCAACTCGTTCCGACTGATTTAAATTCTCTATCAAGATCAGACCGATTTTGTCAATGACTGAACACGTCGTCATTGAGATATTAACGATTTGTTTTATGAAGACTTGATCAAGATTTGGTCAGTTTGCTTCTAATGACTAGGAAGTTGTCCATGAAGATCTGGCCAGTTTTGCTAACGACGAGAAACCTCGTAATGAGAACCTGGAGAGTTAAGAGTAGTTACAAGGAGCGAGAAACTTTCATGGTAACAAAAGGGGTTTAAAGCAACGTGCTATTGTCGAAGGACGAATCAATCCTGAGGGAAAAGATTGAAAGACTATAGCGAAAACTACACCCGAGCTGGCACACTACTCTTCAAACTTTCACATCCTACCAACTTGACAATATTTGTAGACATTCCCAAAATCCTTACACTTTCTATAACGGAATCTTTCTAAAAAAGAAATATGTTTTCACTTGAAATGGCTATTTTAGGTACCACAAACACCTAATACTCTGAATGTTATAGAAAAAATTGTCATGCCCAATACTGGTAAAAAAAACACTTGCTTTTTAGTGGAATAAGGCGATAAAAATGGCAAATAAATTTTAATAGATCGATTGAAAAATGTAGATTTATTGAAATAAACCTTTAGTGTATATTTTAAAACGTAAGTATAAACTGTGAATGAAAATTGCCAAAAGCTAAGAATTTGCTTAGGTTTTATAATATTAATCAGTGTGATTAATGATAGACAATACATTCAACTTTATGAAAACAGTGCACATTTTTCGACCAATTATTATATTAACATCGGATGTTTTAAAACCGTATTTCAAGTACCAACTGATGGTACTTGGGATATAAATATTATAAAATGATAATTTATTTCAAATTGCATTTCAAGAGTCCGGTACATTGGCACGGATATTACCATGATGAAGTGTACCAGAAATGTAATATACATTAAAAAGGATTTAAAGTATTCTGAAAAACATATATAAACTTGAATGTTGTGAGAATGTATTTAACAATTTAATTGCATTCTGTTCTTAAAATGACCTTAAATCATCATGTTATTTAATTATTTAGTAATGTAAAGTTCATTTAAGAAAGTATGATGCAATTGTGTAAAGCAAATAGAGATAAAGAATACCTTCACTGGATAAGAACAAAAAAATATTATAATATGTTTTTGTGAATTATAGGCCAAGTGCTTTTAGTACTTATTTATCAACTTATATTTTTCAGTGAATAAAGAAGTAATGAGGTAATTTAGATTTGCTTACATTCTATATTAACCGTACAGTATAGCATAATATATAAACTGCTGAATTTAAGACTAAACGCAAATAACACACAAGGGTCAAGGGAATTGTTAAAACTCTCAAAGTAATTTTAATTTCATGCATATATGCAGATTGTAATGCATTAAACTGAAAATATTTTTAAATCGCTGATAAAATTGATGAAGCTTCCATTCTAAGCATAATTTTAGTTAACATATGTAAGATAATGCGAACTGACTTGTTCATATATGTATTTGAAGAAATTACTCATTAAAAGAATGTGTCCCATATGGTTGTACCCTCCAAAATGATCTAGAACTGAAAATTTCCATGAATTTAATTGGATATATACACAGAACATATTTAGAGGTACAGAAATATGTACTATCTTAATAGTTCATAGATATTTTGAACTGGTGAATTACGGTGAACTATTATTGCGTGTCATTTATTAATATTTAGTATTCAAAGGGGATAATTTTAAAATTTAATTTTAATCTTAAATATGGTAATGATTTTATGACATATTTATATAAAATACGATAAAAATTTTCAATTCATAGCCAAAGTTGGCACTCAACAATAGTTTAATGATCCATTGTTTCTCAATAGTAAGTCATGCATTGCATTCTTGTAAATTAATTATCAACAATATAAGTTGGAAATTCATTGTAATATAACGACAATTAAATGCACAATTTCATTCTTGCAAACTCATTTTTGTTCTAAAACATCGTTTCTGAAACTGGAACAATCACAACGCTATGAGAATCCAAAGAACGAGCATCTACGAATTTTGTGAAGATATCAATCGCGACAGTTACAAAACCTTTCCAAGTAAACCTTCCAATAACGAAACTACCAACACTTAGCATCTTCAGAGTCATTTAAAAACCATCAATAGGTAAATATGCTCGAAATTATAAAATTTCATTAAAAGTGGAGAATGGCATTTTAAACCATCGTTAATCAGCTAAACACGTGAATTTTAGGGTGATAGTTTTAAGCATTGTACCTATGTAGAATAATTTACAATTTCTTGATAGAGTTCAAATTGCCCAAATGCTAGATACATTACACCATGATTTCCAAGTGAATAAAAGAGATGTATCACTTTGGAGATGCTTCCAAGCTCTATTAAGAAAAGAGGATAATTTTACTCTATTAAGAAAAGAGTATAAGTATAAAAGAGAGCTTTTATATTTTAAATATTTCGCTAATATCCCTCAACTTAATCTTGAATTCGTCGTTGAAGATAAATACTTTCTCTCTGGGTAAAAAGTTCCCCTTCTCCTGATATGTAACGATTTTATTGTCTAGCATAATTGTTTCACCTTTGTAGGTCTCAAGACAAAATATCTGTTACTTTTCTTAATATTTTACATGATTTTTAATAAAAGTGCTATTTAAAAAACATCTAGCATCATCCAATTAAAGTAAAGGACGTCACTGCATGCGAATATATATTATGTGACTGATTGAAAAAAATAGTTATTAGCAATTCAATTTAAGACTTACAGCGTTAAATGTAAGTGATTCTATACTGATACCAATTTCAAACGATCTTATTGTAAGCCCTGTACCCAAATCCTTCAGCCGGGACCTTCAAAAATAATTTTACAACATTATCTTTTATATATTAAATCCATTTCAAAACCATTAAGACCTTCCAATTGGATTTTCAAAAAGGAAAGCTTGAACACAAATTTGAGAACTTTTGAAAAGTATATTTTTTTTAAACATTCACACAAAGTAATAAGTTTAAACACATTTCAAAACACAATTGTGAACCAGCAGAAAAACTAAACTGCATTTGTTGGAAAAGAAACCCTGAAACATCAATTACACTAGATACAGTGGGCATGTTGAAAGAGAAAAATATTTTTAAAGGAAAAAAAGCAGGAAATAATACAACCTGATACATTATAACTGTTCCGAGAAAAAAATTATTAAACAAAAATATTTCACAAATGGAGGAAAAACAATACATAACAAAACTACGACGTGAAAAAAATAAAATAAAATAAAAATTCCACAACTGTAGAAATACAAATAAATGAACCAATGGTATCAAAGAAAATAAATTTAAAAGGACCAATGCAATCAAAAATTATTTTAAGATCAAAATAACCAATGGAAGCAAAGAAAAAATTTCAAACGAACCATTGAACTCAAACGACTATAACGGATTTTGGTAGAACTTTCTAGAATATTCAAATGAAAATTGAAATTTATCGTTTGCCGAGGTTGCCATGAAAATCACAATAACCGTACTGAAAATTGGGTTACTTTGGGCACGATGCACACATACGGTTTTTCAACGTGCGACGCGGCTGCGGCAACGCAAGTGCGGTCTGCGATACATTAGATCTAATGACGCAGTGCACAGATGCCTCCAACGCCGATGGGACAAAACACGTCCAACTTGCATTCAATTTGTACCGCAGTACCCCACGGCGCCGCACGATCGCCGCACATGAGTTTCCGTTCTGAAGTACCTTGTTTTCATAAACAAATGGAATATAAATAATAATAAATAAATGGTTGTATGCAGTAACGTCTATTTTGTTTCAAAATATACTTTTTTTATACCAAGTAATCGAAATAAATACGTTTTCTTCGATAGAATATTTATAGCAAATGGCGCGAAATGAGTACGTGCTTCATTTCACGGATATGTGTACATAGTTGGGCTTTGGTGCAGCAGTGAAGCCGCACGTTGAAAAACCGGATGTGTGCACCAGGCCTTAATCTACTGTAACTCGCTACTAGAAGTGCGCCAAAAAAAATCGCCAAAGCCGTTGCCACCGCTGATAAACGTAGAGTGTAGCGGTACCCATATTACTATTTGTGCGTTTTCAAATAACCTTTTGTACAGCTACAGTCTACGTTTACAGCGGTAGCAACGGCCTTGGCCATTTTTTGGCGCACTTCTAGTAGCGAGTTACGTTAGGCTAAGGCAACACATCTGTATTGACGGTTATTGTGGTTTTCATGGCAACCTCGCCAAACGGAAACTTTAAATTTTCATTTTTATTAATCTAGAAAGTTCTTTCAAAATCCTTTAACTCGTTTCACTTCATTGATTTTTTTTTTTTTTTTTAATTTTTCTTTCATTCCATTGGTCCTTTAAATTTTTTTCTGTATTTCATTGGTTCATTTGATGGTTTTTCTCCAGTTGTGTGTGTGTGGAATTTTATTTTACTATAATTTTTTTCACGGAAGTGTTCTGTCATTTCTAAGTTTTTCGGTATTTGTGGAATTTTCTCTTTTAACAATATTTTTACCGCAACAGTTCGAACGTATCAGGTTGTATTATTATTTTCTTTAATCTTTTTTTCAACATGCCTACTGAATTTAGTGTAATTGTAAAGTTTCAGGGTATTCTTACACAACATTCGTTTAGTTTTTTCCGCTGGTTCATAAATGTGTTTTAATTTAATACTTTTTGTGAAAGTTTTTAAAAAATATATTTTTTAAACGTTCTCAATTTTTGTTTTCAAGTTTTTTTTTCCGTTGTTAGAAGAAAAATGTTTTTGCAATAAAAATGTTTTTGACACAGTTCTTTTCGTGGCGTTTAGAAGTGCGCCAAAACATATCGCCAAAGTCGTTGCCACCACTATAAACGCAGACTGTAGGTGTTCTTATCCTTTTATAAGAAGTCAAGACATGCATAAGGAAAGTTTTTTGTTCACATGAAAATTTACCTAGAATTTCTTTGGGCTGTTGGGTCAAACATGGTCCTTGTGCCCTAAATTCCAACCAACCAACATAAGACAACCTACCCTTTTATAAATAGTCGAGACATGCATAGGGAAAGTCTTTTGTTTACATGAAAATTTACCTAGAATTTCTTGGGGCATTTATGTCAAACATTGTCCATGTGCCCTAAATTCCAACCAACCTAAGATTGCTTCTAACTACTGTACCTGCAACATGTATAGAGAAGGTTTTTATTTTATAAT
Organism: Metellina segmentata; assembly: GCA_947359465.1. Lineage (NCBI taxonomy): Eukaryota > Metazoa > Arthropoda > Arachnida > Araneae > Tetragnathidae > Metellina > Metellina segmentata. The sequence goes on from OX375881.1 coordinate 97,606,214, forward strand.
AAAAATGTGACTAATATAATTTTTCATTTAAAAATACCCATTTTTTCATGTAGTGTTTAATATTTACCAATTATCCTTTCATTATTTATTTCTTGTTATAAAATTAATTAGAATTTTGAGCAAAATTTGGATCTCCTTGTTCACGAAAATAGTATAGAGCTATCGTATTTAACATATAATACTAAAATATTGTGTTGTTCAAAGGCTGATTCACATACTGTGAGTAAATTATTGAGTTCATAAACTAATCTCGGAGATATGAAGTCCAAGCTCCCAATCCCAAGCTCTGTATCAGCAGTATGTCGATGCCAAGTTCTGTATCAGCGATGCGTTGTATTCCGATGTTCGCTTTACTGAAAACATGCATTGATATTTTTAGTTTATTAATATGTTCGATTCGTTATAAAGGCATTTACTAAATAAAAAATGCTCGTTTGTGTTGGTTTACTACAAGAATTATGTGTTCACAAATTTAGAAAGGGATATTTAACCATTGTAAAAAGCTGTATCTGGGATCATTCTAAAAGAATAATACTGAGTTTTTATGAAAGAGTTACATCGCATCTCACAAAAATTGAATAAGTAACCAAACAAGAACTTCAAACTAGAGCAAAGGACTTCAAAATTTAACTTTTAACGGGAGAGTTTATTTTTTATTGTTACCTTAGGAACCTTTTTTTAATCTCCTTAATGTAATATAATCGAATATTATAAAACGTTTATCTTGTTTGAAAAGCATGCGCTTATCTGGATCAACAGAAAACTAATCAGATAAATGTGTCGATATTATACGTTATCAGAAGTAAAATAACCTGAAATGTACCATTTTCTCCTTAACCATTATTACTTCTAACTCTAGATTGCTTTTTTTCTTTAGAGCCTTCTCTTATATAATGGCCGGATTTCAAGAATTCTTCAATACACTCATCTTGATTATACTTTTCCACAATACCATCGATATCTTGTTCTACAATAGCCTTCCTAGTCTCCTCAACTTTTCCGTCATCATATATTTAATAGTTACTAAAATCATCTCTAAACCTGAAGCATCGTCAACACCCATCACAATAGATCGCGAAACATTCACTGATCCTCCAACAGAAATAATTACAATAGACTCCCAAACACAAACTTCCATTCCAAACACCACCACAAATAATACAATAGAAAGTCAGACTGAACCCAATGATACCATAATTTTTACAATAGGAGATGCACACAATATAGTCAATAATCCCGAAACTCATAACAACGCACCTGCAATAGACTCATCATCCGATCAACAACCATCTACATCATCAATGCCGTCTGCAATACCTGTTCCTATCAATTCAGCTTATATTCAAGAACCCTCTTCATCATCATTGACCTCAATAATAGCAGTTCCGCACAGTTCATCTCCAATCCAAGAACCATCTTCATCTTATTCGGACTCAACAATAGCTGTTCCTCACAATTCAACTCCACTTCAAGACTCATCTTCATCGGAATTAGTCTCCACAGAACTCCTTGCTCCAAATTCAACATCCGAACAACAACAGACTTCACCATTTAAAAAAAAAGGTCCATGGCAAAAACTTAAACGACAGTTCAAGAAATTCAAGAAGCAGGTTTCATCCAAGCGGTGAGATGCATTAGTCCCAACCAGCGCCAAGCTAAAGCAATAGCCGCACTGTTTGCAAAATATTTTATATGCAATAGTATCCGTAAAGCAAAATATTTTTTTTTAATAATTTTAAATGTGAAAATAGCAATATCAAATTTTGTTCATTCTAATTGAAAAATAATCCAGTACACAACATAATAGTAAATTACAATAACTTAAGATCTAATTAATTACCAGTAGCAGCAAATAAATGTCTTAGAAATATATAAAGAGCAATAACTTAAAATATTTACAGCTATTTAAATCTATGTTCAACTTTATATACATATACTTTATTTACATATACTTTATATACATACTTTATATCCTACCAATTCAACCTAAAAGTAGTGGAATTATTTTTTCTCGGTATCTTTTTTCAGCTATAAGTTCAAGGAATTCACTTTTTCATTTTTGCAAGTAGCTATAGCTCAGTTCCATATAATTCGAATTGTAAATTTTAAGATCCTACTTCTAACCACAATATAAAAATAGTTTTAAAAACAAAAAGATTTTTTTTTTTTAAATTCTATATCTCAAAAATGTTATTATTATTTTCAATTCATTCTACTTGCACAAACCTGAAATATTTGAATCAATATCCCCAGTTCCCTATCAAATATAGCAGCTATTTTACATTGCAATAACCCAAAAACATTATACATTTCATATGCATCGGTTATTTCGCATAATAGGTATTCTTATATTTACATCCAAACAAAATATGTCCAACAATAAACCGAAAGTGTTTACTTCGGAGCAGCTCTGTAGGACCTATTATTTTCTAAATTTCGTTATTAAAAAATATCTTACTCTCAAATAAATTCATATATAAAATTAAATATTAATAATCTCTTGCCTCAATAGTTATAAAATAATTTCTCAATATCTTTCACTTTACGAAATGCTTAAATTTTTACACTTAAAAACGTATTCCAAATTTTTGCTGTAGCTGTTCCACGACATATAGCAGTAATTTTTCAAACATCAAATTCATCTGGAACTCGTTGGTTCCTTCATAGATTGAAATGAAAGGTTGAGGATCATTTTCAGAACCATGCAGGGACAGCTAAGATCCTTAGACATCAGCAGTAGATGGATTCAGTACAGATGTGATTATAAACATGGAGTGAAGTGATTGATACTTGATAACGCTCGTTCGTTTTTGAACGTACTAATTAACGTATTCGTACGTTATTTCAACATTTATAGGAGCGTTTTCGAGTTTTAACCATTTCACCTCGTGTTTCTCATCGCATCTATGCTAAACCCATTGACTGCTGATACCTAAGCTCGAAACTTGCTCTCTGCTCGTTTTTGAAAACGAAACTCAACTCCTCATTCCAATCTATGAAGTTCCTGACGCTTTCAAGATGAAATTGATGATTGAAAAATTACCATCAAATTAAAACATTTTAAATACCGAATCCACTTTATCCGCTGATAGACCATCACTGGTTAGAATGAGGAATCGGGTAAAATTTCAGAACCATGAAGAGCAAGTTTGAAGTTTTGACATCTGCAGTTGATGGTTTAAGCATAAATTGGTGAGAAACATGAGGTCGACTGCTTGATACTTGATAATGCTCGTACGTTTTGCAACGTAATAGTACGTTTTGTATTGTACGTTTTGTAACGTATTCGTACGTTGATCCGCCATTTTTGGAGCATTTTTAAGTAGAGACTTCGCCTATGTTTCTCTCTCCATCTCTGCTCAATGTTGAGTTTCGCAGCTGTCAACTGTTGGTGTCTTTGCTCTCAGCCTGCTCTTTATGGCTCTGAAAGTTTTCCTCGACTCCTCACTCTAATCTGTGATCGGGCTAACAATATCAAACAAAGCAATTCCCTGCATTAAACTTTCCTATAACAGCGCCTCCAGAGCTGCATCCGTTGAATAAAACTTCTTAATTAGTTTTAATTTAATCAAAATTTCAATCCATAGTATATTTTTCCACAATATCGTCTGTATGTATAATAATTTCAATCCATCAAATAATTTTGCAATTTACATCCATCACAATTTTTAATATTTTCTATTAATTTCAATACGTTATATAAATTTCATTTTTTTTTCAATCAGTATTTCAACTAGCAAAAATGTCTAATAATTTCATTTTATAGTATAATTTAATATTATTTTCCTATCATTTTTATCCGTAGTATAATTTAATAGTATTTGCAATCATTTTTAAAACCATAGTATAATTTTTAATATCTTCTAATAATTTCAATCTATCACATAATTTTCTAATTTAAATCCATCATGCAATTTTTTATATTTCATATTAATTTCAATACTCATATAATTTTCTTTTTAATAATTTCAATCCATAACCCAATTTGCTAATATAATATTTTTTTTCAATTCATATGACTTAATAATAGTTTCTAATAATCTATAATGTTATATGCTGCTTCATCACATGTACAATTGTTTTCTGATTTTGTCTTAGTATTTTCGCTTGTTTCATCTCAATAGTGGTTTTGTAATATAAAAAAAACTTCTTCAATCAAAACACAATATCCGTATATTTAAAATTTTCAATATTTTTCCACATTGACAGTCATAAATTATACTTTATAAATTTCTCTTATACATTTCTCAATTTAATAAAAGTATTTTACAATCTTAAAAAATTCTTTAATATGTGACTTCATAATATAATTTTTCTTAGTAACTGGCTCACTTTTAAAATAAGATATTATTCAGATGTTTCATGAAATACTCTGAACTATAGCTGCTTGCAAACTAAGAAAATTGCATTTAAATTTAGGTAATTACTCCATATTAACGCTATAAAAAAAATTAAATGTTACATTCAATATTTACTCTGTTCAATTAAATACAATATAATTTTAATTGACAATAACATCAGCGCAATATTATATTTTTAAGCCAATATCTTCATCTCAATAACAATTTTTAATATTTCATATTTTCTTTTAAGTTTTTTGTTAAATGCTCTTAATATTTTATAACCACAGAAACATCTCGAAACATTATTATATATTCGAAGATCTTCCCTCTTTTAGGTTGAATAATTTATTTTCTTTGAAATTCTTCAACTATAAGTTTCAAATTCTTATACTTTCAGGCCTTAGTTCTCAATAGCATTTTAACTTCACTTAAAATATTAAATTTCTTACCTTCAACATTACCTTGTTCGAATATTATAATTTTCACCCATTATTTCAATTCAATAAATTTGATTCATAATAATATTACTATCTCTTAATCAAACACCATGTCTTAAATTATTTAATTTAAATTCAAACTTCAAAATTCTGATGAACCTCTGGCCTCAAAATAGCTTCTTAATTTTGTTTAATATATTGAATTTTTCATCAATAATCCCAATACGTTACAGTATTTATTAGTTATCTTCATCTCGCTGCTCTCTTCAATTATTTAATTTCGTATCTGTATCTAACTTCAATTTTATACCTTGAACTTTATTACAATACCACAATTTTCATCAAAATATAATGATATTTACTATTTTTTCATCACTGCTCTTTCCATTTATTTAATTTCGTAACCTAAACTTGTATATTAACTTTAATAACCTCTAAGACTCAATGGCGCTGTGTTGGGGACAAATTACTCCCGTTAGCTCAATATTTTTGGAAAATTGTGCTACAAATTTATTTGAAATCAAAGAACTTATATCAAAATTCAACAGAATAAAACATTGTTTTCCCTTTTTGTACGTTTAATTTCTTTGTTTTCACAGATTACTTTATGATTCTCTTCCTAGCAGATACAATACTATATTACAATCGTACATAAGGTTCTGATTCAGAGTATACAATATAAGTAAAACAGTTTGAAGATTACACAGTATACAATATAAGTAAAACAGTTTGAAGATTACACAGTATAGATAGAAAAACTATATCGATATCACTTACGTAAATTATAAACAGCTACTGTAAACACTATATTGATATAATTAAAAATAAAACGTTATGTTTAAATTGATCTTAAGCCTGATTAATTTACAAAACAGTGCACACAGATGGCTTAATTTTTGTGTTGAATGTTTCGAAGCGTAACAAATAACAGACACGTATTTCACTCCTGTCGTTTATTTACTGGTAATAAACGACACTAGTTTCTACAACCATACCTAGACACTAGTTCACTAGTTTCTACAACCATATGTGGTATGTTTGAAGCGATAATTCATGTTTAACTGTTGGTAATTTTCTAATTATAATGTAGTTTGGAGAGTGGGGTGACAGCTCAGGTATTGATCTCGTCATCAGACCCTGTTCAAAATGACGAGGCGTTCCCCTTAGATCTTTCCTTTCGGGATTGATCCCGGATCGTCAACAATAGCTCCTTGTGCTGCAGCAGTGTTGACGTAAATTAACTAACTACCTACTTATACCTTTAAATTTTACAGTACTTAGGAGATAAGGTTAGGTAATTTTTAGTTCACGTCGCACTAGAGCAGGGGTGGCCAACCTGTGTCGCATTGGATGATTACAAGTGGCGCATTGAATTCTGGTGCCTACTATTTATTTTTTAAAGTTTGCGCCATAATTGAATTCATCTTATGTTATGCCTTGTAATGTAGAAATAAAAGTATATTCTAAAGTTCCACAAGACATTTAATAATTATTAACAGACATCGGAACAGACAAGCATAAGAACGATATGATCAGCGTAGAGACATAGGCAATTGGCTCAATGCATTGCGCCAGACAAGGATTGTATCAGACAAAATTAATTCAGCAGTAATGTAAACACAGAAAATAGTAATATAAACACTCACAGGAAATAGTATTATAAACACTCACAGGAAATAGTATTATAAACACTCACAGGAAATAGTATTATAAACACTCACAGGAAATAGTACTTTACACTCACAGGAAATAGTATTATAAACACTCACAGGAAGTATGAAACAACTTTATATTTTCAACACAGTTCAATCTATACAGCCTTCTGAGCCTTTTTATTGAGAAAGAAAATGAGCAAAAGAAGCGCAGAAAGTGATAGTAAGCGTGAATTAAATGAACAGTGGGAAAATGAACTATTATTTATAGCAAATCCATCAGGAAAACTGTTTTGCATTGCTTGTGAAAGTACTCTTTCACATTACAGAAGGCATTATCTTGATAGACACTATAAAACACAGCATCAGGCTACCATAGAAGGAATAATGAAGCTCGTTCTTTAGTCTGAGTTACGGAAAGAATACGTGATTAAGAAAAAGGAAGAAATCAGAAGAAGACAACATATTTTTGCTAAAGTGAGTTGTGAAGACTTGGCAATTATAGAAGTGTCCTATGAAATAGCATTAGCATTGGCGAAAAAAAAACCTTTTTCTGACGGAGAAGAAACTGTTAAGACTTGTCTCCAAATACACTCTATAACAACAAAATCGACGCACCAAGAAGGAATCATCCGATTGCTTTGAAATTTCGTATGCAAAAATGTTTTGACCAAATATGCAAATGATTATAATTTGGTGTCCAATGAATGAATAGTGCGATATCCAGCGCATTGGAACTGCGCATCCAGCAGATGTATATAAGGAGTTGTTCTTGAACTGTTGTTAAAAATTTCTGCTGCATTGCGATTTAGGATACCTTTCAACGACTGAAAAAATGCCTCGCCGCAGGATTCAAGCTCATTACGAGCAACTTTCAGAGTTTGAAAGAGGTCGTATCATTGGATTGAAAGAGGCAGGTTGGGCAATCAGAGAATCGCTCGTCATGTGAGTCGAAGCGATGCGGCGATTAGAAGATGCTGGCAAGAGTGGGTGGACAATGGCAGATTTCAGCGTCATGATGGTAGCGGTCGACGTAGGGCCACAACAGATCGTGAGGACAGAGTGATTGTCAGATCAGCTGTCACAGCGCCTGATTCATCCCTATCAACCATCATTCGTGCGACAAACACACGAGTGTCCACCATGACTATTCACAGACGGCTGAGAGAGCGAAATCTACGCTTGTACCGACCGTTATGCCACCTGCCACTCACGCCTGCACACTGTCGAGTCAGATTACAGTGGTGCTTGGCTCGATCAGGCTGGAATGATGCTGACTGGGGACGTATAGTCTTTAGCGTCGAATCACGCTTCCAACTGTGTCCTGACGATCATCGAAGACGTGTCTGGAGACGCCCAGGGCAGCGTGCCGATCCTGCTTTCACTATTGCACGCCACACGGGCCCTCAACAAGGAGTTATGGTCTGGGGTGCCATTTCCCTTGATAGCCGGACCCCTTTGGTCGTGATTAGAGGTACACTTACTGCACAGCGGTACGTTGACGACATTCTGAGACCTGTTTTGCTACCGTTCCTTTCGCAGTACCCTGGGCTTATTTTTCAGCAAGACAATGCGAGACCACATACGGAACGTGTTGCTATGAACTGTCTTCAAGCTTGTCAAACACTTCCTTGGCCAGTCAGATCACCAGATCTCTCAGCCATCGAGCATGTCTGGGATATGATGGGAAGGCGACTGCATCCGGTAGGGAATGTTGATGACGTAATCCGACAATTGGAGCAAATTTGGCAAGAAATACCGCAGGAGACCATCCGGGAGCTTTATTGAGCCTATTGAGCTCGTTACTGTAACTCTGAAATAAATCATTCAATTGTTCTGAAATTTTAATCATTTTCTATTCTGTACATAATTTTCCTATCCACCAATTTTTGTCTCCATCGGACAACTCCTTCTTGGTGCGTCGATTTTTTTGTTATAGAGTGGATCTGCTCGCCATAAAATTTATTAAAATCAAAACGAGGTCGTGAATGACTAATTCAAATTTGAATAATTCTTTGCTGCTCTCGGTAACAAATTTAAGTCAGGCCTCGAAATAGATTTTTTAATACATGTACACCTTGTGTACCTAAGTTTTTAAATTAGGTGCACAAGGTGCACTGTGCGCACCTAGTGGGAAAAAATTAGGTGCACAATTAAATTTTCATGTGCACAGTGCACCTATGCAACCGGGTATTTCGAGCCCTGATTTAAGTGTCATTTTATTGTCATTTGGTAACGACATACATGTGTAAACAAGCATTTTCAACCATAAAATTTATTAAAATCAAAACGAGGTCGTGAATGACTAATTCAAATTTGAATAATTCTTTGCTGCTCTCGGTAACAAATTTAATAGTCATTTTATTGTCATTTGGTAACGACATACATATGTAAACAAGCATTTTCATCCATAAAATTTATTAAAATTAAAACGAGGTCGTTAAGGACGGATTCAAATTTGAATAATTCTCTGCTGCTCTCGGTAACAGATTTAACATTGAAAGACTAGCAAAATCCAAGCATGCTAAAAAGTCACATTGATGGTAAATAATGTTTTTGGGCTGCAATAAATAATGTTTGATATGCAATAATTAATTCATTTAAAATGTAACACGGCCCCTTCGGATTTCTATCTGTTTTCACATCTGCAGCTGCATTTTGATGGCGCAATCTTCAATTCAAATGAGGATGATCTCTTTCTGGACTCGCGCACGCCACACTTCTTAGCAGGAGGGATTGAAAAGTTACCAAAACGTTAGAAGACGATTGCAGATTTGAACGGAGATTACTATCCTCATTAGCTTTGCTGTTTCCGTATGTCCTTATGATTTTCAAATAAAAATTGTTTCAGCGGAAAACCTTTTATTCAACCTGATATGTCTATAAACGTACTTTTATTCAAAAAGTTATTAACGATATGAAAGGACCATGAACACAAGAAGGTAGAAATAGTACTTGAGCTGGCGCATCTGAACTCGTATGGAAAAACAATCGACGCATGGTATGTAAAAGGTTGACCATCACTGCTCTAGTGCGATGTTAAATAAAATACCTACTTAGGCCCGGTGCACACATCCGGTTTTTACAACATGCGGCGCCGCACGTCCAGCATGCGTGCAATTTGTACCGCAGTTCCCCACGGCACCTCAGCTCGCCGCACACGCGTCTGAAGTACCTTGTTTTCATTTATTAATGGAATATAAATAATAATTAATGAATGGTTGTATCCAGTAACGTTTATTTTGTTTCAAAAAATACTTTCTTTAAACCAAGTAAGCGAAATAAACATGTTTTCTTCGATAGAATATTTGTCGCAAATGGTGCGAAATGAGTACTTGCGTCATTTCACGGTTATGTGTGCATAGGTTGGGCTTCGGTGCCGCAGCGGCGCCGCACGTTGAAAACCCGGATGTGTGCACCGGGCCATACTCTTCTCAGAATACGTTTTCTTTTTTACAAACACCGGTAATTGCACCATGTACTAATTAAGACACGATGAAGATTTGTGAAACTTATGTTTAGTTAGGAAATTGTTTGCGATAAGATACACCTGTTACTGTGTGTACCACATTAACAAATAAAATTACATAAAACTAAAGTACCGAGTTGAGAGTGAAAATATAAATGACATTTTCTCAGCATTTGTGCAAGAGATTATTATTCCTTAATTGAACAATAATATGCCCTAGAATTTCAAAAACTTGAGCTTGAAATAACATTTTTGGGAACAATTTTAGTCAAAGAGCAATACTATTGGGCTGATGCAAAAGTTCGTACCGTTTTGGGCGCTCGATGACATTACATCGCAATGCTGAAATGTTATTTACTTAACGCGTGTAAAATTTCGAGGTTTTTGAAAGATGGAATTTCAGTGAGTACTTGATGAAAAAATTGGGTTATGTTTTCTAAATTTTGCTAAACATTCAAAATGTAGAACATAAGGAGCATTTTCGACATATGATGCTTTTTCATTTCCGAAAAAGTACGAATGCTTCGCAGATGCAAAAGCAGGTGTGTTGGGGTGCCGTTGACGATTCCAAGAGCCGCGTGGTTCAGAAAGTTTCGTCATCTGTGGTTCTTCAGCTAGAAATCTCTTAAATTCTATGAGCGTGGGATGATGCAGCTAGCGAAGAGATGGAGAAAGGCCATCGAACAGAACGGCGAGGTTAAATTTAATTTTTAGCAAATAAAATCATTTTTCTTTCATTTTTGTCAAAAAAACCGGACGAACTTTTGCATCAATCACTATTGAGAGCAATAATAAAACTTTCGTTACTTAACCTGTTCTGCATAACATAATTGAAAGACTCGTTTAGTTTTGAAATAAAAATTTTAAAGATGCATTCGACAAAAAAAATATTTTTTACATTAAAAAAGTTAAAAAAATATTTACTAAATTAAAATCTTTTTAATAAATTTTAAAGATACAGTAAAAATTTCAACGGATTTAAAATCTGTGGAAAATTTTACCTTAGACAAGTACCAAAAAAATATGATTTTCTTTAAATAAATAACAAAATTTTTGCAAGCGATTGTAACGTCACATCAACCTACGCATTCAAAAAATAAAGAATATACATTTCGTGCGCTCTTACGATTTCAGCGAAGGAAATAGAAAAAATATAAATCATTTTGGCTGGTATTGTTTAGTTCATTATTTTTTTGTAAAATCGGGATCGTTAAAGATAGATTAAAAATTTCAACGGATTTGAAATCTGCAGAAAATTTGACACCAGATAGATACCTTATACATTTTATTTTCTTTTAATAAATTATTTTTCTCGGTTAAATATTTATATTTTTGCAAGAGATTGAGACGTCACGCCGAATTCCCACACCACGGGCAACTCCGTGATGGCTGTTATCCGTGATGGTTATTGGTTTGCTCCCATAAAAGCAATTGGCACGGGCAACACCGGGCTAGCCCCGAAGTGGCTAGTATATCATAAAATGAGAAGATTAACTATCCTAAAACAGTTTCTAAATGCAGATATCAAAATATCGTAAAATAAATAAAAACCAATTGCTTCTAAAAATGGTAAGACATACATTTTACGCTATATTGTTCACTATTTTAAATGCAGATAACATAAAACTAATCAAGCACGCAATTTCTAAGAGACTAGTTTCAAATTCCTCGGAAAAGTTCAAAATAAGCCCTGATGTCATGAAGTCCATAGACCCTGATGTCATCTTGCAGTTAACTTTGAAAATTTTAATGGGATCTTGTTTGCAACAAAGTATGTATGGTTGGTATTTTAATTAACATTGCACTGGATCAACACACAAGGCTGTAATGTTTGCAACAAATATGCAAGACGTGTACATTTTCGAAGGCAGCTGCAAACTTTAACATCTGTTGTGTCTAGATTTTAAAGAAGCCATGTACATTTAAAAGCCTTCAGATGTATTCTTACTTTTAACCCTTCTGGTGGTTATCTCGAGGAGGTTACTCGTTATTAGCAGGTCTTGATGGACTAGATATATTGTCATTCAAATAAAATTGACCTGATCTTGATCTTTTCGTCACCAAAAATTTGGAAATATCTTGATGACGAGATACCTCGTCATTACCAAGATTGTTCAGATTGTGATGGACGAGATATCTCATCGAAACCATTTGGAGGTTTAAATACGACTCCAATAAAGTTTGGTTGGTTGGTTTGGGTGTTTTATGGCGCAAGGGCCATATTTGGCCATGCTGTGACACACATAAGACATGCAGTATCGAGTAATAAAGAGACTCGCAAGGAAAGCTTTACTGAAACAGAGAAGAGAGAAATTCACCCATGGAGGAATGCACTCTAATATAAAATTTGGATATAAGTAAGAGAAAAGGCAATGTTTTCCTACTTTATACACTTGGATATACTCGTAAAAGGAAAACTTACTAACCTGAACACCTCACCATATTTCTCGGCAAGTTCTGTTAATTTCAAATGGACATTCCTGGACAAAAAAGGAATGTATCCAACGACTGGTAAACCGACAGGTCCGGGAGGAAGTTTCTTAGTTGTGACTCTTTGTGCATATTTAATCAAATACACCACCAACGTAACACATAGTGCTACCCAAACTCCAGGTTTGATGCTTGAAAGACTTTCGTGCAGCATCGTGTCTCATGCAAAGTACTAATAAGACTTAACACTTCTATGAAACGATTCAACAGCAAGGAACAATACATGATAAAAGGAGAAAGGTTGCCATGGCAACTTTCCGGACGCTTATCTGCAAATGGCGACAAATGACGTTGGGCTTGTTACGTTTCCCTCGACTCTTTCCTTGGTAGAGCTACAGTCTACGTTTATAAGCGGTGGCAACAGCCTTGGCGATTATTTATTTTTTTGGCGCACTTCTAAAGTTGCCAAGGAAAGAATTATTTCACAAATATTTTTATTCCAAAAATATTTTTCTTTTTACAACGAAAAATTAAAGCTTGAAAACACATTTGAGAACGTTTTGAAAAGTATATTTTTTAAAAACTTTCACACAAATTAATAAGCTTAAACACAGTTCGAAACACAATTGTGAACCAGCAGAAAAACTAAACTGCATTTGTTGGGAAAGAAAACCCTGAAACATCAATTACAATAGATACATTAGGTATGTTAAAAAAGAAAAAGATTTTAAAAAGAAAAAAGTAAAAAATAATACAACCTGATAACGTCAGAACTCTTGCATGAAAAAGTAAATAATGAAAATGGTCAAAAAAACAAAACTCTTAATCCTTTCGTGAAAACTATTCTAATAAAATAAAAATTCCACAACCGTCGAAATACAAATAAATTGACCAATTGTATCACAGAAAACAATTCAAAAGGACCAATCCAATCAAAGGATATTTTAAAACAAAATAACGAATGGGAGGAAAGAAACAACTTCAAACAAACCAATGAAATCAAACGAATTTTGGAAGATTTTTCTAGAATATTTAAAATGAAAAAAAATTGAACGTTTCCGTTTGCCGAGGTTGCCATAAAAACCACAACAACCGTAACGACAGATGGTTTGCCTTAATTTATCGTAACTCGTTACTAGAAGTGCGCCAAAATAAATTACCAGGTCGTTGTCATCACTGATAAACGTAGAGTATAGCTGCACCCTTTCCTTATTTGAAGGAGCGTGTTTGTATGATGAAAAGTGTAAAAGAATTTTAAAATAATTCAAGATTTAAAAAAATCCATCTATTCGGCTACACCATACCCGTCGTGGCTTCAAATATCCTTACGTTGACGTGTGGCGTGAAATTTTGGAGAGTGGGGTTTCCTGCTCCGGTGTGGCACCATCATGTGACCATCGATAAAAACTATGTGGTGTAGTCTTTGGATCTTTACACTTCGGGATTTTTTCCGGATCATTGACGATAGCCCGTTGTGTTGCTCCAGTGTGATGTGTTTTACATACATAGCTGTAGTATAAAAGTTTCATACGAAGTAGCAATTATTTTCACGTATTCAAAAATAATTGTTTATTCAGTCATGATTTGGTATTATCAATAAATTAATTCTAAAAACCCTGTTAAACATTCATATCCAAATAATTTAAAACAAACAACGCTCATAGTGGGTAACAAAATTATGACAACACTACAAAAAGGTTACTAGGTTGCCCGCACCCTGCTCGCTAAGGCTCGCCAACCCCCGCACGATTTCTTCGTAATCCTCATTGGTTCGCTGCGCAAACCTGTGTTCGCTTCGCTCGCGTCAATGAAGACAATGAAGACATGTGTCCTATCCGAAAGGATTGCTTACAAAATATGATATTCCAAAAAATATTTTTCAAATCTAAATTTGCTGGATAACAGAAAATGTATATACAGTACCCTGGAATCAGAATTCAAATGAAAACTTAGAGCAAATTTTGAGTCGAAATGTGAGCGCTGCTTTGGAAATTGAATACCCAGCATGTTGTTTGTATGTAAATTTTCAGCACACTCGAGTCACCCACACTTTTTCATTGAGTTTGTTGTCGAAAGTTATAGTGCAAGCGTTTTGTTGAACTATATTGCTGGCCCTGAAAAGAACCATTTTTAAATGGCCCTGAAATGATCCTCCGCTTTCTTTGATTTCTAATTATAAACTGCAACAACTCGACTAAAATTTTTTTTTTTTTTTCAATATAATTTCGTCCGATAAAGTTATAAATTCAATTAAGGGACGAGGCTTCGTGGTAAACAAAAACGCCAAAACGCGATAACAAATAACGCCTTTTTTGCGTGCCACGTAAGAGAATTATATAGTATAATATAGATTTGTATTTTCACGAGATTTGTTTTCTATAAAAGAGACTACGATAATGGACCGAACAGCAAGATGTGATGGTATAAGGGAAATAATACATGCTTTAATAGGGGGATGGTCCCCCACCTGCTGCAATTACACTAGCAACCCTTCTGGGCATACCTTCAACAAGGTTTTGTTGCACAGCTATGGGTATGTGTGTCCATTCCTGCTGCAAGAATGTTGCCAGCTCAGCTGTAGATTTCGGACGTGGTCCCCTGGTCCGTGAACGTCACTTTGTCACCTCCCACAAATGTTCTATGGGTTTTAGGTCGGGACTCTGAGCACGCCAGGGAAGACGTTTTACATCCATATATTGATACCACTGCTTGACAGAGGCTGCAACATGACATGAAGCGTTGTCGTCCTGAAAGTAACATTCGTCCATTCCATAAAATTGCCAGAGATTAGGATGAATCGGATGGTCCAAAATGTTCATGTAGGCGTCAGCGTTCAATTGACCAGGAACAACATGCAAAGGTCCCAGGCTATACCAAGAAAAACACCCTCAAACAAGTTGTCGGATTTTATGCAAATCCGCTGGCGACCGGTCCATTATTGTAGGGTGGTGTATATTTCTATCAAGTCAATTCATATATGAAATCATGAAATGCTTTAACAATAGTCTCAATTGAACATTATATACGGGTATAAGTTTGTTCGCAAGGAAATATTGGTTTGATGCAAAAGGTGCGTCCGGTTTTGGGAACTAAATGGCATTATATCCCCAAACCGAAGTGTTATCTATACTTCACACGTATCAAGTTTGGATGTTTGAAAGGAAGAATTTCACACGACGAGTACTTGTGGAAAGTATTGTGTTGATAGGTTATGTTTTTAAATTTTTGTTAAGTTTTCAAAACGGGCAGAAAATGAGGAGCTTTTAAGACCTATTAATTCGAATTCCTCTTTTCATTTCGAAAAAGGTAAGAATGCTGCACAAAATGAAATACGTTTATGTGTTGTATAAAGTGAGGGTGCCGTAGACGATTACCACGTGGCTTAAGTGGTTGGGAAAGTTTCGTCTCCCTGATCAGTTCTTTAGTTCGAAACATCGGAACTTGAATGAGATGAACTGGATGGAGGAAAAAACGGGACTAACTTTTGCATCAAGCTAATTATATCTTCGTAAAATCATGATTTCAAAGATTTAGTTTTCGGAAGTATGCAAACTTCATAGGGATTAAGGTTGTAAGGGATTGTGAGCTCAGATTCGAAAATAGGTTCCACACCTCTTGGCAATCGGACTTCAAGCTTTTATAGAATGGATGCAAAATACAAAAATATCTCCATATATGCCATATTCTCCCCTCAGTGGCGGATTTTGGCCCCTTGTTTGGGAGGGGCGATCTGTAGATCTAAATATGCTCCGAGATTTATTCACTTAGGATTTTCTTAACGGCTTCCTATATACGGATATTTAACATTTTTGAAATAACTAAAACAAATTCATAATTTCACAAGTTCTTTGCAGCTTATGTGTAGGCCTATCATTTTTGAGACCATATCAAAAAAAATTATTGAAGAGAAATTTTTGGGAGAAAAAAATTATTGAAATTAAAACAGGAAACTAAATTATATTCTGTATCAAACACAAAAGTATTCACAAGAAAGAGAGATTTCCACGTGAAAAGGTTAATACTGAATATGAACTAAAGAAACACATTTATATTAAGACTATCTAAGACTTCACTAAATATGGTTATCATTATAATATCAACTCGTCTTCTTGATTTTTCCTTAGCAAATCGATCTAAAATTGTTACTGGTGAAATTGCAATTTTTTTTATGTACATGCAACAAAGCCAAACCCACTAGCCGATCCTCTCTAATTGTCTTTCATGGCCATGTCTTCTATCGTTTTAGTGCAGATAAGCTACGCTCGGCGGATGCTACAGTAATTGGTAATGTTACAAGACCTTTCAATAATATATAGATCTCATGGTACTCAACAGGATTACAGTTTTGTAATGCTTCAAAAGCAGACTTGGGAACTTTGCCGGTGTTGGTATTTCCTCGTATCCATTTGATTCTCCAGTTAATCACGTCTACTTGAAGTGTGTAGTGCTCATTTCTTCTTCTCCTAATTCGGCTATTCTGTGATACTTCTTGCTTAGCTCTGTCCAAGATGCGAGGAGTGACTCTTCGTTTTAATTTTCGCCAAGAGTTGATGGCACTAAATCTTGTAAATATAAGTCATTCAGATATTCCTGTACGAGTCGTCTTTTTAAGTCTTCTTTTACGGAGTTTAAGAAAGGTAAGTAAACATTTATTCTATAATAATTTTCAGGTGTTATGGCTGGAGCATTTGATCTATGAACCTAGCGTCCAACAGCACGTGGGACTTTTCTTTCATTTCCAAGACCATTACGTATTCTCTCAACCTCTCTGCATATATGCCCGCCATCGGATTCCACATTTTCTAAATTCACTTATCATCGTGATTGTATCAGAGACAGCATCTCGAGCTTTCTTGAGGTCCAAACATTCGGCTTATAAAAACATATGTTGATGACTTAAACCTGTTGCGTTTATGACTTTTGAGAGACAAGGGCAAATCAATTATGAAGTGCATAATGAATAAATTAGATTTTGCTTTGGGTGCTGAATTTGGGTCGTGTCACAAGTTGATATCTCCTCTAACGCATCCATGATCTTAATGAGATCTGCTATGAATTTTATAACACCATAGTGTCTTTCGACCCATCGAGTTTCGAAAAGTTCAGAAAGTTGTTCCCCAATGTTTTTTTCAAGACGCTAATTCTTTCCAATGAACTCGTGAAAGAACTCACAACTTGTTTGATGATGCCAACAGAATTACACATGCTTGAAACGGACAAAGATTTGGATAGAGTGAAATTCAGTCGTGGCTGAAACATGGACAGAGGATTCCATGTTCAACAATTTTTTTTAATCCCTTTACTGCATCGCAACGATTAGATGTCATCACATTATCTGTACCAATACTAACCATTCTGGAAGAATCCAGTCCCAAATTCTCAATTATCTTAACAACTTTGCGACCAATCACAACTCCAGTTCGCTTTTAATTCAGCCGAAGTTGACACGGTAGTGGACTTCTTTGGGAGCCCGGGAGTAAAAAGTGCTTAAAACTGCGACGTTTGTCGCAGAACAAACAGTCTTTGCAGAACAATTTTTCCTTAATTTTAATAAAATTTTGTCCTATTTTTTTTAATCACTAGGGAGCTCCGCCCCCTGCTCGCTTACGCTCGCCAATTTTCTTTTCAATTTTGGCACTTAATAAACCCTAAACTAATCGCCACATCGGAAAAAAATCTTCAAAATTGTCCAGAGAACACGCTGAAGAACAAACCATGTTAATTTCGTAATTTTTTAATCCGTACTTTCTCGGGAAAGCGGCCAAGAATCGAGCGAAAAAACCCAGTTTACAAATCCTGCGGCGGCGGCGGTAACTTTTTTAAATATAGAGAGATAAGTTACTATGTGTTCTGCAGTGCAAAGCGCGCTCCTTGACACACCTTTCTTTTTCTAGCTACGAAACAACGTCCCTACACCACCACCCCCCCCCCCCCCCAAAATTACCACAAACACTTTATAAATAACACATCATCTATGTCAATGACAAAATATTTAATTTCAGAAGTTATCGACAGAAT
The DNA here is from genome assembly GCA_947359465.1 of Metellina segmentata. NCBI lineage: Eukaryota > Metazoa > Arthropoda > Arachnida > Araneae > Tetragnathidae > Metellina > Metellina segmentata. Next base: position 97,624,563 of record OX375881.1, read on the forward strand.
TACAAATTCTGAAAGTATGCCTTGGTTTTAAATAAAATTAATGATTTTTTATGTTTTATCTCTCTATATTAAAAAAATGTTACCGCCGCCGCCGCAGAATTGAAAACTGTGTTGTTTAGCTCGATTCTTAGACGGTTTCCCGAGAAAGTACTGATCGGAATAAAACAAAATTGACATGGTTTGTTCTTCATCGTATTCCCTGGACAATTATAAAGATTTTTTTCCGATGCGGCTATTAGTTTAGGGTTTATTAAATGTTAAAATTGAAGAAGCGAAATTTCTTCCGCGAGTGAGCAAAACACATACAAAATTTGAGTTTTGAGTCGTGAGTTTTTTTTTAAGAGTACCTCTCAACGTAAATTTTTGCAGCTCGTCGAGTTTTTTTTTTAATTTCAATTTGGTTCTTGATAATATTTTTTTGAAATTCGGGAAAAATCAGGACATTTTTGTTACTTTTTTTTAAAACTGCCGTATTTATATTTTATTACTATTATTTTTTAATTTTTAAAATATAGCAGCATACCTCAGAATGTACTCTTTCTTACGGTACTATTATTTTTGAAATCGGTTAATAATTAAATTGGATGCGATCAAAAGTGGGTCATACAAGAATCGGAATCTTTGGATATTTTCGCTACTTTTTGTTACTACCGTTAACTAAAACTGTCATATCTATATCGTATTACTATTAGTTTTTTATTTTGAAAATAGCGCAGTATACCTCAGACTGTACTCTTTCTTACGGTACCATTATTTTTAAAATTGGTTCATAAATAAATTCGATGCAATCAAAAGTAAGTGACATAAATTTCGTATTTTTTATTTCGCGGAGCAAATTCGCGGAGCATTGTATTCGCGGAGGGTTGTATGTTTGACTATCGGGTTTGCCAGATATCAAATTTATCGTAGCAACAATTGCCGTAAAAACGATTTCTTTTTATTTGGCGAGGAAAAAGGCTCGCTTTTTTCCCTCTGTTCTCAGACGTTTTACCCAGAAAGTACAAAGTACACATCGTAAAGTTTGGAGATTAACAGGGTTTACTTAAAATTGTACAGGGAACAAGATGCAGAAGATTTTTTACTGATGCGGCTATTAGTTTAGGGTGCATTAAGTGTTAAAGCAAAAAAGAGTGAAACCACTTGCGTAAGAGGTATTGGTTTGCGAAGCAAACCAAACGGGATTGCGTAGCAATCCCCGGGGGTCGGCGAGCGTAAGCGAGCAGGGGGAGAAGCCCTCACTCTGACGTGATGGACCGTAAACGGAAATCAGGATAATACAAATTATTCAGATAGTTTCACTCTGCGAAAGGAATGTTGGTTTGCGAAGCAAACCAAATGCCATATGTAAAAGGAGTGTTGGTTTGCGAAGCAAACTAAATGGGATTGCGTAGCAATCCCCGGGGGTTGGCGAGCGTAAGCGAGCAGGGGGCGGAGCCCCCTAGTATTATAAATATGTAATACATATTTTGCTGATAATTGTGTTTTATGTCTGATTTTGATTTTACTACAGTTTTCAAAATTCGGACAAAATGCCTGCAGAACAATAGCAATTGCTTGGAGTTGTGTTGAAGTACACTGAACATAATTCTGCACCTGAGTTTTGGAGTGCTACTAATTGATTTTGGTAAAACAGCAAACATATCTAATGCGTCAATAAATTTTCATTAGCTTCTATTATTCTTGCTTCACCAGTCACGTATCTTAGTACAAATGTCAATTGAGAAATATGGGAAACATCTGTAGTTTCATCAAACACTGTGCTCTAGACACCTGTTTCACGAACTTGTGCAACGATACGAGACTGAATTTCCATGGCGAACCATTAAATTATGTCATTTTGAATTGTTTTGCTTATGAACTGAGTTTTAGAAGACTCGAAATGTTTACGACGAACTTCGTCTCCAGCGGACATTCTGAACCGCAACAAAGCACGAAACATTCCTTCATTTGCCGTTGATACCAATCAATGAAAGTCCAATGTTACCATCATCTCGGTGACCATGCAAAGCTAGGTTTTGCCTGCCACACAGCTGAATGGTTTCAATAATTGATAGCAAATTTTTTCGATTCTAATCGATTAATTCTTGGTGATAAGTACAAACTTTATTAGCAACATCTCGAGAAGGATTTTCGTACGTTTTAATAAAGTTTGAGGCTGCCTTTAATGCTTGTTTATGATAGTGGGGCTCACCTCCTTTAAATAAAAGGAAGACGGACACTTAAGGAAGTGGTAGCTCGTTAAGATGCTCCGATTTGACGAGCCTTATGGTTCCGTGGCAGATTTTATCCATAACAATGCTGTGACATTGTACTCTTTAATGAATCTTAACTTGTAAATAATTTTCCAATTTATCTTTTAAATAAAGTTTAATGTGCTGTAACCAGTCTAATCTATAATTAAAGACCAGAAAAGTCACAGATGACAAACTGAGGGAGGGAGATCAAGGCCAAAGTCTCCCCCTAATGATTTTTTTAATTTATAATTTACTAGCCACTGCGCGGCTATCCCGGCGTTGCCCGTGCCCGTGGTGTAAGTTATTAATCTGGTGTAAAAATTTCTGCAGATTTTAAATCCGTTGAAATTTTTAATCTATCTTTATCGATTACAAATTTACGAAAAAGAATTAACAATCCCAGTCAAACTGGGTTTTTTTTTTCTCATTCCCTGAAATGGAATAGGACAGGAAATGTAATCTGTTTTTTTTTTTTTAACGCGAAGGGCAGAAGTTGCAATCTGTTTCACGAGACGTCACAATCTCTTGCGATAGTATAAAAGATATATACTATTTAAAAATTATTTATTTAAAGAAAAATCCTATTTATAGGTATCGATCTAAAGTGAAATTTTCCGCAGATTCCAAATCCGTTGAAATTTTTACTCTATCTTTAACGGTCTAGGGGATAGAAAAAAGAACTACATAACTAAAGTTAAAACTTTTTTTTTATCCTCTGCTGGAAAATCATTCTTCCGCGCAAAATGAAAGCGGAAACGGAAAGAATAAATTTAGAATCTTGTCCGCGTTCGTAACGCGATGAAAAAACTTGGCATGGTTCCGGCAAGGTCACGTGGGTAGAAAAAGTCCAGATTGGGGTGTTTTTTTTCTCTCCAGTAGAAACGCGTTGAAGGGCCGATGGAGAATAAAACTATGAAATTCATTTAAAAATCTTCTAGATTGAATTTTAAAATTCGCCGCGACCCGAAAATTGCAAAAAATTCGGACTACCTGTGTGCCAAATCTCATCGCTGTAAGTGCCATAGAATCGTCAGAATTTGCGGCCGCGAAAAAAACAGACACACAAACACTTCCTTTAACAATATATTAGAGAAGATTTGAAAAAACGTCGGAATTCTTCTGGCGTTTGGGAGGCCTCTCCTGAAATCCGCCACTGTCTACCAGGGGCATGCTCTTTTCTCTCAAAAAAGTCAATTTTCATAGATACAGAATGATTGCAAGGGCAGGTTTTCACTAAATCTTTAGTTCTCATATGTTGAGATTAAATGCAAAGTACATGAACATTGTACGGGCTGGGGTAATCCACTTGGAAAAGCAAAGGCCGAAGAGTCGCGAGTTCGAAACTCGATACAGCCAAAGATTGTCGTCAACTTAGAGGATTGGGGATAGACGCCCCTAAACTTCATTTATAAGCATATATTTAAAAAAAATTTCAATGGTTTCAATCTTCTGGTGGACGTTAAGTTTTAATATTTTAGATGAAAAACTATGGTGTTCCATAAAAATGTCACAAGTCCGAAAATATACAAATTGTTGTTAAAACTTTAGATATCTACAAATAAACAACTCAGTAAATGTAATAAAAATATTTTTGGGGCAAATATAGTATTTATTTTTCAGCGACACAGAAGGAGAATTCAAAAATATTTTTTGCTGTCAAAATAGAGTACTGGATATGAAATATAATGTATAATTAAGCTAGTCAATACTGCTTTAATAATCAAATTTTTGAAACAATTTTGTCATGATTTTATATTATCTAGGATGAATCCTTCACAGGCTCCTTCTCCAATTAAAGATATTTATGGCTTTATCACCAATTTTACACATCTTTTGACCACCTTTGAATGAAGGATATTTATGGCTTTATCACAATTTTACACTTATTTTGAACCAACTGTGAATGAAAGATATTTATGGCTCTATCGCCAATTTTACACAGTTTTAGCCCAATTGTGAATGAAAAATATTTATAGCTATATCACCAATTTTACAAACCTTTTGACCACCTGTGTGATAAAGGGAGCGAAGAAACTGAAAGATTCTATATCTGATCTATTTATACAAGACTAGAGTTAGGTATTTATAATTTTTGTTAAGATAGTGATGAGCTACTAATTTAGACAACAATTACGAAATAAATTTCATCAAAGTTTAGTTTTGCTATTTTAAAATCTTTTTTGCTCTTTTCATTTTGTCCAACACTCATAATTCTCCTTAGTCCTAGCTAACGAATATGGCGTTCAATACTGATCATTGATGATCATTGATCCACGGTGTGAAAGAAAGCATTTTATTCAATGAAAGGGTGAATATAATAACTTTTAGTTCTCTCTCTTCACTTAACTAACGAAGATACATGTATCTTTTCAAAAACATTCAAAGCTCGATCTTTGCAGGAAGGTAGGAAGGTATTTAAATTCACATCGCACTTGAGCAACACAACGAGCGATTGTTAGCAGGAAGGATGGCACCTGATCACACATATCACATTTGTGCATAAACTCAAAACAAACTATGAAAAAATCTTTACGTTGAAGACAGATTGTTAGACGACATGTAATATCTTAAAATGCGACTTGCTGTTGCCAGCCTTCCTGGGTTTCTTCGTCTTTCTTATACCAGTGTAAAAAAATTACACTAAGTCATTGAGTTTGTGCAAAAGAACTTATGGGGCAACTGCAATTTGGTAAATTTTAATTAACGTCGTACTAGAGCAACACAAGAGGCTATTGACGACGGTTCGGGATCAATCGCTTAAGGGAAAGAACCGAGGACGACACCGCGTAATTTTGAGCCACGCTCAGATGACGAGGCAACACCTGAGCTGGAAACCCACTCTCCAAACGTCCATACCAACCCAACGCGAGGACTTTTGGCCACGAGATATTTAAAGTTCAAGAAAATTTCTGCACCTCAAAGGTAGATGTATCATTCCGCGCTCATACAAATGATGAGGTTTCTGGCTAAAGAAAGAATCCAAATGACGAAACTTTCTGGTCTACTCACTCCACGTGGAATAGTTAACGGCATCTTCACCCTACAACACATATCATTACATAAGACGAAAAAGACGCATATATTCGAAGGCAACAAAGATATCCTACCCTACAATAATGGACCGGACAGCAATATGTGATGGTAATGGTAATTTTTGTTAACGTCGTACTAGAGCAACACAACGGGCTATTGACGACGGTCCGGAATCAGTCCCTTAAGGGAAAGATCCGATTACAACACCACGTAATTTCGAACCACGGTCAGATGATGAGGCAACAGATAAGCTGGTAACCAACTCTCCAAACTTCCACGCCAACCCAACGTGAGGACTTTTGGCCACTGGAGTTTTAAGGTGCACCAGCCGCCTCTATACCATACGCTTACAAACATCCATGCACTGACCCAGATTCGAACCAGGAACCTTCCGATCTAGAGGCCAACACCTTAACCACCAGACCGGTTGGTCAGCATAGGGTAAATGGCAGATAGGTCGTGAAAAATGTGCTCATGTATGACTCCAATGCAATTCAAGATGTTAGCGAGAGGCTGGTAATAGGCTGCACTTTGTACAAGTGGGAAAATATTTCTAGCCGTCAAAGAACATCCTCTTTTTTAAATGATACGTTTGGTGCCTGGCAAGCGTAAAAAAAGTTTTCGGAGCCAATTGAAGGCAAGCTGTTCTCCTGTTGTTTCATTCAGATACCAGTGACGAAAAAGTACTGGTGTTGATCTGAGCATTGCTTTCTAAGTACAGACATATGGTCGTCAGTAGTTTTGCACAAGTGATCACATGCCATAGCTGTAGTTCACTTTGCCGTCAAAGACGTTGCCCGGGGTGCACCACCCCGAGGTGGTAAAATTACATTACTACTACTACTTTTGGGGTGACAGCCTTCGGCTATCCTTTGAACTTTTTGGTATTCTTTGTAGTTGTTCTTCTGTGGTGTGTTCACCTTCCTTTTTTCTTTCTTCTTCGTGTACCCCAGCCATTGGAAATAAAAAAAAAAGTTTTGCACAAGTCCACGACATGTGTACAGCGCGTCTGTGGTTGATCATAAGATCAGGGCAATCTCTGTAGTAGTCTAATCAATGTTAGTATTACGTTCACATTAGGATACCTTAAAGAACTAACTGTCAAAGAACTTGCATATAATTTGTAACACTCTTTTCAGCAAACAATTGGTCTGGAAGCTCCCCTTCACATTTTCAATATTTTTAAGATTATATATACTTTATATTTGTTATATATATTTTATATTTATATATATATTTTGTATTTATTATACATATTTTATATTTATTATATATATTTAATATATTTTTTATATTTATTATACATATTTTATATTTTTGTATATTTTTTATATTTATTATATACACATTTTATATATATTATATATATTTTATATTTATAATATTTTTTTTATTTATTATATATATTTTATATTTATTATATATATTTTACATTTATTATAGATATTTTATATTTATTATATATATTTTATATTTATTATATATATTTTATATTAACTATATATATTTATATATATTATATTTATTTTATATTTATTATATATATTTTATATTTATTTATTATATATATTTTATATTTATTATATTTATTTTATACTTTTTATATATATTTTATATTTATTTATTACATATATTTTATATTTATTATACATATTTTATATTAATTATATATATTTTATATATATTTTATTTATTTTATATTTATTATATATATTTTATATATATTTTATTTATTTTATATTTATTATATATATTTTATATATATTATATATTTTATACACAACTTGTAATATTTCGTGGCAGTCAATAGCCTGTTGTGTTGCTCCAGTGCGACGTTAATTTAAATACCTACCCATCTAATGTCACGTGTGAATACTGAATTCTTTACCAGAATGTCGACATTTTAGTTCATGTTCAACTAGTAAATAATATTTTTAAACACCCTCGATTGCTGGTAAAAAAAGATATAATTTTACTTTGAACACCAACAATAGGGCATTCTACTAAAAGCAACGAAGCCACATTTTCGGAATAGCTCATTTATATTCGCAAAACAAAAGTCCCAGCTTGATGATCATGTCTAATTGTCTTTCTATCATAATTAACTTGCGAAAGGTATTAGGACTGTTGGTATAGGGTGGCTGGTGTTAGTTACTCAAGTGATTGCAGCTGCAACACTTGTGCAAACACGATTCCTAGTAGATAAGTTGAATGTGGGGCGTCTGCAACTCTGAAGGTTGAGCAATTTGGTTCCTGGTTTCGTCAATTGTTTGTACAAGGGATATCGTTAAAGTAGACAAGGTGTTACGCATACCTTTACACACACATTCTCTACAGTATATTTATTAAGTATTACAAATTGCAATGCAATGCTGTTGTAAAAATCGTATTACAAAATTCCCTTTTCCCACTTTCACCCCTTGGCTTAGTGTGAAAGTTTGGAGAGTGGGGTGCCAGCTCAGGTATTATCTCGTCAATTATCATAAACATACCAAGTCATTAACTACTAGAATAAATGGCCCGTCATACTAAGTGTGCATAACAAAAATTTTTTTGGTCAAACTTTATTTATACAGGGTGTTCATAAAAGAATGTCCCAGTTTCAATGGTATATTATAACATTTTAATTTAAACTATTTACAACAAATCATGTATAAAATTAAAGGTAAACTAATCTAGTTTTTCTTACAAATGTTCAATATGTGCACCTTTAGTTATACGGCACACATCTAACCTAAAGTCATTAATCTTACCGTAACAGGGATGGCTTATCTGGATATGTTGAAAGAATGGCTCTCTCCCCAATTAGTAGAGGGTGAACCTGTAAACTTTATTTGGCAACAGGATGGAGCCCCTCCCCATTGGAATCTCTTTGTAGTGGTTGAACGTCGAAGTCCCTGACCGTTGGATTGGTCGTAAGGGTCGAGACGACAGAGCTCTTTTTCACAGGCCTCCACGTTCACCTGACATAACGCCAAACGATTTTTTTTCCTTTGGGGATTTATAAAATACTAGGGGGCCCACCCTTTGCTCGCTAACGCTCGCCAACCCCCGGAGGATTGCTTCCCAATCCTCATTGTTTCTCTGCGCGAACCTATGCTCGCTTCGCTAGCATCAATGAAGACATGTGTCCTAGCAGACGGGATTATTTACAAAATCTGATATTCCGAAAAATTGTTTTTCAAATCTAAAATTGCTGTATGACAGAAAACATATATACACAGTACCTCTAAAATCAAAATTCAAATGAAAACTTTGAGTAAATTTGGACTCGAAATATGAGCGCTGCTTTGTAAATTGAATACCCAGCATGTTGTTTTTGTACATTTCCCCAGTACTCGAACCACCCACACTTTTTCATTGAGTTTGGTTCCGAAAGTTGTAGTGCAAGCGTCTTGTTGAATTATAATTGCTGGCCCTGAAAAGGACCGTTTTAAAACTGCCCTGAAAAGATCCTCCGCTTTCTTTGATTTCTATTATGAACTGCAATAGCTCAACTAAAATTCATTTTTTTCGTCCGATAACGCTTATAAGTTCAACTGATGCGCGATGCCTTGTTGTAAACAAACAATAGTACAATGTTGCCAAAACGCATTAACAAATAACGTCTTTTTTGCGTGCCACGTAAGAGAATTATATATATAGATCGTGTCTACGTTCCGCCGCTACGTAATAATATGCCAGAGTTGAGACACAGAATTGAAAAGGCTATTGCTTCCATTACTCCGGACTTGTTAACCAAAGTGTGGAAAGAATTTGACTTTCGGTTGGATGTGTGCCGAATAACTAAAGGTGCACATAGTGAACTTTTGTAAGAAAAACTAGGATAGTTTACCTTCAATTTGATTTATGATTTGTTGTAAATAGTCCAAATTAAACTGTTATAATATACCATTGAAACTGGGACATTCTTTTATGGACACACTGTATTATGTTACCGTTCAAGCTCGAAAGTCATTAATGTGCACATTACCTAAGTAATTTGTAGATTAGATTATTTGTTCAACTAAAGTGCGGAATCATCTACAAAATAAGAGGTTTCAGCACTTTACCTAGGTAATGCGCACATTAACTGCTTTCGAATCGTTAAAGTGCAAAAGTTTGTTTCTCCAATTTCATTTCTCTCCTTCTTCCCTTTCTCTTTCCACCTCCGCTTGCTAAAATTCATTTCTTTAGTTACAATAATACTCTTTTAAACCGTTTCTTTGTATTATACTTTGTTCATTTATTTATTCTTTGCATTATACTTTGTTAATTGATTGATTCTTTGTAATATACTTTGTTCATTGATTTATTCTTCGAATTATTACTCTGTTCATTGATTTATTCTTCGTATTATTACTTTGTTCATTGATTATTTCTATTATACGTTGCTTTGTTCACTGATTGTTTCTATTAACTATACTCTTGATTGATTCATTCTATCCTCTTGATTCTTTAGGTATTGAAAAATAAATAACATTATGTTTTAACAATTGTCATTATGTTTTATTTACATCTGCTGATTAATATAATAATTACTTATAACTTTATGGGATAAAAGCATAACATGTCTTTCAATTAGTAGTTCCCAGTATTACTGTTATTTGTCTGAGTATTAATTAAGTGCAGATTATCTAGGTGATCTGCAGATTACCTAAATAATTTGAGAAATTAAACAATTTTCCGCATTTTAGTGGATTGGCCTTGTTAAGATGCACATGACCTATGTTATCTGCAGATTACATGTTTTCCGTTCTTTAGCCGTAACATATATATATTCCTAAGTAAAATAAAATCGTAAAAAAAAAACCTTAAATAAAATCGATGTTACTTAATGTATCCATCTCTCTAAATAATAGTCCATTTCAGTCTTTGTGAATTAGTATTCATAAGTACCAGTCCTTAAATGAAATTGATGTTACTACATGTATCCATCTCCCTAAATAGCAGTCCATATCAGTCTTTATTAATTAGTATTCCTAATAACAGTCCATATCAGTCTTTATTAATTAGTATTCCTAATAACAGTCCATATCAGTCTTTATTAATTAGTATTCCTAATAACAGTCCATATCAGTCTTTATTAATTAGTATTCCTAATAACAGTCCTTAATTGAAATCGATGTTACTAAATGTATCCATTTCTCTAAATAACAATCTATATTAATCTATAACAATCTATATTTGTCATTATTAGTTAGTATTTCTAAGTAACGTCCTTAAATGAAAACGGTATCACTAAATATATCCATGTTCCTAAATAGCAGTCCATCTGTAATTACTAATTAGTATTTCTAAATAATGGGGTAATGGTAAGTAATTAACGTCTCACTGGAGTAACACAACGTGCTATTGGCAACTGTCCTGGATCCATTGCCAAGGAAATGATCAGAGGACAACACATCGTCATTTTGAACCACGATCAGATGATTAGGTAAACATCTGAGCTAGCACCACACTCCAAACTCTTACAACTCGGCAACTATGGCCCCTCCTAAATAACAGGTTCTATATAAAAGAGGTTAGTAAATCATTCCTCGCTCGTTTGAACTACGGTACGATGATTAGGTTAACACTTGCTCTGGTACCCTACTCCCCAAACTTTTACACCACACCAACGGGAGGACATTTGAGGCCAGGTCAGATTTAAAGTGCATCAGCCCCCATGTACACGACTGTCTTTGTCTGGATCGAGTTTCGAGGTCGCAACTCCATGGTTATAAATCCGTTACACTTCGAAAAAAGCTAACACGGCCCTTTCTAAATAACAATTCCTAAATAACATCGGTGGTACCAATTGTACCCATGTTCTTAAATAGCAATTTTAGTTAATAAAAAAGCAAGATAGCCCATGCAAAGCACGTCAAAGCGAGAATCTACAGGTTTTACTTCATGGTAGTTCTAAGCCATTTATTCATTAAAAGTAACATTTGTTGAATAGTAAGTTTTCAGGATGCAGAAATTTTACATGTTTTCAAAAAATTCTATATAAATGTATGCCATATTTATTGATTTGTGACTACATTATTGTGTAGTAGATTCGTGGATCAATTCAGGAATTGATTGGTGGAAAACATTAGTCTGGGTTCCTGGGGCCTCTGGACTCTGAACCGTTCAATTAAATGATTATGATTTTATATGCACTCATAATGAGCATTGCAACATTAAATTGTATTCTAAATTTAAAAGGCCTTAAATATCAAAATTGCATTAAAAAAATTAAGATACTCTGTTTTTAGAGGAACGGAGGAAGTAAAATGTACTCGTGTATGCCATTAAAAATTAAACTGAATACTTGATTTCCATACTTTAGATTTATTCCGATACTAGATCGTTGATGCTAGAGATCGATTAACAGTATATTCTCACCTATAAAAATCGTACCACGATTCTTCACTCTTCGGGTTTCGATTTCTACCAAATAGCTGTCAATAAAATATCGAATATTTTTTGGATCTAGAGTTTTCTTCTGCTCTAATATTTTCGACCTCTACAGAAAATAACAATTAATTGCATGCCAGCAGGCGTTTATGTATGAATGGAAATATGGGGTTTATGGCAAAAGTTCGTAGCGTTTTTGGCATCACAAAACCGAAGTGTTATGTACTTCACACATATAAAGTTTCGATGGTGTTTGAAAGAAGGAATTCCAGCGAGTACTTAAGGAAAAATTGCGTTAATAGGTTGTGTTTTTTTTTTTTTTTTTTAATTTTTAAAACATTACAAATGGCAGAAAGTAAGGACATTTTGGACATAGTGTGCTTTTTTATTTCCGAAAAGGCAAGAATGCTTCACAGACGCAAAAAGTAATGTGCTGATGTGATGAGGGTCCCGTCGATGTAAATGCCTCTGTAATGAATCGAAATATTAATAAACTAAAAATACCAAAGCAAGGTTCCAGTAAAGTGAACAACGGAATAGGACGCATCTCTACTATTATAAAAGGAAGTGTTTGTCTGTTTCGCTGCCGCAAAAACCTGACGATCTATGGTACTTGCAGCAATGAGATTTGGCACACAGGTAGTCCGAATTTTTTGCAATTTTCGGGTAGCGGCGAATTTTAAAATTCAATCTAGAACATTTTAAAATGAATTTAACAGTTTTATTCTACGACGGGTTCTTTGACGCGTTTCTACCGCAGAAAGAAGAAACACCGGAAACTAGACTTTTCTACCCACGTGACCTTGCATCAGGCTATGGAATCATGCCGGTTTTTTATCGTGGTGGATTCGGAATTTATTTTTTTCATTTCCGCTTTGATTTTGCGCGGTGGAATGATTTTCCAGCCAGACGATAAAAGAAACAGATTACATTTCCTGTCCTGTTCCATTTCAGGAAATGAGAGCAAAAAATAAAAAACATTTTGACTGGGATTGTTAATTCTTTTTCGTAAAATCAGAATCGCTAAAGATAGATTAAAAGTTTTAACGGATTTCAAATCTGCGAAAATTTTACACCAGATTAATAACTTACACCACGGGTACAGGCAACGCCGGGCTAGCCACGTAGTGGCTAGTATTTACATACCGCTGATACAGAACTTGATATGTTGCATACCTTCGAAATTCGTTTATGAACTTAATAATTTACACCCACGGTATCTAAAGAAGTCTTTGAATGACAAAATATAAACACCTAATATATGTTGAATACAGTAGTTGCACTATTTTCGTGAACAAGGAGAAGCAATTTTTGCCAATAATTATAATTAATTTTATAACCAGAAGTAAATAATGAAAGCAAAATTGGTAAATATTAAACACTACATGACAAAAAAGGTAGTTTTTAAAGAAAAATTCTATTAAACACTTTTCAATTATAAAATAAAAATTGACTCTGTACATGGTGCAGGTACGATAGCTTGAAGCAATCTTGGGTTAGTTGGGATTTAGGTCTTATGGATCATGTTTACCCAACTGCCCCAAGTAATCCTGGGTAAATTTTCATGTGTACAAAAAACTTTCCCCCCATGCATGTCTCTTGAAATATAAACGGATATCTTAAAAAGCACAAATAAGACTATACGTACTTTCTCAATTGATGAATTCGAGTACCATTATAAAAGGTTTTCCACGTATATCAGATTTCTACTACTTAATTGTCTTTGAAAATCCAATTGGAAGGTCTAAATGTTTGGAAATTTATTTTAGATAATACAAAATGTTTTAAAGTTGTTTTTGAAGCTTCCGAGTGAGGGATTTGGGAGCATTGCTTACAGCAGGGGTAGCCAACCTTATACGTACCATGCGCCAATTTTTTTTTCACATACGAGTTCCGATGCGCCATTAACTCAAGCACCTTTTCTACCCTACGTTCATTTGCCTGCCATATCCTTAATAACTTTTTTAATAAAAGTATGTTTATAGACATAATTAACATTTTTAAATGCTTTAACTATTGTACGTAAAACAATGTCTATTACAGCACATAAACATTACTTACCATTAATAAGACTTTTGAGCCTATTTGGATTTCGCTAGTCTTTCAATGTTTGGTGTAAAGTTGTTACTGAGAGCAACAGAGAATTTTTCAAATTTGAATCATTCATTCGCTACCTCGTTTTTCTTTTAATGAATTTCATGGATGAAAATGCTTGTTCACTTGTAATCAAAGAATATGTAGGCGCAAGGATGCAATGCGCCACTTGTAACCATCAAATGCGCCAAGTTTGGCGCATGCGCCACAGGTTGGCCACCCCTGGCTTACAGTAAGATCTTTTGAAATTATTATCAGCATAGAATCACTTACATTTAACGCTATAAGTCTTAAATTAAACTGAAAGTAATTATTTCTTTTAACCAGTCGCATAATATATGTGTGTGCATGCCAATTATTTCCTTTCATTTAGTTGGATGATTCTAAATTATTTTTTAAATAACACTTTATTAAACATCAAGTAATATATTGAGAAAATTAATATATATATTTTGTCTGGTGACCTACAAAGGTGAAACAATTATTCTAGACAATAAAATCGTTATTTAACAGGAGAACTTGAACTTTTACTCTGGATAGAAAACATTTATCTTCAACGACATATTCAAGATTAAGTCTTAGAGTATTAGCAAAAGATTTAAAATTGAAAAGCTGACCCTTTTCCTCAAAGTGTATGGTATCATCTCCAAAAAATGATAGCTCTTTGATTACATTTTTAAATCGTGGTGTAATGCTTTTACATTAGCATTAACATGACGAAGCGCTCAGCTTTTTTTTTTTTTTTTTTTTTTGAGAAAAATCTGTTTTAAAAATGCATGCTTGTTTGTAGGCCGATTTAGTTACAGTAAAACGACTTTTTTACGACTTCGGTAAACACACAATAATTGTCAAATAGAATCAATGCGTAGAACTTTTCAAAACGAATCGATTATGAATAAATTATTTGCAAAAAAAAAGCTATCCGATAAGAATTTGCTTCGAAACATATCGATTATGTTTCAAACGATATCAACATAAAACTTATTGGGGAGACTACTTCCTTTTCCGCCCTTCTTTATCTATACCTAGAAACAGAAAGTTTTGTGACATTTCAAGTGAGTTATTTCCCCAAGTTCCTCTTTGACGACTGAGTGGATGTAAACTGCATCGGTCAGTATGTAGCGATAAAAGCTATCCATTTAGGTTTAATGCTTCTGCCGTTTTCCTGTTCAGATTAAAGAAACGACAAATTTGCATGTTCATATTTTTGGAGTGTGTAAGAGATTCATTGCTGTTAATTTCATTAAAGTGGCGGAAGAGATTTAATATTCTGCGCATCATGTAAGTTCATGTTATTTACAATTCAATTCATAAATAGTTTGATAAACTGCCATTTGACGTTCTTTTTATAGGACGAACAATCATTCGAATGTATATTAGGAAGTTCTTTTTAATTTTCAAATTAATGTGAGTTAATTTCTAAAGCATTTGGGGTTTATTTTCAGGACTCCAAAAGGTTAAGTCATAATGAATAAAAATATCTTCCAATGATGAAGAGTTATCCAATTAAGGTATTTGCTTTATTAGACAAACGTAATTTCTTTACAGTTGCAACACTTGGATGAAATGTTAACAAGAGCTTCAGATCGAACGTTTATATGATTAACATAAAATATCGTACCTTAACTTTTCCAACATAAATTCACATTTTTAATGCTCGTTGCTTTTCAAAACGCATCGATTATATAATACAATAATATTTCGATATATTGCACTTCTATGGTGTTAAGAAAAATAGCATTATAGCGAGGGCAATGCGCATCAAAATCCGGAAAAAACTTCTAGGTGAAATTCGAAAAAAATAAGACCGAGCGAAATGTAAATAAAGGTACGATATAAAAATCACAAATAAAAGCTTAATTACGCATTTCGTTAATGAAAAATTTCAAATTACAAAGCAAAATAAAAAATTTTATACACTGTATTCTCATCTACACTTTCAAGACAGAAATATTTTTACTAATTCAGTTTAGTCTTCTCAGGAGTGGTATGGATGCTGTCCCATAACTAATGCTCTCATCAGAGGATCGGAATATAATTGACTACCAGTAGGTGTGCCCGAATGTCCTCTTCAAGAGGTGAAACCTTTATTTAGATTGCTGTCTTACTATTCATGGAAAAAAGAGCACGTTTTCATCTCCATACAAGGGTACTTTTAAGATCCCGTAACACATCAAGAGGCTTATATACTCATCTATAAAGACTAATACTATCAATCTACAAAATGATGTCTACAGGAAATTTCCTTGCCCAGAGCTGTAGAAGTCACTAGCTTTCGACTTCTTGCTGGACATGACTCACTATAAGGTACTTGCACCATATTGGAATAACTATATGAACTACCTGACCCCTTTGCTTATTGGACGAAATGACTGGAGACCACTCCAAGGACTGCCCTAAAATTCCTGACCATAGATAATTCAAATACTATAGATAGTGGTTTTAAGCCACATTTTTTCACTCCGGAACTCATTGGTAATGCTCGTCGATTAATGGCCGACAGTCCATAAACTTAAAGATGTCGGTACTGTCTGTCTCCAGGCAAATAAGTCAAGGTAATGGCGGTCATTATGGAAACAGATCTCGTACATTTTGAGTGAGGATGAGTAGGTTGAGTATGTGGTGAATTTGGAGGATGATGGTATGGCGACGGAATGGTGGATGTTTTGGTGATATTTTTCGTAACTCACAAACTACTGGAGAGCCAATTGTCGCTAAGTGCACTGATGTGACAAACTGGAATGCTTCAGGAATCAAGTATAAAAAATGTGCAACGTGTATTTTCTACGACAACAGACAAGTGCAGACTTTCTGTCTGGTACAGTTCTCAAGGCAAATAAAGTATCAGTACGAGAATTCACATCAGGAAAACTGCTACCAACTGCTTGAAGGAACGAAGTGACTTGGATATCAATTAAAAAAAATAGAATTAAGCGTTAAAGTTTCTCTACTTCGGTAAACGAAAATTCCGTTAGGGGACAAGTAAAAAGAGCAAAGCGAGTGAGCGATGTATCGAGGCATTGCTATAGTTAAAGATACGAGCTCTAATGGAAAAAAAAGATTTAAATATGTAAAGTATCGCTTCAGTTCTTTTATATATATTGTTGCAAAAAAAATCCCCAAAAGATAAAAAAAAATTTCATCCTCATAGATCTACATAAGACGTATTAGATACTGTTTCCTTCCCAAAGGCGAACTGGCATAGATGATCATACCTTTAATTCAATAATCTTCCGGCTTCAAGAGAGGGTTTAAGTAGTACTTATCTTTTATGTTAGTACAAAACATTTGTAGTGTCTGGCACCACTTGGGTTGGAGACATTGCATGCTTCGTGTAAAGCTGCGTGTGACCGGAGTTGCTAACACGTCCAAACATCGCATACATTCTGAGAAACAACACTAATTTTATGGTTCAGATCTCGTGTCGGGGTGGCAATTTGGGGAGTTTGTAACATCAATTGAATGGACCATAGAGGAGATATAAGGTATGTCTCCTCTATGTAATAGACAATTTGTGCTCAACTCAAATCCTATTGAAAATTTTGAAATCGGTTCATGGTGATGGGTTTCAACGAATCACAATACACTATTGTATAGCATCATACCATTTCATAGTTGAATAACATTTTTCACAGCATTTTAACTTGAAATTCAACAATCCCTTCGCATTTGTCGGACATAGGTGCCATTTCGATCAAATGTTTTTACTAGAAACTTTTGTCTTTAACCACGTCGAAAAGATGAATGAGAGAAGCAAACTCAATGAGTGGGAAAGGATATAAACACAGTAGAGCATCTTGGGAACATATAATAAATAAATAAATATAATATAATCTGTAGAGTGTCCCGTATGTATGACAAAACGTGCTTCACACTATTCCTCTAGAATTCTTTGATAATGTTTAGAACCACACCACTTACCATTGCGCTACAGTATTGCACAATAAACCCAGTTGAAGTTTTTAGACTGCAAAAAGACTTTATTGTACGAAACAATAATGGTCTATACTTAATTATACCTTTCTTGCTAATGCTTTAGTTTGTAGAGGATGAGTGATGTAAGACGGGGATTGGTTTCTCATACCTCTACAGTGTGTTAGATTTTCTGGACAAATCGCATTGATTAATCTTGATCTTTCTGATAAATAACCGATATCACTGTCATATGGCATAGTTTGTTTTTATATTTTCTTACAACATTTTAATGTAATAGGAAAATTATTTAAATCACTGTAAAATAAATTCTTATTGCGAAAAATCATATTATTTTCAAGTTGTGATTAAAAGACCAGTCGGCCTCTTGATAACCCAAGTCCTTTTGGAAATTCCCGATTTCCTGGTGGGTTTCTCCGTTTCTACTCCTTCCGCACTATTAAGGAACTTTATCTACCAAGATACATAGTTTTGAAACATTCCACGCGAGGTAATTCCCCAGTTCCGGTTGCATGACTGATGCATGTAAACTGCATAGGTCGGTAGGTACATAACGATCCAGAGTTATTTTTGGTTTCTACTCGGCCGTATGGATTTAAAGAAGTAAGACAATTTGCTTGTTGATATAATCGGAGAGCGAGATATTCAAATATTGCATACCATGTAAGTACTTATAATTTAATTTCTTTTATTCATAACTATTTTGATGGGTTGACTCTTCAGAATTGAATCTTGAATTTTTATAAATAAAAGAAGAGCTCCCAAAGAAGCAAAAAAGTTTCAACTTGTGATTACTTATGTCCTGAATGAAGGTAGGCACGTGATCCTTCCGAATTGACCACAGACCTCTATTTTGGACACTCTTGAATTCCTACATCAGTCATCATATCATGTGTTTTCTTATTTGATCAACCTAACTTGCTTTCTTGAACTATTGATAGATATTTAAGTTGCTTGCGAGTGGCTATAAATTCTGTATCAATATATTTCTGGTTGCTTCAATTATTTATCTATAGTTATGCTGCTTGCGGCAGTGACAAAAAGATTTATCTCATTCTATACTTCCTGAATAAAATTTAGAATCCATGATAGTGAGGCAAGTATTTAAAGTAATATTTTCTTCGAATATGTTGTTACTAGAATTACTAAAAGTTCCATATATATGTTTTAAATGAGTCTAAGCTTAGCGTTACTGAGAATAATTATAGTCGATTTAAAGCAAAAATTCTTTACCTGACATTTTTGGTGACACTAAATGCTTATTACCATGTTGATGTGAATTACATTTTGTAATTGTAATATGTTTAAATACATATATATATATATATATATATATATATATATATATATATATATATATATATATATATATATATATATATATATTGCTGTTTAAAGACTTTTACATTTTGGCAAAAAAATAAAAATTATAAGCGATTTGATATATATATATATATATATATATTGCTGTTTAAAGACTTTTACATTTTGGCAAAAAAATAAAAATTATAAGCGATTTGATATATATATATATATATATATATATATATATCAAATCGCTTATAATTTTTATTTTTTTGCCAAAATGTAAAAGTCTTTAAACAGCAGAATAATAAAAATGTTTGTCAGTTATTAGTTTCTGCTTTAAGCTGACAATATGTCTTAATATTTTTTAATTAATCATATTGAAACAAATCTATAAAAATTATTTTCATTGTCAAAGTAAGAACTTCAGATATATTATTTTGTTTCCTTTCACCTGTGTTTCAATGTTACCACCATTTTATTCAGAATATATACTTCTACAATTCTGCAGAGCGTATTTTCAACCTCTTTATGCTCTATATTCTCTAAGTTTTATCCGTTCTATATCTTAATATGTGTGTTGGTGGTGTGGCTTGGTGATATGTATTAGGGATGCGACATCGATGTCGATGTTTTCAAAACATCGATGTTTTTTTTAAACATCGATGTATTTAACATCGATGTATTGGGGTCGATGTTTTTGTAACATCGATGTTTATACGTGTCGATGTTTTATTTTTAAATGAAAAAAGTACCGTTATAAATATTTAAAAAATAACCAAGTAACATAATTTTCATAATCAGCAAATTGAACATACTTTTAGAACAAAGTAACCAAGGATGAAGGGTCTTAAAAGTAGGGATGCGACATCGATGTCGATTTTTTCTAAACATTGATGTTTTAGAAAAAAACATCGATGTATTGGAGCCGATGTCGCATCACTAGTTGCTAAACCAGTTTAAGAAATGGGGAAACAAGTTTAAATACACTGAATTTTAAAAACATCAATGGTTTTGGGGCGATGTATTATCAACATCGATGTTTTAATTTTCAACATCGAAGTTTCAAAATATCGATGTTTTGCTGTCGATGTAGCATCGCAAGTTGATAAACCAGTTTTAGCAAATGGGGAAAAAAGTTTAAATACACTGGATTTTAAAAACATCGATGTTTAGAAACATCGATGTTTTTGGGTCTATGTATTATCAACATCGATGTTTTAATTTTGAACATCGATGTTTTGCTATTGATGTCGCATCCCTAATATGTATATCTGGTGATTAAGTGCAATCTGAAAATGTCGCGTTTAATTCTGCCAGTTTAATTCTTGTTAATTTTTCAGTAAACTCTGTAATGTACGCAGAATGTTTTTTTAAAAATGACACCATCTATATACAGGGTGATTATAATAAACGTTCAACTTTCAAAAAGCTGTAAACGAAGAACCACTGCTCAGAATGACCTGAAATTTTAACTGAAGATATTCGAAGAATGGAGAATGGTATGACATAAAAAAAATTGCTCTAAATTTTAGCAATTGGTCGTGTTTTAAGCGTCATAACGTAAATGGGTTCGACTACAAGTGACATTTGAATCTCAATACGACGTCTATGGCGTGAGCTGTACGTTAAACCAACTGTACTGTTCAATGTGCAAGACTGTATCGGTGTTTTTACTGAAAAAATGGCTTCCAAGTCATTCAACAGTTGTGGCACTATTAGTGGAAAGCCAATCCACCGCGACAAGGCCGTGCCACATCGGATGAGGAAAATCTGTTTTAAATTGTCCTGATGACAAAAACCGCATAAAAAGCAACAATGAAATCGGTTTTTAACTGTCCTGAGGCCAAAAACTGCATAAAAAGCAACAATGAAATCGATTGTAAACTGTCGCCTGACTTGGCCAAGACATGTTCAATATGCTGTCCACTGTTTTCTGCCACAAGTTATAACCAAGAAACAGCAAGAACAGATCGGAGTGTCTCAGTGGTCACGTAGTGAATGTGTTGCGCAATGCATGCCTACATTTCAGCTAAATTTCCAATCGGACCACTGAACACAACATTTTTCAGATAACTCCACAGTCAGAAGTCACAAGGATTAAGATCAGGTGATCTTGACGGACAGGCTGCTGGAACATAACGGCTGATAATTATATCCTTTCCGAAATGCCTCTTGAGCAGCAGCTTCACTGGCTTTGCAATGTGCGGAGGAGCGCCATCTTGCATAAAAATGATGCTACCCACACATGCACGCTTTTAAAGTGTTGGAATGACAATGGAGAGACTCTCATAACGTTTACCATTGACGGTACAAGTAACAGGACCCGTACGACCCATCTCCTCGAAAAAAAATGGTCCTACGATAAACGATGGCGTCAACCAGCACAACACAGTTACCTTTTCAGAATGAATAGGTACTAGTTCATGTGCGAACGGATTTTCCGTTGCCCATATTCTGCAATTCTGAGTATTGACATGTCCTTGGAGATCAAAATGGGCTTCGTCTGTCCACAAAATGTTCCATGGTCATTCATTCTCCACTTCCATACGAGCAGGAAATTCTAGAGCAAAAGTTTGTCTTACAATCAGGTCAGCAGAAAGCAACTCCTGAACATGGGAATTTCGTATGGATAGCAATGCAGGATGTTTCGTAAAATTGTATGTACCGTTCTCATAGGCATGTCTAAAGTTCGGGCAATTATTCTTCATGCACTGCAGTTTGCACACAACCGCTCGTCTCTTCGTGGAATGCTGTGGCCACATCTTCTGACATCGAAGCAATTGGTTTCCTCCCTCTGACAGATTTCGCTTCAAAAGAACCTATCTCTTCGAATTTCTTATTCATTTTCTCCAGACCTTTGGCAGACATCGGACCAAAGCCTTTTTTCATACCCTTTACTGTCCGGAACTTCTTCAGAGCTACTGGCTCACAGTCACCGTTCTTGTAAAAGGGCTTCACAAGCAGAGCGTGATCCTTCATTGAGATAGTCATGACGAGCTTCTCAGACGCAATATGAGGAAACCGCCATATACTCCGCTTTTATATAACAAACTAGCCACTGCGTGGTTAGCCCGGCGTTGCCCGTGCCCGTGGTGTAAGGTATTAATCTGGTGTAAACTTTTCCGCAGATTTCAAATCCGTTGAAATTTTCAATCTATCTTTAACGATTCCGATTTTACGAAAAAAAGAACTTAACAATTCCAGTCAAAATGTTTTTTAATTTTTTGTTGTCCTTCGCTAAAATGGAATAGGGCAAGGAAATGTTTTCTGTTTTTATTTTTATTTTAACGCGAAGGGCAGAAAATGCAATCTGTTTATTTTTGGGAAGCAAAAGTTCACATGAAGTCACAATCTCTTGCGAAAATAAAAAAGACTAAAAGAAAATTTTCAAATCCGTTAAAATTTTTATTCTATTTTTAACGATCGCTGAGATAGAAAAAAGCACTGAAGAACGCCAGTGATAACTTAAGTAATACATTTTGCTTCACTGGAATCCATTTCGCAGAAAATCAAAATTAATTAATCTCGAAACAAGCAAAGATCATTCGAATGTGTTCTCTCCCATTCTAGACGGGAGGTTGACAAAACTTGGCATGGTTCCAGAGGCTGATATGAGGCAAAAAGTCTAAATTTTGATGTTCCTTCATTCCGTGGAAGAAGTAAGAATGGTGAAAAAAAAATATTAAATTCATTTTAAAATGTTCTAGATTGAATTTTAAAATTCGCCTCGACCCTAAAATTGCAAAAAATTCGGACTACCTGTATGCCAAATCTCATTACTGTAAGTGAGATAGATTCGTCAGGACTTTGCGGCCAAGAAACAATCAAATACTTCCTTTTATAATAGTAGAGATGCAATGTGTCGTGCGCATGACACGTCTTACAATTTGCATATTATGACTTCTTGAAAATTTGCATTATTGAACGAGCGCTGGATGACATGTTGACATAAACTACGGTAAAAACTGCAGAAACGTTGTAATAGAAGAAAAGGACGTGAAACAATATCTTACATAATTAAATCAAAATTGTTTCACTTAAAAATTATTCCAAATGGTGCACTGGTCTAACCAAACTCCATGTATTTTCTTTCAACTTGATCATTTTATGATTCTTCCCATCATTTTATTCATCTAATCATTTTTTTTTTCTATTTTCTAATAAATTTCCGAATCTAGTATTATCTTAGATTGCCTCTATCAATTTGAATAATTCTAAGATTTAATTTGGGGGTTGGTTATAATACATATTCGAATGTCTGACGTTGTAATTTTATGAAATAAGATTTATAATTTTTGATTGAAATACTATATTTAATTAGTAATGTTCCAGCTTTATTAAACACTCATGAACTTTTTTCGATTTTTCCAGGAGGTCGTACCTACACTGCAAAGTTTTAGTCATATCTCTGCTGATTTATCAAGCGTGGTGTAAGACAGATGCGGAATGCCAGAACAACGGAAAGTCGCTGTCGTATTTAGATGTTGCTTCGGATATGATTGCGAAAGCGAAAGTTTTTTACCCTGTCTGTGCTTGTAAGTAAACTATTTTCTGGGAAACAATTTTTTATTTTTCATTTGCAACAAAATGTTTATACCTACTTTATTCCAATGCACATAAAATGTGCATCACAAAAAAAAAATTTCATTGCACGATAAATAAATAAATTTATTTTCTTCAAAATATTCCAATGTTTTAAATTTTCTGCTCCTGCAAATTTTAATTTTTTCAAATATTTATTTCTTTATTTTCCTGTGTTTAAAAATGTGTGCAAAAAAAATTTTTCATTGCACGATAAATAAATAAATTTATTTTCTTCAAAATATTCCAATGTTTTAAATTTTCTGCTCCTGCAAATTTTAATTTTTTCAAATATTTATTTCTTTATTTTCCTGTGTTTCTCACAATTTTGTCCCTGGTTTTGCAGACACTTATTTCTTACACATATTTTTATAACATATACTACGAAAAAAAATCCAATTAATTTTTGTTAATTCTTTAAAAATCAATTATATTTCTAAATCTTTATTCTACACAGGTTGGAATCTTTATTCCACAAGGTTATGAAATCCGTCATAAAAACAACCACAGAAAGTTTAAAGCTTCTAAATTAACACTTTAGCTTTTAAAATACAGTTAGTCATGAAAAAATTAAACTGAGAAATAGGATATGTTGATTTAAAGCGTTGTTTATGAATTTGAGCGCTGAAGGATTCTTGGAGAAGATGTCCATGCTGTGACCCCATAGAGCACTGCTGAGCAATATTGGGCATTAGAAGTTTCAAAAATGTCAACTAAAATTGTTTTCGGTTAACACATTTATGTTCATAACCATACATACATATTCACTACATTTATGCATTGTCACAGGGATTAATTATACATTGCAAATTCAAGTTACAGCTAAACGGTCTGAAAACAATATTACAGTATAAAGTATGTATCGTGCCTTTGTAATTTAAACATTTGATCGTATTTCCATCATCTTGTTTAGCTGAACTTGGATTTAGTGTTCTAAGAAGTATTCTGACTACAAATAGTTCACCACGGAGAATAAAAAGTTGGTTGATTGGTTTTCAAGGTCTTTTAAGGCGCAATGGCCGTGTTTGCTCATGCTGCGCAAAACACAAAACAGACAACTTTATGTAACGGGTATTATGCACACACAGGGAGATTTAAGGAGGCTGCTTATGAAACTATAGCCTAATATAGACGAATCGGTGACATAATAACCAGGCTCGTTCTTCTCGATATTAATTTTTTGCTTTTATTGATTTAATTACTAATATTTTAGAGCAAATTCTAGGATATTAATGGCCAATTTATATTTACTATTTCATTTTAACAACAAAAAGCTTTGCAATTTTAGCTCCAAGTTGTTTTGAAACATTTTCTGTACTGTTTATGTGCTAACGTCTGTCTTATTCTCTGCCATGCCATTGGAAATAGACAAAAATAAAAAAATGTTTTGAAACAAACTTGGTATTTTAATGTTATGCACATATATCATGACTCGCTTATACATAGCTGACAAGTCTAACATCACAGCATCTTTTCTCAAAATAAAAAGGTTTAATAATGCATTCTAATATCTCAATCTTCTCACTGAATGCTGCATTCGAAATCTATTTTAATTCGGAGCTAGAACGCGCAGCGCAACTGAGCTGACCAGCACTGACCAGCGTCACGTGACATTTCATACGTAGGTAGATACCACCATATATACATACACAAT
Organism: Metellina segmentata; assembly: GCA_947359465.1. Taxonomy (NCBI): domain Eukaryota; kingdom Metazoa; phylum Arthropoda; class Arachnida; order Araneae; family Tetragnathidae; genus Metellina; species Metellina segmentata. Next base: position 97,649,763 of record OX375881.1, read on the forward strand.
ATGGACAGAAGTATTTGGACACTGCAGAAATTCGAAGGGGGATCTATCTTACTGCGGGGTTGTTTTTCCTGGTTAATACCCCATTGCTTTATGTACCTGGTACCATAAACGCTGGAGTGTACCTCGACGTTCTGGATAATTCGGCCTTGGATACATTAGAGCAATACTACAGCGATAATGGTTGTTTCTTCTAACAGGATCGAGCTTCATGTCATACTGCAAAAAAAAAAGTGCTTGAATGGTTTCCTGAAAATTAGGTGAATTTGATTGACTGGTCTGTTCAGAGCCCCGATCTTAATACGATCAAGCACTTGTAAGGCAAACTGGAGTGACGAGTACGTCACCGATACTCACGCCCATCTTCACAGTAATCTCTTTTCACACAGCCTTGCAAGAGGCATGGCGAGCTCTTCCTGCCCAGACTTACAGAGGCATAACTTGTGGAAAGTATGCCTCGAAGTGTTGCAGGTGTAACAAAAGCAAATGGATTGCCTACCCGTTACTAAATAGAATAATAAAGCACTTTGTCTAAAAAACATCCAGTGTCCAAATACTTCTGTCCATGCAGTGTACATGTCTTTCCATTCATCAGAATTTATTCGTTGCAACAATCTATGTCCTATTGTACTAGTTATATAAAGAGCTTCGAAATTTTCGTTCGTTGACAAAAGGCTCGCGTTAACGCATTCAAACCCTTAATTGGAAGCTATGTAAGAGTACTATGTGAACCATTTTGTTAATCGTATTGCATTTTTAATTAAAAGTCCATTCTAAATTAAAGAGCTGATAACGCATCTCTGTACTTGTAGGTCCTAAAGGCTTGAATTCAACCTCGAAACCAGTTGATTGTGAGGAAGTGTTGCAATTGGGACACAATACGAGTGGAGTGTATACTATCTGGCCGAAGAACAGAGTCATGAACGAAAAGTCTTTGGACGTGTTCTGTGACATGGACACAGACGGTGGAGGATGGATTGTAAGATAAATAATTATTTTAACTCCTCAACCCTTATTTTAACTCTCCTGGTGATAGTCTCAACGAGGTATCTTGTCATCAGCAAAACCATTCATATCTTGTTGGGCGAGATATCTCGTCATTGGAAGAAATCTAGAACGAGATCTTGATCTCGACATCTTCAGGAAATCGGCAGCATCTTTATGCCGAGTTAACTCGTCATTAGTAAAATTGATCAGGTCTTGGAGGGCGAGGTATCTCGTAGAAACCACCTGAATGATTAAGGCAACCCAGAAAACTAAACCATCAAACATTTTTATTTCATATTTAATTTTTACTTTATAGTAGTTTTTAGGTTTTAAAATGGTATATTACTTTTAAAACCTAGCTGTTTTCGGAAAGTATATTTCAAAAAATTTAAATCTTGATAAATCGCCACCTGGATATCTCGTCACTCCGTATAAGTTGTCGATTTCCTTCAACTGTCTAATTTCTCTAAGTATCTAAATCTTTCTTCTTAGTTCTTATAGACCGGTAACGCAGTTAAACCATCGTTTCCTCATCTTGAAGACAATTACCATCCAAGGTAATCATCCGTTACTGTGAAAGATCTTATCCCACCTTGTGGTTCTTTACTCTTCATACAAAGAATCTAATCATTTACAACTCTGTAACTAAAAAATTACGATTAGCTTAACACATTGTTACCCAAAGTGGGCGCTCTTGCCCCCTTTGGGCACTGAAGGCATCTTGGAGGAATACTGTCCCCAAGGGAAATGGGAGGCATGAGGAGCAAGAGAGGGCAAGGTAATAAAGAATGTGTTGATTAAAAATGTTTCAAGTGAAAACCTATACACTTAATTGCACACACTTATTGCAGGGATTCATTGTTATAGTAATTAAAAGCTGTAAAATACAAGTTGCAACTAATCGGTCTAGAAAAAGGATAACATGTCAGAACAAACTAGTGCTATCATGTAGCTATTTGCTCTCAGGTCCGACTTGCGCAGATTCTTTCAAGTGAGAATCGGCACGTTAGTCAAGTTTACAAAAAAAAAATTTTATAAATTGGTAGCACACCATGCACGTGAGATGTAAGTAAATTGAGCATTGCTATTGAGAGGAGCTTCAAAAAAGGTGACCAACATGTTGACTAGTAGTCACGTGAATACGCTGAAAAATTAATATGGTTTGCCGATTTGGCACCTTATCGCCTCTTTTGGTGAAATTACATCAAGACTGGGTAGGTACGCTGATGTGCATTTTAGTTGGATGGCGATAAAAATGGTTATTGAAAAAAAATCAAATATTGATGCTATGTCACGTGAACTAATCAATGTAAGAATGTCCTTTCGTTCCGCGAACCCATCAGACATGATGTATGTTTTACTCAACCCATCTGAAGAAAGAAATCTTCGGGTCCTATTACTACTAGTTTTTATCATATGATCCGGAGCATATGAAAACGTTACCATTGCTCACAACTTTAATATTTCCTCCATGCACAACATTAGGGTCGTTCTTCCCATTACTTATTTTTAATTTTACTTATTCGATGGATATTAATTTCTTATAATAGTGTGAAATTCAGAGTGTTTGCGTTACTTCATTTTAATAAGTAGCTTTTAAATTTAAGGTCTTCGCTGATTTACTTCCAATCTAGTTTTTTTATTTTAAATTTATGCTCTGATAAATAAATATTTCGATGAAATTCAAAAATTATAGACACAACTATATTTTATATTTTTTATTAGTAAAAATAATATTGTAGAAGTGGAGCAACACACACAAATACCTTTGAAAACGGAACGTTGAGCCAAAAAATATTGAGAAACCTATTATTTTAACATAATTTTTGAACGTAAAGAGCAAGAGTTTAGTTTTAATTCTTTTCTTAGCCCAATTAGGAATTATTTCTTTTTCTTTAATTTCAGGTCATACAGAGAAGAGGTAACTTTAGCAGACCGAATGATTACTTCTTCAAAGACTGGGACAGCTACAAAAAAGGATTTGGAGATATTCAGAAGGATTTTTGGCTGGGTATAACTCTAATGCAATGTTATATACAATTGAAATGTAAAATACATTGATAATTAAACTTTAATTCCGTGCTTATTAAATTTTCACAAAGTAAGTGCTCATCAACATGATCAAATGCAACAGTTAAACATTCCAAATTTCATATATATGACAAAATAGAATTTTTTTAAATCCATACTAAAATGTTCGTCATCTGACCGTGATTCAAATTTACGAGATGTTGTACTCGGATCTTTCTCTTCAGGGTTGATCCTGGATAGTGTTGTTCCAGTCGACGTTAATTCTACTATCCACCACCATCAACTAAAGGAGACCATGATCATCACTTTAGCGCTTTTCCATCTTTCCTTTCACTTCTACGAAATTTATTTTCTGGTATTCAAAACTTCCCAAGAACCTAACTATACTGAATACAACTTTGTGTTTTAGGTAATGACAACATATTTGCACTAACGAATCAACGCTTGAATTCCATACGGTTTGACTTGAAGGATGTGGAGGGAAACAAAGCTTACGCTTTATACGATACCTTCTGGATTGATGATGAAAATAACCAGTACACGTTACACATCAAAGACTACAGCGGAAATGCTGGTGAGAATCTTTTATACAATGTGAATTTGCATCTTTTGTGTTGCCTCATCATTTAAATATCCGTATTTTTTTGTGGTATGAACTTATTCTAAGTCATGCAATGCCACAGACTAGTGGTAAAATTCAATTAAGTAGTCATTACACTTCAAGGATGAATTGAAACAAAGCAGAATTTGTTCTTAACCTTTCAGGTGGCTGTCTCGACGGGATATCTTGTCATGAGTAAAACTGACCAGATCTTCATGATTTATAAATTTAGTCATTAGGAAAAACTGATATCCTCTAGAAGTACTGCGAAGTTTATTTTTGTCTGCAGAACTTATCTTCGTCCTAGGAAAATTGGTGCTGATGTTAGTTTGAATAAACAGTAGTACTATTTGTTGCAATACTGAAATATCTGCATGAAAATTAATTGTCGATGGCAATTCTGCGGTAAATTGCCCCAAATGATTCTTGTCAAAAGCATTTTGGTCTTGAAACAGTAATACGAGGAAAACAGAGAATTTCAATCATTGTATCAGTTTGGTTTGTCACTCATCTTTTGTTATATATCAGGTCAATTAGACAGGGATTTAATGTTCAAAGTATTCGGATCCAGAGCCTTTTGAGAGTGCTCATTAATCACACCTCTGTCTGATAGGTATTTTTTGTCGTGCTAAATGAAGGTCAAGGTAATGTTTCTGTGGTGGAATGGTGCTTTCCTGTGAATATTTCGAATGTTGCGTCACTTTTTTTTTGTGATATGTTTATAGATATGTAAAGTTCTTGATAATAATATTTTGGAGAATATTCTCCAGCGGATGAATAATCGAGAATTTTCTTTTCTAAATGCAAAACAATTAAAAGATGCCACAGATTTTTGTTAATCTTAGAAGGAGTACATGAGATATGACAAAAATCATAACTTAAAAATGTAGTAGTATTTCGTTAAGTCTAACATTACAAATAGGGAAATAAATTGTAGGCTTAAAGAATATTTACAGTTTAAGCCTACAGTCCATTCACATTAGAATGATGGGGGAAATAAACAAGCCCAGGTGATTAAAAGAAACCACATGATGACCATTGTAGTATGCAATTGGATAAAATTGACAATTTTTGGTGAGAAGTGAAACACTATCTGTCAAACAATAATAAACATAGTGAAAACGTATTAACTGGTTTTTTTTCTTGTATAACTGTGTGATGTAGAAGCTGGAGATTCTATATAGCTAACTGCAAGATTATCCAGCATGTTGTTTACTAGAGCTGGAAATTTTAAGTATTTTTAAGGGGTTCTGCATTCTTCATGCGTTTTTTACATACTCTATACCACAGTGTTTGCACGAGTTCAAAGTTTTTTCATCTTTTGTTCGTAACAAAAAATGATCCCAATATAAACGTTATGTTAATAGTAAGTTTTCTTGCTACATAAGTCGTATATCTTTTGATAAATTTTCAATTAACTATTTACTTAAGCATTTCACTGTGTGAAACGAATCCAGAAAATGGAGGACTGTAATGGTGGGAAGAGCAAAACATTTTGACAGTACTGACAACTCAGAAAACTGAAAAACCTCCAAATTCCACCCAAAAAAAACACGTATTAAAAACAAAACTATTATATTTATGATTTATGTAAACAAAATTAGAAACAAATTATAATATAAGATTTTATTCACTGAATTTTTAAATTTTAAAATTTATTTAATGTTTATTGGCTGGAAAACCATATTTATGAGTAAAAAATTGCTACACTTTTTTTCTTTTGCAATAGTTTATATTACTTAGCAATAGATATAATTTTATAAACTGTTACAAATTTAATATTAAATATAATCTAAATAAATCTCTTAAAATTTTAAAATGTTTATTAATAATCAAAATTAATACTACTACTTTTATGTAATATTAGTAAGTTCTCTACTATTATAAAAGGAAGTGTCTGTCTGCGTACGTACTGAAAGTAATAGAATTTGGCACGCAAGCAATCTTAATTTTATGCGAATTTTGTGCAAAAGTCGAATTTTAAAATTTATTGTAGAACATTTTTTAATTAATTTATTATCATTTATTTATTATTTGTTTTCCTTAGAATGACAACAGATTGAAGAGATTCCAGATTATAAATTTATTTTATCTTTACATCTGCTGAGCACGAACGATTCCAGCGAAGCGAAACAAAACAAAACAAAATTTTGACTGGCGTTTATTTCTTTTTTATTCTTTTGTCTATGTTTCTATCGTTAAAGATAGAGGGAAAATTTCCTTGGATTTATATCTATGGAAAATTAAACACCAGATCGATACCTTAAATATGAGTTTCTTTAAATAAATAATTTTCAATTCTAACTTTTTTTTTATGTTTTTTTTTCTCAATACGAATTTGGCTGCATTTGAAGAATAAATTCATTACGAACACACTAAGGTCTATTTGAGGTTTTCTATCTTCGAGATCGTTATATATAAGGATAGAGTCAAAATTTCAACGGTATTAAAATAGTTAATAAGAAAGAAATAAATGTAATAAGTGAAATAACATAAAACATTATGTTAGGCATGATAAATTAGCGTTATAATGTATCATAACATGTTAATTTTTCCTTCATTTCCATGTAATGTAAATTGCAGGTTTTCATTTTGTGTTGATAAAAATAGAAAAATCGCATGTTTTTCAATAAAAAATAACTGTTATAACTAATTTCTATAACACAGTGCTTATATGTCTATCCTTTATATTTTCAATGATACATAAAAACAGCTTCATGTTCAATTCTGCAGTCAATAAATGTAAACCGATTACAATTTTCAAATAATTAGGTTTTAAAAATCGAATATTCTCGAATATTCTCCAAATTTCAATCTTTGGGGATTTTCAATCTTTGAATAATCTCCGAATATTCTCGTTCTCAGAAATTATTCTTTTGAGGAAATATTCTATGCCCACATCGCAATTTTATTAGCATCTCTCCAATCTCCAAAGAACGAATTACGAATTTATGTATGGTAGTTGATTGATCAACACCAATTACTTAGATTAAAAACCGTAAATCACCTAAACGGTGATAAACAATATTTTAAGATAACCTCTATATGCACCATGCGAGAGCATTTGGGCAGTGGAAGCAAAATCTTCACAAGACTCATGTTTGTTTATTTGCACTGAAAACCCTCTAATGAATATTCCGGTTAGAACCAATATTATGGTAAGCGTCTTAAAACCACCCGATTTGTAAGAAAGTAATACGGCAAAACCAAATATATTTTAAAAGGTTTTGAGTTCATCCTTTAAAATACGGACAGATCAAACTGTCAAGAGAAAACAAACTCTAATTTTTAACCCTTCCATTAGGGGATTCGATGATCGCCCAACACGACAATCACAAATTTTCCACCAAGGACCGAGAAAACGACAACCACAAAGAGCAAAACTGCGCCCAGGTTTACAAGGGAGGATGGTGGTACAATGCTTGCCACCATTCCAACCTCAACGGTCTCTACCTAAGGGGAAAGCACGATAGTTTCGCAGATGGTGTCGTCTGGCTCAGTTGGAAAGGCTACAAAGAGTCGATGGATACATCGGAAATGAAGATCAGGCCAAAAAACTTCCGAAAGGATCTGATTTTCGTAGAAACCCCGAGCGAGTGAAATATATGTATTGCTCATTCGTCATAGCTGTCTCATAGTACAGAATCACAAAGAATTGATGAGAAACTATGTGAATTGTTCATCATTAAAATGGGAAGGAGCTGTAATTGACAAATAATTTTTTATAGAAATGATACATCGATATCCCATGTTGTGTATAAGTAATAGTATATAATTTTATACTTTTGATTAATGTGAATTAGATGTTTTTCTGTACTCGCAACTGTAAAAACCCATGTAAAAAGAAGATTGCAATCTGCAAGAAGATTAAGACTCATTAAAATGTTGATTTAATTTTGTTTGGTTGTTGGTTTGCTTTGTTTTGCTTGAGGTGAACTATTTATTACTTGCTTTCAACCACATTTTTTTATTTGTTTCGATCTGTTATGGTAATAAGAGACAGCAAGGTAATTTAAAAGCTATTTAATACCTTTGTATCGATTCATAGCATAAAATATAAACATATTGTGGTGTCGTCGCCCTATATGGTAGCGTCAAAATAGTACGAATCGTACACAAGGAGAAGACAACTAACAACTAAGATATTTACGTTCTTATTATTCCAAAAACATTAAGAATACAACAGTAATTACGTCATCACATTAACTTCATTACACAGATGCATAAAAGTATGTAGCTCACAGTCCAGCGCGGGGTGCTAGCCTCACCTGTTGCGTCTGGCTCTCTCCCTTTAACCAGTCTAAAAACAACCCAACGGTAAAAGTAAAAAAACAACCATATAAGAACTGCAGCTGGCGTCAAAATATAGCCAATCAGAACACATACAGTATAGTGGTTAAGGTGTTGCCACTGTTCCTGCGATCAAGTAGCGACAGGAACCTCCTTAGGTGCCACACGGAAACTAGTGGTGGCGGGACCACTCCCCGGCTGCCCTAGGCCAATACCTGTACGCTAACGAAAGAAGGCTATCTGGCGGACGGCAAGGGTCTGCAAGACTCCATAGATGATGGTATCGGTTGCCCACGGTGTCGGATAAACAGGGATGTCGGGGCAGCCTGCTGTTCCGTTGGGCTACTCAGGAACGCCGATAGGTTCCTAGGAGATGCCTGGGTGTGCGTCTCTGATCACCCCTCGGCACGAATCTATGAATAAAACTTTTCCGGCTCAAAACGGACCTAAGGTTGACTGATATCAATGAGCCGGACCACATATCTTCAGCGCACACACTCACGGGTCGACCACGTCCACTCCCTATCGTGTTCATCCTGGGCAGATAAGGGTTTTTCGGACGGTGCGTCACTAGGCCCACTTCTAATGTTTCTCATTAGAGGCTTTCCCTAGCTTCGGCTAATCCGCTGTGGGTTTTCAATAACTCGGTACGGAGGGGTCTGCTTCCATTCGAAGAAGAAGAAGTGGTTAAGGTGTTAGCCTCTAGATCGGAAGGTTCCTGGTTCGAATCCGGATCCGGACACGGATGTTTGTAAGCGTATGGTGTAGAGGTGGCTGGTGCACCTTAAATCTGTCGTGGCCGAAAGTCCTCACGTTGGGTTGGTGTGGAAGTTTGGAGAGTGGGGTGCCAGCTCAGGTTTTGCTTCGTCATCTGACCGTGGTTCAAAATTACGAGGTGTTATCCTCGGATCTTTCCCTTAAGGGATTGATCCCGGACCGTCGTCAATAGCCCGCTGTGTTGCTCTAGTACGACGTTAACTAAAATTACCATTTATACCCACAATATCTACTTTTACAACAACGTCATAAAACGTACCTTTCATAAATATTTTGGTACGATTTTTATTCGTATGGTTTTAACAGTGGAATAATGGAATAGCGAGATTTAACTATCATTCCATGCAAATTCGAAATATTTGTTTCATGGTACAAAAATTAGTTGGTAAAGCAATAAATATCAGGACGATTTTTACAAACAATCAAACAAATCAGAAACGTGGTTATCTTTACTTGAAAACAAATGCTTATTTTTTCCATAGGGGAAGTAGTTAATTTACTTAGCACTGGTGCCACACAACTTTTGCCAAAAATAAAAGTTGTTTCCGCTAGAAATCCTTTCGATGTAACAGCGCCTTCTGGCGGTGAAATAAATCGTCTCTTAGTGTAACAAAAGAAGTGAAGGATAGAAGAGCTATTTGAGCGCCGCTGATTCGGCGAGAAGTTCCTAATGTGTACTAAATGAGGATTTTCCTAAGGAGTAAATAAAATAGTAAATTACAACCACTGAGTGTTAAGTGTTTTTTATTAAAGTAGAATTATTTCTAAGAAAAGATAAAAGTGTTTCAGTTAATTCGTTGAGTTGAGTAACAACAGTGAACTTTGAACAGAGTAAACAACAATCCCAAAAATTTAATAACTGCAAATTCCTACCTATATGTACAGAACTTCAACTATCCGGATCAATTGGGACCATACCCCAACCGGATAATTGGATAATTCACGAAAAAAAAGGTTATTTCTTAGTAAAAAACGAATTTTGCTTTTGTATGTATTGTAATTTAATGACTGAAAACAATTTTGTTTACATTTTTTACTTATATACTGTATTAAAATGTATCATTGCTTGATCATATCGGTCAAAGTTACTTCTTTCGCTGTCTTTACTCGTTTTCGTGCAGCCATGTCTCGTATGAACTTGCGGTGAGTAGCTTGCACTGAGGCTGCCGCTCCATCCATTTTAGCCCCGCTGTGCCAAGGCACACAAACGCCTTACTAGCTGAAGGTCCCGCTTCTGGTTGAGTAGATATGTTGTCGTCATCTTCCGGGTCATCCATGAGATCCTCTCTCACACTTTGAATGAGTTCATCGTCACTGAGAATTTGGAATCCAGGGTCCGAAGAATCACCCTCCATCCACTCGCCTACGTCCTCTGCAATGCACTCGGAACATCCAGGGATTTTCACTGAAACTTTACCCTCTGCGTTTTTATCATTCACCGATAAGAAACTTTTAAAATGCGGGTATTGCTGATTTCTTTTCAACTCAAAGCTATCCGTATACTTGGAGTTCTACTGTATTTTGGCTTTGCTTGTATGTTTTCAGATCATCGTTAAAAAATTCTAATTCAATCCAATCTTATTGGATTGAATTAGAATTTGAGATTTTCATATTTATAGTTTATTTTTTAGCAGCACAAGGCGCTCGATAACAAGGCGAAATTGCCAAATTCATCTCAATAAACATAAACAATGCTTATGAACATGAAAAAAATAAAGATCTCTCCAGTGACAAACCAAACGCTTAATTATGGAGAGAAACAAAATTAAAACATATTTATTGTTTATTTATTTTAACACCACGAGGCACTCGATAACAAAGCGACAATATGTATTCCATCAATAAACGTAAAGCAATGCTAACGAACATGAAACAAATAAAGATCTCTCGGGTGACATAAACCAAGACCAGAAGTGTGAAGAGAAACAAAATGAAACGCCTACAGCTCAGGTTGCTGAAGTACATGTGCACGTAATATACTAAGGAATTGAATGATATAATAGCAATGTAATATACTAATAGTAATATTTCTTATACCATTTTCATGCTTTGAAAACATTCATTAAATTCAAGTCATTCCCAATTGCTCCATAACGATTATCACGCAGCACTTTTAATTGTTCGTAGCGGTTTTCTGAAACGGTACGTTGAGTTTTACCGGTTCTGTGATCAAAGAACGATTCCTCCTCTTTGTCGACGTGTGTGGTTTTCGCCATGACAAGCCACTTCACTTCACGATCCTGAAATATCTGATCTGAAGATGCCTGAACATTCAGCACTCCACTATCATCTCGTACAATGTTTATTTCAATACACGGAGGAGAGCTGCAGCCTGTGGGGTCGGTTGTAGCGTTCAGAATTTCGACGATGTCGGTTGTGTCAACTGTTTTCGTTGTAGTCGTCGTTGGAGTCGTCGTCGAAAACTCATCGGTGTGCGAACTTGAGCTTGGATCTTCAGAAGGTGCGTCTGAAATCGGTGGCGGTTTTGTAGCGCTTGTAGGAAGACTCAATACGGTAGTTGCTGTGGTAACTAGGATTGAGAGTAGTATAGGCAGCATCAGAATCTTCATGGCGGGACTTTTCCTGAAAATAAACACAAATCATAATTCATATCTTAGAAATGTAGGTTATTACCAGGTACCTCCTCAGAAGGGTCTAGAGCTTCGGTTTCCTAAGAAAGCGTAGCAGTGATGTAGCTGTGGGTGACGTCACTAAAACGTTGTTTATACAAACAGATGGTGTTGGTTTCCTAGAGAGCGTTGTTTGTGAGCGCAACGAAAATTATCGGAGCCGCCATTTCCATGACTGTCGTGATAGCGGTCTCAAACAGTTGGGGAACGTTTTTTCTCTTGTAGCGGCGACATTTCATTTCCTGCGCCAAACGATTCGAGCGGAGGGATGCAAAACAAACAAACATTTTTGACTGCCATAAATGAGTTCGTTTTTGAAAAATCGGGATCGTTAAACACAGAATAAAAATTTCAACTGATTTGAAATCTGCGGAAAATTTTACACCACAACGATACCTTAAATATTATTTTCTTTAAATAAATAATTAATAATTTAATAAATAATTAAATAATCAAATGGTAATTAATTGAATAATAAAACTGTTTTTGGTATCGATCTGGCGTAGAATTTTACGATGATTTGAAATCCGTTGAAATTTTCACTCTATCTTCAACGATCCCGAAGATAGGAACTTTGGACAAGTTAATAAAAAAGCCACTTTGTTTTGTTTCTCGAATTAAATAAACCACGACAGCTGTCTGTGTTGCCCATTCTCCAGCGTATTCTGTCCGTCTAAGTTGACACCTATGGATTCTGTTTAGACGACCGCCTAGTTATGCCCGCGGCATCATGACTTATCAAGGCTGCTAGATAACGTCTTCACTTTCTTAGTAAACCGAAGCTTAAGGTGCTCTCGAGATGTTATTAATGCTTCAAAACCACAGGTTTAACCTATGTAGATGGAAGTTCAGTAAATCTCATAAGTAGAAAGAGCATCAATCCATAAGTAGAAAGAGTGGACAGTTCAGAAAATAGTAAATAATATCTTTACAAATGAAATGCTTATTTAGAAGTACGCATTCCACGATATCAATTTGAAAGTTTGCTGTGTGACTGTTTAATGAGATGATATTGGACAAGTCAAGAAAATCTTTTGTCCATTAGCAAAGAGTGACCAAGACTATTTTGAGGAAGGGCCCACATGCTTGAGCTGTCTCCAAATTATTTTACAATTAAAAAGTATACATACTGAAGGTTACCCTTAAACAGCTGAAATCGAAGTTTCCTATTTCACAATGGCGAAATGATAGGTCTGGAAAAAAATCAAAAGCAATTACTAACCCTCCAAATGATTTATACGAGACATCTCGTCTATCGATTTGTCCAATTTTGATTATGACGATATGTCTCGTCAATCAAGATTTGACCAATTTTGCTAATGACAAGATATCTTATCTATCAAGAATTGACCAATTTTGTTGATGACAAGATATCTCGTCAATCAAGATTTGATCGATTTTGCTAATGACGAGATATCTCGTCTATCACGATTTGACCAATTTTGCTAATGACGAGACATTTTGTCATCAAGATATTGACTATTTTTTGGTGATAATAAAATCAAGATACAGTCAGTTTTTTTCTAATGACGAGATATCTGGTCGAGACAGGAGGGTTACATGGAATATTAATTCAGATGGAATGTCATTACAGCCTTTTGATAGCAATAGAAAACAATTTTAGAAAATTCAGTTCCCTCCAAAATTTTAAATTTTAATAATTTATATAGTTTTATTCTTACTTAGCAGAGAGTAATATAACGTAGTTCAATTTTTTAAAAAGGTAACATTTTGGATATCTTTCATACAAAGTATAAGCTAACCACATCCCTGTTTTACCCAAATATTTTGATGATAAGTTTAGTTTACATAAACTTCAAAATTTTGTATTACTATTTTGTCCAACAGCATCCAGCCACTGAATAGTAAGAGAAAAAATTATATTCTAAGTGATTGTTCCATGATTCTGGATTTAGTCACATGGAGTTTTTTAACAAACTTGGCTGCATATATTGTTTACATAAACGGTTTACTCTGAAGATTATTCAGGGAATAAATTCCAACTATCAATTTTGGGAATGTTTTGTGATTAGTATAAAATTTCCAAGCTTTTAAATGATGAATTAATTTTCTTTATAGCAGCTCGGAAAATACTTTTAAAGATGTAAACATTGTGATCAACAGACATTTAAATGGTCTTTAATGGCTGATTTCTCAACGGTTACTTTTTATCAGATAATGTACCTTTTCCAAAAACCCTACAAAAACTAAACACTAGAATGTTTTTATTAGGTAATTTTAAGATAAATACGCGTTTTAACCAGAGTTTTTACGGATATTCAAAAAAATGTGAAATAAAAATAAAACTTGAAATATTCACTTTTTTACAGCATTTGGCAATGTTTTTTAAATTTGAATTACATCACCCGGAAAAAAGTGTTAACAACAAAGAAATATCTACAAGTATGTAATGAATATAGTAATAAAATGAAGAGTACTAATTAGATTCTGAAGAGATATTTCAACTATCACTAATTTTAACATGGGAAGCAATAGAGATGGTGTTAAGTATCTACCATATCTCACACTACAGTAATAAACAACACACAATACAGTAATAAAAAGTAGTATTTGATAGTTGGGTTATGAAAAAGATATATCGTATTACTCATTTTAACATGGGAAGCAATAGAGATAGTGCTTAGTATCCACACATCCAAAAAAAATGTAATAAAAAGTATGATAATTGGATTATAAAAAATATGCGTCAAGTAGCACTAATTTTAACATGGGAAGCAATATAGAGAGTGTTAAACAACATGCTACCTTAAGGTCGTTTTATATCCCATGAGCAGAACTGCGTTAAACTGTGTTAAAACTGCGACGTACGGCGCAGAACAAACTAAGTCTTTGCAAAACAATATTTCCTTAATTTTTTGTCAAAATTTTAGCCATTTTTTTTTTATCTTCTACAGTACAAAGCGCGTTTCTTCCTACACTTTTTTTTCTTCTCTAGCTACGTAACAACCTCGCTGCACCGCCCCAAATTACCACAAACACTTTATAAATAACACATCTAAAATCAATGACAAAATAATTAACTACAAAAGTTATCGAGGGAATTGAAAATTCTGAAAGTATGCCTTGGTTTCAAATAAAATAAGTTAATTAATTTTAAAGTTTTTTTATAAATATGTAAAACATATTTAGCCGATAATACGTCTAAATTCTTCGTATAAATTTAGCCAGTAATACGTCTAAATTTAGCCGATAATATGTCTAAATCAATAACAGACGTACGTTTTACGTCTGTTTTTTATTTTACTGCAGTTTTCAAATTCGGACCAAAAGCCTGCAGAACAATTGCAATTGCTTGGAGTTGTGTTGCAGAACATTGAATATAATTCTACACCTGGGTTTTACACCAACAAAATCAGGGCCATCCAGTAAAAACAGACTATGATTTGGGTTGTATTTTATAGTGCAAGAAGCCATGTTTGGACAAGCAACGCAAACGCTAGACAACGTCAAGTACATGTCCATACACACACATGGAAAGTTTTACTGGCACAGAAGAGAGAAATGCCTCCGCATTAAAAAGGAATTGAACCTGGCAACGAAACGAAGATTCGGGAAAGCCGATAAAGAATAATAAATATCTTGTTCGTCTTAAGACCTCTCATACTTCTTGAATTTGGAGCGTCGTTTCCGTTTCAATGCACCTGAATATGCCTTAGTCAGTTTCTACTGAATTCAGTTTTGATTCGGGAGGTTGGTAGTAGGGATGCGACATCGATAGCAAAACATCGATGTTTTGAAACATCTATGTTCAAAATTAAAACATCGATGTTGATAATACATCGACCCAAAAACATCGATGATTTGAAACACCGATGTTTTTAAAATTCAGTGTATTTAAACTTTTTCCCTCATTTCTTAAAACTGGTTTAGCAACTATTGATGCGACATCGACAGCAAAACATCGATGTTCAAAATTAAAACATCGATGTTGATAATATATCGCCCCCAAACCATCGATGTTTTTAAAATTCAGTGTATTTAAACTTGTTTCCCCACTTCTTAAAACTGGTTTAGCAACTAGTGATGCGACATCGGCTCCAATACATCGATGTTTTTTCTAAAACATCAATGTTTAGAAAACATCGACATCAATGTCGCAATGACCTTCATCCTTGGTCACTTTGATCTAAAAGTATGTTCAATTTGCTAATTATAAAAACTATGCTACTTGGTTATTTTTTAAATTTTTATAACGGTACGTTTTTCATTTAAAAATAAAACATCGACAACGTAAAAACATCGATGTTACCAAAACATCGACCCCAATACATCGATGTTAAAAACATCGACATCGATGTCGCATCCCTAGTTGGTAGTTGAATTAACGTCGCACTGGTGCTATTAGTTTTCATTCGGATTGACTCGGATTCCATTGGTTAAAAGTGGTCCTTAACCCTCCTGGTGGTTGTCTCGACGAGATATCTCGTCATTTGCAAAACTGACGGGATCTTAATGGACGAGGTTCATCCATCAATATCTTAAAATAAACTTATCACGGGTCTTGATCTCGTCATTATCAAAAATTGGCAGCATCTTGATGACGAGGTAACTATCAAATTTGGTCAAATCTTGATGGTTGAGGGATCACGTCGTAACCACTTGGAGGGTTAAGTTGCAAACAAATGCATAGGGTAACAAATTACTTTTACCTACGCTTTTTAATATTTTGGGCAGTTTTAGACTTAAATTCGTTAAATCTATCTCTTGGTTAGGCGGATAAAATAACCTCATATATATATTCCACTAGAACTATTTTTGGTTTCTTAACATACCTTTACTTGTCCTCGGTATTCGAGCTGTAGTTTTGTAGCTTCACTGTGAAGTTGTGTCTGTATTGCGTTTTAAGAAAAATGTTCTAAAGCAAAATTGTGGCAAAAAATACCGTCCAGTCATAGATCTTGCAAAATTGCTCTCATGCGAAGGATTTTATACTGTGCAATACGTTTGTGTGTGTGTGTGTGTGTGTGTGTCCTCGGAGAAAAAAAAATTCCAAAATCTCTCTTCGTCACTCCTTTTAATGAAGTTTCAATAAAAACAACATATTTGCCTCTCGGAAATTGGAGGCTAATAAGAAATCAAAATTTAACAATCACATAAACTGATAACCAGATGCTAAGAAATGACTAATCGGCTTAGAGATGATGTAGCGGAAAATTTACGTCTGGGGTGCTAGAGATCGAATTCGCTCTACTACGAATGATTTGTATATAAAAAAGGGTAGTTAGATTTTCCCGCTTAGCATTAAGTCCAGCAGTAGCGTAGAGTAACAATGATAATTGGAGATGACGATATTCAATTGAAAGTAAAGAATCTGACGCTTAGCTTTAGGCAACCGAAAAAGTCAACTGGATTTGCCGTTGTTTCATTTCACTAAAGACACTGATAAAAATCATTTTTAGCCCATAAGTTCCAAATTTTCCCTATTCTGGCAATTCTGTAACTTTGTTTTTAACACCAGATTAATTAGATTCAGTCGTCAAGGCTCCTTCACTGCAACAGAATCCGGGATAATCCGCGTCAATCTGAATCGAGTAGAAACTGACTGACGAAGAATCGAGAAAACCGCTTCTATAGAGAGAATAAAATTTTCATAGCCCAACGGATATTTAGACAGTCCTACGATGAGTTCTAAAATTACCGCCAGGGCCGTGGCATCTCGGTTGGAAGAATAACAGATTAGCAACCAGAGGCTTTGCGAGTTCGAATCCAACCAAAGACCGTCGTGTACAAAAGGGGCTGTTAAGTCTGTCGGAGTCACCAATGTCCTTGCGTTAGGGTGGTGTAGTAGTTTGTAAAGTGGGTTGTGACCTCGTCACCGGACCGTGGTTCAAAATTACGTGGTGTTGTCTTCGGATCTTTCTATTCGGTTTTGATCCCGAACCGTCGCCAATAGCCGGTTGTGTTGTTCCAGTGCGACGTTAATTAAATACCTACCTCGAACCATTACAATGGAAATATTCAGAGCTTAGTTATGCCTGCAACTTTGAAGGATTGTGAAGTGCTTCTCTAAGACCACTCTTCATGGTTCAAATCCGGGTCAGTGCATGGATATTAGTAAGCGTATGTGTAGAGGCGGCTGGTGCACCTTTAATCTGTCGTGGCAGAAAGTCCTCACGTTGTCTTGGTGTAGAAGTTTGGTGAGTAGGGTGCCAGCTAAGGTGTTGCCTCGTCATCTGACCGTGGTTCAAAATTACGTTGTGTTGTCCTTGGATCTTTCCTTAGGGGATTTATTCCGGACTGTCGTCAATAGCCCGTTGTGTTTCTCTAGTAGGCACAGCAGAAGTGGTGTACAAAATTAGAAAAGTTAGTAAATTTACCTCGTCATCAAAATATTGTCAATTTTTTATGATTGAGATCCTTCTAATAACGAGATGTTTCGTTCAACAAGATTGGGTCCGTTTTGTTAATGATGAGATACCTCGTCGAGAACACCACCAGGAGATTTATAATACATTATGTAGTATTAGTTATTGTTTGCACTTCTGAAATTTCAAACTTCCTTGGTAAAAAGAAAATCATGTGTTGAAGTATGATTGAAGCAGTGCTGCCTGGAATGTAAAGGACAAATATACAACCAGCACGGATAAATAGTCCATCATGTATAATACCTACATCACCAGAATTTGTAAGCAAAACTTGTTTAATGCTTGTAAGGATAAAACGTGTATGGTTAGAAAAAAATAATAATTATTTCTGAAATTTTTAGAATGTTTAATATTTGAATGAATAATTGAATGTTTAATTTTTAGAATGTACTAATTAGAATTTAAAATATTTCAAACCTTTTCCGATGTGTAGAGGATTAATTTATTTAAAAGCGTAAAAACACACAAAATGTATTTAATTTTTTTTTTATTAAGGACTGCATGAATATGCATTTTTGATGTAAAAAGAGAAATTGCTGAGGATTTGTGACAAATCCTTTATTCCAGAAGAAATGTGTTGGTGGCATGAATTCTGAATTGATTAGATCTTGGTTCGAATGATGGTATAAGGTATGGATGCTCGTTATTCCAGAAGAAATGTGTTGCTGGTATAAGTTCTGGATTGATTGGTTCCTGATGTATGCTCGCTATTCCTGAAGGAATGTGTTGCTGGTATAAATTCTGGATTGATTGGTTCCTGGTTCTAATTATGGTATAATGTATGGATGCTCGTATTTCCAGAAGGTATGTGTTACTGGTATAAATTCTGGATTGATTGGTTCCTGGTTCGAATTATGGTTTAACTTATGGATGCTCGTTATTCCAGAAGGAATGTGTTGCTGGTATAAACGGGCTATGAATACTATTTCTGGATGAATGTGAGGTGTAATAATATATGAGGATAACGATTACGTTTATTTGACCGGGCATTTGCAAACATCAACGTCAAATGTGAAATTACTTGTTTTAGCAGAAGGCTTGTTTTCAGAATATGTTTTCGGCACATCATCAATTAAAATTCCAAAGAATGAAATTCAAATTGTGGTTTTCTCTTTCTCTCTCTTTGATAGTTGATTGGTAAATACCAATTAGATTAAAAGCCAAACATTGACAAAACAGTGATAAACTACATTTTAACCCTTTATTTACTGAATTTCTTAAAAGTTTTTTTTAATTTGTGCGAACTTTTAGGTGCAAGCAAAACATTTAATTTAGGTGCAAGTAGCACAATTAGTTGTACAAGCTTAATTTAGTACCGTATAGCACAATTTTCATTATAAGTCATTACCAAGGTCATTGATTACATAACAATAATTTGGGACTTCGAAGTCCTAACTTTACGGAAGCACTATTTTTGTAATAATATTATTAAATTATTTGACAATATTTGAAATTTTAATGGTAATTTGAAAGATACTAAAAGTTAAACAATAATTTTATCAAAAAATTCTGTGTGTAATATTAAAAACAATTTCATCATCATTCAGACATCGTTTATAAAAATGAGCCATATATCATTTTATATATATTTATATATTTTATTATGCAAGAAAAGTCACAAGTCAAAAAATAAACATTTTGTTATGTTGTATCATTAAAAGATATGTATGAGGTGCCCCAACGTGTTATATTACTATTCTATAGAAAAAATAAATATAAGTAACCACCATAAATACTTACCTAAAATTTAAAAGAAGCTTATACTACGTATTTCAATATAAGTTTTATAGTATCTTTTAAGTTGATGTTTCTCAAATTCTTCAAATTTGAGTTGTGTCATTTTTCTTGCCGGGTTAACATGCCTAATGTTACATTCAGAAACATTATACATTTGATAAATAAATGTATTGCAAAGTAAACATATATCACCATAGTACATCAAAATACAGACTGCATACATTACCCTCAAAATATATTGCCATACATATGACCCGACGTGACTGAAAAGTCCCAACCATGAAATAGTACATAATTTTATAACATGGGCTCATAAAATTCATAACATATCAAATTTTACACTATATATAATTATTAATAATAACTAAAAATTATAACTTATACCAAAATGCAAAACAAATAATTGTTTTATATATGCAAACACATGGACGATTTTCAATCTTCTAGGCATCCATCTTGGCCTTACAACATCTTATATACTTGTCTTTAGCAAGCTTCCAAAGAGAAATAGGCTTCTGTTATCTCCAACAATTGAAGAACGAACTTCATAGAAGTAAACTTCATAGTTCCAATGGGTCTCAAAGCGTTTAAATTAATACAGTGCCTTGAGAAAACTGACGGAACTTATAAGTCTCGTCAGTAAATAAAGAGTAAATTTTATCTCAAGGATCTCTAAAAGTTTTTAACTTCCAAAGGGGTCCTTCAACTGAAAAAATTAGGATGTAGAATATTTGAGTTTTGTAATATGCTACAAGGGAAGAATGGTGTTAAAATGCTCTTTCTCTCTACGCACAATTAGTGACAAAATAACTACATCTATTCGTTGAAATAATCCATGAATTATTTCCACCTTCAAGAAGATATTGTTTCCTCCCTTCGAATAGAATCCTTTGGAAAGATTCTAGTGTTACTTTTCTTTGAATAGAGCTCTTAGGAAAGATTTTATTGATCGCCCTTAGAATATAATTCTTTGAATGGAGAGATTTAATCGATTCCTTTCCTTAGAATATAATATTTTTGAAATATTGTATTGTTACTTTCCTTCGAATATAGTTCTCTGGAAAGATTCTATCAGTTCTTTTCTAAAAATAGAATCCTTTTCAAAGTTTCTACTGCCAATTTTTTTAATGGAATCCTTTGGAAAGATTATATTAGTTTAAGACGGTCAAAAGTGGTTCAAAGGTATGCAGGAAAGCCTTGCAGTTTGCAAAATGGAATCCTTCGCGTGAACTGTTCATAGATAGGGTTAAAGGATTATTTTGCAATTTGTAAGACCTGGCAAGGAATTAAACTCCAATATATCCTCTCCATTGGTGCTCTAGTTTGTAAAGTAAGGTAAACAGGCAAAATTGAAGATTCGTGATTTTCACAAAGTACCGATGGTATACTCATTCCTTGAGTGATAATCAACATTTTTTTCCATAACGTGTCTACCAAAACTAAGAGACACTTTCGAAGACTCAATCGAATCTATTCCAGTGAAAAGAAGATTGTAAAACGGATGTGGCAGCCCTGGAATTCATAATAGATTCGGTGCATCCCTGACCCAGGTGCGTATCGAATTTAGTTAACCTTCTGAGTGTCGCTAAATATCCGAGTTAAATTGATTTTACCACACAAAACATTTAATGAATTAATAACCACATAGATTAGTTGAACGAGTCCGTGGATTCTTTCAACTTAAGGAGCATCATGAACGTTACAATTGGTCCTCCCTCTTGTTATAGAATCATTTAAAACGATTCAGTTGATCCTTTCCTTGTTATAGTATCATTTAAAACGATTTAAATTGGTTATTTTCTAGTTATATAACCACATGGAACTGTTGAAAGTTTTCTGTTCTCCTTTCGTTTGGGGTGTCAACTCAGGTGTTAACCTCGTCACCTGGTCCTGCTTCAAATCTTTCCCTTCGACGAATGGCGACGGTCTAGATTGATCTCGGACCGTCGCCAATAGCACGTTGTGTTCTACGGCTACATTTATTCAACTGTCCCAACTAATAGCCCCGTTACTTTTCTAACTGGGCTACCGTTTTCCGTGTGCGTGTGTGAGAAAAAGAAACATTCAAAAGATTTTACTCTAAAGAATGAGACAATAGAATCGTTCCAAAGGAAACTATTACTGTCATAGGCGTAACTAGGATTGTTGAATGGGGAGGTCGGTCCTGCCAAAAAGTTTGGATTGTACCCCAGTAAAAAAAAAGATTAAATTAATTTATTAATATAATTAACATATATTAATTATTCATAATTAATTATACTAATATGGTTAATATTTATTTATTATTAATAATTATATTAATACATATTTATTAATCATTAATTAATGATAATAATATATATTTATTAATTATTAATTAATTATGTTAATGCATATTCATTAATTAACACTTGATTTTAAAAAAATCGCAATTTTTTTTTTGTCGCGTTATATAAAAAAAAACGTCGATGCAGCTGCCGTCGCAGGATTGAAAACTTTGTTTTTTTTTTCTCGATTCTTTCAGT
Organism: Metellina segmentata; assembly: GCA_947359465.1. Lineage (NCBI taxonomy): Eukaryota > Metazoa > Arthropoda > Arachnida > Araneae > Tetragnathidae > Metellina > Metellina segmentata. The sequence continues at coordinate 97,671,703 of OX375881.1, forward strand.
TTTCTGAGAAAGTATGGATCAGAAAATTACTAAATTAACATGGTTTGTTCAAAATTGTACAGGGAACATGAAAAAACTTTTTCCGATGCGGCTATTAGTTTATGATTTACTAAGTGTCTAAGTGAAAAAGCGAAATTTCAAACACGAGTGAGCAAAAGACTTACAAATTTTCAGTCTTCAGGCGTGCTTCTTAGAGTGCTTCTAAAAGTGAATTTTGGCAGCTTGTCAAGCTATTTTACAAATTTCAATTTGGTTCCTGGTAACATTTTTTTGAAATTCGGGAAAAAAAGGTATATATTTTTTTTTTGGTAAACTATCATATCTATAGCTTATTGCTATTAGTTTTTAAATTTAAAAACATCGCACTAAACCTTAGAATGTACTCTTTCTTATGGTACAATTATATTTGAAATTGGTTAATAAAAAAATTCGATGCGATCAAAAGTTGGTCATACAAATTTTGGAATATTTAGAAATTTTTGTTAAAATTATTATATTTATAGCTTATACTATTATTTTTTTAATTTAAAAGCATCACTGAAAACATTAGAATGTGCTCTTTCGTATGGCATAACTATTTTGGAAAAGGGATAATAAATAAATGTTCGAGATGCGATTATAAGTTGGTCATATAAAAATTTCGGGACTTTACGATCGTAAGTTCCGATACACAAAACTAAAGCCGTCATATGTATAGCTTAATGCTATTAGTTTTAAAGTTTGAAAATACACGTGAAAGCTTAGAATACGCTCTTTCTTACTGTAAAATTACTTTTAAAATTGGTTCATAAATAAGTTCGATGCAATTAAAAGTTGGTCCTACAAATTTCGTATTTTTTAGATCGAGGAGCGATAGCATTCATACTCCTTCACGGAAATGAAGGTTATATTTTCTAACTATCTTATTTGCCAGGTTTCAAATTTATCATAGCAACGATTTTTTCAGTTTCGCGAGGAAAAAGGCTCGTTTTTTTCACTCTATTCTCAGACGGTTTCCAGATAATGTAGAGATCAGAATATTAAGAGATTAACATGGTCTATTTAAAATTGTACAGGAAACAAGACGGAGAAAGTTTTTTTACTGATGCGTTACTGATACATTAAGTGTTAAAATAAAGAAAAGAGAAATCACTTTCGAAAAGAATGCTGGTTTACTAAGCAAACCAAATAAGATTGCGTAGCAATCTCCGTGGGGTTCATGAGCAGAGGCGGAGACCCTAAGTTTATGCAACATTTACCAGATGTTTTTATGGTGAATTTTAAAATTTACAATCATTTAAATCAGAAATTAAAACGTCGATATTTACGTAACTTCTTGGATTTCAACTTCATTTGCTTGAAGAACATAAAAATTCTTTCGATTTTGATTCTGTCGTCTATGAGTGCTAACAAGTTTTTAATAAACTAGGGGGCTCCGCCCCATGCTCGCTTACGCTCGCCAACCCCCGGGGATTGCTACGCAATCCCATTTGGTTTGCTTCGCAAACCAACACTAATTTTATATATGCCATTTGGTTTGCTTCGCAAAAAAAACATTCCTTTCGTAGAGTGAAACTATCTGAATAATTCGTATTATCCTGATTTAACTTTCCGGTCCATGACGTCACAGCGAGGGCTTCGCTACGATTTTAGCAGAAAGTAGCGAAAATATCCAAATATTCCGAATTTTGTATGACCAACTTATGATCGCATCCAATTTAATTATTAACCGATTTCAAAAATAATAGTACCGTAAGAAAGAGTACATTCTGAGGTATACTGCGATATTCTAAAAATTAAAAACTAATAGTAATAATATATAGATACGGCTATTTTTTTAAAAAGTAACAAAAATGTTCCGCTTTTTCCCGAATTTCAAAAAAATATTATCAAGAACCAAATTCAAATTTCAAAAACAACTCGACGAGCTGCAAAAATTTACGTTGAGAGGTACTCTTTAAAAAAAACTTACGGCTGAAAACTGAAAATTTGTATGTGTTTTGCTCACTTGCGGAAGAAATTTCTCTTCTTCAATTTTGACACTTAATAAACCCTAAACTAATAGCCGCATCGGAAAAAAATCTTAAGAATTGTCCAGGGAATACGATGAAGAACAAACCATGTTAATTTTGTTTTTTTCCGATGAGTACTTTCTCGGGAAACCGTCTAAGAATCGAGCTAAACAACACAGTTTTTAATCCTGCGGCGTCGGCGTCGGCGGTAACTTTTTTTTAATATTGAGAGATAGATAGATATATCAACTACATACTTGTGAATAACTAAATGTAACTGTAATATTAATGATGAGATTAAGACATGAAATCATTCATCAGTGTTGGTAGAAACTTAAATAGAGATATCAATGTTGTGATGTCAACCTGAGGAAAAATAACTTATACTTTTCATAATAACGTTTCTATTGAATTTTTTTTTAGCAAAAAAAGTCAAGTCCCGAAAGTATTATTTTTATTCTAACATAATAACATAAAATATGTCTAACCTTTAATCTGCAATTACGATTTCGCAATGTTAGTTTTTGTTATGTCTTGTAATAAAGGAACAAGACTGTACTTCCAAGTCCAACAAGATATTTAATAATTAGAAAGGGACATCATAATAGACAGGGATAAGTACGAAACGAGCAGCGTAAAGACTCAGAGGCAATTGGGTCAATTACTTGGTACTATAAAAGATTACATCAGCCAGTTGTAACTGATTAGAATATACATACTAGAAACAGTAATGGTAAGCACATGACATCATAAATTAAAATGCGGGAAAGGATTGTATTGTGTTGGATTTGGTTTTGTGACATTGAGTCCTCTTGGGACGTATTATGCCAAACTCAAGATAAAAAATCAGATATATATTATAATATTAAAGTAAAATGAGTCATAACTTAATGAATGAATACTATATAAAATTATATGTGATGGATAAAACCAATGTCATGTAAAAAGCTAAAAATATTTGGATGAGGATTCTCTCCAACCATGTCTTCTAAAAAAAAGGTATATGAATTAAAATGAACATTCTATTATTCTATTAAAATGTGTTTTACGGTTAGTGGACAAATGCGGTAATTGCAAATGGGATGATCTTCTCCGAGGAGGAGGTGTCTATGGGTTATTCGCGCATGTCCAATACGGAGACGTGTTAGTATTACATTCTGTCGTCTTAGAGCTGGTGACTGCCATTGAGTTATATTTGGTTTTATAGCGTGGAGTTTGTTCTCAGTTTGTTCATTCCATTCGTTCTGCCATTTCTCTTCTAAAAATTTGTAAATACTAGATAAGTCACGATAAGGGATGGTATGATTAATATATTTTAAGGCCGATTTGGCGGCTTTGTCAACTTTTTCATTTCTAGATATCATAATATGAGATGGGATCCAACAAAATACCAAGTTAAAATTTTTGGATGAAAGATGATAAATTTTTTTCAGGGACTCCAAAACAACGGGATGACTGGCATGATCAGGATGCTTCAATGACTGTAAAACACTTGAATGAATCTGTAAAAATAACATATTTTTTATGACAATGATCGGATATATATTCTAATGCTTTATATATGGCCATGATTTCAGAGGTAAAAACAGAACATGAAGAATGAAGTTTAAAACTGTGAAGAGAATCATTAGCAGTGAACGCTGCTCCAACATAGTCTGCTTTTTTAGATCCATCCGTGTAAATTTGAATAAAATTAGAGTAATTTTCTAAATACTTTTGAAAGAGTTGTTTGTATATAATATCAGAGTTACCTGCGTTATTGAAGTTTTGGAATGGGTTTTAAAATTCAAAATCATGATTAAACCAAGGAGAGAAATAATACAGTTTTTTCTGGGTAACGCCAAGTGAAGAAATTTCGGATCCGTTCATCAAATCCAGCATTTTCAAGTGGAATGTAGGGATGAAGAATGTTTTAGCCTGATAAAGGCGTTTTAAATATGGACTGTGATGAATGGTATGCAATGGGTGATGAGGGATTGAGGAAATTTTAAAATAATATTCTAAGGACAACAAATGTCGCCTTAAGTCCAGAGAAGGTTCAAAAGCGTCTTCATATAAGCTACTTACGGGTGAGGTTCTAAATGCACCAGTACATAAGCGCAAAGCTGTGTGGTGGATGGTGTTCTGAGTTTCAAGAGCATATTTTCTTGCTGAACCATACACCACGCAGCCGTTATCTAATTTAGATCGTATTAAACCTCTATAAATTTTTAAAAGACAAGTTCGGTCAGATCCAAATGATAATTTTGATAAAACGCGTAAGATGTTAAGAGCCTTTTCGCAACGTTTGCGTAGATTTAAAATATGCGGTTGAAAAGTCAACTTCTTGTCAAATGTAATATCTAAAAATTTCACACTGTCCACAACATTGATTAAAATTTCTTTGAAGAATATTTCAGGGTCGACGTGAAGATTTCGTTTTCTGCAAAAATGAATACATGCAGTTTTTGAGGGTGAAAAATTGAAACCATTTTCATTTGTCCAATTAGTGATTTGTTAACGGCCTGTTGAAGTTGTTTCTCTATTAAACGAATGTCTTTTGCTGCGCATGAAATTTGCAGATCGTCAACGTAAATAAGACCCTTAACTGATGGAGGCAATTGGGAAGCAATATTGTTAATTTTTAAAATAAATAAAGTTACACTTAAAACACTGCCCTGTGGCACTCCCTCCTCTTGAATAAAAATATCAGAGAAAATCGATCCAATCCGTACTTTAAAATATCTTTTTTCTAAAAATTCTTGAATAAAAATAGGCAGATTTTCTCTTATATCATAATTAAAAATATCCTTTAAAATTCCATGTCTCCATGTTCGATCGTAGGCTTTATCGATGTCGAAAAAAATCGAAACGAGATGTTTATTCTGAACAAAAGCATTTCTAATTTCAGTCTCGAGAGCGACCAAATTGTCAATAGTGGATCTACTTTTTCTGAAACCACTTTGAAGTGTAGAGAGACATTTATCCTTTTCTAAAATATACATTAGCCTTGCGTTGACCATCTTTTCTAGAATTTTGCATAAGTAGCTTGTCAGGGCTATTGGACGGTAGTTCGAAGGGTTCTTGGGGTCTTTATTCGGCTTCAGTATGGGTATTATAGTAGCACATCGCCCTGACTGCGGAAAAGTGTGCTCGGTCCAAATTCTGTTGTAAAACTGGAGATGATTTAGAGAACTATTTGAAAGATGTTTGAGCATGATGTAACTAATATTATCTAGACCAGGAGTTGATTTGTGAACTAAGGATAAAGCCTTTGTCAATTCGGAAAAAGTAAAATCACAATTATATGATAATATACGGTTTGAAATAAATTAAATTTAGTCTTTTCAGATGCAATTTTAATTTTTTTTTTAACTTTCAGAGTAGTTAGTGGAGCTGGATATTTCGGAAAGGCATGAATCAATTGCGTTTGCTATTTCTTTGGGTGCTGGTAGTACTTGGTTATTGTATTCAAGAATCGGAATTTGTCTATTGGGGAAAACACCGGAAATTCTTTTAATCCTGTTCCATAATTGTTTGCTTGTGGTCTTACTATTTAAACTATTGACATAATTCATCCAAGAATCCCTCCGACTAAGTCTTTGTATTTTTCGAAACGTCGCTTTTGTTTTTTTGTAAATAATAAAGTTTTCTCTTGTTGGATATCTATTGAAGATATTCCAGGCCTTCTTTTGCTTCCGATACGCATCGTTACATTCCTCATTCCACCAAGGTTTCTTTTGTTTTTTTAGGCGTATTTATGATATTTTTAATTGAGGCGTCAGCACTTGCTATAATTATGTCTGTTATTTCATTAATAACTTCATCGATATCATCATTTTCTACCTTGTTAGTAATGTCAGCAAGGCTAGTAAAAAGTGGCCAGTTGGCAGTTTAAAAAATATAGTGTGTTTTACTGACAGATTGAGGTTGGTATTGGCCTGTATATTTTAGTTTTATAGGATAATGGTCACTATTGTATAGGTAAGGATCCACAGAAAAAGTCCAAAATGGTAAAATTGAAGGAGTGCAAATTGCCAGATCTATTGAATGGTAAGTAAGTGAAGGTATGTGAAAATAAGTAGGTTGGCCATTATTCATAATACATGAATCATTGTCTGTTATAATTTTTTCAATTTGTTTGCCTCTCTGATTAATGTCTGAACTGCCCCAGAGAATATGATGGCCATTTAGGTCACCAAGTATGATGAATGGTTGCGGAAGTTGATCTATTATATTATTTAAGTCAGAAGTGGCGATATGGGTATTAGGAGGTAGGTATAAGTTGCATATTGTTATTAAAGTATTGAGATGAAGTCTTACAGCAACAGCTTGGAGATTTGTTTTGAGATTAATTTGAGTAACTGGTAAGTCATGGGAGGTAAGCAAAGCAACATATCCACATGCTGTTTGGCCATCATCGTAATATTTCCTAAATATTGTGAAATGACGAATGTTGGTGTTATCATTGTGTTTTAGATAGGTCTCCTGGAGGGCGATTGCAGTTGGCGTATGTTTATTTATGATGTCTTTAACATCATCAATTTTTTGACGAAAACTCCGGCAGTTCCACGAAAGAAAGGAAGCCATAAAAATAAAATTGAAAAGAAAAGAAAAAACTACTTGTGATTTCTCGTCCTAGAACGATGCTTGTCTTGCCGAGGATCCTTCTAGTGCTTCAGTGGCGAAGTCTCCAAGTCCTCGTCTTCTACAGATGAAATATCGCTTTCAGTGTTATAAAGATTAATGAGGTGGCTGGTAGAAGGATTAGTTATCAAGTTTCTGGATGAAACGTCAGGCTGGAGAGAGGTTTGAGAGGAACTTTTTGGTATTTTAATGTTACTTTGTTCAGATGATATGGCTCTTTTTAAAGAAGTATTTTTAGATCGATTTGGTTGGTTTATGATTTTTGTATTGGTTGAGGTTATAGCAGATGCTTTAGAAATACAAGGCATTATAGGTTGATTCCTTGAAGTTTTATTTTGGTCAGATGGCTTAAACATATTTACATCGGTTTGGGTTCCGCTAGTTTTGAAGGGTTTTTTTACTATTGAAGAGTAACATATTCCAGGTTTCGGGGTGCGATCATTAACAATTTTTCGGGCCTCCGGAAATGAAATGTTTTGTTGTACTTTAATTGACTGGATTTCTAACTCGGTTTGAAATTTAGGGCAGGACTTGGCGTAAGATGGATGGTCACCTTTGCAATTCACACAGCAAAGGGATGATGATGTACAGACATCGGTTTTATGTTCTATACTAGAGCACTTTCCGCAAGTCTCTTTCCCACGGCAAGCAGGGAAAGAATGACCGAATCTTTGACATTTGAAGCAACGAACAAGATTTGGTATGAAATGTCTCACTGGGCAATTAATGTAGGCTATTTTAACGTGTTTTGGTATGCTTGGTGTATTGAAAGTTAATATTAAATGTTTAGTGGGTATTTTGTGACTATTTCTTGAAATTGTGATTCTTTTAACGAAAATTACATATTGTTCGGATAGCGATTCCAAGATGTCTTGTTTCGTATCATGAACTAAATCTGATTCAGATATAACACCTCTGGATGAATTTAAAGTTTTATGGGGTGTTACACTTACTGCTATTGGACCGACGAATTTTATTTTTTGGATGTTTATAGCCTGTGTTTTATTCGATACTTCTATAAGTACATCTCCGGCTATGGTTTTTTTTTATGTTTTTTATATCGCCTACCATTCCTAATATAGTTTTATGAAGCAAAATAGATTATACGTTTTTTTAAATTGCCCTCGTTACTTTTCATAATGAAAATTTTTTGCTCTGGTATATTGTTATTATTATTTTTATTTAAGATTTGCTCCACTGAAGGAGAAGTTGAATTTTGGTTTTCCATGTTTGAAAAAGAGATGTTCAGTTTCCGGCGGCACCACCCACCATGGAGTCCAACGAGGGGATACAGGTTCCTGTACCGGTGCTAGCCAGGGACTATACGGACCCAACTCACCTCTATGACTGCCCTAAGGAGCTAGTTGGTGAGCAGGTCCTTAATCCTAGCAGGATATACCCACCAGCCGATTAATGTACTGGGACCAAAGTACACCTCCTGTTTATTCGAAGCAGGAGCCGAAGCAATGTATTGGGGCGTTATGTTGTCCCTCAATCACCAGGATCACCCTTTCCGAAGACACAGGTCTCCACGCACGCAAACACGTGGGTGATATAATCCCCAAGAGGAGCTAAAAGCACAGACTGGCGAAAAGCTTCTCAAGGGGAGCCCTCACCTCCGAAGAGGCAACCACAACGAGGGAGGGAGAAAAAGCAAGAAGCAAAGGGTAGAGGAGAAGAAGAACGAAAGGGAGGGAAGATCATTCAGGTACCCCGGGGTTGTGAAGCCCGTACAAACCTAAAGAAGGAATGCCCCTGGGGGCAAAATGCGAGAAAGAGTAATCTCTACTATTATAAAAGGAAGTGTTTATATGTCTGTTTTTCTGTCTGTTACTTGCCGCAAAATCCTGACGATTCTATGGCACTTACAGCAATAAGATTTGGCACACAGGTAGTCCGAATTTTTTCCAATTTTTAGGTCGCGATTAATTTAAAAATTATATCTAGAAGATTTATAAATGAATTTAATAGTTTTATTCCCCATCGGTTTTTCAACGCGTTTCTTTCGAAGAAGAACCACCCCAATCTTGACTTTTTCTACCCACGTGACCTTTCCGTCATCCTTTGGAACCATGCCATGGTTTTTTCATCGGAGAACGCGGACAAGATTCTAAGTTTATTTTTTCCGTTTCCGCTTTCATTTTGCGCCGAGGAATGATTTTACAGCAGAGGATAAAAAAGTTTTAACTTTAGTTATGTAGTTCTTTTTTCTATCTCCTAGACCGTTAAAGATAGAGTAAAAATTTCAACGGATTTGAAATCTGCGGAAAATTTTACACCAGATTAATACCTTACATCACGGCGTTGCCCGTGGTGTTCGCCAACCAACACCACGGGCAACGCCGGGCTAGCCACAAAGTGGCTAGTTTATAAATATTTGTGATTAACAGCACTCATAATTTTAACACTTAAAGGAAGTATGAAAGATTTTTAATCCTGAAACATTTTAAAGCAGAAGTACAGAAGATGTACTGCGGATAAGGTTTGCCAGAACATCTCTGTAAAGAGAATATGTCCTCTCACCCTCAAGGAATTTAGACTTTTAATAAGATGTAGGCTGTTAAGAAACCATGAATAAAAATTGAAACTAGTAGAACTTAATGAGTAATATATAAATGTATGTCGAAAAGGAAATGAACCACCAAATATCTCTATTCATTGACGAGTGTAGTATCTAGAATTCCTTTGCGCAGAATTGTGAAAAACTCATTATACACTCATTGCCATAAAAATTTGCGCACCAAGAAAAAGTTTTCAAAATGAAACGAAATGTTACACATGTAAGTACAACTTTGATTTAAGTAAGTGATTAGAAAATCAAAGAAAAAGGATCATTTTTATTGCAGATAAAAGTACAAATGAACGGAAGTTTTAGTACTCTGTTGGTCCCCCCTCTAGCGCGAATGCACGATGCGATACGAGAGGGCATTGAGGCATATAAGTGCCGCATGATGTCCTGAGACATCTCATTACACATTTGCTGTAAACGCGCCTCTAGTTCGATCAAACTCGTAGGGTGTCCAACTTGCCGTCCCAAATAATCCAAGATATGCTCGATTGGTGACAAATCTTGGGATCGAGCAGGCCATGGAAGGATGGTAATGTGGCGGAGGCAGTCTTGGGACACCCTTGCTCTGTGTGGCCGAGCATTGTCTTGTAGAAAAATGGTTCCTGGGAGCCCTGCGATAAATGGCATTACATGTGGCTGAAGGATGTCATGGACGTACCGCTGGGCTGTCATTGTGCCATGGATCAATATTAGGGGTGACCGTGTAGCGTAAGCAATGGCACCCCATACCATCACACCAGCTGTGGGGCGGTGTGTCGCTGTAAAGCGAAGGCATGATTGAGGCGTTCACCATGGGGCCTCCACACACGAACACGATTGTCATCACTGCTCAAATTGAATCTAGATTCGTCGCTGAAGACGACCTGGTTTCATTCCGTTGCAGTCCAATCCCGTCGTGAGCGACACCACTCCAAACGGAGGCGTCGGTGGTTGGGTGTCATTAGAGTACACGTAATGGGCGCCGCGATACCAGATGTCCTTCAGCCAGGCGCCTTGCGATGGTTCGGGAAGACACAGGGGCCCGTAGTGAAGGTGCTGCTTGTGTCTGGATAGCGGCCAATGATGCGTGCGTTTCGTATGATGTGACGGTCTTCTCGACGACTGGTCTGTCGAGGTCGTCCTGAGCCTGGTCGCCGTGTAAATGACGTCTCTTCTGTCCACTGGTCCCAACACCTCCTCACAGTAAAATCAGAACGTCCTTCTTGACGATTTACTCGCCGAGCTGACAACCCAGCTTCCATCATCCCGATGATTATACCCCTCTCGAACTCTGAGAACTGCTCATATTGTCTTCGATGGCGGCGTAACGGCATGTCTACCTCAGCGTTTCCTTTTCAAAAGATTAAGTACACTCAAACAAGCTCTGCTTACCTGTTTTATACTCCAAGGAGAACAAAGTTCAACGCCCTCTAGCATTACGCAATGAGCAATCACGCTGCATTTCTAATCATTTGCATATCTGGCCAACATGTACCTTCATGCCAAGTTTCGTTACGACCCCACAGTTATTTCTTGGTGCGCAAATTTTTATGGCAATGAGTGTATATTAGCAAAATTTTTCTCGACTGAATAAGGGAGGAGTTGAACCCCCAACCCTCCTGGTTATGGCTATGTTTATTACACAAGTAAAGATTAATTAAAATTAAGTTATGAATAGATTGAGTTGTTATTAAGAAATGATTAATTTGTGAAAAACTCATTGTATATCCACTCATTATATGTTCACCTTATATATATATATATATATATATATATATATATATATATATATATATATATATATATATATATATATATATATATATATATATATATATATATATATATATATATATATATATACATATATATATACATATATATATATATATATATATATATATATACATATATATATACATATATATATATATATATACATATATATATATATATATATACATATATATATATATACATATATATATATATATACATATATGTATATATATATGTATATATATATACATATACATATATATATATATATACATATATATATATACATATATATATACATATACATATATATATACATATATATATATATATATATATATATATATATATATATATATATATATATATATATATATATATATATATATATATATATTTATATATATATATCAGCAAAAATTTTCTCAACTGAATGGAGGGGGGTTAGACCCCCCCCCCTCCTCCATTCAGTGATTGCACATCAGAAGGTTTTTCAAGCAAAATCAAAACACAGAGACTAACAATTCGGAACAATCACATTTTATTGAGGCGAACAATGAAATTACACTAGTAAACAAAACTTAAGAAAGAGTTATTATATAGTTGCTACTTTGCATTGAAATGACCTAGATGCGTGAAAATTATACAAAAGTTGGGTCTAGAGTTACTGAACCTTTGAGTAATAACAAAACGATAACACGAACAGAAGTGAAGAGCAAAAAAGTACTGCATGAACGCCATGAATAAGAAGGGTAACTGAGGGAGCCGTAGTATTCTGCTTTGAAGAGAAGAGGATTAGAGCAACCGAAGGGTTTGCGGATGCGAAACTAGGTCCAACCAAAGATCATCGCGTTCGTGGGGGCTGTAGCACATTAAACCTGTCGTAGCCTCAAATGATTTCACGTTTGCGTGGTGTTGAAACATGGAGAGTGGAGTGTCAGATATGGTGTTTACCTCGTCATCTGACCTTGGTTGAAAACTACGAGGTTTTGTCCTCGGATCTTTCCTTTCGAGATGGATGTACAACCGTCGCCAATAGCACGGCGTGTTGCATCAGAGCGACATAAATTGAACTACCTAGATAAATATTTACAGGACCATAGAAGCCCAGTTGGAGAAGTAACACTGAAACCGAGGGAGGTTGCGAGTTCGAACCTCGGTCCAATCAAAGACTGTCGTGTATGCGAGGGGGGGGGGTGCACTTTAAATCTGTCGTGGCTTCAAACGTACTCACGTTGGCATGGTATGGGAGTTTGGAATACCTACTGATGTGTTGGCCCCGCCGTTTTATTGTTGTTCAAAATTACGAGGTGTTGTGCTCGGATCTTTCCCTTAGGGATTGAACTCGGACCTTCCACTAATGTGCTCCACCTTGTTTCCGCCAGTGGGACTGTAATTCACCATCTACCTACATATCATTTTATAGTTACGTTTTATATCAATAAATATATAATTATAGTTTGAGTATGAAAGGGTTAATCTATGATTCTTCTATGTAACATATGACGTATTGACAGTAACACTCATATGCTAACTTAAAAGTAATACACTGTGAATATCTTATTTGGCTTCATTTTATGTATATACTTTTTTCAGATTGAGCTTCAATCTGGAGCACAAGCGATAGATGTCATACTTTGTCGCCATAGCTGCAATAGCCATTAAATTAAACACCCACATTAATATCAAATTCCAAAGAAACCGCCTTTCGTAGATTCTGTTGCGTTGTCGAGAGCGAAGAAAGTAACACAGGATAATGGAATCAAATGGACATCAAATGCAGAGACACGGAGAAAAGAAAGAACATAACGTAGTACAAGAAAAAAGACACACAGAATATTCATTAAAGTAGAAAATTAAAAGTTATTCGAAAGTCGTCTGCCACTTTTTGGCGTGCGCTCATATCAGTATTGTTCCGCGGAGCAATACCTTTATGGAGTTGGCGCAACGCGCGTTTATAACGGCATCACTCCGCGGAAGCCAACTTTGTGGAGTGTGCAAAGGTTTCTAATCTGGGGGTGGAACAGATTCCGTTTCAATCTATTGTTCTTTAAAGATTTCCTACTTTCCAACAATACAACTTGAAAAACTAAGTGCCATACGAATCTTGTGAAGATGCGAAGGATAAAGCAAAATCAGATTGAAGGAGTAGGCAAGGTTTTCATTTCATATATCGTCAGCTTAGAGCTGAAACTCATTAACTGACTTTTACCCGGATAAACTAAATACTTATTCCCTGATGATAGAAAAACATGTCACATTGTAAACTGTTTAAAAGATACCTAATACTATCAAAATGCAAAAAATTATATTTCCCGTCCTGAAAATCCAAAGTCAGTCTTTGAAAATGCAAAATAAAGACAGGTTTTCGTCCGTTAATTACTTTCTGCTCTAAACCGATGATGTATAGTTCACGGAGAAGTAGTATACAGAGGGTTCACTGCCATAGGAAGCAATGGACTTATAAATAACATGGGAAATCGCATAGACGCTGGCGCCCCCAGCGGGGGAGCCGGACCCTATTATAGCGTCGGATCTAGACCTCGTTTCCATAACAACCAAACTAGGTTTCCACAACAGCTATCTCAGGTTATTTTATTTTTTCGAAACCCAATTTGCATTTTTGATTAAAAGCTAAATAATTTTTAGCATAAATGCTTCAAAATAGCACTTTCTTAATGTCTTCTGAACAAAAAAAACACCCTTTATTTATAAAATCTTACCAAGGTATGAACTTTTTTCTTTCATTTTTGTTTATTATTTTATGTGAATGTTTCTTTAAAAATATATTGCAAAACATGTTTGATTTGGAAAATTGTTGAACTCTGTTGATAGTCTGAAATATTATTTGAACGAAAAAGTACATAATAAATTTTTTTTATTAATTTAAATCAGGTACATTGTTTATTTTTGAACAAATTATACAATTTGAAAAGGAATAGAAAATAAGTACTGTTTATGAAGAAGTCTCTTCGAAGCTCATTTAGTAGTAAGTCAATCACACACACGACCAATTGATAGTGGACTGTATGAATTTTATTGTCGAATCATGAATTCAATCACCAATACACAATTCTTCCCTGTGAAGAAAATAACACAAAAGGGTATTGAACCTAAAGGCAAAATCTCTCACGCTACTGTCTACAAAAAGAAAGAAGTTGGCGCCTAAAAAACTAAGGTATTACCTGACCTTGTTCTGATTGTAAAAAAAGAACATAGTTCAGCTATTGTTATTCGCTTATCAGGGTGGCAACAAAATCTTCGAAAAAAAGTTCCCTGATATTTCCCTGATTTCCATGATAGTGTGACAAAAATTTCCCTGATTTTACAAATCCCTTAAGAAATGTCGGGATCCGTATTTGGTATCGATATACAGTACCCACGACAATAATTTGAAATATTTAGTGTCAGATGAGGTAAAAGAATCATGTTCATCCACAATGAATCAATCCACAAATGTTTTGTATTTTTTCTCATCAGATATTTTAATTGTTATTGTAAGGGCTGGAACCCTTAATGGAACTCTAACAATAGCAATTGAACAAAAATGCGAAAAAAAATATTTTGTTTAAAAAATATTATGAACTTTTTACACCTCTCTGTCCCTACATTATCCAAATATACATCAAAATCAAACGCAAATATACATAAAGAATTGGTACAGCTTCAGTCTACGTTTAAAGCTGTTGCAACGATCTTGGCGGGTGTTTTTTGGCGCACTTCTAGTAGCAAGTTAGGGCAGGTTAAGGCAACCTATCTTAATTACGATTATTATTGTTTCCATGGCAACCTCGGCAAGCGAAAAGTTAAACCTTTAGACTCGGTGCACACATCCGGTTTTTCAACGTACGGCGCCGTTGCCGTAAAGCAAGTGCGGTATGAGATACATTAGATCCAATGGAGTAGTGCACACATGCCTCCGGCGTCACCGCGGCGATGTACGTCCAACTTGGCGTGCAATTTGTACCGCAGTTCCCTACGGCGCAGCAGATCGCCGCACACGCTTCTCCGGACTGAAGTGATTAATAAATGGTTGATCCTGTAACAACTATTTTGTTTCAAAATATACTTTTTTAACTCTAAGTTAGCGAAATAAACCCGTTTTCATCGATAGAAAAATAATCGCAAATGGCGCAAAATGTCTTAGTACTTGTGTCATTTCACGGCTATGTGTGCATAGTTGGACTTCGGTGCCGCATGTTGAAAAATCGGATGTGTGCACCGGGCCTTAGACTACGGCCGGTACAGCAGTTGTACCATGATCGCGAAAAGGAAGAATTTAGACAACGGCCAGCACATCAGTTGTACCTTAAAAGTTATAAGAATCGCGCCAAGAAATAATTTAGACTACGGCCGTTACAACTGTAGTGCATTGAAAGTTATAAGAATCGCACCAAGGAAGAATCGCGCTTGTTATATCGATAGTCGTAGTCAAAAGGTTAAATTTTCATTTTGAATCTCTAATATTATAAACTGAGGTGTTTGTCAGTCTGTCTGTTTGTTTCCTGCACGCAAAGTCCTGACGAATCTATATCGGATCTTTCTCTTAAGGGACTGACAATAGCCCGTTGTGTTGCTCTAGTACGACGTTAACTAAAATTACCAAATTACCTGACGAATCTACGGCACTTACATCACAGGTAGTCCAAATGTTTTGCAATTTTTGGGACGCGGCGAATTTTAAAATTCAATCTAGAACATTTTAAAATGAATTAATGAAATATAATTACTATTGAATGCAACAGCATAGAAGATCACAGATTCTAAAATTTTTTTTTTTCGTTTCCGTTATCTTTTTGCGCGGAGGAATGATTTTCCAGCGGACGATAAAAAGCAATTAAACTTTGATCTGGAGTTATTTAGTTCTTTTTTCTATCTGCTAGACCGTTAAAGATAGAGTAAAAATTTCAAATTTCAACGGATTTGAAATCTGCGGAAAATATCACAATAGATCAATACCTAAAAATATGTTTCTTTTTAAATAAATAAAATTTTTAAATTGAATATCTTCAAAATTTTCGCAGCAGATTCTGACGTTTAGAGAGATTTTCAGCAAAAGAGAAAAAGAAAAAATATTTTGGCTGAAATTGTCTAGTTCTTTTTTGTAAAATCGGGATCGTTAAAGATGGATTGAAAATTTCAACGGATTTAAAATTTGACACCAGATTGATACCTTATAAGTTTGATTTTCTTTTAATATATCATTTTTCAACTAAATATTTATATTTTCACAAGAGATTGTGGCGTCACGCCGAATTCCCATTTGGTTTGTGAAGCAAACCAACAAACACCATGGACTACTCCGTTATGGCTGTTATCCAATTTGCGAAGCAATACATAGTGTTAAGTTGCTATTCAGTTGAAATAAATGCAACTAGTAGTTCCTGGGAAATTCATCTTTATTGGTGTCCAGTTAAATAGGCAAAATCAGCTTTACCTGGGGAACCGCTGGATCATGACAAGAGACCGAGACTTTCGGTCAGATGAAAAGGGAATGGATTCGCCGGGAACCTATGGACATCAGTCGTAAGAGCTGGGCATCACTGGTGTATCGCATCCGGAGATGTCGTTCGGGTCGCCCTTGCTTTTCAGGAACATCTCAGTCCGGTCCGCTTCCCTTCGTCGTCTCGTGTCGTCTCCTCCTTCTTAGGCAAACCAGAAAGGGGTCGAAGCACCCCCTTCTCGTTAGGACAAGAGCTTCGTTTCACCTCGACTCTCGCCAATCCAGCGGGAATCCCCAAGTTCCGCACATACATAGGAGGAAGTGAGGGCCATCGGAAATCGTAACATAACAATAGTTCACTATATTCATAGTTTGGTTTGTTTCGCAAAACCAAATGGAATTTCACAGGGAATTCATTCCAATAGGCTACGAATTTCCATTTGGTTTGCGAAGCAAACCAACACCACTTGAAACGCTATGATGGCTGTTATCCAATAGGCTACGAATTCTCATTTGGTTTGTTTCTCAAACCGTATTCGTAGCAATTACCGGGGGTTAGCGAGCAGCACCTAGTTAGTAAGCACCAGACCCCACGAAAAGAACTGTCACGGGCAACCCCGTGCTGGCCACACAGTGGCTAGTATTCTTTAAAGTTCTTTCAAAATTCGTTGAACTGTCGGTTGATTTCATTGATTCATTTGAAATAATTCCTTCCTTGGCGAATTTAGTTCGCAAAAAAAGCGTCAAAGCCGTAACACCGCTAAAAACATAGACTGACGTTTTACCAAAAAATTCTACAAAAATATAATTGCGAGCAAAAAATATTAATTTAATGCTCCCAAAAACATTATTAGTTACACAAATTTAAAATTGTATACCACAAGTTGTATCGCTGTCCTCATGGCGACGATACGCTCCGGTAGCGAAAACCACGGCGGCGGTTTTCGATGGGTTCGAAAATTACGACGCCGGTGTTCTTTATACGACTTACAATTTCGGCGAAAACGATTTATTCTATTCTCAAAAGTACTTGTAATCGCGCATCTCTAAATTGTCCACAAACGACAGTAGTTACAGTTTTCATAAAAAAATTTAAAATTCCCTGATTTTTTGTGAAATTTGGAAATTTTCCCTGAGAATTCCCTGATATTTCCAGAATTAAAAAGTTCCCTGAGAATTCCCTGATTTCCCGGTTTTCCCGGTTCTGTTACCACCTTGCTTATACATATTTCTGTGTGATACATCTAGAACAATTTTAGCATAGGAAATGAACATTAAAATACACAACAGGATCTAAAGGAATGAAATACTTTGGTAAAATAAGCAACTTAACAAGAATCTTGATTTGCCTTCCAAAAAGTAAAATTCATTGTTTAGCATTCATAAACAAGCTAACTCAACGTAATTCACCATTTAGAGTAGCAAATGAATGGATAATATTACTTATTTTATTCATTATTAAAGCTAAATCACACAATTTTTCACCATTTAGTGTGTGTATCAAATAAACAATAAAATACACAACAGGATACGACAATTTTTGTATCTCGAAAATCTTCAAAGGGAAAGTGTTAGTTTCAGGATATGTTGATTTAAATCAAGTTATTTTTGTATAAAAAATATCATTATTAAAATCAAACTTTGTGGCCGGGGAAAGCCACTGGGTTCTGTTGGGATAAGAAAATGGAATGCTAGTGAGCCAAAATTTAGTGTAACATCTTTAATGAGATCTAAGTTACACACAACACACATATTAAATTAAGTTAAGAGTTAGGGATACAGAAGACCATGCGTCCGCGCATGGGAAACTTGGCTCTCGACTGCCTAATTCATATTGCTAACCGTCAGAGGGAGACACTGTCATTAGCATAAACATGGGCGCTACAGACTCCCCCTCTGGTCCCGACGACGTCCCGGTGAGGAGACCAGGATCGGAAAGTTCTGCAGTGGTAATGGTCAAGTTCAAATTCTTTTGGCTTTCCGGGGAAAACGACCAGTCCGGGAAGCAGTTCCTGAAGGACTTGAAAGTTCTTTATCTGAGTTCGAGTTCCCAGGTACATTGGGTGGTCGACCTCTCTTACGAAGAGGGGCTACTGGAGTAGTGTCAATGTCTCTGAAGGGTGTGAGAGCAGAGACATGGTAAGTCGCAAGTGGCTCACATGGTTTATCAATACTGGCTATGACATAAGAAGTGGGGGACTTCTGAGTGAGTATTATGTATGGTCCGTCTCGTTTGGGCATAAATTTTGCTGTCTTCTTATGTCGGGCATTACTTAGAGGATGTAGATTTATCCAAACCTTGTCTCCTTGGGAAAAGTACACTTGACGACGGTTTTTGTCGTACTGTCTTTTTCGTTGATCTTGTTTACCTTCGATTCGTTCTCTGATGTCTCGAGAAAGGGTTGCGAATTTTCTTAGGTAAGGGGTAATTTCAGCAACAAAGTTGTCATTTTCGATGACCGATGTGAAATTTTGCACCACATCGTCAACTGTGCGTAGTTCTTTTCCATATGTGAGGAAAGCAGGAGTATGTCCAGTGGTTTCACAAACTGCAGTGTTCATTGCAAAGCGTATAACGGATAGTTTTGAGGGCCAGTTATCGTGTTCGTCTCCAACCAGAATAGCGAGACGTGGCTTGAGATCCCTGTTTTTACGTTCCACTGGATTTGATTGAGGAAAATAAACGGGAATCAAATTTTGTTGAATGTTGAGGGTGAAACAAATCTGCTGTAACACCGCGCTGACAAACTGAGTTCCGTTGTCGCTGATTATTCGTCTAGGGATCCCATGTCTCATGAAAACTTCTTCAATAAGGGTCGTAGCACACGCACGTGCCGTGGCTTGAGGAAGAGGAAATAACTCAACCCACCTTGTGGCACAGTCTTCAACGATAAAAATCCACTGCATGCCTGTGTCACAGCGTGGCAATGGTCCAAAAAGATCAATGGAGATTGTTTCGAAGCGCTGTGAATGGACGGGGGTTCTCAACAGTCCAGCTGGTTTCAAGTTGGTAGCCTTGTAACGAATACAATCAGGACAATTTTTTACATATTCTGATATGTATTTCCGCATTCCTGTCCAATAATATCGTTTCTTGATACGTTGGAAAGTCCCTTCTTCTCCATAGTGTCCAGCCATTGGGTCATCATGGTGTTTCTTCATTATTGCTAAACGTTCTGATGTCGGGATGACTAATTGCGCCTCTTCAGAATCCGCGTCTGGTACGTATCGGTAGAGAACTCCTTGATTCATCAAGAAACCACGCTCAGTCCAGTTGGCGTATTCCTCTGTTTTCAGAGGGGATTCAAAACTTTCAATAATTTTCCTCAAACTTTCATCTTGCATTTGGGAATCTCTCATATCTTTGGAACTTCTTGCGGGCAAGTCCGCAACAACGATGTTGGAAATTTCACATGAAGAACTTTGATCTTCTTTACAAACAGGGCGGTAGAGCATGTCAGCAATGACATTTGCCTTTCCAGGGATGTACTGCACTTTCAGGTTGAAGGACTGAATCTCGAGCGCCCATCTGGCAAGACGTCCAGTTGGAGATTTGAGGCTGAGTAACCACTTGAGGGGTTGGTGGTCAGATGCCACTGTCACTTCGGTTCCCTCAACATATCCTCGAAATTTTTTCAGTGCCCACACAACAGCGAGGGCTTCCCTTTCTGTCGTGGAGTAATTTCGCTCAGCTTGCGACAGCAAGCGACTGGCGTATTCGAGCGGGTGTTCCTCCGGTCCCTCTCCCTGAAGGAGTACTGCTCCTATGGCGTAGCTACTTGCGTCTGTGCGTATACAATACGGACGAGTTCCATCTGCCTGCTTTAACACAGGAGGTGTGATGAGACAGTTTTTCAATTTCTCAAATGCTTGTTGTTGGGCGAATCCCCATTCCCACTGTTGGTTCTTTTTCGTCAGATTGCTAAGGGGTCTGAAAATATCGGCAAAGTTTTGAATATATCTTCGGAACCAAGAGCACGTTTGTAGAAAGGACTGCACTTCTTTCACTGATTTGGGTGGAGGTATTCGCTGGATAGCAGAAACTTTTTCTGGGTCAACCGCAATGCCGTCTGGAGTAACCCAAAAACCCAAATATTTCACACGATTTGAAGCAAAGTGGCACTTTACTCTGTTAGCTCGAAGCTTGAATAGCAAGAGTCTTTCGAATACTGCTTGAAGATCCGAGATGTGTTTCTCGAACGATTCGGACAAAATTATTATGTCGTCGAGGTACGTGAGTGTCAGAATACCGTCAAGACCATTGCGAAAACGATCCATTAATCTCTGGAACGTCGCGGGCGCGTTCCGTAATCCAAAAGGCATCCGTTTGAATCGGTATGTTCCGAAAGGGCACACAAATGCGGTTTTGTCTTGATCATCTGGATGGACCTTGACCTGGTGATATCCTGACCTAAGATCTATGGTGGACATATAGGAGGTTTGTTTTGCTTCGTGTAGGAGGTCATCCATACGAGGAAGGGGATAGGAATCTTGAACAGTAACTGCATTCAATTTCCTATAGTCAACACAAAGTCGCACTTTTCCATTTGGTTTTGGAATAAGAACCACGGGAGATGCATAGGGAGATTCGCATTCCTCTATTATCCCGTCTTCCAAAAGCTTGTCTAGTTCTACTTTCAGGATTCCTTTTTTGACAGGGTTCATCCTATAGGGGGGCACTGCAACAGGAAGATGATCACGCGTAGTGATTCGGTGTTCTATAAACGGGGTAGGCTCTCCCCCTGGTTGGAAACAAGTTTCATATTGCTTCAGGAGAGAATTTATTTGATGTTTTTGCATTACCGAGAGTCCTGTACCTTCATCCTCTCGAAGGGATGGATCGAATAAGGATATAGCATGCGTTGCCAGGAATGACACATCCGTTGGTGGTGAAATAAAACTGTTTTTCTTTTGCGGGGTTTCAGAGAAAAACCATTCATTTTGTTGAAGATCCAGAACTACCCCTGCTGCTTGGAGGAAGTCCTCGCCCAAAAGAGTTCTGTTTCCTTTGGCTTGTTTTAGGACAAGAAGTTCTGTTGGGATCACCTTACCATTGATGCCAATGTCAACCACAGTACTGAGGACATCTGTTGTTCTCACGCAGCCATCAGCAAGCTTTAAATCAACCTTCCTGTCCTCAAAATGCAGACCAAACTCCTGGAGACGTTTGTACAACTTTTCTCCAGCCACGGAACAAGTCGCACCTGTGTCTGCACACACGACAGCCTGTTGGTTGCAAATTGTGATCTGGATAAGGCTCAATGGGTGTCTCAATGTGGAACAACTGTAAAGTTCCAGATGGTTAACATTTGGCGATTTCGAATAGTCATTCGGTACGGTTGGATTGCAAGTGCTGCATCTTGATTTAATAACTCCTGGGCAACCACATCCATAACATGCTATGGGAGGTCTGATTTCTTCGTTTTGAAGTTCAGAGGTTCTTTGGGCTCTGTCTTGACTAAAAGGATACTGTTTATTTCTGTTAGCACCTCTACCATCTTTAGTCTTGTCCCAATTTGGGCAGGTTCCTTTCATGTGTCCTTCTAATCCACACGAGAAACAAGTTACTTTAGCTTTGGACTTTCCGTTGTCCTGTTGTGTCCTTGGATATGTTCGTTTGTCCTGCTGCACTTCACGGTTGTTGCTGACCCCTCTCCAATCCCGACGCTGGGCCTTGCTATCCCCCTGCGCTGGAGGATTTGGAGTTCCATTCCACAGTTTATTTTGCGTCTTGGGAGCAAAATCCTTTCTGTTATTTGGTCGAACCGTTTCATAGTCGTCCAGCTTCTTCACTAGATCTTTTACTGTTTTTATCCGAGTCCACTCATCGATGAAATGTTCTCGAATCTCCTGAGGAACACGGCGTTTTATTTGATCTGCAATCATCAGATCAGAGAGTCCGTCGAAAGTGGTGATTTCAAGACCCGAAATCCAACCCTGAAAATAGTTCCTCGTTTCATATGCGAAATCTGTCCATGTGCTTTCTGGACTTTTTGCATGTCTCACGAATGATTGACGAAACTTTTCTGGAGTTAACTTATAGCGCTTGAGCAGAAGCTGCTTAACTTGTTCATAATCCTGGGAAACTTCTTCCGCTTCCCTGGCAATAATTTGAGCAATATCGTATGGCAACAATCCAATTAAATGTGCTGCCCAGAATTCTTTAGGGATTTCAGCTCTCCGGGCTTGCCTTTCGAAGATGACGAGGTACAAACTAACATCGTTTGTTGCAGGATCAAATCGTTGAATCAGAGTCTGCAAATCCAGTTTGGGTTTGTCTGAATGTGGAACTTCATTCTTTTCTATGGAAGCTGACGTTCGAGCCGCTTCTTCCTGGAGTCTCAACTTCTGTAGCTCGAATTCGTAACCATCCTTCCTCTTTCGCTCTTCGAACTCTAAATCTTCTTTTCTTTCTTTCTCTTCCTTGATTTTTGCTTCCAGTTCCTGTCTATCAGTGATAATACGCTGGAGTAAGTTCTTTACAAATTCTTCTTCGTAAGCCGGACTCGAAGTAATAATCGTTCTTAATTTGATAACTGTATCGCTATCATCAGAATGTTCCCCCATCTCTAATGCCAGACCGACCAGATCGCATTTTCTTGCTTTACCGAGGAATGACATTTTCCTTATAGTTCTGTTGTTCAGAGTCACTTTATATTTTTACCATTAAAAATAGTATAAATAAAATGCACTAATTTAAACGGAATATTGCATCATTAAGCCCAAATACTTTCAATTGAACATCTAAAATGTGTGTAAAAGTTCTAAATTTGTATAATAAACACTTATTCAAAATCCTCAGAACAGTGACAATATTTCACTGAAATAACCTTTGGTAAGAAATATAAGGTTAACAATAACACTATTATTAATACGTTCGCAATATTGTGACATTAACAAATATTTTATGCAAGAATGAGTAACAATGACAGTAAATGTATACCAGTTAACATATATGATCAAACTAAAATCCTAAATTTATATAATGCACAATTGTTAAAACAATAGAAATTCAATTGGTATTTTATACACAACCCCCAAAAACTTTCATGTAACCGAGCTCTGAAATACCAATCTCCCCAAATGTGTGAACACACACACACACACACACACACACACACACACACAACAAAAACAAAAATCTCTCTTTCGCGAAGCAAATAACGTTCGTCAAGAAAAAATCCTCCTTCAAAATGCACAATTATAAACAGAGCACCCGAAAAACCATAAACACCTTCTCTTTCAATTACAAGGTCACAGGAGTGCAATTCGAACGAATGAGTAGTCCCTCTTACTTTACATGTACATTGTCCCTGAGCATCTCCTTGATCACGTGATACTCAAAACTAGATACCACATAAAATTACAAATGTGTACTTCATAATACTAATTATTACTCCAATCATTCTTAAATTTAAAAAATACTATAATACATAAATTTAAAAAATACTATAATACAACACTATATTATATTTTTTTCCTTTTATGAAATGCACTAAAAACCTATTCATAAGCTTTTAATTCGAAAATGAATCGTTAAGATCACACATAAAATATATCTTATATCAACAATATACAAGAAAAAAATTGTTTCCTGTCTACTAAACCAAAAAATGATACTTTCAAGATCCGACTAATTTCTGTCCGATAAGCAAGAACATTTAAATTTCAAATCGAAATTAGAATGTTTTATTTAAAAAAAATATCATAGCTTAAAAGATAATTAAAATCTTAAAAGATTGTTAGATATATCATTTTTGGGACAAATTTTCAAAACTCAAACAAGTAATTTATACAAGATATAGCCTTTTGGTAACAGGATGTTACTTGAACACAAAGGAATGCATTATTACTACAGAATGGTTTCCCAGTTTGGCCTGGTGAAACAAAAGGTAAACAGAAAATACCTGTTATCCATAAGCGGAGACTGATGGTCCGTACAGCACAGAAACTAACCTGTTTCCATGTGCTTAGCAAAATCCAAAACGGTTGAAGGATTCTTCAAGCGACACCTTTGTCCTAAGTGCGCATTATCTGAAAAAATTACCGAGCCAGGAGCCAAGTTAAAATTTTGACCTCAACAACGCATTCTAACACACGTTGGGCGTCAGTTTGTGGCCGGGGAAAGCCACTGGGTTCTGTTGGGATAAGAAAATGGAATGCTAGTGAGCCAAAATTTAGTGTAACATCTTTAATGAGATCTAAGTTACACACAACACACATATTAAATTAAGTTAAGAGTTAGGGATACAGAAGACCATGCGTCCGCGCATGGGAAACTTGGCTCTCGACTGCCTAATTCATATTGCTAACCGTCAGAGGGAGACACTGTCATTAGCATAAACATGGGCGCTACAACTTTTAAATTTAATTTTCTTTTCTGTATTAAGTTCACAGTGAGTATCACACAAAAGCATTCCAATTTTGCAAAAATATATTTATAAATGTTGACATAAAACCGGTTGCAATTCAGAAAAAGGTAAATTTTAATTACACAAAAACAGAATGTAAATTTAAAAAAATCAACAAATACACAAAATGCATAATGAATAGAGCACAATTGTACAGAATTCTGAATACCACATGTTTCTTAAATTTAAGAACGATTGATTTTGATTAAATAAAAAATGCACAAACTAACACTGAAAGATTTTTAAAAATTAGTTATCTTGGGCGAATAGTCTTAAAATTAAATAGAACGATTTCATTTTTTCGTCCTTCAATTGGGTATTAAAATAAGTGTTATTAATTTTACTTTATTGTAAAACGATTATAAAAATGGCACATAATTGACATTGGTATGACCAAGTTATGATATTTTATGAAAAACAAAAGCAATTTACCTTTCAACGGTTTTTACAGGCGGTAAACTTGAACAACGGCTTTCTATTAATGATGGTATAGTATTTTAATTAACATCGCACTCACTCTGCGCATTGGAGCAACACAACTAGATATATGTGACGGTTGGGGATCAACCTTTTCTGTTGATGGATAGTACAGTTTTTAAATAATTATTAAAATGATGCAAAGAATATTCAGCTGTATGACGCTTCAAGAAGTCTGCCGATTGGAAAATAAAAAATGGCTTCCGCTCTGGCTCTGATTGAAACATTTCAAACCCCGCCCACAATTAGGGACTGGCTTCCCCACTGGAGCGCTATACGTCATGGCTTCAGTGAACCCTCTGTATATTACTTCTCTGTGGTATAGTTGAGACTGTAAAGCAGAATTAAAGCGAATTGACCTGTAGATAGAATACTATCGCGGAGCCTTAAGGCATTTACATATTTTCCTCTCCTGGTGGTTATCAAGACGAAGTATCTAGTCCAGTGATGGCGAACCTTTAGAGCTTGGTGTGTCAAAAACCGAAAAAAACTAGCTCTTAAGTCGGGTGCCGTATCACATCTATAAATATCCTTAATTTTGTGATATTTGCAGCCCTAATATAAAAAAAATTTAATTTATTTATTTTTAAAAAAATTCTTTACATTAGTGACTTTTTTGTTGCTGAATTGCTTTTGCTAAATGTTCAATTGAAGGTTGGTATTTCGTACACTTCAAGCCCAAGCAAGTGCTACTAATTTCATCTGACAGTCGGTTTCCTTTATTAGTTTTAATATTATTTAGTCGGGCATAAGATCTCAACGAAGTACTTGTGGAGGGAAATTGTGAGTAAAGCCATCGCTAGATTTTTCAGGATGCTAAAAGTGTCCGATTATCGATTCCAAGTAACCAAAATTTCCTGTTCGGGTAGTGGCACTCTTCATTCTCTATACGATTTCTTTCCAAATTTTCAAGTTTGGACCTCAAGTCGACAAACACTTGAGACCAGATGCTGTCTTGAAATTCTCCAAGGAACTGTAGGGTACTACGTACGGATACTTAAAATAATTTTAATTATCTGTTCCAGGCTTATAAATTTATTAAATCTTTCGCCGAATTAGTAAAGTAACGAGTTTACAATATTCTGGTAGTACTTTATATGTATGGGCTCCATTTAATTTTTTAAAGTTTGCCGTCCGTAAACGATGCGTGTCACCTAAAATGTATTGGCGTGTCACCTTTGAGACGCGTGTCATAGGTTCTCCATCACTTATCTAGTCAATAGCAAAACTGACCTGAACTTGTTGGACAAAATAACTAGTCATTAAAAAAAATGACTAGATTTTGATCTCTTAATCATCGAAAAATCGGCAATTTCTTGAGAACAAATATCTTGTCATTAGAAAACTTTAAATAGGGCTGAGTCGGAAATGAGTTCCTAATCTTTGCATTCAATAAATTCAAGAAGTTTTCAAAAACTTCCTCTCATGTTCGATTCCTTCCTGGGAGAATCCTTTATCTCAGTAGGGCTTTCTTTCTCTACGTCCATAACACGGCGATGTTTTTTGTGTTACACGCAAATATGCCTTAGCGCCACAAAACTCAAAGCTTACCCACCAACAATCGAGAGCTTCCACCGAATTTTAAGGAACCTCGTTTTGTTTACACTCTTTCCTTTTCGAGGAATGAAAAATTGACAAATACAATAGCTAGGGGAAATAAACATTTAAAAAAACCATTTAACGGAGCATCACTATGTAAACAACAAGTTTAAAGAACTGAAATTTTAGTATCAATAAGCAACATGTAATAATAAAGAAAAGACAATAAAAATGTATGAATCGAAAAGTTTTAGATTCCAGGCAAACATTGTAAGAAATAAAGACTGGGTGTAAGTTAAGGACGAAACGAAATTTTGGTATTTTTCAAGTACGTTTTAAGGCTATTCGAGGATCGAGGAGCTCTCCCGATGGAGCGAATAATCAAAAGAAACTGTTTCATCCTCGATGGTGTAACTTATGAAAATTTGTATTCTTTTCCAGGGAAGCCAAGAGTAGGACCGTTACCATCTGTCTAGGGACGTCAGTCGTCCAGGACCAGAAGAGCTCTACGGTTGCCCCCTTGTGCCTGTCCTCGCCTCATTTCTGTAAATACAGTACCCTACAATAATGGACCGGACGCCAGAGGATTTGCATAAAATCCGACTACTTGTTTGGAAGTGTTTTTCGTGGTATGGCTTGGGACCTTTATATGTTATTCCTGGTCAATTGAACGCCGACGCCTGCATGAACATTTTGAACAATCAGGTTCTTCCTACGCTATGGCAATTTTATGGAATGGACGAATGTTATTTCCAGGACGACAACGCTCCGTGTCATGTTGCAGCCTCTGTCAAGCAGTGGTATCGAGATATGGATGTAAAACGTCTTCCCTGACCTGCTCAGAATCCCGACCTAAACCTTATACAACATTTGTGGGACGAATTAGAGCGACGCTTACGGACCAGGGAACCACGTCCGAAATCTACATCAGAGTTGGCGACATTCTTGCAGCAGGAATAGACACAAATACCCATAGCTGTGTATCCAAACCGGGTTAAAGGTATGCCCAGAAGGGTTGCTAGTGTAATTGCAGCACGTGGGGGACCATCCCCCTATTAAAGCATGTATTATTTCTCTTATACCATCACATCTTGCTGTCCGGTCCATTATTGTAGGGTAGTGTAGTTTCTATACATAAAAATATAATTACCTCCTATTTGGAAATTGTATCGCTCAGTTGTGAAGTTAAATTAATTTGTACCAAGGTACCCTTTTGTACAAAGTTACTATTCTGATTAGTTTTCTTTTCAGAAAAAGAAGTTAAATTTGAGGTGGTGTTCTTGGAAACTTTCAGTGATATGAGGTGTGAAAGGTATTTTCTTTTTTTCATTAGTTTCGTTTGAAAGCTTTCCTTGTTAAAATTTCTATAATCTTCTTTAACCCTCTGAGGGGTTTACACGCATATATCCGTTTTTCAAATCGAGGACTTTCCTGCACGACTTCTTACCAATTATAGCCATCACCAAGAAATCTTTGAGATCCTCCGGGGACCAATAAATGCAGTTAAATCTCATGAGTGCTGCGATGAAAAGCAATAGTTGCTACACTACTCCGAATCCGTTGCGGTGTCATATCGTTGCTATAAAAGGTAGCATGAAAACTGTACGAATCTTACACAAGGAGAAGACAACCAGCAGTTAAGATAATTACGTTCGTATTATTCCAAGAACAAGAATATTTACACTTTTTACATCATCATTTTGATGTATTCCCATACATCAAAATATGTATATCTTTGGCCAGCGCGGGGAACAACCTCACCCGTTGCATCTGGCTCAAACTTCCAAGTTGCTTCTTTGTCGTCTCCCCAACGGCCTCTGCCAGTTTTTAAAATCGGCCAATGGCAAAAGTCAAAGACCAATCAGAGATCATTCTGGAAGAACACCACCTGCAGAGGACGCTTCTATTTTCACCTGCTCTTCTCAAGTCGTAAATCGCACGACACAAGAACAGCAGATGGCGCCAAAATACAGCCAATCAGAATACATTGGGCATTCCGAAATTCTGATGATTGTTTTCTTTTTCAGGACGGAGTATCTCAAGTATATCATGTGACTGAGCATAGCAAAATCCACTATTTTAATACAGAAATCAGTAAGCATAAAAATGAAAAAAAGCAATATCCAAGAACAAAAATAAATAAAATTTATAAAAGCAATTGCACAAAAAAAAATCTTTACAATGTTCCCACTCTTTTTTTCTAACTAAAAATAAGGACTTTGTAATCACTTTCTAGGACAAAATAAGGACTTTATAAAGACTTACATAAAACATTATAGAAACCATATTTCACAATGTAGTACCTGACTTTCGACCAAATGGGGACGCATAAAACACTTTATCACAAATTAGTTAATCTTATAAGAATAGTAGTATGTAAAAAATTTAATATTCAAGTCTATTTTCTAAAAATTATACACAAATAATGCCACACAAAAATTAGATATTTCGAAATAAAAGCTGTCTGATTTTTACAAAATTCAGCAGTTAATATGTGGGCATTTACGTGTACACGTATCTCTACTATTATAAAAGGAAGTGTTTGTCTGTCTGTCTGTTTGTTTCTTGCCCCTGAAGTCCTGACGAATCTATGGCACTTACAGTAATGAGATTTGGCAAACAGGTAGTCCAAATTTTTTCCAATTTTAGGGTCGAGGCGAAATTTAAAATTCAATCTAGAACATTTAAAAATGAATTGAATAGTGCTTTTGTTCACCATTCTTCAATCTACTGCGGTAAGTCAGGATAATAAAGAAACATCAAAATTTAGACTTTTTGCCCTCACGTGTCCTCTTGACGTCAGCCTTTGGAACAATGCCACAAGTTATGTGTTCATCAAGAGTTGATCGACGATTTGTATATCGCGTATCAAGGGTTGCCATTCAAGCAGGCCAGTTCCCGAATCATCACCAAAATCGTACTAGTAAGCAGTTTTATCGCGGATCAGCTGCTAAAATGAGGTCGGAAATATTGTGAAAAAATATGGTCATTTGAAAACTGAATTTTGTTTTCAAAGGAAAATAGGTAAAAGGAAAAAACCCTAGCTGACTCAACAGAATCTTCCCCTTGATAACATAATATATGCCCTATGAATCGGAATCAGAACAATATAAATACAATACGAGTAAATGGATGCCTACCAAGGTTTATATCCTGAGCTATACAGTTATCACTTGCAATTGTTGAGATTCACCAGGTAAAATACTTGCACAACAGACTAGGATATTTAACAGATCATAAATGTAAAAAAAAAGCCATGTTACTTAAAATCTTTGTTTGCCAACCAAAAAGTAAATTCTATTGGGTAGCATGAAAAAAATGCTCACTCAACAAAATCTACCATTTGATACTAATGCAAAAAAAAAAAAAAATGTTTAGAGATCAAAATAGAAAAAATTGTAAGATTTAATGCCAGTGGATGCATATATTGTACTCATTGATTTTTATATCCTGAAGATCGTTGAGATAAAACTTATGATCAAAGGTTGATCCCTCTCTTGGGGAATTATGTCAAGGTTTTTGTGCAATACAAGGATAACTAATGATTCCCCTGCATTGAAAAATTGGCTCAAGGGAAATGTTATGCTGAATATACACTCATGCAGGAAACAAGCATTACCAATCATAAATGTGATATCCAAGAGCATAAATATATGTAATCAAACCTTGTTAAGATGAATTTTATGGGACAATACAAATAATTCTTATTAACCATAGTTAGTGTATTTACATTACTTATTGTACAATTATTGGCTCACAGAAAAACTGTATTCATCACAAATATTATACAGGTGATGGTCGATTATTCATTAATTCTTGATTACGCAATTGAGCAGTTGAATTTTAACTGTGATACAAAAGCGGAACTACAGTGGGTAGGACAAAAATATGGAAACACCTCGTGAAATGCATGCTTGAAGAGAAATGTTTATTCTAGTGAAATGTGTATGTGGTGCTGGTGTTCTCACCCACTGACACCAGTTATAAAACGGCGTAAATACACTGCACAGGTCAGTCGTCGGGCAACTGTTCTGGGAAGTTGTAATTGCATCATGCTAACAGACTTCGAACGTAGGTACATTGTTAGAGCTCATCTGGTGGGTGCTTCCGTAAGCAAGGTAGCCAAAGTGTTTAGTGTTTCAAGAGGTACTGTATCGAAGATTTATTCTGCATATTTGAAAAGGGGATAAACATCATCCTCTACATCACAGCATGGACGAAAGTGTATGTTGAGTGATCAAGACAGACGGATCATTAAGGAGGATTGTGACTAAAAATAAGAAAACCACAGCTGCAAAAGTTACTACTGAAATGAATGTCAAGCTCACAAACCCTGCAAGTACAATAAGAAGGGAGCTCCATAAACAGGGTATTTCTGTCCAAGCTGCAATTCAAAAACTATTGATCAGTGATGCTAATGCCTGTAAAAGGAAAAGGTGATGTTTAAGTCATAAAGCCTGGACTATGGAGCAATGGAAGACAGTAATTTGATCGGATGATTATTGTTTCCCACTTCTGGCCGAGTTTATGTCAGGCAAATGCTATACCAACCCTTGAATACAGACTGCTTGTTGCCAAAAATGAAACATGGCGGGGGTTCTGTGATGGTTTGGGCAGCCATATCGTGGTTTTCTATGGGCCCCATGATTACTCTGCAAGGGCACATTTTAAGGCCAAGGATTGTGAACATTTTGGTCGATCAAGTCCATACCATGGAACAAACTTTCATTCCCTAATGGTGATGGTGTCTTCCAAGACGACAAAGCCCCTGTTCATACAGCTCACATTGTCCAGGACTGGTTTTCTGAGCACGAGGATGATATGTCACACCTCTCCTGGTCACCAGATCTTAATATTATTAAAACTTTGTGGTCTACATTAGAGAGGAAAAGGTGTAATCGCTATCCACAGCCATCATCGTTATCAGAACTTGTCACCGTTTTGCAGGAAGAATGGTACAAGATTCCCTTGGCAAGCATACAGGAACTGTATCTATCCATTCTTAGAAGATTGCAACTGTTTTGAATGCCAACGGTTTTCCTACACTATATTAAGCAAGGTTACATGTTGTTGGGTTTTTTTTTAGGCGTTTCCATATTTTTGTCCAATTTCTGTATTTCTAAGCCACCAGTAGCTTCCTTTGAAGGCACAAGCTTATTTCTTGGTCTACAGAATCTTTATTTATTATATTCTTTCTTCTTCACACTCTTCCACAAATAAATCTACAATTTGGAGTCACTTAATGCTTCTTATAATTGAAAATAATCCATTTGCACATAAGTTTTGAAAATTTCTTTGTCGATTACTATAACACGCTTTCTAAGTGTACACTTTTTGATGAGGACTGGAATTTAGTTTGTATTAAATGAGTTAGTCGTAATAAGGTTTGACCAAAAAATAAAATAAAAGCAATTGCACAATAATATGCACAGAGAGAAATCATCAAAAGTATTAGATCAAAATAAGTATAAATAGAAGCAAATGCTATTTGTCGGCTGAAAAGCATATTCTGTGTTAGCACTCTACAGAACGTACTGTTCAGAAAGTTAAGAAATAAGAATAGTAAAGGTATAAATGTAAGTATACCAATAGCGGATACAAAAATTGTTACTTACCTAAATTTTAACATTGTATATTAATTCATATTTCGCAGGATCATCCAACTTCAACCACGTAACAAACATGGCCAAAGGGTAGTGTTCTGAAGCTGAGTGTGTAGATTAACATGCATTACAAACCATAAACACAATATGTAAGAGCAGATAATACAGTTATAATAACAGCATTGCATACCATTTGCATTTAATATAACAATCTGAATTACTGTAAAAAGGTAATAAATGCTGTCACATACCTAGATTTTCCTTAAATATCTCTCTTGAAAGCCTTGAGGTTGTTAGCTCATATATTAGCCACATAACACTAATTTTATTATATAGCATAAATGTTATATAAAAAAAAAATAGACACTAAAAATAAAAATCGTACAGCTTCAGTCTATGTTTATAGCAATGGCAACAGCGGGGTTTTTTTTTTGGCGTACTTATAATTGCGAGTAATGACAGGTTAAGGTAACCCATCTCTATTACGGTAATCGCGGATTTTAATACAACCTTGGTCAAGTAGAGTTTAAAATTTTCATTTTGAATATTCTAGAAAGTTCTTTCCAAAATCCGTTAAACTGTTGTTTCATTTGAAATAGTTCATTCCTTGGCGACTTAAGAAGTGCGCTAAAAAAAGCATCAAGACCGTTGCCACCACTATAAACAACGATTGAAGCTGTAACCCTGTGGTAAATAAAGTATAACTTAATTCAGATCAATCTATTTTCGAAAAAAAATACATTTATTCAAAATTTCTAACCAATTTCCGTCTGCTTATATTTTTCACTACATATTCTTATTTTCTAATTGAATCAACTTTAAATCAAATAAAACTTAAAATTAATCTATCATATCATCAAAAAAATAATTTAACATAAAAACAATCATAATTATTGCCCTAAAAAAAAAAAAAGAGTCATTTTGAAAATTTCCATTGCAAAAAAAAACTGCAGTCCTATTTAAAGCGGTGGCCACTGCCTTCGCGCACTTCTAAAGTCACCAAAGAAAGAAGTTTTAACGGATTTTGAAAATACTTTCTAGATTATTCAAAATGAAAATTTAAACTTTCTGCTTGCTGAGATTACTACAAAAGAAAAATCACATTAAAAGCTGATCAACTTCAAATATTTCATTTATACCTTTTCTGCCACATCATGAAATATCACGGCTGCTAGATAACAGCTCTGCTTTCTTAGGAAACAGTAGCTTTACCTACAAATTTCACAGCCACAACGTACGCTAACTAGGGATGCAACATTATTTTCAAAACATCGATGTATTGGAGCCGATGTTTTAGTAACATCAATGTTTATACTTGTCGATCACTTTCTATTATAAAAGGAAGTGTTTGTTTGTCTGTCTGTTTGTTTCGCGGCCTCAAAATCCTGACGATCTATAGCACTTACAGCAATGAGATTTGGCACACAGGTAATCCAAATTTTTTTGCAATTTTGAGGTCACAGCAAAATTTTAAAATTCAATCTAGAAAATTTTTAAATGAATTTAATAGTTTTATTCTCTACCTGCTTCTTCAAACGCGTTTCATCCAGACAAAAGAAGAAACCCCCTAAAATGAACTTTTCCTACCCATATGACCTTCTCTACTATTATAAAAGAAAGTGTTTATTTGTTTGTCTCTTTGTTTCGCGACTGCAAAATTCTGATGAGCTTATGGCACTTACAGCAATGAGATTTGGCACACAGGTAATCCGAATTTTTTGCAATTTTGGGGTCACAGCGAAATTTTAAATTGGAGGGGGTTCAGACGGGGAGAACGAGAGAGAAACCCCAGCGCTAAAAAAAAGAGACGGAGGCTTTATCTGTTGTGGCCGCCTATTTCCAAAAATATAGTAACTCTACAATTAAGAGCTGTACCATCGACAAATTGAATGAAACATAAACGAAGTTTCTAACCAGAATCAAGCTGTCTTTACAATGTCGTTCACCAACATACGAAACCCAGATTTCAGAAGGAAGGAGCCTGCAGATCCTGATGCCTCACTTCACCCTGTCGGTCACCATATATAAAGGTATGTCCGTATTTCTATCTGATACCGATTGAGAACTCCACTTATTTAGATCGAACCTGAAGTCAAAACTGGATATTGGTATTGGTATTCAGATCAAAATTGGGTATAATAACCAGTACAGGCACTGTGTGAGCATGTGGGTGGCATTCATGCAATAGACACTGAGGAGAGAGGTGCTCTCCTACCCCTGATGAAAGCAATGCTTCCTGAGCCATAACAAGAACAAGGCTTCCTTAGCCTAATACGAAAGTGGTTCATCCACAACCTTCCTTATATTTGCTGTCAATAAATCTTGTTCCTGTTGCAATGAATTGTGCTAATTAGAAACAGTCCACTAATAGAGCTAACTAAACTCCAATGACTGTTTTAGAAAGGAAATCTAAAATATTCAAATAGTCAGATGATAAATACAAGGCAATTATCGTAGACAGCGCAACAAATGAAACTGAATTTAGTTCACACATGCATAAAACTTTGGAAATGTGTAATTTAAAGGAGTAAATTATAAAAGAATTAGAAAAAATATATTCGAGTCATTTTGAATTTCAAGAAAAGTAAATGAGATTTTAAAACCCAACTAAATGCAAAAAGGTTTGAATGGGGATTTTGCCCAATTAAATCTCACGAATTAAAACTGTACTTTTAAAATATTTGAGATGTTGATGATTAAAAATGGGACAGACTATTAAAATATAATTAACAGAAAAATGAGTAGAGCATCAATTGGGCATGCTCTTTCTTAGTAAAATGGCAGTGGGTAAATCATACACTGTGTCCAATGCAAAGGTATGAAAATTGGACATCCATCCTCAGCATTGGAGACACTAACCATTGATGAATGTTGGACTTTATAGAATGCAATTAATTTGTTGGTAGCTTGCAGGTTCCACGACTCTTGATACAAGGAGTTGACAAACTCTTTTGTGGTAATCTTGATGACACTAATGCTTCGGTTTGCTAAGAAAGCAGAGCCATTATCTAGCAGCCGTGATATGTCATGATGCTGCTGGCATAACTGTGCGGCTATCTAAACAGAGACCAGAGGTGTCAACTTAGACCAGGCCTCGAAATAGATTTTTTAATACAGGTGCATCTTGTGCACCTAAGTTTTTTAATTAGGTGCACAGGTTATATTTTAGAAACGCATTTAAAAAATCGTAATATAAGAGCATTAATGTAATGTAAAATACATTAATAGTTGGGTATGTTTAGATAGGTTAGTAGTAGATAGTAAATAAAATTATTTAAACATCCGTCGTATGGCTGTCACGACAGTCGATTCGACAGAGCCATCTGGAAAATGTTTCGATCATCGGAAAGTTCTGGTGACAGTGGCACAAGTGAACCTTCCTCCTGTGTAAACCCTTTACGATCTAGGGATTTTGTTTTCGCTTAGTGCGTATTTACGAACTTTAACTACGTTCCTTTAGAGCGAGAGATGTCGATACTAATATTTTGTTCAAACATCAAAATAACATAAAACACGTTCCCTACTCTTTTTTTTAACGTTTGGTGCACTGCTTGCACCTAGCGTAAAAAAATCAGGTGCACAATTTTATTTTCATGGGCACAATGCACCCGGGTATTTCGAGCCCTGACTTAGACGGACAGAATACGGTGGAAAATTGGACAATACAGACGGCTGTCGTGATTTATTTTATTCGAGAAACAAAACAAGGTGGGTTTTTTTATTCTCTAGTCTCAAGTTTCTAACTTCGGGATCATTGAAGACAGAGTGAAAATTTCAACGGATTTCAAATCAGCGTACAATTCCAAGCCAGATTGATATTAAAAACAGATTTATTATGCAATTATTTACAATTTGATTATTTAATTACTTATTCACAAGAAAATTAAATAAATTAAGAATTATTAAGAAAATCACATTTAAAGGTATTGATCTGGTGTAACATTTTCCGCAGATTTCAAAACCAAAATTTTAATTCCATTGAAATTTTCAATCTATCTTTAACGATCCCAATTTTACCAAAAACGAAATAAACTATACCAGTCAAAAATTTGTGTTTGTTTTGCTTCCCTCCACTCGAATCGTTTGGCGTAGGAAATGAAATGGTGCCGCTACAAGATAAAAAACGTTCCCCAACTGTTTGAGACCGTTCTGACAATCGTCATGCAAATTGCGGTTCCGCTAATTTTCGTTATGCTCACAAACAACACTCTCTAGGAAACCAACAGCATCTGTTTGTATAAACAACGTTTTAGTGACGTCATCCACAGCTACATTACAGCTGCTGAATAATGGCTCCTCATCTTAGGAAACCGAAACTCAAGAGGAAAGGATTGCTGTAATGGAACGAAAACTGTCTTTGCAGCACTGTCAGCAAGCTCGTTACCTTTTATAACCACATGACTAGGGATCAGACAAAACAGAATATCAAACCCCTTGCTTTGCAAGGTGCGCAAAATGGTAAAAGTACCTGACACGACAGGATGGCAAGTAATAGTATACTAGCCGGTCTGCGCCGGCTAGCGCTCGGCGGTGTGTAATAATGCTTTTTTAAAACTTTTTTACACACTGTAACTAAACATGTTGTGATTTGTATATTTTATTTATTTTTATGAAACAATTATTCAAGTAATTGCTTATTCAATCAAATATTTAAGGAAAGTTGGTCGAAATATACATATACCGCTACAAAATTACCCATGTCTACTGATATTTTGCAGGAAATAGACATATCATTAAAATCAAACTCCTAAATAATATTTCTACAATAGGTAATATACTGGAACACATAATGCAAACAAAAATAAAATTCCAATCCTTGAAAAAATGCAAAATTCTGAAAAAAACAACACGTACGCTTTTATTCAAACGTGTTGAATTTCGACTTACTGAATATATTGTAAAATAGAATAATGCGACAAAAGACTTTTCAACGATATTGATAATGACAATAACAGGGTTCATACAGAATTTTGAATATAAAAATTAAGGAGTATATAAGGAGTATTTAAGGAGTTTTTTCGAGATTTTTAAGGAGTCATAAAAAAAAAATTAAGGAGTATATAAGGAGTATTTAACAAGTTCTTTCGAAATTTTTAAGGAGTCATACACATATTTACAAGTGTGAAAAATAAAAATGTTTCAACACTTTTAAGAACTTAGTTCCACTTAATGCTATATTATACAAATAACTCAAAACAATAAAATTATACTTCAATATTTCAATTCAACACACGTTCATTTCCCCCTGCTCGCTGGAGCTGTTTTTATCTAGGATGCTATTGTAAACAGTGCTTATACAGTGAAATCTCAGTATAATGCACTTCTCAGTTTAAAGTACAAATTTCTCTCAAATCCCTGCTAAAACAATAATAGAAACCCAAGCTTGTTTGTTTTCAGTATAAAGTATTTTTCAAAATAAAATATCAATTAAATATTTTTATGATGTACGTTACACTGAGATTTCACTGTATTTCACAAGTAAATACAAATGACAGATTTCATGATAAACATTTATTAAAAATTCACTAAATTTGTACAGCAAATTTTACATATTTGTAAGATTTGCTTTCTTAACAAGTATTTGTGCATCTATTTCAGCTACAGTTAAGCACTTTTCTTTGATTGTTTTGCGTAGCATATTTGACTTGAGAAAGAATGAAATATCTTTCTTAGCCTCTCCCTTTTCTGCATAAACATCAGCATCCTTTTCGCAATGAGTTATCTCGTTCTGTAGACATTGCCTTTTCTTCTTCAAATAGTCGATTTCATCTTCGACTCCCTTTCTCTTAATTCCACTGTTAGCAGAACATTTCAGAGCTCGTTGGTCTTCTAAGTATTTCATATATTTTGAGCGTGCTGAAGATGCTGAGAGTCTCAACTCTTTTGTTAATTTAACTTCTGTTATACCACCACACAATTGTATGTAATCATATACCACTCTTTGTGATATATAGGACTCATCTTTTAAATTTTCTACTTCTATAGTTTTATTAATTGAAAAACCCCTTTCTACTGAGGCTTGTCCATGAGATAAAACAAGTATCATTTTGATTATGTTCCATAATTTCATATATTTTTTGTCTTTGAAATATGAAGACAAAAAGATGTCAAGGGACATGGATTTATGGTTAAAATTTTCAAAGTCTACTGTTAAGTTTTTCACATTAATTTCATTTAAAAAATCTTCATACTGTATAAGGATTGTATCTCCATCTTCATCTGAAATTTGTTTTTTCTGGGATAAGTAAGACAAAATTCCTTTCATTTTATTTTTTGAATTTTCCTTGTTTTTAATCATAAAAGATGGATTAAGACAACATACATTCCGTACCAGCTGATAATTAATTGGACACTTTTCCATTAGAGATTCGATCAATTTCAAAATAAATTTTTTACACTCATGTTTTAAGATTAGAGAATCTCCTTCTGTCAACAGCTTTTTAAATAATTTTTCTTTTAAAATTTTATCAGCAATAAATCCCAAGCTGACTTTGTGTTTAGACACATGCAAACTTGTATCAGAAAAATTGAATTTGCA
Organism: Metellina segmentata; assembly: GCA_947359465.1. Taxonomy (NCBI): domain Eukaryota; kingdom Metazoa; phylum Arthropoda; class Arachnida; order Araneae; family Tetragnathidae; genus Metellina; species Metellina segmentata. The sequence continues at coordinate 97,710,658 of OX375881.1, forward strand.
CAATTTTCCAGGTGTAGAAATAGTATTCATTTTTTCATCCTTTATAATACAAAAAAGTTGAAGACATTGCTTAACTAATTTTAATATGTCCTCAGCAAAAAATGGGAGCATTGGTTTATCACTTTGATACAGTACTAAGAAAGGCTGCAAAATTTTGGCCACCGATAAAAAAATATGTAGCTTAATTAGCATTGAATTGTCTCTAGTTGCTTCGAGAATTACATTGAAAGATTTGGAGGAGATCTTAGGATAAGTTCCATTCTCAATTTTTTTAACATACTGTACAACATCTTCCCATATTTCAATGGCTCTTTCAACTGCAGGGCAGTTTTCAAGCCATCTATAAATACAAAACTTAACTGGGAACTTTTTTTTGTCTGAAATTTTTAAATAATCGTCCCTTCTTGCTGGAGAGTCCTTAAAAATCCAATACAGAGAACTTAAAACTGCAGATATATTCCACTCAGTAATCGACACTCCTTTCCTGAAAGCATTATTTAAAATGTGAAGTCCACAACTACCTATAGAAACGCACTGTATATTAAATTCTTTTTTCAAATCACTCTGCAAGGTTTCATAAAATTTCCAATTAACCGATGGCCCATCCATCGATATTTGCAACAATTTTTGCAAATCCATTTTTTCTGTTGCCTTGTAAAAAGACTTTAAAATATCATCTGCAGTTGAATGACCCATAAAAATCGATGTAACATACTGTGTTCTGACCCTGTTGTTTTCTGGATGCCAAAATCTAACATGCACATCCATTTGCTTCTTTTGATTGGTTTTATTCAGTGTTTCGTCAAAAAGCAAGGTGTAGTGATCAGTATCATTAAAACATTTAAATAAAATCATTCGAAAATGAGGGGCCAAACCAAAATGGCAGATATGCAGTTTTGCGTTCACCACAAGCAAATTGCTTTGCAATTAAGCTATCAGGAAACATCCGTTGAAAAAGGTTACCTGAACCCTCGCAAGACTTGTACGAATAATGATTCTGTACGCACTTCATCACCCATAAAATTTCTGCATCGAGTACATCCTTACGTGTAGCTAATGTTTCAATTGTACTTCCTGATGATGTTGGAGTATTTGCACTATCATCAAAAGAACAAGACTGGGTAGTACCAGATGATTTAGCAGATGATGGCTGAAAAAACTCCTTTATTGATGCTGCAGATTTTTGTTTGGCATTTAGTAAGCCAATGTGTTTTAATCCTACAACAAAATAAATATATTTAAGAGAATATTCATCAGAACAGGAAATATGAACAATGAAATTTGTGAATTATCTTATAAAATATTTTACTGTAATAAGTTTTAAACCATCATATCAGATCTATTTATCAATTTTGTATATACCTTTTATTTATTACTTATGTATTATAATGGCCTGAATGCCTGATAAATAGTTACTCAATGCTTATAGCAGTTTCATATACCTAATATAAAGTGAAATCTTAGTACATTATGAAATTACTTTATTTAAACGTTTAAGTGAAATGTACGTTACATTAAAAACACAGGTTTTGATGGGAAAAATCCTAAATTTTGTAATCCAACTATCCCATGTCTACTTCGTCTAGCCCTAATGAAGTAGCATCCATAGAATCAACAGATCAAAGAAATTTTCAGACTGTACAATATTGCATACATTCTTTGTTATTAGTTTTATTAAATATCTTTTTTCAATGAACCTGATTGAACTTCTCACGGGGTTAATAACTTAAAAGAAGTCTGTTTCAAAATCTTTCTATCAATTAGCTGCGATAGATATTACTGATCGCAAACATTCATAAGCATGAATAAGAGTCAAACGCAACTTCCAACAAAACGTTGGGAATAAAATGTGAAATGTTACAATATGCAAATTTCAAAATTGAAGAGGAAACCTATATCAAAATACAAAAAATGCAATTAAACTCAAAAGTTTTCCAACGTTATAGTGAAGGCTCAAATATCGGTTTGTGGGGAAGTGAAAGATATTTACATTACAATATAAAGTTACTTAGCGGAGATATCGAATATGTACGTAAAACTGAAAAGTATGTTCAACTGAAAGCCTTTAAACTAAGATTTCACTGTATAGTACTAATGTTAACATTCAAATCAATTTTGGATCTATGAAACAATTTTTAAAACAAATTTGATAACAATCGCAATTATTTTTGTTGAATGAATAGGTAAACTATCGTTTTCACTGAAATAAAATATTCAACAGTGTGAAATAATCAACTTCAATAACAGATCGAGGTTTTCAATACGTTCTCAATGTTATTTCACAAAAATTTAATTTGGAAATGAATGAAATCTACAATTTATTATTTCTATACGTATATAAATGAATAGGTTAATTATATTTTAACTTCAAATATGCAAGAGGCATGAAATAATCGACTTCGATTATAACAGACTGCGATTTTCCATACATTTGAAGCACTACTCTTTCAACACGATTTAATGTTGAATTAAATTCAAAATAAATAAAATAAGATAATATTTTGTTTACTTAATAAGTAAATTATCGCTTTCTCACAAAAAATTCAACAATTTGTATTAATCAACTTCGATGATAACAGATTACGATTTTCCATACATTTGCAGCACTACTCTTTCGTCAAGATTTAATGTTGAATTAAATGTAAAATAAATTAAATAAGATAATATTTTGTTTACTAAATAAGTAAATTATCGCTTTCTCACAAAAAATTCAACAATTTGTATTAATCAACTTCGATGATAACAGATTGCGATTTTCAATAAATACATCGCAACGCTCCTTCAATATTTAACGTTAAGTTAAATTCGAATTAAATGAAAATGCCCAATTATCTAGACGTATTATCTTTTAAATGCCGTTTGTAGGGTGGATATTTTCACTCTTATAATTTAATCCATTTTCATCGATTTTAAATATTTCGTGAAAATAAAACAATATTACTTTGTCATTCAATTATCGATTTTATCATACATTGTACGACAAAGTAATATAAGTTCGCAGGTAATCTCTCTAATGCTACACATTATTAAAAAGTAAAAATTACTACACATAGATATAAAAACAATTTTTTGAATATAAACATTTTTTTGAATAAAAACATTTTTTACATACCTTTCATATGTGCTTTGACTGCCGCTTCTCCCATTCCCGATACATCGAAAATCTTCACACAAATGCAGCATTTAGCCTTGAAACGATCAGGATCTTGCAAAAGCCAGTCCTTGTATTCTTTTTTTTCTAACCAGAGTTTATTAAAAACGCACTTTCCATTTGACGGCATTTTGAATTAAGTACATAAAACACTAATCATTTCTTTTGCCCCTCCTAGATAGGACCGTAGCTCGGTTGAGCTTCTGCAAAATTCGCACTCGGTGGAGTTCGATCCGTAGCTCGGGTGAACTTCGAAGTTAGCACTCAGGAAGAGGGTTAATGTGAACGCACTCGGATCAGCTTGATCTGTCCGGTCCCTTGTCTACTAATTCCAGAATCCGAAAATCAAACGGGCCTGCTGAGCTGTCCTCTTCGCTTGATTTGTCACATTCGCTCTCTTGCCGTTGGATGGTTCCAATCAGGAATGCAATGTCCATTGATTGTTAACCTTTTAACTCTAAAATTTACCAGCGGCATGATATACATCTGTGTAAGATGGACGTTACCCCCCCCCTCCCTATTAAGCGACCGATGGCATCGATCACCATTTTACGAGCTGTCAGCGACTGACCTTCTAGGGGGTTCCACCTTTTGTTAGACCCAGAGGAGTGAACGCTTTGGGGTTTGCGCCAGTGATATATCTATCGCGTCGGTCGTAAATGTCACTTAAAGCTCAAGTAAGGTAATTAGGTAAGAAGAGTCGGACATGCAGGAGGCTCTGCTTCGCCTTACTGATAGCCTTTTCTCGTGGGAATATTTCCGGAACTTGCTGCTAATACACCGCGAGCAACGTGAAGCATCTTTTACAGTTGAAACGGTACGTTTTTGAATCCATTCTTGCGGTGGAACTTAGCGCGCATTTCGAAATTGAAAAGACGAAAATAAAAATAATAAGGAGTTTTTAAGGAGTAGCACATAAAAATAAGGAGTTTTAAGAGTGCTTAAAAACGAAAATCCATTTTAAGGAGTTCTTAAGGAGTTTTTAAGGAGCGTGCGAACCCTGAATAATGATTTATTAACAAAAAGAACACATATTTATAATACTTGGGAATCCTCAAATATGTCCGCAACATCTCGCAGTCAACTCAAATACCCAAACACGGAATTCTAAATCAAATTTAAAAAGTTCACAATAATTATGATGTGACCAGATACCGGGTAGCGAAATTACGTTTAAATTACTTTTACATCAAAGGAAGAAATAAAAAGTCAGTTCAAACATAAATATTACAATTTAATTCCTTATTTTGCATAGATATTGACCTAGGCTATTTGAAAACAGCAAGAATTCAAAATATCTGGGTTATTTTATTTACGTTGATTGTTGCCATTCGACGATACACAAATAACGTCTATTTCGGGTCCACGTACGTTAGTGTTTTATATATATAGATTACTCCAGCTGTTGTAAAACACTCATGCTGTTAGTATAAATGGCAGAACTTAAGGTAGGTACTAGATTATGCTAGAATGGAGTATAATAGAAGTTTTCCATCCCATTTGATATTCAAATTATTTACTTTGCCAAATGAAATTAGCAACATCAAAGGATAGGTTTTTGCAGCTGTTTCAAGCTGACTCCTATAGTCCATCATCTCAAGTAACTTTGTGTCATGCTGAAAAAACCACCATCAATTTCAAAAGTACTGACAACTTTCTATAATTGTGAGCTTAGCTGTTTAAATAAAAGAAGTATAGAAGTAAGAAGAAGACATTTAAGTATATGTTCTCTGTCTAACATTCATATTATGTTTAATCAGATCTGGCAAGCATAGGTAGCCCACTCTGGACTAAAAGTAGTGATTCCAATCCTGAAGCCTGGAAAGAATCTCAAAGATCATCTGAGCTATCATCCAATTGCATTGATAAGCTGTTCGTGTAAGAACCTTCACAACGTATAGTCCAATGCACTACTCGTATACGTTCTCGAGAAGAACCACAGCATCACATTGCAACAGTGACTTCCAGAAATTAAGGTCTACTTTGGCTAATATATACCGGGAAACAAACCCAAAATGCACTTGTGCGGAAGAAACATTGTCTCCATCTTCAACATAGAGAAGGCACATGATTGTATGTGGCGGTACAGTATTCTCTGACGCATGTTTGAATTTGCTTTAAAGGGAAATCTTCCCATTTTTATACAAAACTTTTTAAACACGTAATTTTAGAGTTCACATTGGACAAAACTTTTTCTGATTATTTCTTCCAAACCAAAGTTGTCCCACAAGGGATCCTTTCAAGTGTCAAACCTTTCATCCTTCATCTCAGAAGCATATTTCGTATTCTCGGGCATCAGTTCAAGGAACGTTTTATTAAATCAAGGAATATAGAATATTAGCTGCTTTTAATTTCTTCCATTACTGTTTGCTTGATGTTGATGGAACAATCATGTGAAGTGAAAATAGACTACTCCAGATGCTGCACCACTGTCAACATCTTTTCTTATACAATTACAACTTTTGATTTTAATAATATGGTAAAGGTGTAAAATACTGAATGTTTGGAAAGCTCCAAGATGGCAACTTGATAATCTTTTGTCTAAATAACAGGTATATCTCCAACCTGGTGGGTTTCAGTGACTGCTTGGTCAAGTGGTATTTTCCATAATAATTTTGCTATTAGCCGTAATTAAAGGTGAGAATCTGTAATAATTACTAGCAATTTACAATGCTTGTCACACTAAAGTAACTTTTCGGCCTTCCTCTCAAGTTTCTTATTAGAGGTCCTCCCTAACCTTAGGCTAATCCGCTGTGGGTTTTGAATAACTCGGTACCGAGGGGTCTGCTTTCACTCAAAAGAGAGAGATTATGGAAAATGCGATTTTTTTTTTATTATTGATTTTCAGATTGTTTCATGAGAAAGTACTCCTCATGAAATTACAAAATTAATATGGTTTGTTCAAAATTGTACAGGGAACAAAATGGAGAAGTTTTTTTCTGATGCAGCTACTAAAACACATTCATGCCTAACCCTCACCAAGATGCTTGAGAAAGGAGTGTTGGTTTGCGAAGCAAATCCCCAAATGGGATTGCATAGCAATCACAGGTGGCGTTCAAGGGGCAAAGCCTCCTAGTATTTTAAAATACTCGGGGGGTACTTCTGAGAAAATTATGAAATTAATATGGTTTGTTCAAAATTGTATAGGGAAAGAGATGGAGAAGTTTTTTTTCCGATGCAGCTACTAAAACACATTCACGCCTAACCCTGACCAAGATGCTTGAGAAAGGAGTGTTGGTTTGAGAAGCAAACCCCAAATGGGATTGTATAGCAATCACCGGTCGCGAGCAAGGGGCGAAGCCCCCTAGTATTTAAAATACTCAAGAACAATCAAGTGATGCCAAACATTGCCATACCTTTAAGTGTGTCCCACTAATATTACAAGTTTTGTGAAGAATATTCTGTATTTGGTACATCAAAGATTTTCAGTTACAATTTCTTCTTCCATTCTTTTTCTTTTCTTCCTCCTATCTTTTCAATATGCTTCACTGTAAAAGAGAAACAATGTACAAATGTAAAAAATAGCGTAACAATTTTTATTTAAAATGTGTTCTGAAAACAATAATAAACCAAAAAGGAAATAGTGAGAAAAATATAAAATTAGGTTTATTCTCAATTTTTAATTTTCTATGCTATGAATTTAGATTTTACTTGAGAGCATACAAAATTAGTAATTTTTTAATACAATAAAAACTAGTGATGGGAGTATTCGAGTACAAAAGTACTCATGTATTCGATACTTAAAAGTAACCGCTGTACTCGATACTTTTATGTGAGTACCGGAAGTACTCAAGTAGTTGTTGTTGTATTCATACAAAGTATCGGTTACAAAAGTACTCATATGAGTACAGGAAGTATTCATGAATACAGGAAGTACTAAAGTAGTTGTATTCATCCTAGGAGTATCGGTTACAAAAGTATTCATTTGAGTACCGGAAGTACTCTAGTAGTAGTTCCTGTACTCATACAAAGTAGTAAGTACTCATCCAAGGTATTCGCATACAAGAGTACTCATGCTGGCTTTTCAAATACCAAAAGTATGTCGCTGCGTATTCGAACACCTGAGAATTCATCCTATTTTTAAGTAGCAGAAGTGTCATATTGTAAATGTATGGATATCTATGGTTCTCGTTAGTTTTATTTTTCTTGTCTCGATTTTGCTTTTCCCAATTTTATAAATCTTGAAAATGCACGTGATGAATGAAGCGTCGAAAAATTCCATCGATTAAGAGATTGGATTTCTTTGCAAAAGACATTGAGTTTGCCTTTTATTGTTGAAAATTGTATTTAAATTTGTCAATTTTTTTAAATTTTAATTTTCAAGCTTTATTTCTGGTATTAAAAATATCTATACAAATAAGATACTTTTATGCTCAAAATGTTTTTCTGTTTCTTCAAGTAAAATAACGTAATTATTTCATTCTTGAGATGGCTGTTACTTTCTTCAAAGTACCTGACCAGAGTAAATGACTACAAATTCCCAATTTTTACATGCTATCTTGAAAATATATGTGCTGCATGAAACGCTGAAAAGTTCCATCAATTAAGAAATTGGAATAAAATTTTCTGGAAGCAATTTCCCGAATAGACAGGCTGGATTATCAGTAAAGTACACATGCTATGCCCTTTATTTTCTACAAGAACAATTTGCTGTCGGTTAGGAAAATCACTTAAGTATTATCAGTTCTATTACGTTTCTTTAATTTCTAGATTACTTCTTCTCTTAAGTGATAGTATTAGTCTTAACAAAGTTACTTGGGGTCATTATTAAGTTTAAATGTTTCTTTCATTTCTTGTTTACTTTTTCATAAATGTTAAAAATTACTGCTTAAAAAGTTAATTAATTCTAAAATCTAGAATATTCTGTAAAACTTTTAAATTAGTTACAAGTGCTTTATCATTTGTATGTTGGGTTCTTTCTTGCATTTGAGTAAATGTTGTGTTGCTTTCAGTTCTTATTTGTTTTCATTTATGTTTTAAATTAATGTTTCTAAAATTTAATTGATTCTAATATCTAGTATAATCCTGTAAAACTCTTGAATTAGTTTCAACTGCTTTATCATTTGTATATTGTTTTCGATATGTTTCCCTGTTTTGCATGTCATCGTGTGTATGAATCTTAAACATCTTGAGATATATTTGAGCCGATCAACCGGTATAGTGGTTAAGGTGTTAGCCTCTAGATCGGAACGTTTCTTGTTCAAATCCGGGTCTTGGCATGGATGTTTGTAAGCGTATGGTGTAGAGGCGGCTGGTGCACCTTAAATCTGTCGTGGCCGAAAGTCTTCACATTGGGTTGGTGTAGAAGTTTGGAGAGTGGGGTGCCAGCTCAGGTATTGCTTGGCGTCATCTGACCGTGGTCCTCGGATCTTTTCCTTAAGAGACTGATCCCGGACCGTCGTCAATAGCCCATTGTGTTGCTCTAATACGACGTTAACTAAAATTACCATTACCAAGATATATTTGAAACTGAGTCATCCAGATCAGGTTTAAAAGAATAAAAACGCAAGTGTTCATATTATGACAAAGATTTCTATATGAGACAAGATAAGCATGATGTACATTAGATCGCTGAAGCAAGAAGTGATATTCAGCGCCTAAAGTGCTGGTATTTATGCAGTAACGAGTGAAAGCCAATGCTCAAAGAGTGCGACACAAAGGCCTAAGGGAATCTTGGCAAAAATATGCGTTTAGCATAACATCTGCTGCCCCTACACAGTTATGGGACAGATTTCGGAAGGCAATGAGATTATATTCGATCTCCTTCGTTGACGCAAATAGGCAACATATCTCAGAGCCTGTCGATAGTAAATGCCATTGCACATGCTTTTTCTGCAGATCCCTGTTTTAACACCTATCCAGAGACATTTCAGCGCACAAAACATGCATAATCCCATTGCATTAATTTCCATTCTTGATCTGAACTCTCGTATAACTCAATTCAGAGAAAAAGGATTGATGTGATGCTTTAAAAAGGACCAGAAAAACTGTGCCTGTCCTGATGACATTGTATATCTAATGATACATCTTTCCTGTCACTCACTTTATAACATATTACATCTGTATCATCACATATTGGAGGAACATGTCTTCCCTTTGGCTTGGATACACTCCTTTCTTATACCTTTTCAAAAACCTGTAAAGATCCAACAAACGCATATAACAATAAGCCAATCACACTCACCAGCTGCATGTGCTAACTTTTTGAAAAGATGGTTAATTCTCGTCTCACTTGAATCTTAAGAGACAACTCAGGCTCTTATATTAGAAGCGAGATTAGATGTGTCCACCATCGAGGCCAAGAAGATACATGGTTTCATTTACGTCCTGACAAACAGTCATTAAATTGCTTGAAGATTGCCGATAGTGAACTGTTCTTAATATATACTAGTAAACTTAAGTTAATTTTTGTAGTGGTGGCTAAGTTCGGCACACATGTTTTTATGTTTGCTTTCTCTTTTCTTTTAGGCACTTGGAATCTGAAAAAGAGCAGTGGTTTTCCTCTCTAGCTTGATCTTTCTTGTGTTTTCCCTCCTTAAAGTTTGTAAAGTAATTTAAATGTTTGCAGTTTTTCTAATTTTAAATTTAGTTTTTCATGCATTCTATATCTAGGGTTCCTACAGGAAAAATCAGTTTACATCGTAAACTGGTTATTAAATTTAGAGGTGAGAACCTCTGCTAAAGAGGATTAGAGCTCTTGGCGATACCTCTATAAAAAAAGTGCATCATGATTCCTACCCCATGGGTGATGTGGAAATGGAATCGTTCATTTTAGGACATGTTTTAAGTTACAGAATATAATTGTAATAGCTTTTAAAACATCAAATTGGTGTTTTCAGTCTGAAATATACTTATTATAAATGTAGATGGTGTTGCCTATAAATGGTGCCCTGTTATGTAACATTAGTGTGAGTATCGTTAGTAGCAGAAAAATTCTTGAACAAGACAATTGTGTCCAAAGTGCCTTCCTTGGAAGAGAGAGAAATTAGACACCAGAAGAAACAGCCCCTGAACAATACTTGTTCCATTCTCGGCATTTACATTAATTAATTGGTTATTGTACTGACACTCAGTCGTGTTGGGTCGTGGATGACATGTTCTTAAGATCTGTGGGTTTAACAAAAAATTACTAATTTATGGTTCTTTACACTTAAGCAAGTCCAATTAAAATATATAGATTTTACAAGCTTGGGTGTTTTTATTCAATTGATTGGAATAAAAATATTTACTCAAAATTTAACACCAAATGGTATTTTAAAAATTTGAAATTAATTTAGTTAAGAAACATTAAGTTCATAATAATAAGCTTTAAAGTTTCTAAAAATTTCAAATTTAATAAGAATTCAGCTTAACCACCCTAGTGGTTGCAACGAAAAATATCTAGGTATAGTCCATTTTCTGATTACAAGATGAAGATTGGGTCAGTTTTCCTCTAGTTCATCAAGATACAATCAGTTTTGCTAATGAAACAAATCTCATCGAACATGACCACCCTGACGTTTAATGCGAACACAGCACTTGGGAGTATTACTGTGACTGATTTGAAATAATATTCAAAGAAAGCACGGAAGGAAAATAAAGCCATTATGAGAACTTGTAGAAGAGGACTAGAAATAAAATACTATTTTAGTTGAATTTTCAACGTCTCACCGAACAGGTTTCTGAACTATGAAATAGTTATGAAACGATGATAAATGCCCTCCTATTTTGTCATTGTAAGAGCCCTATATTGCTCAGTATGTGAAGCAAAAATCCTGACATGATAAAAATTTAATATGTATATCGTTATTAATATTACTACCTAAATATTGGAATTACAAATTTTTACTAGTTCAGTGCAAGTGTAATATGTATTAATTTAATTGTCTGAACTTCAACAAGCAGATTTTAATCTTATTAAATGTGAATATACCATATTGAAAAGAATTAAGAATTGAAATAAGGGCTAAGTTTACAGAAATATTTTTAAAGTTTCAGATCCTGGTATTAAAAATAACACTCTTACATCTTTTAAAATATTTTTAGAGTTTTGTAGAAAAAGAATTTTTGTTCTTATATTTGGGGTTCCCTTCAAAATAAAATTTTGTCTTGTTTCCTGTTGAGTGATTATTTCCTCAAATTATAGTAGAAAACCAAATCCATAAAATACAAAACCTTAAATTAAAAAATAATTTGTAAAATCGAGATAAAAATTAAAAAATTCGGCAATTTGTAAATTGTATTTTGGTTTTTCAAAATACAGTTGTTTTTTAACAAGTTCAAAAAGAAAAATAATAGTAATTTTCATTTTTACAAAATTTAAAAAAATTTATATTAATAATTCGGAAGAAAAAAAATGTTCAAACATTTAATTTAGAAAACATTCAGAGTTTTGTGAGAGAAAAAAACCCAATCCTTTTATTAAGCAAAAAAAAATCAAACTATGTAATTTGATTTTTATTATTTTTTGCTTAAGGAAGCACAGTCCTAGATCTGGATTCGAACCAGGTTCCGTGTTACTCCAAATCCGTGCTTCTAACCACTATACCAAGTAACACGTGACATATCAAGTTTTTTTACAAATAAAAGCCATATATCGTAATTCTCAGATTCTTATATCGATTAATCGTTTTTTTCGTGTATTCGAATAGTACTCGATACTTGAAGGTACTCGAATACTAAGTACTCGATACTCAAAAGTACTCGATTCTGCCCATCACTAATAAAAACTGCTTCTGTTAACCTAATGCCCCTTACAATGATCACGATCTAGAATAGAAATTAAACTGACACAATGATTATTTCCTCTTTTTGAGTACATAAAATTTACTTTTCAATAATTTGAATAAATATTTTCAAAATTTTGTAGAATTTTTATCCTTAGGAAAAGTATATTTAGTGTTAGATTTGTGGCAGTTTATAGCCACCAGATGGAATATATTATATCAGCAGCCCTAATTTCACAGTGGGTGGCATATAAGAGCCTGGCACTCAACCATGTTTCTGCAATGTTACCACACAGCATCATAGTGAACCCTTGAAACGAATGCCAGTTGTTACAAATGTGCTGTATAACACTGACCCGTACCCGAGACGCCAGCGAGTCGGTGCTAAACATGATGTAAAATAGCGAATTGAAAAAAAAAAACATGATCCCTCCCCCTTCATAGTGGCAACATGGTGAGATACCACCAATATCAATGAACTCCATGCCCAATAATGTGTATTCAGGGTGTCTACTAAATTTCTGTAGGTCCATTTAGGGACTTTCTAAAATAAATGCATGACCTGAATTTACATGATTATGTGGGTCAGTTGGATGCAATTATGCTTTAAAATCATACTTTTTTTATTGCTTACAGTCTATTCTCGAGAAAAGAGGACTCTAGTATCAAATGTCAGCTTTAATATATATAAGCTGTTTGCTAAATAAAATTTTAAAAATAAAGACAAATCATAAATCATGCAAAGTAGATGAACATTAAACAAACACTCCATATTTTATTCATTATTTTTTTTTTCTAAATACTTGAGATTTTCTATAAAAATTGAAAAAAATCAACAATTACTTTAAAAATATTTCTTAATGTAATTTTTTTATATTATGCATTAAATGAAGTTGGTAAAAGCATTATACATCAATTTGTGTATTAAAAAAAAAAAATTCTCCAAATGTGGTTGGATTTGGAAAGTTACACCCAAAGTGTAAAAAAAAAAATCAATTAATCATTTTTTAAATTTTAAACGGATTTTTTTTTTTAATAAATTTCTGGAAGCCTTATACATTGCGTTTATAATAACTAGGGGGCTCCGCCACTTGCTCGCTTACGCTCGCCAATCCCATTTGGTTTGCTTCGCAAACCAACACTAATTTTATATATGCCATTTTGTTTGCTTCGCAAAAAAAACATTCCTTTCGCAGAGTGAAACTATCTGAATAATACGTATTATCCTGATTTAATTTTCCGGTCCATGACGTCACAGCGAAGGCTTCGCTACGATTTTAGCAGAAAGTAGCGAAAATATCCAAATATTCTGAATTTTGTATGACCCAATTTTGATCGCATCCAATTTAATTATTAACCGATTTCAAAAATAATAGTACCGTAAGAAAGAGTACATTCTGAGGTATACTGCGATATTTTAAAAATTAAAAACTAATAGTAATAAGATATAGATACGGTAGTTTTAAAAAAAAGTAACAAAAATGTCCCGATTTTTCCCGAATTTTAAAAAAATATTATCAAGAAACAAATTGAAATTTAAAAAAAAACTTGACGAGCTGCAAAAATTTACGTTGAGAGGTACTCTTAAAAAAAACTCACGACTGAAGACTGAAAATTTTTATGTGTTTTGCTCACTCGCGGAAGAAATTTTGCTTCTTCAATTTTGACACTTAATAAACCCTAAACTAATAGCCGCATCGGAAAGAAATCTTAATAATTGTCCAGGGAATACGATGAAGAACAAACAATGTTAATTTTGTTTTTTTCCGATCAGTGCTTTCTCGGGAAACTGTCTAAGAATCGAGCTAAACAACACAGTTTTCAATCCTGCGGCGGCTGCAACATTTTTTTAATATAGAGAGATTATATAGAGATTTGTTGAATAAAAAATTGAGTTTGCGACACGACATGTAAACCAATATTTATTTTAAGTAAACAATCAGAATTTGTGACATGGTAAATCAATATTTACTCAACACTTGTTTAACTTTAAAATACAAGTTGACATCCTTCATAGTTTTTCTTGAGTAAATTACATCATCGTCAAATTTATCAGTAAGTGTAAGTGACAGACCTAAACTAGTCTGAGAAGTAGAATACAGGACAGAGAAATAATCAGACTATAGTAAATTTTAATAATAAACTGCTGAGCAGCAATAATAAATGAATTTTCACGAATGAATAAATGTATTTACTTAGTTATTAAAAACGTAAGATTAGTTGTGATTTAAATCAGTAATTTTTTTATAAATCATTTGATTAAAATCAGGATTTTAATTGTATGATTTGAATCAATTAATTTAAATCTTGACTCCCTGGTTACACCATTTTCATTTTCGTTTCAGTCTCAGTTTGCATTATTTGCAATTTTCTTATTTTCACTTGTATAAGTTTAGTTGCGACCCACCTTTTGTTTTTGCCAAAACTTTTTTTTCTTCCATCCGTATATGGACTTTTTTTAATAATAAGGAGATAAATTTTCGGGACAAAATGTATGATTTCTGGACTTTTTATGGGACTAGCTTTCCATTTTCGGGACCAGTAGACACTCTGGTATTGGAAAAAGAAAACAGAGGAAATTACGCGAAATTATCTGCAATTTTATGTGTGATAGATGACAGAAATAAAAAATTAGAATCAGAAAGTGTCCACATCAAGGACAAAATATAATATCAGTGGAAAAAGCTGGCAGAATACTGTGCAAGAGAAGGTTTCTTCGGTAAATCATGTCCTGGAGTCCATTGGAAAGATCAATGCTGTTACGAGGTGGAAAGTAATTGTTTTAGATTAAATCTATCTAAGGTAGCTCAAGATCATAATAATGCCAGTCACTGAACGAAGTTTTAACACATGCAGGGCTAATCCACTCTGCTAAATGGAATAGGTTGAAAGAAGTGGCAAATTGACTTATGTTGCACATATGAAACCTTTGAAATAAAGGAAACATGAGAAACCTATTCAGAGTATTTTGCAGGAATTGTAGATGATGAAATGTTAACTTCAGATTCAGAAAGTGATTATTAGATGAATGTACTGTTGAAAATAAAAGTACAAAAATAAGTTAAAAGTTTATATATTTCTTTATTTCTAATTTTAGACTTAAAGAAATACTACTACATTTTTACATTGTATATTTTTTCATGTATTCATACTTAGATTCAAAAAATATGTCATAGTTTTATTTTTTATGCATTTAGAAAGGAAAATTTTCAATTATTCCCCTGCTGGAGAATATTCTCAAAAATTTCCTCCAAAAGATTACCGAGAATTTTACATCTCTAATATCAATAATCATCCAATCCAATGTTCTGCAAAAGTTTAATGCAGCATTTGAGGAAGCTAAGGTAATACTTGAATTTATTGATAGCAATGCAGACCAATAAGTATATATCAATCATATAAAATTTGGAAGAGTGATAAGTTAGGATTAAATTATTGTAACTTTAAACAAAATATGAAATAGGCAGAGGTTTGATTTTAAAAACCAAAATTGTAATTATATCAAGTAAGGTATGTCCAAAAAATAATTTAGGGATGGCCCAAAGTTCTCATATAATTCCCTCATTCAATCAAATTGTGTTAATGTTGAATGTGCAATGAACTCATTATTCTTTTTTCAACTGTTTTTAGGTATGAGGTGTATGTAAATTTTTTTTTCGAGTGATTAGGAAAATTCTAATTTATACTGATTGTTCAAACCCTATCAAAAATAAACTAGCTAGACCAAAAATATTTTGGAGGGTTTCAGCACTCTGGCACTCCTAATAAATGCCCTGCTTGAAACACAATCGACATCTCAAAATTTGAATCCTACAGAACACATTTTAAAAGAGCTGGTCACTAAAAAAACTTTCATAAAATGACAACTGAAATTGCATCTGTAAGTACTGTCTATCTACTCGTCAGAGTGGTGGTCAGCACAGTAACAGACATTTTGAATAGGGGTGACTCTAAAGATGACTTAATTTTATTCTGTTTTTCATCAATATTGGCAAAGGAAAGAGGTAGTTTCCTAGTATAGATCTTTTCATTGACAAGCAAAAATCTTCACAAATATATCTTCGGATTGCAAGTGAAACACACTAATTCAAAACACAGTGAGATAACGGAGTGTAAATATGAGGCGTTGCGGATATGAAAGACAAATTCAACAAATGCTGCTTTCCAGAAAAACACATTTAATAATTTGTGCAATCAGAAGAACTATACAAATCAGGAATATTAGCTATTTTTGCTCTGGGATATCTAAACTTTTGTAATAAAGGTTATCTATAACAAACATTCTAAAGAGAGCAAAGAAAATAAATGTCAAGGAAAAAAATTAGGGAAAACCAGACTTGTAATGAAAAAAACATTGCACAAAAATACTAAAAGGAACTTTGTCGCATAAAATATTAATTAAAAAAATCAGAACTCAACTTTTCTTTCTCCATTCAACTTTTAAAAAAATATTATTACACCTTTTTTAAAATGGACAATATTTTTTCACAATCCACTTGGTCGTCTTCTATTTCCTCAGCATCACCCTCATTTGGCATGGAGTTAGTTCCAGGTTGAAATTTCCTAAATGGTTGTGAAGTACATTGACCATGGTAATGGCATGAACGGAAGTAGATCTCAAATATCCTTCAATTTTGCAGGGTGCACAGGCCCAAGAAAACTAAATGGATAGCATCATGCAAGCCACGTGAAAAGAGGTGGAGTCGGAAGGGCAAGGTCTGAATAGAAGGGAGCTAGGGTATTGAATTCATCCTTCGTATCAGGAGCTTTGCCGCTCTTGAAAGATAAGAGAGCTACTGTCAGCCATACTTTTATGTGGTTAGCAACTGTTATTTTTTAATGTGTGACAAACCAAAATAAAGAAAAAATATTTACCCCTAATGTTGAATTCACCCTTTGTATCTGCAACACCTAATATCAACTCCCTAAACTTTACTTTCTAAGAGTATTTCTCATGAAGAAAGCAAACAAGGGGCCGTTACAAGAGGATTTTGATAAGATATCTGAATGGGCTGTAAAATGGGGTATGTCATTTAATGTAGGAAAATGTCAAGTTCTGCATATGGGTTACAGGAACAGTGGAGCTGAGTACTGTCTGCAGGGAGTAAAGGTAAAGGAGGGAGAAACAGTTAAGGATCTTGGGGTGATAATTTACAGGGATTTTAAAATGGGTCACCAATGTTCAGCTGCGGGTAAAAAGGCTAATAGGTTATTGGGGTATATTAAAAAGACTGTAACTTCAAGGGATAAGAATATAATCTTGCCGTTATATAAGGGTTTAGTAAGACCACATCTTGAATATGCTGTACAATTCTGGGCTCCATATATGAGAAAGGACATAGAATCAATTGAAAGGGTTCAGCACAGAGCTACAAAAATAATAAAGGGGCTAGCAAATTTAGACTATAATGAACGTTTAAGTAAGCTAAACATGTATAAACTGGAAAGAAGAAGAAGGAGGGGGGATTTGATTCAGATTTTCAAGTTTGTAAAACAAGGGGACACAAAGGGCTTAAATTTCGATAGGGATAACAGAACAAGGGGCCATGGGTATAAATTGAATAAGACACATTTTAATCGGGATTTAAGGAAAAACGGTGGAGTGGTAGCATCCGATACGTTAGGCCGGCAAAGCGATTGTTTACGCCAAATCAAGATGGCAGCCGATATAAGCAATTCCAAGATGGCCGCCACATAGCAAAATCCACACCGTGAACCCTTGCATACAGTGCATAAATAATAATAATTTGTTTAAAAATTAAGAAAAAAGCAATATAAATTTCACTTGAAAATTTTCTAATATTTCAGTCTGGTTTCTCCGAACATGTACGTAATTTTGCGTCAATTTCATCCTAGTTTTGTCCCTTTAAAAAAAAAATAATAATAATAATAATAATTAAATAAATAAAATTGTTTTTTAAAAAAAAATTAATAAAAAAAAAACGCGATTTTTTCAAAACGTCCGGATTTTTATCAATTTTGAATTAGAGACTGTAATGCATAGAAAATTCAAAACAAGAAATCTTTTTTTAATAAGGTAGTTCTTTTCTGTGATCATAATCCACACAAAGGTTTTTGATGAGAAAAAAAAAATCTAAAAATTCTTCTGCTATCCATAAGTGTGAAAAAATATTTTTTCACAATTTTTCTAGCAATTAGCATTATGTGAGCAACTCAATGGGGATATTCCTGGTTATAGAGCCATATATGGAAAAGCAAAACAAATTTTTTTTATTGTAACGACTTTACAAGAGGAAATTGTTTTTTAGAGAAGTCAAAGCTTATTGCGCTTAAGGTTTCAATGCGTTTAAACCAGTATACCGGGAGAAATTTGTTTGTAGATAAGTCACAGCGTATAACGTGCGATCCCCGCCTGCCGGCTACCTTTCACCATTGGCTTCCATGCGTATAAGTCACCGTATTGGGTGCCCACCCAAGCATAGTCCAGTGTTTGTAATATAACCAAAAGCTAAACAAAAATCAAACTTACCCTCATAGCCGGGTCCTTGAAATTCTGACTATGGTTAACAGTCATATGCTCGAATCGATGACCCTTGAACTCTTTGTCCTTAGGGTATTGATACCAGCACATGACTTCCAATAGTCAGAAATTTTCGTAGTTCCTTGCAAAATCCAGCACCGAATTACCTCAGCCAAAACTTTCTGGTTCCTATTTTTCACCTCAACCATAAAACATTTATCCGTCCCTCGTTCAAGTCCTCCAAACACCCATTTACCCTCCAATTTCTTAATCCTGTTATACTTTCTTTTGCCAAACTTTTGTCCATTCTTTCTACATTTCTACTCCTACCTATCACCAGCATCCTTTCTCAATGTTAAAATCATATCATTCTCACATGAAAGACATTTCATCCTCTTCCCAATCAAGCTACTACATGTTTGCAAAATAAAAATAAAAACATTTTCAAACGTTCAATAACACTATCTACTGCTATATCAAATCAACTAAGGGGAAATGAGCAACCAAAAGGGGAAAAAAATTCTAAATTCCAATCTGCAATTTCAAAAATCAAATTTAATCCAAATTTTTTTTCGAAATTTTAATCAAAATTTAAATTAAGTGACAATTTTAAAAAATTGTAACTTACAATCTGCTTTCCAAACTTATCCTTAAAATTTTGAAAATAAATAAAACAAGTCGATTTTATAAATCAAGAGCAAAATTCATATGCACCCAACAATTTCAAAGACTGTCTAAATTTTAATTCTGTTCTACATTAAAAATAAAAGTGGAAAAGCGTATTTTCTTCCTTAACCAATCATGAGACCCGTTTATTATCGTCAGGAGAAAATATCTAGAGTTGCCTTAAAACTAAGAAAAACGCGAAAACGGGAAGGTTACCACATTTGGCGATACATCGGTCAAAAGTTGTAACGTATCGGATACTACATAGGGGAAGACGGGGTACAATGAAACAAGGGGTACAATGAAACATTACTTCTAAAATCAGTACAATTTGTCACAGAAAGTTGCAATTTATATATATGTTATACAACTATAAGTTCCAATTACTGATGTGATTTGGATACATTCGCACTTCTACAACATTAGCAATAGAAGATTATTGGTTTTTCACCATTGAAAGAAAGTTTCTTTACTATAAGTAATTTTGTTTCTTTTTCCTCGTTGTTATATGTAATAATTATTTTTTCTATACATTGTTATCTTTGTGGTGTTGTCTTCATACCGCCAAAACCAAAATTTAAAAAAATAAATATTAGAAGCTTGAAATTTTTTTTTATTTAGTAACCTCAGTACGGGGTACAATGAAACACTTGCAGATGGGGTACAATGAAACACGTTTCATTGTGCCCCGGGTGAATGCATTAACTTGAAGTAATATATCAATGGTAAATATAATATCACTGATATAAAATAACATATTACTGGTTGTCATTAATCTAAATAAAACACTTTTACCAAGGAAATGGCAACACCTAACATTAATAGGAGAAGGCAACATCAAATCAAAACAGTAATCATTTTGAAAGCATGCAAAATTAAACTTTTTTTTTTTCCTTCTAAAAAAAGTACAGATTTCAATAGTAAGTTAGATTTCTTTTATTGAAAAACATTTAAGAATAGTTTATTTATTTCATAGGCATAAACTGCACTTACTACAGTTCACAATCCTCCAAAAGTTCTCGGTCAAAGTGGCCAAAAACAAATAGGTCAATTAATTTCTGGTGAAAGGGGTGTTCTTGTTACTATGTGTGGATTTATTAATGCTTCTGGAAATTCTATACCCATTATTTGGTATTCCTAGAGTAAATTTCAAGTTTTGCATGTTCAATGGAGCTGTTTGTGGGACTGTGGGTGATGCAACAAAATCAGGTTGGATGAATGGAGATATTTTTGTTAACGTTCTAACAGATTTCCAGGCACATACACGCTGAACGAAAGAAAATCCAGTTCTACTAATAATGGACTATCATGAATCACATATTACAATTTCCAGTCTAAATTTTACAAAAGATAACGGAATTGTTGTTGTAACCCTGCCATCCCATACCAGTAACAAATTGCAGCCGCCTTTAGACAAAACTGTGTTCAAGTCACTTAAAAATTTCTTCAATCTAGCTGCAAATGATTGGATGCTGTGTAATCCAGGTCATACAATCTCTATCTATGAGATATCTTCTTTGCTTGGCAATGCTTATTTTCTTATCACTCCACGAAATATTACAAAAGGTTTTTCAGCAACTGGAATATGGCCTTTCAATAGAGAAATGTTTTGTGAAGAAGATAGGCCTTGTCCTACTGAAAATTATTCCCATGGTCAGATTAATGAAACTGATGAGCTGAGTAATGAAACTGAAGACCAGACAGACAAAACCCAAGAATCAGAAGTGGTGGATCTTGCCATAAGTAAATCAGAATCACCAACTGCAGGTTGATCAGCAAATGTTCATACACCATGCACTAGCTCTAAACCTGTGAGGAAATACATTTATCCTCAAGAGATAAAACCCTACCCCAAGGCTGGTTCAAGAAGAGTAGGAAACAGAAAAAAAAAAGAGTTTAGTTCTAACCACACAAGTAAAAAATGCTCTGGTTAAGCAATTAGAAAGTAAAAAGGGGAAAAAAAACTAAGAAGGGATTGTTTTCAAAACAAACTCTGCCTCCTACAGACTCTGAAGATGATGATGATCCGGATTATTTTCCAGCTCCAGATGATCACTGAAGTACTAAGAATGAGATATCCACACATAACAGTGTGACACAAGCAGTATCTGTATAAATGATTGTTTTAATCAATGAGGGTAAACTGAAACAAGGAAATATATTCTGTTGGAGAAATCATAAATTTAAATGAAGTTGAATGTGACTAAAATAAACTATATAGGGTGAAAATTGCTTGCATTATTTGGAGTGTTTCATTGTACCCCAGTATGTGTTTCATTGTACCCCGCCATATGGGGTACAATGAAACACTTTGAGACATTTACTTTTTGTTATTTTACAAGCATAAAGGTATTGTTTAGAACCTAATAAAAATTTATTTAGATGGAGAAAATACAAGATTAAAAGTATGCATTAATTATATTTTTTTGCATGCAAAATTGTGGATAGGAAAAATTAATTAGTAAATTTTGTTTCATTGTACCCCGTCTTCCCCTACCATCCGGAAAAACTACTACTTTAATAGGGTAATAGACAGCTGGAACGCGTTGCCAGAAAATATAGTTAATTCAAAGGGAGTGTACGAATTTAAGATACAATTGGATAGTCAGTGGGAATTGGGGAATTCATAAACAAAGGACCAGCCTTGTTGGGCTTGAGCCTGTAACTGGTCGTCAATATTTGTATTTGTATAAACCTTCATGCTAAGAAAAAAATAACTTTGTACACTTTGCAGAAATGATGAAGATCACTGAATTCTGGTCTAGAAAAATTAAACTCATCTTGACAATTTTGATACTTATATGTGTACCAAGTAAAGGTGAAAATTAACAATCGCCACGTGATGATGAATGTTTGAAAGTGGACTGAAAAATTCAGCTACAGTTGACACTTTCTTAAAAACATTATTTTATATATGGTGGAACCATATATAAACTAATTTTTACTTAGATTAATATTTTAATTAGTAGATTAAAGGGGAAAATGCTCACACTTGGATCGGGAAAACACAAAGCAATCTAGGGAAAGAAGGCAGAAGATTAGTAATTGTGTGTGCACATGACCTGGGGTATTTCTGTAGTGATGGTATTTCACAGGGTGAGAAAATCTATTTTTGATATATATATATATATATATATGTGTGTGTGTGTGTGTGTATGTATGTATTCTACAAAACATGTTAACACTTGTAAGTGGCCACATACAAAATTTCTTAATTTTCACTTTTAATACCAAGTAAACTGATGATATAGCTGTCAAGAATTGCGGCATGTTACAAACTTGATACATTTTTTCAGTCATCCCATTAGGAAAATAGGATATGGTCCATTTCATGACAACAGACAAGGGTAGACTGAGTATGCATTAGTTATCGAGATAAACATACAGTACAGTAGGCAGAACTGCCAAAGCACTTGTGAAATAGTAACATAACGTCTTTAAAATAGTAAGGGGGAATTATACTATTTAACCCTGTTTTAGTAGCAATTTTAGTTTCTCAAGATACAAAAATAATCGTCTAAAACACAAAATGTGCCAAGTATCAGAGACATTGAGGATCCCAAAATAACCAATTTCAAATTATATTGTATCGAATAACAAATTAAAAATTTGTACAGAAATAAGAATTATTTACCAGTCACCATTTATATGCTAGAAGTAGTAGTTCCCATCATCCAGTCACTGGATTTCCAATCCCTTTTGGAAAAGCTAGGAAAACATGGATCTATCAGAAAATTAAAGGAAGAAAATCAGAATTCAAAGTTCCATTCATGTTTTGTTTTCAGTGAGGCAAAAGCCTCGCTGAAAACTAAACATGAGTGCAACTTTGAAAAATAAAAATGTGTTAAGACATTAAATTAACAATTATAAACAAGTTGCTAAAAGAGTTAGCATAATTTTGAAGTAAAATTTATCTTTCTTACTAAATACAATGTTCTCAATACCTTTTGTTTCTCATATCGCACCCCGGCAAAAAAAGTGACACAACTCAAAATTGCAGAATTTGAAAAACATCAACTCAAAGGGTACTTACTATAAAACAAATATTGAAGTAGTATAAGTTTCTTTTAAATTTTAGGTAAGTATTTATAGTGGTAACTTCTATTATATTCTATAGAATAGTAATATAACACGCTGGGACACTTCATATATATTTTTCAATGACATAACATCAATATTTTTATTTTTTGACTTGTGTCACTTGTCTTGCCGGGGTGCGATATGTAAACAGTCACAAATAGGAAAGCTCTCGGTGTCAAAATCAATTTTTGAACTTTTAAAAGTGGCTGTACCCTATAGCATAATATAAATTGATACAAAACATTCTTATTTGTCTGAGGGCTGGTGTGTAAATTGTTTAGGCATTCCTTTATTTCTGTTGGTCATCATTCGACAAATCAAGGCCAGTTCAAATTTTATGAAAAGAAAGTATGCTGCTTTTAGACAATACATTAAAAAATAAAATATTTTCAATCGTTATGAAATACACTTAACTGTTTTAAATTCTGAACTTTTCAATCAGACAAAATGTGTACTTATAATTGTGGAACATTGGTTATCCCAAAAATGTATCTTCATTAACGCAGCAGTTAGGTTGAGATTGGTCCCAATAAGGATAGGAAGAGATAGAGTAGCCGTCCATGTTCTGTTGCCATGCCAAGCACCTTCAAACACATGCCCTGTTCCTGTTGTGGAAATCATTAATTCCAGAATGCCTTTGTTTTGTGTAGCGATGCATTGTTTGTTACCAAACCGACGTAAAGATTTGAAGCCAATTCCATGGGGTTGCCACACTGAAAGCATCAATCCTCGATAGACGGGTTACTATAATTCATCCCAAAGCACTCGTAGAATTGAAAGTTATCTACAGTGCTTCGTTACCTTTCGGTTCGTCCATTTCCTGTCGAAAAATGCAGGCTTGTTTCACAAGAATCACACATTCAAAAATCAGGAAATTGCTTTGCAAAAACACAAAGGTTGTTGACAGTTTAATTTTGACAACAAACACAATCGCTGAATACAAATACGTTAACTTACCTCGTGCGTCATCAACAGAAAACTCACATCCCGATGCACACATACGGTTTTTCAACGTACAACGCCGCTGCGGTAACGCAAGTGCGGTCTAAGATACATAAAGCTGCTTATACATTTGCGAGCCTAAGCGTTCACGAGCCGCTCGTTGAAGTTATTTTCATCACAAACTTCTAGCAATCCATAGGAAAGGAAGGAACCAACCGCGAACCACCAAGGTCACGCCTAGTCAACCTCCGGTAATAACGATGGAGCCTGGAGGTTCGCGAGCACGAACGAAAAGTGGATCGGCAAGAGTGGTTCACGAACCGCTCGTGCCGAACCGAAACCAAAACCAAAACCCCTTCCAAATCATGATAACTAAGGGCTCGCGAACGGTTTAGCTCGCACGAGGCACGCAGTTATATACGCGGATTTAGTTTAAATAGAGTAGTGTATACATTGTATACATACCTCTGGCACCGCTGTATCGACGCACGTCCAACTTGTGTGCAATTTTTACTGCAATTCCACACGGCGCCGTAGCTCGACGCACACGCCTCTCCGTTCACAAGTACTTTGATTTCAAATAAGCGGCGCACACATCCGTTATTTTGACGCACAATACAGTCAAAATACCGTTGACTTTCATGCCTTTCGAAACCGGGGTACCACGCATTTTTGAGTGTCAAAAAAAAAGTAAGGACGTTAAATTTAATAACGTGAAAATTTTTAACGATACATAGATGAACGATAGCGCAGTAAAAATAGCATTAAACAAAGAATGGGAAAATTTTATGCTCATAGATCTTGCGTTGACGTCATCGGCTGATGCAATCACACCGCAAAGTTATTGCGAGTCACGAAAATGCGCACTGCGGCTCACATTAATTTAGTTTATCTCCGGCCTCCTTTGTACGTCATTCCGTCGTTTTACGGTTATGTATGCATAGTTTGGCTTCGGTGAAGTACGTTGAAAAATCGGATGTGTACACCGCGGACCTAAGACGTGCAAATAGCAATTCAAATCACGATCGACCGTGAATAAGAATCCGTAAGTCAAACATCATAGCCGAAAACTGAAAACATAACTGAGCAGAAAACCATCAATAAGGAAAGTAAAACATCACATTTTTCTCGAAAATAATAAAAATGTACGGTAGAAATATTAGGCCTTAGAAAAAAAGGAAATTTTTGCAATACATTCACAAGAAAAATTAAGGGTTCACCTTATTAGGCCGTTAAATTTAAATATAATTCCCAACAAATTTTGGAAAAGTGATTTTATTCGCTTCTACAACTAATAGTATTTTACCACTTTATTCAATTAAAAAAAATTATGATGTGTATTATTTTCATTATACATTAAAAGGAGGCTCCGATAATCCCTTTCTAACCTTCAACAAATCAAGTTGCTTGGTTTTGAAAAAAATTTTTACTTTCAGTTTCGAAATGCAGAAATTAGTTATATGTACATCAAAATTTATTCCACATTTTCCAGAGAAGACCATGATTATCATTACACTCTAATTTCAATTTTTAATCAATAGAGTAAGCGAATCGCATTATCTGTGTGACTTTTTTTTTTAATACAGACGGAAAAAAGGATATTAAAGTATAAAAAAATGAAATTATTTCCAAAGAAACTCGATTCAAGAACTAAACTTAAGTTTTGAAACCAGTGAGTCATAAGAAAAAAATGCCTGTTTCCTAAAATAATCAGAACTATCTTTGCATCGATTTTAATAAGTTCCATATTTTCAATAATTTAAATAGAAATTTATTTTCCTTTTCCTAATTAACTTTCTTTTCCTCTTCCTTGTCTGAGATTTATTTGTTTTGGAAAACTCTTTCAGAACCATGCGCTCTTTAAAATTTAAGAATAACACATATTTTTGTGATAAATAATTAATATTTACTTTATTACCGAAGTTGAACTTGTTTGTCAGGTGATGATGCTGATGATTAGTGATGTACATGTAGACGTAGAGTAAAATATTTTCTCCATCCGGGTATCTTGCGCAGACTATTGCGCAAAAAACCATAACTATAGTTATTAGACTGACAAGTGAAGTTGTTTCGTATACTGTATAAATATATGTGGTAAGATATTAGCTTAATCAGATAAATAATGTTTGAAATATATCTTTCTTTTTTTGCACATTCTCACTAGAACTGGCGCTGTTCATTAACAAAGAATATTACAGTATATAGGTTATTTGCACCAATCAGTCAAAGGTTGCCAAGTCAGGACGTTTGCCTTTTCCAATTAGGCCGAATTAGAAGTTATTGCTCTGGTCTGAAAATTTTAAAATCCATTGCTTGATTTACTTCCATATCTGCGATTTCACTTGATCTATTACTGAGCGATTCGAATCTCTGAATTATAATATATAACCGATCAGCATATGCTACTATACCTTGAAGAAAAGTAAACATAACACAATTGGGTCCTGTTAATCAGAAATTTATTCTCAATAGATAAACTAAATGATAAGATTGTTTAGTTTTCCGCATGTCTTTCGATTTGCATTCCACTGCGACAAGCATTTGTACTTACTGAAGTTTCTCAAAATTTTAAAGTGAGGACTGAATCGCACCCTACTGCGTCAACAGAGATCTTTGTGTTTTAAATTATGTCTTAGGAGATCGGTTCCTGATCAGAACTGATATTTTTCGGTAAATTACTTTCATGTGTTCACATTACCTTCATTTAAAATCAAGGAATCACTGTATTTAGGTATTCAATTAAGAAAACAGTTTTGTGATAGTGTTTACTATTCGAGTTTCAGTTTCAAAGTATATTTGTTTAGATTAAAAATTTGCTAACGATTGTTTTATTACATATTCTACGTTTTAAGGTCATAATTTTATTTTCCGATTGCTATCAAATTTTGTTTACATTCTCTGACCTTAAAGCCAGATTTAGAAATCAAATCTTACTTACCTTAAAACTTAACTAACCTTTTGTTGCCTCAGTACATTTAAGTTTCGATTTCAAATCCATTGCTTAAGACGATTGTATCTCCTATTTGCTAACCCAAGATCGTAATTTGGGAAACATTCAAATTGTTGACATTACATGACATATCTTAGTATATAAGCTAACAAAATTTTCTGATGCATCTCCTTGGTTAACAAAACTAATCAACAATCGATGCTACATAGAAAAATAAACCAATTGACTCTTTGTTTGATAAATATATTTTAATAAACATGTTTTAGATGCATGCTTAAGACTATTGTACCTCAAATTTGCTATTACAAGATCATAATTTGGGAAACAGATTCAATTTGTTGGCATTACATGATATATCTTAGTATATAAACTAACAAAAATTTCTGATGCATCTCCTTAGTTAACAAAACCAATCAATCAAATCAACAATTGATGCTACATAGAAAAATAAACCAATTGACTCTTTGTTTGATAAATATATGTTTTCAGAAAAAATCATTAATAACCATGAATAATAAATGTGTTGTGCAAGTCATGCATACGTACACATCAATTACAAATGAAAAATTTTAAACTGATCATTCTCTTTAAAATTTTTTGTTTCTGCAGTTACAAAAATCTTTTGAATTTCAATACAAGTATTTCAACTACCTCGTGAACAGAATAACCCCTTTGCTTGAAGTTTACTTTAGTTTGTTATTTTGAAGGTTTTTTCTCTAAAAATGCATTGATTGAACATGAATTTTGTACAGTTGACTTGATTAGGCTTAGTACATCTTAACACCTAATGACAAATTTACATCTGTGTATTCATTATTTTTGTTAGCCAAATCTAGTAATTTCTTTCAACATTCAATGTTACATCACTTTTCAATTTTTTGTTTTCTGCTAGTCCATTCAAAAGAACTTTTCAGTTTGCCAGTTTTATGTCTTAACACTTTTGTGAACTGAATTTTCTTATAATAAATCCATTAATATGTGGTGGGCTGAACCAACCAAACTATTCAATATTTTTAAGATTAAAGCAACTTTTTATCACTGGATTTGTAGAACTGCACAGAAAATATCTAAAATCAAGCTTAATATTTATTAAATCAAGTAGTATTTTGATCTGTAAAGCAAATGCTACTCTGGGTTGCATGCTAATAATCTTTTTGTTGCATTTTCGATTTGTATGTTTAAATTCATTATTTCCATTTAAACTTAGCAAAATTTTGTATTGTCCAGCTGTAAAACTTGATAAAAATCTGAATAATTGTCACTACAGTATAAAAAACTTCATTCTGTGGGAAATAGTATGTTTACCACACAAATATAGATCTGATGCCCGTTTTCCTTGTATTAGTTAAACTAATTTGTAACTTTTCCTAAACTAAAATTATTCTTTTAGCTCTGTGAAATTCTAGAAAAGTTAAATAAACAGTGGAAGAAAAAGGCCAAAAGAGTAAATATATTTTTGTGCTTTGTTTCTGTAGTTTTTGATAGCCAACTATGAGAAACATGGCCAAAGGTAGTTGATTACAGTGTTTTTCTGCTATGAAAAGTCGGTCTGAAAAGTTGAAAGTTTTTCTGTTATATTAATTTTTAAATGCCTAGTACTTTACTTTCAACGGTTAAAATATTTCAACTCTAAGCTTTTAGTTTTATTCTCTTGACTAAATTTGCAAACCTAATCTTTAAATCATCAAACTACTGTTTTTGTAATTTCAAATGCATAGTTGTGTTAAAAACCTTGATGAAAAATATGCAATTTGAGTCATAAAGCCTAGAAGAATATTGATTGAAAGGGGTGCACCTGGCTGTAAAAAAAATTACTTTTACAAAAAGTAGGTATAAAATGGGGGAAACTTGTAATACCTATCATTTACTGAAATGGAAAAAGTCATACGTGTGACCTGGTATAACTTTTTTTAAAGTATCTTTCTATGACATTTTTTTTAAAGATGTGTTGTAACTGAATGTGCCTTAGCAATACCTTTTCCTTGAAACCGACTAAAAAACATAATATAGATGACTGGATGTCTATTAAAAGGTAAATGAAGTCAGAATAATTTCATTGCTTTGGTCTACAGATAAAGAAAATTAAGACTGAGATTTTCATATAAAATTTTAATATTTGATTCCATCATTTCAATCAAGTTTTGCCAATTTCAATATCAATTTAATTTTTTTGTGGTATGAAAAGGTACTGTCACATAAATGAATTCATAGTGTTTATTTTTCAGTTGGATAACAATGTTTCTTTTTTAAGTCGCATACACACAAGTGCTTGCATTTAGGGAGATTGTTTGTTACAAGCTTTTAATATTAAACCACCCTGAATGTCAATAACACTGTAGAGCATTAGCAGAAGGAGTAACTTGATTTTAGTATCGTCAAAATTGTGTGGTTTTCCAAAAACTGCGACTGCAGATAAAATTTACTGTAAGTGCACTTGCAATCCTTTGAAAATATTAACTACTGTTAATGTGGTATCAGTTTACACTTGTTAAAATCTATTGCTGGAATAGCTAGTACATGTAGGCAATTTGTCCCAAATCAACTTATGTTTCTAGAGCATTAAACATTCTGAATATGAGCAGAATTTCTCAAATCACTCAAAATGAGTTATTTGGTTATTGCAAATTCAGTTCAAAGCAACAAAATTTTATTCCAGTTTGAAAGCTGTCATTATGCTAAAAAATATGGCAAACAACATTTACTTCTAGTCTAGGAAGAGTTCTAATCTAACTAAAAATATATATTTATCTTCAAATAATTCTTATTAAAATCTCAAAAATAATCACTGCAATTAAAGTCAAATCAAAAACTAAATTTCAATAAAAATCATTAATTTAAATCACAACCCGTCTTACATTTAATACACCTCGAAAGATCACAAAACTCGTCAAATGCTTTAAATTTTCAGCACTAATGGCTACACCCAGTACTGATCAGCTTTTTAAAAAATGTTTGACACTAGACACTTGCAAATAATCTGAGGTGTGTATGAACTAAGTAATCTGTCAAGTGTTGAGTCACGGATTCTGACAGTAATGTAGAAAACAAGTTGACATCTATTTGAAAGTGTTTACAATGTTCATGCATAATTTTATGTCAGAACAATAAAGCATTCCTTCATTAAAATGTTGGAAGCATGGAAAAATATTCTACATTAATGTTTTACTTAAAAAAGTATTTAGCTAGTTATATTTAATGTGATTAAAAATTGATTAAATAAAAAATACGGATGGTATGTAGTATCCGATACGTTACAACTTTCGAGCGATGTATTGCCAATTGTGGTAACCTTCCCGTTTTCGTGTTTTTCTTAGTTTTAAGGCAACCCTAGATATTTTCTCCTGACGATAATAAACGGGTCTCATGATTGGTTAAGGAAGAAAATATGCTTTTCCACTTTTATTTTTAATGTAGAACGGAATTAAAATTTAGACAGTCTTTGAAATTGTTGGGTGCATATGAATTTTGCTCTTGATTTATAAAATCGACTTGTTTTATTAATTTTCAAAATTTTTAGGATAAGTTTGGAAAGCAGATTGTAAATTACAATTTTTTAAATTTGTCACTTTATTTAAATTTCAATTAAAATTTCGAAAAAAAATTTGGATTAAATTTGATTTTTGAAATTGCAGATTGGAATTTAGAATTTTTTTCCTCTTTTGGTTGCTCATTTCCCCTTAGTTGATTTGATATAGCAGTGGATAGTGTTATTGAACGTCAGAAAATGTTTTTTTTTATTTTTGCAAACATGTAGTAGCTTGATTGGGAAGGTGAAATGTCTTTCATGTGAGAATGATATGATTTTAACATTGAGAAAGGATGCTGGTGATAGGTAGGAGTGGAAATGTAGAAAGATAGGACAAAAATTTGGCAAAAGAAAGTATAACAGGAGTAAGAAATTGGAGGGTAAATGGGTGTTTGGAGGACTTGAACGAGGGACGGATAAATGTTTTATGGTTGAGGTGAAAAATAGGAACCAGAAAGTTTTGGCTGAGGTAATTCAGAGCTGAATTTTGCAAGGAACTACAAAAATTTCTGACTATTGGAAGTCATATGCTGGTATCAATACCTGAAGGACAAAGAGTTCAAGGGTTATCGATTCGAGCATATGACTGTTAACCATTGTCAGAATTTCAAGGACCCGGCTATGAGGGTAAGTTTGATTTTTGTTTAGCTTTTGGTTATATTACAAACACTGGACTATGCTTGGGTGGGCACCCAATACGGTGACTTATACGCATGGAAGCCAACGGTGAAAGGTCCTCGCCGGCCCCGGAGGGGCGGCGAGGTAGCCGGCAGGCGGGGATCGCGCGTTATACGCTGTGACTTATCTACAAACAAATTTCTCCCGGTATACTGGTTTAAACGCATTGAAACCTTAAGCGCAATACGCTTTGACTTCTCTAAAAAACAATTTCCTCTTGTAAAGTCGTTACAATAAAAATATTTGTCTTGCTTTTCCATATATGGCTCTATAACCTGGAATATCCCCATTAAGTTGCTCACATAATGCTTATTGCTAGAAAAATTGTGAAAAAATATTTTTTCACACTTATGGATAGCAGAAGAATTTTTAGATTTTTGGTTTCTCATCAAAAACCTTTGTGTGGATTATGATCACAGAAAAGAACTACTTTATTAAAAAAAGATTTCTTGTTTTGAATTTTCTATGCATTGCAAAGTTTCCAATTCAAAATTGATAAAAATCCGGACGTTTTAAAAAAATCACGGTTTTTTTTTAATTTTTTTTTTTTTTTAACAATTATAATTTTTTTATTTAATATTTTTTTTTTTAAGTGACAAAACTAGGATGAAATTGACGCAAAATTTGCTTACATGTTCGGAGAAAACCAGACTGAAATATTAGAAAATTTTCAAGTGAAATTTATATTGCTTTTTTCTTAATTTTTAAACAAATTATTATTATTTATGCAGTGTATGCAAAGGTTCACGTTGTATATGGCGGCCATCTTGGAATTGCTTACATCGGCCGCCATTTTGATTTGGCGTAAACAATCGCTTTGGCGGCCTAACGTTGCGGATGCTACCACTCCACCAAAAATACAACTGAGCTTTCTATTTGAAAGGATAAAAGTTTAAACATTATGAACAGCTTTCATTTTGCAAAATGTACTCTGAAACAGTCACCTGTCACTTTAAGAGTAGTGACCCATAACAAATATTTATCTAAATCTATATGGCTTTACCTTAGTCTCCAGATGAAACTATCTGCCCTTGTTTTTGTAGCCAATCATAACAGATCACTCGCAACAATCCAATCAAAAACAGATACAATCAGGCAATGCTAAGTAAAACTGCCTCAGGCCACCAGTACTGCTTTTATTTTAATCAGACTATAATTTCGGTCTATCACTTACACTTTCTGATAAATTTGTTAACATGATAATGTAATTCACTCAAGAAAAACTATGTAGGATGTCCACTTGTGTTTTAAAGTTAAACAAATGCTTTACCTTTTGCTTTTATTTAAAAAATTATTTTCTTAAATGTTTTACCATGTAATAAACTATGATTTTTAGTAAAATGAATATTGATTTACCATGTCATAAATTCTGATTGATAAATAATGGTTTACATGTCATGTCAAAAGCTCAATTTTTTCTTTAACAAATTTTTTATAATTATTATAAAAACAGTATATAGGGCCTACAGAAATTTAAATAAATAAATCTGATTTAAGTAAAAAAAAAAATCATGATTTTTTTTACACCCTGATTTTTATATTTGTATTTAAAAATCTTATTCCTTTTTTTACCCTCTTATAGATACTTATTTTGCTTGAGCATACTCCAAGTTTTGGTCTCCTGCTAAAAGTAATTTTGCAATTATCTGGCTCAAACTCCCGTATGTATAATTTTTACGTAACTCATGAGCTACTTTTATCAGCAATTTGTTAATTGATTTTTCAATATTTAATTTTATCATTGAAAAAATTATTAATTTTTTTATCATAGATAAGTGATATTTCAAGTACATTTGCACAATGTCACTCCCAGATGATCAAAATCCTGAGGTAAGATATTCTCTACTGTGCTTTTTAAATTTTGATTGGTTCCAAAAAATGTTCTGTTCTAAAACTTTATTATATTAGTATGGCTACACATCAAATAGCTACATTAAGTTTTGAGATTCACTGATAAGTGACCTTAGGATTTGTAAAAACAGCTTTCTAAACATTTGTTCATTTTCCATAGATGTGCTATGCATGCTTTTTATTAATGCTATTATGTCTAAAACTATTATGAGGATATATATATATATATATATATATATATCTAATGAAAAAATCATGACTTTGTATTTTGTCTACTAAATATAAACATTAAAATCTGGCTGAGTTTGCCCTGATCAAAATGAGATATCTGGAAACAATAGTTTTCACAAAGAGGAAATCAATGAACTTAGTGCTTTCACGTGAATTTTCTTTTTTACTGGCATGCTACTAGATCAATTTTTTGCTTTTGTGAATACTTAGAACCCTATTTCTTTTGAACCTCAGTTGATTTTATTCCAGGGGTTTTACTAAATAATCTAGGAAGTGAGGGGCACTCATACTTGTTTTTAACATACTGTAAACAATGGATTCCTTTTTGAGAAATACAAAATTCGATCTTGAAAGGGCATCAGTTCAAGTCAAAGTAACATTTCTAGGGAAAGACTCAAAATTATCCGAAAATGTGCAATGTTTGAATTGACCCCAAACTCGGCCTTTCCCTGTTTTCAGTGAGCAAAATGAAATATTTTTCAGTTGTCATCTTAACATGAGTGTCAACTCCTAGGTGCCAGTACTCCTTGTGCTCCCAAAAATGGGAAAGGTAAATATATCAAATGAGAATCAAACAAGTTTTAAAAAAAACACCTACACCAAGCATTCTATAGGCGCCTGATTCCCTTGAACAATTTTATGAAAGACCCAGGACCCCCAAATAGATATAAGAGGTAAATATTACAAAAAAAAACCCACAAATCTGCATTGATTCGATCTTTTAATTACCAAAAGAGATGCAAAATTCTTTTGTTCTGAACTCTGGGTTGTAATTTTTTTTTTTGATTAGTCCCTAGTCCAACATAGGGAATAAATATGGAGATAATATCATTATTTGTACATCCTTATATAATATATGAAGCAAGTGGTGTTTTACTTCCTTCAATAATTTTTCCATGTTGTCACTACTGCGTCCTAATTTATACTACTATCTCCAATTAGGAAACCAGTTATTTTTTCAGATAGAATGACACATTCTTCAGATGTTAATGAGTAGAAGCAAATTTTTATACTTATTTGAGTAGAATTTACATTCTGTCCCAGATTATTTTATTTTAGTATCGTTAAACCTATTTGTAGGGGAAAAAATGTAAGTTTTTTAAACCAGCTTTACACTGCATACAATAATTAATTTATATTGGAAATTTTATTAATCATCAATATCAACTAGTACCGTATATTTCCATGTATAAGCCGAGAATTTTTGGAACTTTTTCTTAAAAGGGGGGGGGTCAACTTATATACAGATCCACTAATTTCACAAAAAACCAAAGTACTTTTCCCTTAGCCGGGCGCAAGCGATAAATTGCCAAATATAGCACACAAAATAATAATTGAATACCGTAATTACTTAGCACATAAAAATAACAATTGGAAAAGGAATATTTTTTTAACAGCTGTTGGATTCGGATCTCCGTCCGGTGGCAGCAACTTGACGAAATTTTCGAATTCTTTGCAAGCGACTAACGATTTTTATAGCAACTCTAATGGGTGTTGGGAAAGCAACCCAACTTATTTACTTCGTGCCATCCCAACATCCGACTCGGATGCAAATCCAACATAGGCCGACGACCACATGCTACTTTTTTTTATTTTGGCATCTCTGCTAATTCAAGATGTTTTTTCCTCCACTCCCGAACTTGCTTTTCATTTATGGAGATGTGTCGAGCAGCCATGCTGTAACTTGCATTTTCAGCAAACACGATCACCTGTAGTTTGAAATTTGCCATACAAGAATATCTCTTCCTGCTCATCTTTCAAACAAAAAAGTGAAATGGCACTAAAAAAGTAAGACTAGCATATATTCAAGAAGACAGCAAATGAATGTAAAAACTGTGCTGGAATCAGATAGGGTTACCGTAGCTGAGATTCTTTCAAGGGTCATAAATGAGCCTGCTCCCCCTTTTGAAACTTTATGTTACGCACATGTTTTAGGCTGCATGGCGAAGAAAAGTGGCACTGTTCAAAAAATTCCCAAGCCCCAGCCGCTCTCCTTGACCATTGTTGAACTGATCATCTGTCAATCACCAAGTCAGAGGTCCAGCATCAGGTGCGGGACACTGGAAAAGATCATTAGCGGTCAACTTTGAAATATCATGGAAAGGGGCGAATTAGACAACCTTGCAGTAAAACCTGCGGCTTAAAGCTCAGTGCGTTCGTCATTGCACATCTGTACTGCCAAGTTAAATCATGGCGATGGGTTGGAGAGTTCAATCTCATTTAGACCCTACCCGAGTTTCTTTCAAGAGCCATAATGAATCTCATCCCTCTTTTGAATCCTAATGTTCCGTACATCATCACCCCGTCAGAGGTCGGATATCAGGAGCTGGACAGTCTGGACACTGGAAAATCATTAGCAGGTTAAAACTATCATCGTTGGCAAGTGGCGTTTTACTTCACAGCGATTTGATTGGAAAACATTCCACCCGTTTTACCTTCTTGGCGCCATTCACGCCCTCATGACGTTATGTTTGAACGTCATACACACATTTTTTTTAAAAATTCGACTTTTATACGTTTTGAATTTTTGGTAAATTTTTGAAGAAAAAAAGCTCCCTCGGCCTATATTCGGAAATATACGGTATTTATAATCAAATCAATTCTTAAATATTAATCTCTTGAAATTCCATGTTGGAGTATTTCATACCTAATCATCATCCTTTCTGAAAATACCTTTACGACTCCATGTTGAAACATATATTGCTTGTATGAATAATTTTCTGTTTATCTCAAACTAATTTATAACTTAACTTGAGTATTCAATGTATAAGTAATAATTATGGGCAGTTAACAGTATAAATTTGTTATTTGGTTTTTAAATAAAAAATGTGCTTTTGTTGCAGTGTCCACTATGCATGGAACCCTTCGAAATGGACGACTTTAACTTTTTTCCATGTACATGTGGTTACCAAGTATGTAAAAAAAAATTTTGAATTTGTTATATATATATATGTTTAAATGTTATTTCAAGCATTTTTAGTTAAATGCTTTAATGCAGAACAAAGATTTGTAATCAATTATATATCATGACAGTTTGCAATACTTGCTACTTTTGACAGGTGCAGTAGTTAAGGTAAAGAATGTTTTAAACCACATTATCTGACCTTTTTTTTATAGATTAAAGTTAATCTGCAACTCACCATGATAAATTTACTATTTTTTCTATTATATTTATTTTTATAAAATAATACAGAATGTGTATTGCCTAAACTTTAAATTTCTGTTTGTAAAAATTTTTTCAATCTTTAGATTTGCCGGTTTTGTTGGCATCGTATTAGAACAGATGAAAATGGGCTGTGTCCAGCATGTCGAAAGGTATTGAATCAGTCTTTGCTTTTGAGGAATTATGTATGCAATAAAATATTTCTTGCATGATATTGAGTCCAAAAATATGATAGCTACATTTTATTAACATGTAAGATTTGAAAAAAAATCTTTGTTTAATTTTCAGGGTTTCTGTTTGACATGACGGCATTGTTTAATTGACTTTGTCAGCACAAAACTTGATTCATTTAGAAATAATGCATGATAATAGTATTAGGAAATAATTTATTTCAGACAAGACCAGCCTAATTTCATGTACCAATCTAGATTTTGTTCTATTCACTTGTATCCACTTTATTTGTAACTTTTTATCAATATATGAATTCAAATCGTGGGTATTGCATAAAAGGTGTCAAAAATACTATACTTGTTTGTTAGACATTTTACCTTTCATGCTGATCTTCATCTCTTCTTCCAATTACTGAAAGTATTTCTCACCACTTAACATTTCATCGTTATTATGAATATATTTAAAATTGCAAAATTATGATTTTTGTTGATCTTTACCATGCTCTTACATTAAACTGACAAATTAAATGTAGCCCTGTGAATGCTTTTATTCTTCTGTGCCATAAACAAGCAGTAAATTTATTTTCATGAAACTAAAATATTCCTGAATATTAAATGTGTCGTGTTCCTTATTTTTCTTTGTCTTGTGTCTTTAAAACTCAATTTAGAACTTTGTTTAAAGGGAATGGAAAGTGATTACATGCATTTTTCTGATTTGCTTTTTCTGAGAAATTGCATTATGTTTCCTGAAATTGACTAGTTTTGAAAACATCATTCTGGGATAAAATTTACTTAACCTGAAATTTTTAAAAGAAAAATCATCATAATTTGTTATTGAAATTAAAGTGTTTTTTTGAAAAAAAATTCCTTTTACGAAAAAAAAAATTATAATGAAGTAGATTTATAACATTGTTTATAAGGAACAAAATCTGAGATTGTATACAACTAGCAGACTCAACAAACTAGCAACTATCAGACTAACAAATGAAAGTTATGAGGGACTATCTTGCATAATGATGACTTTATTTCAGTATGAAAGCAGTCGCTAAAGCTCACTAAAATTGAAAGAATTTTGTTTTTTTGAAAAATAGTATTATAGTGTACTAATCATTTCTAATCTCATCTTTGTATGTCTTGTATATAGTATGTTTTTTGCAACAAGCCATCATCCAAAAGTATACACTTTTAATCATGTATGTTTTTAGTAGTTAATTTTATGTTCCTCTACATTGCATTTACAAGGAAGTTTCCAAAAGCATAGAATTCCAAAGCATTGGTTCATGTCCTCCACAATACCATTTATATACTAGAATACTTTTAAATAAGTTTATAAGCATAAATGAGTTCTAGCACATAATTTAACAAATAATATTTCTTACTATCCCAATTTTCATATATTTTTGCAGCAATATCCTGAAGATCCTGCTGACTTTAAACCACTTTCAGTTGAAGAGTGAGTTAATGGTTTCAGCTTGTTTTAGCTTATTTAATTTACAAAACGTTTCCTTGCATTCTCTAATCCTTTACCATGTCTCTTTAGATGGCAGAAAATAAAAAATGAAAAGAGACAGAAAGACCAACAGAAAAAACAAAAAATGTCAGAAAGTAGAAAGCATTTAGCAAATGTTAGGTAAATATTTCAATTTGTGACTAAAAACTGGATAATCTTTAATTCTTAGATATTTAAATTACTCTAAATTTATTTAAATCTGTTTGCAATCTTTAGCATTATGTAAGTATTGTTATTTCCTAATTTTTTTTAGTGGTTTGTTTTTCTTTCACGAGTACAATATTTTCTGTTATATGCTTTAGTATTAAATGTAGAATTCTACATTACCTTAAAACACTGAAGAAGGAATTGGCCCATTATATATTTAACATTAAAAATGCACTTATCTGATTAATTCATATTATTTTCTTTAGAGAAATTATGCATGTGTTAATGCCCTTTGTTTCTGTAACATGCTATGTAGCTCTTACAATGTTATTCATGTAATGTAATGCACAAATTAATGACTTAGATAAGAATTCTTCATGTTGTATGATTAAACTTAAATAAGTTTTAAAGGATATTTTAAAATATGTATTATTACAGTATTACAACTGTGTAAATAGAAACTCTTATTTCAATTTTTATTTCTGTTGGTTTTGAATTTGCTAAAATTATATATTTTTAAACCTAAAATTTTTCTAGGGTTGTACAGAAAAATTTAGTTTTTGTTGTTGGGCTACCGACAAGATTAGCAGATGCAGAAGTCCTAAAAAAATATGACTATTTTGGAAAATTCGGGAAAATTCATAAAGTAGTAGTGAATCAAAGTACATCCTATGCTGGTTCTCAGGTAATTTTTACTAAACTGTATTTTATTGCAATTTTTTTTTTAATTCACTTTTGAATTGATTAATATTTTGTGATTAATAAAAATAATTTTTTTATTAGCTACTTAAAATATGAATTTTATATAAAACTATTTTGTTGAGCAACATCTTTTGAAGTTCTACTGAAATTACTTCTAAACTGGTGATGTTTTCCTACAATTGTTGTTGCCAGATTTTGCTCATTTATAAAAATGGGTTATTTGTTTAGTCTTAGCTCTAAACTTTTTCATTAAATTTCAGGGCCCAAGTGCAAGTGCTTATGTAACATATTGTAGACCAGAAGATGCTCTAAGAGCAATAAAGTCAGTAAATAATATACAGGTTGATGGAAGAACATTAAAAGCTTCACTGGGGACCACAAAATATTGCAGTCATTTTTTGAAAAATCAACAGTGTCCCAAAACAGTAAGTTTCATCAAATTTTCAAACTATCTTCTATTCCTAAGCTATTACTTTGTAAATTGTGATGTTATGTTGGCTGCTTTTTTGAAAATTCACGAAAGGTCCATGAAAGTTTAATACCCTTTTTTTATCTCAGCAAACAAAAAAATTTCTTAAGTGGGAAAATTTTCCAAGGCAACCATAAAAGAAAAACATCATAATCCGATTGCTAGGTTGTCATGGAAACTTAAAGGAAATATTTAGATTTCATAGCCAGATCTTCAACATATGTTTCATACTTAATTAGCACATTTTGTGTCTGCCAATTCATTTTGTATCCAAGCAACTGGATTAGAATTTAAGGAGATAATTTTTGGGGCTTGAAATATATTTTAATGAAATATGTGGAAAATAGTTTGCATACAAGAAACAATATTTGTGTTAGTTGCATCTTGGGTAGGTATATGTACATGTTTACAATTTCAAACAATTCTTTTGGTAGAGTTATAAACTTTTGTGTATTAGTTTTTTTTCTTATTAAAGTTTCACATTTATGTTTTAATTATTTTCTTTACTAAGTTTGTAAATTATGTGCATTCAGTTATCTATGAAGTTTTTCAGCTCATTTTTTAAGGGAAAAAAATTAACTTCTAATGCCTCTCTCCTAATCTTCTTCCCAGGATTGTATGTATTTACATGAACTTGGTGATGAAGCTGCTAGTTTCACAAAAGAAGATATGCAGCAAGGGTATTGTTTTTATTTTTTTCCATTTTTCGAGATTTGATTTATGATTGTCTTTTAAGGTGTTACTACGCATTTTATGTGTTCTGAACTAGTAATTTTGTATTACAGGAAACATCAAGAATATGAGAAAAAATTACAAGATCAAATTCTAGGTTGTAATAACAGGTAAGCATAGTTATTGATCTTGATTATTTTTTTTAATTGTACAATTACAGTAGGAATATATTCATGGTGTAAGCGTACAATTTCCTGTTAGGATCACAGGTGTAGTTTAAGATTTAATGTTTTTATCGTTTTGAGGCCTCCTTACCAACATGAGAGATAAATACTACAAATATACTAATAATATTACCAGCTGTTCCAAACCTTTTTCTCTCCAGTGATTAGACTTATCATTTACAATTAAGGGATACTCTCTTGCACAAAACACTCAATATGAAGTCCCTCAAATCAATAAATACTTCAAATTGAGGTGTTACAAAACAGGAACAATTTGGAATATGCCTAGAAATAAAATTAAATGTGTTGTATAAAAAATATTTTAAAAGATGCACGATCAATGAAAATGACTCACAAGCTATCAAACTTGTGCCCAAGATAATAAAAATATGAAGAAAATTATTACTCAATGGGGGTTATATGAGTATAAATAAAGAAAAAACCACATTATATGTAATGTATATACCAACATAACAAATATATTAAATTGGTCCTAATCTGTAATCAATAATATTAAATTTTTTTATGTTATAAGTACAAAAAAAAAAAAAAAAAAACATTTTTTTTTTCCAATGGCGGGCTCATATGAACTTAATTATTGGCCACTACAAGGCTAGAAGGCTTTCTCCTAACAAAGGACAGCCCAATTTACATCCATGCCCTGATCCCGGGTTCAAACCAAGAACCTTCCAATTCAGAAGCCAACACCTTAACCACTAGACCGGTTGGTCGACAGTACACAAAAACATAACGTACATAGTTCATTTTTATTAAAAGGAAACCACCACCCTAGACCAGCACCAACAGACGGGGCATACATCCTAAGACTGGAGGACTGCTTTCAATCATAGTGACAGTTTTGGCAAATAGGGGGACACATGCGCAATCATGCGATATGACTGGTAGAAAGAGGATCTAGCAACAAATTTCGTGTATTTCTTTGTAAATCAAAACTATATGACCTATTTATGTGTTTTTATTGAAACTTCTTTTTCTGATGTTTTCTGCCATTATCAAGGGGTATGCGTACCACAGGTTGGAAACCGCTGGTCTATGCAAACAAAATTAATTGGTGCCACTGCATCCGGATCAATATTGTCTCCAGAACAGAGGTTCCCATACTTTCCTGTCCAAGAACCCCCTTGGTTTTCTAAACCCTTGAGATTAAAAAATACTTGGACAAGAACAATTTTTAATGCGCAATTAAAAAATTCGTTTTTTCCTCCAAGAAAGTCAAATGTCAATTAAATTTGAAAATTTGGAATTTTTTTTGCTCATGTATTTTTTTTTTTAATTTTTTTTTTTTTTTTTTGTGTGGAAAATATGCCAAAAAAACTAGATTTTTAAAAAAATGCCTGCAATTTCTTTTGGTATTGTCATAAGCCCCCAATGATGATCACCTGAGGCTAAGTTCCCACAGTCTTTGAAAAGTCCTTGAATTTTTTTTTCCAAATTCAGGGTCTTTGAAAATTACGGAACTTGATTTGAAAGAGTGGATTATTTGCTGGTGGGAGATATTGATCAGATTAAGGGAACGCAGTACCTAAAAATCACTCAAAGTATCGAAATTTTTTTTATTGCTTTAAATTAGAGCTATAACCTTTCTAAATAAGTGTGCAAAATTTTAAACTCGTAACTGCATTAATTAAAAAGTTATAGACACTTTTCTGATCCAAGACACAATAAAAATTACGCGCTTCAAAGTAGGTGTGCGACCTTCAGAGACGAAATTTTTAAATTTTAATTCAAAGTGTGTTGGCAAGAATATAACGAAGATTCCTGGTGCTTTTACCAAGCTGCATTGGCTCTTGGTATAACTCTTGGTTCGCATATGAAGCATATTAAACGAATATATATCAACATATCAACGAATCGCATTTTGCAAAAATACTGTCAATTTACCAAAGGCTTGCTTCAACTGAACTGTTACAACGTTCTGTAATGTGTACCTCACAAAACTCTAATGTAAGCATGCACAGTGCAATATGGAGTAAGTGCTCAAAGCAAAGTTGTGCATCACTGCAACGTGTTACGATTGCTGTTTTTGATGCTATCACATAATTCAATGTGGATACTCTAAAAGATATAGAAGGTTTTCAAAAAGAAAACAATCTTTCATTTAGTGTGCATTCTAAACATCTTGCTATCTATAAGGACTATTGTAGAACATAGTTAAGAAACAGAAAGAAGACCAGCAGTTTATTTACTAGCTCAGAATGAAATTAAAATTGCACGGCTGCAAAGACAAAACATTCAACTAAAAAAAGAATGAATTTTGAATTAATCTGGCTACTTTTAAATATACACACTGTTTAATGCCTTTTCAATTATATTTTTAATTTGTGTAAAGTTATTATAAACTGGATACTAAAAAAATTAAAATTCAAAACTGGAAAATTATGTATTGATGAATTTTTGAGTTCACGTCGATAACGAAATGTTTTTAAACTTCAACAAAATAACTTATCCTTACGGGTTATATTTTAGTTAAATAGATTTAAATTTGAGTGAAAAATGCTTTGAATTGCTTTAATTGGTATGGAAATCAACATATTAAGTCCAAATAGCTCTGAGTTTTGTAAATAATTTTTTATACGGGTTTTAAAACTTTAAAAGCATTTTTCTCAGCTTTGGTTTTTTTGGCACTATAAGGTATTCAAAATACTAAGGCTTTTTATGTATCACAGAAAAAGTTTCCAAACTTTTTACACTTATTTTTATATATCTTTAGAATAAAACTGTATGGATTTACATCTAAGTGCTATATTTATTTTTTTAGAAATAGTTAAATATAAACATTTTTATTTTCGGTGGTTTTTGTATCATTTTAGCTTTAAAAAATTGTATAAAATTAACTATGTTTTTTATTTAAAAATCCATATACAGTTTTGTTAAGTATATATGAAATAAAGTTGAGAAAAAAATTTGAAGCAAAGAAATAAAAATTGAAAGAGTAGTAACATTTTTAAAAAATTTGTACAAATTGATTTTTTTTTAAAAATTGCTCATTTGACAAGATTTTTTCTTCTAAAATCAACTTATTGCTTACAAAACAATAGACAAACAACAATATTTTAATTCTAATATTAAAATTGAAGAAAATTTTAAAAATGGTAATGCGTCCCCTTAACAAGATAAAATCGTTTGTGAACACTTAGACATTTTATATAGGATCTGGAATGGCAGATATTTTATGTGACAAGATTTTGCAAGCTCTGAGTGAGTTATCCCTTCCACAATTTCACCTGCTCATGATTGGCTCAGATGGGCCTAATGTCTTAAAGGTCTATAAGAGCTTAGGGAAGGTGTGTTTGAACTAGTTTTTTCTAATGACAGCATTTTTAATCAGTGGCTTAAGCGTTGGTCAACAGACAAA
Organism: Metellina segmentata; assembly: GCA_947359465.1. NCBI lineage: Eukaryota > Metazoa > Arthropoda > Arachnida > Araneae > Tetragnathidae > Metellina > Metellina segmentata. The sequence goes on from OX375881.1 coordinate 97,754,352, forward strand.
CAAATTCAAGAAGACTCGAAACTTCCCACTCACTATTTCATCAAGCATTGTTCAAGCAGGTGACTTACCCTAAAGCCAGCTGCTGAAAGGTTACTTGAAAAGTGGATTTCAGTGCTAAAGTATTTCCTCAACTACATTCCAATAAAGAAGCCAAATATGATACAAAGACAAGACTATATGAAAATAATTGTTCATTTACTTAGAGGAGAAACTACGAAGACTGCTGTGATATTTGTCCTATTAAGTGCAAGTATATTTTATCATGTGACCGAATTTCTTCAGAAAAAGGAATCTCTAATACATAACCTTCATTCTCAACTTGAATTGTTGATAAGAACAGTTTTGGGTAGGATCTACAAAGAGGAATTCATTCAAGATTTAAAGATGGATAAATGGATAGAAGATATATGTCCTCAGAAACTCTTACCTCAGGCTAATATTGTGTTTGGAGATCAAATTTCTAAAGCTCTTCAGAATGTGAAAGAGAAGGAGAGGAATTTCTTTTTTCTAAGGGCTCAGAAGCATTACATTGCTAGAGTTAAATATCTTTTGGGGAACAAGTCCTCCTTCAGTTCATCTTTCCTTAAAAGTTTATCCTGTCTTGGTCCTCTTGAGGGACTCAGTGGTGAGAGTTACGACAAGTATTTGAAGTTGCAAGAGCAATATCATGGGAGGTCCCAACAGACATACTACTGGATGAGCAGAAATTACTCCAAAGAGAATTTGAGGAAGAAGTATCTAGAATGAAGCCTATTGATGTTTACTGGAACCAGTTCTTCAGACTGTGAGACATAGTGGTGTGGATCCTAAATACCCAGTTGTGTCAAAGCTATTGAAGGCTGCTCTGTCACTTTCTTATGGTAGTGTTGACACTGAACGTTGCTTCCAGCCTCAGGAAGAGCTTTGACAGGAGATAGAGCATCAATGTCAGAACGCACACTCAATGCATTGATTACGGTCAATAATAGTAGCTGGGCCAATTTTGACAATCAACCTTATTTGGTGCCTATCACATCAAAACTAATGGATATGGGAAGGGTTGCATATCAAGCCTACAATGCCTATTTAGAGGATATAAAACGGAAGGCTCAAGAAGAATTATAGAGAACAACAGGAAAGAAAAAGAACAGCTAGAAGCAGAGAAAACAAATGTAAAGCAGCTGGCAAAGAAAAGAAGCGTAAAATAGAAGAACTAAAACTTAAAAAATTATGCATAAGAAAGAGGATGAGGCATTGGACAGTGCTTCAAAATTGTTAAAGGAAGCCAATGATAGACTCAAGAAGGCAATAAAAATGTAAAGATTTTACTGAAGCAGCACCTGTTTATGCAATGATTGAAGGGGCGTCAAAAGTCTCAGATAATGCTGGTCAGCAAAAACAGACTTTAAAAAATGCACTTTCTTCTCTTGAGAAGAAAAAGACAAAATTAATTTCAGACTTTTTCAACAACAAAAAATCAGACAATCTTTTAAAGAAAAAGAAAAAATTATTCAAGCTTCGTCAAAAAAAAAAAAAAAAAAAAAAAAACATTTTTAAAAATCATGATTAAAAATTTTTTTGTTAATATTGTTTCCAAACAATATGCTTTTTAAATGAAGAAAATAAATATCCCTCCAAAGAAAGAGAAGAAAAAGATAGGATTGGTTGGGGAGGATCTTTTTCTTTTCTATCTGTATACTTGAAAAAATTTGGCATTATTATTGTCACTGTTATTTGTTTGATTAATCACTTTTTTTTGTTTGACTAGTCAATTGTTTTACACCTTAAAACCTGTTATAACCTCTGAATATCATGACCTTCAGTTAAAATGTAAGCAATAAAATAAAAATCTTAAAATGATTTTTTTTTTTTTTTTTTTTTTAAGAACTTAATAAGTGTAATAAAAAATATCTAATTACAAATCAAATTGAGATAAAGCTCATAATGAACTAAAATGTACCTCATTACAAGATTGAAATGTTATCTGCACTACTCAAATGGAGATATTGACTCTGATATCTCCATTTGAATATTGCAGAGACAAACAGCATCTCCACCAACACAAATTCCTCCACGTTTAGAATCCTTATGTGCTGATAGGATTTCAGAAGCCAACTTTCATTTAACTAAATTTACATTACAATTTAATGTGAAAATTGTGAAGTAATATGAAATTTTTTATCAGTTGCAGGAAACAAACAGCATCTCCACCACCAACACAAATTCCTCCAAGTTCTGTTAGTGAAACTTGGCCATGTACTATACAGACAGTTAAAGAATCTCGAACAAGCCGAACGAAAGATTCCACACAGAGCCAGAGACCAGAAGGAAAAAGTAGTCGTTCAAAAAATAAACACACTTCTGAAGGACAAAAGAGGTAACTTTATACAATTTTTGTAGCTAATAAAATTTTCTCTTGATGTGTATTAAACAGTATAAAGATTCACGTATGCAAATTACTAACATTCTCAGTGTCTGTAAATAAACAGTATTGGGGTGGAAACAATAACAGTTTTTAATTTTTCTCCTCCATGACAGGAGAATGTAGAAATTCAATCAAAGATTTTTCTAATAGTGGAATTTCCCCAAATCAATTTCTTTAGATGGAAACAGTATATGGGAAAACAGTCCACATGAAAACCAGGAAGCTTGCTACAGTTTGTAATTATTCTAGACTAACACATGTTATTTACCACAAAATGTCCTAAAGACAGAAGAATTTGATATTGGGATTTTGTCATCTGAATACTTTCACAATGTGTCATGTCAGAACAAGACCGCAGATGTAGGAAATGCCATAAATATAGGATTAATAGTTGTCCGTAAGAAAGTATGTACAGCCGTCAAAAAACACCCAATTCGCCTGATTGCAACTGCACAATTTGCATCACAGAACAAAACGGAAGGTAGCAATCAATAGGATTAATGTTTTCAACAAATATCAATATTTAAAATTTGTCTAAAGTTCATCAGTTTTATTGGATTTTTCACGGATTTGTAAGTGTTTAAATATTAGATCTCCTAATGTTAAATTGGTGTTTCAGGTGGTGTTTTTTTTTTCTTTCCCCGCTACAAACATTAATTTTTCTTGGAAATTTTTTTTTCATCTACCCAAAAATCCAAACACAATCTATAAACATTTTAATTATCAAACTAAATTTACTATTTTAGCAATTATGAAATTAATATTCATAAAAATTATTAATAGAAACTTGGGCAAATTTTGACACCATGTGATTCAACTGTTACTGAAACATTGGAATTCCAAATTCCAGCTCATTACGTGCATAATTAGTAGCGTAGTGAGACTGTTTGCAAAATTCGATGATTATTATCGTTGTTGGGGATTGTTCACAAAGTGAAAACAGAAATTTCTGCCAACAGATCCTGGGATTCAGTCAGAATGGATTGTGACTTTGTCACCATCTTAATGGACTCCATACCAAGGCGCCTGCTACAAGTCATTGACTGCGTCGGCCACTATACATGTCTTTATTAATATTTATAATGTGATTGAATTCCAAACACTTATACGCTCCCTCAAGGGTTTTTCTCGATCAATTTTACGCCGTTTTACATTATATTTTCATTAAATCCGCCTGAAATTTTGTGTAGAATCCAAATTTATGATAAAAGAAAGGGTTTGTATTGAAATTATTGGAGCAAGCATCGAATTTAATATGAAGATGGCCCCTTAGACAAATTTTAAATATTGATATTTGTAGAAAATATTAATCCCTATCGATTGCTACCTTCCGTTTTGTTGTGATGTAAATTGTGCAGTTGCAATCGGGTAAGTCTTTTTTTTTTTTTTGACGGCTGTTTATCATATTTTGCCATGATAAAAAAAATATTGAAAAATAAAGAATTTTTTTTTCTTTTATGATTTAACAAATAGATAAAACTGTAGACATCTCTAATGTTGAAAAATATAGTCTCCTTCAAACTGAGAAATAATTCCATGGATAATTCGTAATGATAGAACAGCTGGTATGCCTTACTTTCTAGAATTTTCAAAACTAATGAAGTGTTTTCTTTCACTTGAATCAAAATTTCAACTTATCTTTCCTGATTAAAAATTGGGATTTATAACTTAATATTTTTAATACTTTAAACCAGGGCTCGAAATACCTGTGTGCACTGTGCACATGAAAATAAAATTGTGCACCTAATGTTTTCCCGCTAGGTGTACGCAGTCCACCTGGCGTTAAAAGGGGGGGGGTATGTTATTTTGATGATTGAACAAAATATTAGACTCGACCTCTGAAGGAACGTAATTAAATTCCTAAATACACACTATGCGAAAACAAAACCCGTTACTGGTTTATACAGGAGGAAGGTTTACTTGTGCCACTTTCACCAGAACTTTCCGAGGATCTAACCATTTTCCAGATGGCTCTGTTGAAGCGACAGCCGTGTGCAGGAGAAGGAAGAATTTAGATGTTTGAATATTTTTATTTACTATCTAGTACATTTACATTATATTAATACTCATATATTATGGTTTTTTTAAAGTGCACCTAAAATATAACCTGTGCACCTAATTTAAAGACTTAAGTGCACCTGTATTAAAAAATCTATTTCGAGACCTGCTTTAAATAATAATTTGACCAAAAAAAGCCCTTATTTATGTATCTTTTTGATCAGCTTTAATTTGTTTGTAGTTGAAAATCATGAAAAAAAAAAAAATTGCAAATTGTTACTTTATAAATTTATGTGAAATTTGTCTAAATGCTTTAAACTGTGCAAAATCAGTAGCATCAAGCATGCATTGCAACTGAAAACCAGAGAAAAACATTTTATATACTCAATAAAACAACATTCATAGTCTTGTAGTTGATGCCATTTTTGCTTTATTAAGTGCTCTTTAAATTATTTTTATGTGTTCCTTAAACAAGTATTTTTTGTTTAAGTCTTTAAAAAATTTTATTCTTAAAATTTAGAACAACTTGGTTAAAGTACCAGTACATTCCAGCAAAATACATAGCTAAAGGGGTCAACATTGCAATCGACCAGACCACCAATGTCTAAAGGGGTTTGCATTTCAGAAAAACATTTTTTAAATAAGGCTGCTTTTACTATTTTTCAACCTTAGCAACCAGGACCATCTTTAAAAGCAAAATTGTTTTTAATGCACATATTTTTAATTTTTGTCCGCTTTGTTTGAAAAGTCACCATTGATCAAAGAAAAATTGGTCCCTCTTTGATTTTAATTAATAGTAGATGGAAAAAATACGGTTTGAATTTTTATTTAGGAAGACAATTTCTCCACGGGTTGTAAATTTCAAAGTATTGGCACACCAGGCCATGATAACCATTAAAGAAAAGCATTGGAATCTGGTTGCTTTGATTGCCATGGAAACCATATCAAGAAAATATTTAGTTTAATTTTGAAATATAAGTTCCTTGGCCAGATCTTTATCTGACTGATACTATTTTACAAGTGCTTTGTATGTGGAATCCTTGAATTTCTTCTGTTGGAGAGACTCGTTGATAAAGCTGTACCTTTTGATAGTTTTTTTTTTTTCATGATCAAGATATGATATTAGTATATTTAATCATCATTTGAATACATAAATTTTATTTTAGATGTGGTACCAAAACAGCCTCCTATGCTAAAAATTGTAACTTTGCCTGTGCATTGAATTAATGTGGTCATTAGTTTCAGTAAATAATGAAGTCGTTTTTTTATTGTATGGTTGTGTGACAAAAATAAATTAAAACCATATTTCTTCCCATGTAGCAAAAAAAGTAAAAGCAAATCTGCAGACTCTGTACAGTACACCCACATCTCTTCTAAATATTCAACAAAAGAAGAGAGCAGTGGACAGAAAAAAAGTCAAAAAGGCAAACACAAAGATTCTACTTCCGCACAACCTTCTGGTCATTCCCCGGTGCAGAGGCTAGACGAGGCTCCGGCCCCCAACAGTGAGACTGCTCTGAGCAGTCTAACAGATGTCCTAGAAATGAACAATAAAAATGCACAAACGACATATGTCCACATTGCTGAGCAGCAGCAAACCCAATCAAAACCGGTATCGGCCAGCATCAAAATTGCTCGTAGTGAAAGTCCAGTATTGCCACCTTCACCCATATCTTCTTCGAGTTCCTCACTTTTTACACCTTTTGGGAGCTTATCTAGTAATTTCATGTCCTCTTCTTCACCTTCTCCTCCACCCAGCAGTGGCAATCCCCTCTCCTTTGGCAGTCTGAGCGGATCCTCGAACGTTCAGGAAGACTGTTCTCCAGTCAATGCATTCGTAGCTCCTCCCCAGTTGGTGGAGATCAAGCGCCAATCGCCCAATAATATGTTTGGTACTGTAGAAACTGATTCACTGTTTAGTCATATGAATTTCCTCCCTGTCTCTACCGATTGTGGATCCTACAATGGACTGCACAATGAAGGTATGATTTTCTTTGGCATTTTTTATTCTTTGCATTGCTGTATAAATCCAATGTAATACAGTACAAAGTCCAAAATCCAGAATCCTCCTGACTGGCCATTTTAGATTATTTGCAGGTTTTTTTTTTCAAAACATGCGCACACAAATTTGTCTGCGTTATTTATGTACAGAATATGTTTGCAATACTCAAATAGCAGACATGAATAGGAATAGTTTTTAATAAAGGAAGAAAAAAATTTACAAAGCAACAAATTTTACTTACGAATCTTCCTGTGGTATATTTACTCTGAACATGTTCATTATTTTGCGTCGTTTTATCAATTTGGTTCCGGTTGAAAGCCTTGTTCTTTAAAAATTATCAAAGATAGAGAGAGAAAAAAACGCTGGTTTGCAAAACTTCCTGGTTTTGGACAATTTAGGACTTTGTACTGTAATAACATTTTGCATGCCTCTCAAGTGGCACACCCGAACACAGCTCAGGATATTCAGTTTGAATGGGTCCAAAAAAATGGCACCTGCCAAGTGGCAGATCCCACATATTCAGACATCACCCCAACACTAGAACATCTCACTTCACTGAATGTTTTGGGTTTCCCTCCCACCAAACTGACACCTTCTGAACTGTACTTGGGTATGCCACTTGGAGGGGTAAAGTGGGCTACTTGCTCCAAGGTTTGAGATTAGTGGCCGCTGGTTGTATTTTGCATCTTTAAATTTTGTTTGGATAATTAGCAGTCACATTTTATATCAACTTATCTAAATTTTTTCTCTTGTATGATACTTGATGCAACATTCACTATCAAGAGAAGCGAAAATCCCCTAAAAATCATTTCCAAGAAACTGAAGATGCAAATTATTTCCCCTAAACTGGGTAACAGAAAACAGTGAATCAGGCAGAACACAGTGAACTACCCCTTGAAACTTCATTTGTGTCATCTGTTGATCCTGGTTCAAATGTTGCCATTTTTTTATCTTTATGCTGCAGCTGTCTATTGGCTCTTATGCTATGACAGTACAAATGCTGTTCCAGCCATAATATGAAATACTAGCCACTGCGTGGCAACGCTGTGATGTAAGGTATTAATCTGGTGTAAAATTTTCCGCAGATTTCAAATCCGTTGAAGATGTATTTTCATTTAAAAATTATTTATTTAAAGAAAATCGTATTTTTAAGTAACAGTCTAAACTGTAATTTTCCACAGATTTCAAATCGGTTGAAATTTTTACTCTTATCTTTAACAGTCTAGGATATAGAAAAAAGTACTGTGACTGTAAATCATTCCTCCTGCAAAATCAAAGTGTAAACGAAAAAAATAATTTCCTCTATGTTCTATCGGACGAACGGCTGATGTGGGAAGGTCATTTCCGGCGTTTCTTCTCTCTGGTAATAACGCGTTAAAAAGCCAATTAAGAATAAAACTATTAAATTCATTTAAAAATTATTTATTTAAAGAAAATAATATTTTTAGGTAACAATCTAAAGTGAAATTTTCCACAGATTTCAAATCCGTTGAAATTTTTAATCTATCTTTAGCAATTCCGATTTTCTTATCAATCCCAGTCAATATGTTTTTTATTTCTTGCTCTCATTCCCCGAAAAGGAGACAGGATATGTAATCTGTTTCTTTTTTTTTAACGCAAAAGGCCAAATATGCAGTCTGTTGTTGTTTTTATTATTACTTTTTTTTTTTAAGAGAAGGTTTAGGTGACGTCACAATCTATTGCTGAAATATAAAAAAAAAGGTTACGTGGGGAAGAAATAGCTCATTTTAGGGGGTTTCTTCTTTTGTCCGGACGAAACGTGTTAAAAGAAGCAGGTAGAGAATAAAACTATTAAATTCATTTTAAAATATTCTAGATTGAATTTTAAAATTCGCCGCTACCCAAAAATTGCAAAAAATTCGGAACTACCTGTGTGCCAAATCTCAATGCTGTAAGTGCCATAGAATTGTCAGGTTTTTGCGGCCACGAAAAAAACAAACACTTCTTTTTATAATAGTAGAGAAAGTTACAGCAGAATCTAACGAAAATTTTACTAAGAAAAGGTAAAACTGGCCCCCAAACAATGAAAAAGGGTCCACAAAATGCAAAATTTTAATGCTGGACCAGTCTTTATATTGTGATTCATCAAATCACTGCAAACAAAAGAAATATAAAATTGCCTCCAAGTAGTGTAATATTCTGTTACAAAAGCTGCCAGAAAGGTAACCCAATCTTACCAAGTGTTGTATGATGATCACACTTTTGTATAGAATATGAATTTGTCAATATATAATTTAAACATACACTGAACCTCTGCTTAAAGTTCAGAAATAATTAGAATTGGAGTGAGATTCAGAAATAATTGGAATAAAGCCGTTTGATTTTCCATAAATTAAATATTTGATATTACGTTTTTGTGCTTCCTTTCAAGAACTGAGAATTAATAGCCTTGTCATGTATTTTAAATACTATTTCTATGAACTTGTTTTAAGATTATTGAGAAAAAATTGCGTCAAATTTTACTCTTCATACATTGAAATTCTAATTTCAAAATCCAACAAAACTTTTTTTTTTTTTTTTTTTTTTCCAAAATAAAGCCTGATAGTTTGTTACTAGTTTTGTCATAAATTACCTATGAATGTTTCTATTAATAGTGACAAGAATTGAAAATAATTTAAGTTGAAATGTAATACACTTAATATTTTATTCGAAATAGTGAAAAAAAATCCTATTTTTCCAGAACCCTCCACTACAGATAGTTCAGATTGGAGTTCTAATTATTCATTTGAAGAAACACAGAAACCTGAAGATGATTTAGGTAACATTTTATCTTTTTCTGCTTTATGTAACGCTCTGTAAGCATGCATGATATTTCTACATTCAGCTCCTAATAAATATGCTTTCAATCTTGTTTTTCCTTTATTCTGTGTTGCAACTACCGAGTATTATGCTACTATCAACTAACCAATTTTTGCAGACCTTGTATTCTCTTTATTAAATGAGAAAAACTTCAAAGAACAATTAGGATAGTCTATTACCATTTCGAAAGACTATACTCACACAACTGTTGGAACCAAATATCCAATGTTTGAACAAGCTTTCTTCACTTACCAACAACCACTTTTTTAGAACATGTATAAAGGCGGCATTGCCACTGGTAAATTTTTTCTGAACTCCAAAAATTTTTTTCATCAAATAAAACTTTTTTTTACTATAGGTTGCAATGTAATTTGTTTTTTTAATATGATGTAATATTCTTTATATTTGCAATTTTAGATAAGAGCACAAAATTTAAAATTTTCTGATAATCTAGATTTTGATCCTTGGAACGAATCATCTAAAGGACTGGCAGACCTGATAGCCAAAGAATCGGTACACAATCCAAATTACTCCGATATGCCAACACCCCCTGGATTCTTTCAACCAATTAAACCCCCAGTGCCAAACCAGCAAAGGATATCTGTTCCTCCCCCTGGTTTCTGCTCTAGGCAAGTTCCTCAAACGAACTCTCTAAACCACTTGCCGGGAATGTATGGCCCGACTAACCCAGGTGAGTTCCATTTTCATTTTATCTTGAATCTCATGAAAACTATCTATTCTCCATCTTAATCATTTGCACTTTGTATATCACCACTGCATTGCAGTGGTTAATATTTATAATTATAGATGAGTGCTAATGGTTGAGTTAAAAAGACACAGACAGTATTGTGGCTTATAAAATTGTAATCATCCATGGTGTACTTAGTTCCATTTCTAGTTTCCAAAGTTTACATGAATTGCATTTGAAATGTAAAATCAAAACTGGAAAATATTATTTAAATACGGCTATAGTTATAACAAGTGCGATTCTTATAACATTCAAGGTACAACTGCTGTGTTGGCAGTAGTCTAAATTTTTTCTTGGCACGATTCTTGTAACTTTTCAAGGTACAATTGCTGTACCGGTAGTAGTCTAAAGATTAAAATGGCAGTAAGCAAATATACATTATGTTATGTAGAATATTTATGTCTTCAAATGTTTCATCAGCAGTCATTGAAATGATGTTTAAAGTTTTAAAAATCAAATGTGATCAAGGAGAGATTGACAGAAATGCGAAATGAAATCAACAGACCATCAATTGTAACCATACTTATTTTTTGTAAAGCCTTCTTACATAAACATAATACTATCTTAACTTGAGATGGGGGGGGTTCATAGGAAAAATTATTTGAAAAAGAAAGAAAGAATATATTTGTTGATGACAATTCCAGTATGAATCAGCTTATCAATTAATGTGATAAACATCTTTTTTTGAAAAAATTTAGGATTAAATTAAATGTGTAGTTTTTTGACACTCTCAGAAGAGTTCTGTTTTACAAATACGAAATATTACACCATATTGTGTGTATATATATATATATATACTAGCGACTGCGTCACTTGTGACAGTTCTTTTCGTGGGATCAGGTGTGACAACTGCTCACTAACCCCAGGTAATTGCTGCGAATTGGATAACAGCCATCACGGTGTTGCCCGTGATGTCGGTTTGCTTCGCAAGCCAAATAGGAATTCATGGCCCATTGGATAAGAGCCATCAGGGACAGCGTCGTGATGGCCTCGTCATTGTCAAATGCGGTCAAATTCCAATTGCGAAGAGATCCAATTGCCGTGACGTCATAATCGCTTGGGAAAATATAAATATTTAATTGAAAAATTATTTATTAAAAGAAAATCGAAAGTATAAGGTATCTGGTGTAAAATTTTCCACAGATTTCAAATCCGTTCCAATTTTTATTCTATCTTTAACGATCGCTGAGATAGAAAAAAGCACTGGAGACTACCAGTCATAACTTTACATATTTCTTTTGCTTCACTCAAATCCGTTTCTCAGGAAATCAAAATGAATTAATCTCGAATCAAACAAAGCTCATTCTTCACTGTGGCGTTAGTATTGGAAAATATATAAAAGTTTGAATTTAAAAATTATTTATTTAAAGAAAATCATGTTTTTAGGTTTCGATCTAATGTAAAATTTTCTGCAGATTTAAAATCCGTTTAAATTTTTACTCTTATCTTTGACGATCTAGGTGATAGAAAACGAACTACATAACTCCAGTTGAAACTTTTTATTTGTTTTGTTCTTCGGCTGAAAGCGTTCAAACGGAAACATGGAAAAAATATATTTAGAATCTGATCTTTATGCGGTTGCTATTCTAAAGAAAACAATGATAATTAAATGTCATTAAATTATTATTAAAATGTTCTAGATTGAATTTTAAAACTCTGGCTTTGTTCAAAAATCACAAAAAATGCGGACTTCCTGCGTGCCAAATCCCATTACTGTAAGTTCTATAGATTCGTCAGGACAGTTCACACACAAACACTTACTTTTAAAATTAGAGATGTATAAAATACCGATTTGTGACGCTTCTTGAAATCCTCCAATAAAATCTGCTAATTCATTGAATTTCTGTGATAAATGAGCTGTGTATTATTTTTGTTTGAATGATATTTTTGTTAATTTTGTAGCTTCGAACTCGCCATAGATAAATTTCAATGTACTTCTCAAAACTTAAAATTCTGGTCATTTAAAAATATTTTTATTCTTTATGAAATTGTGTGTTGGCATTGATGGGCTAAGTGCTACTGTATTGCTTACTTAAAAGTGTATTTCTGTTTATAGACTTTTTACCTTGTAAAGTACCACCAGCAAGACAACACATGAATGGTTGCTCACAATATTTCCCTCAAGATCAACAGCCCCAGATTCCAATAGATCTGTCCAGTCAATTCAAACAGCAACAGTTTGCTCATCCAAATTCCCGTGAAAATAACTTATCAGTGAGTACCAAGAAAAATTTTTTTGACTTGATTATTTTTCCTTCATGCAACTCTGCATAATGAATGAAAGAACTTTGTCTTAATTTGTATGTTTATTTTCAGGATGCTGTTAGACTTAGAAAGAATGTCGAGGAACGCTTTCGTTATCTGCTTCCAGATATGTTTTATCAATTAAATTCTAGAAACCTACAGAAAAGTCAAAATCAGAATGGTAATCCTTCTTTCTAATCTTTTAATACTCTTGCATTCTTAAAATTTAAGCATATTCTAGCATAGTAGTTTCCAACTTTTTTCACTTGTGTATCCCTTAATTGTTCATTTCCATAAAATGTACCACTAATATATCAGTTTTCAATCAGTAGACTACAAGAATGGCAGCGTGCCTCGTGAAACATTTAAAATTATGATGGATGTATTTTACATGTTGCAATGGTTTTATTTTGAACTTCAGACAAGTATGTTCACAAATTATTTCAAGCAATACACATATAAATAATTTTGAGTATTATTTTTTAGTACAAACTCTCTCTATTTAAAAATATACCGCCACTGTCGCAGCAGGGTGGAAAACTCTTTTTTCGCTCGATCGTTAGACGGTTTTCTCAGGGAAGTACAAATAAAAAAATTACGAAAGCAACATGGTTTGTTCAAAATTGTACAGGAAACAAGATGAAAAATATTTTTTGTTCCGATGCGGCTATTAGTGATGTGAAATCAATGTTGATAATACATCGCCCCAAAACTATCAAACTCCAAAATGGAGTGTGTGTAGTAGTGGCCAAGAACAGAGGGACACTGCATACCTAAATTGGACAGGTGTATTTATTTTTACAATTTGGGCCGGGTGGCCTGGTCGGTAGGGCATCGAGCTCGTGACTGACTGATCATGACTGGTGCACGAAAAATCTGTCATGGTCACAAAGTCCTCCATGTTCCCATAATAAATCAATACCTCTGGAGGTGCCGAGCCAGGGATTAGTTAGTCTCTGGTTTGGATCAAAATTACAACTGTATGCCTGAGTATGATTGAATGTTGTGGAAATGTGACCTCTCCGTAAAAACGAGACGTGTCGATGTGCTGCCATCTGTTGGCTAAAAATTCGAGCTAAGTCGGACTTTCTCCCAATGGGGGCTCACTTGCATGGAAGCCTCTTGCCGTCTTTGACGGGCCTGGCACTCCTTTGGTCTGCCAGTGTAGGCATAAGAAACAACATTTTTGCAATATAATACAAAGTTTCAGATATACACGCCACACCATCCGGTGCAAAAACACGTCTCACTCCTCTGAAGTGTACAACAAATCTCATCTTATTTGTGTTCTCATACAGAACAGCACCCAAGATTTCATGTTCTTGATCGTATCGAACACAAGCACTGTCCTACATCAATGTTCGTCTTCTAGAACTGTAGCAACCAGAACACAAGAACAGCTGTTCTTAATCTTATAACTTATCTGTGTTTGCAGTCCCCATTTTGCGTCATTACTCGTTTTTTTTTTCACATGTTCCATATTGTTTTGTTCTACTGTTGGGAACCACTGTTCTAGGAGGTAACATGAAATGCTAATTGCTAAAATTTATATTTAGTCATGAATGTTTTTGATAAATCATTTGCCTAAAGATTTCTTATTTGTTTTGAGTTTTGGTAATTGTTGATATATTTGATTGACAGAAATGCTCCACTTTGTGCATTTAAAAAAATATTTAAAATTTTGTACAATATTTTCAAGTGTCTGAAACTTTAAATCAATTACCTCTTAAAATAATTTGCCTTATTTTTTTTTATTTGAGATAAAGAATATAGCTTAAATGTTTCCCTTTTTCATTTTCTTTTAAGTTATTTCTTTATCTTATTTTAATTTTTTTCTAGTTTGCAAAATTAATTGGTTTATTCTTATTTGAGCAGTGTTCTTGCATTTGCTGAGAAACAAGAAAAATTCGGATTTCTCAGGTAAAATTAATGTGTTCTAAAATATAAAGAAAATTAAATTTTTAATCCAAAATATTTAAAGCTTCCTTTATTTTAACACAAGTTTCTATTTAATGCTTTATTAGTATATGTAAAGTAACAAAATTAGTATTTTAAAATGAATATTATTGCTGGGTTTTTTTAAGTAATTTTTTAATGTGTGCAAAATGAGTTTTTCAATTTCCTGACTTTTATCACGATTATGCTTGATTTCATTCTTATCACTCTGACAGTCAAATCACAAGTAATTTCATGTAGTGTACTGCATGCTCTAGGAAATAAGGTATAATCAAACCCTTTTTCAGCAAAAATACTGATTTGCTGAATATTTTATGGCTTGCATTTTTTTGCAAACTATCAGAAAATTATGATCTCACAAATTTTGTTTTGCATATAGTTGTGTTAACTTTCAGATTTTTATGAAATTAAAGGGTTGCATTATTAAAATCAAAAAGTTACAAATTATACAGAAAAAGTTTTTTAAATTCCTTCAAAAAAAATTTGTTTCCCATTTTTGCACCTTGGACATTTTTTAAACAATACGGCCATGGAATCTTTAAAAAGAAAATATGTAAAACCTCTTGATAATATGTGGTTACAAGAAAAGTTCTTTAAAATATTTCATCCCAATGATTGGACACCTTATCATGTACTAGTATGCTCTCTAAATCAAACTCTATTGTCGTAAAATACTTTGTACTACTTAACTGCTTTCATACAGGCGAAATTGTAAGATTTGGTCTTGCTGTAAAATTAAACTATTTTGTATGGAATTTACAAACGAATTTAAGAGATCTGATGCATGTTTATAGAGATACTAACTACTCTGGATACAATGCGTTTTTTAATTAGAAGCATTCTGCACTACAAAAAAAAAAAAAACTAGGTTCCACTACCCTAAGCAAATTCTCTGTCCTTGATATTTGCAATAAGTCTTTAAAAATAGTGGGCCTTTTTAAAATTGTTGGCTATCGGACAAAAGGAATCTATTAAAGCAAACAAGTATCAAATAAATGTAGACGAAACAATATTAAATTACATGTATTGGATCAACTGCGTTTGTATTGGAACACAAGAATTCTTCCTCTTGAATTTTTTTTAACAGTATTCCCAATGTTTAGTTTACTTCAATTCACGGATTCCTATTTCTAAAACTAAAGCATAGATTCCATATGTATACTTAAGTTCTCGAATAGTTACTTATTATAACTAGAGCTCGGATTTTTCATACCTTTTTTTAAGCCCCTAATGTTATAAGAAATCTGTTTTGAGTGCTTTTTAGCAATTTGCAACCCAAAAACCCAAATTTATTTTGCATATTTGGAGGTTTTTTGCTTGTTTTGTACATATTTCTCTATTTTTAAACATTGTTACAAAAAAATTCCTTTTTTCCCCCCAAAGAACTTTGCTTAGTGCGTTTGAAAGGAAGATTTTCAGAAGCAAAACGCATTTGGTTTGGTTGGCCTGACCAAGCAAACCAAAACCCTTCCCGACAACACCTGTTATCGCTTCCCCACATTAATTCCAGTATTCCAATTTTTTTTTTTTTTTTACATTTTTTTTTAGATGGTAAAGAATTAATTTCAAAGGTAAATAGATTAATTTGCAGCAATTTCATTTTTAGTACAAGAAAAAATACCAAATTAATTTTAAGATATTTCATTGACAAATAATCGGACCACAAAACTGACTTTTCTACTAGACACTATAAAAGCTAACCTAGTTCAGTTTCGTTTGCTGGCGCAGAGTATCGAAGCCACTTGGCAGACAGGAAACTTACGAGACACAAACCCGTTATCCTAAACATGTGGCCGCTATAACGTTACATCCCTTCTTTACTCACATCAAACTTATGCAACACTTCACACTTTCTGTATTTAGCTCCTGTTAAAGTTTTTGTAATCAACAAATAATTTTTCCTATTCATTTTATTATGCGTAAATATATGTAGTAAAAATATGTTGCTTTGTATTTCTTACTTATTTTTATCTGCACTATAAAAATACAATTGTGAATTAATTGAGTGAAAATGTGACTTGTTTTCACTTTATCCTCCCCACTACCTTTTTTTTTTTTTTTTTTTTTAAGAATGGTTTTATTCCTTGCCTTTTGCATATTTTTTTCTGGGGGGTGGGTTAGTGCATATTTTGGGATTTTGTAACGCATATTTCAGGTCACATTTTTGCATACCGATCCGAGCTCTAATTATAACACTATGAACACTAACCAAGTCTCCAAAATTAAAATTAGAAAAATGTGGATGTCACAAAACCAATATGAATGAAACATTTCCTGGTTCCTTCTCCAGAGACAGACATGACTCAGTGGGTTTGCTCACTTTGCTAGCAACTTCCTAATTGCAGTAATTGTACCTGTTCAATTCCTGTGGCTTAGACCGGGTGTGTTTCTCTCCTCAGGGTTGGTAAAACTTTCTTTGTGTGTATGCCCATGTACTCTACATTGTCTTGTGTTTGTATGTGACATAGCTTGGACAAATATGGCCCTTGCACCATAAAATTAACTACCAACCTTCCCCCTACAATTAGCTAATCACATCGTTTTTTGAAGATGGTTAATCTTCCCCCCCCCCTTCATTAAAAATACAAAATAATCCTTATTACACAATGTTTTAAAATGAATGCATATTACACATTTGGGGGGGGGGGTCTATGTGAGTTTTGTAAAATTTCCAAAATTCTAATGTCAGGAATTTGGGTTTTATGGCCCCAAAACAAATTTGGAGTATTTTTTTTTTTGTCGCCCTTCTAATGTAACCAAGGAAATAATTATTTCAAAATCTTTTTCTGTTTACAATGAAAAGCACATGATTCAGAAACACATTTGTAAATGTTTAAATATATATATATATTGTATACATATAAATATATATATATATTTTTTAATTACGGCGGGCACTCGATTGCTAATCATAGGCCACTGCAAGGCCGGGAAGCGATGGTCATTTGTGAAGGGGCACCCAATGGGCGACCATCACTACCCCTAACTAAGGACAGCACAATTACATCCATGCCCTGACCCCGGATTCGAACCGGGAACCTTCCGATCCAGAGGCCAATACCTTAACCACTAGACCGGTTGATCGGCTAATAACATATAAATATACACTACCCTACAATAATGGACTGGACGCCAGCAGATTTGCATAAAATCTGACTACTTGTTTGGGGGTGTTTTTTGTGGTATGGCCTGGGACCTTAGCATGTTGTTCCTAATAAATTGAACACCGACGCCTACATGAACATTTTTGACAATTGGGTTCTTCCTACGGTATGGCAATTTTATGAATGGACGAATGTTACTTCCAGGACATTAACACTCCATATAATGTTGCAGCCTCTGTCAAGCAGTGGTATCAAGATATGGATGTAAAACGTCTTTTTCTGGCCTGCTCAGAGTCCCGACCTAAACCCTATAAAGCAGGGGATCCCAAACTTATCCAAGTCGTGGAACCTTAAGAGAATTATAATATTCTCACGTCACCCTCGTCATATAATATCTATCTCTGTGATATATTATTATACTATCTCTGTGGTATATTATTATACTATCTCTGTGTAAATATATATACATATATATTTTTGTATGACTTTGAAGAAATTAGAGAAGTAAGTGGTTAGAACATAACCATAATTAAAACTTTGCTTGTACTTAATAGGAAAACAGGTAGGTGAAAATATAAATAAATTACCTTCAACATGTTCTTGGTTGGGAAATGAGCCTATTTTTGATGAATGACCGTAACATTTTTTTCTGTTGCTTAGCAATAGCTTAGATTAGAGATCATGGGCGCTTCACGGCACCCCTCATCTATCTACGTGGCACCCCAGGGTGCTGCGGCACACACTTTGGGAACCCCTGCTATAGAGCATTTCTTGGACGTGTGAGAGCGACTCTATTGGACCAGGGAACCTTGTCCGAAATCTAGAGCTCAGATGGCGACATTCTTGCAGTAGTAATGGACACAAATACCCATATCTGTGTGTCAAAACCTTGTTGAAAGTATGCCCAGAAGGGTTGCTAGTGTAATTGCAGCACGTGGGGACCATCCCCTATTAAAACATGTATTATTTCCCTTATACTATCACATCTTGCTGTCCGGTCCATTATTGTAGGGTAGTAGTGTACATATTTCTTGTATTTTTGTATCCAAATGAGAAAATAAATATTTAAACTATTCAATTATGTTTTAATTTAAAAATTCCTCTAAATGTTCAATTTTTGTTTTCTTAGTTGACAATTTGAATATATATTATGATTTAATTACTTGTATGGATTTGAAAAGTATTAATCAAATATTCATGAAGTATCAAATTTTACCTACAGGACCAACATGGAATCATCAAGTTAGGGATCTTTCTTGGTTAGCTAATGAGACTGCCATGCTGAATTCGGGTAATATGACAGAAGGTAAAAACTGTTTTAAGTTCATAGATTTTTATAAATTTACTTATTTCTTCCTTTATTATCACTAAGACTACAGATTATGCATACGTTTGGAACTTACTAATGTTAGAAAAGTATTTTGTAACATTTAACAGAAAAGGTTGAAATTTGTACTTATAATTTTAGCTATTTTAAGTTCATACATTTTTTAAGACTAACTACTTCAGACTACTAATATTTACTTTTCTACTATTTTCAAATCTACTGTTTCACATGTGTGACAAATCAAATACCCAAGTAGCTCTAGTCTCAATTTTTTTAACTGCTTTTCTATATTTCTGCAATTTTTAGCTAACATTGTTTATTTGCTAACTTTTTTTGCCCAGGTGGTCAAAGATCCAATGCATTGTGGATGAAAGCATTACAGCAGCTGACACTTGAAGAAAATACAAATCAGTTTAATGGTCATTCTCCTTACCCAAATGCATTTGCTTTGCGAGGTAATTAGTATTGATTTGTTATGTTTCAGTTTTTATTTTATTTCTATGAAGGATTGCTAGGTTATATATACCAGCCTTTATTGGGCCTTATGTCTTAACTTTGAACTAAAATGAAGATTTGATTATATATATATGTGATGTTGCTAGCATAAAGTTATGCTTTAAATTGAATTTGTTCTGTGATGCTGTTAGACTTGTTTTACGTCATCCTGAATTTAATTTATTTTTCTTACCATCAGATTTAGGATCTAAATTATTTTCTAAGCTTTTTAAACAATAATTTTTGCTGTTAAAAATAAAAGTACTCTAACAATACTGTTGTAGTGTTATTGATAGTACTCTTTTATAGTTTTTGAAAAATGTATGCATCAAAGTTTACACAGGTCTCAAGGCCTTATTTTTCATCTTGGTTTTTAAGGGCCCTAAAAACCGTATTTTCTGAGAGGCCTTGATTTGTTAAGCCTTAGAATACATAATATAAAAGAATAAAAAAAGAAAAATACAAAAAAAAATATTCTAAATTCAATTTTTTTTTTTTTACCTAAGCCAATGATTTTCATCCTAGAACTAGTGTTGTCAAAAATTGAGGGCATAGTATTTGTAAGTTAGCTTAAAGTTGATCGTTTAAAACTGAGTCAGATCCGAATATAACACTTCTGAAAATTTCTTTTATGCATTTTGTAAGTGAATCTACTGCAGTCTATGTGAAATGTTGCCTTAAAAATGAAAAATAGCTTTGAAAAGTTATTAATTTTCCTTTTGCTTTAAGTGTTGGAACCCTGCAATTTTTGATAATTGTACTTTTAAACTAAATTTTCTAAATGTTTGGGTGACTAAAAAAAAAAAAAGAGTTTAAAACAAGGGTTATACAGTGAAACCCCGATCTAACGTAACCCGCATTTAACGATTTCCCGCGTATAACGTCATTTTTCATTGGTCCCAAATAATTTCCTATACTTTCAATGTTAAAAAAATCTCGTATTTAAAGTTATCACTTCAAAATATACCCGCATTTAACTTTTTTTCAGCAGGGAGAACTCAAAGCGATTTTCTTGAAATAGTCAGATACTAGCAGGCCCATCAAGGTGTTGCCTCTTGACAGTTCTTTTCATGTCCTTACTGATACTGAAAACATTATAAAGAAAAAGCGTTTTTTTTTTTTTTTTTTTTTTTTTTTAAAGAACGAAATTCACCTTTACCCGACTTGACACGGGCATGTCGCAAATGCACATAAAATTCGGACTACCCAAGGTTACCGAGATAGTGTAAAATTTCCCACAGATTTCAAATCCATTGAAATTTTTACTCTATTTTTAAAGATTACGAAGATATAAAACCTCAAATAGTCCTTTCTGTGTTCCCAATGAATATATTCAACACATGCGTCAATTGCATTAGATATACTAAAAAAACTTACTAAAACTCACCTGTGAAGAGTGATGTTAAATGACTTGGCTAGTAAAAGCAATACGCAAACCAAAAATAACCAGATTTCTTTAAACAATTAACTATTGTAAAGGGAGAAATAAAAAGTATATTACTTAAATTAGTAGTTTATTTCATACTCTAGGTTTTGTTTTTCTCTGACCCTGACTGAACGTTTTCCCACATATAACGTTATTTCTTTCCTGTCCCTTGAAATACATTAAATCGGGGTTTCGCTGTATTTATTTCATCATATTCCCATGTAATGGTTAGGTATTAGTTTAATTATTTGAGATCTGCATATGTGAAATGTTTTGTTTCATAAGATTTCTGAACAACTTTAAAATATTTTTCTGTGGAAGCAAAGAGTTGTCTTTCATATTAACTTGGCTTGCTTATTTTCTAAGAATTTTACATCTCCATATTTACAAGTTAGCAAATTTGGCTTTCTTCCTTTAATGTATTGACGAAATTAGCTAACTGAAGAGGATTTGAATATGTTTTCTCTATCATTTCTGAGTGTGTTTCAAAGGTGAAATCAAACTTGTATTTCTTCTTAATTTTTTGAAGCTTTAACATTTATTTGATGCTGAAAGAAACAAGTCTTGCACTTGCTCCTTTCCTCCCCTTCCTTATTAGTAGCCTAGTTACTGTGAAACTAATGTTGTAACATGTGTAACGATTATTGTTTAAGCTGCTATGCTTTTCTTTTCTTTTTTTGGTATTGAACAATCACTCTGGATTTTAAAAATAAATTTATTTTTCAAAGGGGGAAACTGTTTGATCCATTTAACAAAATTCTGGATACATTTCATTTTGAAGTTAGTTTCTACAGCCAAACCTCACAGCAATACTCATGGAAATTAATCTGGTTTTGTTCCTTAAAATGTACCTCAAATTAATTTCTACAAACCTCCAAATGCATTGTAATAATCTTAATATGATGTTGTGTGCCTTAATTATGCAGCTAAACGTTTAGAAGTAGTTGTGTAAGGTAAATGAACTGAATTTAGTTAAATTACTTGAAAGGAATAAAACTACGTAATCAAACATTTCTGTCTCGTACCACACTGCCCTGTGCTTGAATTAACATTCATCTTTACCTCTGGTCTAATTGATTATTTTGTGCAAAAAGTTTGCACATAGAGCAACTAAACATACTGAATACTTTGAATATACATTCAGGAATACTTGGTACCTGAAGATAACTCGTGTTATATCTGATTGCATTTTCATTTGTGCATCATGAGCAGTTTGTCTGGATGTCGCTGGCCATGTGTAGAAATGAGTTTATTGTGCATATTCCTCTAATTGTATTCTGGAATTTACAAATTATTCTACAGTTGAACTCAGTATGCATTTGGAAATATTTCAGTTTTAATCGATTGAGTGTAAGCAAAAATAACACTTTAAATACTCTAAAAAACTGGCTTATGCAAAAATGTGTCTGAAGTAGAGAAATGTGAAAGTCTCCCAGGAAATTAGATTCTTAATCTCATAATCTATTTTAGTTTAGAGTATGGACATTATAACTTTTCTGATGTGCAGGTTCTTTTATGTGGCAAATCCAAGAACCTCATTGAATTTTGAGTTTTGTTCATAACTCGTCGTTAGGTCGGAGTTTGTAGGCCTCTCAACATTTTTAAATGGTTCCCAATATTTGTAAACAGATTACTTGCATGTAAATTTTTATCATGAGTGTTGATTTCAATCCAGTCTTCAGAATGAGTGAAACATTTTCTTTCTACTTCACTTGAATATTGTAACAATTGTTTCGGAATCTGAAGTATTAAACATGCACAATATAATCACTAAAACATGTTGGATGCTACCACATAAGCTTGTGAAACAAATTTGTACATTCAGCAAGTAGCACATTTATACCGTGAATCAGTCATGTCATCTCAAATGTGACACGACTGATACTGAAAAGTTGCAGTGTCGTGTCAGAGATAGCATATGACAATTAATCTGGACAATTTAGTTGTGAGGGGACTGCAGCCATTACGAAACTAAACACACTGCACAATCATGTATACAGCTAATTCAATAACAAAATACTTTTTGGTAGACAAAGTTGCAGTCTTTCACTTTTGCTAAATTTCTAACTACCAGACATGATGCGAACACATGCAATTTCGAAAACAGGCCTCTATCCTTGCACACTTCAGTGTATGGGCGCAATGAGTAGTGGAATTACCAGTTGTGATGCATATCACTTACAACAATTGTCTGAAGCTCTGTGATAACAGCCTATCACAGCTTCAATATTCATTACTGCTCAGCCTCATTTTAACAGACTGCTGGCTTCTCTCACACTTCGCTTACTAAAGGCAACACAGGACAATCAAGCAGTTGCAATCGTCCATTGCACGACCTAGCATATGGAAACTAACCCGCGATTTAAATACAGTCTGCGATTGGTAATCAGTCGACAGAAGGGGAAGTTTTGGTGAACTTAAGCCACCACTACAAAAATTAACCTTCAGTAACAACTAGAAAGACTACTAATCGTACATCAATTACTCTAAATTTTAAAAAATCTCTTTTTTGTCTATAGCGCTTAACATTGCTTTCGTTAACTTCCTTATCTAGAAATTTTTTGCTAGTGAAAAAAATTCTTTTAATGGTGATGCAGAAAAGTGAGCTGTTAATAGTAAGCTGCTCGATCAAAGCATCCGTTCTGCGAAGTACTTTGGGCTCAAAGCTGCACTGCATCTTGTTAAAAGTGCTGCATTATGTAAAAGTGAGGTTTGGCTGTACTCAAGCCTGCAACTGTGCAAAATTAATTTCTTTCGAGGAAGAAATATTAGCACAGTATTGTTCTGGAGGAACTTCTCCCAGATTTGTTGATAAACATGCAATTGATTTGGTTGTCTATTAGCGATTGCATGACGTATTTTATTATGCAGGCCAATGGCCAACAGCCCAGTGCCCTCCTCCTGGTTTTGTTGCACCCTCTAGGTCCTCAGTCAACACCCCTTTCCAGCACATGCAAGTTAACCAGAGTGAGTTTTGCTTTTTTCACCTTTGATTTCTCTCCTTTTTGATTTTTGACTGCAACCAGACATTGATTTTGATTGCCGTGTATTGTTTGTTCCCTGTTGTAGAAGTAATACTAGTTCCCTCCTTTTTTTTTTTGCACTTTTGCTGCACGTTTATTTGTGTATTTGTTTTTCAGTTTGTAGTGTTTTATAAATTGCGTATCTGCCAACTCGCTCTTCCAGGAGGAAAAAAACACTTTTTTCCGGTCTTCCAAAATGTTAAAATATATTCTGGGATTATTTTTTTTCTTTGTGAGGAATTTTAAATGGTGCCAAGTTTGGTGAAATCCGTAAAAGAAGATGTTGCATAGCTATACCAATTTTTCAGGAAATAAACACTGGGTTTTTTTTAGACATCCAAACAGAAGAGGTGTTACTGATTTTTTTTTCTTTTTCAAGATTTTCAAGTGACATCTAATGTGAAGTTTTGGTGCTAACCACAAATGAAAATTTTAGAATCAACAATATGTGGATTGTTGTAAAAGCCTTTGGCATTGAAAACCTTCAAATGTGAGTCTGATACACTCAAGAAAAAGTTAAATTGCTTATTGCATATATTTGGCATTATTTTGTGTAAACAATTGCCATGTCGGTTTTCCCCAATTCAAGGGGCTTCGTCATCTGACTGTGGTTACGACTCAAAATTACGAGGTGTTGTCCTCAGATCTTTCCCTTAAGGGACTGATCCCGGACCGTCGTCAATAGCCCGTTGTGTTGCTCTAGTACGACGTTAACTAAAATTACAAATCGCCCCAGTTCAAGTAGCCATCGAGCAAAAAAGTAGTGGAAAGTAGAATTACTTTTTCTTGTTTTGAATTCTTTGTTTTTAAGCCCAATTGTTGCTAATTTTGACTTTTAATTTTTTAATATTAATTTTAAGCGTTTTCATTTTTTACAGTTTCTTATTGGTTTTTATGTCGTAAAGATCTTTAATTTTTTTCACGGATGTTGGCAGGTATAAAGTGGAAATGTTAGTTTTATTGTTTCCAACAGATTCATGCATAATGAAGGCTAGCTCGTTGCAGAATAATTATAATGAAGAGTTGTACGCACAAGAAGCTGCAACATAAAATTGATTAAGAATTTTCAGAATATTTTATTTGTAATTAATTTTAAAATCAAAATTGTTCAGCCTAAAAACACCTATTATGTGAGACATAATTATCTAATTTTATTTTCTGCAACTCCAATGCTTAAATTTGATTGATACAAAATGTTAAATAAATGTAAATTGAACTGGAGTGTGATTCAATAATGAGATTATCTCTGATATGCTTTTTCTAAAATTTTCTTTTTCGGGCAATTTCTTTTTCTATTTTTACCATAAATTTATCAAGATATTGATATATTAATTATGAGATTTTAAACCTATTCAAGGGGGGAAAATACAGAAACAAAAGAAATCTATGCAACTGCTTGTTAAAAAGCTTTTATATAAATACCAGAGTGTTCTATGTGGGGGGGGGGTTAACTAGTTGAGTTTGAAATCTACTTTTGCAATCTGTCAATAGATAAAGTGAATATGAATTACATATAAGATTTACTTTATACGGTACAGCGAAAAGTATTACTGGCGCTCTTCACTTGGTGACTAGGTTCTGTTTCTTTGAATAGATCGTTAAGCCAATCAACTGATATGTATAGAGCTGAATCGTTTTTATTTATTTTAAATAAAGAAAAGATCTATAAAAGAAATAGTTTGTTGAAGGAGTTTATCCAGAACTTTGATGCTGCTAAGTAATAACAGGTGCAGCATTTAAGCAAGGCAAACCGGTCACCAATAGAACATGTAATAAATTCTGGCATTGATTTGTCTAGTTGAACACCAGCTGCATTTGCCTGTGAACCAAGCTACACATGAAATCTTCCTCTGTATGACAAATGAGATTCGCTATGCTGGAGAGCTAGTCCTAAGTCTGAGTTACCATAATCATGAATATTGTAAATACCTTTTTCCTGGTTCTAGCTTGTCTACCTTTGGACCTTGTACCATAAAACAAACCAACCAACCTTTTTCTCTTAATTTGTATTTCTTTAGTTGCCACCTTCGCTTATTAAAGAGTTAGCTCACAAATAGGATGATTGACAATTACTTTTTGTGCTAGTTTTTTAATTGGTTAGATAACAAGATCTTCAGAAGCTGAATTACGACAGCAAAGTGAAAGTTTCCATGATAAAAGTGGATATTTAACACTGCTTTATTATTATTTTTTTACTTGGACAGTATAATTTTGAATGGAATGAATATATATTGTGTTTTATGTGGTATGATCAATTTCAATTCCAAAGGTTGAAAATACTGTGTAATCTGTTAAATACCTCAATTTTTGTTTCATATTCATTCAGCATTCTAATTATTTTATTTTTACTTTTCCAGAAATATAAAAAAAAAATTGCATTTCTGAAATTGGCCAGATACTGGAGCAGGACTTGGAAAAAGAAATTGTCGTTGTTTACAAAAGCTTGTTATAAACTTTAGTGCTATAGTTCATTTTTCCCTTATGAAAAATTTGCTCTAATATATATATAAATAAAAAAATACAAAATATATAAATAAATATATATATACACACATAAGATATTAGTAAAACTCTTTTCCTACATCTTTGTCTTCTGGATTTCGGGGAATTGAATGTTCGTTTTCTTTTTTCCCTCCTTGGCAAATCCTCTGTCAGCACCAAGGTTTCTCACAGAGAAAAATGTATTTATGTGATATAGGAGCATGTAATAAAGTTTGATGGAGTTTAGCTATATTTTTTTCTAATCATTATGGTCTTTTTCGTGTCAATAAAAAGTATTTGTACTAAATTAACTGAGCCTGAACTTTCTTCCCAGTCTGAGAAAGTTGGTGAAATAGTTTTTGTTTAATTTTAAACATAAATACAAACCATGCTGTGATGACACCCATCCATGTGTATATATATATCGCTGGTATCTATTTTTATTGTCAAATGGCAACAACAGATACAAACAGTTCAGAATCAACTTTTCTGAAATTCAATCGTCTATTTGGATCCAAGTTTAAATATACTTGATTTGAAGTATTGAGAGTTGCTTAATGTTGCTTTTATAACTACACTGACTACTTACTTTTAATAAAATTCTTCAGCAGTCTAATTACAAAAAGAAATGTGAAATATGGTGGATAGAAATTAGCACAGAAATGGAATTACAGTAGAACTCCAATTATCAGAATCAATTGGGACCAGACCCCATCTGGGTACTTAGATAATTCACGGGGGAAAAAAAGGTTATTTCGTAGTAAAACAAATTTTGTAGATAGAAATGGTAGGTAGAAATTAGCACAGAAATGGAATTACAGTAGAACTCCAATTATCCGAATCAATTGGGACCAGACCCCATCTGGGTACTTGGATAATTCACGGGGAAAAAAAGGTTATTTCGTAGTAAAACAAACAAATTTTGCTGTAGTATGTAATGTAATTTAATGACTAAACAATTTTGTTTACATTTTGTGCTTACATACTGTGTTAAAATGTATCATTGCTTGAATATATTGGTCCAAGTTAGTTGTTTCACTGTCTTTACTCGTTTCTCTGCAGCCAAGTCTCGCATGCACTTGACAGTGCATAGCTGTAGTTGGTTGCATTCAGGCTGCCGCTCCATCCATTTTAGCACTGTCAAGGCACTCGAACGCCTTACCACCTGACTGTCCAGCGTCTGGTTGAGTGAAATGTTGTCGGCATCATTAAGTCCTTCTCACACTTTCAATGAGTTCATAGTGTGAGAATTTGGAATCCAGGGTCCATAGAATCACACCAGCCACTCGCCTACGTCCTCTGTACTGCACTTGGGAACAACCAGGAACGTTTCTTATGTCCTCAACTGACACCTCTTCGTTTTCGTCATTCACCATAAGAAACTTTATAAACACAAATTTTGCTTTCTTCTTTTCTCAAAGCACACAATCCGTATAACTGGAGTTCTACTGTATATGCAAAAATGTTAAGCGTGGAAGAATGCTGAATTGCCTTTGAACAAGGGAATGGTAGGAAATTGGGAGTAGACCAGGCATGAGAATTTTTTTAGATTTTTCTCATGTTTTCCGCTTTTTAGTAATTTTCCGCGTTTTTCTAACGTGATTTGGGCCGTTTTTAAGAATATGACATCATTAGTGTTTCTAGCCAATGAGAGTATATTTCAAGCTTTGAAGAACCGGATGTCCTAGTGACGTTTTTATGTACTAGTAGGTAGACCTGGGCGATGTATCGATTTTTCGTGAAAAACTGGTGTGAGGACGACAACCACATCGGTTTCACGATGGCGATGCATCGTGACATCGCGATTTTTTCTGATCTCAGACAGGCATCCCTTAGCTAGCGCAGGTCTCGCGGTCATCGTGACATCGCGATTTTTCCCGATCTTACTCAGTCATCCCTTAGCTAGCGCAGATTTCGCGGTCATCGTGACATCGCGATTTTTTCCGATCTTACACAGGCATCCGTTAGCGCAGATCTCGCGGTCATCGTGACATCGCAATTTTTCCCGATCTTACTCAGTCATCCCTTAGCTAGCGCAGATCTCGCGGTCATCGTGACATCGCGATTTTTCCCGATCTTACTCAGTCATCCCTTAGCTAGCGCAGATCTCGCGGTCATCGTGACATCGCGATTTTTCCCGATCTTACTCAGTCATCCCTTAGCTAGCGCAGATCTCGCGGTCATCGTGATATCGCGATTTTTCCCGATCTCACGGTTTTCCTATGTCGCGATTTTATCGCTCAGCGCCTAATTAATGAGAAATTTCTCAGTCATTTCTGTCCTGAAGATGACTTTCGATTCCAAATTATTTTTTTTAGCGAAATTGAAATTCGGTATAATTTAAACAAAAATGATTTTGCACATTTTAAGTTGAATTCCAAAAACCCATTCTTGTTTCTTGATGTTACAATCAATCCGCTTGCATCCTGTTTTGTTGCAAACTTCTGTGGCAATCTAGGTCATATATGCCGTCATCATTACTTAGAGGAATTAAATGTCCCTTTATTTCTATTTATGGTGAAGTTTTTCTTAAAAACTAATTTGGAATCTACTTGAGCATATATGGTGTGTGGGGGACACACATGCACACATACAGATATTAGGGTGCATCAAACGCCCCTCTAGAAACAAATCAGTTTGTCACCAATCTCAAAATGTTCCATTACCTGTAAAGAGTTACCATACCAATTCTTTTTGTTTTTCAAACAGTTTTAGGGGGTCCACGACAACTTTGAAATTTTAGATTTTCTGTATCAGCATCAATTACAACCAAGATAAAGTTGTTGCCAAAACCATGTGGTAACACTGACTAGACTAGTGACTGCAGCTTTAACTTTGTTTACAATACATTTCCTGTTTATTTCAACCTGTTTTCATTATGAACTGATTTTCAACTTTTGTTTATTGCTAGTTTGATTCTGATTTGGACAGTGTACACAGGATTAACTTTAACTGAACTTTTTGTTCTGATTTCCCTATGGAAACAAGACTGACTTCAAATATTTTTGGTCTTGGAAGCAAGATAACTTGTGATAATTCAAAAATAAATGGCTCCAAACTTCCAACTAATTTGCAAGTTTTTAGGTGTATGATGTATCATATTGAAGAAGGTGTCCAAGAAAATAGGACTAAATGGGAGTCTGCAAAACTGGTACTTTCCCAAGCAAAGCTGTTTCATGAAAAGGCAAATATCCCAATAATTAGTGAACTAAAAGCTTGTGAAAAACTTAAAACTTCTTGATGACAGCGCAAAATTAAGAGGGATACCCCTTAATCAAAGATCTCGCACCAAATACTATAGACAAGTTAAAACAGATGGAATATAAACTAGCATTAACATTTTCTTAATAGCCTGTGAATGTAGAAAAGCAAATACAGAACAAAGAAGACCTTGCCTTCCTTCAGTCAATGCAAAGTGACCGTTTGGCAACATTTGGATCACATGACAAATGTCTTGTGGAAAAACTCAAACGAAAAGAACAGCATCTACAGCTACAACAAATATGAAGGAAAAAAGTGAATATAGAAATGAGTTCCAACTTAATATTACGTGATATTCTCAGCTCTATCGATGATGATTGTGATGAACAAAGTGATACAAATGATGTGGAAAATTTCCCTTTTGAAGGACGACCAACAAGTACTCAAAGTCATCATTAAAATAAAAGAACAGGATTGACATTATTCATTCCACACGACATTGTGATGAAAGATAATCTTGTTTCACTAGCAACACATTTAAACATGTGTCCAGCACAACAAACAGCATATACAAAAGCATTAATTACATAAATAGGAGGAGATACATCTACAATTGCAGCATCTTATGCAACAGCAGATAGACCAAGAAGGCAAGTTGCAATGAAGATTTCAACTACCTGCAGGGAACAGTGGTGCTTTCCTAAATATACAACTGCATTTGGATTGAAAAGAACGTCTCACCATTGTCGTTAGAAACGTTCACCAGCAAAAGATTCTTGATACGCCAGTATATTCCCAAGGAACTGATGGTAAATGTGGCCCAATCATTGCTGATTTAATAAATGAGCAGCTCACCTCTTGGCAATGCACGAATACAATTGTGAATATGACATTTGATACAACTTCTTCCAACAGAGGTCATGTTACTGCTGCCTATGTCAGTGTACTAAAGAAATTGGGACGTGCGCATCTTTGGTCGGCTTGCCGCCATCATGTTGGAAGTCATTTTATCCCACATGTTTGATGACTTAAAGATCGAGGCTTCCAAGTCACCAGATATAATATTGTTTAATTTCGTGACAATTTTGATCATCTTGAATATTTTGATAGTGAATTGGAACCTTTTGACTCAAAGTCAGTGAATATACAAGCGAGAAGCTTAGTTGATGGTCTTGGAGAGCAATCCAGACAGCAACATCTGCCATCGATTCAGGAAAAAACAGAGATGACTATGTGGAGGTCATAGAGCTGTGCCCATTGTACCTAGACTTTCCCAATAGTACAAGAGCCTTGCACAAAGCATGTTGGATGGCCAAATTGTTATACACAATTAAAATTTGTCTTCTTGAGAAGCAAATACAGCAACTACCTGCTGGCACAATAACTGTAAAACAACAGGTTCCCAAACTGTGTGACTTTGCTAACTTTGCCACACCCATCTACTGCACCTGGTGGATAACCTGCGATTCTGCCATAAATGCCCCTTGGAACGACCTACAAATGCTTCATTCTCTTAGTGTGCAAGGCTGTCCATCCCAATATATCTAAAAGTGCAATCAGTGCCTTTGAAAACCACTACTGGTATCTTACAGAAGAGATAGTGCTGCTTGCCCTTTGGAGCAACAAAGTTCCACCACAAGAACTATGCTATGCTAGCTACTAAGCCAGCTAACTAAGCCATCACTAATGCTATGCTAGCTACAAAACCAAATTCCACCAATACTCCTTTTAAATTGCAAGGTAGATATGGCATGGATTTTGGAAAACCCAAATTTCCAAAAAATCTCACTCTAAATACAACTCTTTCTGATTTACTTGGAGCAAATTATTGGTTTTTATTTTATCTGCTTGAACTAGAATCAAATTTTTAATAGAAGATGCTTCATATTGGTTAAGTTCTACATCCTATACCACATCATTCACAAAGTTACAAGCATTGAATGTTTAGACCATGACTGCAGAAAGAGGGGTTAAGCTAAGTACTGATTTCATACAATCAGCAATATGTGAAGATCATTACCAAGATGTTCTGCAGGTTGTCGAACAAGATCAACAAAAACGGAGAAATCTGCGAAAACGACCAAAATTGACAATCTTAAATAGAGTGTACTTGTATGAATTTAAATTTAAATTAGAAAATTAATAGCATAGGATTATATATTATTTTATTATATCACAAAACAATCTTAATTGCATTATTTCATTAGAATATATGTTGAAAAAAATTTGTTTTACTCATGATACTCTTTGTTTATCAGAATTTTCATTTTTATTATACATTCCTGGGACCGGTAGACCACATAGATACAATTTTCAAAACTTTTACGTATAATATTTTTTTTGCATTTCGAACAAAAATAACGCAGGGACAGACCATTTCCATGAAAGGTTTTAAAAGATGGGGCGTTTGATGCACCTTAACAGATATATATGCAAAATCTTGTTTTAAATCATGCGTGCTTCTTAAATGTACATCGTAGATCTTTACTTGTTTTTTTTTTCCCTACCACGATTTTTAATAACCAAGAGAAAAAAGAACTTACTAATAATTATATATATGGTGATGTAGGAACAAGGTTTTGCTTTTACTATACATAAAATGCATGGTTAACATCACAATATTGTGATGTTAGAATGCCGATGTATCGCGTTGTAAAAGTTTGAACATCGCCCAGGTCTACTAGGGGATCCGCCCACTGCTCACCAACTCCATAGTGTACAAATTGTTCCTCGAGCGTGCGAGAGTTGTTAATTTTAATTTCTACTGTTGCGAAAACCTGTGCACACAGACCTGACTCGCATGTATTTAATTTCACATTTTGGTTTTCCTCTTTTTTGAAATTTTGCATTCTCATGCCTGGAGTAGACATTCAGAATGTAATGGTGGTGTGTGCTTTTTGCCATGCATTTCGTTGGAAATACGAATTTACACCAGTAAAAGTATACAGTAAGGGAAGTATAGTACTGTTTTCACCCTATGACGTAACGTGACTAAATAGCCACATCAATAGGTTGAAAATAAACAGGGATATTCGAAGCACTGAAGTGTACCAGTCCTCAAGAGGATGTAATGCTTTGTCCGTCAAGTAACAATATGTTTCGAAGGTAGCATTGGAGCAAAAAGATAGATACTGGACTGTCACCAATATCCCATTGTGTTGCTCCAGTGCCAGGTTAATTATTGGGGTAATGCAAAAGTTTGTCCCATTTTTTTTGGACAAATATTGAAACATTATTTATTAAAAATTATATTTAATAGACATGGCATGGCACTGTTGGATGACCTTTCGCCATCTCTCCGTTAGCTGTATGGACCTATGCTCACAGAAGTTCTGTTGTTTCTGGCTGAACAGAATGAATTATGAAGGCGGCAGATAGCCCCCGTTCAAATTTCCAATATTTCGATAGCTGTGAGCTCTCCTGAATGTGCCGACTTACCGGTCTGGTGGTTGAGGTGTTAGCCTCTAGATTCGAATCCAGGTCAGTGCATGGTTATTTGTTTTACAAATTTTAAAAGAGTAGGTAGCGAACCCTTATTCAAGGTTGTAAGAAGTATTGCGCCCAGCAGTTGAAGATCTCTTCATTCATGAAGAGGGGTAAATATGTAGGTTCTGGCAGCAGATAGCCCCCGTACAAATTTCCAATATTTCGATACCTGTGAGCTCTCCTGAATGTGCCGACTAACCGGTGTGGTGGTTGAGGTGTTAGCCTCTAGATTGGAAGGTTCCTGGTTCGAATCCTTGTCAGTGCATGGATATTTGTAAGCGTATGGGGTAGTCAAAAGTCCTCGCGTGGGACTGTCCTCGGATCTTTCCCTCAAGGGATAAATCGCTTCCAACTTCACAAGCGAACTCATCGCAATCAAAGAGGCTCTGAGCATTTACCTCACTTGGACAACACTCAACCCCTCCGACGGCATAGTAATTTTCACGGACTGCAAATCTGCTCTCCAGGCCCTTCAAAAAGGAAAAACAAATCTCGTCCAAAAGATCAATACCCTCCTGTTCTTAATAGAGGCAAAGAAGAAGCTATGCAATCTTCAATGGATCCCGGTACACGTCGACATCAAGGGAAACGAAGAGGCCGACTCTGGCCAAGGAGGCGAGGACCACCGAACCAGCCTCCCTGATTACAACATCTTCCGACGCCAATGCAGTTTCAAAACAAAAGCCCTGCGCAAACGCCCGAAGAAAATCATCCCTTCCCGAGCTTAACTACGACAGAGAAGTAACAACAATTGCCAGACTTAGGACGATGTACCTCAGAGGTATGAAGATTTTGTCAGATGGATCAAGAACATACCCTGAATGCAGGCACTGTCCGGGCATGCAGCTTAATCCCAAGCACCTCTTTAACTGCCCTTCCATTATTACAGCACTCTTCAAGATCGACTTGAACTGTTCCAGGGAGACCCTTTATACGGACAAAGCTGTAGATGTGGCCTACGCAGTGCTCCACGCTTTTGGACCCATTTAACTATGCTCTCTCCCATCCTTTTTCAATTATTGCACTGGTCACACGACAACAACAAGGGATTGATCCCGGACCGTCGTCATTAGCCCTTTCTGTTGCTCAAATACTACGAAAATTAAAAAATTACCATTACTTTATAATTTTGTCGTATTTGGCACAGCTTGGGGCCGAATATGATCAGTTGCGTCATAAACCCAACCACCTGAAAACATCCCTGCTCTCCAGTTCCTTTTGAATATGGAATCTAAACAAAATATGCAGATTTCTAACCCTCTTTGTGGTTGTCTTGTGGTAATTCGTCATTAGCAAAATTGATATCTCGTCATTAAAAGAAATCGGGATCATCGGAAGGAAACCAACCAGATGTTAATCTCGTCAATAGCAAAATCGGCCAGATCATGATGGACGTGATATCTCGTCGACAATATATAATACAATCATTATAATATGTTATAATCATTATAACACGCACACACAATCGCAAAAAAACTAATAAGTATTGATCGAACCTAAATTTCTCAACATCAACATAAGTAACAAATAAGTTGGTATCGGAAAACATTTACTGCTGGACAGGTTTATTTTTTAAGTTGCGGGCGGTCGTCTTTCGACCTCCCTTGTTTACTTGACCACATGCAATACCACCACTCGGGAACGGTCCTGTTAAAACTTCTATGCGTCCAATTTTGAAAGATTTATCAATAAAATTTTATAATTTCTCACTAATATATGCATAACTAGCACTGCGTGGCTAGCCCGGCATTTCCCGTTCCCGTGGTGTAAGGTTTTAATCTGGTGTAATATTTTCCGAAGATTTCAAATCCGTTGAAGATATATTCAATTAAAAAATTATTTATTTAATGAAAAATCATATTTTTAGATATCAATCTAAACTGAAATTTTCCACAGATTTGAGGTCCGTTGAAATTTCTACTCTATCTTTAACGGTCTTGGAGATAGAAAAAAAGAACTGCGACTCCAGTTAAGATTTATCGTCTGGCTGGAAAATCATTCCTCGCTCAAAATCAAAGCGGAAACGGAAAAAAAATTCTACGCTTTCTGTCGGATGAAAAAAAACTTGGCTTGGTTCCAAACCCTGATTGCAAGGGTAGAAAAAGTCCTGCGCGTTTGAAGAACCAGGAAGAGAATAAAGCTATTAAATTCATTTAAAAATCTAGATTGAATTTTAAAATTTCGCCCCAAAAATTGCAAAAAATTTGGACTACTTGTGTGCCAAATCTCATTGCTGTAAGTGCCATAGAATCGTCAGGATGTTGCGGCCGCGAAAAAAACAGAGAAACACTTCCTTTTATTATATTAGAGATATATACTAAACAAAAAAACAATTGAATCGCTAAGAAAGAATATTGAAATAAGTTTATTTAAATTTGTTTTTCATTATGGCTTAAATGTGACCACAGTATGCAATTTCTTGGCTGCTTTTAAAATTTCTTCAGTTGTGTCATTTAGAAGCACTAGAATCTGAAATAACAATGTTTTTTTTCAAACACTTATTTTTTCAATAGTCCGTAACCTACCTTGAATTGTTTGGTAAAATTAATTATCGAAACAGGTAATATTAAATTACTACGTCAAAATTACCTTACAATTTATTTTATACCTCTTGTAAAGCCGCTGTCTTAAAGTGATTTCTTTGAATGGTTATTCTTCTTTTAGTGCGACGTTGATTAAATACCTGCCAACCTTTTTCCTCTTAATACTTAATCTAGTTTTTTTTTTAAATTTATTTTTTAACTTTGATACACAGCTACACTCTACGTTTATGAGTGATGGCAACGGCTTGGCGATTTTTTTTTGGCGCACTTCTAGTAGCGAGTTACGATAAATTCAGGCAACCCATCTTTTGTTACAGTTGTTGTGGTTTCCATGGCTACCTTGGCAAACTGAAACTTTCAATTTTCATTTTGAATGTTCTAGAAAGTTCTTCCAAAATCCGTTAAAGTCGTTTGATTTCATCGATTCGTTAGAAAATTATTATTTCCTCCCATTGGTTATTTTATTTTTAAAATATCCTCTTTGATTGCACTGGTCCTTTTAAATCGTTTTCTGTGATACCATTGGTCTATTTATTTGTATTTTGACTGTTGTGGAATTTTTATTTCACTATAATAGTTTTTACGAAAGGATTAGAAGTTTTGTTTTACTGACCATTTTCGTTTTCATTATTTTTACGAAAGAATTCTGACGTTATCACAGGTTGTATTATTTCTTGCTTTTTTCTTTTGTAAATATTTTTCTTTTTCAACATGCCCACTGTATTTAGTGTAATTGATAAGTTTCAGGGTATTCTTACCCAACATTCGTAGCTTAATTTCTCTGCTGGTTCACAAATGTGTTTTGATATGTGCTTAAGCTTGCTACTTTTTGTGAAAGTTTTTTAAAAATATACTTTTTAAAACGTTTTGAAATGTATTTAAAAAGTGTGTTGTAAAAAGAAAACAATTTGTGACAGAAAAAGAGCTAAGAAATAATTATTTCCTTGGCAACTTTAGAAATGCGCCAAAAAATCGCCAAGGCCATTGCCATCGCTCATAAACGTAGAGTGTAGCTGTTCCTTAACTTTTGATCTCAAAAAGGTTTTAGAACTGGATCCGATGAATGGGTTTTTACTGAAGAGAGCGTAACAACTTCCCGAAATTTTATTTGACTTCGGGAGTTTTAACTTTACCTGTTGCAAACTATCGAGTAGGATTTTTCTTCCTGATGGAGCTTCACCCAATGCTGTAAGAACCTGAAATGTAAGTATTAGTTTTGGGCTTTGTAATGATTCTAGTTTAAAAATTTGCAGAATTAGTTTAGTTAAAATACATGACCTCTTAAAAGTACATCGGACAAAAAATTGACATGCTGGAAAATACCTGTTAAAATAACTAATTATGAATTTTAAACGAATGCATGGTATTGTTCTGGATATCTATCATGTTAAGAGATCAGTGTTTCAATAACGGAAACCAATAAATATACGTTTCGCTCACTCCTTTCAACAACGTCATATCTCAAAAATCGGCGATTTTTAGTGATGCCTGTTTTCAGAATGCCCTGAAAGAGTAGTATATCCCTGTTAGATCGTCATATCTCACCGCTCAATATGTAGCCGCTAGAAAGCAGAAGTACTATTTATTTTTAATACATTTCAATCTACTTTTAAACTTTAAAATCACTCCTGAAAAATCACGTTTTTGAGATATGACGTTGTTGAAAGAAGTGAGCGATTTGTACAGCCGTCAAAATAAAAAACAAATATCAACAAATTCTACTAGTTTTCTACAAATATCAACAAATTCTACTAGTTTTCTACAAATATCAACATTTAAATTTTGTTTAAGGGGTCTTCATATTAAATTGGGTGCTTGCTCCGAAAATTTCAATACGACCCCCATCTTTTATCACAAATTTGAATTCTACACACAATTTCAAGACGGAAAAAAAAAAGTTCATCCATTTTATTGGATTTTTCACCGATTTGTAAGTGTTTGAAAATTAGATCTCCTTATGTTAAATTGGTGTTTCACAATTTTTGTTCTATTTGCTAAAAATATTTATTTTCCTTGGAAATTGTTTTTCCATTGTTTGCTACCCAAACACAATCTATATAAACATTGTAATCATCAAACTAAATTTTACTATTTTTTTTAATTATGAAATTAATATTCATAAAAATTATGAATACAAACCTGGGCAAATTTTGACTCCATGCGATTCAACTGTTACTGAAACATCGGAATTCCAAATTTCAGCTCATCACGTGCATAATTAGTAGCGCAGTGAGACTGTTTGCAAAATTTGATGATTATTATCGTTTTGGGGGATTGTTCACAAAGTGAAAACAGAAATTTCTGCCAACAGATCCTGGGATTCAGTCAGAATGGATTGTGACTTTATCACCATCTTAATGAACTCCATACCAAGGCGCCTGCAATAGGTCCTTGACTGCGACGGCCACTACACGTCTTTAATAATATTTATAATGTGATTGAACTCCGAACATTTATACGCTCCCTCAATGGTTTTTATGGATTTTCTCAGTCAATTTTATGCCGTTTTACATTATTTTTCCATCAAATCCTCCTGAAATTTCGATTGGAATCCAAATCTGTGATAAAAGATGGGGGTTCGTATTGAAATTATCGGAGCAAGCACCCATTTAATGTGAAGACGGCCCCTTAGATAAATTTTAAACATTGATATTTATAGAAAACATTAATCCCTATCGATTGCTACCTTCTGTCTTGTTCTGTGATGCAAATTGTGCAATTGCGATCGGGTGACTCGTTTTTTATTTTGACGGCTGGACACTAATCGGTTGATGGTATGAAATGGACGGACACTAACGTCACCTATATTAGCTTCTTAACAATGCCTCTCATAGTGCGTGTCTTCAGTGTAAAGTCCTATGACCTAGGGGAAATCCAATTGTACAAAGATGGTTTAGTTAAAGAGGAAAGACTCATTCTCAAATTCGTGTATGGAGATCAGCATAAGTGATTATTTCTTTCATCAATTAGTGATCACTGGATTCAAAGTGGCCGCTGTAGCGAGGCCAACGAGGTCTTTTCGTTGGCCTCGGCTATAGCCGGTTTGGAAGAGTAACGGATTAGCAACGGAAAGTTGCGAGTTCGAATACAACCGGACACCATTGTTGTGAGCTGGTGCTCATTAAATTTGCCGTTTTCTAAAATTTAGAGAATGGGGTACCAGCTCAGGTGTGATCTCGTCATCTGACCGTGGTTCAAAATTACGTGACGTTGTCCGCGGTAATTTTTAACGACGAACTAGAGCAACACAACGGGCTATTAACGACGGACCGGGATCAATCCCGCAAGGGAAAGATCCGAGGACAGTACCACGTCATTTTGAACCACGGTCAGATGAAGAGGCAACACCTGAACTGGCACCCCACTTTCCAAACTTCCGCACCAACCCAATGTGAGGACTTACGGCTACGACAGGTTTAAGGTGCACCAGCCGTCTCTACACCATACACTATAGTCAAGTTGCAAAGCATGATTGTGGAATAAATTAAATTAATTTATTTACCTCACTTAATAAAGATGTTTTCTGTCAACCCAAAATATCTTAATAAAGACTTGTTTATGAAGTTTGAAGCGCTGTCTCACGATTACGTATCAAAATTCAGCTTACCTTGATGGAATTCAAACGAATTTCAATATCTTCACTGTTTACAAGGGGCAGTAATTTTTCTATTGCGTTTTGCTCTATTGCTTTGAACTTTACCGGCGTTGCATTGGCTATCCTAAAATGGTCAATGAAAACTAAGAAATGGAATATTAAAAAAAAAAAACTAAATCATAATTATGTGCTTTTGTGAAAGAGGTTATTTTGAAAATTCAAGTTTTCCGGAAAACGTTTAACTTTATAAATACATTATTCAAGTGCAAATGCTTTCGCAAAAGAAAAAAGGTTTGAATTCCGAAACTTTGATCTTATCTTTAAGGCGATATAGACGTAGGCAAAATGGCTATGTAGA
Source organism: Metellina segmentata (assembly GCA_947359465.1). Taxonomy (NCBI): domain Eukaryota; kingdom Metazoa; phylum Arthropoda; class Arachnida; order Araneae; family Tetragnathidae; genus Metellina; species Metellina segmentata. The sequence goes on from OX375881.1 coordinate 97,793,563, forward strand.
AAATTTCGTGTGTTGGTAAATTTTAAGCCTAAAAGATTGACTTAAAAAGGCTGTCAAAAAAAAAAAATTCCAATCACTAAATACTTATTTTCCAAATCTAATCAAAACAAACCTGGAGTGCCTCATTATAATCATAATTATATACACTGCTGGCCACCCAAATTGCAACACCAAGAAAGACAAGAGATATCACAACAAAATTTATTTTGTAGATAACAGGTTGACCAAGTATCAAATGATTAAATTTATAGACTTCTGTGAAGTGTGGTTCCTGCCAAAATCAGTAGCCAGAGTAGCCGCCATTGTTGGAGATCACCGCTGCCACACGCCTTGGCATTGATTCAAAGAGACTTTGGATGTGTTCTTGGGGTACAGCAGACCAAGCAGCTTCCACACGTTGCCAAAGTTGATCTGGTGTGGCAGCTGGGGATGTAATCTGGGTCAATCGTTGAGCAACCATGGAACACATGTTTTCTATCGGCGAAAGATCCGGAGAGCGAGCTGGCCAGGGAAGCAATTCAATCTGGCGATTGACGAAGAACCCTTGGACAATGCGTGCCACGTGTGGTCGCGCATTATCCTGTTGAAATATGGCTGTGGGCAAGCCCTGAAGGTAAGGAAGGACAACTGGCTCCAACACCTCGGAGATATAGCGCTGGCTGTTTAAAGTACCGGCAATGCGTGCTAGAGGAGTGCGAGAGTGATATCCAATACCGCCCCATACCATAATACCCGGTGCAGGACCAGTGTGGCGGTGCATAACGCAGCTATTCAGCATCCTCTCTCTACGGTATCTCCAGACTCGAATCCGACCATCGTGGTGTTGCAGACAGAAGCGTGACTCGTCAGTAAAGACAATTTCATTCCATTCTAAAGTCCACATCCTTCTTTCATCGCATCATTGGCAGCGGAGACGTCTGTGATTCTGCGTCAAGGGTAGACGAAGCAATGGAAGTCTTGCGGACAGACCACTCTGCTGTAAACGGCGTGGAATGGTACGCGCAGACACTGGATGATGCGTTACAGACTGAATGTGATGTACTATGGTTCGTGATGTGGCTGAGCGATCCGTCACTGCCATACGCACAATATGCCTGTCATCCCGTGAAGTGGTGCCCTGAGGTGGATGCGATCGAACACGTCGGTCCGTCGTATCCTCCTGCATCCAACGATCACATATCCGCATTACAGTTGTTTGGTTTCGTCCAACACGACTACCGATTTCCCTGAAAGATAATCCACAATCTCGGTAGGCCACTATCCTTCCTCTGTCGAGCTCGGATACTTGATCAAATGATGATCGCTGTGTTTCTACGAGGCATAATTGATCGGTTTTTTGAAAAAACCACAAGAAAAACACAATTGCCGTACTTGAAATTGTCGAAATCTCCAAGCCTTAAATAGCGCTTTGAAATGGCGCCACAGGCGCGCGTGATGTGCGTCTGCGCTAAAATTCTAATCATTTGCATATCTCACCTCCGCTAATGCATGTTGTAAATTTCATATTATTTGCATGCTTCCTTCAGGGAGTTGCATATACGGTGGCCAGCAGTGTACAAACAAGGGTATCTGGGTGTATAAAGTACAGTAGAACTCCAGTTATCCGGCAGGTGAATTAATTCAAGACAAGGTGGGAATGGCAAACGTGTTAAATGACTTTTTTCTGGGGGTTTTCAATGGTAACTATAATTTTAAAAAGGATCCCAAGGATGGAGCCTTTGTAGAGGGTATAATTAAAGAATGCAAATTTAACAGGGAAGAAATAGTACATCAGTTGAAAATAATTAAGAAATCTAAAGCACCAGGGCCAGACGATATTTATCCGAGAGTACTAGTGGAATGCGCGGAAGAATTGGGGGAAGTAATTCACACGATATTTAATTCAACATATAGCACGGGTTGGGTACTAATGGATTGGAAGTAGGCCAACATAACTCCAATTTTCAAAAAGGGAATACAAAGTGATCTGGTCAACTATAGACCAGTAAGTCTAACATCAGTAATTTGCAAAATATTTGAATCTCTGTTAAAAAAAGCATATAATGTTATACTTGGAGGAGGGGGGACTGTTATCAGAGAATCATTATGGGTTTAGGAAGGGCAGATCCTGCTCTACAAACCTTTTGAAGTTCTACGAAAAAATTACTGAGGAGCTGGATAATAAGAGCAGTGTGGATATCATGTACATAGATTTTCAAAAGGCTTTTGATAAAGTACCTCATGAGGCATTACTGTTTAAATTGGAAAGGCTGGGGATTCAGGGAAAAACGTTGATATGGATAAAGAATTGGTTATTGGGTAGAAAGCAGAGAGTGCAGGTAAAAGGAAATTATTCACAGTGGACAGAAGTTATAAGTGGGGTACCTCAGGGATCAGTTTTGGGACCAATTTTATTTATAATTTTCATAGATGATATAGGTCAGGGGATCACGAATAGAATCAGTATATTTGCAGATGACTTAAAAATATGGGGGACAGTGGATACCAAGTTACAGATAGAGAATTTACAAGGGGATTTTGATAAGATATCCGAATGGGCTGTAAAATGGGGTACGTCATTTAATGTAGGGAAATGTCAAGTTCTGCATATGAGTTACAGGAACAGTGGAGCCGAGTACTGTCTGCAGGGAGTAAAGGTAAAGGAGGGAGAAACAGTCAAGGATCTTGGGGTGATAATTCACAGGGATTTTAAAATGGGTCACCAATGTTCAGCTGCGGGTAAAAAGGCTAATAGGTTATTGGGGTATATTAAAAAGACTAACTTCAAGGGATAAGAATATAATCTTGCCGTTATATAAGGGTTTTGTAAGACCACATCTAGAATATGCTGTACAATTCTGGGCTCCATATATGAGAAAGGACATAGAATTAATTGAAAGGGTTCAGCACAGAGCTACAAAATAATAAAGGGGCTTGCAAATTTCGACTATAATGAACGTTTAAGTAAGCTAAACATGTATACAATGGAAAGAAGAAGAAGGAGGGGGGATTTGATTCAGCTTTTCAAGTTTGTAAAACAAGGGGACACAGAGGGCTTAAATTTCAATAGGGATAACAGAACAAGGGGCCATGGGTATAAATTGAATAAGACACATTTTAATCGGGATTTAAGGAAAAGCTACTACTTCAATAGGGTAATAGACAGTTGGAACGCGTTGCCAGAAAATATAGTTCATTCAAAGGGAGTGTACGAATTTAAGACACAATTGGATAGTCAGTGGGAATTGGAGAATTCATAAACAAAGGACCAGCCTTGTTGGGCTTGAGCCTGTAGCTGGTCGTCAATATTTGTATTTGTATGAGATGAAATAGTTCGCTGCACTAGATAGAATTGTTTTAATGTGGTGGTAAACTTACATCATAAGAGCGGACAGTGCTTTTGCTTGTACGAGTGTATCCTCATCAGCACACAAATCCAACAAATCATTCACGGTTGACAGATCTACTAGATTTCTTCCTTTGGGCTCTACACTGAAGTAATATTTGTTTAAAATGTACACACAATAAATCTTTTTAAAAACACAATTTTAGCATAGAACTTAGGAAAATGTCTATATACACCAAGATTTTCAACAATGTCACTAAAGCTGTTTCGAAATGCTGATGGACTTTTTGGCATAATACATTGCATATATACGCAAATAAAAAGTATAAAATTTTTCGAATAAGCTGTTTTGGGAAATGGTGCCCAATACGAGATACCAAAATTTCTTAATATGATATTGTGCATTCGCAATGACAAAGACAAGCGTGTGTGTGACAAAAAAAAATCTATTTAACATAAAACTTATTTATTTATGTCAAAATTACGAGGCGTTTTCCTCAGATCTTTTCCTTCAGGGTTGATCCAGGACCATCGACAATAGTTGTGTTACCCCAATGTGACGTTAACTACCCTAGGAACGTGTGTGGTGGTGTTAGTATCTATTAACCGCCGTAGAAGTCTTCTCGTAGTTGTTAGTTTGTTCTCACACTGAAATTTATTTTTATAAGTGCTGGTTGGAAATCTTTTAATGGAACTAACTGCACAATCTTACAAAAAACCTTTTGTTGGCTACCTGGAATTTTTGTAACTGATTTTGACTATATTTGGTGTGCTGGTTTCAAATATGAAAACAGTTTTTTTCTACCAGCTCTACTTTTTGAGATTAATTGTAGCTAAATTATGAAATATTTTAGTTTTTTAGTTGGATTGGTCCTGATTTTCTCTTCCTTCTTCTCTGTACCGCCGTCAGCTGATTGTGTGTAGTCATATTTGTTAACGTCGGCTCCAAATTATGTGTTAGGCTGTGTTAACGGTCTACGAACTCATAACTAAACTTTAATTTTCATAAAAAATAGTAAAAGTTACGTGAGATCTTTAATAACCGTCGCTGCCTTCTCTCTAACTCTCGGACATTGGTTCTTAAGTAAGGGTGTCACTGCTTCGAGTCCGTTGGACAGGACAGCTTGTTCGTCATCTATGACGCAGCAAGTGTGCAACGTATGTAATAGGATTTCCTCTGTAGGCATAAAAAAAAACCTGATTTGTTGGTGCTTAAGACATTATGCAATTGCCATAAACCAGGATAAGAAGTTTTTATACTGACTAGAATATCATCTGGCTCTTTAGGAAGACGATCGAAAAGTTTTGGTATTGCTCCAGCCGCTACTAATTGCTCTGCGCCTGGAAATAAAAGTGTGTTAGAGCACGGTCCTAACAGCCGTGTCCGCGTTTAGAGCACTCAAACTATTGTCAGCGGATAGTATTCAACTAGTTACCACCGTTCCAGCCTAAGCCATTTAGTCTATCTCCACGTAATTTTGAACCACGGTCAGATGACGAGGCAACATCTGAGCTGGCACCTCACTCTCCAAACTCTAACATTTTTTTTCTAATGGCGGGCACATTTGACCTAAGTCATTGGCCACTACAAGGCCGGAAGTGATGGCCACTTGTGAAGTAGCACCCAGTGGGAGGACCATCATTGCCCCTAACAATCCAAACTCTAACATAGGATGACAAAAATAACAAACAATACGTAAAAACCAGCTTGCCAAAATTTCAACATAGCTATTTTCAAAATATGGATACGACAACTTTGCAACTTTCTTAACATATAGTTTCTAGTGGACGAATATCATTAGCGCTGTATCTGGGCCGGTAAAAGAGGCATTGGTTCCCAGTTGGATGGTAGGTAGGTAAGTATTTTAGTTAACGTCGTAATGGCGCTACACAACGGGGTATTGACGACGGTCCGGGATCAATCTCCCAAAGGAAAGAACCGAAGACAACAACATGTAATTTTGAACCACGGTCAGATGACGAGGCAACACCTAAGCTGACACCCCACGCTCCAAACTTCCACATCACGCCAACGTGAGACCACGACAGATTTAAGGTGCATCATCCGCCAGACATTTGAGTCATTTAACGTGTACCAGCCCCCCTTTGTATACGACGGTGTTTGGTTGGATTCGAACTCGCAACCCTCCGGATCCGTTGCTCCTCCAACTGGACCATCGCGGCCCGTACCCAGTTGGAGGAGCAACGGATAGCAACCGGAGGGTTGCGAGTTCGAATCCAACAAAAAGGGGGCTGGTGCATGTTAAATCGGTCGTGTTCTTACATTTACCCGGTGCTGAAGTTTCGAGAGTGGGGAGCGAGCTCCGGCGTTCACCTCGTTATCTGACCGTGGTTCAAAATTACGAGGCATTGTCCTTTGATCGGGTTTGATCCAGGACGGTCGCCAATAGCCCATTGTGTTGTTCCGGTGCGACGTTAATTTACTACCTACCTGAACCGTAAAAATATTTGGAGGGTGGTATCTAGACCGCGAACCTATTAAACCTGTCCGGAGGGTCGTATTTGGTTTGCGTACCTGATAAAAATATTTGGAGGATTCCTATTTGGTTTGAGGACAAGGTAGTCCAGAGTGTTATATTATCCGATTAAACCTCTGTAACCCGTTAACTGATTAAACCCGTGTGAAAGGCCGTATCAAGTCGGTGTGTCAAGTAGACATGTCTCAAGTTTTGCATCTGATCTGTGGGCAATTTTAACCTCTGCGGAGGGCCTTATCGGATCTGTGGGACGGCTAAACCTGTCCAGAAGGCCGTATTTGATCTGCGATCCTATTAAGCCTGTGCGGAGGGTCTTTTGCTAGTCTTTATGCTTATTCAGTAAAAATTGAAACACAAAAATGTATAGCTCTTTTTTATCCTTCGACTCAGGGCTTTGAATAGCATAATTTCGCTTTTCGCAAGTCTGTGAACTGACGCGTTACAAGATCGATACAGAGAAATGTAGAGGAGGAATGAATTCTGTGTCTGAAAAAGAAAGGAACAAGGAAGTACCTATATTATCAAGGGAAGATAGGACATACAGTATGATTCACGAAGTAAAGGCATCATTAAATATAATGAATATTTAATTTTTTACGGAAAATTTGAGAAACTTCAGTAAACTCCAGAAGATGGCGCCACCACGATTGTTACAGTCTCCATTTGCTGTAGAGAAGATTTAGGATATTAGCGAATACTTCACCGCCACTACCATCAAGACTTTTCTTCGTGTTATCGTTATCCCCTATCTTCTGGAATTTTGGTAAATAACCAGTTATGCGCAGAGCCTAACTCACAGAAAAAGCTGACTTCTTCCGGTTTCATGTGAATGGCTTTGAGTTCATATAAAATATGGAATTTTGAACAGTTTTTCAGCCTTATGAATAAGTTGATTATTTCAGCATTAATTCAACAACGTAACACCTTTTAAACTGTCATCTTTTGGACAAGTTATTCGTTTGCTTTTATCAAATACATATTGATTTAATATTGGCATAAACATTACTAAATTAATCCAGGTTAGATTTTTTAAGACTTGGTAGATTTATTAAATGAGATGGTTTTTGAAGAAACTACTACGATCGATATTTTTGAACTATACATGTGGCATATTTACGCCCTTATGGATTATTATGGTAGGGATTTCTCACAACACTACCATCTTTTTCTCCACCTTGCCCATTAGACTCATTTGACAGCTCATATAAACCACGAAAAACTTTGCCTTGTCAAGTACAACAGAAAACTAACGCTTCTGTGGTATTATGATATACCGAATAAATTTCATTTATCTGTAATTGTTGAATGTCTTAACAATCCCGGTGGTTCATCTTTGCGTCGAAAACTGCCCTCTAGTGCAAAAACCTGTTCCAAACTGTCACGTTCTGCGCAAGGCACAATTTGTTTTTCCAATATGTGTCTTCATTCCTCTTTTTGTGTCTTACTTTTGTGTTGACGATGTGTGACATCTTAAAAATTTACTCTGTGCTTGACCTTTAGGAAGGGTCACTTTTAGGGCAGGTGCTTACTCCACTGTGTCATCGTCATGCCGAATATATTCTGATTGGTTAGTGCTTTGCGCCAGCTGCTGTTCTTTCGCCACGCGCTTTATAGCGACTTGAGAAGAACAGATGGTGTTCGTCCATATGATCTCTGATTGGTTTTGGCTTTTACCGTTGGGTTATTTTTAGACTGCGGCAGAATACGTTGGAGACGACGATTAGAAAGAGCGCCAGAAGCAGCGTGTGAGGCTGGTTCACAGTGTTGGACTGTGAGAATACATACTCTTATGCATTGGTGTAACGATGTTAACGTGATAATCTAAATACTGTACATATGTTTCTTAATGTTCTTGGAATAATAAGAACTTAAATATCTTAACTGTTGGTCTTCTTCTCCTTGTGTACAATTCGTACTGTTTTTATTCTACCGTTTGGAGGCTACGACACCACAACGAGATATCTCCTCCATAGCAAAATTGACCAGATCTTGAACGAAACCTCCCCCCCCCCCATACACATACGCATTCACACACATGGAGAGCTAATAATTATAACACGTTTAAATTATTGTATTAAAACCTCGTAACAGAGGTTAACCTCGTAATTATTCTCGTCACAGAGGTTCTAGCACTTACTTTTTAATCCTTAAATTACTGGCCGACCAACCGGTCTGGCGGTTAAGGTGTTAGCCTGTAGATCGGAAGGTTCCTGGTTCGAATCCGGGTCTGCCGCGACATATTTCGAGCCGTGTTGCACGCCACGCTGTACAATCTACGAAGTGAATATTAATAAACAAATTTTATTGGCTTAAGAACCAGGCTGATTCATTCATTTCTCCATCACCAGAGATCACAAACCAGAAGGAACCTCCAGATCCCGACGTTTTACAATATCCTCAGACTGTCAGAGCTTCCCCTTACCTTGAGTCGTCATCTGACCGTGGTTCAAAATTACGTGGTGTTGTCCTCAGATCTTTCCCTTAAGGGATAGATCCCGGACCGTCGTCAATAACTCGTTGATTTGCTCTAGTACGACGTTAAATAAAAATTACCAAATCCCCTCATCTTGAGACCAACTGGTCTGGTGGTTAAGGTGTTAGTCTCTAAAACGGAAAGTTCCTGGTTCGAATCCGGGTCAGTGCATGGATGTTTGTAAGTGTATGGTGTAGAGGCGTCTGGTGCACCTTAAATCTGTCGTGGTCTCACGTTGTGTTGGTGTGGAAGTTTGGAGAGTGGTGTGTCAGCTCAAGTGTTACCTCGTCATCTGACCGTGGTTCAAAATTACGTGGTGCTGTCCCCGGATCTTTCCCTTAAGGGATAGATCCCGGACAGTCGTCAATAGCCCGTTGTGTTCTTGTACGACATTAATTAAAATTATCGGATATTAGTACCCAGAAAATAAATTTTTTTTTAGCCTATTATGTGATATGACGAACACAGTTTTCGACAAGAATCTCGTTTTATGGTTATAGTGCGGTCGATTCTAACCATCCTGTTCAGCATAGCAGTTTCTTTTGTTTACCAACTGTAAGATAGAAACGCTTCTATTTTAAGCATAGATGTAGCATTACCTGTTGGGGAAATAGTGAGTCTCTGCAGGAACACGTTCGTTTCTTTTCTGACTGATTCATTTTCATCTTCCAGTAGAAGCAAGGCTTCTTTGTAAAAGTCGTGCTGCTGGAAAGCTCGTCGACCAGAAGCGGTAGCTGAAGAAGAAAAGTTTTAATTTCTAATGTTCAGGGAATAACGCGAGTGCTATTCTGATGTGAGGAAAACATGCTAAATTCGCTGTTTTAGTTATCAAATGGTATAATATAGTGCTTTAAGTATGAATTATATTTTGAAATAGTATATAAATGGGCATTCTCGTTTCATATGATACTTTGAAGTCGACCTCAAGAGTCGATTATGTACTCCTATGGTTTTAAAGTGCTGATTTTCATGAAATTAATTTGTATGGAAAACGTGTTGTAGCGTCGTCGTAGGGGGTCTCTCTGACCACAGCTTTCATGGTGGTCCTTGAATTTATGACCGGATGGGGGTATCCCCTTCTCTTTGGACTGTAGCGGTTTCGGAAGAACGTGTGGGGTGTTCTCTCGAGGAAAAGAGAGAATCGTGGAACGCAGGAGCGTGAACGGACGCAGAACGACTCTGCTCCGTTTGAAGCCGCGGGACTGTGAAACCCTATTTGTATACAATATCTATTAGCCTCGAAATAGCCTTTACTTATTTGTATATCTTCAATAATTAATTAAATGTGCTGTAATTTTAAATGTCGTTTTAATTGCCTTCAAGCCACTCGCCACGTAAACTATACCCACGACGTTACAGTGTTTTGTTGAATGGTACATAATTAATAATTTTTAAAGTAAATATTTACATTGCTAAGCCACTAAAAACTGGTTTATGGTTATAACTATGCAAATGAAAAGCTGTTAAAAAATAATTATAATTATTAATTAAATTATTAATTACGTCCTGAGAAATTAATTAATTTCTCAGGGCTTAACTGACAGTGTTCATGGGTAAAGGCGTGTTCTAACAAATCAAGTTTAATTGACCGATTATAGTTGATCAATAAAAGTTATATATGACTTGAATCAGTTTTTGTTCATACATTTCAATAGAAACTGACCAACAGTTTCATTTTTGAAATGGCGTCCGATGCAGCTGGGCGTGAAGTTGTACTGATAATAGCAATTTTGTTGAAGGAACTAAAAACAATTTATTTAACATGAAAAGAAATTGTAAGAAATATCGTTTTTGGGGAGAGCCAATGGATTTTAATAAGAATTTAATCGGGAGCTTCAGAAACCTTGCTAATGGAACTAGTATTAAAGAATAAAGAATAATATAGAAATAATTTAAGAATGTCTGAAGAAAAATTTGACGAATTGCTGTGTTTAAACTTCAGGAGGATCGCATAAAGAAACAAGATAAAGTCATGCGACAAGTAATCTCAACAAAATTAAAGGTGTAATAACTAAAAGATATTTACCAACAGGGGATTCCTTTTCAACGCTTGCTTCCGTATACCGAGTACGGCAATATACGATGCTTTACAAGATTTTAAATTGAGTATAATATTTTATTAATAAAAGTAATGAATGGTTTAGCAAGTATACCAGGTGGCTCCTGCGAATCATGCGTATAGTTCTATGTTGCACGATTCATTTGAAATCGACGACGACCATTATTCTCCTTCCATGCTGTTTGAAACAGCTGGTGATGGAGTTATGATAAGAAGATGAAATCGCAGGTGTGAAAATTTAAATAGTTAAGTTTATTAATTTGTTCCTGGCAGATGATTGCATCGTAAAGAGGCATTTGTTTTAGCGGATTAGTCGAATTCATCATCAGTCTCATTTTTATTACTTTTATCTTTTTTATCAATTCCAACTCTTGTATCGTTATTTTTATATTTATCCTGTCGATGGTTCCAAAGACAATCATGTGTTTATGATGCAGTTCTAAAAATATTAGCATCACATTTTCAGACCACCTGAGATTCATTTTTTAAACTTTTTTATATCTAAAAACAAAACAGGCACGCGTGGCATGACAAGTTGAAAGCGAACTTGACAGTCACCTAAAGTTCACACGTTTCAAGACAAGTTTCAACTTGAAAGCAGATAGCGGATAACTCATCACTTGAACGATAAAGTTTGAGTGAGTCAAACTTTTCTTGATCCACTAAAACGGTGATCACTTTTAAAACAAAGGTTCTCACTATAGTTTGCATTCAACTTTTGTTGATCAACTAAAATCGATAAATTAAACTTGAAAACCACTAAAACGGTGATCACTTTTAAAACAAAGGTTCTCACTATAGTTTGCATTCAACTTTTGTTGATCAACTAAAATCGATAAATTAAACTTGATTCGTGAGAACGCGCCTTAAGGATTCAGTTTGAACTTATGTGTGTGTGAGGGGGGTAAAATCACAAATTCTATTCAAGGCTTTAAAAAAATTAAATTAGATGTTTTAAAGCGTCGAAATTTTTTGTTTCATACAGTTTCTTGATTACGACACTCTTGCAAGGATGAACTTTTGACAAAAAGAAAAAAGAGGAGGGGTGCTTGTGGCGGTGGCGCCCCTATATCCCTCCCCTCTGCATTGCCTTATTGGGTTTAGAGTTTCGCTTTAAATCCCTTAAAACAAATCCAACGCCGGCCACACACTGCAACATCTTTGGACAAAACATACGACTTGCACATGCGTACTCCGTTTCTGCACAGAGAATATGTCGGTGCGCATTTGTATATCTGCCAATTTAGTGTCGGAGAACAGATGTTGGCCCAGTGTGTGGCTTGCCTATGACTGTATACACACTGCAGCAGCCCACGACAAAACACGACGTGCTAATTCGTGCTCCATTTCTGTGAAGTAAACATTTGGCACGCACGTGTATTTCAGTCAATTCAGCGTAGCAGGATTGATTTCGAACCAATGCGTGCCTTGTCTAAGTCTCTGTATTGCAAAACTATCTGTCAACGAAAAAGGCATGTTTATCGCAGCAAATCACTTTTACTTGTTAATAATATATATACAATCGCACCCCGGCAAAAAAAAAGTGACACAACTCAAAAAATAAAAATTTTGATGTTATGTCATTGAAAAATATGTATGAGGTGCCCCAGCGTGTTATATTACTATTCTATACACATCCACTTTCCTTGGACTTTTTGGGCGTTTATGGATTCGTGGACTTGGTCTAATTTAAAGAGACCATGTCGGGGATTAGTAACAACAACAACAGAATATAATCGAAGTTACCACCATAAATACTTACCTAGAATTTAAAAGAAGCTTATACTATTTCAATATAAGTTTTATAGTATCTTTCAAATTGATGTTTCTCATATTCTGCAATTTTGAGTGGTGTCACTTTTCTTGACGGGGTGCGATATATCTTTCGATTCTGATTTTCAGAAACTCTAGAAGTTTTGGAAGAGCATAAGTCGTTGCAGAGATAGTTACTTTATTAATTTCGCTTCCTGGAGTTAACTGCTACAACTTACCCGTAACAGATCCCAAACATTTTGCTACAGTTTCCCTCACGCTATCATCTGTATCTTCACAAAGTGTTTTCAAAGTAGGAACAATACCTGAAAGTTCAAATTCGGTATTACGAAGTAAAATGTAGCCGGATTAAATTACCAAACACAGTCTAAAGATCTTTGTCTTGACCTTTTCTGGCCGCGGTAGCCCAGTTGAAAGAGTAACGTATTAGCAACCAAAGAGTTGCGACTTTGAAACTCGATCAATCCAAAAACCAGTGTGTACACGGGGCTGATGCGCGTTAAATCTGTTGTGGCCTGAAATGTACTCACGCTGGCGTGGTGTGGAAGTTAGGAGAGTGGGGTTCCAGCTCAGGTGTGTGACCTCGTCATCTAACCGTGGTTCACAATTACGAGGCTTTGTCCTTGGATCTTTCCCTTCGGGATCAATCCCGGACCGTCATTATCCCGCTGTGTTGCCTCAGTGTAATGTTAATTAACTACCAAATCTAACCTTCTCTTTTGTTCGATCTCTTTCTTTTTTCTAAACCAATTCTCAATTTCTCATAGATAAGTTTTTATAATTCCAAACTGGGGGGGGGGTATGATTTTAGAATAAAATAACAAGCTATTGTATTGATGATTAGATTGTGAGATGATTGTCCATCACTATAACTAGTCCATCACTATAACCGTCTTAGGGGTTTTACACGCATATATCCATTCTGCAACCTACAGTTTCCCTGCATGACTTCTAGCTAGTTTCGACTTTACTTTATTGAATAATAGCCACTGCGTGGCTAGCCTGGCGTTGCCCATGCAAACCAACGCCACGGGCAACCCCGTGATATATGTTATTAATCTGGTGTAAAATTTTCCGCGGATTTCAAATCCGCTGAAATTTTCAATCTATCTTTAACGATTCCGATTTTACGACAAAGAATTAACAATACCAGTCAAAATGTTTTTTTATTTTTTGCTCTCATTTCCTGAAATGGAATAGGACAGGAAATGTAATCTGTTTCTTTTTTTTTTTTAACGCGAGCTGCAGAAGATGCAATTTGTTTCACGTTTCTTGCGAAAATATAAAAGATATATTCAGTTTAAAAATTATTTATTTATGGAAAATCATATTTTTAGGTATCGATCTAAAGTGAAATTTTCCGCAGATTTTTACTCCATCTTTAACGGTCTAGGAGATAGAAAAAAGAACTAAATGACTCCAGTTAAAGATTATTAGTTTTTATCGTCTTGTTGGAAAATCTATTCTCCGTGCAAAATCAAAACGGAAACGAAAGCAATAACTTTCACCGCGTTCCTCCGCGATTTAAAAAACTTGGCACAGTTCCAAAAGCTGACGTCAAGGTCACGTATGTAGAAAAGTCTAGATTCTGATGTTTCTTCTTTCGCGGAATAAAGGCGTTGAAAAACCGATGGAGAATAAAACTATTAAATTCATATACAAATCTTCTAGATTGAATTTTAAAATTCGCTGCGACCCAAAAATTGCAAAAAATTTGGTCTACCTGTGTGCCAAATCTCATTGCTGTAAGTGCCATAGAATCGTCTGGATTTTGCGGCAAGAAAGAGGCAAACAGACAGACAAACAGACAAGCAAACAGACAAACAAACACTTCCTTTTATAATAGTAGAGACTGTTGAATAACCCGGCGTTGCTTAGGTTTAAAATATGACCTCGACATTTTCGTGTTAACTCAAATACACAATTCCTGTAGAACGTATTTCCTACCGCTACAGCTAAAATATGACCGCGAAATTTCCCTGTGTTAATTCAAATACACAAACTCTGTAGAACGTGTTTTCTTGTCCATGTTCATTTATTGCAAGAAAACAAACTTAAGATTTTAAAATTGGGACTTCGAAGAGCACTTTTAGGACAACCTGTGTACCAATTTTCATGGCTACAGATGAGAACTAAAGACAGGAAAGAAATAGCCTATGTTTTCCGAAGTGCTCTGAAGTATAAGTGTACCAAATTTGGTGTGGATTCGTCAAAAGTTGTAGATTTGTATAGAGAATATACACACACATACATAAACACATATCCTTTTTTATAAAGCAATAGCCACTGCGGGTCAGCACGGTGTTGTAAGTGACAGTTCTTTTCGTGGGGTCAGGTGTGACCACTGCTCGCTAACCCCCGGTGATTGCTACGAATTCCCATTTGGTTTGAGAAGCAAACCAAATGGGAATTCGTAGCATATTGGATAATTGACCATTATGGCGTGGCCCGTGGTGTTGGTTTGCCATTTGGTTTGCTTAACCAAATGGAAATTCGTAGCCTATTGGAATTAATTAACTACAATTATGAATATTATGAACTGAGGTTTGCTTCGCAAACACCACAGGTAACGCCGTGATGGCCTCGTCATTGTCAAATGCGAGCAGGCATCATGGCGTTCCCCGTGTTTGGTTGCTTCGCAAACCAAATGGGAATTCGGCGTGACGTCACAATCTCTTGCGAAAATATAAATATTTAATTGAAAATTTATTTATTAAAATAAAATCAAACGTATAAGGTATCCATCTGTTGTCAAATTTTCCACAGATATCAAATCCTTTGAAATTTTCAATCTTTCTGTAACGATCCCGATTTTACGAAAAAGCAGGAAATGTAATCTGTTTATTTTTTCAACGCGAAGGTTAACGTGACACGTCACAATCTCTTGCAAAAAATATAGAAAATATTCAATTTAAAAATTTTATTTATTTAAAGAAAATCATGTTTTTAGGTATCGATCTAATGTGAAATTTTCCGCAGATTTCAAATCCGTTAAAATTTGTACTCCATCTTTTTCGGTCTAGGATATAGAAAAAAGAACTAAATAACTCCAGTTAAAAGTTTATTTGGTTTTTTTTTCGCAAAATGAAAGAGGGAACTAAATAAATAAAATTGAAATCTATGATCTTCTATGTTGTTGCATTCAATAATAATAAGATTTCATAAATTTCAAAAATATTCGGACTACCTGTGTGCCAAATACCATTACTGTAAGTGCCATAGATTCGTCAGAACTTTGCGTGCAGAAAACAGACAGACAAACACTTCCTTTTATAATAGTATAAATAGTATAAAATATAATAAATAGTAATAAATAGTATTAGAGATGTAGAAGACTTACTGAAGAATCCAGCTGTCAGCAAGTGTGAAAATATTTCGCCATCTTGATTGTGACTGACTCTCCAAAGCTTTTCTTACGTGAGAGGGATTTTCACAGGAAACAAAAAAATTATAGGACGCACTGCGATGACTTTACTTCCTTCCACTACCCAAGAGTTGTCACCTGATACATACCTGGTGCCTTGAAATGCACCAGGTATCAGGTGACATTTGGTATTTAATCTAATTGCGTTGTCAACTATCATAAATCAAGGTGGAATTCATGCTTTGTAACTTTTATAGGCGGCGTGTAGAAAACGAAAAACAAAGGTGCAGCTTCAGTCTACGTTTATAGCGGTGGCAACGGTCTAGGAATTTTTTTTTTTTGGCGCACGTCTAATAGCGAGTAATGACAGGTTAAGGCAACCCATCTGTATTACTGCTATTGCGGATATTATGACAATCTGAAAGCTTAAATTTTCATTTTGAATGCTCTGGAAAGTTTTTTCAAAATCCGTTAAACTGTCGCTTGATTTCCATTGGTTCATTTGAAATAATTATTTCCTTGGCGACTTAAGAAGTGCGCCAAACAAAAGCGCCATGGCCGTTGCCACCGCTATAACCGTAGACTGAAGCTGTACCAAAACAAATTCTACCGCAGAAACTCTATAGCTATTCACATTTAGGTACAGCTACTGACTACGTTTATAAGCGGTGGCAACGGCCTTGGCATTTTTTTTGGGAGGGGGGGGGGGGGCGCACTTTTAAAGTCGCTAAGGAAAGAATTATTTCAAACTCTTTTTCTTTCAACCGTAAAGACAGATGGGTTGCCTTAATCTACCGTAACTCATTACTAGAAGTGCGCCAAAAAAATCGTCAAGTTCGTTGCCACCGTTCATAAACATCGAGTGTAGATGTACCTTTCGATAGAAACAGAAAGCGTTCTAGTCAGATATGTGTAAACGATACTTACTTGAAAATTCCTTGGAAGCCACACGTCTTGAATCAAAAACAAAGTCGCTCAAAGATTGAACAGCCTTTTTCTTTAACAAAGGATCTGGATCACGCATCTTTGTTTCCTACAAAAGATTTCGTGGTTAGACACTAGATAACGGTGCTATCGGTTAATTTTGGAATATGGTAACCCGTCATAGACCCCAAATGGCCGTTTCGCGACGAAATTTCATTTACTCCCTCCGAAAGAAAACGTATTCGATATTGATCCTGGACCATCGCCTATAGTCCATGTGTTGCTATAGTGCGATGTTAATTCAACTACTCCTTCCGAAATAAAATCCAGTTTCACCACTGATGCGATTTGGGTACAGCAACACTCTACATATGAGTGATGGCAACGGCTTGGCGATTTTTTTGGCGTACTTCTAGTAGCGAGTTATGATAAATTAAGGCAAACCATCTGTCGTTGCGGTTGTTGTGGTTTTCATGGCATCCTCGGCAAACGGAAACTTTCAATTTTCATTTTAAATATTCTAGAAAATTCTTTCAAAATTCGTTAAAGTCGTTTGATTTTATAGGTTCGTTTGAATTTTTTTTCTTTCCTCCTATTCGTTGTTTTGTTTTAAAAATATATCCTTTGATTGGTCCTTTTAAATAATTTTCTGTGATATCATTGGTAAATTTATTTGTATTTCGACAGTTATGGAATTTTTATTTTACTATAATAGTTTTTACGAAATTATTAAGAGTTTTGTTTTGTCGACCATTTTTGTTTTCATTATTTATTTTTTCACGCAAGAGTTCTAACGTTATCAGGTTGTATTATTTCTTGCTTTTTGTCTTTTAAAAATCTTTTTTCTTTTTCAACATGCCCATTATATCTATTGTAATTGATGTTTCAAGGTGAACCAGCAGAAAACTTGCACTAAACTGCATTTAAATGCAGTTTAGTTTTTCTGCTGGTTCACAATTGTGTTTTGTAATTTGTTTAAACTTATTACTTAGTGTAAAAGTTTTTAGAAAATATACTTTTCAAAACGTTCTCAAATGTGTTTTCAAGCTTTCATTTTCCATTGTAAATAGAAAAATATTTTTGGAATAAAAATATTTTTGAAAGAATTCTTTCCTTGGCGACATTGGAAGTGGGCCAAAAAAATTCGCCAAAGCTGTTGCCACCGTTTATAAACGTAGACTGTAGCTGTTCCGCGGTTTGTTTGCTGTACTACTGAAGTAATTCCTGATAAAACTGAAGAAAGTATTTTCTTAATTCTACGAACATTCTTCAGATGACTCGAGGTTTATAGTAATATCAAATTGAATATTCCGTTGTAGAGAAACAAAGTAAAAATTGAAAATTCAGACCCTCACATATACTGCGTTTAAAATAAAACAAACACACAAAATTAAATAAATGCCTCATTACCATAACAGGAATAGCCCAACGTCCAAAAGAAAGATTTTGTTTCTTTGGGTGAATAACATATGCTCCAGTAGCAGTTATTGCTGGTCCTCTTTCCTCACCCATCATCTCTTCACATTTATGCTTTTCCGAACAATGATGTTTTGGATAACGATTGTCAACTAAATAGAAACTACAGTGAGACCTTAATGCTTAATACAACACAGTACATTAATTTCTGAGTAGCTAAGTTTGAAACAAGAAACTTTTAGGATTTCAAATGCTTAAACCTTCTCGCGCTGTGCTCTCGTGACAGAGTTAAGCATTTATGTTCAGCCTTTTTTTTCACAATTAGCAATATAAATATGTACATAAATGCATGTTTCAATCAAGACCCACCTTTAGTTACTATGCTTTTTGATATGAAAATACAACTGATATTTTTCAAATGTTTTATCTTGCGTTTCCGAAGTTCCCTTTTCCTATAACACATTATCGAATCGGTAGGTATGGGTTTAATTTTTTATGTCACAAGGACCATATTTATCCATGCTGTACCAAACACAAGACACACAACATCAAGAAATGGACATACACCCAAAGACAGTTTTATTACTACAGAAGGGAGAAATAGAATCTACGATACCTGCAACCCGCAGGTTGCTAGCGTTGGTTGTTGGGTAGGTATTTAACTAACATCGCATTGTGCAAAACGGGGAATCTAGTGGATTGCAGCCTGTGCGCCGTAGCATTCTACCAGGAGCAATACGGCAAGCAGACGTGCGACAAGTGCGAAGAGGAACAGACTATGGAGACCATGGGGTCAAAGTCTCGGGACGATTGCACTTCTCCAGATGCAACTGGAGTTTTAGGTAATTGGTAAATTTTTAATTAACGTCGTACTAGAGCAACACAACGGGCTATTGACGACGGTCTGGGATCAATCCCTTAAGGGAAAGATTCGAGGACAACACCTCGTAGTTTTGAACCACGGTCAGATGACGAAGCAACACCTGAGCTGGCAGCACACTCTCCAAACTTCCACATCAACCCAACGTGAGGGCTTTCGGCCACGATAGATTTAAGATGCACCAGCCACCTCTACATCATACGCTTACAAACATCCATGCCCGGACCCGGATTCGAACCAGGAACCTTCCGAACTAAACTGGAGGTTTAGGTAACCTTAAGAAAGGTATAATCTCCCTCTTCTCAGGATACAAATTGCAGTCAAACACACACAGCAACACTCTATTTTGTAGCAATATTGCAGATATACAATCATGGATCATTTTTATAGTGTGTAATTCTATTAAATTAAAACATTTCCCATTTATAAAGTGACCCCTAATTTGGCATACATATTCATATCTAATAAAATGTTGTTATAATTGTTTATTGCATGTAAATCTGGATGACAATCCAGATAAATGTGCTAGAAATTTCTAGAGGAAAGCCAATTTCAGACTTCAAAAGGATAAGTACAAATTTTATTCACTACCCTTCCAAAACTGTACATTTGTTTACGTCCTCCTAATCCTCCATCTTCGCTAATAAGGCAAAAATAAGAAAACAGCCTAGATAAAATGCAGAAAAATTTAATGAACGATTTTCCAAAAGGTTGATAAAACTAGAATTAACAATGAAACAATCATGAGAGATATGTTCAATCTCAACCGAGACTAAAACCGCCCGACAGTCAAACTAAACAGGTATTTAGTTCCTGCTACACCGAATGCTCTACCATTATATATAAGAAATATATGGGCAGATCATCAGGTTTCTTTGTTTACAATGAAAATCCCCTTCATTGGTAAGAGTCACTGCACTCTAGGTTACTGCAGCCCAATTAAAAGTGCAACAGATCAGTAACCGGAGGGTTACGAGTTCGAAACTAGGTTCGGTTGAGGACCGTCGTGTACACGAAGGCTGATGTAAACTAAATCTGCTGTGTCTTCAAATGTTCTCACGTTGGCGTTTTGTAGAAGTTTGTAGAATGGGTGCCAGCTGAGGTACTGTTCTCATCATCTGACCGTGGTTCAAAATTATGAGGCGTTGTCCTTGTCTCTTTCCATTCGGGATAAGCCCCGGAATGTCGCCGATATAGGCAAATGTGATGTTATAGTGCGACGTTAATTAACTACCTACTTCACTTAAGACACATTTTAATCGGGATTTAAGGAAAAACTACTACTTTAATAGGGTAATAGACAGTTGGAACGCGTTGCCAGAAAATATAGTTAATTCAAAGGGAGTGTACGAATTTAAGACACAATTGGATAGTCAGTGGGAATTGGAGAATTCATAAACAAAGGACCAGCCTTGTTGGGCTTGAGCCTGTAGCTGGTCGTCAATATTTGTATTTGTATTTGTTATTGTTGACGTGCTGAAACTGTATTCGAAAAGAAACCAAATTACGTCGCATGTGGAATACGTTGTGGTTGCACGATTCATCAGAAAAATACTTCCGCTACCATATTTAGCTGGACAGAAAAGCCTCATAGAAACACTAGTTCGTGAAACACAGCAAGATGAAAAGCGTCTGGCTTCGTGAGTGGTTGAGAAATTTCCTATTGTATCGAATACGTAGGCGTTGTGTTTAAGTTTGGAGAATGGGCTGCCAGCTCAGGTGTGACCTCTTCTGTCTCTATTGTAAAATTAATTCAAATGCGTGTTGTTGTCATTCTATCTTTCCCTTCGGGTTTGATCCTGGACTATCGTCAGTAGTCCATTGTGTTGATCCAGTATGACATCAATTAAGATACCTACCTATCGAATGAGAATTGTACCGGTCAATGATTTTTCGCCAACCACTACCGTGTCAACCTTAAATCGACAAAGCATAGAACCGTTTGAAAATATTTCGTATCTCACCGTTGGGTTGATGTGGAAGTTTGGAGAGTGGGGTGCTAGCTCAGGTGTTGCTTCGTCATCTGACCGTGGTTCAAAATTAAGAAGTGTAGTCCTCAGATCTTACCCTTAAGGGATTGATTCCGGACCGTCGTTAATAGCCCGTTGTGTTGCTCTAGTACGACGTTAACTAAAAATTACCGGATTTTTCTGAATGCTTCACTTTATTCATGCTCTGCAATTGGCAAATTAAAGCTAAAGAAATGGTTCTATACTTTGACGATTTGAGACTGGACAGATTGCGGTTGGTGAGAAATAAGTGCTCAGGACACTTCTCATTCGATACAATAAAAACTTTCTCAATTACTCACCAAGTCTGACTACTTTAACCTTGCTGCGTTCCACGAACTAGGCATAGAAATAGTACAAGGAATTATGAGAGGTTATTTCTAGCTAAATGAAGGTCGCACTGGTGGTTTTGTGGTCCAATGAGCTTCTTGTATGCATAGCGTACTGGATAACTGAGAACTTGGTTTATCTTTGGATGGTTTTGAGTGCACCGAAAACCCTTGAAACATAGCTAACAACAGGTAAAGTCACTAGTACGAGGTTTTAAGTTTGAACATAAATTATCTACCAGAGAAGAGAAAATGCTTCCGGAAAAAACTAATTTGATATATTATTGTTTGACAATGATTGGCTTTAAATTGTAACACTGTAACATTTTAAAATTGAATTCCAATACTAACCCCTCAAATCAGTAAAGAGGTTTACTAAGCAATCGTGCCCTCCGTACACAGCTTTATAGCAAACCCTCTCATACTACATTAGAATTCTCATATCCGTTGTTTATAAAAAGTGCACTACTTTTAAAAATTAACTACCCTCTCAAAAAATATAAGGAAAACCTAGAAGTTTCAAAAGTGATTTTCATATTGATGTAAACACATTTTATTTGATGAATGTTTGAGTCACTTGAGTAATAAATAGTACGAAACTACAACTCATTTAGTAATTAAGATTTCCTATAAGTCATATCCATATATGAAAGCGCATTGGGAAACGAGAGTTCTGATTCCGCCAATGAAAAGCGGAGTGGACGATTCAGTATTTGATTGGTGCGAGTTATACCTTCTTGTATCGTTTCAACGGCAATTTACCTGTCTGCATTTTTTTACAATCCCCTTGTCAGGTTGTATTACTTCATATCTTTTATGGTGTACACGTAGATCTGGAAATTTAAATATCGGGCGTAACATTTGGATATTTTACAGACCATACACTGAATCGAAACAATTTGTGGATCGTGATATTTTTTCTCATTGCCTGAAATAAGTTTGACAGAATGTTTCTCCCAGATTCATTCCAGCAGTCTGAATGCAACAGGTGAGTGAAGTTTCGTTTACTTAATTTTTCATAACTTCGGTGTTCTTATTCTTGATTAAATTTCCGAAAATGATAACTCACACCACATGTCATACAGTATTGTGTTTTGTAAAACAGGTGCAGAAATTGTTTGTAATACCACCTGTCATCTCATTACGCGGAATTTATAACGACATTGACGGCTTGTTCTAAATACTTCGTTTAGTTTTTGTTTTGTGTACAACATATTTTATGATCGAGAATCTACGTAGGTTTGAATAAATCTTACCAATTGAAAATAAACAGTGTCCTTCCGAGGGGGAAGCTTTCATTCGTTATCTTATCTCTTCACAAATACAAAATCCTGATGTAGGTTTCAGAGGTGAAAAACGTATTTTTGCATAGGAGAGAAGAAAAGTTTTTCAAAATTTAAACTCTCGGGGCAAAAGAAACTCAACTAAATAAATTAAACACTTTGAAACATAGTCATGAATCTTGTATAAATACTGTAAAATTTGTCGGATATTTTACAGATCGTATACCCCACGAGACCGAATCTACATTTTATATATACTTCAGTAATATGCCATTCAATTCTGTAAAGTAATTTTCTGTATATTTTCTTGGGAGCACAATTTAATAATGCCTTTTTTTGCTTCTTGTTTCCACATATTTGTTACTAAACGAGCCTGTTTATTTTAAAATTTTGTGTTTAGTTCTTCAAAGTTAACTTTAAGAAATATTGAATTAATGATAATAGTTAATTTAAAAATAGTATTCTGCCATTCACAATCTCATTTATAGTATCTTTATCTTGCTTTTCATCTATTGTGTTAAATTCTGATTACCTTAGATTGAATAATAGGATAAAGAAATTATTAATATAGAGTCGCGAAATATGAATATAAAATTGTACGTAGAGAAATTCCTCATACAAATTTTTATTTTGACTTGAAATGTGACATGTTTCCTTTCTATTATCCAGTTTGTACTGAGTAATACAAATATCAAAACGCAAATCCATGTAGAGAGAAATCTAGCAATTCTACTTAATGTTGTAATGGGAAATTTATATTGATTGATCTCCTGGGGCTGTTTTCCCCCAGGAGGAGAGGTAATGTCTTTAGTACCTTTGTCCTCACATGTTGACGTTTCTATTGTGGGTCTGATTATGTCTAGAAGGTATAGATACTTCACGGGGAAACTGAAAGGACGGCAGTGTGTTCAATATGTATGATCATTTACACTCGAAGGTGTCTTCGGCAAAGTTTTTTAGGGGATAGATCATCAAAACTTCTTGTACACTCTAAGCGCTCAAGGCTCCCCATCGAGAACTCGACATTGCTGTCAACGTAACGGAAGCTATTCACGTGCTGCTTTCTTTGTGGCAAAGATAAGAGGGGACGGAAATCTTAATGGGCATCAGGTGTTTAAGGTCTGAAATAATCCGTTCCCCTCCGTAGCCAGAGAATGCGAAAATCTTGGCCGGTTGGGCCATTTCTGTATCCAGAGGGTTGAAGAGCTGTGAATGAGTTCCTAATGCTTTGATGATATAGGAATTGCATTGTTACCTACATGCATGAATATTGATGTTTTGTAATCACTTGTTAGGTTGGGCTTTGGGCTATATATTTTTTATTTGTTCTTGTTTTATGCACTCGGTTGCTAGTATATTTGATGTTGCGAGTTTAGATTTGATTCTGTGCATGAACACATGCATTGTATTGATTAGACACACTCATAACTTTAGACTATGATGTACTTATTTGAGAGTATAAGTTATTAAAAGGAAGATTGTTGGAATGACTCATTGCAATTTCCATCTAACAACAGAATCAGTAAATTTGATAATGACAATTATATCCAAAGCTTTGATTTTTCAAAAGTCTATGGAATGCAGATAAAAAAAAAAATGATTGCTAATTTCAAACCTTGGTTTTTATTTTCAAAAAATAAATTCTTGGACTACACATTTTTTGTCCAATTCAATTTTTTTTCATTTACCTTGTTTTGGTTTTACCTATCACCAAGATTAAAAAAATATATCTTCAATGTTTGTTGTAATTATAACCTAAATAGCTCTTTCTCCATTAAAATCTAACATTGTATCTTGGGTAATTTCCTCCCTGCGAGTTGTAGACAGTGCAGGCCCTTTTCCTCTTTCCCTTTGGAATTGATCCCAGACCGTTGCCAATATCGCGTGTTGCTTCAGTGCAACATTAACCTACTATTTACCTACCTCCCTGGATGTATTTCTCTTTTTTATTGTTTGCAAAGCTTTCCTTGTGCATATCTATTTATTTAATGTTGCTCTGACAAATATTGCTCAAGTGCTATGAAACAGTACCAACTTTATTATTTTCCAGTTTGTGAAAAGTAGAAATCTGACATACATTGTATCCAAGGTATAGCATCCAAAATTTGAATGGAGCAACTCTAAAATATTTTACCTAAAAAAATACATGATTGATGCACTGATTATGTACTATTAAATGTCATAAATAATTTAGAAGTTTTCAAAATATTGCAAGCTTTTATTTAACATTTACCAGCAATTATGTAAATGTATTGTAGTTTTCCACACTGTTGAATCAAAAGTTTTGTGGCTATCACAAGATTTGAAGTCTAGCTCGTTTGTTGACCTCATCTGACTGCTTCAAAATCACAAGGTATTGACCTTGGAAGTTTCCCTTCGCAATTGATCTTGTAATGTTGCATTGTTCCGATGTCACAATAATTCAACTACCTATACTAGATTGCAACGTTTCTTGGCACAGATGCCCCGCCCTCGCGGAGGGGTAAAGTGAGTGATCCGTCTTCTGTTGGGTTGCGGGTTTCGCAGAGGTTTCGAGTAGACGTCACACTTACAAGCTTGCAACTTGGCGCATTAATCTAATTTGGCCTTAAACTTAGAACGTAAATGTTTTGGCAGCTTGCCTGTCAGTTGATATAAGAAAAGCACAATTATAGTAGTTTTATGATATTTTTAGAATTTGCAATGGTATTTGTTTAGATTATTGCTTCCTAAAAATTTTGAAAAAGAAGTATCCCAGGTAGCAAATTGAATTTGTAAGGTTGTCATTGAAAAATATGTACGAGGTGTGCCCCAGCGTGTTATATTACTGTTCGAAAGAATATAATAGAATTTACCTCAGTAAATACTTGCCTGAAATTTAAAAGAAGCTTGTACTTCAATTACTTAAACTTATATTTTAATATAAGTTTTATAGTATCCTTAAAGTTATGATTTTTCCAAAATGCTGCAATTTTGAGCTGTCACTTTTCTTGCCAGGGTGCGATATGTCCGTCAATATTGCCCAGCGTAAAAATGACCTCCTGGCAATAATACTAAATATCGGTTTTCGACATTTATAAATATTTTTTTTTTCTGGCATTGCTCTACGAGTTATACGTCATTGCTCAATATTAGCTTTATGATACTGCTACAGAATTTCCTTCTGCGAATCGCTAGGACACCATTCGATCAATTTCAGAAACACATTCATTATGATTGTCTTTGCACAGCTTTTCACAGCACTGCCTTTCTTGTGTGGTGTAAAAGCGTAACTTCTAGTAGAATCCGGAGCTAATTCCATAATTAATCACAAAATACACGAATGTCGATTCAAATTCTAACAACAAATGCAACGCACGTAAGCTGAAAGATAAGTAAATACTAAAAATATCTGCCAATGTCGCCACCAAGAATCGAGAGCGCGCGGAAAATGCTGGTTGGCTCTTATTGGGCTGACGCGCGATTCGAAATGAAATTACTACGCTCCATGTAAAAGGCAAAATATTCAATATTTCACGCTAATTACGACAAAAAATCATTATAAATGTGTGGGGTTAACAAATTAATCACATTTATAAGTTGCAGTGCCTCATTGCACTCAGATATCGGACAAGGCGCTGGGAACAATTTGTTTCGTTTGCTCTCAGCGTATTCCTATTGTGCCAGTAAGCCTGTAACTTAGTATAGTACTAGCTATTTGTAGAATGATGGTTGAATTACCTGTAATAAAGCACTGCCACTTGTAAAATCATGCAAGGTGACCACCATAGGTGTTTATTTGTTTCATAAACTGCACTAATGACCTCGATTTTACATAGACTCGTGTAGAACGTTGGCACTCAAATGCTGATTCGAAAGAGATAGAAATAATGTTTAATTTCTACCTCTTGTCTTTATTTCCTAGAGGCAAACCCTACACCTGTATATCTTCCATTAATATGTTTTCTCTTCTCAGAATTGGGCCAAGGTAGCCCAATTGGAAGAGCAACAGATTAGCAACTGGAGTGATGCGAGTTCGATTCTCGAGTCTAGCCAAAGACCGTTTAGTATGTGTTAGCTGGTGCATGATTAATCTACCGTGGGATCAAATGTCCTCACTTTGGTGTAGTGTGCAAATTTGCAGTGTGAAGTGCCGGCTCAGGTTTTGCTGTGTCATCTGACAGTGGTTCAAAATTATGTGGTGTTGTCCTCTGTTCTTTCCCTTGCGGGAATTGGTCCCTGATTGTCGTCAATAGACTGTTGTGCTGCTCGAGTAGGACGTTAATTAAAATACGTACCTACCTATCATTCAATTGGGTACAAATATACAAATTGGTACTAGTATACTCAATTGGCAAAGCATAGCCATATTTTGCAAATAGTTTTGTAGAAATTCCGGCAAGCTGGTTTTGATGTATTTTTTTTATTTTTGGCATCCTATCCGCAGATTGTAGTTTGAGTGCTCTAAACGTTCATAGGTAGGCTATTAGGACAGTGTTAAACTTTTATGTTGTGTGCAAATTTTCTGAATGAGGTTCCAGCTTAGGTTTTGCCTCGTCATCTGACTGTGGTTCAAAATTACGTGGTATTTTATTGCCCATGGGATTGATCCTAGACCATCACTACTGTTGCTCCTATGTGATATTGTAATGTGTAATAACAACACACCACAGTGGTTAGGTCTAACCTAACCTTTTCCAAGAATTGCAATTTACTGAATTAATCATCATAATGCTGAAAGTTAGGAAATGTTAGTATTTTTGCTAATGCCCAGACAGTTAAATTTAATCTTTATGGCACATGTGCAGATATGTGAACCACTTATATTTACCCTGGTACACCACTGTGGTGTGTTCGTATTACATCTTACACACATTCGAGACACAATGTTTATAGAGGCCACACATTCATATAGGACTAACAAACAACCATTGGGTACTTATCTTTTATAGCATCCTTGACGAGAAAGAGGAATTGCCAACTTTCCGCCTTATCCAGAAACAAACGGTTACCAATTCATACAAGCAATTCATTCACTATCTACACTGTTTCTCACATGTTTAATTACTTGATCTACAAACCAATTTGCCATGGAAGATCTTTCTCTTTGCAACTGCTGACATTGCATATCCAAAGGGTTTCTTTTCCAATTGCATGTTATGACCATTTTTACAAGTTATAAAATCTCTTTAGGTCAATGCATATTAAAAATAGTAAGCATATTAAATATTTAACGATGAAAAACTTATTTTTTAAAAGAGAAATTTCACTTGCTAAGAAACATAGTCAGTGTGTGAACCTCTTGTTTCTCACCAAGGTGGAAACACCAATTCCCCTTTCTCGCCAAGGCTGCTATAAAAGGGTACCCAACTATGTCTCACAGCAAATTCGATTCAGAAGCATAGACAGCTAGATCGATTTGTCAGTAAATGTTTGTACAGAGATGAATATTTTCTTTACATGAACTTAATTGCTATGTAAAATATTATTGAATAGTTAATATATTGATGGTCAATATGAGTGTGTAAAGAGCAACCATTTTGATGTGGCTATATGCTAAGTTACATTGAGGTAATATAAAATAAGCACAAATACTAGATGGGAGTATATATATACGATGGGTAGAGTTTATATAACTTATTGCTTTACTTGGGTGTTGAGAACATTTTTGTTCCAAATAATTAAAACCTTGTCCCACGAAAAATGGCGTAGACTATTTTTTGCTATCAACATCTTCGATATTGTGTGTATGTTTTTATATAGTTTAAGAGGTTTTACCTCTTATGGTCAGTCTGGAATTCCATTTTATGCTGATGATTTCTTGGAAAGTTTTCTCATTTTATGTTTAAAAATTCCAATTTTGCAGTCATTACCTGCAGTTCCAGTCCTGCATTTGAACCGGCTATTGGTGCAGAGGATTTACCAAGACAATATTTCTTTCAACGTCTTATCAATCTATTTCCCTTTTACGAGTGATTTAATTTGCTTAGCAATGGCTGAATTCAGTGAAAGTTTTATCATTTTACATTAGAAAAGCACCTTGCAGGTTTAATTCATTATGACTTGTGTATCTGGTCCTGCTGTTAGTGTCAAAGACTTGAAATGGTCTGGATGCTCTACCAGAATTATGAGTCTTCAACTTGCATGCCAGTCTGGTCCTGTGTGGTTATGATAGATTCACTTAAAATTGCCATGGAATTTTAGTTGTCTTATTCATCTAAGTACTGAAAACTCCTTTTAATCAGCTTGTGTAAATAATGTGTTTGTCTACATCAGGCCTCGAAATAGATTTTTTAATATAGGTGCACAAAGTGTACCTAAGTTTTTAAATTAGATGCACAGGTTAAATTTTATCTGATATTAAAAAAAACGTAATATAAGAGCATCGATATAATGTAAACTACTTTATTAGTTGGGTATGTTTGGATAGGTTAGTAGTAGATAGTAAATAAAAATATTTAAACATTTCTAAATTCTCCGGCGCAAGGATGTCGCGACAGTGGCTTCAACAGAGCCATCTGGAAAATGTTTCGATCATCGGCAAATTCTGGTGGTAGTGACACAAGTAAACCTTCCTCCTGTATAAACCCGTTACGGCCCAGCGATTTTGTTTCTGCATAGTGTGTATTAAGGAATTTTAAATACGTTCCTTTAGAGCGAGAGAGGTCGATACTAATATTTTGTTCAAGCATCAAAATAACAAAAAACGTTCCTTCCCCTTTTTTAACGTTAGGTGCACGGCATGCACCTAGCGGGAAAAAATTAGGTGCACAATTTTATTTTCATGTGCACCCGGGTATTTCGAGCCCTGGTCTACATAAAATTTACACTTGAGAAGTAGAAAATGTGTTTGTATACACATTATTTACCTACTTTTGTGTTTAACTGCAAAAATTTGATTATCAACTGTCCTCTCTAACAATCGGGTAATGAGCATACATTTGAGGAAGGTTTAACTGACAAAGAGTAATAAATCCAGGTTAAGTTACAAGAATTGAATCTGCACCTTACACAGTGTACAGGTCATAAGCAAATCCACTGACCCATGTAGGTCTAACTTGGATGTTTAATTAAACATCTACTTTATATGATAGTTTGTAGTAGAAAAACCAATCAATCAATGAATGAACATTAAACTTTAAAAAAGCAACCTCAAATGTTTGAATTTGCCTTCTTGGTTTTGAGGAGCAATCGAAAACTTCATCATATCAAACAGAAACTTCAGTCAAAAGTGTTATTTTAATTTTTAGTCTACCACCTTGTTCTTATGTATAGTTAAGTTAAATATTGAATTCTTATTTGTAATTTTGTGATGTTTAAATGTTGAACAACATTTAAGCCTCACAAGATGACTGTTTTCGATTTGATTATTTTTGCGTTGAGTACTTTTAATTAATTCTCGTGGCTACAAAACCACATAATCTGCATTGAGCATATTGCCACACTAATAAAGACTGAAATTAGGTGGTAAATGCTTGATAGGGAGGATTTCAGGTTGACAATCCAATGTTTATGGGGTTAGATGAGGTTTAGAAATTGGGAGGAGAAAGTTAGAAGTAACTGCTCCTAAGCAATTTCCCTCAGTTACCAAAGATTTCTAAATGGGTACATTCTTTAATTTATTTTGTCTTAGATTTCTGTAAACACGATATAATGACTAAGGTCTTTGTACTTTTGACTTTTCACTTGCTTAAAAGTAAGAATATGAATTGTTAACGGAAGGAAGAGAGAGAGTGACTAAATGTTTAACAGGTTGAAAATAATGTCAAACAAGCACATTTTTTTTTATAAGTCAGCTGTTATAAATGACGAGTCCAAAAACTTGGTTGTCAAGACAAAATTTATGATGCAAAATAAGAGCAACAGCTGCTAATTTTGAATCATAATAGTACAGAAATACCAACCTGCGATTGAAGTTTTCAGTAGTACCAAAGGAAAAAATCTGTAGTTAAGAATTTTTCAGTAGTCAAGTAAAAATTTTAAAAATCCTGCTTTAATAACATGCATATATCATTAATTAAAATATTTAATTACAAATTTGTAACAGGTATTTGCAACATATTATATTATTTATAATTAGTAAGGTATATACTAGAAAACACATATAGAACCAATAATTGTGTATGAAAGAATTATATACATAAAAAACAATTTATTAAATTTAAGCACTCTCTCCCATTTACTAAAAAAATATGATAATAATGAAAAAAATACAGAAATTAGTAAAAGTAATTTATGTGTTGTGAAAAATTAATAAAATTGAATTTTTCTGTAGAAAAAATAATTGATTCAGTAATTTGTTGTGCCCGATTCATTTCCATAGAAACTACGTAGAATCCGTAGTATTTGGCATCTGACAGTATAGTAGTCATAGTACTTGTCTATTCTCCCTGTAGGTTGTGGGTTCAAATTCCACAACCCGCAGAGTCCCAGAACCTACAGAGAGGTTTTTATGTAAGTTAGTTATTGTCTTTGGAGTGGCAGAGGCTCAGGCATTAAGTGCTCCTTCACAAGAAGCTGTCATTTCGCCCCTTGTGCCTAATGGTAAGGCATTGGAAAAACAAAAAAATGTTGTAATGATGACTTATAGCGACAACTCTGATTTGTTTTGTAAATTATGCACTGTTCCATATACAATGTGTAAGTATCACGCTTTAAATACTGCAAATCAAGAATTAAAATTTGAATGCATTGGTAACAAAATAGTACTTATTTTTTCAAGTTAAATGTGTTTCGAAAACAAATGACATTTATTTCTGTTTTGTAGTCATGAGCTGTGTAGAGCTTTAAATCCAATGACTCGTTTTCTTGGCATACAATACATTTTGTGAAGGCATTTTATTGTGCCTACATTCTCTCGTTTAAATTTCAACTAAGCTTGTTAAAAGACAGTTTCAATTGCCAGAAACATGTAACAGCATATTTTCTTAGTTAAAAGGAAACAAATTGCATGAAATTAACTTTTGGAACAATTATTTTACAATTTTTTATTTTAAGTCAACAACATGCAAAAGACAGAACATTTGCTAATCTTAAATGGATATCGTGTTTTATCTGAATGTTAATGTTTTTATTAATGTTATAGAGCAACACTAAAATTGTGTCAATTTTAAAATGACAAATTCGTTGACATTGATTAAAA
The DNA here is from genome assembly GCA_947359465.1 of Metellina segmentata. Lineage (NCBI taxonomy): Eukaryota > Metazoa > Arthropoda > Arachnida > Araneae > Tetragnathidae > Metellina > Metellina segmentata. The sequence goes on from OX375881.1 coordinate 97,824,996, forward strand.
TGACAAATTCAATTCAGATTGCCATAATACTTGTGTGCTGTTAGTTTATTTTTAAGTAAAAATATCAACTTTGAAAATTACAAGTATGTTAAATTAATTTCTGAAAATTGCTGTTACGTAGTTTAATTTGTAATGATATAGTATTGTCGAAAATGTGCTTTGTAGAATTGTATCAGAAAAGTATTGCACATAATTATGTCTATTGTTTTGCAAGTCGAGTTTCAAATTGATGATAGATAAAAGCTTGATTATGAGGTGGTATTTAAGAATGCTTTGATATGCTGGCTTTTGGTAAAAGGTTCTAGAAAATTTTAACAGCAAATATCTTGCGACATCTGTCTGGACAGTAGCTGTGATCACCTTTATGTGTAAAGAACAAAGGAATACAGAATAAATAGCAAGAGTAATGTGATACAAAGAAACTATAAATGCCATTGTCCTATTCACACATCAGAAAATGAATAGGAATTGTGCAACAATCCAATGCACCCACTCCGATGATGTGAATTTGTTATTCTTTTGCAAGCCATGCTGTTTTCCCATTCCACTACTGAAACTACATGGGAGGAACATTGTACAAAGTTTACATGTCAGGGACAATGCAGGTGTGGCCAATTTTCACTCCAAATTAGATGTCTCTAGTGTTGAGGGCAGAGTATAATTTGGAATTTTTTAAAAGGACTATCTTGTCTTGGGAGACTACGTTAAGTCATAAATCATAATAGGAGACAACTATAATATGTTCGAATGTACACTTCCATCAGTAATTATAATTGTTTGCATAATTTCTCACAGAACTCAATTCCATGAGTCCCTAAACAAACAACAAGCTACTCGCTCCAAAATTTTCCGATTTGCAAAAAATCTAAAAGTCTAGTAATTTAAATTTTCTATTTTTGATTCTTCTGAATTGGCAACCATCAAATACTGCTTAAAATAACTTTAAGCATCCTCCTAAAAACATTTAGTCCATGACGATGTTTTTCTTGTTTTTGAAAAAAAATTTGCAGTAACACACAAATGAAAGTCGAATCAAAAGCAAACGGAATACAGGACGCAATGTTTTTGCAAGACTTGTAAAATCTAAATCTCATTACCTAATATAAAGACATAGAAAAATATCCCGACTTTTTTTTTCGTGTGTGTGTACAAATGCAAATGTATTCGGAGGGAAACAACTTCATCTGAAAATCGCACACGACAATCTTGTACAAAAAGCAAAATAATTCCCAAGGAGGATTACAATCGGAGGCCTTGAACCCTTCCATGATCTGTGAAGACGCCTGGCCGTGATAGCTCGATCAAGCATAACCTGTACAACAAAAATCAAACTAGTTGGGAACCCGATGCTCTCTGAAAAACGGGATCACGTATGTGATGTTATGTGCGTATGACTCATTCAGCCTTTACCTTGTTTATCATGCTCGGCATATGCTGAACAGGATTGTGAAATGTGATGATTTAACACTTCCGTCCTGGAGTGACATTTGAATAGATTGACAAATGTGTGGCTGTTTTTTTTTGTTACTGCTTTTAGTCTCTAAAAATGGCCAAAGCTGTAAAGGATATTGAAGTATGGTTGTTGTATGGCGTAAGGGATTTCTATTATTTACCCTGAGTGAATTTTACCGTGTTAGTAAACTAACTGTATTGCTTAAACTTTTTTTTTACTGTTGTGGGATAAAATATTGAATGCAGGTATCGTTTTGTTTTCTATCAATCCTGGCCGACCTATCGGTCTGGTTGTTAAGGTGTTAGCCTCTAGGTCGGAATGTTCCTGGTTCGAATCCGGGTCAGGGCATATATATTTGTAATTGTAGAGGCAGCTGGTGCACCTTAAATATGTCGTGGCCGAAAGTCCTCACATTGTGTTCATGTGGACGTTTGGAGAGTGAGGTGCCAGCTCAGGTGTTGGTTGCCTCGTCATCTGACCGTGGTTCAAAATTACGTGGTATTGTCCTAGGATCTTTACCTTAGAGGATTGATCGCGAATTGTCGTCAATAACCCGTTGTGTTGCTCTAGTACGACGTTAATTGAAATTACCTTACCTTCAATCAATTCTGAACAAAAGGTGATCGAGTATGGATTTTGTTGCGTAATTAATGTTAAAAAAGTGGATTAGTCTTGAAAGTTAAAAGAAAAAAAAAACATAACCAAGACTATTTTATTCACGATCTCAGACCCACCAAAACAAGGCATATGTAATTAATTCTACGTTTGTTTCCACCTCATTTATTTCGTCCGGGGAAAATCCATATGCAGTTTCGTCGTTTCTAAATTAAAATAGTGTAACAAATTGTACAAAAATCTATAAATGGGGAAATGAAGGGCTGACTGAATCCTTTTTGTAATGCCTCTTTAAAATGCAATCAATCCTCTGCACGCCATGCTTTCAAACGCTACGGTTGTCGTGTCGTGATTAATGAAAATTAACCGTAAAAAGATACACATGAGCGAAAAAAATGGTTTAGATGAATGCCATGGAAATAAAGGTCGCACGTTATGCCGTGCTATTTTATACGAATCTTTAGATCGTCCCATTGTGTTTCTGCGACGACTCAGTCACAAAAGATGACTCTTAACCTAAATAATAGGATGGAAAATGTTCTCCTTTGTTTCCGAGACGCTCGTTTCACCAACTTGTGACTTGCATTTTTTGTAGCAGTCTTGTTCGCGGCGTTTCCTCGGGTTTCGTTTTACTTCCTCTTCGTTAAAGGCCCTTTTTAACAGCTTTCCTGCTATCCCTTGCTTCAGGTCTTTGCTCCGAATTTCTACTGAAACAGGTGCATCATCGCCTGTCGTATCTTGTCAGTAGTTAATTCCCCCTTTCGGTAAAGTATTGGAAGTGTAATGGTGTTGGTAAGGTTCAGAGAGTTTCAGACCTTGTTTCTTTCTGAAAACGCGTTACGTAATCGAGTTGTTCTCAGTCACACGTTGAATCATTTTCTGTCCAGCTAAATGAAGGTGGTGGCGATACGTGTTTCCTGTACGTAACATAAATTGGCTTGTCTTTCAAATGCGATTCCGGCAATTCGCCAATGAATATTCCTAACAATAAATTTCCAATTGAAAACAAAGTTTACCCATCGTTCACAAAGCGGAGATAAACTTACATTTTAAGGTAACCCCTCTATGTATGGGGCGAGAGTATTTGGTCAGCAGAAGTTAAATCTTCGCAGACCATCTGGTTTGTTTACACTGAAAATTGATTTCATTGCTGAATTTAAAATCATAATTCTGATTTCTGACATCAAAAGAGGATTCAAAATTAGCAACTGTAAATTTAATTTTGACGACTGAGTTTTTGCATGAAGTCATCATTTTTGATGTGTACCATATCTGAATTTTCACTTTTCGGCTCAGCCCGTTGTGTACGACGTAAAAAAATTACCACTACCATTACCTTCTTTGGCTCAAGATCTGACCGATCAACCGAATAGTCAAAACTATTTTTGCCTTTCGATGACTCATATTACAGTCTCTTGTCGTAACACTGTTTATGAGAGCGAATTTCAGTGTTAACAAATAAACCAGACGAAGAATGAAGATTTTTCTTCCTGTTACCTTAGTACTCTCGCATGATACTCACCGGAGTTATCTTGTTGACATAAGTGAACTTGTCTTTCAAATACGATTTCAGGAATTGGCCAGTAAATATTCCAAACAATAAACTTCTAATTGAAAAAATGATAATTAATTGATGAACGCCAATCGTTCACAAAACGGAGATAAACTACATTTTAAGGTAACCCCTTTATGTATTGGGCGAGAACATTTTGACAGCAGAAGTGCTCTTGCATGATACATATCGGAGTTATCTAAAATGTAGATTATCGCCGTTTTGGCGTTTAGTGTAATTGACTAATTAACTAATTTTTCAATTTGGATTTCATTGGAATCTTTTCTTATTGTGTTCGAAAAACAAGTAACGTTATTTCCTGAAAACGTTCATCGCAAAAACACGACCGCCACCTTCATTTAACTTGTCAGAAAAAGCCACAAATGCCATATACACTAACAAAACTAATTAAAGATTACACCCAAGTTGAAGATTTCTGGAACTGAGGGAAAGTTTTCAGAATACTATTGGCGTCTGATTTTCTGCACTTAATTTTTAATCCTGCATCAGACCTAAAAGCCTTCGCTAGTTAACTTCTAAGTGGACGAAACTGATTATTAAGGTTTTCTCCTATCTAAATTAATTACCATACCCTGATTTTGTTTGCATTTCTCGTTCCGAACCAAGATTTTTAAAGTATTTCTTTTTCTGCTCGAATCGCCCTTAAAATGATCGAACATCTCAATCCTCAAGATGTCAACTTCTAGTTGGTTTAATTGCAGTTTACGTACCAGACCAGAAAGATAAGCTCTGATGAGCTTATACAAATCGGAATCCGGGACGGTTGTAAACTAACATGGGAAATCGCATTTACGAATTGATTTTTTTCCGTGTTTCAATGAGCTCATTGAGTATTTATTGAAATTATTTTCCCCTATTCTCATTAAAATAAATGTTTTCATTGAAAATGAAATTGTTAAAATCCATTTGTGGCTCCAAGCGAAATTGCGCCATCGAAAACATGACAAAAAATCCTTGTTGGTTGGAAACACCTGGTGAGTTATTTTCAGTTATTCGATATCGAGATACAATATATGCCCACTGGTTATTGAAGTCACGAATGAATTTTATTTTATTACAGGGTGGTAACAGAACCGGGAAATCAGGGAATTCTCAGGGAACTTTTCAATTCTGGAAATATCAGGGAAAATTTCCAAATTTCACAAAAAATCAGGGAATTTTAAAATCTTTATGAAAACTAACTATTGTCGTTTGTGGACTATTTAGAGTTGCGCGATTACAGGTACTTTTGAGAATAGAATAAATCGTTTTTGCCGAAATTGTAAGTCGTATAAAGAACACCGGCGTCGTAATTTTCGAACCCATCGAAAACCGCCGCCGTGGTTTTCGTTAACGGAGCGTCTCGTCGCCATGAGGACAGCGATACAACTTGTGGTATACAATTTTAAATTTGTGTAACTAATAATGTTTTTTGGTGCATTAAATTAATATTTTTTGCTCGCAATTATATTTTTGTAGAATTTTTTGGTAAAACTACGTTTATAGCGATGTTACGGCTTTGGCGCTTTTTTTGCGAACTTCTAAATTCGCCAAGGAAGGAATTATTTCAAATGAATCAATAAAATCAACCGACAGTTCAACGAATTTTGAAAGAACTTAAAAGAATACTAGCCACTGCGTGGCCAGCACGGCGTTGCCCGTGACAGTTCTTTTCGTGGGGTCTGGTGCTTACTAACTAGGTGCTGCTCGCTAACCCCTGGTGATTGCTACGAATACGGTTTGAGAAACAAACCAAATGATAATTCGTAGTCCATTGGATAGCAGCCATCATGGTGTTTCCCGTGGTGTTGGGTTGCTTCGCAAACCGAATGGAAATTCGTAGCCTATTGGAATGAATTCCCTGTGAAATTCCATTTGGTTTTGCGAAGCAAACCAAACTATGAATATAGTGAACTATGTATTGCTTCGCAAATTCGATAACAGCCATAACGGTGTAGTCCATGGTGTATTTATTTTCCTCTTTCGCTGAAAATCTCTCTAAACGTCAGAATCTGCTGCGAAAATTTTAAAGATATTCAATTTAAAAATTTTATTTAAAAAAAACAAACATATTTTTAGGTACTGTTCTATTGTGATATTTTCCGCAGATTTCAAATCCGTTGAAATTTGAAATTTTTACTCTATCTTTAACGGTCTAGCAGATAGAAAAAAGAACTAAATAACTCCAGATCAAAGTTTATTTGTTTTTTATCGTCCGCTGGAAAATCATTCCTCCGCGCAAAAAGATAACGGAAACGAAAAAAATAATTAGAATCTGTGATCTTCTATGCTGTTGCATTCAATAGTAATTACATTTCATTAATTCATTAAAAATTTTTTTTGTTGAATTTTAAAATTCGCCGCGACCCAAGAATTGCAAAACATTTGGACTACCTGTGATGTAAGTGCCATAGATTCGTCAGGACTTTCTTTGCGTGCAGGAAACAAACAGACGGACTGACAAACACTTCAGTTTATAATATTGGAGATTCAAAATGAAAATTTAACCTTTTGACTACGACTATCGATATAATTAGCGCGATTCTTCCTTGGCGCGATTCTTATAACTTTCAATTCACTACAGTTGTAACGGCCGTAGTCTAAATTATTTCTTGGCGCGATTCTTATAACTTTTAAGGTACAACTGATGTGCTGGCCGTTGTCTAAATTCTTCCTTTTCGCGATCATGGTACAACTGCTGTACTAGCCGTAGTCTAAGGCCCGGTGCACACATCCGATTTTTCAACATGCGGCACCGAAGCCCAACTATGCGCACATAGCCGTGAAATGACTCAGATTCAGACATTTCGCGCCATTTGCAATTATTTTTCTATCGATGAAAACGTGTTTATTTCGTTAACTTAGAGTTAAAAAAGTATATTTTGAAACAAAATAGTTGTTACAGGATCAACCATTTATTAATCACTTCAGTCCGGAGAAGCGTGTGCGGCGATCTGCTGCGCCGTGGAGAACTGCGGTAGAAATTGCACGCAAAGTTGGACGTACATCGCCGCAGTCACGCCGGAGGCAAGTGTGCACTACTCCATTGGATCTAATGTATCTCAGACCGCACTTGCTTTACGGCAGCGGCGCCGTACGTTGAAAAACCGGATGTGTGCACCGGGCCTAAGGGTTTAACTTTTCGCTTGCCGAGGTTAACATGGAAACCATAATAATCGTAATTCAGATAGGTTGCCTTAACCTGCCCTAACGTGCTACTAGAAATGCGCCAAAAAAAAAAACCCGCGAAGATCGTTGCAACCGCTTTAAACATAGACTGAAGCTGTACCAATTTTTTTTATGTATATTTGCATTTGATTTTGATGTATATTTGGATAATGTAGGGACATATGTGTAAAAGGTTCATAATATTTTTTAAACAAAATATTTTTTTTCGCATTTTTTTTCAATTGCTATTGTTAGAGTTCCATTAAGGGTTCCAGACTTTACAATAACAATTAAAATATCTGATGAGAAAAAATACAAAATATTTGTGGAGAATGATTCTTTTACCCCATCTGACCCTAAATATTTAAAAATATTGTCGTGGGTACTGAATATCGATACCAAATACGGATCCCGACATTTCTTAAGGGATTTGTAAAATCAGGGAAATTTTTGTCACACTATCATGGAAATCAGGGAAATATCAGGGAACTTTTTTTCGAAGATTTTGTTGCCACCCTGTATTAAGTGGCTGGTTATTATAAATCGAGTACGAATTTGCAGAACACCATAGATCAAATCGAAGTGTTAAACAATAACTTCCAATTCGGTGATCAACGGTGTTAAGTTTTTAAAACATTTATATTTCTAGTAACATCCGCTAATTTTGAAATGTTGACTATGTGAAGATGTCTTTGACTTCACGATGTGGTTTCTGTTACTTGCTTACGGGAAGGGAGATACATTGGGGAGTACCACTGAAAATAATTATTTCATAACTTCGTTTCCTTCCTGAAATAAAATTTCTCTTGGATGAAACGTCACGGAGAAATTCCTAGAAATGGACCATATGCTTTTGACTTCGATCCTTTTTATTAGTTTCTGTGTTGCTAAAGTGAAAAAAGTTAATTTTGCTAACTGGCGATTTTACGAGATTTTATCTATCGTCTCTCTCAGTAAAGTTATTATTTTGTGTCTATGGAGATCCTTTATCTCAATGGATTTACTCACTGAGCTAGTAACCTGCTAGTTGGCGGTACGATTCCTCAGTGTTCTCTCTCCCATGCCAGTAAAAACCATCCGATGCTTGTCAATTTACTTGACGGTACGGTGCCAGCTCGGGTGTTGCCTCGTCATCTGACCGTGGTTCAAAATTACGTAGTCCTGTCCTCGGATTTTTCACTTTCGGGATTGATCCCAGACTCTCGTCAATAGCCCGTTGTGTTGCTCTAGTACGACGTTAGTTAGAAAAATTACAAAATTACCATTTACTTGACGTGATTACTTGAAGCACAAATTTTTTGGTTTGACGCAGCTTGACCAAATATGTCTCTTAAGCCATCAATTCCAACCAAACCAAACTGTCGGGGATAATCTCTTACCTTCATGCGTTCACAAGCCGACCAACCGGTATAGTGCTTAAGGTGTTAGCCTCTAGATCGGAAGGTTCCTGGTTCGAATCCGGGTCCGGGCATGGATGTTTGTAAACGTATGGTGTAGAGGCGGCTGGTGCACCTTAAATCTGTCGTGGCCGAAAGTCCTCACGTTGGGTTGGCGTGGAAGTTTGGAGAGTGGGGTGCCAGCTCAGGTGTTGCTTCGTCATCTGACCGTGGTTCAAAATTACGAGGTGTTGTCCTCGAATCTTTCCCCTAAGGGACTGATTCCGGACCGTCGTCAATAGCCCGTTGTGTTGCTCTAGTACGACGTTAACTAAAATTACCATTACCATGCGTTCACAAACTGGGATTAGTACCCGAGATCTACAGATGAGACAAACTCTATAGTTACTCTGCCATGTAGGTGGAAACTAAAATTGAGGCGAATAGAAATATTCCTATTATTGCTTTATTTTAATTCTGCACCTCTGGTACATCTGGGGGTATACATAATTGTGAGTACTGGTTTATTTTTGTGTTCTCTACCTCCTCTTAAAATTTGTATAGCAAGTTTTTATATCATCCTTGAACTGTATTGTGAGGAAGAGATTGAACTGTATTTTGAGGAAGAGATTGAATTGTATTGCGCGGAAGAGATCAGTCGGGCGAAGAAAGAATTCAGACGCGTGACAAAATTTTGAATATGATCGGGATTCTGTAAAAATGTATGAGAAGCTTAGCTTATAGTTGAAGCGAGCGGCATCTTTAGGAAGACATCTACTTTTTTGTTTGCATCAGTAAACAAGATTTGGCGTGCATTGAAACCGCGTTGATCGTCTTATGTAATACTAGTAAAATAGCTGAATAAAACCCGTCGCTGCTCGGGTTTCAAATACGACCGCGGCAGCTATAATATGACCGCGGCATTTCCCTGTGTAAACTCAAATACAAAAACCCTGTAGAATGTGTTTCCTACTGCGACAGCTAAAATATGACAGCGACATTTTCCTGTGATAACTCATACACAAACCCCCGTGGAACGTGTTTTCTGGTCCATGTCCATTTATTGCAGGTAAACAAACTTTAGATTTTAAATTTGGTGGTTCGAGTGACACTTTTAGGGAAAACCTGTGTGCCAATTTTCATGGCTACAGATTGGGCTGAAGCATGACCAATTTGTAGCCATGAAAGAAATAGCCGATGTTTTCCGCAGTGTTCTAAAATACAAGTGTACCAAATTTGGTGTGGATTGGTCAAACGGTGTAGATTTGTATTGAGAATATACACACAAGTCCTTATCCTTTTTTATGTTTTGAGATATGGCAGTTTCAGGCGATTGTGTTCTATTACTTTCCATGACCTCAGTCCCAAATTTGATTTCCTTTTCGCAACTTGAATGAACGCAAACTTCTGATTTGACCGATTCCATTGGTTCTCTACCTTTGACGTGTCCTAGATGCATCTTTGGGCTGCCGTGACCCGGTCGGAACATTAACGGATTAGTAGCAGTTGGGAGTTCGAATCCAACTAAAGACCGCCGTGTACATAGGGCTGATGCACGTTAAATCTGTCGTGACCTTAAATGTCCTCACGTTGGCGTGGTGTGACGTTTCGAGAGTGGAGTGCCATCTCAAGCGTGTTAGCCTCGTCATCTGACCGTGGTTCAAAATTACGTGGTATTATCCTCGGATCTTTCTCTCCGGGTTTGATCTCGTACCGTCACGAATAGTCCGTTGTGTTGCTCCAGTGTGACGTTAATTAATTACCAACGCTAGCAACCTGCAGGTTGTAGGCAGATTTTAATTCCTCGCTTCTGTGATAAAATTTTCCTTGTGTGTATTGTCGATTACTTTATGTTCTCTGTCTTGTGTTTGTCATAACATGGCCAGGGTGGTAACAGAACCGGGAAAACAGGGAATTCTCAAGGAACTTTTTAATTCTAGAATTATCAGGGAAAATTTCCAAATTTCACAATAAATCAGGGAAATTTTGGTAGCTTTAACGGCAACTATTATAGTTTGTTCTATTTAGAGATGCGCGATTACGAGTGCTTTTGAGAATCGAATTAATCGCATTCGCCGAAATTGTACTTCGAATAAAGAACCCTGGCATCGTAATTTTTAAACCCGCGAAAACCGCCGCCGCCGTTCTTTTCGCGGCTGCATCCTCTCATCGTTTTGAGGATGGAGATACACAAATTTCAAATTGTGTACCACAAGTTGTAACTAATGATGTTTTTTTTTTGTGTATTAAATTAATATTGTTTTCAATTGCAATTTTGTAGAATTTTTTATGTATATATTTGCATTTGATGTTTGTCTGATAATTTAGGGCCAAGTATAAAAAGTTCATAGTCAAAATATTTTATTTTCCCCCTCCAGTTGTTTCAATTTCTATTGTAAGATTTTTAACAGCAACTAAAATATTTGTGGAGAAAAAATACAAAATGTTTTTGGAGAATTATCCTTTTACCCCCATCTGACCCTTAATATTTAAAAATATAGTTGTGTCGATACTGTGTTTCGATACCAATCACGGATCACATTTCTTAAGGGAATTGTAAAATCAGGGAAATTTTTGTGAGACTCGGGGAAATATCAGGGAACCTTTTTCAAGGATTTTGTTGCCACCCTGATGGCCAAATATGGTCCTTCTGCCCAACCAACCAACATGAATCCGAAAGTGATTAGTAATAAATTAAGTTGTAATGTGCTAATTGAACAAACATAACAAAGTTGGTCTCCTGTATGATGATGGGAAACTTTGCACTTGAGCTGGGGACTAGTAGTGGTGGGGTAGGCCGGTACCATGGGTAATAAATAGGGCATGCAATGGGACACATTTTTTAAAATATATTTTTGCTACTCCTTAGCATAAGAGCCTTACAAAATAAAATTTTTCATGTGAGTACTTTAAAGTTTATTTTTATTTCTGCCCCACAGTGACTCGATTATTTATTTAGAAACAGACACCTTAATTATTATGATTTGAAAAACCATGGATTGAGTTTAGTCTAAATTTATGAAAAAGTTGGATAAAATTATTGTAGAGTATTTATAAAAAAATGTCATGCCTTTCCGGTACGGAATTATTCGAACGTTTTTTATGAATTTAAAGACGTAAAATATTTTACTGTCATCATTAAATAAGATATGCTACCAGTAAAGTATTCATATAGGGTTGATGCAAAATTTAGCCCAGTTTTTTTTTTTTTTTAACAAAATTAAAGTAAAACTATTTTACTTATTAAAATTTATGCATTGAAAATCAATATAGTATATGTCGTTCTGTTCGAACTTTTCAAACTGGAAAAAGTTCCATGCAATTCTAAATAGTTGACTCTTGTTCAGTAAAAGTCTCTTGAATGAATTTGACTCTGATAGTGAGTACGCTTTTCATTGATTCAATTCTGCAGTCTTAACACAAGGTATAGAATTTTAGTTTTTGTCCAAAAAACCACGATCTTGAAGGCTGAATAAAACCAAAAGTGTCCTTCGGTCTACCCTTTCATGGCAATTCCCATTTTTACCATGTTCCAAAGCGCATTCGCACAAATGACTCCTTCCATGCTTGGCATCCTCTTTTCAGAGCTCACGGACCCTCGCCTCGAAGAAAAGTTCGGGAGTCTTATCCTCTCGACCTTCGTGTGTGCTCAGCTACTCCACAAAGGAAGCTAAGACATCCTTGTTTATTTTTCCTCTCGTCCTTGGATAAAAGCGAGTGCTGTCGATTTTTTTCCCTCCCACTGTTTCCCACTACCACCTTTACCACGCCTTATTTGGTGATCGGGTTTTCAGGTATCCCACAACATTGGGAATGTGAGTGGTCCACGGTCAGAAATTAGGAGTAGAAAGTCTGGCTTCTTTGGTTACAGAACTATTGCCTGTGACATCCTGAGATACTCTGACCGGTAAAAGAAAACAATAGGAATGCCGAATGTATTCTGATAGGTTGTATTTTGACGCCAGCTGCCGTTCTTGTGTCGCGCGCTTTATGACTTGAGAAGAGCAGATGAAAATAGAAGCAGCCTCTGCAGGTGGTGTTCTTCCAGAATGATCTCCGATTGGTCTGACCTTAAGGGATTGATCCCGGACCGTCGTGAATAGCCCTTTGTGTTGCTCCAGTACGACGTTAACTAAAAATTACCAATTACCGATTGGTCTGACTTTTCCCCTTGTGTGATTTTAAAAACTACGGCAGAGGCCGTGGGGACACGACAAAGAAGAGAGTCAAAAGCAACGGGCGAGGTTGTTAAACCCCGCGCTAGCCTGCTATATACACATTTTGATGCATGGGAATATGTTGAAACGATGATGTAAATAGTGTTTTTATATTCTTATTCTCGGAATAATAATAACGTAATTATCTTAGATGTTGGTTGTCTTGAGTAAGATTCGTACAGTTTTCATGCTACCGTTTTTGGGGCGACGACACCACACCCGATTGCTTAAATGTTTGCTTGGGTGAAATTTGAAATTCAGTTTGTATGGATTTGATTTACACGTAATGTAGACCAAGGCCTGCATCAGCGAGCCTTTTCTTGTACAATGACTTAGGCCTTACCATCGGGGCCACATCTTTAGGTGTGTACTAGCTTCACAAACCGAGATACTCGGGACCTATTCTTTTCCCATGGAGTTTACTTCCTTTGGTAAACATGGGGTCGCTATCCTAGGATGTCCAAGCGCTCTTCTCCATCCTTTCTTTTCACAATTACTGGACATAGTCGGTCTTGTGCTTAAAGTCCTGTTTTTACACGAGCTTAGTGCTAATCATTAGTACTAACCACTCGCACTAAGCATAGTAGGATCCGCTTCTATTCACTCGCATTTTTACTCTAACGCTTACTACTAATACTTCGAGTTTACATGTTCCGATATTAGTGGGGGGTGGTTAGTACGAATGATTAGGCACTAAGCTCATGTAAACAGGGCTTAACGCAGCTTGGTCAAATATAGCTCTTGCGCCGTATAAAACCCCAAACCAATCCATAGGCCTTAAACAAAATCATATTTTCCTTTTAGTTTTTAGAAGCCCTTAAAAAGTCTTGTTTTCCGAAATTTCTTGAAATTTTTTTTGAATCCTTATATTGAACATTTTATTTCTGAATGAAATACTGAACATTTTATTTCACGTGCATCCAGAAAGATCAATGTTATTTGTCCACGGTCGTCATCAAAAATCAAGGGCTTAGATTTTTGGTTTGCTAAACCAGTACCAAGATCACAACACATGATCAAAGTAAAAAAAAAAAAAAAAAAGCAGCTCATTATTTTGTTTTTGTTTTTTCAGTCTTGTTTTTTTCTGGAATGCCGTGAACTGCTGTCCCATTTTGGGGAAAGAATTAACATTTTCCTCTTCTGGAAGTGACTTTTCTGAAAATTTTCTATTTGGAAGGTTGTATAGGGAGTTTTATACAAAGCAGGATATAGTGTGGCAAGCACTAGATGAATTCGGACGCCTTCTCATAGGGCGAGTTCATTTCACTGCGGGTTTGAAACAAGATATCTCTTGTTTCATGTGGGAAAATCCTGTCCAGTTTTATCTTTCCCGTATCTGCGGTTGGACGCTATTTAGGCTCTACCCTAGTTACTTATGCGGTCGCCAAAATTCGAAAGTTGGCATCTTAACAGTAATAACTAACCCACTAAAGTTCAGTTGACATAAACTTATTTTCTAATCGAATCAACAAGTCTCATTTCGTGTAGAGAAAATTAAAAAAGTTAGGAGTCTACTTTGACATGGCTGTTTTAAACCTGTAATTTTCTCTATGTAGTTTATAATTATCTATACGCTTTAAAGAAGCTAGTTTTTGGGAATTTTTTAAACCTGTTAAAAAGAACGCCAAGTTGTGAGCACGTTAACTCCTGTGTTAAGTATACCAAATTTCAATATTGCTCTCGGGAACTGGTACCGAACATGTTTTAGCAAGTGATTGGTTAGAAAAATTATAGGTTTTATTAAAAATCTGAGCAAAATTTGGTTTGAAATGGGGGAATTAAGAGACATCATTTAAATAAATTTGTGGAATATACAGTGAAACAAAAAAGTACAAAATCAAAAATTGCACAACCAAATATTTTAATTAAAAATTGATTTCTATTGCACATTCAACACTAAACGTTTTCCCCCCCTTTCATTTCTGTTCCAATCCTGGGGTTTTACCCGTTTGAATAGGCATGACCTTGATAGGATTAGCGAATTCTAATCGAGGCTTCTAAGAACAGCGCTATGAAACTCGTACCTCCTTTATAGCCACCCACCCACCTGTCGGGAGAGTAGGAACAAATTTAATGCGCTCTTACCCTGCGTAAATGAAGACAAATCCGTGTGCGAGAACGAACTAGGATTTCCCTGATGCATATCCCCTTGTAAAAATTCCGTACGTATATCTACAAATCTTGTATTAAGAAATAATTTTTTGTATGAAATGGCATTGGTTTGTGTGTGTGCTTCAAATCAAGGTTCTAATTAACACGATTTAGTTTTTCTAGTAGTTGTCTAATAACTGCTATCTTATAAGTTTTAGTATAATTTAAATGTTTTCGTCTACGTTACCAATTGCTTTATTTTTCAGTCGCAGCATTTCGCAGTTAGATATGTGAAAGCGATTTCCGTTGTAGTGACGGCAATCATGCAAATTTTCTTTAAATGTAGTGAAATTTAAAGATCTTATTACAAATACTACTGCTAATTTTTAACCCCCTAACTTAACGTAAGGTTCTCACGGCACCAGGTATGAAAAAAAGCATGTTTTCCATATTATTTTAAATCCAGAAGAATTATTTTAGTTTATTAGCCTCCTTTTTGGAAAATTGTACTTGTCTTTCTGCTTCATATCGAAAAAAAAAAAGTATAAACCACTGTCACAATTTAATTTACTCTACTTTTCCTTGTACTGCACGGTGGCTCAGTGAATTTGCCCACTGATCTAACAGTATGCAAGCTGTTGGCTGCGCAGGTTCGATTCCTGTACACAACCCAGTTAAACTTTCGTTATGTTTGTTTATTTACTTAAAGGAAAACATTGCTCTGTTAAATCTGGTCCTTTCTCCATAAAACCAACCTTCCATTGTTTCCAAACTGGCGATTCAGTGCGCTAGCAACCTTCGAGTTATAGTGTGATTATTGCCAGTTCAGTACTTCTGTCTTTTTTGTTAGTAACACTGGTATCCATTTACTTGACGTTATCACCATTGTGTTTTGCGCAGCATGGCCAAATATGGCCCTTTTATGGTGTGGTCCATCCAAATCGAAACCCCGGCAGTGGGCCACGCAATATGACGTCACCACGGGACGACAGACACCTCATCCGCATGGCGGTGACAGTCCGTACAGCGTCCCCGTGTTTATGGCACAACATTGGAGCACGTCTACAGATGTGTCATTGTCTGCCCCCACGATTCATCGACGTCTGCTGCGCCATGGGCTACGTGCAAGGATTCATCTGCACATGATTCCCTTGATGCTGAACCACCGTAGCCTCCGGCTACAATCAGCTCGCCAACACAGCGATTGGCTTGCCGATTGACAACAAGTCGTCTTCTCAGATGAGTCACGCTACAATTTGGACTATAACGGTGGCCGCGTACTCGTCAGACGCTACATAGGTGAACGCCTCCCGGAGTGTCTTCAGCGTCATACTGGACGAACGTCTGACTATGGTCTGAGGCGCCATGGGATATCATGGGTGATACCGCCTACTCCAACTTCCCTGAACTGATGGCGCTACATCAGGTAAGTTGTATTTTGGCAAGACAATGCCCGCCCACATGTTGCTCGGAATGTACACGCCTTCTTCATTCCCTATGTCGCCCATTGAGTATGTCTGGGGTTACATCGGTCGGCGACTCGCTCGTTGGGTAGAGAGTATGGTTGAACTTTGGCATCAGATAGAGGCCATCTGGAATGCCATTCTTCAGCATGACATTCAGAATCTGTATGATCCGATGCCACGACCTGTACATGCTCTCGGCTGCACAAGATTGATTTATGGCATTATTTTTGCTTTATTGCTCTGTAAATTTGATCGTTTATTTAAACCATTATAAGTAATACATGGAATAAATTTCATTTATTTCTGGTGATTCTTTGATAGTAAAGCAATTTTCACAAACAGTAATGTATTTTGTGTCCATTTATTTTCAAATTGTGTTTCTTGTTCATTTTTTCTCCATTGATGACTTCACATAGCAGATGATAATGGTTGATACATTCTTCTGTGCGAGTCCTATTTGGCTTCTGAAAGGGAGTAATGTCATTCAGCTTCCATCTAAAACTTATGAACAGCTCTAACTACATGTTACGTTTCAGAATAAACATTTGGCCAGGCTTTGGCAATAATCCTACCACGTATTTTTTGTGCTACTTTTGTTAAGTGTTGTATACTGTTGTATAATGTTCCCATATAGTTCCCTAATTGTTTCTTGTCTACCTTTGCTTTCCCATCGAGGGCTTCACATAGCAGCAGGTGATAATGGACTGATACATTTAGATTGGGGAGACCATGTCTTTGGAAGGGGAATTAACTGTCATTCATCCGTCCATCTGAAGCTGTTTTGAATACCTTTTCGTTAACTACATGGTTATGTTACGGAATAAACATTTGGCGAGACCTTGGCGATCAGCGTTCCACGTAACCTCATTTTTTTGTGCCACTGCAATGTGAGTTAGCTCGACCTTTCGGAGTGAAGGGAAATGTTCTTGTCGAGCTCTTCGCACAAAACGGGTTTCCCAGAAGTGTTACGAGCGAGAACGACCTTGGCAAGGAAAGCAGCATATTATTTAAATTTTTCACTGACGTAATAAGATTATTTTACTTTTTGGCATATTTCTCCCTCACCTGCTATGATGACTGTTGGTGCCCATATGGACCTGTGAATCCCTTCCCTTGTTTGAGATAATCTTAACTGGAGGTGAGTCTTCATGTTGGATTTATGCTATCGTGCAATTGGATACACATTGTTTGGTAAACTTAACGTAAGTTACGATTTTCACTGCATTCAAATGAGAAGCTGTTAACTTGTTAACGTAGACAGGTTTCTGTTGTGTTATGCTCAGTGTAAATTGCTGATTTGCTTTTGCATTTAAAATTATATATCTCAAGTGTCTTGATTCTCGTAGAGTAGCGATTTTCAACTTTTTCGTCTCATCATCATGGCATATATACATAAACAAATTACTTAAAATTCTGTGGTTACCAAAAAATATATTTTCCCGATCTGACAAAAATAATCGGTGTAATTTTGGTTGAGTTGCAAGAAATAATAATTACCTTTCCTTCCTTTTTGTATCAAAGTGAGTTTAAAAAAATATTTTTGAAACAATTTAATTTCTCTACTTTGTTACAAAAAGAATGCTCTATGACACAAAAGTAGGAGTACTTTTTTCAACTTGAAATTTGTGAACCCATTTGTCAATCTTCCTAACTCCTCCGTTCCCATTGAAATGAAACAATCGCCCACAATTTAAACTGTTTTACCGTCCGTAGGCACACCGGTTGAAAATCGCTCTCCGAGAAGAGCCAATGAAAAATTGGATTTTTCTTGACCAGAGTTCGGAATTAACAGTCCTTAAGTGTACTCTGCATTTTTGGGCTTTGTTTTGACGAGTGTTTAGACCCAATTGTCATTTTTGTCGCCTGAATATTTTCGTTACATAAATTTCGATCAATGAACAGTTTATTTTTCCTTCTGTATTCCATTCTGCACTTCAAAGTATCGGTAAAAAAACTACTGTAAATGCAATACCAGGACCCCAAATATTAAAGTTCTTGAAGAGTGAAACTGACCATTAAAGTCCTCCCAAGTCCAGGCCCTAGTCATTAATTGCACTATTTATACTCATCCATGACAACAAAATTTACTTTGAAATTGCACCCAAATTTAAAACATTTGGACAACTGAGAAAAATGTTTAGGTGTCATTGACATCTAATTTTCTACCCCTAATTTCTAGCCTGTTTTTTTTTGTTGAAAATATTGTTTTAGCGAATCCTCATTTCATCAAACCTTTTTGTTCATTCAAATCTTGTTATTGAGTAGTGAGGAAAATTTAAATTTTTTCTAAAAGCTTTTTTGAATATTTTATTTTACTCACTTACTTTTAAAAGAGGCACATTGTTGTATGTTGACTAAATTCCAAAGCCCTGTGTATAATTAATAGGGAGTAGTTTAGAGATTTATTCTTGAAGGTTATTCTGTGAAACTATTTCTCATTCCAGTAACCGTTTCATTAGTGAAAGTAAACGTATCAGCATTAAACATAAGTATATGTTACATCATTGTTTATACTGACTCTGTTCTTATCCTTAATAATTTCACAGGTTCTCGATAAAGTGAACCAATATAAAGAAATTTTTTTCAAGAAAAACAGATTAAAAATCATAAGGAAGTTACTTCTCGATTTGGAAATGTGCAGAATTTCTACATGCACTTAAAATATTTGATGTATATTTCTTAATTTTAATTTCCATGATTTAATAGTGGCCCGGCTTGTTCTATTTAGGATCTTACGCCCTAAAATTCAAAATCCAATCCATGATTTATTCGAGTTTTAAACAACTTTTTGTTGACAAATTAAATTATTTTTTTAGTTGTGTCACCTTTAATTCAATAATATGCCATGTAACGTTTGTCATTAACGATTTGATGGCAAACTATGTCATTAACGATTTGATACGAATGAAATAGTTGCCTATTCTTAGTGCAAGTCCATATATATTAATTATACACTAAAAAAATTATGCCCATTTGACACGCGATCGGTAGTTATTAAAAGAATAAAAAGTATTCTTTTCATTGTGCATTTCTGTTTTTATTAGGTATTAATTTCCCATTGAATTACTTTGTCTTCAGGTATTAATATACGCATTAACTGTATACAGAGACGACAAATCAAATCGTCCCACCTTCTGGAATGTTCTTGGTTAATTTGGTCTGTTGCTCTACGATAATTTTTTTGGTGCACGTGAACCAATTAGACCTAGTTTGAAGTTCAGCTTTTCACCAATAGAGCCGCAAACTGGTAGATTGTTTGACTAGGGAGCACTGTGAGGAGGCCTGCTACTTTGCACCTCTACTAATTGACTTTGAAGGCCAATGTCAGGCATTTGTAAACAACACGTGAAAGTTGCTTTTCGACGAGATTCACGTAACGGGACTCCGCTTTCCATCTTCAACCTATTTCAGTACCAATTAATTTACCACATACTTTGGGGGCCGTCGTGGCTCAGTGGGTATGCCCACTGCGCTAACTACCTTCGAGTTGTTGGCGGGGCAGGTCCGATTCCTACCAGGTTCATTCCTTCCTAGGTGCATATATCTTCTTTGTCAGCAAAGCTTTCACTGTGTCGATTATTTGATATTGTATGTCGTCATTTAAGAACTGTGGCATGGCATAACTCAATTTTTTGTTAGTTTTCAGGAGAGGTAAGAAAAAACCTTTTTCCTGACATACCATTATAGTAATAACCATCTGCCTTGATGACAAAAATGATGATAGCAACGCTCCGAGTGGCCACCTAATTTCGAATCTAAATCCATGTTTACTTATATTCCGTAAAAAAAAAAATGAGTTATGACATTCTGGTTCTTAAATGACGATGTATTATGCCAATTACTTGATATTGTATTGTCTAGCGCAGTATGGCCAAATATGGCCCTTGCGCTATGAAACCTCAGACCCAACCAACAACATATACTTTATGTTAGTAGGTTAATTGTAGGCACGATACTCGTTAATGACAACTTTGAAATTATGTCTACAAACCGTATTTCAAGGGTTTGTTTCAAGTTATTATTTCAATTTTAATTTTATCTCGTTTGCATAAAAAATTTGTAATGGAATTTTTTCCCCGAAATATTTCCCGCAGAAGTGGCATATTGTTGCAAGAAATTCATCATTAGTCGTTTGAAGGCCATGGATAAAGAACTTTTAAGTTCCGCGAATGCACGATTTGCATCTGTTGGCCACTTCTTCAAACTTTATTTATCATGTTTCATTGTCCCTATACACGTTTTTATTTTCTCTTACTCGACGTTTTTCTATCTGTTTAGTTTCATGAAAAAGTGCTAATTTGATCTTAAAGAGTCAACAAGTTATCAAATCGCACCTTTTCGACAAACTCAGAATTTAGGTTTTATTTTATTCTACTAACAAATGATTAAATGCAATTCAAATAAACCATATAATACAAAAAATTAAATATGAGCGAATCCGACGAATTTTAAAATTCAGAAGTAATATATTTTAAAAGTTATTTCATCGTTTGTGCTTTTTCAATAATCTTTGTTTAAGTAGTGTTTCTGATGTGGAACTTGTTTCCTGTATATATTCCGAACATGACGTCTCTTGACTTTACGATTACGATTTTAGCGCGTCGCGTCAATAAATATTTCAAAGAATGAATTCCGAATTGATGTATGATAATTGATGTATGATATTTGTCAACTCTTAGAAGATTAAACGCCCAATGCGGCGATAAAATACATTTTAAGGTAACCCCGATAGTTATCATGCGACAACTTTATGGTACCTGAAGTAAAATCTTAGCATTTCATCTGGTTTGAAAACACTAAAATCCCTCGTAAGATTCGTTGACGAGGAAATTTGAATGACGAGGTTTTTCTCGTATTTTCTATCATGCCAATGAGAGCAGTCGAAAAATCGGCAAAGCTAATCCCATTTCTCTATGGAAGTAAAGTAACATGATAAAGTTTCGTAAAAATTCCCACAACCTCATCAGCCTGAGTATGGGTGCCATCAGCACCATTGCACAACGAGCGTGCCCTCGTATGATCAAAGTGGGCTAGCTCGAATTACTGGCATTAGAAGTTGCGTAAAGTGAATGAAATCCATGGCATGCAATGCCTGCTCAGGTTGGGTCGAACTCATCCTTGAACTTTGAAGACCTGATCGTTCCTAATTGCCATTGTGGGTCACTGGTCCTCCATACTTTTCTTCCATTGACCGAGCATCGAAAAGTGTCGCATATCAAGTCCAAGGGTCACGCAAGTGTGAAACTAAAGTCAGCATAAGATCTTATATTTTAATTGCAACATCAAAGATTGGCTAATGTGATTAGGGGTCTTGGAGAAAGTGGAAAAGCAGCATTGAATACGTTCGATTGAGCTGTCATTCCGGCTTTATTACAGGGTTCCCACGGTCCTTGAAAAGTCCTTAAAAGTCCTTGATTTTTTTTTTCCTAACTAGGGGCCCTTGAAAGTCCTTGAAATTTACGGAACTTGGTGAAAAGTCCTTGAAAGTACTTGATTTTTTTAACAAGTACATAATTGTGTAATTTCGTCTTGCATTGGAAATTGTCCAGACTAGTTTCCTCCACAGCATGTGTGCCATTTGAGCCTCATTCTGAATGAAACCTGTGTTTCACGCTTTGACACTATGTGATATACTTATAATGCTAGGTCTAGATCTCCACAGTATGGCTATCCATCTAAGTTGACACCTCTGGTCTCCCTTAAGACCGCCGCTTCTCATACTCTTCTTCGTGCCACCAAAAGAATTTATCGTACGATATTTTATCGCACGACGGAAATCGATATGTGTGCGAGTAGCCTGAAAGTTAGCATTGAAACAAGAAGCTCACTCTGCAAAAAAAAAATCAGGTTCTGTGAGAAAAGAAAATCTCAATTGTTCCCAAAATTGACAATAACCTTTCTTTTTTGGACTATCAGTTGTATAAAAAAAAAAGATTTCTTTTTTTTTATATTTTTCTTTTTAGTTGACAACTTTTGTGTATGCCTTGTTTTAGGTCGTTATAAAAAAATTTTAGGTCCTTGAAAAATATTTTTTTTGGTTTTGAAAAGTCCTTAAAAGTCCTTGAATTTTTTTTGGATAAAGGTGTGGGAACCATGTATTATGTATGCCTTTCTTTTTATTCCCAGGAATGCAGGTAAGCTAACAAAATATTACTTTTTAGAAAGGTGACATTTCAATTCTTTTGCATGCCGACAGCTTATAATGGTATGTCAAAGCTATATTTTTTATGGAGGATATACATACTCTGTACATTCCACTGTAATATTTTTTTGAACTGTGTGACGGTGTTATGCAAACATTTCTAAGGCGTATTTAGAGTCAATTTCTAATTTTAACTTCGGAATTTTCACTTGGTTTTTTTTTGACCATTTTTTTTTTCTTAACTTCAGTTTTGTCTTACTCCTAAGTGCATCTTTCGTTACCTCTCATTTATTTAAGGCTAACAATAAAAATTGCACCAATCATGCTGCAAACATTTACAGGCATTTACAAAATCGAATTTAATGTTTTCATGCCGGATTTTTGTAAAATTTCGCCAAAAGAATAATAAATTTACTGTTCAATAATTTTTACCGTTAACGATGGAACAATATACCCGCGTTCCACTATTTGAAAACAGCTGGTCTACGAGTATTCGAAATAATTCTGTTTCGTGCAAACAGTGAAAATCCAAGAGTAATATCCCACTGTTTGCTCACTGATTGAATCATCTTCGTTTTAACGTGAGTGATAAAAAGTAAAAAAATCTGACTGCACGAAATCTTTGCATCAGCTGTTGCTGGATTCTTCCTAGGACTTAGGGAAAAGGAAGGGTTGTGCATACTTCCTCACACGGTCATTGACACGCCATTTTGTTTTCGACGAATAAAACTGCCCTTTTTCGTCTATAAATTATAGTTCGCGTCTGCAAACTAATTGCCTAGAAAAAGCTTGTCGACATGAGTCGTTACATAAGCGTCGTCATTCCAAAGCGATTCGCGTAACGGCGGTGACTTTTCTCATAAACTTGTCATAGCTAGTCGGAAAACAAGTGAAGCATGTGTCGAATAAGTTCTGGGTTGTCTTCAGAGCTGTCAGTCTAACGTATTCTATTCCGTCTGTTCCTGTGTCAGAGAAAGGATTATTCACTAAGGTAAGGGGATCATCAGGTATATCCAGACTGATTAAGGGAAATTTTGTCTTAGCTTTTAATACGTAGAATCGGTTGACGCATAGTGACTTACTTTTCAAGAGAATTTAAGTTGGAATGAATTTGTTTGGGGAGTTCTTATGTTAAGCCTATGTGTCTGCCCTCAACATATGCTCCCGATACTTACTGGATCTTACGTATTTGTAGGGTTTTCGAGTTTGATTAATATGCTCTAGTCTCAGTTCATGTAATTTAGAACGGATTTTATGCCCTAAGGAACAAACGGTGATTCATGATGATGAGAATTGTTTGTGTAAAGCTGTTACTTTATGTTAGTTCAATAGCTTTTTAGATTTTCTTGCATTAGGTTTTTCACTATGGATTCATACTTGAAATTAATTTTGCTCCAAATGGTTACTCTTTTCATATCTTCAAAATGAGTACTTAAAATTGTTTTTAACGCTGTTTGAAATTAGTATTATGTTCATGTTTGGCGATACCAAAGTATACTGGTACACATTTTTACCCCCCCCCCAGCAGATAGTTTAAAAAAAATTTCGGCTAAAGTGCTTCACAAGTCTTGTAAACAATTAATGAAATTTAATTTATTTTTTATGAATGCCTTTATGCACTTACCAATTTTATCTTTTGTAGCCATTTTGACCGTATTATTTATTTTTTATTTTAAAATTCAAACGAATGCCCGTTTGCTTTGCTAGTTCTATTACGTTTTTCAAAATATTTATTTCTTCAAGAGTATACCAGTGAATTGTGTGATGAATTTAAAAGTTCTTACTTTTTAAATCATGTCAAGGTATATTGATTGATTAATTACTATGGAATTAAAGTTTCAAAAGCAATATTTTCTGCCATAAACCACAGAGCATATTTTCGTATCTAAGAAGCAATTTAAATTTTAAAATTATTTTTAGAAAGAAATTACGTAATATGTTTATTTATCAACTCAAAATGTTTTTTGAGAAATGATATTTTTAAAGGCTTTATAAAGAAGTAAATTAAAAATGAAAACAAATCTCTACGCGTTATTTTCATTACAATTTTACTCTGTAAATGTCTTCTTTTATATACGTAATTTTGCTAATGTGTTTCAAACGCGTTTTTTGAAATACACTATGTCAAACCCTTTTGCTATAATTCCAGCATACTATTCGTAAATTGTAAAAATTTCTTATTTTAGTAGTTTTTATTAGTTACTTTTTGTTGAGACGAGAAATCAGCCGACAGTTCCGATAGAAATTACAGGTTATCCATTCTTGAAATATTTCCCATCAAAATCCAAGACATTATCAACTCTTTACCTTTCGCCTTTTTGAACGCTTTATCAAGCGTAAATCTGTTTCACCACATGATTAGAGCTACGCCTCGCTTGATCAAACACACTTCGGAACAAATCCCTCCAACAGAAATAAAAAGCACTACCTATCCATCCACAATTAACACTTCTTGAAGTCAATTGTTTCTTGTTTGGCCATGCACCCTGAGTGCAATTCCTAGAGTCTGAGGGCGAACCTGAGGATGCTTGTTCCATTTGTTGTCGCTTTCTGGAGGGCTCGCCTAAATGCCGTGTTAAGCTTCCCCCGATGTGGTTCAATGTTCTTGAGCAGGACTCATTGATTTCCAAGTCAGTCCTTCGCGGTCAATGACTCTTTGGAACAAGGGCCAATTGACTTTGACGTGTGGCTTTCTTTCTCCGAGGCAGTTTTCGTTTTTCGCCACAGTTGGAGGAAGGGAAATATCACTCTTCCCTATGTTTTTGTCTATGTCGTTATAGTTTGTTTTTGTTGTTACCTTTAAATGAATGGATGTGTGTGGAATTGATTTTTTTTTCGCTTTCGGTTCTTTTTTGGAATGGTGTCGCATTTCTAATGGCTTTTGGCGCTTCTAAAAATAATCTTGTCCTTTGGACATTTGGGGTTGATTTGAAGTTTTTGTTTTTCGGGCTGACATGAATCTCGTTGAAGATTCTTTTTCTTTTTTAAATTTCGATTCCATGTTTTTTTTTTTTTTTTTAAATTTAGTTCTCGGCATATATTTTTTATTTTGAAACTGATAATTGAAAAGTGCCTATTGCTAAATCACCTATTCCATCAAATTTGCTTTTAAGTGGCTGATTCTTGTGAGAAGAATTTTCACAACCAGACACGAAAAGTATATCCCCCCCCCGCTATCCAAATGGGCGCTCTCGTGACACGCATTGTGATTACCTTAAAATGTAGTTTATCGCCGTTTTTGGCGACATTAGCGTTTCATCTAATTGGCGTTGACCAATCAACTATGATATTTCGGGATTCATTCTTTGGATCATCTGACCGAGGCTCAAAATTACGTGGTGTTATCAGAATCTTTCCCTTAGGGGATTGATCCCGGACCATCGTCAATAGCCCGTTGTGTTGCTCTAGTACGACGTTAATTAAAATTACCTCTGTGACATTACCATTCGTTGGAACAAATCGTCTGCAAAAGTATGAAACCACATAAGCCGAAAAAATTCGATTTCGGGTTGTTCAGTAAACACGCGCAGTAAAATCATCTGCATCTGTGTAGCAATTTTTAGTTTATTCAACTTACTCAAAATTTCCGAAATCAACAATACCGAAATCAATTTTTTTCGACTTACGTGGGTTCACACTTTTGTCGACGGTATGTTGACGAAGTGCTGAAGTCGTATTTGGAAAACAAGCCCACTGACGCTACATTCGGAATGTGCACTACAATCGCGTATCGCCAAAGAATTACTACCGTCACCCAATTTACTTGGGCAGAAAATGTTTCTGATTAACACCTGCGGCGATTCGAAATCTAGATATTTTATGGAATCGAGTGTTTCTTACCGTGGCACCAAAGTAAATTTCAAATGAATTAAAGATATATTCAAATCGATAGAAATAATATCAGCGAATAAAGATAGAAAATAGAAGATGTTTGATGTCATAGTAATGTTTCTTTTCCTTGTTGGCGCAAACGAGGCATCATTGTAACCAAAAAAAAAAAATTGTAGAATTATCTATCCACAAATAAAGCTAATTTCAGCCGAACAGTCAGGAAATTCCAGGACATGAACAATATGCTGATGACTTACCTTTTTTGCTCTGTTGCTGTTACTAGTAACGGAGGCATTGATGATTTTATTACTGGCGATTTTGTAATGATACTGATTTGAATCCGTTCCTGGAATGTGTGTATTTTAAGCGAGAGAAGTAATGACGGGTAGTTGTTGCTTACATACACAGGATTTAAAACTGGATTTTTGTTTTGTTTTGCTGTTACAGTACAAAGTCCCAAGTCCGGAATTGTCCAAAATCCGGACGTTTTGCTAATCGGTGTTTTTTTTTTTTTTTTAATTTTTTTAAAAACATTTTTCCGACAATTTTTAAAAGAACAAGGTGTCAAACCTGGACCTAATTGGTGAAACAACGCAAAGTAACGACATGTTAAGAGTAAATACCAAACAGAAAAATTAGATCTACAAGTAAAATTTGTTGCACTGTGTTAAAATTTTTTTTCTTTATTAAAATATTCCTATTTATATATGCTATTTTACTATTGCAGTCGCAAAATTCGCGCGAGGTAAGGTTAGTAGATAAAGGTTTTTTTTGACAAAAAATGCATATAATCCGAAATCCGGCATGGCCGAGGTCCGGAGGATTCCGGATTTGGGACTTCGTACTGTGCTTGAAACAAATTTGCAGTCGAGTTTGCCATAAAATTATTTTAGTACTACTCTGTCCAGATTATGTTGCCCTCTCTGGGTGTATTTTTCTCTTCTGCGTATTAAAACTTTCTTTGCTGTCTATGTCCGTAACTTGACATTTTCTGTCTCGTGTTGGACGCAGCTTGGTCAAATATGGCCACTGCACAACCAACCTGATTCTGGTGTGAAAATTACTACTCATCACGTTTCGTCAATTTTAATGCAGTAACTTTCTACAGGACTGAGCATTTGGTTTATTTCACGATTTTCCAAAACTACAATGCTGGTATTTTAAATTGATTGCTAACGAGAAGATTTTTCTGTCAAACTAAACACAGTGGGTGCTAATATTTGGTTACCTGTTTCAAACTTGTGCAAATTGGCATGTTACTCGAAGGCAATTTCAGAATGGTAAATTAACGTAAAACATGGCCGAAACGGTATTCTTCGGTAAATATCAATTCTTGATTGTAAGTATTTTTACTTCTCTATTAGTTTTGTTTACTATGAAAAACCCTATCATAGAAATAGTTTAGCCATGAATTTTCAATGCATGCATCATTCTTGACGTTTTGACTACGGCTATAGATAACAAGCTCGATTCTTTATAACTTTCAAGATACAAGTAATGTACTGGACATTGTCTAGATTCTTTCTTGGCGCGATCATGGTACAACTCCTGTACCGGCCGTAGTCTATAGGTTAATGGATGTATTTGATTTGTGCCAAATATCTAGAAAAACACAATTGTTGGTGCTGTGCTATTCCCACGCAAGGGAGGAGCAACAGAAAATTGCTGTGCGGAACTGATACAATTTCGGGTGCGTTCCTCAACCAGAGCCTTTGGAAGCAGCAGCACAAACACTGGACCATATGACCACACTAGCGCGTCTTTTTAGTAATGGCTCTTCGTTACGTGGACGATTCTATTTAGGACCGTAGGGAGGTCGGTAGATATTAAACTCGTGATAAGTGAATCGATTCTTCAGTTTGATTCTTTCGTAACTTGTTTTGATCATTTGATCTACAGTGAGCTATGATTATTTATTTACTTGTCTGGTAGTCTTTTTTTGTGTGTCTTCTATGATTTTGAAGCAGATTGATGGAATGAATTCGAAATGCAATTCGATTTCGACACAATTTAAGTGTTGCGTTATGACAGCAGCACAAGAATAACCAACAGAGCTAAGGCGGGAGTTGAACAAAACAAAAACTATTGACGTTTTCTTGTGGATCAAAATAAGTTACGAAAGAATCGAACTGAAGAATCGATTCACTTATCACGAGTTTAATATCTACCGACCTCCCCACGGTCCTAAATAGAATCGTCCACGTAACGAAGAGCCATTACTAAAAAGACGCGCTAGTGGGTCAGTATACATTCAGGGTTGCTAATACTATTTCGGGGTTCCCTTCCGAGTCAAATTGCTGGCAGACCATTATGGCGATTGGCCATGTATTCGAGTCTTATCTGGATATTAATCTGAATAGGATCTTCGAGGCGACGAATCGATTGATGCCATCAAAATTCTTAAGATCGTACCATCCTGCGCACGGTTCAACACATTTTTATTTTAAATCTCAGGTTCAGTGTTATGTCGTTATTCTGTTCAGTGGACCTCTCGCCTCATTGCTTTTCGTCCGTACTATTTCATCGTTGGCTAACTATTCCATTGTTTTAAGATTATGTTTTCTACTTGCGGACTGCATTGCTGTGTTCCTTTGTCTGAATCTTAAATCACTTGTACCACTTGAAGCTTTAGTAACATTATTGCCTTCTTTCACTGGGCCTTAGGGCCTGGTAAACTCTTGCATCATTTGCGTACGCATAAATCTAGCCCTATTAACACGGGCAATAAGTTTTAAGAACGATAACGCGCAATAAGATTAAGTTAAGATAACGCGACAAGTTACTTTCACTCTTATTCGATTTGTATTGATCCGACTCGGTAGCTAGAATATTTTAATGCAACAAGTAATTGACGGTTTGTCGTATTTTGAATCCTGCGCTATAAAACCCAATTAACTAAAATATAGTCGATCAACTTATTTTGTTTAGTAAAACTCTCGACTATTTTATCTCTGCAGAATAGTGTGAAGTGGATTTGGAATGATGGTTTGTATGCTTTTCAGATGCCCCACTGCGTTTAAACCTTGTGGAAAACATCGATTTGGGAGTTCTGATGAACAATATCAACTTACACGCGTTATTCGCCAGATAATTTTTATTTTGTTTGAATAAGCATGGGGTATTTATTTTTGGATTTATCCCTTTTTGAGGTGTTGTTTCAAATGCAGTTTTGAATTTTCTACGTCATCCTACTTCTGTACCCAAATTTTCATTTTAGTTTTTTGTTATGGTAGGTGTTAAATTATTAAAATTTGTTGCTATGGTTATTTTGAAAATTGACATGTATGCGAACTTGATATTATAATAACATAAACATTGAAGTCCTTGTATTACCACAGTTTTTCCACCTCCAATTACCAGTTCTGCTCTGTCAATCACATTAATTTGCTTTTGGAGCGATGTGTCTTTGTCTTTATAAACGTGGAGGTATATTGCAAATTAATTCACCCTTCATCTAAGGAGCATAGGCATTTATCGTTTTTGCGTACTTTATATCGTACACTGAGAAATTATTCTGCCCCTTTGTTTTCTTGTTTTCCAGATTTACTTTATAGCATTCCATTGAACTAGTTTGAGAAAATGTCCTTGAAAGACGATCCGACATCAAAATGTTTCGTTTTTGAATTAATTAGCTCGTCCAGTATTTTTTAAACGTTTCTCCTCTATGACAATGATCTTAAACGCCAGATAATTTTAGATTCTTAGATTGTCGCAGTCCTTGTCATTTCAACCAAGTATTGAATAAAATAACCCTGACCCCTAAACATATCCAGTCAAGTTGGAAAATAAAAGCAAATCTCATGACTGAAACAATCGAATTGTTTTTATATATTTATTTATCTCATATAAATTGTGTCAAATAGGACAGTGAAAAACTACCCATCTATCGGTGTCATCAGCACTTCCAATTCTCAACCAACTCCATCTATAACATATCCCATTGTTGCCTTTTTCTTTTAATCTTTTCTAATTGCTGCAGCACGATTGCGTGGCGTTCCGTCACTAAATCACAAACTTTATTTAATGACACGTGGAGAGTTACCTCCATTCCAACACAATCGACAACTCTTGCTGGAATAGTAATTTTGCTTTGATCACCACCTGTTGTAACTGTCTTGTTCTCGAGTACACCGTTAGTGCTAAGACTTTCCATTCTCGTACCAAGGGTGTCGTGTGATTTCATGTGTCTGGCTTATTTAGCAGAACCCCGCCTCGAGCTAGTTTTTGTTGGGTTTCGGAAATCTTCAGACTTTATTCCGTGAAGGTCGAGATCGAACTTTTTAAAGTGTCGAATGGGACTTCGAAGGCTTCTGTCTGTCAAGTCTTAGGTGTATAACTCATCAATATTCATGGAGTCGCGTCTGTCTGTACGAAAAACAAAATGTGTGTTTTAACATTTTAAATTGGAATTTCGGTCCGCCCACAGTTGCTATGTCTGTCCGGGTAGTCTGCCGGGTTTCAAGATGGAGACTAGCTAAATACTGTTATGAGAAATCGCGATCGTCTCGTAACTCCGAAAAAGACAATCTTGATTCTTCTAGGTGGGGAAACTTGTTGATATAATCTTTGAGTTTTTAGTCCAATCATCGACAGGAATCTTGCTGGAGTGGAACGATAGTTTTACTTGATTACTATTTGAATCGTTCCATATCATATCAGAGTAGCGATTTGTTCGTGACACCTCAGATTTTGATGAAACATGGTGTATCAAGTCGCCTTGTATAGTTATGAAGGGGAAAAATTGTATGTGGAAAAATTTCTTCCCTTTCATAAGTTATTAAGCTTTAATTACACAAATTTGTATTAAAAATTGCTGAATCTTGAGAATAACTCATTTTCTCAGGAACTTGATGGGATACAGACCTGGATAATTTCCCATTTTAAAGGTCGTTTAATAGGCTTTAATTTAAAACCCAATTCCGTTGTGCTGCTCTAGTGCGACGTAAATGAATTGAATTTATCTGCCTACTATTTTTCTCTTTATAACTAGGTGTCTCTTGACACACAGTTTTATCAAAATCTTACAGTCAGGGTCTAAAATAATTCCGAAATGCTTAGATTTGACATGGACAGTCCACTGTTTATGGAAGGTTTGTCTTTCCTTTACTTACCTTGGATATGTGATGATATCACGTGTTTGGTTATTGTAATCTTCAACTTTTCCCTACAATGGGTGTACAACTCATCACTATTTTGACTTTTGTCTGTCTGGACGGGGAACAAAATGTGCTTTTTTTTTATGACTTTCGAAATTGAAATTTATTGCTCCCACTATGTTATTTAAAAAGTATGTTAAGACTGGTGCCAGAACTGCCCGTGTTGTAGCTAATTAATTCAATAAGTTACTGCCGACCAAACCGTTATAGTGGTTGAGGTGTTAAGTCTCTAGATAGGAAGGTTCCGGGTTCGAATCCGGGTCCGAGCATGGATGTTTGCAAGCGTATGGTATAGAGGCGGCTGATGCACCTTAAATCTGTCGTGGCCGAAAGTCCTCACGGTGTGATAGTTTGGAAAGTGGGATGCCAGCTCAGGTGTTGCTTCGTCATCTGACACAAGGTGTTGTCCTCCTATCTTTCTCTTTAGGGATTGATCCCGGATCTTCGTCAATAGCCCGTTGTGTTGTTCCAGTACGACGTTAATTAAAAATTACTAATCATCAATTAGTTACCAACGTCCCAGTCTAAGATATTCGGTGTGTCGCCACCTAATTTGGAACCACGGTCAGATGACGACAACATCTGAGCTGGTACCCCATTCTCTAAACTTCCACACCTACCCAAAGTGAGGACTTTCTGCCTCGACAGATTTGAGGTGCACCAGCCGCCTCTACACCATACGCTTACAAATATCCATGCCCTGACCCGGATTCGAACCATGGAACTTCCGATCTAGAGGCTAACACCTTAACCACTGTCGTTTGGTCGGCCGTATAATAGCTAATAAATATCTTCTAAGCTGTAGAAACTTCTTAATAAAGTATAATTTAACAGTAGCTCTGACCTGGATTCGAACCATGAAACTTCCGATCTAGAGGCTGACACCTTAGCCACTGTACTGTTTGGTCGGCCGTGTAATAGCTAATAAATATCTTCTAAGCTGTAGACACTTCTTAATAAAGTATAATTTAACAATCAGATTGGAAAACAAAGGTGATGAGATTTCATTTTTCAAAAGATATTCTTAGGTTGATATCTGCTGTTATAACTTCTAATCTTATTCGTATGAGCGTTGGCGAGAAAAAAAGTAAATATTTGAGAACATTTTGGTTATTGCTCATTGTTGGGGCGCAGAGAAAATAGCTAGCTACTGTACATATCTCGAGTTTTATCAGTACCTCAGGAATTTTAGCCTGATAAGAACTTTTCTGTTGGAATAAATCGCAATATATCATTCGTCTTCCTTCTAATTTACTGCTTTCGAATTCCATTGTTTTCTGTTTAATTTATCGCACTTTTTTTCTGTGAGGGTTTTCTATTTAAGTCCACTATGCCCGAAATAATAATGAATAGAATATTTCTGTTAAGTTCGTCCTGTTTAACCTAACTTTTAATTATTTTCTGAAGTTTAGTAAAATTGTCTTGAATATATTCAATCCTTTGAAAACAACGTTCTTCTAGATTTAATTTTTTTTTCACTGCAGGTCGTAAAATTCTGTGGGAAGGAGCAATTGCTCTCTGAGTTCGCATTCAACTAACCTAAAATCCCGGATTCTTAAGCGTAATGGTGAACCTAGGTGTCAAATGTAGGTAGTTGTATGTAGGACGATCGCCAACGCAAAGCAATTGAGGCTCCAAAGCTTTCAATAAGGCCATACTTAAGTTTTCTTTGGAACGAAAGCAAAATTAATGATTGTGATACAACTGTGGTTATGTTTCACAAAAAAAAATTGCAGTGTCGGTTTCTATTAAGCTGTAATACTTAAATTACCTTTTCAGAAACTTTAGTTACCAAATAATTTTATTTGCTTTTGGATGAAGCGTGAACGTTTTTTTTTTGGAACAAAGAAAAGTGACACAATTGAAATCAATGCCCTTTTTTTATCATTCTCCTCATACTAACGTTATTTCTTATCAGACAATTATAATCTTAGTCTTGCCTGGAACAAAATGTCTGACCATTTTCTTGATGACATTTAAATTTTTTTTTCTATTACTTCAATAATTGATCTCTGTCATATTTTTCTACTAAGTTTTAAATTTCTTGAATTCCGCTTTTTTGTCCAAAAATGTTCCTAAAAAACTTAAAAAAGTCTACAAAAATCTCTGAAAGAAATTCTGAGCTGTGGTTCGATATGTTTGACTTTTATTCAATCCTTGGTTTAACTTGTCATGATTATGGGTTTGAAAATTTACCAGCGACAAGCAAACGATAAGAAATTTTCAGAATTAAAGTAAATTGCAAGCAAAATTGTAAATTTGACGTTTTGCGAATGGAATTCGCAGCCAAATTTTTTCTGGACAATACAATGTTCAAACGATTATTTTAATCGAATTCGTCTTTTGGTGAAATCAACATAAAAAAACGCTCAAACGTTTCTTGTAAAGTGAGAATGTTCATTCTCAAAAACTCGATTTTTAGTTGAAAAGGATTATAAAAAGAATTTAATGCTAACGTCTCAATATGCCAACTGCCTTTGTGCTGCATTTCCATTAGAATGCCGGCGGACGTATCCACCGTGCTGTTTGGAATGCGTAGCAAATGCTTCGGTGGAAATACCTCGCCGCAATCTTTCATTCAGAACGAGGTCTTAAAAGGGTTAAAAAAACAAACAAATGCTAGCGCTAGAGCAATCTCCTGCTTCCGAATTTTGTTTCTTTTTAGATTTGTGAAGAGATTCAGATTTTTTCTCACATGGTTGCCTTCGGTGTTGGGCTGTTCTATGGGTTCACAGGTCGTTGTGAAAAAACCGATGTCGCATTGCCTCATTTGCATTGAACTGAAAGGGAACTAGTTATTTGAAGCAAATTTGTTTGTGTACTTAAATTCTGAATAGTAAAGGCAAATAATTTAATAACTTGATGGATTTGTAAAGGTAAACGTATGTATTTCGTATTGGGTAACCGGAAGTAAAACCTTCGTTTTCCGGTGTTTTGTTTAACACTCCCAAATCCATCTAATAGCCTGCCTTGTCCCTGATACCATTCTATCTGTCCAACGAACTATCTTGTCCGGCAATTAGAATTTTTGTTTTTTCTAGAACAAAGTGTGGCAATTTCTTAATAACATTTTCATTCGTTTTTTTTTTTTTTTAACTTTTTTTAATTGGTTTGTCGCAATGCCTGAAGCACCACAGGAAACTTGAGCAAACATTAGAACTCAGTTGAGTTTTCATATTCAATATCAAAACACAAAATCATACACACACTTGATATCAACAAAAAAAAGTTATGCTGTCTGTAAATAATCTGTCTTTTCTCAACTCAACTAGCAATCCAGACAAAAGGATAAAACTTGCAACCTCTTACCAGTTTTAATGAAATTGTTCTTGATAATATTATTCCATGGATCAAATATGTTTATTTGTATGTATTTAAAACTACGTCTTCATATCATGTCGTCAAATCTGCTAAATTCGTAATATATGTCTAAAATTAATTAACTTGCAAGCTTCAAAGGATATATGGTGTTTTCTGGCAATTATGTTTGAACAAAAGCCTGAATAATTTGGAAATTACATTTTACAACCAGGATAACCTGTATTTGTAAAATGTATTGTTTTTGATTTTCAAAAAAAAAGACACTTTTTCTGCCACAATTTGAAATGTTGCCATAATTCTTCTGAAAGACCTGGATCACATTTTAAATTTAAAGTATTGGATTTGTTGTTTAGTGGAATGGTGAATGATTTGTGCAATGTCAACAGATATTATCTGTTGACATTGCAAATTATTATTTTTATCTGATAAAAATGGTATTAATTCTGAAATCAATGCTTATTCTTTTAGTGGTGATTTTTTTGTAACAACCTTCATGTAATCAAGCTGGATTAAACTACATTTATATTTTTAAATTTCAGATTGCCATTAAAGTGCTGGAGTAAAAATGCCTGGTGTTGTTGATGACCATGATTTTCTACACAGTTTAGAAGCCAGTCTTGGGTACGACAATCTTGCTTGGAAGAACTTTCTTTTATATGTTTTTCATTCTATTCCTTTGTGATGAATGCCTGCATTTCATGTTCTGAGCTGGTGATTTTCCTGATTAGTTTTTATTTTGTTAGGAATCAGGATAATTCTTTTGATGAAAGCCCTCAAGACCATTCAACTATGAAAGGGGGATCTAGGAATAGGTACCCTAATGGGTATGGCTCAGGTAAAGCATCTTTATTTTATATTTACTAAGAACAATTATATTTAGTGGTTTTGTAAAAATTAAGGGTCCCTACTTAATTGTCAACCTGCTTGCTAATCACCAGAGATTATTTGGACCTTCCACATATTTGTAATCACTTCAGCTAGTTTAGATAAGCTTGGCACCAATTAAGAAACCACCAATTTCTTAGCAATCTTCCATATTTACTATATTCATTTGCATTGCACCCTGCCATTCAAGACATTTAGTACATATTTTATTAAATAAAAAGAACATTTTAGTAAAGGTGAAAGAATCTATCAAATTACACACTATGGTCCGATACTGACCATCTATCCATAAAACAGTGGCCTGATACTGGAGAGACTTAATGGCAGTAGAAGTCATTGTTATTCTGGAATCATTCTATTTGTTGCATTGCCATAAGTGCTCGGGTTTCAAATATGACCGCGGCAGCTAAAATATGACTGCAACATTTCCCTGTGTTAACTCAATTAAACAACCCTGTAGAATGTGTTTCCTACCGCAACTGCTAAAATATGACTTTGACATTTCACTGTGTTAACTCAAAACACAAATCTTGTAGAATGTGTTTCTATGTCCTTTTATTGCAAGGAAACAAACTTTAGATTTTATAATTGATGCTTCGAGGGGCACTTTTAGGACTACCTGTGTGCCAATTTTCATGGCTACAGATTGGTCTGAAGACAGGAAAGAATGCATTGTTCTAAAGTGTAAGTATACCAAATTTGGTCAAATGGTGTAGATTTTGTTTTATGAATATACACATGCTTTGTGCAATGCATCCTTTTTTTAAAAAATATATAAATAGATTAACTATCAAACTTAAAATTTTTGTTGCATTTGTTTTTATATCACTTACCTGCTAGATTTTCTATGCATTGATGATAACG
This sequence comes from Metellina segmentata, assembly GCA_947359465.1. Taxonomy (NCBI): domain Eukaryota; kingdom Metazoa; phylum Arthropoda; class Arachnida; order Araneae; family Tetragnathidae; genus Metellina; species Metellina segmentata. Next base: position 97,861,133 of record OX375881.1, read on the forward strand.
TTTTAATGCATCACAGATAACAGCCAAATCAAATTTATCAAATCAATATTAGAACAATGCAATCATTTCATAAGCTTTTAGTTAACTTTTTATTCCCTTATTTTACATACCTTTTCTTTAAAGATTTGCTAGTTGATTTTGTCATTGGTCGTTGCAAATGTTTGTCTTGACTGCTATACTATACTCAAATTTATTTTTAAATTATGAATTTGAAATTACTCATTGCACATTTGCTGTTTTAAGTGTAAGGTAAAGTTAATGCATTTTTTCCAGCAAATTTGTGAGATGCTTTATCTGGTAATTGCCAAACAAAAATACAAATTAGACTTTCCCACGTGCCATGTAAGAAAAATGTCTATTTCTTCAATGCATCTTTTTGTTTTGCATTTTCACAACTTAAAAGACAACAAATTAATTCTGCAAAACATTGTTTGCACAAAATACTCAACTGTTAATATTAAAAAACAAATTTGGAACAATTTTAAGGAATTCTTTTTATTCATACAGATGACTTTTTATTGCATGGTGACTAATCCATACTCCATTGTTAAATCAATAAAAGGTACTATGCCAGAAACAATACAAGACCTGTCACCTTATGTGACTGTATTTGGTACAACAAAAAAGTTTATTTTTAGGAAGGGGGGTTTAGACCCTTAATATTCATGCCCATCTAGAGCACTTATAAATCATCAGCATCTCCAATGACAGTAAAATATACTTTTGCAATCTTTATACCTTGTAGATTTATGTACTTAGTGATTACCATTTCAAGAAGTCCCACTGATTTTTAATTAATGTTCTTTACTCTAATTGTGCAGCATAAAATTCTATTCACGAAATCTTGTAAAATTTTAAAGGAAATGTCAATTTTATGAAAGATATTGCGTGGTGTACTTTTGTTTTTAACACTGTCTTTTGTTTATTATGTAGACCAAATGAGTGATGTTACAGATGATGGACCACGATACTTTCTGGAGCATTTGGCAACTTTTTCAGTGGGGTCAGAATTCGGTAAACACTTTTTAACTCTGCATTTATTTGTAGTTTCTTTTTTAGCAGCATTGGTGACATCCATCACATTGTAACTACATTATTTGTTATAGTAAAATATTGTACTGACTACCTTGGGCTATAATTTTCTTGTCCAAAAATGCCTAAATGAACCCTAAACTTATTGCAAAATACAGAGCTCCCACTGCCCTTGAAAATCTTTAAAAGAACCTAAATTTGTTTTCTAACTCAAGTGCCTAAGAACTGTGATAGGTATGAAAATTTTGTTTCAAACATAGTTTTAAAAAGTCAGTTCAAATGCTTATGGGAAGATTTTCCCACATTCCTGCTCACCTGAAATATTAAGGTACCTTACTCTGACCTCAACATCTCGTTTCTTGAAATGTTTTGGGTCTGCCTACCACCACACAGAAACACCTTCAAACTATGGATGCGACATCGACAACAAAACATCAATGTTTTGAACCATTGATATTCAAAATTAAAAAATCGATGTTGATAACAGGGTGTCAAGATAAAATCACTTGATTTAAATCAATGATTAAAATCGTGATTTAATCAAATGATTTTCTTTTTTAAATCATTGATTTAAATCACAACCAATCTTACATTTTTATAACTAAGTAAATACACTCTAGAAAAATCACAGAATTTGTCAAATGCTTTGAACTTTCTGCACGCATGGTGATTTCAGCACTAATGGCTACACCTCGTACTGATGAGCTTTTAAAAAAAATGTTTGGCACTGGACACTTGCAAATAATCTGAGGTGTTTATGGACTAAGTAATCTGTTGAGTGTTGAGTCAGGGATTCTGCCAAACAGTAAAGTAAAAAATAAGTTGACATCTATTTGAAAGTTTTTACAATGTTCATGCATAATTTTATGTTACAAACAATAAAGCAGTAGGCCTACATCTACGTAAATGTCAAGACAGCCAAAGAAAATTCCCACAAAGTAGGCCTAAACTACTTGTAACCCCTTTAATTGATTGACCAATGGCTTAGCTATAGTGATTTTTCAACTACTTTTTTTTTAATTGATACATAAATACAAAATAACACAGTTAATGTGATTAATAATTTATTAAATAAAAAATTCAAGTGAGCTTTCTATTTGAAAGGATGAAAGTTTAAACACAATGAACATCTTTTATTTTGCAAAATGCACCCTGAAACAGTCACCTTTCACTTAAAGCATAGTGACCCATAACAAATATTTATTTAATCAGACTAATTTAGGTCTCACTCACACTTACTGATACATTTGTGTTTACATGATGATGTTAATTTACTCAAGAAAAACTATGGAGGATGTGAACTTGTGTTTTAAAGTTAAACAAATGTCTTATCTTTTGCTCTTGTTTTGAAAATTCATCATGTAACACACAATGATATTTAGTAAAATAAATATTAATTTACCATATCACAAACTCCGATTGCTTACTTAAATAAATATTAGTTTATATGTCATGTCAGAAACTCAATTTTTTATTTAACAAATTTATAGGCCCTACAGAAATTTAAATAAAAAATATCCGATTTTTGATTTAAATCAAATAAATACGATTAATTGATTTTTTGAAAAAATCGTAATTTTTTTTTTTTTTTTACACCCTGGTTGATAATACATTGCCCCAAAAAACATCGATGTTTTTAAAATTCAGAGTATTTAAACTTTTTCCTCCATTTCTTAAAATTGGTTTAGCAACTGGTGATGCTACATCGACAGTAAAACATAGATGTTTTGAAACTTTGATGTTCAAAATTAAAACATCGATGTTGATAATACATTGCCCCAAAACCATCGATGTTTTTAATATTCAGTGTATTTAAACTTTTTCCTCCATTTCGTAAAATTGGTTTAGCACCTAGTAATGCAACATTGACAGCAAAACATCGATGTTTTTTATAGAACATCAATGTTTCGAAAATATTGACATCGATGTCACATCCCTACTTTTTAGACCCTTCACCCTTGGCCACTTTGTCTAAAAGTATGTTCAATTTGCTGATTATGAAAATTATGTTTCTAGGTTATTTTTAAAACTGTACTTTTTTTATTCAAAAATAAAACATCGACAACGTAAAAACATCAACGTTTTTTTTTTAAATATCGATGTCGCATCCCTACTCCAAACTAGTACAGCTTGGAGGGTAACCAATAACTTTTCCTTTAAATGCATCCTGCTAATTGAGTTAATATTAAATAAATTTATTTTCATTTGGATAAAATCCTGCTGCTGGTGTTGACATGGTCCTTTTTTTTACAAAGTAATTGAAAGAAATGGTCTGAGTTTTGCTATTTTTTTAGTTACTGTATTTTGATTAAATGTATGCATTCAATGCTAATTTCCTAGTCTTTTTTTGTGATAATTTTAATGTTATGCTTTAGCTAGAATTAATGCCTGTCGTTAAAAAAAAGAGGTTTTAAAAATTTTTCACGACAAATTCCCTGGGAAAAGAACAAAATCTACTTCAAAAGGTGGGCACTCAGGAAAGGAAGGTAGCTAGAGAGAGCCTATAACTGTACTTGTTAAATAAAACTGCATACTAATGAGGGACTTCATTTCTTTTTATAATTATATTAAACTTCACGAAGGTTTTTATCTTATCTTATTTATAACTCAATACAAAAATGTGTGTTCTTGCTGTGTTTCTAATTTCCTCCAACATTTATTTTTTGAGTTTCATAAGGTTTATTTTTTCAAGGATTAGTATCGCCAAAAGATGGCCTTCGACGCTTACTCCAAATGGAAAAAAGCAATGGAATTTGGACTCAGAAAATGCAAATGAAACTTGACAAAAATTGGGTCTTGATTTTGGATTATGAAGATGGTGTAAGTTTTAGTTATTGACTCTTTATTTCTGCCGATATTTGAGTAGTATTCGAAACATATCTGTTTTCGAGATTTAATTTCTAATTTCTACTCAATTGCATTGTGGTTTGCATCAGACATGTATTAAATACGATAGTTAATGATGACAATATTCGTCAGCTTGTGTCAGAAACTCATCAACCGACAAAAAACCTTTTAATTTGCAGTGCTGCTTAAAGACTAATTATTAGTTTTCAGGTTACAAATACCAATTATAAGCACTTTTATACTGTTGTATATCTTTCAAACAGATTACAATGTCACAATTTTTTCTCATCATGAACATAAGCATTTAGTGTCTGAAGCAATTCTCTGTTAATGAATCTTTTAGCTGACAAAATATGGTAAATCGGTTTCATATCTAAAGGAGTCTTTCATATTGTGGTGTCTCTTGTGCTTGGTGCACTTTGGCCAAATAGAGCCCTTGAGTCATATCACTTCCTCCACCCAAGTAATAAACAAACCTTCATATTGCTCATTTTTCCATATAAGCGTTCTGATTTTATGCAGAATTCATGTTAGATATGAAGTCTAGCTCTCTTGTGAGCATCTGGTCTCTGAAGCCTTCATCAGAAATAAAATGGCTTATAAAACTAAAGTTAGAATTATCTTGCCCAAAATGGTACTCTTATGAGTGAAATGTCAAAACAGTTAATTGATCATTGAAGTTCAACATTTGTTGGTCTTTATTTTGGTAGTACTTAACTTCTACTTAAGGAGCTGACCCTAAGTGGTTATATAATGCTATGACCATTGATTCAACAGGCTGTAGTTTGGAATCCTATTTAGATCTGAAAGACTAGGGGTTTGGAATCTACCCTAAGCTATAAATTCTAGTGTTATTTGCCCTTGGGTACCAAGAAATGACAGGAGAGCAACAAGCCTAAGCTATCTTCTATACTCTGTTTCACCTTAACTTGTCAGCATTGGGAAAGGCAGACACGATGTTCATCTGCATGAAAAATAGTTCCAACTTGATTTGGAATTTAAAATAAAGAAAATGCATATAAACGTGTAAATATTGTCCTACAATGAGGAAGGAGTGATTTTTGACCATTTATAATTGGTTATTTATTTGTAAAAAGCGTTTATTTTTTGACCGAAGCGAATGAATACATCCAAAACGGAATTCTAGTTCGGTTGAAACCGGTTTCCAAGGTAACATTTCTGGCGAGCTAAATACGCTTTCCCGCCAAGTCTACGCCATTTCGCTCTGTGTCTTTGCTAGCGTGCGTACCTACGTTTGTATCTCTCGTTTCTCTCTTGTGCTATTTTATTGGAGTGTGTTTGATACTCTGAACATGTCTGAAAAAGGAACGTCGGCAACCAAACTGTATAGGTCATCAAAGCAAGGACAATCAATTGGTAATGGAGCTCGGAGGAACATATTGAATGTTTATTCTCGACTTCGAGAAGAAAACCCTAGTGATTCCATTAACCAAATCGTCGAAAAGGTGTCCCAACTAACTGGTGTTTCCAAAAGAACTATTTTTCCTTTTGAAAAAGAAAAGAAGACGTCAAGTCCTTTGAGAACTCCAGGAAAAAAACGACCTTCTGTCGTTGGAAAAAGAACAAGAATGATGAAATATGACAACTTTACTTTATCGTGCAACCGACGAAAAATTCATGATTTTTTTCCGTCCAAATGTAATTCCTACATTGGACAAAGTTCTAAATGAAATTAACAATGATAAGGATATTTTTTCGACAAACATTAGCCGAAGTACACTGTACAGGATACTGAAAGATTTGGTTGTTATATTTTATATATATTGATGATGTATAAATGCATGTGATGAATAAGTATAACGTAAGTATAGTCTTCTCATTGTAACTAATATTCATGATTGAGATTGGTTTCTTCTGCACACTTTCTTGTAAACTATTTTAAAGGATTCATCAAATTAATAATTTACTACTAATCAACCCGACACCGTTCCGCCAGTTTCAGAATATGTTTAACATATAAGGTTTATTTTTTCAACTCTAATTTTTAAAATGGTCTAATTTTTTTATTATTATATGTATATTCACTATATTTGTATTTTTTAAAATTATATTTATTTATTATGAATGTATTTGTATCTTTTTATACCTACACAGGATTATAATATATAATTTTTTAAATAATTAAAAATAATATTCAATTAGAAAAGTCAAAACGGATTTATATTAACATAGAGAAGCTTTTTGTTTTTTAACGACTGTAATGCAAGAGCCGTTAGAAATAAAAAATCTGTGAAACGTATAAAATTTCCATGTGCATTTTATCTCTACTTGCCAAAAGGGCGAATTTCGTCGCTTGTAGTTGACTTCTTCCGACAGTGTAACCCTAGTTTCTATGACAACGGCTGCGATGCGGTCAACGTAGCCTTTTCTGTACTGCCAAGTTAGGGTGAAACCATATAGGCATTCTGATTTTATGCATAATTCATGCTAGATATAAAGTCTAGCTCTCTTGTGAGCATCTGGTCTCTGAAGCCTTCGTCAGAAATAAAATGGCTTATAAAACTAAAGTTAGAATTATCTTGCCCAAAATGGTACTCTTATGAGTGAAATGTCAAAACAGTTAATTGATCATTGAAGTTCAACATTTGTTGGTCTTTATTTTGGTAGTACTTTACTTCTACTTAACGAGCAACAAACCTAAGCCATCTTCTAGGTCAAAATAAACATGAGTGATAAACTAATTTTTTTACCCAGTGTTATTAATACATATTGTTACCTACACTAGTGTTAATAACACTAAATATAAGAATGGAGAAACGTTCTTAATTAGTGAGTCAACACGTGTTCTTAAAAAGTACATTTTTATAGCATTTTTATTTTAACATTGCAGTTTGCCACAAATGCTAGGTATGAAATATGTATGTATCACACCCTATTAAATTGTAAATTATTTAACAGTTTAATGGAATTATTACTCAATCTGGCTTTTATGCTGTACTGCATGCCCTTACACACACTAATAGATCCTGGGAAAGTGTGAAAAATAAAAAGATCTTTGTGAATTGAAATTTATTTGGGTACATAAATTGGACTTGATAAAATTTCACAAAACCATGTTGATTTATGTAACTGGTGCTCATTAAAATGAGAATTGACTGGTTAAGCTTTAAAGATCTTAATATCTAATGTTAGAAAATGGGGGGGGGGGTGCAATCGTGGAGACTTTATGTTTATTAAGGAAAAACGAACTAGTTTCTGTTGAATTTTTCATGAGCTGCTTGTTTATATTTCAGGATGTGGTAGAGAAATTTCCAATGAACTTAATCAGTGATCCTACTGCATATACCAGTGAGGATCCCAGAGAGCTGTACAATAATATTTTAGTATTTATTGTTAGAGAAGATCTAAAGAACAAAAACCCAAATCAGTCTGAAATGCACATCTTTCAATGCTCAAGAGTTTATGTAAGTAATTCTCTTTGCAAATTTGTTAGATTATTGGCCACTTTCTATTGGCCACTTTAATTTAAAACATGATATTACTTTAAGCTTCAAGAGAAATTTTAACATTAACTAAAGTTAGCATAGGAACATATAACAAATGTTTTTCTTCTTCTTCCTACTGAATTGATGCCAGTCCACTGAATTTGCTCTATACTGCACCATTTGTGTAGTTAAAAACATCCATTTCATTTCTATTCTTATCTCATTCACACATACAAAGCTATATTTGTGTGAAACTCACAGCTGCACACTGAAAAATATATTTCAACTGCTTTACACGTGTGTTTATTTGTCCATATGTTTATTTGTTACTTGTGCATTTATTACAGGAGTTACTCTTGATTGAATAATTTACGTTTTTCTTCGTGGAACTGACCCTGTTCTATGGTTGAAAGAGTTAATGTTGTGCTTTTTAAATTTAAATATATATTTCCTGGCTTATCGACTTTTTGTGATTACCTTTAATAGGCAAATAACATTGTTTCAATTTGGCCCTTAAAATGTGTCAATTCATGCTTGATACTGGGTAACAAAAAACATTAAAAAAATAAAATACTTCCAATACATAGAATTCCTTAAGATGATATGGAATTGTGCAACTATTACTAAGGCTTCTAAGGAGCTTTTTTATGTTACTAAGAAAAATTTTCGTTAATAAACTTCAAAAGCACAAAATTTCATGCAAAGTTAAACAGGAGATAAGACTTAAATTCACATGTATACATATTAAGTACATTTAACATGCCATTTATTGGAATATAAATTCTCTCTGTAGGCTCAAGATGTTGTGGATGAAATGAAAATGTTCATGTCTGGGAAAGTTAAATCAAAGTAAGAGCTGTTTTTTGTTCGTCATTGCTTTCATGTTAAAAAGAAAAACTAATTTAAATTCAGAGCATAGTTTAGAACCTGCTCATTCACTTTTGCTTGAAAACTGAATGCATAATGATGTCTCTTTAATCACTACACCCACTTAATCAACCCAACAAGGAAATGAAATTAGGTTAATAAATCTACTCATTAAAAGAGTGTTTTGGTATGTGATAAATTCTTGAAGTTTTCATTCTAACTATTAGGTTACAATTTTCTATTGGACAATGATAGGTAAGAAAATCTTTGCAATTTAGTGAAATTTCAAATTTTCCTTTACTTTGTTTAAAAGTACTAATTTAGTGACTGTTACAGAGTTATTTTGGGGCTTAGTGTTCAAAAGATTTGGTCACATGTTGTTTTTAAACCTGTTTGACTCTTTCGTTAAATTTTATATCAACCTTCTGGTAGTTGAAATATCTCCCTTAATAGATCAATTTAAATATGATTATCTATTAATATTTAATTTTATGAGAAAGGTAGTGTTCTGTATATAGCCCACGAGGCACATATTAGAGAAGGAAATTGGAGACATTTGATTAGTCCTCTAGGATATGTCTTAAGTCCACCTTTGGTGCGAACATAAACTGGTAAAAGCATCACCAGTTAGGGTTATAGAATAAGTAAAAAGTAGGAAACTGTTAAAAAACTATGCAAAGATACTAAAAAAGATTAAGTACGTGTACTATGCACTCAAATACATGCATCGCTAGAAATGATAGTTATTGTTTGTTGAACATTAAGCTTGCAACCGAAATCAAAGTTAGAAATTAGGAGTAGAATGTTGGGCATCATTGGTACCTAAGCATTTTTCTTAAGTTTCCAAAATGTTTTACTTTTGTGCAAGTAAAATTAATTTTGTTTATGGATGAGATATACATGCAGGGTTTAAGGACTAGGGCTTGCATTGACCATTTTCAGTCTCTCAAATTGCACAACTTGACTAGGATCGACAGATGGTCGAAGTAAAAACCTGAAACATGGCTTAGTTCCATTTAGTTTGGAGAAAGAATTTGCATTTTCCCACTTTGTAGTTGTGATTTTCTTTTGGGATTTTATAACGAATTTTGTCATAATGACTGAGCGATGTCTAATTTGATAGACTGCGTAGTAGTGGCCAAGAATAGACAGACATTGCACACCTAAATTGGACATTGACATTTATTTACAATATAATATATAAAGTTTCAAATATACATGCCGCACCGTCCTGTGCAAAAACACCTCACTCATCTGAAATTTACAACAAATCTGTCTTTATTTGTGTTCTTTTTCAGAATAGCACCCAATATTTCATGTTCTTGATCGTATCAGAACACAGGCACTGTCATCCATCAATGTTCGTCCACTAGAACACAATAACAACTGTTCTTGTAACCTATCTGTGTTCGTATCCAACGTAGAGAAAGACAGGCAAATTTAATACAAGCAAATAAACTTAAGAGAACTTGGGCTTCGAATAAGAAAACTGTGTCTAAACTCGATCATCAAAACCAAGTTTATAGGTGCATATGCGACAATTAACCTCATGTGATAATTTGAAACAGTGATGGGAACAATTTTTTTAGAAGTACCTATTTTTTTTAAACAAAATGTGTTGCTAATCTTGATTTTTCAAGAATGTTTGGCTGTGCTTTTATTATGCTTTCTAGACTTAACCATTTCCTATTCTTCCTTAGAAGTGCCGAAAGTATTCGACACTTGCCACCTCCTCCCCACAACCCTCCCCCTGAACCACCAATTAACGGCAACAACTCCAAAGTTCGTGATCACGTAGCTATGTTTAGTGCATCTGCACCCTCTTCTTCTGCACCAAGTAAGCATGAATAACTTTGTGTGCAATATTCGTGCATCGAAGTGTGCAAATAGTTTCTGATACGTGTTTTCGTTCGATAGATCCGCCACCTCCACGAGGGGGGTCTGTTCTACAGCAGCGGATAGAAAGGGCCTCTGGATATGCACGTGAATCCAATGACGAAACAAGCTCAACCACTAGTGACAAATATGAAAGAGAAGTTGTAAGTAACATTTTGTATTTATTTTAGTTTGGAAAGTCAATGATTTTATAGGGTCATTGTCTTTCAGATGACTAGTCTTTTCATTGGATAAAATTATGCTCTAGTTATAAGAAGTAAAAATATGTGGTCTAGTCATAAAAGCACCTTTTTCTTCATTTTAGAGATTAAAAATTGAGGCATATTGATTCTAATGCAAAACATTTATGTTCTGATATTCCGTTTAACCTCTTCTGGAGATTTTCTCTTTCATTTCAGAGTTTCACCTGCAAAGGAGGCAAATTTTTGACGTGTGAATTATGTATTTTTGAAACTTTGACCTGGCGTGTAGATATGCAACTACAGTACAAAGTCTAAAATCTCCGTAATCCTCCGGACTTCGGCCATTCCAGATTTCTGACTTTTCCTAATTTTGGATCATTTGCAGTTTTTGTCATAAATCCCTAATCTAACACCCCCACGTGTTATTTACGTCCAGTACACGTTTGCAATACTTAAATAGATATATAAATAGGAATAATTTTTACAAAAGGAACAAAAATAACTTTTTATTATAATGGCAACAGATTTTATTTACAAGTCTTCTGTAATTTTTCTGTGTAATATTTACTCTGAACATGTCCGTTATTTTGCATTGTTTCAACAATTTGATCAAGGCTGAACGCTTTGTTGTTAAAAAATTGTTCTTAAAAGAGGCGGAAAGATACATAAAAGTGAGAGAAAAAAGCCGCAGTTTAGCAATACATCCAGATTTGGGACTTTGAACTACATAAAGGGGATGGCTAGGTCACTAAAAAACTTTTGTTTTTGCATTTAAAGTAAATTTTTTAAGTAACAAGTTTATATATAAATATGAAATTAACATTTTCGGAGAGGGCTCCATGGCCTCCTTCAGTATTCCCACTGATTGTCTTCTAAAAGTCCGTTTTGCTAATTTCTTCTAAAGTCCAGTGAAAGAAAGTATTTTTGTTATCTACACTTGCAGAACATAATGAATTATTTTAAAATATCACATTTGCTACGATTACCTCATCATTGTGTTGTACTTTCATACTTTTTGTTTTTCTCAACATATCTCTTTAAATTAGTAATATCTGAATATACTTGTTTTTCCATTATTTGTTTTACCAGCAAAAGGTAATTTCTATCAATGCATGTACACGCATCGATACTGGGGTACATGCATCGATCTACAATGTCTAAACCAAGTATTCTAAATTCCAGTGCACACCTCAAAACTTTATACTTTCACTCAGATTAAGAAAACAATTACCTTTTGATTCAAATGATGAATTTAAATATTGCGTTTATAAATTGGTGGATGCATTGGAACCAATGCATATTTACTTTTTCACTGAGCAGTCTGCTATAATTATATTATTTAAATATTTATTCTGACTTAAATTTTGTTATCCTAGACTATTCTTAATCACTGTTTCGATGATATTGAGAGGTTCGTAGTGCGACTTCAACATGCGGCAGCTGCTTTTAAAGAACTTGAAAGAAGACAAAAGAGTCGAAAACATAAAAAGAAGGATATGGGAGGTGAGAATTAAAAAGTTTTTCTTCAAAGTCGCATGTTTTTCTTATTTGGATTTTATAGAAATGTACAATTACTATATGGCAAGATATTCAAAGTTATAATTTTCTCAAATGTCGTACTTTATCAATGTGCAGGGAAATTTACGATTGATGTGATCACTCTTTCAATTTTAGATGGCATGTTGAGCATTAGAGCTAAGCCACCTCCGGAACGGGAGTTTGTCGATGTCTTACAAAAGTTCAAATTGTCATTCAATTTGCTGGTAAGTGGATTAAATTATAAATTTTTAATATTTGTTTATACCCGATTCTCTTTTTGTTAAAGTTAATTTTGTTAAACTAAAAGATATTTTAAAATTTTTTTTGTTAATTTCTATTTTTTTGTTTCCTGTTATGATTTGTGTAGCTCCATTTCTTGATAAAATAGCTTCAGATTTCCCATTGGCTTTTTTTAACGATCTGATTTTTCATTTTAACTGTTACAGCAAATATTGTCCTTTTTATAAGTATTGACAAAATTTTTAGAATCCTTATTTTCTATGAAAACACAATATATTTTATTTTAAAGTCATTAAAATACTATGACCAATGACAAATAAATTTGTTGGTTTTAAGCATTCCTAATCTGGAATCAGTTAAGCGAAGTTTAAACTTCCTCCACGCTCTATAATACATCAAGTTAAATTTTTCAGTTTTGAATTGCTTTCATTTAAGCCCAATTTGGTACAATAATTAATTTCATTCTCTTAAAATTTTGTTCTAAATTATTTTTAGACATTTGTACTAGCAACTCCTTGTACCTATTACTTTCCTTTACCTAAATATATTTATATTTTTACTTTCAGGCTAAGCTGAAAAGCCATATCCACGATCCCAATGCCCCAGAGTTGATACATTTCCTTTTCACTCCCCTTGCCCTAATCATTGATGCAGCTCGTGACTCCAACCACAGTGCCAATCTTGCGGCAAATGTTATCAGTCCTCTACTCACAAGAGATGCCATTGAGCTATTAGCAAATTGTTGTACGTCGAAAGAAACAGATTTATGGCACAGCCTAGGAGACTCTTGGATCATTCCAAGGTTTGTCATTCAACTTTTTTTCCTTGAAATCTGACTTGACATCCATTGTTCCCCATTTTCAAGCTATGTTTTTATCAGTTGAAACAGGGTTTATCAAAGTTTTTGTTCGATAAACCCTGATATAATTGTTTAAAAAATTTTAACTTCGTTTATCTAAATACTAACCATTGTGTGTGGCCAGCACGGCGTTGCCTGCGACAGTTCTTTTAGAGGGGTCAAATGGGACCATTGCTCGCTAACCCCCGGTGATTGCTATGAATTCCCATTTGGTTTGCTTCGCAAACCTACACCATGGGAAACGCGGGTCCAATCGCCATTGCTCGCTTACGCTCGCCAACCCCTGTGATTGCTATGCATTAGTATTTAATTGCGTACAGATTCAATATGTGTGACATCACAATCTCTTGTGAAATTTTCAGATACACAATTGAAAAGTCATTTTTAAAAGAAAATCAAATGTATTAGGTATCGATCTATTGTAAAATTTTCCGCTGATTTCAAATCCGTTGCAATTTTACTCCATCTTTAACAATCTAGGAGATAGAAAAAAGAACTACCTAAATCCAGTTAAAACTTTATTTGTTCCGCTGAAATCGTTGCTCGGAAAAAATAAATTTAGAATCTGTTCTGTCTATAATACTGTTGCCATTCAAAAGAAAACACAAATAATTAAATTCCAATAAATTAATTTTAAATGTAAGACACTAGAAAAATCGCAAAAAATTCCAACTACCTGTGTGCCAAATCTCACTATTGACGACATATCAGACGACAGACACACACAAAAACACTTACTTTTATAATAGTAGAGATGAATCTTATCAGCTCCTTTGTTATAAAAGTTAGCTTTGAATAAAGTGCATTAAAATTAAAACCTTTATCGAAATATACTCTAATTGTGTTGATTCAATTAAATATTATAAAATGAGTAATTACTGTTTATTTAAAAAAAGAGAAATATAATGGTAAATCACAATACCTATTCCTCTGATATTGTCTAGGCCTATTTATTGATTCAGAAATACAAAAATCAAAGTGATGCAACTGTATTCTTTCAGATCAGGGATCATGTACCATAAGCCTATACTCAAACCAAACCTTAAAGAAGATAATTTTTTTTAATGGCACCTCATCCATTATTCATCTTGGTTTATAACAACCAGAAATATAAATCAATAGCATTTAGATATGTAACCAAACAGTTGTTTTTTTATCAAGTATTTTCAAGAGAAAAGTATTTAGGATTTGTTCTTGATTTGATATCATGGAACACTTTGCAATCAGAAAAAAGTGATTATTATGAAAGAGCAGTCCATAGCTTTCTTATAAGCCACTCCACGGTTTGAACATTGAGTGTAAATAGATTTTTATTACAAAACCTGTTCCAGTTTTTGTGGTTGTTTTAGCATTATAACTTATAACTGTTAGTCTTTTTTGTATTCATTTTGTTATTATTCTAGGGACCAATGGAAAGGCTACGAGAGCAATTACCGGCCAGTTTTCTCCAATGGATGGTGTCCTGAAAATCCTTTAGAAGAAACCAATACACTTCCTCACAGAATACAGAGACCTGAGGTTAGTTCAATCGTTTGATTTATTTGTTAATTGACACAATTTGGTGGCTATGTGTTTAATTTAGACCTAGTTTGCGATATAGAACATTTGGTCATGCTGATTATTGATGGAACAAAGGACTGTCAACAAATAATAAAAAGAAAAATACATTCATTCGTTTTTTAAAATTTTATTTAACCAAGAAAGTAAACTTACAGTTTGTAAATAGTTTTTCAAGTCTTAGTCTTTTAAAGTTATTGAGCCATGAATACTTGGAACATTCGAAAGAACAAAATTGCTTTTTATTTTAAATAAATTACAGAACACTTAATTTTTATCAAACATTGTTTTTATTTTCATTAGCATTTTCTAAAATATTTATTTAACCAAAAGATACTTTACTTAATGCTTAAATATTCTCAAAACAAATTGTCATTTTATGTTAACCACTAAAAACTTCAAAATACAAATTACTTTTTAAAACTGCCGCGACAAATGTAAGATGTACACAAGTTTACAATCTGATAATAATTTTATTATTTCACTTGTAGTGAAGTTTCCTGTTTACTTACCAATTACTTTTTTGAGACATTGAAGGTAACCATTAGTTTGAATCTGGAAAATCTAATACTTTTTTGATGTAATGGGACCAGAGAAAATACATTCTTAATGGAGTTAGCAAAACTTTCATTAATCTTTAAAGTTACCAAAATCTTTAAAGTAATATTATATAGGTACAAAAGATTTGGGGTAACTGAAAGTACACTTGAGGTAGGGTAATAATTTGCATGTCATAGTGTTTATTTCTCTGAACCACGTTTGAAAAGTTCTAGCTTGAAGAATATTTAATCATTTCAAGTTGGAATTTGTTGAATCGGTTATTTGCAAATCAGTATACTGTTACGGCTTTTTTAGTCCTTTTAAAGTGACTTGTTTTTACCATCTTATTTACTATTTTTACATAACCTAGGGTGATGCAAGGGAACAAGATTACCAGAGAGTTTTCGGACACCCAGAGCGTGACAGTCGATATGGAAGTGAATACTTTGGCAGCGAACGTGGGGATGATGACCGGAATGAATCACCTGGTGTTGTACCTGACCACCACCCTCATATGCGTCCAGGGTTCGAACGCCCTTATGAACATGTGCCACCAGAAGCTAGAAGAGATTTCATCGATAGGTATGTTAGGATTTCCTTCAGTCTGTAAACAGATGTAAGTTTTAAGTGACATTAAATTGATGTCTGTATTTTTGCCTCGAAGTTTTTCTTCTGTAATGTTAAAAACAATTGATAGACATGTTGAGATTTTCTTTGATGGGGGCCCTTAAAAAAAACGTAATTTTTTTTTATCTGATAGTCCTTAAAATATTTTTAAAGCCTTAGTTTTTACAAAAACAGCATATTAGTTGTGAATGTTTCTTAAACTAAGTCTATGAGATCAAACCACCATGATCTGTAAAATGTAGCCATTTAAATTAGAAGTATCATTGGAAAGGCCTTATAAGGCCCTAATTCTTTTGCTTGAAGAGGAGGAACTTAACCCACTGAACGGCATGAGATTTCTGACTAGTACGCCTTTACTCCATCCCTTTTAATGGTTATATAACCACATCCTTTAAAAGAATCATTGGGAACCTTTGATTGGTCAAGAGTCAAATATGGTTAGAAGGCAGGCAGGAAAGACAAAAGGGAGTAGAAAATACATATGTGTGCACCCCTCTGTTAAACTCGTGTCTGTACCCATGCCATGAAATTCTCACTTTCTTCTGCTATGTGTACAATAACTTAATTGCAAAGTAAGAAGTTATAATTACTGGAAAATTAAGCTTGTTCGGATTTTATAAAGGGTATATACAAAATGGATGATTGTCTTTGACCATTTAACTAAGTAATATTATTAGTTTGAAAAATGTGCAAGGCATGTAGCAACATCACTTTGAATACTGAATCTTCTGTAATATATATATATATATATATATATATATATATATATATTAAAGACTAAGTACTCTATTTTTGTCATCCATTTGTCTACCTAAATGTCTGTTAAGGCACAATTAACTATAAATTATGTTTAAAAAATTATACATAATTGAAATTCTGTGTATCATTACTATAAATAAAATTTCTGTGAGATACAGAGACCCAAAAGTAGGCATCCCTGTATTTCAGTAGAAAAATAAAATTTAATAGCTGAACATTGTGTTTACAGTATCAATAAAATTGTTGATAGAATGTATCCTAGTGAAATGATGTGTCTAATTTATATTAAGAGGTTGTTGGTGAAGGTTGCACATTCAAACTTATTGGTTCAATGTCATTTTTTTTTTAATTTCAGAGGGCACACTGTGTCACCGGAATCTGATTTTCACGATCCGAGAGACCGAGACATGAGATCAGAGTTCAGTTCAGATTCCATCGAGCATGGTGAAATGCCCATGAGTCCTGAACGGCAGTTTGATCGGCAGCAGATGCAGTGGCTAGAGGATCTGAAAAGCAGGCGAGGAAAAATTGTTCAAGTGGTGTATCCGAGGACTGCCAACAATGACAAAGAACTCACCGTTATCAGAGGAGAAATTTTAGAAGTAAGCTCTTTTTTTTCTAATAGGGTAATGACACGAAACCTTGCTGTTTCGTTACAAACAGAAAGTTTTCCTGTCTTGTTTACCACGTTTTGTTTACCACACAGTAATTCCTTTTTGAGGACAGAACTTGTTCTTTTCTTATAGGGGTGACTTGTTGAAAGTCTTAAATTTTTTATTGTTTCTGGTGATTATTGCAGGGATACCACACATGACTTTTGCTATGATGATTATTACAGATTTATCTGTAAATGCACCTTTTGAACAATAGAATTGTGTATGTGTTTGTTATGTTTCATAACACTCCTCTCCATGTTGAATTCATATACTAAAAATCAAATTTGTTTTCAAGTTTTCATTTGCTTAATGGTCATTTAAAACATCTTGGATTGAACCTATATATTAGTAACTATTCAAGGTAATTTGCTCCTTTCAGTGATGCTTTAAATTTTGTGCCTAATCCTGATCTTTTCCCAACTTCATAGATTTTGGATGATAGCCGTAAATGGTGGAAAGCCCGAAATATGAGAGGCCAGGTTGCTCACGTTCCACATACAATTGTCACCCCATATCCATCTTTAGAAGATGATGTATTTAATAATCCTGTCTATGGATCGACGGCAAGAAGCAACAGGGAAAACTATTACAGTACTGTAAGTATCTGAAATTATTTCTTAACCCTTCTTTGCATGATTTTTTCTTTATTGGTGAAATAAATCAAGGTGATATAATTCATGTTCAAAATTAAAGGAAAAATAGTTAAAAAAATCTTAGTATATATTTGTAGTATAAATTTAGAAAAAAAAACAATAGGATGGTATCATGTGGTATTTTTTATTAAACGCAAACTTTTTCAGAAATTGCTCTAAAAATTACAGAAACACATGTTACAAACCTTTCTTCCACTCATTTTCACTTTTTTAGCAATAGAAACTCAAATATAATAAAACAAAATTAAAAACGAAATCATACGTTTATTGCAACTGCAACAAACAGCGGAATGACAACTTCAAGCTCGTTTTACTGATAGTGACACTTGCTTATTTTTGACAGCTATGTTTTTTTTATTTTTTTATGCTATGGACATTAAAAAGGTATCCAGACACGATCAACTTCAAGTGAACTTGTTCTTTTATATAATTTTTGGGCATTCAATGATATGATGGAAATTTCCACCATTATGCAAAGAAGGGTTAAAGACTTGCAATATTAGTAATAGCTTGCAAAAAAATTCTGAATTGTGTAACTACCGATTACTAACAAATTTCACAGGCATACAAGACTTATTTTTGTAACTTATAGAATGTGATAGTAAAATTGGTATGAGAAATTAATTTTATTCTTAGAGAGGAACAAAAATAGCTTCTGAACTAAATTTGGTACAGTTATAGTATAAAGTTCACAAATGTAATTGCTATACTAATTTTATATCCTTTTTTTATAACTTTTGAACTTATGTTGACAATAATCAATAAGTTTGTCAAAACAAATATCAGGAGTTTTAATAGCAAAACTTCAAAACAAATTGAAGAATTGTGATTCAATGATGCTTTAATGTCCATATATCTGATGATTGTTATTTCAATGGACGTTTTTTTTTTTTTTTTTTTTAAGTATATTGAGCAAGTTCAGTCTAAATTCAGGTCTAGACAGGTATATTCAGTGGTTTAGAATCAACTTAAGCCAAAAACCAAAATCAACTAGATTAGAAAAAAAGTTTTTCCCCTTTCTGGATATCTTTTTTCTGTCACTCTAGAAATAATTTTCAGTGACTTGTTTTTTCCTCTCTTTACAAGTGTTTTAAGAATGAACTTTGAAATTAGTTAAGATTCCAACAATTCTGGAATTTGTAATTCTAGCAAATTGTACCTTTTATTACGCCTTTATTTGTAGGGAAATAATTATAAAAATCCCCAGATAAATTTGCAATTTTTTGCATCCATAACGCAAATTTGTATTTTCCCACTCACTATATTGAATTACAATTGGCAATGCGTTAAAAATTTTACAATTCTTAAATTTGGAAATTTTATGACTTACAAATTTTCCTCTATTTTTTTTTTTTTGATGACTTTAAGTCAAAACAGACAATCTAGGCAGTTTGTAAATGCTTACAGTAGTGGTAAAATGGTGAAATAAAGGTTAAATTATGATAGAATAATTATCCTGTGTGTGTAGAATTAATACTGCCAAGACAGCAACAAAACTAAATAAGTACTTATACATTATAAATTTGTGTCTTTAATATTGATTAAATCGCCATATTTATAAAAAATATGATTAATATAAACTCATTGAAAACTTTCCAGAAAATGCATAATAATTGAAACATTTGTAAAAGTTTTTATTAAAAAAAACTATTCAACAATTTTATTAAATCGAATTAATAATAAGGGTGATGTTATCTGTCTTTTTTTTTTTACTTTGATGTAAAAATAACGTTTTTATATTTAAATTTGAAACCTATTTTTGATCATACCTTCATCTATGGCAATCAATCAACAAGCAGCTAAATAGAGGTTTGAAGTGATAAAAATATCTTAAAAACACTGCTTACTGTATTTGCAACTGTTCTATCAAGAATGTTTAGGGCAGTTCTTGAGGTTGTCATCTGGACAGATGCAAGTAGTAGGATTGCCACGGATGACAAAAAGGCAACTTTTTGCTGCTGGATTGCAAATCTCAGTGACTAGGGGTATCTTTCAGTAAAATCATCTAACTAGCTCCTATTTAAAAACATTTTGTTGACTCGAAAATTTACTAAGTGATCAACTTAAAAAGCTATTAACGTTAACATTTCATAAGTGCTATGATTGTGGCACTCCTTAAATAGTTCTGTCTGGTAAAAGATCGAAAATGAGAAACTCCAACAGCTCTTGGCAAGGAACCTGTTTTTGTGCTTTTACTTTTGTGTGTTATTGTTGGTGTGTAAAATTTGGTGTAATCGCTAGTATATAATGCCTTGGAAATTTATAGAATGACATAAATGGGAAGTCTTTAAGTATGATATGCTTAATATTTCACATTAGGCCTAGGCATCCTATGCAATGGAAAAATTGCAAAGTATAAAATTCTCCACTCAGTGATTTTTTTTGTCACATAGTGAGGCACATAACTTGCGATGCTTGACTCTAGTTAGAGAGTACTAAGACCGAGTGCCACAGTATAAAGCTCTTATGTGAAAAAGTTAGTTAAGTGCTATTCAAAATGCCATTCTAGCTTTGTTGCTCTTGGTTTTTAGTTAGAAATTCCTGTATTTTTTTTTACTTGTTTTATAAAGAGGACTATCTTTTCATGCTTTTCCTAAAAGTGTCATATTCTAGAATTCATAGGCATCGTTACTATTATAAAAAAAAAAGTATCTGTTTGTGTTTTCATATGATACATACCACTTACAGTCCTGAAATGTGGCACACAGGCAGTAATTATTTTAGGCAAATTTTGAGCAAAGCTAAAGTTTTAAAATTTAATCTAGAACATTTTAAATTAATTTTTTCTTTTTCATTTCCTGAGCTTAAAATGATTCCATTGTTCTTTTTAATGTTTTCAGTATCAGTAAGGATCAGACGAAAAGAACTGACACAGGCTAGTTATATTCAATGCCTACATTTTACACATTGCCGATAGTATATAAAATGAAAAACATTAAGTAGAAGCATATTACTTTCTGGTGATAGAAGTACAGCTTATAACCGTTGATTTTTGAATTTTCACAGGATGCTTCCCCGTTAAAAGATCAATACCTCGAAGAAGGCACCACCCGTTCTCAGGATACCTCACGTTCTCCGAATTCCGGAATGAATTCTCGGCCAGCACCGGCCGACTGGGTGCGACGCGAGCGCCAGGGTAAGAAAGGAGAATTTCGCTACTTTTGAACGGCTCGCATCGACTTGTGACTGTCTCGAGTCAACCCTCATCATTGTGGTGCATTATTAGAAAACTCCATTGTTGTCCTCTGTGTGCTTTTATTAATTCCTCCCAAGAAAAACAACAACCCTTTTTGCAGTTCTGACTTTGTAAATGTTGTTCATATGGTGTTGTTTCTGTGTCGCATCCGTTAAAAAGATGTTGTCAAGCTGGTACTTGACACCATTCTGCTGAATCTTGATATCCCCAAGACTTTTGTACCGAGAACATTTATGGTTCAATGCGAGTGGGAGATTTGGAGGCGAAGAGGAGTTGTTTGCTTTCTTTTATGTCTGTATTTTTAACTTTTCCTTACATTCCAGCTTTTGTGTTCTGTGTGTAAAGATAATGCCGTTAGTAGCTCTTGTTCCTTGTTTTTTTTTTATCGAGGAAACAATATTACATGTTGTGTGAAATGTGCTTTCTTGTGTTGTGAAATTTTAAGTTTTTAACACTTTGTAAGGAAATGCGAATTGAAGTACTAAGCCATTGAGGGAAAATAACGAAATGTTGAATTTATAAAAGTCTAATATATATATTATTTTTTAACCGAGTTTTTTATCATTTGAGTCAAATTAGAATTTTAACCAAACTGTATATTTATCGAACGGTCTTTTCAATTAATGAATTTGTAATATTCATTAAAAATAAATATTTTAATTGTGTAGAAATAAAGTATCCCATGTTTGCTATTTAGATATATGAAAATTCTTGTTGTGCTGTTGTAGTTAATTGTAATGAATTTCTGCGAGGATTTTATAATATTTATGCTATGGAATATCAAAAGCATTTGTTTCAAAGCACATTTTTAAATTTTGTGACCAAATATTTAATGTTAATGTTAAATAATAAAAATTTTATGAAATCTTTACTGTTTTAAAAAACATATGGTTAGATAAAACATTAATTACAAGGTTTGTGTTACATGTAATTTTCTATACCTCTTTTACCTTTCTGAGTTTATCATCAAAGTATCAAGCCACCCAAATTTAATATTTGATCTTGTGCCTTATACAGTTTAAAATAAATTAATATCAGAAAAGTTGTCAAAACTAAAGTGACATGAATCTTTTCTTATCGATACATATATCTTTAGATAATTCAAATTTTATTTTATGCCCACTTTGAATATTTTTTATCTTTAATACAAAATAATTTTATTGATGAGAAAATTAAATTTATACGAGTATTGAGATTAGAAGGAGCCAATATTGTATATTAAAACTAACAAATTGTTTGTTTTGCTTTCTGCATTTGTTAATAATTGCGCAAATTAAAATTTTCATGTATTATATGCGATTCAACTGTCTTATTAAAAAAAACTACAGGTTTAAAATGAGAAAGTTTTGACTATGAGTCTTCAGTTTGAAGCATATAATTATGATATGAAGGGGGGATTTTATTTATTTTTCTATTTCATGGTACCTGTAGAGTGTACAATGTTTTCTATTTACTCTTTTGTATCTCAAAGTGGATTTTCTCAATGGCTTTGGTTAGATAGATCATGATTTTTGATGTACTGTAAGTAATTTTAATAAAAAGTTAAAACTGTTGAATTCATTTTTTTTTGTATCACATTGAGATTGTTTATGTATGTTCCACTGAAACCAAGGAGTCATGGGCTCTAATTATGATTGAGCACTGATTTTCAACCTTTTTTATGTCGTAGTATGCTTAAACTAATTACTAAAATTCTATGTCGTACCAAGATCGCGTGCTGTTGTCAATAGCCAGTTGTGTAGCTTTAAAATGACCACATAATTCTTTAAAGCCGACCAACCGGAATAGTGGTTAAGGTGTTAGCCTCTAGATCGGAAGGTTCCTGATTCGAATCCGGGTCAGGGCATGGATGTTTGTAAACGTATGGCGTAGAGGCCGGCTGGTGCGCCGAAAGTCCTCACGTTGGGTAGGTGTAGAAGTTTGGAGAGTGTGGTGCCAGCTCAGGTGTTGCTTCGTCATCTGACCGTGGTTCAAAATTACGAGGTGTTGTCCTCGGATCTTTCCCTTAAGGGACTGATCCCGGACCGTCGTCAATAGCCCGTTGTGTTGCTCTAGTACGATGTTAACTAAAAATTACCATCTACGTCGTACCAAAAATATTTTTTGCAGATCTGACTACAGAATGGGAAGATTTTGTTTGACTTACAAAAATAATTGTAATTACCTACCCATTTTGCTTAAAAGTGGCTTTCTGAAAAAATCTTTTTGGAACAAATTACATAAAACTTGCTGTAAAAAATATGTTAAGATTAGTTATGCGGACGTTTCTTGAAATAATGTGAAAACAGCCATTGAAATTAAATAAATCTTGCACAGGATTTAAACCAGTTCAACCTTCTGTAAGGCACACCAGTTGAAAATTGCTAACTTGGAGGAACGTTGAAGTACTACAACATAATATAAAAACATTGTGAACAGTGGTTTCAGGAATAAGTTGTCCAAGCTCAGGAGGGAGCATTGTGGGTCAGTAAGTATGCCCACTACATTAGTAACCTGCAAGTTGGATGCTCAACAGGTTCAATTCCTCGGGTTTATTTCTCTCCTGTGTTTTTAAAAACCTGTGTGTGTATGTGGATGTAGCATGGTCAAATATGGCTCTTACACCATATCAAACCTAATCAAGAACACAAGAGGGGGAAAGTATGTACAGAGTTCCAACTGTCCTTGAAAAGTCCTTGGAATTTTTTTTCTAAACTAGGGGGCCCTTGAAAGTACTTGATTTTTTTAAAACTTGTACATAATTGTGTAATTTTGTCTTGCGTTGGAACTGTCCAGACTAGTTTCCTCCACAGCAGGTGCGCTATTTGAGCGTCATTCTGAATGAATCCAGTGTTTTGCGCTTTGACACCACAGGATATATATCGGACTAACCACAGTTGAAGGCATGGGTGAAGGGCATAACCCTGTTTCATTGTCGCGTCGTCCCATTGGTTTTTTGCATTAATTATTATTATTATTTTAATTACGGCGGGCTCTTGATTGCTAATCATGGGCCACTGCAAGGCCGGGAAGCGATGGTCCTTTGTGAAAGGGAACCGAATGGGTGATTATCACTACCCCAACTAAGGACAGCACAATTACATCCATGCCCTGACCCCGGATTCGAACCAGGAACCTTCCGATCCAGAGGCCAACATCTTGATCACTAGACCGGTTGGTCGGCATTAATTATTCAGACATGAAACAGTTCCGCCTAGAGGCAGAATTTGGCCTCTTTGAACATTTTTTAAAGTTGTCTTGGGATTGACACAGAAATGCAAAGAAAATATTAAGGTTTTTGAAGGGGGTCACCCTATTCTTTTTCACTTTTGCATTAGAATTAAAAATTTGGACAATTGATGTCGTACGTACAAGAACAAAACTTGCAGTTTCTGGTAACTGAATTATCTGTTTTCGTAAAACGAGGAAGGAAATTTTTTCAAGAATGTCATACCATGCTAGCACGGCATTGCCCATGACAGAATTCAGGCTTTGCATAAAATTCGGACTACCTGCAGTATCAATCTGGTGTAAAATTTTCCCCAGATTTCAAATCCATTGAAATTCTATCTTTAACGATCTCAAAGAATGAAACTTAGACTAGAGAATAAAAGAGCCCTAACACCAGTCAAAACTTTTGATTTGTTTTGACTGGTGTTGATCTTTGTGCCACTAAAAGAATTTATCGCACGACCGAAATTGATGTGTGCAAATAGCTTGATAAGCATTGAGACGAGAAGCCCACTTTGCAAAAAAAAAATCAGTTTCTGTGAGAAAAGAAAATCTAAATTGTAACCAAAATTGAGGATAACCTTTGTTTGATTATCAGTACCTAAAAAATAGAGTAAATTTTAAAAAAAAAATTTATTTTTATTGACAATTTTTGCATGTGGCTTGTTTTAGGTCGTAATGACTAATTTCAGGTCTTAAAGAATTATTTTCTGTTTTTTGAAAAGTCCTTGAATTTTTTATAGACAAAGGTGTGGGAACCATACTGTGAAACTCCAAACAAGGGTACAGGAAAGATTTATCAGTTAAAGTTTAATAATTGAATGAAATGAGAACAAAATATGGGAGGAGGGACCATAAAAATTATTTTTTATATTTTACAATTACTAGCATTCCTACTTTGAGGCCACTAAGGATAATTGTGATGCACTGTGTTCCAACTTTGAAGACTTATTTGTTTCATGCATAAATGTTTTGGCGTTGGTTGGTTTTGGGGTTTCATAGCACAAGGATTATACTTGGCCAAACACAGAAGACAGACCATGTCAAGTAATTATGAAAACAAGGATGGAGGGAGAAGGATAACCCTATGGGAAAACAGATTCCTACGGTACCTCGTGTTCGAGAAGCTAAAAATGTGTCCATTGAGGAGAAATGATTTGGAACTCTTTATTTGCTTTGTAATAAATTATTAGCAATATTATCAGAAAATTTGTAATATCTCATATTGGAGGACTACTCAGCCACAACTATAAAAATATTTGGACCAAAGAGTTCCTGGGGTTCCTAGAACTTTTGAGACCCTTCTGATAAGCAACCTTACAAATCGAATCTTGCATATTGGGTTTCCCATGTTTGCTTATTTATCCTTTATGTTTCGGGGTGCTGAATCCTACCATTAAAATTTAAAGGGGTCGGGCATGCTTTTAAACAATTTTAGTTTCTCATCGGGAATATTTACCTCTCCTGTTTAGAAGACAAAAGGGATTTGGACCCCTAGGAATTGGCGTTCATGTTGGGATGACAACTGACCAACAAATATTCCTCTTTTGCTCACTTGAAACAAGTGTTGCTTAAAAATTCTGTTCATTAGCTGGTGTTGAGTTTTAATACTTTGTACAAAATGGTTTCGGGTAATTTTGATATTATCTACCATGATAAGGTTGGTTAAGCCTTATACTATGTCCTTTCAAGAAAGAATTCATTTTTGATAAAGGAATCTGGAATTCATATACCCTCATATGTTTGACACAAATCAACGTTATCTAGTGACTGCACTGATTTGCATGTCTCTCATCCAACAAGTTTAAACATAGGGGAAACAAATGAATTAAAGTCACAAATCCAATTAAAATCTACTAAAGACGGATTTGAATCAGTTAACCCATTTAAAAAAGGTTCACAAGTTTTTCTGTAATCTCCTTTGTGATGGGGAAAATGAATTCGTATTTTAATATTTATGAAGAAGACTATAGAAAGCCATTTATAGTCTTTTCACCATTAAAAAATAGTTACTGCAGCCGCCGCAGGATTGAAACGTGTTTTTCGCTCGAATGTTAGGCGGTTTCCCGAGAAAGTACGGATCTGAAAATTACGAAATAAACATGGTTTGTTCAAAATTGTACAGGGAACAATACTGAGAATATTTATTCCGATGCGGCTATTAGTTAAAAGTTGAATTAAGTGTCAAAGTCGAAAAAAGCGAAATTTCTAACGCGAGTGAACAAAACACGTACACATTTTCAGTCTTCAGCCGTGGGGGTTTTCTTTAGAGTACCTCTAAACGTGAATTTTTGCACCTCGCCGAGTTTCTTCAGAAATTTCAATTTGGTTCCTGATAATATTGTTTTGAAATTCGGGAAAAATCGGAACATTTTTATTTTTTTGTTAAAGCTGTCATTTATAGCTTATTACTATTAGTTTTTAAATTTTAAAACATCACGTAAAAACGAAGAATGTACTCTTTCTTGCGGCACAATTATTTTTGAAATTGGTTAATAAATAAAGTTGATGCGATTAAAAGTTGGTCATACACATTTCGGAACTGTTAGATCGTTATTTCCGATACAATACTAAAACTGTCATATCTATAGCTTAATTCTATTAGTTTTAAACTGTGAAAATATCACGTGAAAGCTTAAAATGCACTCTTTCTTGTGGTATAATTATTTTTAAAATTGGTTCATAAATATGTATGATGCGATGAAAAAGTATAATTTCGCGATAGCGTATAAATTGTTGATCGCACAGAGGAAACGGTCAAACGAATGGTTGCATTTATAACTACCGGGTTTTCCAGATAAAAATATATCGAAGCAACAATTACCATAGCTCAACGATTTTCTTTTATTTGGCCGTTGAAACTTGCTGTGACGTCTGCCCCGGAGTCCAAAAGGCTAAATTCGTCCGTAAAAAAAAGGAGCAAGAATAATTATTTTAATCTTTCAAAAATGAGTTCTGTTATAATTTCCTTAGCTTACTCATGCATTAATATTTACCATAAATATTGAAACCTCTCTTGCATAATAATATTCAACAATAGTATCTAGAGCCTGCTCTGATTTGCATGTCTAATGTCTGAAACATTTAAACACGAACAAATTAAAATCAAAAATCCAATTTAAATAAAAAATTAATTTTGATTTAAATTTAGAAAACTACGATTAAAATTTTTTTTCCTACTCCCTCTCAACTGGATCGATAAATAGGTAGTTGAATTTAAGTCACAATGGAGCAACAACAACGTACTATTGGCGATCTAACTAGGAGATCGATCACTAATAGTGAATGTAAAGTGATTGCGTTCAGGGGAAGGGTTTCTCAGGTTTTTGTTACATGTGTCTGATTCAAGATTGTGAAAGTGGTTCAAAATTACGTGGTGTTGTCCTCCGATCTTTCCCTTCGGATTTGATCGCAGACCGTCGCCAATTGCCCGTTGTGTTGCTCCAGTGTGACGCTAATTAAAATACCTACATTCAAGATTGTGGAAGATGTTTATGTTTGAGCAGCGATTTTTTTTTCTTCTACTCCCTGTCAACTGGATCGATAAATCGGTAGTTGAATTTAAGTCACACTGGAGCAACACAACGTACTATTGGCGATCAAACTAGATCGATCAATAATAGTGAATGTAAAGTGATTGCGTTCAGGGGAAGGGTTTCTCAGGTTTTTGTTACAGGTGTCTGATTCAAGATTGTGAAAGTGGTTCAAAATTACGTGGTGTTGTCCTCCGATATTTCCCTTCGGATTTGATCCCAGACCGTCGCCAATTGCCCTTTGTGTTGCTCCAGTGTGACGCTAATTAAAATACCTACATTCAAGATTGTGGAAGATGTTTATGTTTGAGCAGCGATTTTTTTTTCTTCTACTCCCCCTGTCAACTGGATCGATAAATCGGTAGTTGAATTTAAGTCACACTGGAGCAACACAACGTACTATTGGCGATCTAACTAGGAGATCGATCACTAATAGTGAATGTAAAGTGATTGCGTTCAGGGGAAGGGTTTCTCAGGTTTTTGTTACATGTGTCTGATTCAAGATTGTGAAAGTGGTTCAAAATTACGTGGTGTTGTCCTCCGATCTTTCCCTTCGGATTTGATCGCAGACCGTCGCCAATTGCCCGTTGTGTTGCTCCAGTGTGACGCTAATTAAAATACCTACTTTCAAGATTGTGGAAGATGTTCATGTTTGAGCAGCGATTTTCAACCTGTGTGGCATATGGAATGCGAAAACAGTTTAATTCATTTAAAGTTGATTTCATTTTAATGATTTAGAAATTAACTTTTGACAAGGGTGTCGACAAACATTTTTTTAAAAGTAATACCCATATTAATTATTTAGAGTATTATTTTTTATTAAGTATCGTAATTAAATCTATTCAAACAGATTTTTAAAAGCCACTTGGAAGTAAAAAGGGTAGGTAATTATTTTTTGGTATTTTTTAAATTAATACGACGGAATAAGTGTAAATTAATCATAAGTTCAAAATCTTGAATCGCATTTTGCTATGCTGTCTTTAATTGTGACTCCTGATTCAGTTAATCGTGATATTTCAGTACTTCAAAATTCAAACTTTTATTTGAATGAAAATTATTCAATCAAGTTTTAAAAAATTACCAATTACCAGTCCTGTGAATTCCTACTTATGAATCATTAAATAGAGAAAATATTCACAGAAAATACACTCTATAACAAAAATCGACGCACCAAGAAAGAGTTGTCCGATGGAGACAAAAATTGGTGGATAGGAAAATTATGTACAGAATAGAAAATGGTTAAAATTTCAGAACAATTGAATGATTTATTTCAGAGTTACAGTAACGAGCTCAATAAGGTGTTGACCCGCCTCTAGCCTGGATGCAAGCTACCACACGGCGTGGCATAGACCGATAAAGCTCCCGGATGGTCTCCTGCGGTATTTCTTGCCAAATTTGCTCCAATTGTCTGACTACGTCATCAACATTCCCTACCGGATGCATCGCCTTCCCATCATATCCCAGACATGCTCGATGGGAGAGCGATCTGGTGATCTGGGAGGCCAAGGAAGTGTTTGACGAGCTTGAAGACAGTTCATAGCAACACTTGCCGTATGTGGTCTGGCATTGTCTTGCTGAAAAATAAGCCCAGGGTACTGCGAAAGGAACGGTAGAAAAACAGGTCTCAGAATGTCGTCAACGTACCGCTGTGCAGTAAGTGTACCTCTAATGACGACCAAAGGGGTCCGGCTATTAAGGGGAATGGCACCCCAGACCATAACTCCTTGTTGAGGGCCCGTGTGGCGTGCAATAGTGAAAGCAGGATCGGCACGCTCCCCTGGGCGTCTCCAGACACGTCTTCGATGATCGTCAGGACACAGTTGGAAGCGGGATTCGTCGCTAAAGACTATGCGTCTCCAGTTAGCATCATTCCAGCCTGATCGAGCCAAGCACCACTGTAATCTGGCTCGACAGTGTGCAGGCGTGAATGGCAGGTGGCGTTACGGTCGGTACGAGCGTAGATTCCGCTCTCTCAGCCGTCTGTGAATGGTCATGGTGGACACTCGTGTGTGGGTCGCACGACTGATGGTTGATAGCGATGAATCAGGCGCTGTGACAACTGATCTGACAATCACTCTGTTCTCGCGGTCTGTGGTGGCCCTACGTCGACCGCTACCATCATGACGCTGAAATCTGCCATTGGCCACCCACTCTAGCCAGCATCTTCTAATCGCCGCATCGCTTCGACTCACATAACGAGCGATTCTCCGATTTACCCAACCTACCTCTTTTAATCCAATGATACGACCTCTTTCAAATTCTGAAAGTTGCTCGTAATGAGCTCGAATCCTGCGGCGAGGCATATTTTCAGTCGTTGAAAGGTATCCTAAATCGCAATGCAGCAGAAATTTTTAACAACAGTTCAAGAACAACTCTTTATATACATCTGCTGGATGCGTAGTTCTGATGCGCTGGAGATCGCACTATTCATTCATTGTACACCAAATTTAAATATTTGCATATTTGGTCAAAACATTTTTGCATACGAAATTTCAGAGCAATCGGATGATTCCTACTTGGTGCGTCCGTTTTTTTTTATAGAGTGTATATCACAATTCATGATATAACTGTTTTATATTGCTGAGTAATTTGTCTCAGTAAGATTTCTTTTAGAATCAGATTTATTCAATTCTGTTAATTCGCGTAAACGTAATTATAAAACACAACTTCAGAATATTTGAAAGAACAACATCTACATTTATTTTCTAACGAACGACTACTACACAAGAGTGTTGCCATGCAGAGACAACTAAGTAATTTTACTTAATCTCGTACCGGCGTGCAACATCCTCCCCGCCCTGGTCGACCTCCAGGGGGATGACCAGCTGCACGGGCCGGGAAATTGTCTGTCCATTTACTCGCAGTATGCATGTACGGGCTTTGTTGTCACGGCCTAAGATCACTGACTCGACGAGTGCTTTTCTCCAGGTGTGCCGGGGTCTGACGTCCTCCTGCAACAAGACCACATCTCCGACCCGGATTTCAGTTCTTTTAGGTGGGTTCTTCACATGGTGAAATGTTCTCAAGTCCATCAAATACTCCCTCTGCCACCTTTTCCAAAAGGAGTCCATTAAATGTTGACGACTTCTCCATATACGTGTTAAATCAGAGTCTGAACTCGATGGGCCAGATGGGATAGTTGTGAGTCGTTTTCCTATTAGAAAGTGAGAGGGTGTCAGTGCTTCGTCCGGATCGTCTGCAATACCATATTCATGGACAATTGGTCTGCTGTTCACGGCGGCTTCGATATCGCATAGAACCGTGACCAGACCGGTAGTGTCTAAGCAAGCTTTACCAAGGGTCTTCCGCAGACACTGTTTGATAGTACCAATCATTCTCTCCCAGAACCCTCCCCACCAAGCCGCTCGTGAGGCGATGAATTTCCATTTCATGTTACGATGAGCATAAAACTTGTGTACTTTGGAAGAGGATATGATGTCCCACAAGGACCTCAACTCCTTGTCTGCAGAGCAGAATGTAGTGGCGTTATCTGTGTACACAGTATGAGGAAGGGAGCGTCGAGATACGAACCGTTGTAGTGCAAGTAAGAAATAATCAGTGCTTAAATTAGACACTACTTCCAAGTGGATGGCTCGAGTTACAGCACACGTAAATATGACTATGTAGGCCTTTGTAACTAATTTTGCGTTTTTGACATAGAGGGGCCCGGCAAAGTCAATTCCAGTTGTTTCAAATGGGGTCGACTTTTGAATTCTTTCAGCAGGTAATGGAGCTTCTATCTGCTCACCACGCTTTTGCTTCAGTATCTTGCATGGAAGACAAGTGTATATGACCTTTTTAATGGCTTGTCTTGCTCTTAATATCCACCATTCAGAACGAAGCTGAGAAAGCACAATCCTAACACCTAGATGGTGCATTTTTAAGTGTGTGTGGCGTATGAGCAGGTTTGTAAAAGGGTGAGAACCTTCCAATAAGATGGGGTGTTTTTCCGATTCTGATAAGTCTGAAAATTGCAGTCGGCCTCCAAGACGTATTAAGTTGTTGTCAAAAAATGGGTTGAATTTTTCTATCTTTGAGTTCTTGGGAAGTGATTTTGATTTCGACAAGGCTTCATATTCTAAAGGAAATGATTCTTTCTGAACGGTTTGTATCCAATAGTTGCGAGCTTGATTCAGTTCCGTGGCATTCAATTCACCAACCATCTTTTCTTGTGTTTTGCAGTTGTGAATAAAGCGAAAAATCCAAGATGTCACGCGTAACAATTTAAAGTAAGAGCTGTAGTTTCCAGCATTGATAATTGGCAGAGTAGAGACAGTGTGAAAAGTCTGCACTTTCTTCTTCTTTAATTCTAAGTTGTGAGTGTAATCTTCATAAGTGTTGTTTGAATCAGGCCAGTCTACAGGTTTGATTCACCACTTAGGACCATGCCACCATATTTCTAGATGTCTCAGTGTTGATGGTGAAGTTCCTCTTGATAATATATCAGCAGGATTGTCCTTTCCAGGACAATGTCTCCATTGGGAAGGATTAGTATGAGAAACAATTTCTGTTACTCGATTGCAAACAAATGTCTTCCATTTATTTGGGCCACTTCGAATCCAACCCAAAACAACTTGGGAATCACTCCACAATGTTGCATTGCACATAGGAATATTAGTCTCAGCACAGAAGTATCGCAACAATCGAGCTCCCATCAGAGACGCTAGCAGTTCCAAACGGGGCAAGGTGACTTTCTTGATAGGTGCAAGTCTGTTGCGACTGCACACTAACTGCACGTTTGTTTGTTCACCCTGAGAACTAACTATGTATAGAACTGCTCCATAGGCTCGTTCAGATGCGTCGCAAAATACTTGAATAGTAAAGGGAACGTGTGATGAAACGCCTATAAATCGAGGAATTTGAAAAGAGCAAACGTCGTCAAGTTCTCCAACAGCAGCATTCCATGAAGTTGCCAAGTTAGAGGGGAGTATTTCATCCCATTTGATTCCTAGAATCCATGTATCTTGAAACATAATTTTTCCAAAGATTACAAAAGGAGAAAACAGTCCTAAAGGATCGTAGAAGCTAGCAATACAGTAGAGTAGCCATCTCTTTGTCAGTGGTTTGTCTTGAACAGCGCAGAGAGAGGTTTTGAAAGAATTTCCTAGGGTGTCAGTTTCGGTATTCCACTCTATGCCTAAAACTTTAACAGTTGTTTTGAATCCTTCATCTTGGTCTCGTAATTGGCTCTGAAGCATTGTGGAGTTAGTAGCCCATTTCTCCATTGGAATTTCAATCAATTGCATCAATTCTTTGACTTCTTTATGCAGTGTGGTGATTTCAGATTCTGTTTCAACACTAGCAACAAAATCGTCCATGTAAAGATGTTTATCGATCATGGGAGCAGCAATCGGGAATTTGTGTAAGTGCTTTGAAGCCACTTCTCGTGTTGCAGCACATAACAAAAAGGGGCTGCATGCTAATCCGAAAGGCAGACGAGTAAATATGTAAGTAATTATTTCGTCCGTGAAAGTTGTGTTAGTTTTGTCCTGTGATAGTCTATACCAGAAAAATCTTGTGGAATCTCTATCTCTTTCGTGTAGGCTTAGTTGTAGAAAGGCCTTTTTTCCGTCACTTGTGACTGCAAATTTGTGCATTCGTAGTCTGAGTAAACAACCAATCGTCTCAGGTAAAAGATTTGGACCGATTTCTAAAGTGTCATTCAGTGATGGCATTCCTGGATCATGTGATGAGGCATCGAACACAATCCTCCATTTGGTTTCGTTAAGTTTCACTTTTTTGACAGCATGATGGGGTAGGTAAAATACAGTGTTTAAATTCGAAGGCTCTAGCTCGCAAACTTCAACGTGTCCTTGTTCAATGTAGTTTAGCATACAACTATCGTATTCTTTCTTCATAGTAGCATTAGATGCAAGTCGCTTCTGGAGAGACTCCAAACGTTTTTCGGTAGTAGCTATGTTAGTAGACAAAATTGATGTTGTAGGCTTCCTAGGCAGAGACACAACTCTACGATTTCCCTCAGTTTGGTAGGTTTCGTGAAATTCTCTCATAATTTCATTCTCTCGAACAGTCTTGTTCCTAATTTGAGTGTCTTTTATACCAATACAATCTAACTCCCACAAGCAACGTACTTCGTCGTCCAAACAATCACCAGAAATTTGAACAGAAACATGGTGAACTGATGAATCATGTTTGATGGTGGTGTGTGTTCGTGACCCATTAAGTACCCATCCAAAAATAGTGGGTACTATGGCAAGAGATTCTGTAACTTTAATCGGGGGTTCCGTAGTGACCACATGCCAATAATTGTCGCCACCAATGAGCAATTCGATGGGTAAGTTGTCGTCTCCTGGAGGGTCTGCAAGTGTTAGTTTTCGGCTCCGAGCAAATCGAACAACGTCCGCAGGGGCAGCAGGGTGTGAGGTCCTGTCGGCTGAATGTATGGCTTATTATCTTCAATAATTTGTTCCACAATTGAGATTCTGTAGTCCACATTACATTTTCCACCGCCTGACGACTGATAAATAATAAAGGAATTCTAAAGTGCTTGATCCAGAAGATGGGGAAAATATCTTTACGTAGTATTTCTTTCCACGTTTTCTGGCAATGGGATAGTCCGTAAGGTGGAAATTATTGCCATCTATTATGCCAAAATTATCGCCAATGGTAAATTACATATTATGAATTTGACAAACTGAGTTCAGGCTTCACGGAATTGAAGAACCGATTTTTCTCTTGCCCGAACTCAGGTCGGGCATTCCAAAATTGGCGAATTTGCGTTGCCCGAACTGAGTTCGGGCGTCACAGGCAAGGGGTTAACTGAAAATTTTAATAACTTTTTGTAACTGCTTCCAAGATAATAGCCATCTCTAATGCTTGGCATATCTTATAAAGCGCCAACTTGGCGTCAAAAGGCTTGACACAGGCCTTGATTTCCATCGGTATATGTATAAACAAAACTGAGTTCCGAAAACACATGAAGCAGCTGGGGTTTTACTAGCCTCCAGAGGCGGATTAAGCGGTCGCGTGGGGCCCCGGAATACCGAAGGGGCCCCGAGGTCTTAAAATGTCTTTCCATTAGGGTTCGAGGAAAGTTGTGACATCGTCTTTACAGTGTGCGTCTTTAAGTGCAGTGAAAATAGTTTCTAATACAAGATGGTCAGCAAAAGCAGAGGCTGTATTAGCTATAATACTTGGTTTCACCCTTATAAAAGAAGCTAATTGAAATTTGTAATTCAGAAGAAAAAAGTTACCATAGTGGAGGCGACTTCACTTCTGATGAAATGGACAAATATGAAACCGCCCTACAATTATTTGGAATACTATTTTACAAAGAATAAATGCTACTAGTAAATCACTGCAATCATTGGAATGCAAA
Organism: Metellina segmentata; assembly: GCA_947359465.1. Classification (NCBI taxonomy): domain Eukaryota; kingdom Metazoa; phylum Arthropoda; class Arachnida; order Araneae; family Tetragnathidae; genus Metellina; species Metellina segmentata. The sequence goes on from OX375881.1 coordinate 97,896,111, forward strand.
CTATTGAAAGGATCTATCCTACTGAAGTCATTAGAAAATTTTATCAATAATTTCAGAGAAGAATTTGACAAAGAGGCAACTGATTTATCAGGCCTGTATATCATTTAATATGCAGATGGACAAACTCGCAGACAATAAAAGAGAAAAATGTTTTTTGATGAAAACAAAGAAGTCCTACGTATGAATTAACAATAAGAGAAAATTTCAGTCAATGTATTTTATGTCATGATAACACCAAGGTTAAATTATCTCACAGAACTCAGACGTGTGAAGTTGTTGTGGATCCTTTTCGAAAGTTTTTTGGTTGGGATTTATCAATTGAAGAAAAAAAGAACACGATAAAAAAGTTGAAGGATATTTACAAAAATGACATTGATGTTTGTACTTTTGAAGATGAGTTTTTAAATATTTCTAAAAGAAAACGAGGACACCATAAAAACCACACCATACATCTCTGGAGCCACCAAAAAAATGTCTTGCACATTTCCGAATGTTGAAATATTATAGAAATTTTTTTTAACAGTTCCCTTGTCTAATGCGTCAGGAGAAAGATCGTTTTCTGTTTTAAAGCGTGTGAAAATTATTTAACGAGTACTATGAGAGAAGAAAGATTAATTAATATGGCCATTCTCTGTTTTTTGAGCAAAACATTTAAAACCGAATTGACACTGCCAAAACAATTGACGAATTTGCAAAAAATAAAGCAAGACGAAAATTCATGTAAAAAAATATGCTTTTATAACAAATTTTTATTTAATGTGTTATGGTATGAAATTTGTGACTAGTTTTTTTTTCCATAAAACTTCTTTTTCAACTTAATGAGAGTTTTCTTGAAACTTTTTTTCTAACTTGAGTTTGAGGGCCCCAAAAAATTTTACTGCTTGGGGCCCCCACTTGACTTGATCCGCCATTGTTAGCCCCTCTTCCCAATAATTTTCCATCATGGTACTTCCCTGATATATGCTAAAGAACACGCTAAACTATAAGAGTGAAAAATATTTTTACTACCCTAATTTTACAGTTCGACGGCATTTTGAACGACATTTCGTGGAATGTTTCCGTTTCCCACAAAGTCTACTAAGTCATTTTTTTTCTCTACGTGAGTGAAGTTATTTCTGTTTGAGAAACGCACTTTGTGAGTTTTGCAGTAAAAGTAGAATTTTTTCCTCTTCGTTTTCTCCGAACTGTGTATTGACTTGGTTTTTTTCACTTGTATTATTTCCCAGTATTATTTCCTGTATGGAACAATGTATTATTTACCAGAACTAGACTTCGTTTCAATTCACACAGGACACTCGGTGTACGGCCACTGAATCTCTAGACGCTGGAAGAACAAAGAACTGAATTACAGCTTACACACAGAACCAAGGTGTCTGGCGCCACTGTTTTCCGTGGCTGCCCTCTGCCTTGTGTGTCTGGGCCAATTCTCCCTTTTTTATTCCCTAGTCCAAGTTTCTATCTTCACGATCGTTAAAGATAGAGTAAAAATTTCAACGTATTTGTAATCTGCGGAAAGTATTACACAGGATCAATACCTAAAAAAATGTGAATTTCTTTAAATAAATGGTTTTTCAATTGTAACTTTTTTTTTCTTGCAATATGAAATTTGGCCGCATTTGACGAAGATATTCAGTACGAACACTAAAAGGACTATTTATCTCATCCCTCTCTATTAAAAAAAGTTACCGCCGCCGACGCCGAAGGATTGAAAACTGTGTTGTTTAGCTCGATTCTTAGACGGTTTCCCGAGGAAGTACTGATCAGAAAAAAACGAAATTAACATGGTTTGTTCTTCATCGTATTCCCTGGACAATTATTAAGATTTTTTTTTCCTATGCGGCTATTAGTTTAGGGTTTATTAAGTGTCAAAATTGAAAAAGCGAAATTTCTTCCGCGAGTGAGCAAAACACACATAAATTTTTAAGTCTTCAGCCGTGAGTTTTTTTTAAAGAGTACCTCTCAACGTAAATTTTTGCAGCTCGTCAAATTTTTATTTTTGAAATTTTAATTTGGTTCTTGATAATATTTTTTTGAAATTCGGGAAAAATCGGAATATTTTTGTTACTTTTTTTTTAAACTGCCGTATTTATATCGTATTACTATTAGTTTTTAATCACAGTAATCCTCAGAATGTACTCTTTCTTACGGTACTATTATTTTTTAAATCGGTTAATAATTAAATTGGATGCGATCAAAAGTTGGTCATACAAAATTTGGAATCTTTGGATATTTTCGCTGCTTTTTGTTAAAACCGTTATATCTACAGGAAATACCATTTTTTATAAATTTGAGAACATCACTGAATACATTACATTACACTCTTTCTTATGGTATTATTTTTATTAATACCATAAGAAATTATATAAACCAATTATTTTTTAAAATTGGTTTATAAATAAAATCGATGCAATTAAAAGTCGGTCATACAGTTTTCGTATTTTTTATTTCGCGGAGCAAATTCCGCACGCATATGAGGGTTGTATTTTTGACTATCGGGTTTGCCAGATATCAAATTTATCGTTGCAACAATTGCCATAAAAACGATTTATTTTTATTTGGCGAGGAAAAGGGCTCGCTTCTTTCCCTCTGTTCTCAGACAGTTTGCCCAGAAAATACAAAGTACAGTACGTGAAGTTTGGAGATTAACACGGTTTACTTAAAATTATACAGGGAACAAGGTGCAGAAGATTTTTTACTGATACGGCTATTAGTTTAGGGTGAATTAAGTGTTAAAGTAAAAAAAAAAAAGTGAAATCACTTTCGAAAGAAGTATTGGTTTGCTTCGCAAACCAAACGGGATTGCGTAGCAATCCCCGGGGGTCGGCGAGCGTAAGCGAGCAGGGTGCGAAGCCCTCGCTGTGACGTCATGGACCGGAAAGGGAAATCAGGATAATACGAATTATTCAGATAGTTTCACTCTGCGAATGGAATGTTGGTTTCCGAAGCAAACCAAATGGCATCTGTGAAAGAGTGTTTGTTTGCGAAGCAAACCAAATGGGACTGCGTAGCAATCCCCGGGGGCTGGCGAGCAGGGGTAGGAGCCCCCTAGTTTTATAAAAAAGATATAATATATTTAATGGAACACGTGACTTCCTAAAATAATTGAAAAATATTTTATCCTCCACCATAAGGCCCGGTGCACACATCGAGTAAATACTGGTAAATAATGGCATAAATACTCATTTCGCGCCATTTATTTTGCTTACTTGGTGTAAAAAAAAGCATATTTTGAAACAAAACAGACGTTACTGGATACAACCAATTATTAATTATTATTTATATTCCATGTATTTATGAAATCAAGGTACTTCAGAACGGAGACGCATGTGCGGCGAGCTGCGGCGCCGTGGGGAACTGCGGTACGAATTGCACGCAAGTTGGACGTGCGTCGCCGCAGCGCCGCCGGGGGCTTGTGTGCAATACTCCATTGGAGCTAATGTATCTCAGACCGCACTTGCGTTGCTGCAGCTGCGCCGCACGTTGAAAAACCGGATGTGTGCATCTCGCCTAAGGCTGCTTTCACACGGAACACTCGGAGTTCCTGCCAATGAATTTAGGCATCGGCCATTGGAATCTGACACGGTCACTCAAGAGCCATTGGTCATTTGGTGTCCCTGACGTCAGAGACTCACAGCTCCCACTACAGGTCTTGATTTTTGCGATACTAAAGTTTTATTTTAAATGTTGGAAGATAGTCACTGCTATCCACATTTTGACTTTTCACCAAAAAAAAAGGAAAAGGACATTGTGGGTTCACCCAATATGTGCTAAAGAGATTAGGAAGCGAGACATTTTGTACCTATTTCAAGGAACACATGGTGGAAGATAAAAAATTCTTCAAGTATTTCTGGATGTCATGTTCCATTCAAGATACTATATCACTTCTTTAAAACGAGATAATAAGTCCTTTTTGTGTTCATAATGAAGATCTTCGTCAAATGCTGCCAAATTCGCATTTCGAAAATATAAAAGTTACAATTGAAAAATTATGGTTTGAGCGCAAGAAATGGAATCTGTTAATTTCTCGAAGCGTTATAATTTAAAAATTATTTATTTAAAGAAAATCATATTTTTAGTTATCAATCTAATGTGAAATTTTCCCTAGATTTCAAATCCGTTGAAATTTTTACTCTATCTTTAACGATCCAGGAGACAGAAAAAATAACTACATAACTCCAGTTAAAACAATATTTTGTCGTCGACTGAAATCGTTCCTCCGCAAAATCAAACGGAAAAGTAAAAAATAAATTTAGAATCTGTCATCTCTTTATGCTACTGCCATTCTTAAAAGATAATAATAATATTAAATGCCATTAAATTAATTTCAAAATGTTTTAGATTGAATTTTAAAATTCGGGCTCGCACAAAATTGCAAAATATTCGAACAACCTGTGTACCAAATTTGATTGCTGTAAGTGCCATAGATTTGTCAGGACAATACGTACACGCAGACAAAAAAACACTTCCTTTTATGATAATAGAGACAAGGATGGCAGTCAATTGTGATTCCAGTATTAAACTGATTTTGTTCGAATCAGTGTCTTAATGTTTTCTACCTTGAAATTTTATGACAAAAATCGATGTAATATTTGTTTTAATTTAATTTTTGAACACCTCTTTTCTGGAACAAAATGGGAAAGGGGTCATTGAATCAAAAGATCGACTGGAATTTTAGGAGAAAAGCGGTCTAATAATCCTCTTTCTAAAATGACTGAATTAGTACTGCGCGTTTCTCCGGCCAGACAACAAAGAATGTCGTCTGGAAGGAAATATTTGGTCTCCAATGGAAGTAAGGGGGGGGGGGGGTCAATGTACTCTCTTCTGTGTCAATAGGGTTGTCCCTTCACTAACAGCCTACGAGCAGGTGGCAGTACAAGTTCAATACCTTTCATTTACAGTGGGTAAATTTCTCTACTGTGTCAGTAAAACTTTCCTTATGTGTATATCCATTGACTTGACGGAAAAAAAGGAACATTGCTTGCCCCGATCTTGTGCCATAGAAGACTTAATTGTCTCAGATAATCACCTCGTAGACACCCCACAACGGACGTAGGTGAGGGTGTCTTCGAACTGATCATCAGGGTCCTATGAAGAAGCGGATATACTTTTAGAGGAAAGAAAAGGGAACTCTCGATAAATCGACGTGGAAGGGGAAGGACGTGACAAAAATCCTGTCCATGAGACTTGGGAATTGTAGCTTTTGATAGAAATGTATACTGCTGTTTGTAAAAATTGCAACACCATGAAGGAGTCATCAGAATTAAATGAAATTTAATAGACAAACGGCTTGTATTAGTACAAATAAATTAATAAATTTTCAAAGCAAAAAAACAATATTAAGTATCTGAAATCAGTATTTGGTGTAGCCATCACGAGCTGCAATAAGTACTGCTATACGACGTGGCATGGAGTGAAACAGAAGTTGAATGTCTGCTTGTGAAAAAGAATTCCATATTGTTTGAATGCACATCCAAAGTTCGTCTTTTGAAGCTGTAGGACGCGGATCACGAGCGAGACGCCGACCAACCAAATCCCACACGTGCTCAATAGGCGACATATCCGACGAATAAACAGGCCTAGGAAGAAGTTGCATGTGTTGGGCTGAAAATAAGTCTCGAACATTCCTTGCAACATGTGGGCGGGCATTATCCTGTTGAACGATAGCTCCAGGGATGCCTTGAAGGAAGGGAACGACTTCGGGCTCTAGCACTTCACGGACTTACCTGTTGCTGTTCAGATTACCCTCAATTCGTAGCTGCTGAGATCGTCCATGATACGAAACCGCACCCCAGACCACAACTACTGGTGTTCGGCCACTATGACGTTCGATAACGCACTCTGGAAGGCAGCGTTCACCGGCATAGCGTCTAACACGAATACAGCCATCATGGTTGCACAAATTAAAGCGGGATTCGTCAGAACAGACAACTTGTTGCCAATCAGCCCGCCAGGCTCTGTGCCCATTGCAGACGCAGCCGTCGATGGTTTGTCGTGAGGGGATCCTGTATAAAGGAATCCTTGAAAGCAGTCCACGGTGCAGCAGACGTCGGCGAATTGACGAAATCGACATTAGTACACCTGTAGTAGTAGACCAAAGTGCTGCCAACTGCCTGGAGGAAGCTGTACGGTCATTCACCGCCATGTGGACCAGGTGTCTATCATCGCACGCTGACGTCACCTTCCGTTGTCCACTCCCAGTTTTTCGAGTTGTCCGGTGCTCGTCGGTCCACTGCTTCCAAACTCGCATCACTGTCGAACTGTTACGCTGCACACGAGCTTCTATTGCGCGATAGGAAAATCCTCTTTCACGAAGGCCGATGATTCTCCCCAGTTCAAACTCCGTAAGTTGTTGAAATTTCACCCTATTTCGTCGTGGAGGCATACTTAAGTCTCACTAAACGTTCGCCACTAAAAAATAACCATGCGCTATTTTCAACGTCCCTCTACAGCCTATGTATACGCTTTTAGCATCAGTTCATAGGGCGCTGCTCACACCATGCATGCGTGGTGGCTCTAAAACTTTACTACTTTGCATAACATCCTATATTTGACATTTGCTGCAAATTTAATTTCATTGTTGCATTTTTTACAAACAGCAGTGTATATAAAGTGGATGTACATTATTTGGACACTGCATATTTGTCAGAAAAAACCCGTTAATTATACCATTTAGTAACGGGTAGGGCCCTCCTTTTGCTTGTATTACAGCTGCAACACGTCGAGGCATACTTTCCACAAATTCTCTGCAAGTCGGCAGGAATAGCTCGTCTTGTCTCTTGCAAGGTTGTGAGAACGGATTGTTATGAAGATGGGCTTGGCCGTGTCGTACTCGTTGCTTCAGTTTGTCCCACAAGTGGTCGATTGGATTGAGATCGGGGCTATGAGCAGGCCAGTTAAGCAAATTCACCTCATTTTCAGGAAACCAGTCCAGCACACGTTTTGCAGCATGGCATGGAGCTCTATCCTGTCGGAAGAAACAACCATAATTGCTGTAGTATTGCTGTAATGTATCCAAGGCCGAATTATCCAGAACGTCGAGGTACACGTCACTGTTCATGGCACCAGGTACATAAAGGAATGGGCCGAGTCCTAACCAAGAAAACAACCCTACATTAAGATGGATCCTCCTCTTAATTCTGCATTGTCCAAATACTTTTGTAAATATAGTGTATTGTATATTACATATATGCCACTCGGAATGTAATGAATAGTTTAATGGAATATATACAGTAGAAGTGTCGTCTTTAGGGTGGATGAGAAAGGGATCAGTCATTATAAACAGCGAAACGAAAAGTCGTGGGACCCAACAAGTGCGATCGTACATAAATCCCATATTTTTTCACGGGACGGTCATAATATAAAACTCAATGATCAAGGACAACGTTCAGTGTTAAAGGTGATTGTAACAGCATGTATTTAAAATACCTGTTAATCAAACGAGTAATCAATCGTTCATTTGTTGATTTATCGGGAGGGTACACACTCTTCTCGAGGTCAACACGCAACCATAGATATAAGTAGACTGTAGTAGACATATAAGTAGACTGATCATTGTTGTTGAGGGGAGCTCCAACAGGTGTGAGCCGACCAACCGGCATAGTTATTAAGGTGTTAGCATCTAGATCGGAAGGTTCCTGGTTTGAATCCGGGTCCGGGCATGGATGTTTGTAAACGTATGGTGTAGAGGCCGGCTAGTGCGCCTTAAATCAGTCGTGGCCGAAAGTCCTCACGTTGGGTTGGTGTGGAAGTTTTGGAGAGTGGGGTGCCAGCTCAGGTGTTACCTCGTCATCTGACCGTGGTTCAAAATTATGAGGTGTTGTCCTCGGATCTTTCCCTTAGGGGATTGATCCCGGACCGTCGTCAATAGCCCGTTGTGTTCCTCTAGTAGACGTTAACAAAAAAAATTACCAATTACCAAAAGGTGTGACCAACATATCGAATAATCACTTGACTAGTCTGTGAAGAACTGACATGATTGGTTAGATTTGGCGTTTGATCGCTTCGTTTGGCGAAATGACATTTTATGACAGGGTAGATGAGGGAAGGCACATTTCTATAGAGTGGCGACAAAAGTGGTAAAATTGCCAGTATACTATTATGTCGTATGGACCAATCAGACGATGAATCGATGAATGGGCATCTACTCCCGTCCCGTAGACCAATCGATGAAGAATGGTAGGTTCTACCCTGCAGACGAAAGTAGTATAAGAGTCACTTTACCACTAGCATTGGTCACATAAAAAGCTTACTATATTTTAATGTTTCCTCTATGTACGTACGCAACATGAATCACACACAAAAAATTCTGCCACCTATTCAGAAAAACATCGGTTGAGTACAACAGTATAGACATTTGAGGATCAGGTTGCGCTATTGGTTCGATAGCATTGTGCCATAATGATCATCCTTTCGCGGTTAGTTGGGGTTTTATGTGGTTTCAAGGTAAGTTAGGGTATCAGTTCGTGGGCCATATTTGGTCATTCTACGCAAGACATACAATATCAAGTAATGACACACACAAGACGATTTTTTGCATACACGAAAGAGAGGAATACACTCAGGAAGGAATGCAACTAAAAGGAATCGAACCTACGCCACCTATAACTCGAAGGTTGATAGTACAGTGGGCATACACACTGAGCCACGACGGCCTCAACCCTTTCATGGATGCATTCTGATTGGCTGCGTGTCTTCCAACACCAAACACTACTCTTAGCATCTCAATGTGTTATTTATTGCATTGTTCTGTTGTTACAGAAAGCGACGACGGATTCATCCCTATTCCAAGGTCTGGAGGTGCAGAGCCCAGAGACGACCTGATGCCTCTGCCGTCGCCTCCTCCCTCGTACCCAGCGCCTGCTTCGCCGACATTTTACGATGGCAACCACTCTCCTACGAACTGGCTCCCACCACCACCCGAGGCGGAGTCCAGTCCCGAGATGACGACTTCCCCGTCTAGAAAAAGTAAAATGATTATACGTCTAATATTTTTTTGTCATTGCTCATCCCCATTTCTGAAATGTTCCCCTCCCACGTTAAAACCTCGACAACTGGACTGGACAGTCACTTCCGGAGTGCCTACTGCAAAGCAGCTTAACACCCCGTCATTAGGTGTGTGTACATAAAACAAATTTGCATGATTTAAGTGAGAAAATTGCATAGAAAAATAAATTAAATTGCCTGGAAAAAATTAAAGAGAATTCAACTGAAGTTCCTCAACAAATCATGCCCTTTTCCGAAAACCAATATTTTTGGATTATGCATTTGAATATTCCAATTGAAAATTAATAAAATATGCATATGTCACCATAGAGTGACAATCTGAAAGGTGGAGACAACGCAGTTAACAGCAACTACCAATGCCAGCAAGCCTACTCATCCCATATTCAATCACTGTGCTTACATGACCCTTTCCTAATTTCTTATATTCACCATGATGTTGATCGTTCCATTTGGTATTGGTCGTTACTTTCGTGCTTTGTCTTTCACCTTAAAACTTGTCATCACAATCGCGAAAAAATGAAATTTAATTAATATCAGGAAATTTACAACCGGATGTTTTCGCTGAAAGTTGAAAGCACAAGTTTTAAGGTGAAAGACAAAGCACGAACGCAAATAAAAATACCAAATAGAACGATTTACATCATGGTGAATAAAAGAAATTAGGAGGGGCTCTTGTCGTTGTCTCGGTGTTAGATGACATTGTTTCTTCTGCTCAAAACAAGGAACAAAGATGGAAGCAATATTCATCAAATCCTAAACAAGCTTAACCAAATAACATTTACAACTTTTTACTTGACCCCCTCCTAATTTCTTATATTCACCATGATGTAAGTCGTTCCATTTGATATTGGTTGCTGCTTTCGTGCTTTGTCTTTCACCATAAAACGTGTCATCACAATCGCGAAAAAATGAAATTTAATAAATATCAGGAAATTTACAATCGGATGTTTTCGCTGAAAGTTGGAAGCACGTCATTACCGTCTTCCATCTGCCCTTAGTTTTTCTGACGAAGTACAAGTTCACATCCAGTACAGCACTCTGGAACGATCCCGTTACCGCGTGGGTGTATTATTGTATGCATATACGTATTTTGTGTCGTAGTCTTGGTGTTGGATGACATTGGTTCTTCTGCTCAAAACAAGGAACAAAGACGGAAGCAATATTTATCAAATCCTAAACAAGCTTAACCAAATAACATTTAACAAGTAGCGATAACCACAGGTCTTTAGTCGTTTACGGTGGAGCTGAGGGAAACAAAGCGAAGAGAGATTCAGTACGGCCACCACCAGGAACGAGACTGGTACGCTTCTCACATTGGGCGAATTCATTTCACTGAGGTTAGAAACTGAACATTCCTCTAGGAATTCCTCTCAAATGGGAATAGGGGATTTATCTTTAACTAATTTATATTTTCCTGTATTTATGGTGGTTAGACGCCATTTAGACTATCATACAAACTAATACAGCCGCCAAAGAAGGTTGCCAAAAAAATTGGCGTCTTTTCAGCAATGCTAACCAGCTCTGAGAGCTAGTGGGCCGATCAACCGTCAGGTGGTTAAGGTGTTAGCCTCTAGATCGGAAGGTTCCTGGTTCGAATCCGGGTCAGTACATGGCAATTTTTGTAAGCATATGGTATAGAGGCGGCTGGTGCACCTTAAAACTCCAGTGGTCAAAAGTTATCACGTTGGGTTGGCGTGGAAGTTTGGAGAGTGGGTTACCAGCTTAGGTGTTGCCAGGGCCCGATTTAGAAAATTTGGTATAGTAGGCACAACACGCAGGAAGCCCCCCCCCCATGTTATTTGTTCACCAAAAAAACTAAATTTATAACAATAATTGGAACTTACGTATTTGACAGTTGACTGTTTCACAGATGTCACCAAAAAGTTTGAGAAAATCGTGACATCACTTATAACTCATGGCAAAACAAAATAAAGCAGATGAAAATTAAAAATCTAATAGTTAGATAATTAATGTAATTACAAGAATGTGATAGTGGGGGAAACGGTCGACGGACATTTACGTAAATACCCAATAATTTATGTAACTACTTAAAAACTTTTTAGATACTTTTGAAACTTAGGGGCCCTCTAAATTATGGGGGCCCTAGGCCCGTGCCTCACGGGCCTAGTGGTAAATCAGGGCCTGGGTGTTGCCTCGTCATCGAACCTCGACCTCGTGGTTCGAAACTACGTGGTGTTGTAATCGGATCTTTCCTTTAGGGGATGGATCCTGGATCGTCGTCAATAGCTTGTTGTGTTGCTCTAGTACGACGTTAATTGAAAACTACCTTACCCGAGAGCGAGTGGATTACTCCATTTGTGAGAGCTTGGATGTCAGATTACTTAGATCAACCCAAATACTGAAATACTTTTCGTTATTAGATCACCCAACAAGATCACTCAAAGAACCAGAAATGATCCCCGATTCTCGCAGTCTGGAATTCAGTGTAGTCCCTATTCTCATCAATCCTCACTCACCCTCTCTCGATCGGATACAGCTAGAGTCCAAACAGATCTCGGAGATCAGCAGAATGTCTACGTTCAAAGGATCCGACAGACCCAAAAGGTATTCCATGATCTCGACATCCGATTCTGCCCTGGAACTCTTCCAAGAGGAGCTCAAGAACTCCATTGCGCAGAGGAAAGGTCTCAAGGTGTGGAAGAAGATCACGTGTCCGGAACATAACACGACGGATTGCTATTACATCAATCTGAAGTCGCCCCATGATGAAGTCATGCATTGGTTGCAGTTGAAAGGCTTCAGTGAAAGGTGAGGCTCTTTCCTTTGTAGTTTGAAACAATTGCCCTCGATTGAAAAACCATACAGAATCTTCTGAATAGTTTGAAATAATTCATATCGATTGAAAAACCATCTAGAATCTTCTCAATAGTTTACAACGATTCATCTCGATAGAAAAACCATTTTAATGCTCTATTCTCCAGTGAACTATTACGGATCATTGTTGTCACTTTCCTCATTAGTTGGAATTTTCTGAATACCGACTAATCTATGTTGCTGTCAGACTATGTCGTGTTCAAAAGTTTCTATATCAACGTTATTTTAAATCGATTCCCTTAATGATGACAGTAATATCGTTACCATTGCGCCAAAGACACCAATCTGAAAAATTGACGTTTCTACAAAAACAAGTTCCAAGTTTTGTTGCTTGAGAGAAAAATTGAGCTACGACTCAAAGGTTTTCTCATGACAATCGGCATTTCCACTAAAAATCAAAATGATTCCTGGTTTTGTCACAGCGTAAAACATGAAAAGGTGTCAACTACGGAAAAAAACGTCATAATGCAGGTATGTGCATTTCACGTGGTGTGTATGTATTGTGTGTGTATATTATCTATACAAATCTACCCCGTTTGACCAAACCACACCAAATTTGGTACACTTATACTTTAGAACACCGCGGAAAACATAGGCTATTTTCTGTCTTCAGACCTATCTGTAGCCATGAAAATTGGCACACAGTCATAAAAGCGCCCCCAAAGCCCCAATTTTAAATCTAAAGTTTGTTTTTCTGCAATAAATGGACATAGGAAACACAAGGAAATGTTTCAGTCATATTTTAGTCGTTGAGGAAGGAAACATGTACTACAGAGTTTGTGTGTTTGAGTTAACACAGGGAAATGTCGCGGTCATATTTTAGATGTCGCCGGTCATATTTGAAACCCGAGCAACGAGTTATTCAGCTAGTGATATGATACTATAAGGTTGTCATCTTTCCTTCACAGTTCGTCTCGTTTGAAAAACATTTCGGTCGATACCATTCTTTAGTAAACTATTGTCATTCAAAACAAATGTCTGTCATTTTCCTTATTGCCTAGAATCCACTGAATACCGATACGTCCATATGGCAAGCAAACACTTACCACTTCACCATGTAGATACACTCACTACAGTGGTGCATTGTCATTGATTCTTTTAACTTAAATGAACCGACTGCGAATGGGGGGTTGACAGTAGAGATTTAAGGATGCTTCTGACGAAAATAGCCTCATGTAGATTCACATGCCCGACCAACCGGTCTAGTGGTTAAGGTGTTGGCCTCTGGATCGGAAGGTTCCTGGTTCGAATCCGGGGTCAGGGCATGGATGTAAATTGTGTTGTCCTTTGTTAGGAAGCGATGATGTTCCTCCCACTGGGTGCTCCTTCACAAGAGACCATCACTTCCGGCCTTGTAGTGGCCAATGACTATGTGCATTTGTGCCCGCCATTAGAAAAAAAAAAAAAAAAAAAGATTCACTGGTGCTTCAACAAACACCAGGCTCATCTTTATCATTTACGATTATTTTTAATTTTACTGATTGATTTGATATTAATTACCAATAATGCAGTTAGGTGAAAATCGTCCATAAGTGTTTATGTGCAATTTATGTTTTGTTACTTAATTTCAGTTTAGAGTTGAGCTTTTTTTTTTTTTGTTGAGTTTTAATATCATTTAGAGTGCTAGATTTTTGAAATCGTAAAAATCACACACAGCTGTATGAATATATTAGCGAAATTCAAACGTTGTAGCGGACAGCAACATTTGCAACACTTGTACATACAGCAACTCTTGCAATTTAGGTTTAATTGAGATAGTTTTCCTGAAGAGGGGAATGAGACGAAAGAAAATTGTCTTTGAAGAATGGGCATTGAGCCAAAAAAATGTTTGGAAACTATGAAACTGAATTATCGAAATTGCAGGAATTTCTTTTTTTTTCTGCTCTTAGCCCTTTTAAAAATTCTTATATCTCTTCACTTTTAAGTCATACAGAGATGAATTAACTGCATCAGATGGAATGACAACTTTTCTTCTACTTCTGCGTTTAACAAAACTTCGATTTCCATGCATTAATTCATCATTTAGTTTTGTAAAATAAGGAATATCTCAACCCGGCTCCCCCTAATCTGAATACATCCCTGCCTGAATGAATATTTCCTGGGAGAAGTCAACCTCAGATAAATCGATTCATTCTGCTAACCAATGCCCTAACCCATGTGGCTGTTCTAGACTCAAATCAATACTTAACTATTCAAGCTGGCTGTGTACTTCTAGCTCTGAGAATTGATGCAACTGAACTTAATAGAGAACTGCTCGTAATTCAATCGCATTCCAGTGAAAATTTCCTCTGGCATTGAACGAATGTTTGAATCAGATGGAGACGCTAGTAATCTGCGAACAGGGGTGCACAACCTATGGTTTGCTTAAAAAATATTGCGTGAAGAGGAATTGTCTTGGAACCATATAAAATATAAAATAGGTAATGTATATGTATATATATATATATATATATAAGTAACAAAATATCCTTAATTTTATATATTTTTCATTATAATGTAGTTTTTACTGAGCAAAAAATCAAACTCACCTTTCATCACTTGAGTGCAACCGGGCTTACAGAAGTAAGTTAATTACGCAAACAAACAGTGGAATATAAAATTTATCTAACTTTACAAGATTCCGAACTTAATAAATGACAAGAAAAACAGATTAGATTCAACAGATATCGAGTTCCACTGGCCATGGTTTTCCTAATCTCAAACCGTTTAGAAGTCACCTTCTGGAATTATCAAATGAAGGAAAGATGAAAAGTAATGGGATACATATTTTCATAAAATTATACACCACATTGTAACATTTAAGGAAATATTATGTAATCATAAAGAACTGTGGGGAGTTGACCTTGCTTTTTTTTTATCAAACGATTGACATAAATAGGGGAACCCTGGGCAGAATTTAGCCAGGACAGGGCCGCAGGTTACCCTTGTACTACAGCTTATCTTTCAGGGTCTTATTTAAATGTTTTTCGTCCTAATTTCTTTGCTAAAGACGCTCGGGTTTGAATAAATATTTTGTCCAAAACAGCAAAAATATTCTATATGCACTGCTTACAGTCTCTTATCTTCTATAATCCAGTTCTCAATAGGATCTTGAAAAATGATTCTTATTTTATTTAAGTGGGTTCGGGCTACATTAAAATTTCTTTTTAATAATTAATTTAGAATTTAGAATTTTTTTACACTGATTACCCATCTAACTAATAAGCAAAATCAAACTCAAAACTTTTGCAAAAGTTTTTTTTTAATTTAAAATTTAAAAAAAAAAGAGAGGTCATTTTAAATTGCTAAAACTCAAAATATTATTGGTTAATTTTCAAAATTCTTGCAGTAAATTATTCACAATTTTATAAACATTAATTTTGATTCACCAATTTAAAAAATATTAATTTAATAAAAAATAAAAAATATTTGAATGAAAATTTCTAAAAATTTTAAGGTATTTTTTTTCAAAAAGTCATATTTTCAAAAGTAAATATTTGTTTCATATTTTTTTAATCAAAATTAAAGTATAATGTTTGAAAAAGATATATTCCAAATTTAAACCCTTAAACTTTATCCGTTCTTGACTTATAGCAATTTGAATACAGGAAATCTTGAAAAAATGCATCATGGAGAAAAACGCATTTAAAGTTTCAAAGACAGATTTACAATTAATAAAATGTTTGAATACCTTCTAAAAGCATTCAGATGAGTATCTAACTCCTTCTTTCCTCTTAAATCTTTGGTTTAGTTTAATTTTTGTAAGTTCTACCTTTTTTCTAAATAGTTTAAAGGTCTCCGTAGACTTAAATAACGTCTTTCGCAGATGTTGTTGCCGTGACAACAACTGTCTTAAGTGTTTTTAGTTTACTGTCTTAAGTAAGATTTTCAAAACAACGAACCACAAAAATAATTATATGGTTCAGACGTCATTTTAAGTAGAAAAACACAAAGATATTTTAAAAATATAATTTTTTTTTTCGAAAATTAGAAGATTTTTGTGTCTTGGATCCCTTTTAAGCGATTTTACTTATGATACAACTCTTATATACACTTCTCTCATAATAGTCTCTCAAAATAATTTTCACTGTGAGCTTCTATATGGCAATCAAGACGTTTTACACTGAAATGCCTTACTCATTGACGTATTTTAGTAAGCAGTGGCAATAAGGAATTCGCATTATTTTGGTAATGGAGGGATTGTTTCTTAGAATCGGTTAATATTTATGTATCACTTTTCGTTTTGTTACCTCTTTGCAGAGCGTTGGAAATTTTGAAACCCATGTCTGCCGAAATGCTTTTCAATTTAAAGAAAGCGCAACTCGAGAAGTACTTGGATGATGAAGGTACCAAATTGCACAGCTATTTAACTATACAAAAGAACATGTCAGGGGTAAGTTGAAAGTTAATTTGGCATTTCACACTCAAGTTTAATGTTCACAGCATGAGAGTTTTGATTTGAAAGTTAAGTCAAAGCAATTTCAAGAATAAACTTTACACATTTTGCTGTAAATTATAAAAAATTTCTGTTGTGTATGAACATTTTTTGATTTATTAGTATTAATATCTGCTTATGAGTTTAACAGTGTAAACATAAACAAATTACAGGAGAAGAAAAAAATCTTCCAGTAAGGAATTAAGTTTATTGCCGTTTTGTCGATGTTCGTCGTTAGTTTTTTAATACAAGCGACATATTGAAGACATTCTATTAAGATCTCACGTTAAGTCCAAATCTACGTAAAAATATTATTAAAACTCTAGCGACCTCTGTATTTAACTTAACAGAAAACACTCCAATACCAACCAAATAAGAACTAACTACGTAACTACGCTCTTCTAATATTCTACGCTTATGTTATTCGGTCTGAAGATAAGGTAATCTATTTCGTATCTTTTGAAGAATTATGCTCTGAAACAAAAAAGGGAAATAAATTATGTTGCAAAGTAATTGCAAATTTTAAAAAGAAGTAAGAGCAACGTGAAAATAAGTTCATTCAGATAAAATGTTAATGTTCTAAAAATTTATTCCAATTTACCTGAGCAAAATTTGAGTCGCGAGAGGATTTTTCTATAAAGCTAAATACAGATGACGCTAAAGTTTTTGTGGTAGGACGTATTTCTTGTTCGTATTCCGAAAGTGACGTCACGGCTTCATTTGTACCCTCCTATCTTTGTGTCGAAAACAGCCTAGTAGTGACTAGCCAATGAAGCGAAAATGTATTCCAAACTCACTAGTTCTAAGCAAGTGAGAATTTGTCTTTGATCTTCATTCCTCCTTGAGCAAGAGGGCAGTTTTGTCTCGATGAGGTCAACCTCGTCATCAGCAAAATTGACCAGATCTATCTATATCAGTGGTTCCCAAACTTAGTATATACAAGGACCCCTTCTTCTTATAGCAAAAACCTGACCATGAACCCCCAAGTAAAATAACTCGGCATAACTGCATAATAGAAAAATTACAAAGTTAACTTTCATGTTATGAGTGGTATTTATTTATTGAAATATAAAATGTGCATATTTTTTTATTGTAGTATTTATTGAAAGTAGTAGTATTTACTAAAATACTAGTAAGTAATATTTATTGAAATTATAACTTTTGTTTTAAAATAAAAAAACACATTTTTTTAAATGAGATGTGTTGTACCTCATGGGATATGAGATTATTTATGTTAGGCTCTTTGTTTGTGAGAAACATTCGTAAGTCTCCACGAGCACTAATTTCCTATCAGTTTCTTTTTGTCATAATGAAGTTCATAGCTGCCCTAAATCCACTAAATCTACTAAATAGGAAGACAGGAAAGCAATTAACAGCTTCTGTACATTAGCCCATAATGTAGGATATAAATATGGTATCTGTTTTGTAACCAGAATTCGTGGTATCCTTGTTCAAACATTGGTTTCGGCTCCTCATTTGTGAATAATTCAATATACTGTTCCTGTATTAGTATGCATTCTTCTGAGTTTGTGGGTTTACTTGCAAAAGGTTCCAACACCCAATCGGGGATAGGAACAAGGAGGGTAAGTGTTCGCACCTAGTGGTTTTTAATTTATTAAAAGTAAAGTAATTAAGATATAGGCTTCAAAATGTTACACAATGTACTTTATTTAACTGTGAATCAACAAATCCAGGCTACATGATTTTATCTCTTATCATTGAAGAAAGAAAAATATAAAATAAAAAAATGAAAATTGCATACTTTTGCCCCTACATGGAGAGTAAGAGTACGCAAGTAGGGTGGCCAAGAGTAAGCACCGGATCTGTCCTAACTATAGTCGCATACAAAAGGCCCATTGCCTTCGTATGCACTGCAATCTTCGTGCCACCAATCTTTGCACAATCCACATTGAATCCAGTCTTTTTTATAAGAATTGTCACAGCCTGGGCACAAATAACTAAAGTATCATCATCTTCAGCAGAAAACATAGACTGGGCTGAGCTCGTTGATGGTTGTTGATCGTCATAAGAAAAAGTCAATCCTTTTTTTACGGTTTGTTTCTTTTGTGTTCGTTTTATATTTATCCTTTCACTTCCCTTTTCTGGATTTGTTAAGAATCTTTGCCTTTTGTTTTTTTCATTATCTTCCAAAAGGGCTTTAAATGGCGAAGATGTCAGTTATGATTTCAGACTTAAACGCGGGTATCTTTTTTTTCCCTGGTTCACATTTTCGTTTTTCTTTTGCTTTGGAAGCGGTAAAATTGAATGAATAATGACATGAATTTCACTGCAGGTAGAATTATCTGCAGGCCTAGGCGTAACTTCTTGTTCTGTCAACGTTTCGCCTGCTTCCGCACTTGGGTTTACAGATCCAGTTGGAATTTCATTCAGGGTTTTTCACTTATACAATTTTTTTATGGGTTTTGCAAGGAAAAGAAATGAAGTAAAAGTTAACGTAAGCTTAAGAAGGCTAACGGCCGTATACACAAGTCCGAGTTAACTCGAGGATCAACGATAATCCCCGAGTTATCGAAAAAACCGTATTCACAAGTCCTGGTCCGTGGTTTAAACTGCCGTTTCGGTGTTAAATTTTGATCCTCCGAAATCGGCGAGTTTATTCGCGAGTTACATTTAACGCATGCGCAGTACTACCTTTTTTGCGAAGAAACAAAATGGATGACACATTTCATTCTATGCTCAGTTACAGTATTCTTGCGACGACTGGACTGGATCTGTCATTACGGAGCATATGCTGCATAGCAGATCATCTCATCATCACAATAGTGCTTAAATAGAATAATTTAAAACATAATTTTATTGAAATTCAAAAGAAAAATGAAAATAAAGGTAGCTACGAAAACGTTCGGCGAAAAGATGAATGGCGGCACCTCCGTCCGGTAAGAGCGAAAGGTAGAATATGACCATGGCAGATGCAAATTCGTCGTAGAATAAAAATTATTCTGTTGATTTATTACGAACGAAGAGAAAATTGACAATGCAAGTTACTTTTCATACCACCAACACACACCCATACTGACAAGTATAAAGATAATAGAATTACATTCATTTGTCAAGACATTGTGTACAATTTTTGCTTGCAAAATTTAGATTTCCATAAAAATCGAATTTAAAATTAAATACCCTTGCATTTCTTTTCCCAAACCCAAATTAAAATGCCGCATGCGTTCTATTGAATCACAATTTGGAATCGATTCTATGGCGAAGTCCGTGCTTGATGAGTATTAATGCAGATTCGAGCGTCGTAACCAATGTAAACAATACCACTTGATCATGAGGAGACGGTAGTAGCCAATCACAGCGAGCGTCTCATTTTAATCCCCGGATCACTTAACACGCCGTTTGAGAATACCGTTCTTGATAATCCTCGAGTTAACTCTTACCCGCGGATCAACTGATCCTCGAATTAACTCGAGACTTGTAAATATGGCCGTAAGAGTTCGCAGTGAAAATCTGTTGCTAACTCTTGGCCTCCTCGTTTGTGCTTGACTAAACCGCTGCTTGATGACAGCATGTCACAGATATATAAATTCTAGCTACACCAACTTGTAGTTTATGACATATGCTTTAATCTGAAATAAGTTTATAAAATTTATTTCACTATGTATAATGATAAACACCTGTGTTCTATGATCGAAAAATTACATAGAAAAGTCAGAAAACTGAATTTTACCAAATTGAAAACGAAGTGTAGCAAATCGATGGTGATAAGTTTTAATCTAACGCAGTAGCAGCAGAACTAAAACGTCACAATGGCGATTCTCTGCAGTTTTGCCAACAAGGTGCCACCGTTCACCTAACCATGTGAAAAATGTCTTCAAATCTTTGTCTGAGGCCAAAATAAAGAACCGTTAAGTGTTGACATCTCGTTTTTGCAATTTTGAAAAATTTGGAAACTGAGAGCATTTTTTTCTCCCCAAGTTGTATAGAAAAAGTTTTGTAACAAAAACAGATATTATACTTGTTATTTTGTTTAAATTTAATTGATTACCTAGTAGCTTTAAATTGGTTTCGTTAAATTTGGCAAATTAGTGAGTAATATAAGCTATGTCGTTTTTTGAATGAATTAAATTGAGCCGCAAATCGTTGTCTTTACTTTCCAGGAATTCCAACACTGAATCAAAGAGTGTATAAAATCGATCCAAACATGCACTTTTAGATAACCCATGAACTCAGATAATCATACTGTTATCAGTAAAAAAAATACACAAATTTTAGATATAAGAAAATAAAACAAAATATTTCTTTTCTCAGGACGTAAAAATCGCTACCAATTTATTTATTGTTATTTATTTTACCTTTCATTACAATGAAAATGGGTCAAAATTATTTTACTTTAATAATAACCTTTCGCGGACCCTCCCCCTCCCCGACGTGTCCATGCACCCCCAAATTAATTTTAATTTGCCACAGACCCCCCTCAGTAGTCTCACGGACCCCTGGGGGTACCTTTGGGAACCACTGATCTAGATGAACGAGATATCTCGTCGAAATACTTTGAGGGTTAAGATAACTCCGTTATCTACCGATCGATAGCATTTGATAGCCGAAAGTAAAAATCTCGTAAAAATATCTTGTTTGTTTACACTGAAGCTTCTAATTTTTCATTCGATTTGAAAGAAAATTTATTTAAAAATAGATTAAAAGATTAAACTCAATTTATTCATTGGTACCATTTTTTCTATTTAATAACTCATTTTGAAAGGGAAAACGTATGAACTTATATTAGTAGTCAGCAGGATATTTTGAATAGTTTTATTTCCTTTTGGTGTCATGTTTTATTCGATAATTAAATTCTAACGTATCTTTGTGTAACGTAACATCTGTGCTCAGATGGCAAAATGTTATGTCACTTTTCCCAAAAATTTGAGTAAGTCCCATCCTGGAGTCTGTTTTTTTAATGTTTAGAAGGTGGCAAAATTCAAGTTTCTTTTATGAAAAAAGTTTATTAGGCAACGTAAAAAATAAAGTTTAAAAAAACTGTCAAAATTAGAAGTTACAAATACAAATATTGACGACCAGCTACAGGCTCAAGCCCAACAAGGCTGGTCCTTTGTTTATGAATTCTCCAATTCCCACTGACTATCCAATTGTGTCTTAAATTCGTACACTCCCTTTGAATTAACTATATTTTCTGGCAACGCGTTCCAACTGTCTATTACCCTATTAAAGTAGTAGTTTTTCCTTAAATCCCGATTAAAATGTGTCTTATTCAATTTATACCCATGCCCCTTGTTCTGTTATCCCTATTGAAATTTAAGCCCTCTGTGTCCCCTTGTTTTACAAACTTGAAAAGCTGAATCAAATCCCCACTCATTCTTCTTCTTTCCAGTGTGTACATGTTTAGCTTACTTAAACGTTCATTATAGTCGAAATTTGCTAGCCCCTTTATTATTTTTGTAGCTCTGTGCTGAACCCTTTCAATTGATTCTATGTCCTTTCTCATATATGGAGCCCAGAATTGTACAGCATATTCTAGATGTGGTCTTACTAAACCCTTATATAATGGCAAGATTATATTCTTATCCCTTGAAGTTACAGTCTTTTTAATATACCCCAATAACCTATTAGCCTTTTTACCCGCAACTGAACATTGGTGATACATTTTAAAATCCCTGTGAATTATCACCCCAAGATCCTTGACTGTTTCTCCCTCCTTTACCTTTACTCCCTGCAGACAGTACTCGGCTCCATTGTTCCTGTAACCCATATGCAGAACTTGACATTTCCCTATATTAAACGACATACCCCATTTTACAGCCCATTCGGATATCTTATCAAAATCCCATTGTAAATTTTCTATCTGTAACTTGGTATCCACTGTCCCCCTTATTTTTAAGTCATCTGCAAATATACTGATTCTATTCTTGATCCCCTGACCTATATCATCTATGAAAATTATAAATAAAATTGGTCCCAAAACTGATCCCTGAGGCACCCCACTTATAACTTTTGTCCACTGTGAATAATTTCCTTTTACCTGCACTCTCTGCTTTCTACCCAATAACCAATTTTTTATCCATACTAGGGGGCTCCGCCCCTGCTCGCTTACGCTCGCCAACCCCCGGGCAACCGGTTTGCGAAGCAAACCAACTCTCCTGTCACAGATGCCATTTGGTTTGCTTCGCAAACCAACATTACTTTCACAGAGTGAAACTATCTGAATAATTCGTATTATGCTGATTTCACTTTCCGGTTGATGACGTCACAGCGAGGGCTTCGCTGCGTCTCGCTTACGCTCGCCGACCCCGGGGATTGCTACGCAATCCGTTTCTACCCAATAACCAATTTTTCATCCATACTAGGGGGCTCCGCCCCCTGCTCGCTTACGCTCGCCAACCCCCGGGCAACCGGTTTGCGAAGCAAACCAACTCTCCTGTCACAGATGCCATTTGGTTTGCTTCGCAAACCAACATTACTTTCACAGAGTGAAACTATCTGAATAATTCGTATTATGCTGATTTCACTTTCCGGTTGATGACGTCACAGCGATGGCTTCGCTGCGTCTCGCTTACGCTCGCCGACCCCGGGGATTGCTACGCAATCCGTTTAGTTTGCTTTCTCAAACCAATACTTCTTTCGCAAGTGATTTAACTTTTTTTGCTTTAACACTTAATGCACCCTAAACTAATAGCCGCATCAGTAAAAAATCTTCTGCATCTTGTTCCCTGTACAATTTTAAGTAAACATTGTTAATATCCAAACTTTACGATCTGTACTTTGTCGGTAAACTGTCTTGAGAACAGAGGGAAAAAAGCGAGCCTTTTTCCTCGCCAAATAAAAAGAAATCGTTTTTATGGCAATTGTTGCTACGATAAATTTGATATCTGGCAAACCCGATAGTCAAAAGTGCAACCCACTACTGCTTTCGGAAGCAGCTATGCGAACTGAAAAATACTAAATTTGTGACACCAACTTTTGATTGCATCGAATTTATTTATGAACCAATTTTAAAAATAATTGTACCGTAAGAAAGAGTATATTCTGAGGTATACTGCAATATTTTTAAAATTAAAAACAAACAGTAATACTATACAGATATGACCATTTTAGTTTTGTATCGGAAGTTACGATCTGAAAGTTCCGAAAATTGTATGACCAACTTTTAATTGCATCGATTTTATTTATTAACCAATTTGAAAAATAACTGTACCATAAGAAAGAGAGTAATGTAATGTATTCAGTGATGTTTTCAAATTAAAAAAATAATGGCTTTCAAAAATAATAGTACTGTAAGAAAGAGTATATTCTGAGGTATACTGCGATATTTTAAAAATTAAAAACTAATAGTAATTAGATACAAATACGGCAGTTTTAAAAAAAAGTAACAAAAATGTCCCGATTTTTCCTGAATTTCAAAAAAATATTATCAAGAATCAAATTTAAATTTCAAAAAAAAAACTCGACGAGCTGCAAAAATTTACGTTGAGAGGTACTCTTAAAAAAAAACTCACGACTGAAGACTGAAAATTTGAATGTGTTTTGCTCACTCGCGGAAGAAATTTCACTTCTTCAACTTTAACACTTAATAAAACCTAAACTAATAGCCGCATCGGAAAAAAATCTTAATAATTATCCAGGGAATACGATGAAGAACAAAGCATGTTAATTTCATTTTTTTCCGATCAGTACTTTCTCGGGAAACCGTCTAAGAATCGAGCTAAACAACACAGTTTTCAATCCTGCGGCGGCGGCGTCGTTCCCGGCGGTAACATTTTTTTTTAATATAGAGAGATTAATGTTTTTCCCTGAATCCCCAGCCTTTCCAATTTAAACAGTAATGCCTCATGAGGTACTTTATCAAAAGCCTTTTGAAAATCTATGTACATGATATCCACACTGCTCTTATTATCCAGCTCCTCAGTAATTTTTTCGTAGAACTTCAAAAGGTTTGTAGAGCAGGATCTGCCCTTCCTAAACCCATACTGATTCTCTGATAACAGTCCCCCCTCCTCCAAGTATAACATTATATGCTTTTTTAGCAGAGATTCAAATATTTTGCAAATTACTGATGTTAGACTTACTGGTCTATAGTTGCCCGGATCACTTTGTATTCCCTTTTTGAAAATTGGAGTTATGTTGGCCAACTTCCAATCCATTGGCACCGAACCTGTGCTATATGTTGAATTAAATATCGTGTGAATTACTTCCCCCAGTTCTTCCGCGCATTCCACTAGTACTCTCGGATAAATATCGTCTGGCCCTGGTGCTTTAGAATTTACAATATATTAATCGATACAATTTTTATTACGATACAATATTTACGATACAATTAAGAAAATATATTAATCTATTTCTATGATTTCTGCATCTCATAGCTCATCTATTTCTTCCCTCTTTCAATTACAGTACAAAACTTGCACGTCACAAGAACTGAAGCAGATACTGGCCGAAAGGAGACAAAAAGCCGACATTGTGTGAAATAAGATTTCGTCATTTGAAGAGACATTTTCGTTGTCGAACATGGTTATTTTCATTGATGACTACCGGCGTAACCAAAAATCACTTCGTTTGGGAGCAAAATGGTGATGCTGACTGAATATTTTTATGCAATAAAAACTAATTGACTCAATTCAGTAAGCTGGAACTATACAATCTGATGCTTCAGGATCTTTGAGAAATGAGAAAACTACTTTCGAGGAGCAAGATGATCAATGTGAAAGATTCGAAAAACATTCCACGCACTCTTTTTCTTTCGAAATTTCGTCTTAATTTCGAACTGCTGAAAGTTATTATAACCAAGACCCCCAACAGAAACGAGTCTATTAAAGCAAACTGGTATCTCGTGTTGGAAAAACATTTTTTCTAATGCCAGACGTTTGGTAACAGAAATATTTTGTAGCACACATTGCACACTGTTTCACCTTAAGAAGACCCCATCATGTCTGTTGACAAATACGTTACAACCTCAAGTAATAAATATCTATATTCAATATAAACACATATACAATACCGGAGAATAAAAAGTACATATATTTAAGAATTAATTTGGTGTATCGCTTTTTTGGGCGATGTGTGTCAATTGGTTATAAACGACATTCTGGCAACTGTATTCAATCAACATGCCTAGTCACCCCACAAGTTACACATACGACAGAGATTACCAAAACGCTAGCGCCCTCTGTTTTTTGCTTTACTAAAAACTCCTCCTCTAGCCCTCGGTGGCACATCGCCTTTAGGTGTGTACGAGCGAATACTCTACCTAAAGTACTCTTAGTACCTTAGAGTATCCCGAGGTACTCAAGGTACTCTAGCAATCCTTCCTTTTCTTATGGGGTTTTGGGGAAGTGACCTAATATTATATACTTTTTTTTAATTGCGTTGGTGACTGTCTACTGAAAAATTTAGCAAACATCTTTTGATTTTCAGCACTGGCACAAAAGTTGTTTCAACACGTTGATGTTTTTTGGCTAAATATATTGCAAATATGCGCAAAAAAAAAAAAAAACAATTTTATAAAATATTTCGAATAAGCTGTTTTGGGAAATTGTTGCACAATATGAGAAAACAAGCTTTCTTAATATGATTTTGTACATTCACAATGACAAATAAATACAAGCGTGACAAAAAAAATATATTTAATTTAAAAATTATTTATGTCAAAAGTTTTTAATTGACTTACCTTATACGTCTAAAGACCAGTCAAAAAGACGTTTTCCAAGCTCTTAAAAGCGATGTGCCACTTTAGGTTGTTACTGAAGTACGAGTCGGCTCGCAATTTGGAAGATTATGTTTAGAATGACTCTAAACTCCCGAGCGAATAGTTCATGAAACTTCCAGTAGATGACGACACCGTACGGTAAAGATACAGGAGTATCTCGTATTAGGCAAGTATCTCATATTAGGTCACTTTTCCCCAGCTGTCTTTAGTATACACAGCAGTCGCGCTTGGGATACCCAAGTGATCTTTATATGCTTTTATCCCACTACTCAATTCTTCCAAGTCCTTCTTCCCCCCTTGTCACTTGTTTTGTGTTTAGCTCAGCTTGCCCAAATATGGTTATTGCGCCATAAAACAACTTATCAACCATTCAGGTTTGCGTTTTATAGCACCTACTAAGTATGCGCAATCATTGCCAAGCTTTTGTTTGTTAAGAGTTTTCTCATATTCAACTCAAAATCTTGTAGATTAAGGAAACACGAGATGAAGCAATTTATACTTGGGTGCCCTTGTACTTTTCTATAACATGTTGGTATCTTTTAAAGGTGAACTGAGTAGCTTTTGTTTACAAATCAATCGTTATTTTTTGTACTGTTATATTTTCGAGTAAAACTGTTAAATGTGTTTCAGTAATTCTTACAATACCATTGATTATTTTCGTGTCTATCAGAGAGAGAGAATTCAAATTTTTATATGATCATTATAAACGTTTATCTTAAGATTATTTTGTACAAGTTTTATTATTCGTATTTGTTAACCGAAGATGCGTGTACATTTTGTATCCTATGTATTATAAACAGTTTATATTTTTTCAATGTTTTACTTTTTTAAGTATATGATGTTCTCTATAAGAAAGAGATAAACCATTTTCAATTTATAAATTATTATTTTATAACTAGCATATTTTAAAAACTAATGCAAAATCACGTAATAAATGTGAAATTATTTTAAAACTGTTAGGCTGAACTTTTGTTTTTTATCAGAAGATATCCCAGTATTAAGTGATGGTATTGTTTTAAATTCTTATTTATTGTATTTTTCTTAAAATTTGTATCGTTACTCTGAGTGCAAATGTGTACAAAAGCGAATTCTTTTGTTTATTTAAATGTATGTATGGATACTTATAAATTTGAATTTCAAAATAAAAATCTATCTCAATATTTATATACTTTCATTCTTTAAGCGTTTCAAAAAGGCGCTTGGACGCCCGAAGAAAAACGAAAGAATTATTTATTTGCTTCTATCAAGAAGCGATCACTCCTCTTACCGCCTAATGCTCTTACATGAACGTTACCTTAAAATGTAGTTTCTTGCCTTTTTGGCGACTTTTGGCATTTAATCTTATTGGACCTGTGTGTGACCAATCAACTCTCATAATATCAATTTGGAATTCCTGATTTGAATTTCCACGAGAGTGTAACTAACTTCAGTGTAAACTAACAAACCAAATGGTCCGTGAAGATTTTACTACTGCTGTCGAAATGGTTTTATATGATACATATTGGGGCTGCTTTAAAATATAGTTTATTGCCATTTTAATGACGTTTGGAATTTAATCTAATTGGCCTTTACCAGTCAACAATCATATTATCAATGACTACACACGTATTGCCACATCGTAGCTGGTGAATCGCGTCTCTGATTTATTCGTGAGCCAATTATCCACAAGTTACCATTTAGAATAAATGGTGCAAGTGAGGCGAAAGCGGATTAAGCAAAGTGGAGCCAAAACAGTGCATATTAACCAAAGTTAATCTTAGAATATATTCTCGGATGACACAAAGGCAAACATCTTTCAAAATCATCTGTTCGTTCGCTCCTATAATCGCTGAACTATTGTGTTTCTTGTCTGTTGTCACTGCTATAATATGCTTTTAAATGAATATTCTTGTTTCTCAAAAAGTAGTCTGATTTTATACAGGACACACACACGCGCGCGCGTTTTCCTTATTTGGAATTTTTATTAGCGAAGTGCTGAAAATCGTATTCGAAATAGAATTGTAACTGAGGATACGTTCAGAATATGTACAGGAAATGCGTTTCGCCGCATAAATATTATCTCCACCTATACTAAGCTTGACAAGAAATATCAAATAATTATAGAAATATGTCGAAGACACATTCATAATACATACAGCAAGTCTATTTTAGGTCTATTAAGAGGAAGGGGTTTTAAGGTTCTCCATCACAAAACACTATCGGCACCTACATTTTACTTGATAGAAAAAGCCCCTAAAGAAATTCTAATTATGAGTTCCTAATTTATTTATGGCAGCGGATTGGTCAACACCAATAAAAGTAATCAGCAATAAACGATATTTTAAGATAACGTGAGATGCATATTATGCTAAAAGATTTGGGAACAGGAAGTAAAATCTCCATTTTCCGTCTAATTTGTTTGTTTGCTCCGAAAATCCCTCTCACAAACTCGACATTAAATCTTGGTATTACATAACAACTATTTACATGACAAAACATAAAAAAAAAACTATATAAAAATTTAATCTACTTAGTATTTACAAAGTTCCATGAAACGTAAATTAGAAAATTCTTGACATGACAAAGTAGAAATGGAAATTTTACACAGATACGCAATTGAAAAATCTATATTGCAAATACATTGAGCTCTTTAAAACAAGCCTTGTTTTTATTTATTGAGTACTGTTTGCAGCAGGTGATTAACTATTTCTTATAAATGGTAAAAATAAAGTATTGTAATTTCTTACAGAAACTACAGATGGTGTTTATGTAATGTAATTAGATGCAAATGAATAATTGCATAAATTATTTGGAAGTGTAATCGGTTATTCCGTACTATAAGTGCTATTCTATAGATATACACTTCCATACTTCTTTTATTTCTTCCATTACAAGTACATGTTTCTTTGGAATACTTAGATTTGATTCTGATGTGAATTTTTATTGCACGTTTTATAAGATCTAGATGATATTTTAATCGTTTAAAATAGGTCATATTATCGTCGTATTTTATTTATCAAAAATTAGAATTTCTGAAAATTTCGCTGATTGAAACAATATTTTTCTATGAAGAATTTTCTAATTGCAACTAGTGGAGGAAACTTGGGGTAAAATGGTGAAAAGGGGAACTTATTTTATTGAAAACTTTTAAGTAATCTGTGTTAAATACATAAGTTACATACATTTTTATGATATATATAGTTCTAAAAACTTGATAAAAAAGGTAATAAGTAGACATCAGTCAGGAAATTATTTTTAGAAAATATTTTGGTCATACTTTAACAGTTTTACGATCATAAATGGCTTTTCTTTTGTTAACCTAATTTTAATCATTAAACAGATTTCTGTCAGAGGTCTTACATTTACATTCTTTAGTACTACCTACCAATTAGAACTTAACATTTCTGACTAAAACAGAATTGATAAATAAAACACTTCTAGGAAATAGGTTGTCAAAAACCATTTTCGGAGAGCAGTTTTTAAAATTTGTGTACTACCTATCTGCAATTTAAGTCTGACTTTTATAATTTTCAAACGTTTTACTAATCTTCTCACTTCCTTTGAACTCAATTTCATACTTTCATAACTTAATTGTTTAAGACGATAGGAATTTGATAAAAAAGATTGGCAATGATAAAAACGATATTTATCTGTCAATAAATGCCGTTTCACAGTTAATTGACCGAAATAATCGATAAGCCAGAGCATCTGATCCTTCCAGTCGCTTGCCTGAGAATCTCCGCTTATTCAAATTCCGCGCAACTTGGAAGAGCAGAGAAAAAAAAATGCTTTCTTTCGGCAGCGATAGGTGGCGTTTTTCATGGCTCGCGATCAAAACTCATCCGACAGTTGAAAGCAAGTAAATCAAGTGAACCGCTGTATCCAATGTGTTATCGTCTGCAACACGAGCATGGAGGATTCTTCCGACAATTTCCGGACTACTGACATTTGGAGGCGGCCGCAGACCGAGGAGGTAAAAAAAAACTTTTTATTGTTGCCATCCAAAGCACGAGCTTCAAAATATTTTTGAAAGAAAAAATTTGCAATTTTTAGTATTTGTGCTGTTTTTTGTATTTTAATTTTTGAACGGGTCATTGCTTTCGTGTTAAACATGAAACACTATTCAATATTTATTCTAATCGAAGAATATTTCATCTCAGTGTTCTGAAATCTTTTGTATTTATTAATTTTTCAGTTGTGAAACTTAAAATTTGTTTGATATATTATAATCTGCATCCTATGAATCCATTGATTTGAACATTTTCACCAAGGAACACTACATAATGCGTTTTGATGTGTTTTTTTTTCTCTTTATATTCAATTTGTGTAAAAAGCAAGTTACAATACTTTTTGTATTTGGCAAATTTTTACACGTTTTTAATAGAAGATAAAATTGCTTTTTTGTAAGTACTTTCAGTTTATTTTATTCTTTTTGCTCAAATTTTGTATTTCGTTCGTTGGATTTTGTGTTTGCCTTGAACCTGTGTAGTTTTACAGAATGCTTCTGTTTGTATTTTAAACTCGAAATGCGGATTCGAGTATTCTGGATAAAAATATTCCTTTCGCTCGGAATACAAATATAAAAACTATCTTAGCCACTCTATGCGCATGCGCTGAAACACATCTAAACTCAACAGTTGAAAAACTTGAAACAAGCTTCTATAAAATAAAAAATGTGGCACCGAAATTATATTTACTGCGAAGTGAAATGTTTAGTTGGTGTTTCGAAAACTTTTGTTTCTTTAATATTGTTGATCTTGTCTTATTAACTTTGTATGGGATTATATACCCAAGTGAATGACATCTTCGATCGTTTATTATTAGTTTTTTATGTGTCATTAAACAGCGTCATTAAAGACATTTCTTTTGAAATATCTTCGAAATCCTTTGATAAATAACAGCTGAAATAAGTAAGCAGTTGATAAACTATACAATATTGTTTTCGAAAACAAGTTGGGTAGTTGAATTAACGTCGCACTGAATCAACACAACGGGCTATTGGCGACGGTCAGGGACAAATCCCGGAGGGAAAAAGCTGAGTACAACACCTCATAATTTTGAACCACAGTCTGATGATGAGGTTTGTATATGAGCAGGCACCCTACTCTCCAAACTTCCTAATCACTCCAACATAAGAATAGTTCAGACAACAACGGATTTCATATGCCCCCATTAACGCGACAGTCTTTGGTTGGATCGAGTTTCGAACTCGCAACCCTCCAGTTACTAATCCGTTACTCTTAGAACTGGGCTACCGTGACTGTATTTTTGAATACAAGTTGAAAATTTCAAATCTGATTCTCCATCATCAAATAAGATTTTATATTGATTCGATTAATACGATTTTCAACTTTTTTTTTAAATATATATTTTTTAATTGTGTTGCTATTTTAAAGTATTTTTGCACTAAATTTAACACATAAATTAGAATAAAATATTGATAAAATTTATCACATTGAGGTTTACGGAAATGATTTTCTCAAATATACGAATACCAATTAAACGATAAAGTGTGAGAACTTTATGTATTTCAACTTTTATCGTCACATTAAAGGCTCTACTTAATTTATATACGGCACATATATGGTAAATTCATGTCACAGCTGTAAGTGCAAAACATTTAGTGAAAAAGAAAATAGGATTTTAATTTATAATTCTGATATTTTAATTTATATTCTGAAATGATTTAAGAAAACTAATTTGTTATATTTTGTTAGTTAAATAAATTATCTGTTTACCACCACTTAAAACCCAGAAAAGAAGGGACTAAGGTTGACCAAATCCATCTAAAAAATATTTTGGTTTAGAAAATAAAATAATTCTATCTAAATCTAAATTTTTTCACTCGATTATCAATACGAATATCATGCATTTGATTATTAAAACAGTTTATTCTCTTATTTCTTATTAGTTTTATCAAAAAAGTTAAAATACATTAGCCTATTTCCAATTAAAAATCAAAATTATCGTTAATCACAAAGGTCTTGCAAATTTTTATCAGAATATAACATGTATTAAAGAGCTATATAGCACACTAATTCCATTAACAGGGGGGAGGAACATGAGGCTTACTGCCTCTGGTAATCATGGGGATAGCGACCTCATGTTAACCAAGCGATCTTTCCCTACCTTCACCTTTCTTTTTACAATTACTTAATATTGTTTTGTACTTTGCCAAATACGGTACTTGCGCCACAAAACCCCAAATCAACCTACAATTAACAAAAAAAAATTATAGTACATCTCATATAAAACTAAAAATAATTTTTAGAATCCCTTATTTTACGTATGTACTCATGTCCTCTCTCCGAATCACATGAAACGTTTTCCCAACCATTTTGATCATTTGTATACATTTTCTAACACAGTATAAGTAATGCTTTCATGAATGTAAATTCTGAATCATGTTTCATATTAAGTAAAATCAACAGAAATGAACTCACTGTACTCGCGTTCATTCAGATTTAAAATGAACACTGTGTGTGTGTTATAACGAAAAATCACAAAGTAATATCTTGTCTCATATTTCAAGGTTGCTGTTATTAGGTCCGATGTTGTTTGTGTTAACATATTACACGAAGAACATATCGTTCACAACTGTTATTGTAATGAAGCCATTATAATTGTATTATGAACATACTGTTCAGTCTTATGGGTAACGATAGGAAACACTATATACGGAATAACGATAGGAAACACTATTTCCCGATGTTCTATTGTCGGATGAATGTACTTAGCAGTGAACTGGGCTTAAATAACATTCTAAAATCGACAGTAGAATCGTTCGATAGTTAATTTCTATTTGTAAAGAGAATATTCCTGACAACTTTTAGGTAATTGATAATTTTTAGTTAACGTCGTACTAGAGCAGCACAACGGGCTATTGACGATGGTCCGGGATCAATCCCCTAAGGGAAATATCCGAACACAATATCACGTAATTTTAACCACGGTCAGATGACGAGACAACACCTGAGCTGGCACCCCACTCTCCAAACTTCACACCAACCGTACGTGAGGACTTTCGGTCTAGACAGATTGAAGGTGCACCAGCAAACATCCTTGCACTGACCCGGATTCGAACCAGAAACCTTTCGATCTAGAGGCTAACATTTTAACCACCAGACCGGTTGATCGGTGACAACTTTTAGGATTTCGAAAAAAAAATACCTTTTAAATGTTAAATACTTTTAAAAAACATATCCATCAGATAATGACGATAAATATTTTTAGAAAAACAGAGTTATGGTTAGAAAGTAGTCAGGTTTATGTATTCATACGTTTGTGCGATTTGAAGCGATGCTAATCGGAATGAAAGTGAAATGCATGGTTCAGACATAATTTTTTAAAATATTTTCTTGTATAGAAAGCATAGGAAAATACCGAACAAATCAAAAAGCTTTTCGCAAAATTACTCAAATTTTAATTCTTTGACTCAAAATATTTTCTTCCAAATTGTTCAATTTAAATCTAATTAAAATATAAAGTGCTTAATTGCTTATATCTATTAAGAGCAGTGTAATAACTTGTTTAAATCCATATTTAACTTTTAAATTATGATATGTCCTTCGATCTTTCACTTCGCAATTAATCCCGTATCGTTGTCCGTCGGGTTGCTCCAGTGTGACGTAAATTAAACTGTTGAACTACGATATTTAATATACATAGGCCTACAAAAAGAAATTAGTCAAAAATATAAAATAGCAATTCGTCTTAATGAGTTAATTCTTATTTCAATTAAGTGTGCAACGAATTCTACACTCTTCAATCCTGTTACGACAATTAGCCTTTGGATGTTCACCTCTATTGTATCTCATTTTCTTGTTAAAGACAATGCAGTAACTTTTGAGTATCAGACATGATCCGATTCTTTTCTGCGATTATTTCTATCTCACAGATTTCTCATTGCTTTCTGTAATTCGACCAGTGAAGTATTTTATTAGAACAGGAGAACTCTTTTATGTAGCTTTAACAATATTATGCAACGCCATAGATCAGTACATATTATAACTAATCTATAAAATTGGCGAATGAGTCTCGTAGTGATGGATCTTATACTGTTGCCATTTGACAATTTACAAATAGTGTCCACTTACCTGAATTGAAGCACACAAGATTTCCCTTTGAAAATGAAGTACATAAACGTTGATTTAACACCAGACATTCCTATATTCTACCAATTAGAGTAAGTATAAGAGTTCACTACGTGAAACAAGAATATTATATTTTTATTAACCAATCAAAGATGAAATTATAAGGATTACAGACATATGATAATTTTTATTAACACTCATACACTGCATAATTAGTCATTAATTATACGTACACAATAAGTAAATCGATGTATTTGAATTGTTAAGAGAAATAACTTCTATAAAGTACATTTGCGGAATGTATAAAATTTTGACTAACAAGCTCATTAAAAATATTTAACTCTGTTTTTACCTCCCTAGTTTTAAATTAATTCTATCTTACTACTAAATACAATATTCAACAGACTAAGCCATTCGGTGTTACCAAATACAATAAATAAAACAGATAATAACGAATTTGTAAATAAAAAGAGTACAATAATTATCAGAATAGAAAAACATTCTGTAAAATAACTTTTCTTGCACATATATTTTTTCAGCAGAGAAACGAATGTATCTGAGTCGAAAGACAGAATTCACGATTCATTTTAGAGTGATACGTTTTCTTTTAAACTGTTTCAATTTAAGGTGCTTCTGACTATAAAATATAAAACTGGAAGTTACGTTCAAAATGATAACTAACACCAGTATCTATAAAAATGGGTATTTTTCAGCATAAAGCAGATCTTTTTCAAACGATTTTGGTTTAACGCCTTTCTTTACCTAAACGTATAGTGTGTATTGCTTCGTATATAACTTACGTTTGAATTAAATGCATTTTCAATCAAATTTAAATTTTAATTAATTGCACTTTTCTGATTTTTACAACTTAAATTGTATTAAAGGAACTGGAACGTTTTCGGGAATTAAAATCGCAAAAAAAGGTAAAATGGAGAAAAACCTCTAAAATTAAATAAACTCGCAACACAAGATTCCCCATATCTAAATTCCTTTGCAATGACGAAATCTAATCAAAAAGAGTAAAATCCGTAGAATCCGTAAGCAAAATGAGAAATATTGCATATTTCCTTAGAATTTTTATATTATGAGTGTATTAAATCACCAATGTTCATATTACTCTACTGTATTTTCATTTGTCTGATGCAATCCTTTATGGTACGCAGTGAGTTAGTTGCCTCGGAGTCTTTACGCTGTTGGTATCGTTCGGTATGCTTGTCTGTTGTTATGTCTCTTTATAGTTATTAAATTTCTTGTTGTACTTCGTCCATTACTCTTATTTCAGTAGTACATGACAAAAAAACAACAACGAAAGAGTTATTTGCAAGCCATAATAACTTTTTCCCATAGAAACGTATTGATATGACGATATCAGGCTTTCTTCTATGTTACGACGTGCGTAGATTTAGTAAAGAATTACAGCTTCTGGAATTACGAAAAGTGCAGAAATGCGATTATTTAATGGTAATTCTTAATTTCTTTTCTAATTTAATAAAATCGAAATGTTTCTTCCCCGCAATAACTCTATTTGATATCCAGTTTCACTAAGACTGGAAGCTTAGGATTACTCCGACAGTGATCTCGATTAAAATCTAATTGATGGTAGTCTTATTTTTTTTTTGCTTGGGTGATATATTCTCCACTCTGATAACCTATCTTTTCTTACCGTTCACTAGGCGGGTTACCAGAATGAAGGCTTATAACCGCCTTTCGCCTCCTTGGCGACAAAAAAGTAAAGCCAAGGTAAAGGGTAGGTAGGTATTTAATTAACGTCACGATGAGGCAACACAACGGGCTATTAAAGCGATGGTCGGGGATCAAACCCGAAGGGAGAGATCCAAAGACCAACGCTTAATTTGGAACCACGGTCGGATGATGAGGTCACACCTGAGCTGGCACTTCACTTTCCAAACTTCACACCATGCCTGCCAACGTGAGTACATTTGAGGCCACGACAGATTTCACTTGCACCAGCCCCTTCCCCTTTGTACACGACGATCTTTGGCTGGCCCTCTCAACTAAAGATATGAGTTTAAGTGACATAAACCGTGGATCAGTGGGTATTCCCACTGAGTAAGCAACAGAGTTGTAGGTGGCGCAAGTTCGATTCATCCCTGAGAGTATTTCTCTGTTATGTCAGTAAAATTTTCTTTGTGTGTGTGCCTGTATGTCTATTGCTTAACATCACCCGGCGTGTCTGGCGCAGCATAATTAAACATAGCCCTTGACCCATACCCCTCCCCCCAAAACAAACAAACAATAAACTAACTAACGACAGAATAGTTTTAAATCAACTGGTACATCTGCATTGTAATCTGCATAATAAGTCAGGTTTGTATGTCGTTGTTTTTATTTTTTTTTCAAGCAGGATTCCAGAATCTCATCAATAAGACGATTTCTCAATTTACTTTTGATAAGGTTTGTTTGAAAAAGATTGTTCGCATGAATATATAGAGCACAAGAGTAAAAGAACAGCTAATGCTAGTTTTTTTTAACTGATCACGTGTCAGGAATACTATTTCGGGTGTTGCAAAGTATCATGTCTTCCTTCTCCAGGTCTTTCAAAGCAGACTACTTTTTCTGTGAACTAAGATCACATTTATTTTTCTCCAATTTTTCCATGTTAGCATTAAGGCGTTCAATTTTTGGAGCATCACAATTCTTTGTTTTTTAACTCCAATAATTGAGCCAATGTCAAATTGTTTTGTACTGATGTTTCTAATGTTTCTCCATGCATTCAATCACAGCATTTGCAATATCCTCGCCACGTGATTGACCTTTCAGTGGCAACAATCCTAAAAGTTCTTCTTTAGGATCGACCCAAAGACGAAATAAATCGAAAAAAATGTCGATTCGTGGCAGAGCCGCACTCAAGTGGCTAAAGAGTCGCCCTCAAGTGACTAAAGTGCCGCCCTCAAGTGGCTAAAGAGCCGCACTCAAGTGGATAAAGAGCCGCGGTTTGCCGACCACTGTCCTAAGATCTTTCCCATCGGGTTTTTCACGTTGGGTTGGTGTGCAAATTTGTAGAGTAGGGTGCCAACTCAGGCTTCGTCATCTGACCGTGGTTTAAAATTACGTGGTGTTGTTCTCGGATCTTTCCCTTGGGTGATTGATTCTGGACCGTCGTCAATAGCCTGTTGTGTTGCTCTAGTACGACTTTAAAATTACCTTACCTTACCTTACCCATCGGGTATGATTCCGGACCGTCACCAATAGCCCGGAGTGTTACTCCAGTGCGGCTTAGTTTAAAATACCTTCCTACATAAGTCCTGTTTCCAAAAATAGCTTCTGAGCATTCTCTTCAACTGCAATCCATTCACGGCGGTTAGGTATATTTCAATCAAAACCTTCTTTCGCTCATATTTTATTTTCTGCGCTTATTTCAACATTTCAGGTTTCTCATTTCCTTCTGGAATCTGGCAGCTGAAGAATTTCAGTAAAGCGATAAGCTCTCCTGTGTAGTTTTAGTAGTAGTATGGAGCTGCGTCGATCAAACTAAGCATATTTAAGCGTTGAAAAATAAGCGAATTAATATCATAGCGGCTGATTTTGTGTTGTTTATTTCAACTTATTACCATTTGTTAACATACGTATAGACAGAAAGCAATATGGTCCGAGGTAAATCTATAATTGACGGTATGACCTTGAAAATTGTATTATTTTTCGTAGCCACTTCACGGTGTCCAGAGGCGGAGGCGCTTGTCCTATAGCTCTTTTGATTCACTCGGCGGGTTACCAGAATTAAGAGTGTATCTCCTATACAATCTCTAAATTGACGCCAATCTCAAGACCGTACCGTGAACTAGAGATTAATCAGGCCCAATTCCAGGATGCCAATGCAAGTAAAATTCATCACCTCATTCTATTACCCTTATTTGCACTTTATATATTAATTCCTTTTTCAAAATTTCCGATCAGCTAAGGGAAACCCAATAATTTCAGCAGTATATACTTGTAGTATTTAACTTTCTGGTCTCATTCTACATTCACAGAGTTTCTTTAAGGATTCTAAGGGCTAGCCTGTTTGGAAGAGTAATCGTTTAGCAACCAGAGGGTTGAGAGTTTGAATCCAATCAATGATCGTCGTGTACAAAGGGGTTGGTGCACGTTAAATCTACCGTGACCTCAAATATCCTCACGTTGGCGAGTTGTGGACGTTTAGAGAGTAGGATGCGAGTTGTGGACGTTTAGAGAGTAGGATGCCAGGTCGGTTGTGACCTCATAATCTGAGTGTGGTTCAAAATTATGGTTGTTCTTGATGTTTCCCTTCAGTTTGATCTGCCATCAATAACCCTTTCTGTTGCTCCAATACGACATTAATTAAACACATATCTAAGGATTATAAGGTTGCTAGTTGATTTTATCTTCGTTCGTAGATTCGTTGACGCAGTTTCTCCATTTTTGACATTGCTTCATGAAATCCAATCGCATTAGTCCTCCGATCTTTCACTTCGAGACTTGATCCCGGACCGTCACCAATAGCCTGTTGTGTTGCTCCAGTGTGACGTCATTGAACTTGCTATCTCATTAAAAACCAAATCCGACCCTTCTATCGTTGTGAAATTAGTAATTTACAACAGAATCAAAATGTTTTTAAATGCATTATCTATTTCAAAGCCGTTGAAAAGTTTGGGCATTTCAGTCTGAAGATTTGATTAGCGACGAGAATCACGCTATGCTTGATCTTATCGTTGCCATTCAACGAATATCAATTAAGCTCTTTTTGGCCCCATGTAAGAGAAATATGTAAATGAGTGTAGTCACGAGATATTGTTCATGGAATTTATAGGAGTTTTAGAAAATAGAAAGGGGATTTACATAATTCAATATTTCCTCTATTTGCAAGGTTAGGCAGCACAACTGCAGAGGACAAAAACTTTTATTAAAAGTAGAGAACATACGCTTTTAGTAGCATGTGCTTTTTCATCATTCTTTATGCTTTACTAGCCACTACGTGGCTAGCCCGGCGTTGCAGGTGCCCTCGCAAACCAACACCACGGGCAATGCCGTGATGTAAGTGATCATTCTGGTATAAAATTTTCCGCAGATTTCAAATCCGTTGCAATTTTTACTCTGTCTTTAACATTCTTGGAGATAGAAAAAAGAAATATGACTCCAGTTAAAAGATTTATCGTCTGGCTGGAAAATCATTCCTCCGCGCAAAATTAAAGCGGAAACGAAAAAAATAATTTTCTGAGCGTTCTCCGCGATGAAAAAATCTAAAATGGTTCCAAGGCTGACGGCAAGATCACGTAGGTATCAAAGGTCAGGATTGGGGTGGTTCTTCTTTCGCGAAAGAAAGGCGTTGAAACACCAATGGAGAATAAACCTATTAAACATATTAAAAATATTCTAGATTGAATTTTAAAATTTGCCGCGACCCAAATATTGCAATAAATTTGGACTATATGTGTGCCAAATCTCATTGCTGTAAGTGTCATAGAATCGTCAGGACTATGATAACAAAAAACAGAAAAACAAGCACTTCCTCTTGTAATAGTAGAGACTAGCCACTGCGTAGCAAGCCCGGCGTTGCCATGCATTACCCATGCCAAACCCATGACAACGCCGTGATATAAGGTATTATTCTAGTGTAAAATTTTCTGCAGATTTCGAATCCGTTGAAAGTTTTAATCTATCTTTAACGAATCCGCTTTTACGAAAAAAAAACTACACAATGCCAGTCAAAATGTTTTTTTTTTGCTCTCCACTGAAATCGAAAAGGGTAGAAAATGAAATATGTTTTTTTTTTTTTTTTTTTTTTTTTAACGCGAAGGGCACGAAATGCAATCTGTTTACTTTTGGAAAGGGAAATTTACCGTGACGTCACAATCTTGTCCGAAAATATAAAAGATATATTCAATTTAAAAGTTATTTATATAAAGAAAATCATACTTTTAGGTATGGATCTGAAGTGAAATTTTCCGCAGATTTCAAATCCGCTGAAATTCTTACTCTATATTTAACGGTCTAGGAGATACAAAAAGAACTAATTGACTCCAGTTAAAAGATTGTTTCTTTTTATCGTCTAGCTGGAAAATCCGCGCAAAATCTAAACGGAAACGAAAACAATAAATTTAGAATATGTGATCTCTTCTTGCTGTAGCATTCAATAGTGATTAAATTTCATTAAATTCATTTTAAAATGTTCTAGATTGAATTTTAAAATTCGCCGCGACCCAAGAATTGCAAAAAATTTGGTCTACCTGTGTGCCAAATCTCATTGCTGCAAGTGCCATAGAATCGTCCGGATTTTGCGGCAAGAAAGAGACAAACAAACACTTCCTTTTATAATAGTAGAGATAATAGTTGTTTTTGAAATTTAAAGATGAAAATTAAGGTCTAAGCTGGTTCTCATAACTGATATAGAGACTAGTCACATTACATGGAACACTCGCATTCCCAGAACATCTCAAGGGAACACAGTACTTTTTGAACAATTTGTTTGGTTTCATATTAGCAACAAAATGTTTTAGTGTACCTTATTCCAAAACACGTTAAACATATACATTACAAAAGAAAGAAATCATAAAAATTCAATTTCTATCAAATATTTCAATATTTTCAATTTTTTATTTACCTTTATTATTAAGTATTCCCCACAATGTTTTGCGTGTGATTGCATATATCACAAATATTTTTTGCATCTATCACAAATATATTTGTAACAAACGTTGAAAAACAGCAAAAAATAGTCATGTGAATTTCCGCAATTTTTGAAAAAATAAGTATTTTTGCAAATCATTATTCCATGCACAAAGTTATCAAATATAGCATAATAAACAAAAGAAAAAGGTTTGATATCTATACATCAACTTAAATAAAAGCCTCAGCATTTTAAATATTTTGTAGTCATGGAAAATAAAAGACTGAGAAAAAGCGCTTTAAAGTTTTAAATAGTCTGGTCCTAACTTTCGAAATAAAAACTTTTTTAATACCTCGCTAAATAATGTAGCTGCAGCTATAAAATTAAGCGCACATATTTTTAAAGTTGAATAATTAATAAATGATGATAAAAAAAAATTCAACATTTTGATCAATTTTAGGGTATTAAGTTTCGTAGTATATACAGAAGTTTGCGATCATCCAGAGGAGGTTCAATATGCCTGCGGCTTGTTTTTATTTGTATCTGTAACAAGAAGCCTACTGTCCATGTGACGTAATTGGTTCAAGTAAGTGAACTGCATAATTAACGTATTTATTCACAAGAAATGTGCATTAACAGAGGCCGTAGCTCTAAAATAATGCTTCCATGCGTCCGTAGTGGCGTTTTGGCGCACCACAGATTTACAATGAAGTTGGAATAAGCTGGATACCTTTATAACCTATTTATTTCACTTAAAAGGTTTCAGTAACAATTAGAAAAATATTTACAGAATTATTTACCCTCCACAATCGATGAACGTGCAGATACAATGAGTTTCACTGCACAGTTAGTTTTTTCCCGGTGTTTCACCTCACCGTATAGCTGTCTCAACGAGAGCTTTTTTCCACCACCTTTCCCAGTGGCTTTTAACCCTAGTCTCCTTTTTTTGTTTTTCCCCTGTGGAGATGTCTCCCTTTTGGAATGTTCCGGGTGCTTTCTAACGACACTTGCAACACTGAAGAAGTGTCAAATTCACACATGTGAGTCCCCTCTTGGATCTTGGAACCGTTAGAAAGTGATATGTGTGACAGGCAGGTGCAAATAAGTCGGAGGGCGAATCTACGAGATTTAGTGTCTTTCTGGCCTGACACACGGGTTCATTTTGAGGGCCCGTCCACCCTTCTCTCGTGAAAGGTCAGACGTCACAGTATCAATAATTTGCGCTAAAGTGTAAGGATTGACGTACAGCTTAGACGAATTTGTGACAAATGTGAAGTTCTAACGATTAAAAAAGTCTTGAAGACTTTTTAAAACGTTGCCACATCTGGCGTCTAAGGAATAAATCAAAAATAATTCAACTTCAAGCAATTCTCATTTCTTCGCACGCAAACGATAATTATTCTGCAAGCACACACCCAATTTACTTCATTAAATTCTTATATTACCGGCATATATCTTGGGGTCTTTTCGAACTTACTCGTTTAAAGGGACAGTAGACTTTCCAAATCACTGAAATCGATCGAAAAATCTATTTTATCATTTTAGCGTCAAAAATTAGATGATATCTAATTCTGCGGATGGCAAACATAATTTTTCAAATGCGACAGTTTTTGACGGTGTTACATATACAATATCAAAGATATAATAGATAAGAATAGTAAGTCTGCTATAAAAAACGCGTTTTTTTTTCTGTGATTTTTTGGCAATTTGACTTCAAAACGTTCCGTGCAAATCTGGTCTGAATAGATTTACTTGCATATTTTTGAGGATAGTCCTTGAAATCCGTTTTCTCGACTGAAGATGAATGACCCATACATTTTCAACTGAGTTACGATGGTTTAAATCATTTAGCAAAGGGTAGCTCAAAACTTTTAACCTAAGATCCCTCTCATATGCTCCTGGAAACAAGATAAAATAAACTATTCATATTCAAAAGTTCACCTAAGGCTTGGGTTCCCACATAAGGAGGAGGAGTCACCGATAGTATGGTATTGTAACTTTTGAACGACTTGAGAAGAACAGATGGTGTTCGTTCAGAAGATCTCTGATTGGTGCTCAATCTTTACCGTTGTGTATTTTTTGAACTGCGGACGAACGACGGTTACAGAGCACGAAAGAGACGACAAAGAGAACCGGAGGCGGAGAGTGCCACTGGTGACCTCGCTGGACTTTGAGAATACTGATATGTATTTGTGAAATGTTATTAATGCGATGATGTAAATACCGTACATAGTATTACGTTCTTCGAATAATAAGAACTTAAAAATCTTAGCTGTTGGTTGTCTTCTCCTTGTGTACGATTCGTACTGTTGGGGCGACGACACTATAGTAACAAGGGTTGGAGAAATGTAGAAATATTTTGTACTGCAATGTGTATTACATTTTCTAGAAGTTAACGCT
Source organism: Metellina segmentata (assembly GCA_947359465.1). NCBI lineage: Eukaryota > Metazoa > Arthropoda > Arachnida > Araneae > Tetragnathidae > Metellina > Metellina segmentata. The sequence goes on from OX375881.1 coordinate 97,939,097, forward strand.
TCCCAATAAGAAAGTACAGTGAGACATCAGTAGACATACGGTATACCCCGATTTTACCAGCCTGCTTATTCTCAATAAGTGCTTATCAGTATTTGGTGTCTTAAGCTTGAAATTTCTGCTGTATAGTCTTTCTAAGTTGAGGAGGACTGATTTTGCAACTAAGCTGTATCAAAATTAGGCTGATTGATAAATTTTTCCTAATGTATATGCTTTGTTGCTTGTGCTTCATTTAAAGTAGCATAAATTAATTCATCCCCGACAACGTTGTGAATGAAAAATCTATTACGTTTTGAATTTGGAATAAAATTATCAATTAGCGTTCCGTTGGTATAATCTAGGATTTATTTATATTCAATTCGTTAGTTGTATTTTTTTTTAAATAGCTCATAACATAAATTAGTTTTAAAAGTCGTCACTTGTCAACAATGGATAATTTAAGTAACTTCTCATTCAGTAAAAATGTCAACTTCATACGTAGTATAAGTTACTGTATTGAATTATTCTTGTGTTTTAACAACAATAGAGGTTTTAGTACAGCCACAGTCTGCGTTTATAGCGGTGGCAATGGCTTGGCGATTGTTTTGGCGCACTTCTAAAGTCGACAAGGAAAGAATTATTTCAAAAATATTTTTCTTTCAAAAGTATTCTTTTTACAACGGAAAATGAAAGCTTGAAAACACATTTGAGAACGTTTTGAAAAGTATATTTTTTAAAAGCTTTCACACAAAAAGCAATAAGTTTAAACACATTTTAAAACACATTTGGGAACCAGCAGAAAAACTATAAGCTGCGAATGTTGGGTAAGAATATACCCTGAAACTTATCAATTACAATAAATACAGTCGTTTGAAAAGGAAAAGATTTTTAAAAGAAAAAAAAAGCAAGAAATAATACAACCTGACACGTCAGAACTGTTCCGGGAAAAAAATTATTAAAAAAGAAAATTCTACAAATGGCGAAAAATTAATAAATGTCAGAACTCTACCGTGAAAAAAATTATAATAAAATAAAATTCCACAACTGGTAAAAAACCATTAAATGAAACAATGAAATCAAGAAAAAAAAAATTTTTTTTTAAGGACCAATGCAATCAAAGGATATTTTTTAATTAAAATAACCATCGGAATCAGAGAAAAATTTCCAACGAACCAAGGAAATCAAACGATTTGAACGGATTTTTAAAGAAATTTCTGGAATAATCAAAATGAAAATTTAAAGTTTCCGTTTGCCGATATTTCTATGAAAACCACAATAACCGTAAATACCGATGGGTTGCCTTAACCTACCGCAACTCGCTAATTAGAAAGGCGCCAAAAAAAAAAAAAATTGCCAAAGCCGTTGCCACCGCTATAAACATAGACTGTATCTGTACCGATGTTTTACGTGTACTAGTTATGAATCTATAGTAAATTATTAGTATTTTAATTGTTTAACTTGTCTGCTATTTGTTTGAATGGTTTATACTCCAGTCCAATCAGGTCAAAAATGGGCCAAAGCCAGACATCATAAAATACAAAGCGAGACCAATCGGAAAATGTTCAGAGAATCTTTCTGAATGTCTCCTACAAAAATCCTCCAAAATTCGGTTGCGCGTTTCAGGTAATTTCAAAACATATCAGCCATTTATGATTTTTTGGATACTTTTAGAGAAACACAACTGTTACACACAAACCTTTTTATTTAGAGGATTGATTTGTTTTGTTTCCTTCTTAAAAGAGTTATATAAATGCAATACAATAAAGTTTTATTGTAAAATATCTTGTTCCTGTAATCTTGAAATAAAACATTTACTGTTTTTAAGTTAAATCTTATATGCTACATTTTTATAATCGAAAATAACAAAGCAGTGGGAACTGAAACATTTAGAAGATTGATTTTTGTTCAAGAATCTTATACTTAAATGCCTTAAAAAAATTTTCAAAATCCAATTGTATATTTTCCGGTATTTCGAAAAATTGATTCCATTTAGAATGTTTGGGATTTTATGTTTCTTTCACAGAAATTGTTATTGCGTCTGAACTTTTTGACTGAGACACTTTTTTGTGAATCCTGCTCTTTAATTTAAGTACCACATAAATTTTTTTTTTCAATTTGTTAACATGACCTTGAAAATAAATATTCTTTTTTAAAGAGCAAAATGTTGAAAGTTTTTCCTTTTTGTAGTCCATTACTGTTCAAAATAACATAGCAGGACTAATGTGTAAATGTATGCAATGTGTACTTAAGAGCTCTTGAATTTTTCAAATAAATTCTTGAAAATCATTCACTGGTTTCCTATAGTGTGAAATTCTAATATTCCGCCATCTTGGATTTCACACTTTCACGGAAATTATGCAGGAAGTTTTTGAATTAGACTTGAGTTTTTTTTTCGAAGTATTCCTTTTTGATAGGGCTTTGATGCAAGTGATAAAATGCAATCATCATCTTATTTAGAACTAGCAAAATACCCGACCTTACTCGGTTTGAATTGGTTTACTCTAAATTGAAAAGATAATCAAAATATATAATGACTTACGTTTTTTGTAGAATAAAATTTATTTTAATACCTTTCGCCATCTTTAAAATTTCTACAACTTATTTTGGACACAAATCCTACACATGCATATCCATTCATGTAATACATTTCACATACATCGTGCCCTTGCTGTATGACAAAACTACAAAATGACCAAAGGGGACACTAAGTTTACTACTACAAAAGACGATTTTGAGGGAGATTTGGAATTCCCTTTCTTGAGTTCTTTTCATGTTCAACTCAATTAATAAAAATTACGATTCACGGCGAGTGCTCTCGCACTCACAGTCAACAAAACAATTTTTTTTTACTTGTGGCACCCTTGCATCCGGTATGTGACATTGTGAAATTTTGCAATCTTCTCCTGTCATTATGACAACGAATTTTTTAATGTTTGAAAAGTTCTAGTTCGAATTTTTTAAACAATATTATTCTTTAAATAACGGCATTATTCTTTCAATAACGGCATTATTCTTTCAATAATGGCATAACTACATTTAAAATTTACTAAAAATTTATTCTGAGTGACCTGCCATTTTTTAGTCGAATACTTTGTGGTGGTGTTGCGTGTGATGAGAAGGAAAACATATTTATTAAAATAATAAATATTTAAAACAGAAAACTTGATCTCGCACAGTTTCCACAATTTACAACTAAAAGTGCACAAAATTTAGAAATGTGGAATTAATTCAGAGCGAAAGAAACAGAAAATATCACTGCTCGCGCGACCTTGTTCATTCCCGTTCGTTGAAATATATCGTCTGTCCCAAATATCCGGAAATCGTTTTCATTGCGCAAAGAACAAAAATAAGACTCGAAATAACTAAAGTATCATAGCTAAAGTTCCATTAAAAAAAATTCGAAGAAAAATTACTTTTTCAGCACAGTACTGTTAAAGCAATAGAAGTAATCGTAATATTCAATATACTCGTACATTCCAATTTTTCCAAAACTACCAAATTATGGTTGATTTAAGTATACTTACTCGGGTGTTTTAGAATGAAATTCAACTAAATATAACAATAATGAAATGTTTAATATTGCATTCACTAAACTAATAGATAATGTATAAAATAAAATACACTGAAATCCAATATCTGGAATAAAATTCATGTGATGTCTGCACAAACACACAAACACAAAATCGAACATAGAACAGAAAGACGGACAGACAGACTTTCGCAACCAATTCCACTCACTAAATGAAGATAAGTACTCACTGTATGCAAATTTCCATGAAATTATATTAAACCGTGTGGACGTGTATAAGGCACATACAGACAGGTGGACAGACAGACAGGCAGACACCAAACGCGAAAGAGGCGGATTTGGCATCAGAAGGGTCCAAAACGGATAGAAAACTTGAAATGGGTCGAAAATATTGAATGTGCAAACAAACATTCCATTCTTATTTATATAGATATTGAATTATCTGTATATGACCTTAAAAGTAAAGTTTTTCCATTGAGGTAAAATTCGGAATATTTCTACGTAATAAAAATATGTGTTCTACAGAAACAAATGCAAATAAAAAATGTTGTCGAGCATGATTAACTGCTTAATTTTCATACATCTTAACAGCTGTATAATTTAATTGCACATAAAATTTAAAAAATAAATAAATTACTAAAAAGGGTCATGTAAAAAAAAATGGTTAGAATTAATACTATACAGCGTGATTCATAAGTACGTATACAGTTTCCAGATGCTGTAAAACAGGAAGAGTTTAAGACAAGGTCCTTAAATGCGAAATGTTAGCGAGGTATACTCATAAAGTTTGTGTCCCTCCTCCCGAGTGAAGTGACGTAGGCGATGGTGAGCGTGTCAGGTGACTAGTCAGTGAAAATGGCTGCGTCTGCAATGGAGAAGGCATTTTGTGTTCTTGGATTGAACAAAACGGAATCTGTCACTGTTATGAAACGGCATTTTGATCATAATTTAGAAAAGAACATCCAACCAGAAAATTCATTCCCGATTGGTTTAAAAAATTTGAAATTACGGGCTGTTTGTGCACAGTTCCAAAGCCAGGACGACCGAGTGTATCGGTAGATATCGTTAAAAACTTTATTCATCCAATTGGAGAATAAAATCGAAAACTTTATTCTCCAATTGGATGATGCACCACACCACTGGTCAGGTGACATGCGAAATTACTTCTATTAACATCTTTTTCACCAATGGATTGGACGAAACACCGAATACAGCGTGCCACTAACCCAATGATCAACCAGATGCCCTGATTTAACACCATGTGACTTTTTTCTTTGGGGTTACATAAAGGATAAGGTATTTAACCCTCCTCTTGTTAATCTAGCGGACATATCGCAATCACTATCACTGCACTTGCTTCAGATACTCTAACACGCGTCTGGGCAGAAATGGATTGATGCTGCATCAATGGTCGATGTGTGTAGTGTGACTAAAGTTCTCACGAATCAAGTTTAATTGACAGATTATAGTTGATCAACAAAAGTTGAATGAAAAATATAATGAGAACCTTTGTTTCAATAGAGTTGATGAATTTTTTTGTGGATCAAGAAACGTTTGACCTATTCAAACTTTATCGTTCAAGTGATGCGTCCTCCGCCATCCGCTTTCGAGTTATTTTCATGCAGACGATCTGTCGTGGTTTATTTTATTCGAGAAACACAAAACAAAAGTCCTTTTTTATTCTCTAGGCCAAGTTTTTATCTTCGCGATCGTTAAAGATCGAGCAAAAATTTCAACGGATTTGAAATCTGCGGAAAATTTTACACCAGTTCGATACCTTAAATGGGATTTTCTATAAATAAATAATTTTTCAATTGCAACTTTTATATTTTCGCTTATTAAACTGTTGATCAGTTTCTATTGAAATGTGTGAACAAAAACTGATTCAAGTCGTATTCAACTTTTACCGATCAACTATAATCGGCCAATTAAACTTGATTCGTGAGAACGCACTTTAAGGGTTGAAACTTGAAAAAAACCTGAACTAAGGAAAAAAACTTGAAACATTCACCTACACTTCTGTTACAAGTAACGTAAGATATCTTACATTGTCAATGTTATATAGTTCGTTGAAGTTGTATACTTACTTATGAATCACCCTGTATATGAGTACATGGTTCACCTACACTATTCGCAGAATATAAATAGAGATGAAATACTGATACAAACTATAAGAATAAAGTAAAACAGAATACGCTTATCTATGTAAATAAGAATGGAGTGTTTGTTTGTACATTCAATATTTTCAACTCATTTCAAGTTTTCTATCCGTTTTGGACCCTGCTGATGCCAAATCCGCCTCTTGCTTGTTTGGTGTCTGTCTGTATGTATGTGCCCATACACATCCACATGGTTCAATATATTTTCGTGGAAATTTGCATACAGTGAGTACTTATCTTCATTTAGTGAGTGAAATTGGTTGCGAAAGTCTATCCGTCTTTCTGTTCTATGTTCGATTTTGTGTTTGTGTAGGCATCACATGAATTTTATTCCAGATATTTGATTGCAATGTATTTTATTTATACGATATCTATTAGTTTTGTGAATGCAATATTAAATACTTGTTTATTGAAATATTTAGATGAGTTTCATGCTAAAACACCTGAGTAAGTATACTTAAATCAACAATAATTTGGTAAGTTTGGAAAAATTGGAATGTATACTGCTGTTTGTAAAAAATGCAACACCGTGAAGGAGTCATCAGAATCAAATGAAATTTAATACACAAACGGCTTGTATTAGTACAAATAAATGAATAAATTTTCAAAGCAAAAAAAATATTAAGTGTCCGAAATCAGTATTGGGTGTAGCCACCACGCGATGCAATAAGTGCTGCTTTTCGACGTGGCATGGAGTGAAACATGTTGAATATCTGCTTGTGAAAGAGAATTCCATATTTTTTGTATGCGCACCCAAAGTTTGTCTTTTGAAGCCGTAGAACACGGATCACAAGCGAGACGCCGACCAATCAAATCCCACACTTTCTCAATAGGCGACATATCCGGCGAATAAGCAGGCCAAGGAAGAAGTTGCATGTGTTGGGCTGAAAAGAAGTCTCGAACATTACTTGCAACATGTGGGCATGCATTATCCCGTTGAAAGATAGCTCCAGGGATGCCTTGAAGGAAGGGAACGACTTCGGGCTCTACCACTTCACGGACGTACCTGTTGCTATTCAGATTACCCTCAATTCGTAGCAGCTGAGATCGTCCATGATACGAAATCGCACCCTAGACCATAACTCCGGGTGTTCGGACATTATGACGTTCGATAACGCACTCTGGAAGGCAGCGTTCACCGGCATAGCGTCTAACACGAATGCGGACATCATGGTTTCACAAATTAAAGCGGGATTCATCAGAAAAACAACTTGTTGCCTATCAGCTCGCCAGTCTCTGTGCTCATGAGCCCTTTGCAGACTCAGCCGTCGATGGTTTGGCGTGAGGGGGATCCTGTATAAAGGAATCCTTGAATGCAGTCCACGGTGCAGCAGACTTCGGCGAATTGACGAAGCCGACAATAGTACACGTGTAGCAGTAGACCAAAGTGCTGCCAACTGCCTGGAGGAAGCTGTACGGTCATTCACCGCCATGTGGATCATGTCATGTGGTCATCACCGCCACCTATCATCGCAAGCTGATGTCACCTTCCGTCGTCCACTCCTAGTCTTTCGAGTTGCCCTGTGCTCGTCGGTTCACTGCTTCCAAACTCGCATCACTGTCGAACTGTTACGCTGCACACGAGCTGCTATTGCGCGATAGGAAAATCCTCTTTCACGAAGGCCGATGATTCTCCCCCGTTCAAACTCCGTAGATTGTTGAAATTTCACCCTATTTCGTAGTGAAGGCATACTTTGGTCTCACTAAACGTTCGCCACTAAATAATAACCATTCACTATTTTCAACGTCCTGCTACAGCCCTCCATTTATACGCTTTCAGCATCAGTTCAGAGGGCATTGCTCACACAACACATGCGTGGTGGCTGTGAAACTTTACTACTTTGCATAACATCCTATAATTGACATTTGCTGCAAATTTCATTTCATTCGGATGATTCCTTCATGGTGTTGCATTTTTTTTACAAACAGCAGTGTATATTGAGTATTACGATTGTTTTGATTGCTTTAACAATACTGCTGAAAAAGCAATTATTTTTCCAAAAATAATTTTTTTTTATGGAATTTTAGCTCTGATTCTTCATTTATATCGAGTCTTATTTTTTTTGTGCAATGTAAACAATTTTCGAATGTTTGGGACAGACGATATTTTTCAACGAACGGGAATGAAACGGAAACTCGTGTTAGCTGATCACATGCATTAATATTTTCTGTTTCGTTTGCTCTGAATTAATTTCGTTTTGCTATATTTTGTGCATTTTTTAGTTGGAAGTTGTGGCAACTTCGAGATCAAGAGATGAAAAGGAATCACAATTTTAATATCTTTACAACGTTTTTCCGACATCTTTTATTTACTTTTATATCGTTGTTTCCTTTTGTTTTCTGTTTTAAATATTTATTATTTTAATAAAGTGTGTTTCTTTTTCATCACACGCAACAACACCGCAAAGTATTCGGTACTTACAGCAATGAGATTTGGCACACAGGTAGTCCACATTTTTTGCAATTTTTGGGTTGCTGCGAAATTTTAAAATTCAATCTAGAAGATTTTTAAATGAATTTAATAATTTCATTCTCTACCTGGCTAGTCGTCCGGACGAAAGAAGAATAGCCCCAATCTTGACTTTTCTACCCAAGTGACCTTGGAACCATGCAAAGTTTTTTTCATCGCTTCGGAGAACGCTCAGAAAATTATTTTTTACGTTTCCGCTTTCATTTTGCGCAAGGAGAAATTATTATTTTTCGTTTCCGCTTTGATTTTGCGCGGAGAAATGTTTATCCAGCCAGACGATAAATCTTTCAACAACAGTCAAACTTCTTTTTTCTATCTCCTAGACCGTTAAATATAGAGAAAAAATTTCATTGGATTTGAAATCTGCGGAAAATTTCAGTTTAGATTGATACCTAAAAATATGATTTTCTTTAAATAAATAATTTTTAAATTGAATATATCTTCAACCTATTTGAAATCTGCGGAAGATTTTACACCAAATTAATACCTTACACTATGGCACGGGCAACTCCGGGCTATGCACACAGTGGCTAGTACAATATATAAATGTAATATAACTGAACAAAGCAATATATGTATCCCCATTCATGACATGTACACAGCAAAGAATTACAAGAACGTTTTAGCTATCACAATAAGACAATTTTAGCAAATAAGTAGTAATTACAAGTTCACACTAAATTGTCACTCCCATATTTAATTTGGGCGCTAACGTTGAGCAGATGGTGAATCTAATTCTCTCTGCTATCGTCTATTTCCCTTTCCGTAACTGAACATGTCAACTCAATGGCAGCGTTGTAATCACGTTCCTCAATCGCCAATGGACTATTGATTCATTTATAACCTGCGTACATCGAAGAGAACTCAAACCCTCTATTACATTCACAATTTCTGTGGGATGAGATCTTGCAATTGTACACAATCAATTTTAGAAGGTTTACTTGTCCAACTACTTGTCCTGTTCGAACAGGTAAAGGAGTCTTTTAATGTGGACTTGCCAACAGCAGTCTATTGATGGTTAGTTATTCCCTCACTGGTGCATCTGCAAATACACAAGCGTTAGTGAAGATATGATGTGGGATGAAGGTAATCCCCGACTTTCTTCTTGACCACGTCTTCATATAAATACTTTACCACCGCTATAAACGTAGACTACAGCTGTGCACGCAAAATTGACCATATCTTGATGGACTAGGTAACTCGTCAAAACCACTTTGAGGGTTAACATCGTATAACACAGCGAGGAGGAGTTTTATACCTGCCGTTTCAACTAAATTCAACCAAGATGTACAATCTATCTATCGACATATACAACCTGGGTGTTCGGTTCTTTGTTTTAATAATTATTTTGCATGTTTTGTTATATATACATACATATATAGGTGCAAAGTACAAAATCCGGAATCCTCCAGACCTCGGATTATTTGCATTTTTTCGCGCATATTGCGTTTCCAATAGTAAAATAGCAGATATATATAAGTAGAATAATTTTTTAAAAAGTTAAAAAACCTTTTAATACAATGCAACAAATTTTCCTAGTAAAGCTTCTAATTTTTCTACGTGGTAATTAATTTTAACATTTTCGTTATTTTGCGTTGTTCAATCAATTAGGTCCAGTTTAACTCCTTGTTCTTTAAAAATTGTCGGAAAGGTGGAAAAATGTGAGAAAAACAAAAAAACGTCTGTTTTACTAGTCCCCAGTCATTTTCTTAGATGGCGACAATGCTTGCACTTTAAAAAACTTTGCTTTTGTATTTGAAAAACTATCGTAAATGTCAAATCACCAATAACAGAAGGGTTATCCACTCTTAACAAACAAACAAAAAATAAACACATAATTGTAACAATTACCATGATCGTTCTTAGGTATTTGATAAATTGACTTTAGATGGTGCCAATTCTTGCACTTTATAAAATTTACCTTTGTATTTGAAAAACTATCGTAAATGTCAAATCACAAAGGACAGAAGGGTTATCCACTCTTTAGCAACAAAAAAATAAACACAGTATTGTAACAATTACCATGATCGTTCTTAGGTATTTGACAAATAGCTATTCTCTTGGTAAACTATACGAATCGCACACAAGGAGAAGACAATCAACAGCTAAGAAAATTACGTTCTTATTATTCCTAGAACCAGAACATATATACACTATTTACATCATCGTTTCAACATATTACCATACATCAAAATATGTATATCACAGGTCAGCGCGGGAGGTACAACCTGACCCGTTGCTTCTGTCTCTCTTCTCTGTCGTCTTCCCAACAGAAAAAAACCAAAGACCAATAAGAGATCATTCTGGAAGAACACCACCTGCAGAGGACGCTTCTATTTTCACCTGCTCTTCTCAAGTCAAACATCGTACGGCACAAGAACAGCAGCTGACGACAAAATGCAACCAATTAGAATACATTTGGCATTCCGAAATTCCGATGATTGTTTTCTTTTTCCTGACGGAGTACCTCACGATGTCCCAATATTATACGAGGGCACATGAATATTTATCTCCCTGAGAAAGCTGGTACTATTTATTATACGTGTAACAACTTCTATACAAATTAAACATGTAGACATTTGTTCGGTATGTAGGGAGGATATTGTATATTTGGAAGAGAAAAAAAAGAGTAGGTAGGATTTTCACGAATAGCCAGATTTTTAAAAGAAATATGATTGAGAAATTTATATTGAATTTCTTTAATATTACAGCTGGAGTATTTATAAGATGGATTCCAGAATACACACTTATACTTCTAAAATAGGTCTTACTAAAGAATTCAAAAGACGTAACGGCGGCTTAGAGGAGAAACTCATTGACTGGCAGCACAAAATTTTCACTTAACAGCTGCTTAAGGAGTAACTGCCGACCAACCGGTCTGGTGGTTAAGGGGTTGCCTCTAGATCAGAAGGTTCCTGATTCGAATCAGGGTCAGTGCATAGATATTTGTAAGCGTATGGCGTAGAGTCGTCTGGTGCAACTTAAATCTGTCGTGGCCGAAAGTCCTCACGTTGGGTTGGTGTGGAAGTTTGGAGAGGGGGTGCCAGCTCAGGTGTTGCCTCGTCATCTGACCGTGGTTCAAAATCACGTGTTGCTGTCCTCGAATCTTTCTCTTAGTGGATTGATCCGCGACCGTCGTCAATAGCCTGTTGTATTGCTCTAGTACGACGTTAATTAAAAATTAATAAAGAGTAACTATTTATTTTTGGCTCTAAAATAAAATTTATTAACAAATTTATAATGTAATATATTTTTTAAACAGAGATTACAAGGTAGAACTGTAATTTTTCATCACTATGTGTGTGGAAATAAGCATTAAACATCTCCGAAAAAAATGTGTAATTTTATGAATATCTCGATGTTGAATTCAACCCAAGACCAGCGTATTAAAGGGGGCTTTTGCATGTTAAATATCTATAGTGACCTTAAATGTCCTCAAGCTGGCTTTACTTGGAAGTTTGGAGAATGGGATGCCAGCTCAGGAATGACCTCGTCATCTGACCGTGGCTCAAAATTACGTGCTGTTGTCCTCAAATTTTCCCTTCGGGTTTTATCCTAAGCCGATAGCTCGATGTGTTACTCCAGTGCGACGTTAATTAAAATACCCGCCTACTTAATGAGTTTCTGCTCTAAACCAACGATATAACTACGGCGCGGATTCAAAATTTTGACACAGTTGTTTCAAAAACACACAAGCAATTTAATTTAATACTAGGGGGCCCGCCCCCTGCTCGCTAACCCCCGGAGGATTGCTTTGCAATCCTCAATGGTTCGCTGCGCGAACCTATGCTCGCTTCGCTCGCATCCATGAGGACATATGTCCTAGCAAGAGGGACTGTTTACAAAATATCATATTCCAAAAAAAATATTTTTCAAACCTAAATTTGCTATATTACAGAAAAAATATATATACAGTACCCTGGAATCAGAATTCAAATGATAACTTTGATCAAATTTTGAGTCGAAATGCGAGCGCTGCTTTTGAAATTGAATACCCAGCATGGTGTTTGTGTGTACATTTCCAGCACTCTCGAGTCACCCACACTTTTTCATTAAGTTTGTTCTCGAAAGTTGTAGCGCAAGCGTCTTGTTGAACTATAATGGTTGGCATTGAAAAGGACCGTTTTTTAAATGGCCCTGAAAAGATCCTCCGCTTTCTTCGATTTCTAATTATAAACTGCAACAGCTCGACTAAAATTCATTTTTGTTTTCAATAAAATTTCAACCGATAACGCTATAAATTCAATTGAGGCGCGAGGCTACGAAGTGAACAAACAACCGCACAATGTTGCCAAAATGCGATAACAAATAACGTCTTTTTTGCGTGCCACGTAAGGGAATTATATATATAGATACTACATCAATTACATCGAACGGACAAACTACATTGGACGCATTCCTTACGTTTCATCGTTTACTACAAAGACTGTCGAGTACACAGAGGGCTGGTTCACGTAAAATCCGTCGTGGCCGAAAGTCCTCACGTTGTATTGGTATGGAAGTTTGGAGAGTGGGGTGCAACTGAGCGGTTGCCTCGTCTTTCTGATCATGGTTCAAAATTACGTTGTGTTGTTCTCGGATCTTTCCCTTAGGGGACTGACACTGGACTGCCGTTAATTGCGTGTTCTGTTGCTCCAGTACGACCTTAATTGAAATACCTATCATCGTTTACTATACAAAAGCACATGAGATAAACGAATGAAAACACGTTTAAAATCCCCCGATGCCGGCTATCGATCAGGTAATCACGAACGATGTTACAGAGAAGGTAACGGACTTCCGCATTCACTCTGTGTCATTAGATAATGACTGAAGTCGAATGAGAGGAACGAATATTTTGGAAGGAAGGCGGCTATCTGTAGACAAATTGTAACGAGTTTTCTTGGTCTCTTTTGGTTTTCTTTTTTCTGGTCTTGCAGTGCTTAATGTTGAAAATACATCTTGCTATTTGGTTTTCATTTTCCTAAACGATATTTGTTGCGCGATTGCGTTTTAATATGCAAGAAAATAGCAAGCTGTGATTCCAAGAATTTTGTCACGAAATGAGCAAACGATTGGTTCTTTTGTTTTTGCGACGAGCGAATCCCTGTGAAAGGTTTGAGATAGCTGTAATTAGAAACTGAAACAGGTAGGGTAAAGGTAATGGTAATGGTAATTTTAGTTAACGTCGTACTAGAGCAACACAACGGGCTATTGACGACGGTCCGGAATCAGTCCCTTAAGGGAAAGATTCGAGGACAACACCTCGTAATTTTGAACCACGGTCAGATGACGAAGCAACACCTGAGCTGGCACCCCACTCTCCAAACTTCCACGCCAACCCAACGTGAGGACTTTCGGCCACGACAGATTTAAGGTGCACCAGCCGCCTCTACACCATACGTTTACAAACATCCATGCCCGGACCCGGATTCGAACCAGGAACCTTCCGATCTAGAGGGAAACAGGTAGGGACTAGTTTCTTAATGCTATAGTACAGGGCTCGAAATACCCGGGTGCACAGGTGCACTGTGCACATGAAAATAAAATTGTGCACCTAATTTTTTCCCGCTAGGCGCACTTGTGCACCTAATTTAAAAACTTAGGTGCACCTTGTGCACCTGTATTAAAAAATTTATTTCGAGGCCTGCTATAGTAGGTATTTTAATTAGCGTCACACTGGAGCATCAAAAAGGGCTATTGGCGACGGTATAGAATCAACCCACGAAAGGAAAGATCCGATGACGAGACCATGTAAATATGAACAACGGTCAGATGACGAGGTCACACCTGAACTGGCACCCCACTTTCCAAACTTCCACGCTAACATGAGGACATTGGATGCTACGACAGATTTTATGCTCACGTCCCCCTTTTTTTCTCAATGGTCTATGGATGAATTCGAACTCGCAACCCTCCGATTGCTAGTCCGCTACTCTTTCATCGGAGCTACCTCCCCCCCTTTACTTATTTGAATCGACTGATTTTGCGTGAGCATACTTCGCAGGTAGGTAGGTCTTTAATTAACGTCGCATTGGAGCAACACAATGGGCTATTAGCGACGGTCCGAGATTAACCCACGAAGGAATAAGATCCGAGGACAACACTGTAATTTTGAACCATGGTTCAGATGATGAGGCAACACCTGAGTTGGAATCACACTCTCCAAACTTCCACAACACGTCAACGTTATGACATTGGAGTCCACAAAAGATTCAACGTGCACCAGCCCCCTTTTAAACGACGGTCTTTGGTTGGATTCGAACTCGCAACCCTCCGGTTGCTAATTCGTTACTCTTTTAACCGGGCTACTGCGTCCGCATTGATTCAAGAGGATGAAGCAATAAAAAGTTTAGGGACAATTGCTTTAATAATACTTATAGTGTTCGATAAAAATTCAGAAAAAAAGTATGGTATTAAATTCAATAAAAACGCTTGAACGAACATTCGTCCAAGAAATTAGTTGATCTGTTTTCAGTTAAGATATTTTAATGATAACCGTAATCTACGGTGTCAGATTTTCTCTGCTATTTGAGTCTACGTAAGAGCACTTCGACAATTCACCATTCTCTCAGACATCCACTAGAAAAGTTTTCCTAAGACAACATTCCAACAGGTTCTCGAAAAGCTTTCGTCGCTAAGCATCAAAACGTGACGTTAGGCTTCTTTAACACAGTAAGAGAGCACGTTCGAAAAGAATAGGAGTGCTGTGGATACTTTGACAACTACTCAAAAACATTCGACTTATCTTTATGCATTGTGTGATTTTACAATATTAAAATATTGTAAAAGAGATAATTATACTATCACTCTTCCTTTAACCATTGATATTACTTATAAAATAATTTGCAGAAATATTATTTTTAAATTCCAACAAATTGCCCAATATGTAAGAAACATCAATAGTTTACCCCGACAGTTGAAATTTTATTTGATGATTTTTAACGCGTTTTAATGATTTTATACGTTTGAAAACGGAGTCTAACAAACTGAGTTACTTTTAACACTGGTTTCGATCGTAATTCTTCTTTTATACATAATTTAAGTTCTATGTAATTACATATTGTGCGTTTATGTGAGAGAGAGAGAAAGAAAGAGAGAGAGAGGGAGAGATATATGTAGTTTATGTTATTATATAGGACTGTTTTATTCTTGTTTGTTTCTGGCGCAGTGCTTTTGATTTTATTTCGTGTCATATAACTGGAGTAATCTGTTTGGTATGTAAAAATAAATATTTACACCTTATAAATGGTAATGGTTAACGTCGCACTCGAGTAACACAACGAACTATTGACGACGGTCCGGGATCAATCCTGAAGAGAAAGATTCGAGAACAACACCACGTCAGATGAAGAGCTTTATAAATGGAATTAAATCCTCTCTAAAATTTCTGTTTCACTGTTTCCATGAGTCTGTAAATAAAATTAGCGTTAAGCTGAAGTTCTACCTCAAAATAAGTTGAAATCTTTCATCTCAATTACAAAAAAGTTTTAATGGTATCTTCTACCACGCGTTACCATAACTGGCATTTAAAAATTAAATCAAGTGAAAGGTAACTTATAATTTATCATGCGAGAAAAACATCACTACGCGAGCATAAACAGAAACTATATTTTTACTAACGTGTATATTAATATTCATTTTGCAATTATTTGGCACGTGCGTACCAGATGCTTTTTTTCTGTCAAGTCCAACGTAGGTGGCGGGACGTGTGTGTGTATGTATATATATATATATATACACGTGTATGGAGACAAAAATTGGTGGATAGGAAAATTATGTACAGAATAGAAAATGATTAAAATTTCAGAACAATTGAATGATTTACAGTAACGAGCTCAGTAAGGTGTTGACCCGCCTCTAGCCTGGATACAAGCTACCACACGGCGTGACATAGACCGATAAAGCTCCCGGATGGTCTCCTGCGGTATTTCTTGCCAAATTTGCTCCAATCGTCGGACTACGTCATCAACATTCCCTAGCTGATGCTGTCGCCTTCCCATCATATCCCAGACATGCTCGATGGGAGAGAGATCTGGTGATTTGGCTGGCCAAGGAAAAGTTTTACAAGCTTGAAGACAGTTCATAGCAACACGTGCCGTATGTGGTCTGGCATTGTCTTGCTGAAAAATAAGCCCAGGGTACTGCGAAAGGAACGGTAGCAAAACCGGTCTCAGAATGTCGTCAACGTATCGCTGTGCAGTAAGTGTACCTCTAATGACGACCAAAGGGGTCCGGCTATCAAGGGAAATGGCACCCCAGATCATAACTCCTTGTTGAGGGCCCGTGTGGCGTGCAATAGTGAAACCAGGATCGGTACGCTGCCCTGGGCGTCTCCAGACACATTTTCGATGTTCGTCAGGACACAGTTGAAAGCGGGATTCGTCGCTAAAGACTATACGTCCCCAGTCAGCATCATTCCAGCCTGATCGAGCCGAGCACCACTGTAATCTGGCTCGACAGTGTGCAGGCATGAGTGGCAGGTGGCCTAACGGTCGGTACGAGCGTAGATTTCGTTCTCTCAGCCGTCTGTGAATGGTCATGGTGGACACTCGTGTGTGGGTCGCACGACTGATGGTTGATAGCGATGAATCAGGCGCTGAGACAGCTGATCTGACAATCACTGTGTCCTCGCGATCTGTTGTGGCCCTACGTCGACCGCTACCATCATGACGCTGAAATCTGCCATTGTCCACCCACTCTTGCCAGCATCTTCTAATCGCCGCATCGCTTCGACTCACATGACGAGCGATTCTCCTATTTGCCCAACCTGCCTTTTTCAATCCAATGATACGGCCTCTTTCAAACTCTGAAAGTTGCTCGTGATGAGCTCGAATCCTGCGGCGAGACATTTTTTTCAGTCGTTGAAAGGTATCCTAAATCGCAATGCAGTAGAAATTTTTAACAACAGTTCAAGAACAACTCTTAAAAAAGATCTGCTGGATACGAAGTCCCGATGCGCTGGAGATCGCACTATTCATTCATTGGACACCAAATTTTAATCATTTGCATATTTGATCAAAACATTTTTGCATACGAAATTTCAAAGCAATCCGATGATTCATTATTGGTGCGTCGATTTTTTTGTTATATATATATATATATATATATATATATATATATATATATATATATATATATATATATATATATATATATATATATATATATAAGGATGTGTGTATGTATGTGTGTATATTTCTTATACAAATCTACACCGTATGACCAATCCACACCAAATTTGGTACACATATAGTTTAGAACACTGTGGAAAACATAGGCTATTACTTTCCTGTCTCCAGACCAATCTGTAGCACTTACAACCATGAAAAGTGGCACACAGTGAAAAAATGGCATCGCACTCCTAAAAGTGCCCCTTGAAGCCCCAATTCTAAAATGTAAAGTTTGTTTTTGTGCAATAAATGGATATGGACAAGGAAACACGTTCTACAGGAAACTCAAAGCATACACTTTGGACCCGTGTTTTTCTCTATAAGCAAAAATTTGTCACAAGGAGCCATGCGAGTAATAATTAAAAAATTAATTTTTCATAACTTACATTTTGTAGTGGAACACGTAAAGTCCAAACGAAACACTTATTGGTCATAAAAGCCTAAATTTGCTCTTTGAGAACTTTCCAACCAGAATTAATGTTTTATTTTATAAATTTGGTTTAGAATCTCGTGTTTGTGTATTTGAGTCAACACAGGGAAATGTCGCGGTAATATATAAGTATTATTAAATTTCATAAATCATTAGTCTTGGTCACTATTTTCTAGTCTTTTTCAAATTGCTGGATTTCGTCTCAGGAAGCCGAAATTCTACACCTTGCACATCTTTGTTTTTCAGAATTCTGCATTTTTTCACAGGAATTTCGTTTTATTTAGTCTTTTGCATATTGCAATGTACTATTCATGTATTAAATGCATATATTTACATTCGAAGTAAATTGTAGAAGCTATGAAAAAGTTAAAACGATGTTAAAAAGTATTTTCCGAACAACTTAAATGATTGAATTTTTCTATATAAGAAAAGTGATTATTCTAATTCACCTTTCAATCACCATTTAACCATTTCAATCCGAGCAACACCCGATTATTCAGCTAGTTAGGAATAAAATAGGGCAACTTCATTACTGTTGGTGCATACATATTATATCTATATATATTTCTTCTTAATAAAAAAGAAACTAGGCAAATTGTGAAAATATAGTTTAATAACACAAAGAATCAAGATAGGGAGACGCATACATTAAGCTCATGGTGTGTGTTTTTAAGAGAGTAGTTAGTGAAGGCGAAAATTAATATTTTTTTGTTCAGTTATTGTCGTAACGTCCGTTCCTCTGAAATGGTATCTGTCAAGAGGAGCAGATGGTTTTAGCGAAGCGATTATTGGATGAAAAACATCCGTCCTTCCAAAGAGAATGATTACATTCGATTTCTCAGTGTACAAGTTGTAAATTTAAGTCGCTTCCTATCGTGTGGCTGCTATAATACGTTTTCTTAAAAGGAAATAGAAATGTGATTTTTGTTGTCTAATGGATTAATGGAGAATTAAAGAAACGTTCAACTATATTTTATGTAAACTATTCAATCCTGGAATTTCAACCAATGCAAAGTTTCATATGACTTCAGATAACACGTAGCTTATAAAACATTTATTTTAGAGAACTGATTCGATAGATAAAGATTGCGATTAATGAATACATATTTATCACTGAAGCATAATTCATGCAATCAGAATTGTCCAGTGCAAGTGTCCATGCAATAGGACATATCCAAAACGTTTCTTGTCAGGTGTTATTAAGAACTACGTTTAAAGAAAATAAACAAAAGAAACTTAAAATAGAGAAGATGAAATATTTAACAGGAAGTTCACACATAAATAAGTTTTATTCGTTTGTCACACGAAAACGTTTCAATACGTATAGAAAAGAAACAAAAAAATGATGTTTGAAATGATTCTTTGATGAAACAAAACACGCTGAATGAACTGTTTGGCTATTTGTGGAATCAACTATTTATCAAATCAATTCAAAACGCATGTAAATATATGTCAATTAATACAAAATATTCATGACATCACATCACGTGACTAATATAGCTTCCCGGGCTTTCTGTTTTCCTAGGCCGCGGACTGGATTGGGATGCACTTTCTGGCGCTGAGTACAAAACAGAACTAGTTACATCATGCATGGATGCAGAATGAATTAAACTTTCACTCCATGCCAACATGAGGACATTTGAGGCCACGACGTATTTAACGTGCACCAACCCTCTCTGTACTCGGCGGTCTGATTGGATTCGAACTCTCAACCCTCCGGTTTCGAACCCATTAGTCTTCCAACCGGGCTACGGCGTCCTCAGTCATAATCAATTGATCTCCATTGTTCCTTAACGAAATCCAAAACATAAGAGTAGTGAAATGTGAGTAAAAAAGGCATGAAAAGGCACGCAATAGACCCTTCAGCGCAAATGCTCTTCCAGGAGCTGCTAGTATTAACATTTTGTTCATAGGAGCTATAAAAAAAAAAAAGAGGTGAAATAGAATTTTCTACTTTTACCCAAATCATACCATTTTAATACTGACTATATTTTCGTTTAAATCGTAGGACATCTTCCTCCACTGAATTTGAAACTTTAATGGCTCGAATTTAATTCCTCCCCACAAGAGGGCACTGCTATTCCAGTTAAGGGGCGATACTAAATACAGATCCGTGCGTACAACTTATCGATTAAGGATGGTGGAGGGAGAGGGGAGAGGAAGAAGAGCCCCCTCCCCCCCCCCCCTTGTCAGAGTCAGATCTTGCAGTTCCGTTGAGAAGTTCTGTGCGAGATACGAGAAAACCCCCTCTCACGCAATTAGAAATCCCCGAGCGAAAACGAGAGCGAATCAATCAATACCTAACACAACATTTGCATGCCGTAAATAATGGGGGCCCACATGCATGGCATTTGCATATATCGGATGCTTATGATGGTCAATCCAACGTCTTGGAATTGTTCGAGCTAAACGACATTGGCTCCGGCAGATGTTTTATAAAATGCTAAATTGGAGTTTTCGGAGTTTGGGTTCTGGGGAAGTAATGATAAAAGTTCATAATAAACTCCATAGCTTAATCCTAATACAGATAAGCATGTGTTTATTAAACAGAATCTCGCTTATGTAAGATACAGAGTGTCTTAAAAGTTACAGTACTGACGATTCGTGAATTTATTATACAAAAACAACAAACTTTAAAACAATTATTTTTATGCCAATGGTGAAAAGTACTTTAAACCTAACGAAGGAAAAAAAAATTTAAGTTACATTTATAATAAATGTTCAAAATTTCCGCTCTTGTCTTGGTAATGGTAATTTTTAGTTAACGTCGTACTAGAGCAACACTACGGGCTATTGACGACGGTCCGGGATCAGTCCCTTAAGGGAAAGATCCGAGGACAACACCTCGTAATTTTAAACCACGGTCAGATGACGAAGCAACACCTGAGCTGGCACCCCACTCTCCAAACTTCCACGCCAACCCAACGTGAGGACTTTCGGCCACGACAGATTTAAGGTGCACCAGCTGCCTCTACACCATACGCTTACAAACATCCATGCCCGGACCCGGATTCGAACCAGGAACCTTCCGATCTAGAGGCTAACACCTTAACCACTATACCGGTTGCTCTTGTCTTGGAGGCAAAGCTGAAGTCGATTGCGCATATCTTCAGAAACGCTTTTTAAGATGCTGGGTGTGACTTCTTGTATCCTTTGAGTAATGGATATTTTCAGATCACCTATTGTTGGGTGATTAATTTCATTCACTTTGTTCTTTAAAAATCCCCACAGAAAAAAGTCAGGGATGCTCAGATCAAGGGAACGAGGTGGCCAAAGGTTTCTTGTGATGAGTCGATTGCAATAATATAGCCGCTTCTCATTGTCCGGTGGCTTTAACTACTGTAACATTTTTACACGATAAGCACTAAAATGCAAAACTCCTAAAGCCTTATGTATCGATCCTTGTGATATGCCCATTTATTGCGACAAACGCCTTGATGAAGGGTAAGGAGAGGATTGCAATATCCTCCTTTGAGTTTCTTGCACAAGTTTGGTGTAACGACTTTCGGTCTTCCACTCCTGTGTTTTGTGTTTCATCGAACCTGTGTCACGAAATCGCCGAACGAGTTGATATAGCGTATCATTACTCGGTATTGCATCATTTGGATATTTATGTCTCCAAAATTCTTTACATCTTTCATATGATTTACATTCAAAATAAGCCTCAAACAGCGCAATTCTCTGAATGCGTGATAAACTCTTCTTGCAATGAAGAACAAAATGACGTGGAACTTTATTACCGCACAAATAGAGCGCGAAGAAAAACCAAACGATAAATATTAAAGACTCGATAAAACTATAAGCAGGCAATAAAACTCAATAATTAAAAAAAACACGGTCAGTAATTTTTTAAAGTTGGAGTACGGGAACTTTGAGGACACTCTGTATTTATAAAAGAACAACGGGACGCAGAAATTGGAAGTGTAACGGATTAGCAACCAAAGGGTTACGAGATCGAATCCTATCAAAGACTGTCGAGTACAAAGGGAGTTGGTGCACATTAAATCTGTCGTGGCCTCAACTGTCCTCACTGAGTGGAAGTTAATTATATTCTAAGGAAACCCCCAATAGAATCGTTCTAAAAAAAGATTATATCCTAAGGAAAGGCCCAATAGAATCGTTCCAAAGAAAGATTATATTCTAAGGAAAACCCCAAAGCTGTCAGTGGGGTGCCAGATCAGGTGTGACCTTGCCTTCAGACCGCGGTTCAAATTACGTGGTGTTGTCCTCGGATCTTCCCCTTGAGTATTCATCCCGCCAATAGTTCGTGTTTTTCCAGTGCGACGTTCATGAAAGTTCAGTGAAACCTCGATTAAACTGTCAGTATTTGTTAACCGTCAGTCCATTATTAAAATGAATGAATTAATATTAAAAGTTATTACAACGTACTTACATACTGTACTCTATGTACAGTAAACAGACGTGTCGTAAAAAATCTATCTTATATATAAATTGAATACGTATCTACGTGTAGAGCGTAAGTTTAGAAACTATATGTACTATACTGTACTTTATATAAATTGTATATTGTTTGTTTCTGTAAAATGAAAAACTACGTGTATATTTCTAGTTTGTGAGCATTCATTTTTTATCATTTCTTCATACGCAGTGGATTGGGTTTGAGTTGTTGTTTAAGGCTTTTTGTTATCCGTCTATTCGATTAACCGTCACGGTCCTAGTCCCGACCCTGATGGTTAGTCGAAGTTTCAGTGTACCTCCCATGACAGAACAACCAACTCGGAAGATCTTAACTAACATTCATAACACGGCAAAGAAAGTGAGCAAGAATAGTAAGCATCAAAATTAAATCGCTTCGGGACTTATTCCGTCGTTATGGGCTCCTTGCGTTGCTCCTAAATAATTCAAACGCCAATTTAAACTAGATTGAAATTCAATCCACCACTAACATCATGATATATGTCATTGGCTGGAAGTGAAAACCAATATGTAGGTTTTTTGATTAACGCCCGACTGGTATTTGGCATTTAATTAACGTCGTACTGGAGCAACACAACGGGCTATTGAAGGCTGTCCAAGATCAATCCCTCAAGGGAAATATCCGAGGACAACACTGTGATTTTTAAATCGGTGAAATGACGACAGATCACCTGAGCTGGCACCACACTCTCCAAACTTCCACACCACGGCAACACGAAGACATTTGAGGCCCACGTCGAATTTAACGTACATCAGCCTCATTCACGGTTTCAAATCTATTGTCTTCCAATCGGGCTACAACGACCCCCAGGGATAAACGAAAACTTATTTTAATTAAATTGAATTAAAACATTTTATATCTTAAATTTTACCCAGGGAAATAGCTTGAAAAAAGTAATGCAAATTGTCATCATGTGGCGAAACAATCAGTTTGATGTAGCTAGAATAAACAAATACGACCCTTGTGCCATATAAGCCCAAACAACCTATAAACTGCGTTATGCTTTATCATGGTGGTGACTCATATTTATCAGAGCCCCAATACTGAACCACATCCTCAGCTCACTATACACATTACGATGCTGACTGGAGATGTTGGACATTTAATTTTTATTGATGAAATCAATTGAAAATAAAATATTCAATTGTATTAAAAACCAATACAAAAAGTGCTCAAAATTTGAATTTGGAATCAAATTTTGTGATTATAGATAACGTTTTCATAGAGCCAGAAGAGGAACAGAGAAAAAATAAGTAAATAATAGCGCCTCTGTGCCGCTTTAAACAACAACTATACACAACACGTAAATGTTGTTTTAATAGTACGAAAAGTTAAAAATCACTATAATTGAGAGTACAGAATGTAAGAACTGCGTGGCTGGCCCGGCGTTGCCCGCGCCCGTGGTGTAAAGTATTAATTTGGTGTAAAATTTTCCGCAGATTTCATATCCGTTGAAGATATATTCAATTAAAAAATTGTTTATTTAAAGAAAATCATATTTTTAGGTATCAATCTAAACTGAAATTTTCCACAGATTTCAAATCCGTTGAAATTTTTACTTTATTTTTAACGGTCTAGGAGATAGAAAAAAGAATTGACTTCAGTTAAAAGATTTATCATCTGGCTGGATATTTATTCGTCCGCGCAAAATCAAAGCGAAAATGAAAATAATAATTTTCTCAGCGCACTGCGGATGAAAAAAACTTGGCATGAATCCAAACCCTGACTGCAAGGTCACACGGGTAGAAAAAGTTCTCCGCGTTTGAAAAAGCGACGGAGAATAAAACTATTAAATTCATTTAAAAATATTCTAGATTGAATTTTAAAATGCGCCGCGACCCAAAAATTGCAAATAATGCGGTTTACCTGTGTGCCAAATCTTATTGCTGTAAGTGCCGTAAAATTGTCAGGATTTTGCAGCCCCAAACAGACAAACAAACAAACACACACTTCCTTTTATAATATTAGAGATGAACACAATTATTCAGACAACTTTAACAAATACTTACGAATTCAGTCCTCTTAGCTTATAAGCTGTTCTACATGCAAAATACATTTTTCCGCTTTTATTGTGTTTCTGTATGAAATTAGATATGTATACCCAAATTTTTATGACATAAGAGTTGGGTATTCGAAAGAGAGAGAGAGAGAGAGAGAGAGAGAGAGACGTTTAATACATATCTTCAAAATTATAATAGTGAATCTGGAATTGCTTTTTAGTCTAATGTATTAAATATGTAATTTATCACCCAAAAAATTAAAAAACAAATTATTATTTCCTACAGAGTTATGGGCTTTTAAAGAAATCTTTTCAAGGCATATACTCAATTTTGTGAGTCACTGTTGTATATAGGTACAGAATAATGACCCCATAAGTGTAAACTGTACTAACCTAGTCTCCGAAACTTTCCGATACGTGAAACGTTATTGATTGGAAAATAAATGCATTTTAGTGCCCTTAGGGGAGATGGAAGATCCAATAGCAACTACGATCGATTGAAAAACATCTGTTGCACAGAATAGAATAAACGATTTCTCACTGTACATATGTAGTTGTAAATTTATATCTTTATGCATCGTATTTTTGTCATAAAGCATTTTATCAAAGTGGAATGGAAGTGTGATTTTAGTTTCATTCACTGCATTCACTAAACAAATATGGTGCATCGTATTTAGAAAATTGTATTTACATGTGCCGAATTTATTTTATGTCATACTTGTACAAACACACAGACACAAAATCGGACGCAGGATGGGAAGACGGACAGACAGACTTATGCAACCAAGTTCAGTCGCTAAATGATTGCACGTACTCACAGTATGCAAAGTTTCATGAAATTATATTAAGCCGTTTAGACGTAGCATGGGCACACACATAAAGACAGACAGACACCTAACACGCAAGAGACGGATTTAGCATTAGAAGGGTTCAAAACGGATAGAAAACTCGAAATGGGTCGGAAATATTCAAAGTACAACTGAACATTAATGGATTTTAAAATAATGAGAGCACTGGTACGATCTTTCTTGATATTACCAACGCCTTCGATAGGGTTTGGATAAACGGTCTTATACAAAAATTATTCACTTTAGGCTTCCCAGCCTCACTCATTCGACTCCTATTTTCCTACTTAATAGGTAGGCGTTTTGTCGTTGGCGTATAAACAAGACTCTTTCTCTCTCTCTCTCTCTCTCTCTCTCTCTCTCTCTCTATATATATATATATATATATATATATATATATATATATATATATATATATATAGATAGATAGATATATAGATATATAATTTCAAGAACACAAGAATTTCCAAAAAAATAACAAAAGTCTTAAAAAATAATAAAAAATGAAGAAATGTTGGTGGATCAGGGTATATATATATATACATATCTATCACACGTGCCATTCAGGCTGGCACGCCATAGAGTTACATCTTAGGCCCCAAACAATTCAATCTGTATGTGAACGACATACCCCAAAATCAGTCATCTATGCTCTATGTTTGCAGATGATACAGCTGTGTTAGCCAGACACCATGATCTTACAGATGTCACGATCAAACTACCTCCACACACTTGAATCCTGGTTTGCTGCTTGGAAAATTAAAATTAATGTTGACAAAAGCTAAGCCATATTTCTTACTAGGCAAAAGGAGAATATTCCTGCCTGACACCTTATTTTTTATGGAAATGTAATACCTTGGTCCACCAATTTTGGAGTCACGTTGGACTACCATTTAACATGGAAAAACCGCTTCAAATCCCTTAGAACTAAATTCCTAATTTCTAAGTCCAATAACTTCCCCTTAATCTATATATATATAATTCTCTTACGTGGCACGCAAAATAGACGTTATTTGTAATCGCGTTTTGGCAACACTGTACGATTGTTTGTTTATCGCGAAGTCTCGCGCATCGATTGAATTTATAGCGTTATCGGATGAAATTCTATTGGAAAATAAAGGAAATTTTAATGAGCTGTTGCTGTTAGTTTATAATAGAAATCAAAGAAAGCGGAGGATCTTTTCAGGTCCATTTAAAAAACGGTCCTTTTCAGGGCCAACAATTATAGTTCAACAAGACGCTTGCACCACAACTTTCGGCAACAAACTCAATGAAAAAGTGTGGGTCGTTTGAGTGCTGAGAAAATGTACACACAGACAACATGCTGGGTATTCAATTTCCAAAGCAACGCTCACACTTCGAGTCAAAATTTGCACAAAGTTTTCATTTGAATTCGGATTTTAGAGATACTGTATATATTTTTTCTGTAATACAGCAAATTTAGATTTCAAAAACATTTTTTTTTGGTAACATATTTTGTAAACAATCCCTTCTGCTAGGACACATGTCTTCATTGAGGCGAGCGAAGCGAGCATAGGTTCGCGCAGCGAACCAATGAGGATTGCAAAGCCATCCTCCGGGGGTTGGCGATCGTTAGCGAGCAGGGGGAAGGCCCCCTAGTTGGTAGAAATTCTACAACTTCTATTGATAATAAACTGCTCATTTATAAAATCATACTCAGACCAATAATCAGCTACGCCAGTCATGTCTGGGGATATGCAGCTAAAACAAATATTGATAAACTTGAAGCTATTAAAAATTCTACCTTACGTATACTTTTTACTCAGTGGTTATCCATGGTACTACAGAAACAATAGAATCCGTAAAGACCTCAAAATAGTCGAACTGAAAAAATTCTTCAGTAAAACTGCAAATAAATTCTACGCCAAACTTGAAAACATTGGTAATTTCGCCATCCAATGTATCCCCAGATATGACTTTCGTCAACCAGAATTCAGTATAAGGCCAAGAGCCATTTTTAATAATTAATTCTTTTTTTGGTTTCTTAATCTTTCCCTTTTTTTGCTTCTTTTTTTTTGCTTTATTTATGTCATCTTAGCATCTGCTGTACATTACCAATATGACTCTGTGACTCCGCCTAGCTTACATATTCAGCCATTCTCATTGTAACCCTATCTCTTCACTTTGCTACATTATGAATACATGGGTTGGACAAAAATATGGAAACACATCGTGGAATACATGCTTGAAAAGAAATGTTTATTCTAATGAAATGTGTAGGTAACGCTGGTGTTTTCGCCTACTGACGCCACCTATACAAAGTTGTAAATACGCTGCGCAGGTCCGTTGTTGTCGGGGCACTGTTCCGTGAAGTTGTAATTACATCATGTCAGAGCTAACAGTCTTCGAACATGGGAAAATTGTTGCAACTCATCTGGTGGGTGCTTCCGTAAGCAAAGTATCCGAAGTGTTTAGTGTTTCAAGATGTACTGTATATAAGATTTATTCCGCATATTTGAAAAGCTGAAAAGCATCCTCTAAATCACAGCGCGGACGGACGAAAGTGTGTGTTGTGTGATCGTGACAGACGATAATTAAGGAGGATTGTGACTAAAAATAAGACCACAGCTGCAAAAGTTACTCCTGAAATGAATATCGTGCTCACAAACCCTATGAGTACCAAAACAATAAGAAGGCAGCTTCACACGCAGGGTATTTCTGATCGAGTTGCAATTCAAAAACCATTCATCAGTGATGCTAATGGCTGTAACATTAAAAAATGGTGTTAAGTCATAAAGCCTGGACTATGGGGCAATGGAAGACAGTAATTTGGTCGGATGAGTATTGTTTCACACTGTTTCCCACATCTGGACGAGTTTACGTCTGGCGAATGACATCCCAAGCCTATAATACAGACTGCTTGTTGCCAAGAGTGACACATGGCGGGGATTCTGTGATGATTTGGGCAGCCATATCGTGGTTTCTGTGGGCCCCATCATTACTCTGCAAGGGCACATTAAAGCCAAGAATTATGTGAACATTTTGGCTGATCAAGTCCATCCCATGGTACAAACTTTGTTCCCCAATGGTGACGGCGTCTTCCAAGACGACAAAGCCACTGTTCACACAGTTCACATCGTCCAGGACTGGTTTTCTGAGCACGAGGCTGATTTGTCACATATCCCTTTGCCACCACAGTTACCAGATCTCAATATTATTGAATCTGTGTTCTACATTGGAGAGGAAAGTGGTGTGATCGCTATCCACCGCCATCATCGTTATTTAAACTTGCTACCGTTTTGCAAGGAAATGGTACAAGATTCCCTTGGCAAGCACTGTGGAACAAGAACTGTATTTATCCATTCCTGGAAGACTGCAAGCTGTTTTGAATGCCAACGGTTTTCCTACACCATATTAGGCAAATTTATATGTTTTTTTTAGGCGTGTTCATATTTATGTCCAGCCCTTGTATTTCTGTCTAACTAATTTTTGCTCAGTTCCAGGCTTACTTCTAAATGAGATAGAAGGCCTTCGACCTAGATTCTCCGCCCCACACGTTATTTAGATTCAAAGCACAAACAAACACCGTTCTTATTTATATAGACTAGCAAAATAACTCGACCTTATTTGGGTTGAATTGGTTAAACTATAGATCATAATATCTAATCACTTTTGATCTTCTTAAATAAAATAATATTTTAACATCTTTTCGGACAACATTTCTATAATTTGTACAACTTACTTTGGACACAAATCCTACACATGCATTTTCAACCATGTTAAATATTTCACATATATCGCATCCTTGATGTATCACAATGCTACGAAATGACGAAAGGTGACACTAATACTAATACAATAGACGATTTGGAATTCCCTTTCTAAGTTCATTTCATGCTCAGCTTAATTCGTAAAAATGACGAATCTATTTGCAAGTGTTCTCAACAAAGCTGCTTTTTTGCTTTGATACTAATGCATCTGGCATGCGACATTGTCGAATTTCGCCATCTTTAGGGAAGGATGACAAATTAATTTGATAAGGTTGTCGTCACTAAATTATTTTAAAGCGAATGCATTTTTCTTGAAATTATATTTTGTGACAAATCTAATAAAAAAGAACTTGTTTTAAAATTGAAATATCTTTAGCTCAGAGCTACCAAAATAACCTGTTACCATTTAAAAAATAGTAAATAGATTTGATGTAGTTTTACTTAAAGAAAATCGTTATCTTCAATAAACTTATATAATATAAGTTGCTTGAATATATTTTCAACTCGTAAAATAATCCACCTTCAAAACTATCTCGCACTCATAGTCTACAAAAGAATCTTTTTTTACTTGGGTACTCTTTCATCAGGTTTGTCATCTTTCATCAGGCTACATTGTCAATTTCCGCCATCTTTAAGGAAAGGAGGACATATTAATTGGATAAAATAATCGTAATCAAGTTTTATTGTAAAGCGAATACATTTTTTCTTGAAAATTACATTTTGTGGAACGTCTAATAACAAAAGAACGTGTTAATATAATTGAATGTCTTCACTACAGAAGAACTAACTGTAATATATTACCATTTGAAAAAAAATTGTAAATCGATTTGTTACGATAATTTTTTTTTAAATCGTTGTTTTCAATAAACTATTTGCATAGGTAATAAGTTGCTTAAATTTATCTACTCGTAAAATAATTCACCTTGATCTCCTGTTATGAGAAATGATTATGTTTTAATATTTCAAAAGTTCTAGTATTTCCTAACATTATTCAATAAAGACAAAATTCCACTTAAAATGTGCTTTATTCTAACTTACCTCTGCAACTCTATACGAATACTTTGTGGTGGTGTTGCGTGCGATGAAAAAGAAATGCAATTTATTAAAATAATAAATATTTAAAACAGAAAACAAAAAAGTAAAATAAAATAAAACAAATGTTGTTGGGAAAAAAGTTGTTCTAAGAGCGTTTGTAAACACATCGATAATTATCGGATGTTGGAGATGTAATTATCGGAGTAGCGGTTTTCAGGAATGCTCTTGTATATTGCGCCCGATTTTTTTATCGGAGATCTGCATCATTTTAGTTTAAACTTGATCAAATTTATATTAACTTATTTTTTCGACGTTTTTAGCAGCTTAGTTGAAATTGTTCTTAAAGTAGATATGTGTGTATCATTTAAAAAGAGATAAATTGTTATTTTTTACGGGATGAACTTGGCAAAACGTAGAAAATATAGACGCTTTTGGATTCCTCAACTAATAGCCGAACGATATTTGGAAGGAGCGTTTTATACAATGTTTTATAAGCTCCATAAGTAATACGTTTTAACACTCCTTTTTGTATCGTATCGATAATATAAAACGTGGAAGACCAATTTCTGCGAATAAAATGCCGATGATTATGCAAACAACTGCAATTCTGGAGTACGAAGCGCAGGCGCACTGGATATTTATCGGCCCGGTTTGGCAGATCGTCCAACAATTCAAAATGTCAGGTAACATTTTTTGCGGATCCGATAATATCAGACGGTTGGGTGCAAGGCACCAATCTAAAACAATGTAATTAGAAACTGTCCGACTCTGACGTTCGATAGTTATCGGTGTGTGTCCAAACGCTCTAAAATATATAAATTCCTGATTCTTTTTTATCTTTTGATATTGCAGAGCTGTCATCACTGCAACTATAATTTAAACAAAATTTAAAAACACAAAATTAATTCCGAGCGAAAAAAACAGAAATATCACAGCATGTGGCAAACGATCACAAGTTTCCATTACGTTGTAGAACATCGTTTGTCCCAAATATTCAGAAATGTCTACTATTATAAAAGGAAATGTTTGTCTCCATTTACTGTCCTGGCGAATCTATGGCAATTACAATAATGAGACTTGCCATTGAGTGGCATTCCTAAATCACACAAAATTAATTCCGAGCGAAAAAACAGAAAATATCACAGCACGTGCCAAACGATCACAAGTCTCCATTACGTTGTAGAACATCGTTTGTCCCAAATATTCAGAAATGTCTACTATTATAAAAGGAAGTGTTTGTCTCTATGCACTGTCCTGACGAATCTATGGCAATTAAAATATTGAGACTTGCCATTGAGTGGCATTCTCAAATCACACAAAATTAATTCCGAGCGAAAAAAACAGAAAATATCACAGCACGTGGCAAACGATCACAAGTTTCCATTACGTTGTAGAACATCGTTTGTCCCAAATATTCAGAAATGTCTACTATTATAAAAGGAAGTGTTTGTCTCTATGCACTGTCCTGACGAATCTATGGCAATTAAAATATTGAGACTTGCCATTGAGTGGCATTCTCAAATCACACAAAATTAATTCCGAGCGAAAAAAACAGAAAATATCACAGCACATGGCAAACGATCACAAGTTTCCATTACGTTGTAGAACATCGTTTGTCCCAAATATTCAGAAACGTCTACTATTATAAAAGGAAGTGTTTGTCTCTATGTACTGTCCTGACGAATCTATGGCAATTACAATAACGAGACTTGCCATTGAGTGGCATTCTCAAATCACACAAAATTAATTCCGAGCGAAAAAAAACAGAAAATATCACAGCATGTGGCAAACGATCACAAGTTTCCATTACGTTGTAGAACATCGTTTGTCCCAAATATTCAGAAACGTCTACTATTATAAAAGGAAGTGTTTGTCTCTATGTACTGTCTTGACGAATCTATGGCAATTACAATAATGAGACTTGCCATTGAGTGGCATTCTCAAATCACACAAAATTAATTAATTCCGAGCGAAAAAAACAGAAAATATCACAGCACATGGCAAACGATCACAAGTTTCCATTACGTTGTAGAACATCGTTTGTCCCAAATATTCAGAAATGTCTACTATTATAAAAGGAAATGTTTGTCTCCGTTTACTGTCCTGACGAATCTATGGCAATTACAATAATGAGACTTGCCATTGAGTGGCATTCCTAAATCACACAAAATTAATTAATTCCGAGCGAAAAAAACAGAAAATATCACAGCACATGGCAAACGATCACAAGTTTCCATTACGTTGTAGAACATCGTTTGTCCCAAATATTCAGAAATGTCTACTATTATAAAAGGAAATGTTTGTCTCCATTTACTGTCCTGGCGAATCTATGGCAATTACAATAATGAGACTTGCCATTGAGTGGCATTCCTAAATCACACAAAATTAATTCCGAGCGAAAAAACAGAAAATATCACAGCACGTGCCAAACGATCACAAGTCTCCATTACGTTGTAGAACATCGTTTGTCCCAAATATTCAGAAATGTCTACTATTATAAAAGGAAGTGTTTGTCTCTATGCACTGTCCTGACGAATCTATGGCAATTAAAATATTGAGACTTGCCATTGAGTGGCATTCTCAAATCACACAAAATTAATTCCGAGCGAAAAAAACAGAAAATATCACAGCACGTGGCAAACGATCACAAGTTTCCATTACGTTGTAGAACATCGTTTGTCCCAAATATTCAGAAATGTCTACTATTATAAAAGGAAGTGTTTGTCTCTATGCACTGTCCTGACGAATCTATGGCAATTAAAATATTGAGACTTGCCATTGAGTGGCATTCTCAAATCACACAAAATTAATTCCGAGCGAAAAAAACAGAAAATATCACAGCACATGGCAAACGATCACAAGTTTCCATTACGTTGTAGAACATCGTTTGTCCCAAATATTCAGAAACGTCTACTATTATAAAAGGAAGTGTTTGTCTCTATGTACTGTCCTGACGAATCTATGGCAATTACAATAACGAGACTTGCCATTGAGTGGCATTCTCAAATCACACAAAATTAATTCCGAGCGAAAAAAAACAGAAAATATCACAGCATGTGGCAAACGATCACAAGTTTCCATTACGTTGTAGAACATCGTTTGTCCCAAATATTCAGAAACGTCTACTATTATAAAAGGAAGTGTTTGTCTCTATGTACTGTCTTGACGAATCTATGGCAATTACAATAATGAGACTTGCCATTGAGTGGCATTCTCAAATCACACAAAATTAATTAATTCCGAGCGAAAAAAACAGAAAATATCACAGCACATGGCAAACGATCACAAGTTTCCATTACGTTGTAGAACATCGTTTGTCCCAAATATTCAGAAATGTCTACTATTATAAAAGGAAATGTTTGTCTCCGTTTACTGTCCTGACGAATCTATGGCAATTACAATAATGAGACTTGCCATTGAGTGGCATTCCTAAATCACACAAAATTAATTAATTCCGAGCGAAAAAAACAGAAAATATCACAGCACATGGCAAACGATCACAAGTTTCCATTACGTTGTAGAACATCGTTTGTCCCAAATATTCAGAAATGTCTACTATTATAAAAGGAAATGTTTGTCTCCGTTTACTGTCCTGACGAA
This sequence comes from Metellina segmentata, assembly GCA_947359465.1. NCBI lineage: Eukaryota > Metazoa > Arthropoda > Arachnida > Araneae > Tetragnathidae > Metellina > Metellina segmentata. Next base: position 97,972,461 of record OX375881.1, read on the forward strand.
TCTATGGCACTTACAATAATGAGACTTGCCATTGAGTGGCATTCCTAAATCACACAAAATTAATTAATTCCGAGCGAAAAAAACAGAAAATATCACAGCACATGGCAAACGATCACAAGTTTCCATTACGTTGTAGAACATCGTTTGTCCCAAATATTCAGAAATGTCTACTATTATAAAAGGAAATGTTTGTCTCCGTTTACTGTCCTGACGAATCTATGGCAATTACAATAATGAGACTTGCCATTGAGTGGCATTCCTAAATCACACAAAATTAATTAATTCCGAGCGAAAAAAACAGAAAATATCACAGCACATGGCAAACGATCACAAGTTTCCATTACGTTGTAGAACATCGTTTGTCCCAAATATTCAGAAATGTCTACTATTATAAAAGGAAATGTTTGTCTCCGTTTACTGTCCTGACGAATCTATGGCACTTACAATAATGAGACTTGCCATTGAGTGGCATTCCTAAATCACACAAAATTAATTAATTCCGAGCGAAAAAAACAGAAAATATCACAGCACATGGCAAACGATCACAAGTTTCCATTACGTTGTAGAACATCGTTTGTCCCAAATATTCAGAAATGTCTACTATTATAAAAGGAAATGTTTGTCTCCGTTTACTGTCCTGACGAATCTATGGCAATTACAATAATGAGACTTGCCATTGAGTGGCATTCCTAAATCACACAAAATTAATTAATTCCGAGCGAAAAAAACAGAAAATATCACAGCACATGGCAAACGATCACAAGTTTCCATTACGTTGTAGAACATCGTTTGTCCCAAATATTCAGAAATGTCTACTATTATAAAAGGAAATGTTTGTCTCCGTTTACTGTCCTGACGAATCTATGGCAATTACAATAATGAGACTTGCCATTGAGTGGCATTCCTAAATCACACAAAATTAATTAATTCCGAGCGAAAAAAACAGAAAATATCACAGCACATGGCAAACGATCACAAGTTTCCATTACGTTGTAGAACATCGTTTGTCCCAAATATTCAGAAATGTCTACTATTATAAAAGGAAATGTTTGTCTCCGTTTACTGTCCTGACGAATCTATGGCACTTACAATAACGAGACTTGCCATTGAGTGGCATTGTTCAGTCCATTTTTTAAAAATCGGGATCGTTAAAAATATATTGAAAATTTCGATGGTTTTTAAATATGCCAAAAATTTTACAACAGATAGGTGCCTTATGCATTTTATTTGATTTTAGTAAATAACTTTTCAATTAAATATTTATATTTTCGCAAGTGATTGTGACGTCACGTTGATTGGATCTTTTCGCAATTCGAATTTGGCCGAATATGACAATGAGCGTTGTCCGGGATGGCTGTTTTATCCTACAGGCTACGAATTCCCATTTGATTTGCTTCGCAACCCAACACCACGAGCAACGCCGTTATGGCTGTTATCCAATAGGCTACGAATTCCCATTTGATTTGCTTCGCAACCCAACACCACGAGCAACGCCGTTATGGCTGTTATCCTGTAGGATAACAGTTACGTTATGGCTGTATCCAATAGGCTACGAATTCCCGTTTGGTTTGCGAAGCAAACGAAAGGGAATTCGTAGCATTCACCTTGGGTTAGAGAGCAGTGGTCACACCTGACCCTACGAAAATAACTGTCACTGGCAACGCCGTGCTGGCCACGCAGTGGCTAGTACTTTATGTTTTGAAAATAAAAATAAATAAGACTCAAAATACAAACGTATTTGAACTTAAATTAGCAAAAATAGTTTTTGAAAAATAGTTGATTTTTCAGCTGTACCGTAGAATTAGGTGATTCGAAGGAGGTTTTGAATTTATCAGCAATATTAAGCTTTTTTCTTGTACACTTGAAATTATGAGCATTGCCTTAAAAATCCGGTGTTGGTCTATACTATAAGCCCTCATATCAAAAAATTTTAATTTTTGACTGTGAGGGCAAACAAAAAATTTTAAGCATTGCTTCTATTTACATCGAGTCCGTATGCATCGAAGCAGTAACCTGTTTATCATTCTGTTTCAATTCTGATCTCTCGCTATGTGATCAAAAACTAGTTTTTGTCACTAAAAAAAGCTTTTTAAGGTTTAAAAAAAAAACTCAAAACACCATCAATAAAAGGTTTATTTAAAATTAAGAAAAAAGGAAAATTAGCACCAAAATTGTTTTTTTTTCTTTTTATTTCAACTTTACAAAGACTTTCTTAAGTAGGACCTACCATTTGAAATGGTAAACCATCAATCTTATTACATTAAATGCCAGATTATGCTATGTTTCCGTGTCTATTATAGTTTTGATTGGTTGTGTGACGTCACGAGTAGGCGGACTTTCAATTTATTTTGATTAGTTGTGTGATATCACGAGCGAAACGGGAGACGGAATATCAAAAATCATTGCATTGGTATGAAACTATGAAAGCTGATCATCTATGTCAATGTAACTTCGAGGGATCATCTGGAAAGATGAAAACTGTCGGTGCATCCAGAATATTCCAGAGGTCCCTGTGCAAGCGAAAACTTAAATATACTAAATATTATGGGGATGAGGATTCAAAGGGATATTTCTGTGTCAAAGACACTTATGGTGAAAACACGGTTTCAAAACTGGAATACATAGGTCATGTACAGAAACGTGTTGGTAGACGTTTACGAAAATTGAAAAGTGCTACAAAAGGTCTGTCGGGTAAAGGTAAGTTGACTGATACCTTTATCGACAGACTTCAAAACTACTATGGATTTGCCATTCGCTCCAATGCGGGCAATTTGCAAACAATGCAACAAAATGTTATTGCTGCATTATTTCACTGAGCTTCATCGCCTAAAAAACCCATGCAAACTATTATCACCCAAGGTGTTTTGGCTATGCATGGGTTTTTTAGGCGATGAAGCTCAGTGAAATAATGCAGCATTAACATTTTGTTGCATTGTTTGCAAATTGGAGCGAATGGCAATTCCATAGTAGTTTTGAAGTCTGTCGATAAAGGTATCAGTCAACTTACCTTTACCCGACAGACCCTTTGACAGAGAAAATGCCCTTTGGTGATAATAGTTGGTGTTTTTACCAACGAGCCATCAGCGAAGGGAGAGAGCCCGAAAAGGTGAAGCATACTGGTTTGCCCACTAATATAATAAATATTATGAAACCAGTATATTTAGAACTTGGCAAAACTCAGAACGCTAATGAAAGCTTCAATGGGGTGATTTGGTAGAGAGTTTCCAAGGAGGTTTTCGTCAGCCTGAAAACTTTTAAATTAGGGGCCTACTATGCCGTCATACAATACAATGATGGTTATAAAGGCTGTATGAGCATTTTATCCAAGATGAACATTTCAAATCCTGGTTATTTTACCACAAAGGGTTATCATTGTTTGGATCGGGTTTGAATCCACGATTCCAAGCGGCCATACAACACCTATTGCGAAGAAGCGAAGGAAAATTTTGCGAGCTATAAGAAAAAAAAAGATAAACTATTTAGGTGATACAGATGGTGAACTATTCAAAACAGGGTCATTTTGAAATTCCACTTTTATGTGGTAGGTGTGTTTTCCATTTTGAAGTATATATTTAGCTTTATCTCCAAATCACTTTTTCATCATTTTGTTTTTACACAAAATAGTGTAACTCAAAAAGTTATGCTACAAATGTGATACAAATTGGTAGGAATACTTTAATACAGTAGATAAAGGGATTGGTCCAATCCTGTGTTAATCAGCCAATTAGCTTTTTGTTGTTATTGGTATAAATTGTGATTGCATCTAAAATTTCGAAGATTTTGTACTTGTTTCTGTTTTAAACCCAGCTAACTTTTATGGAACTGTTAAAACTACGAGAATGGACCAATTCCTCAAAGAGACTTTGATCTTTATTATAAACCATACAAAAAAAATATATTAATTTAATTTTGAATTATCATATTTTGCGGTAGAGTTGGGTTTTGCTATATTTCAGGTGTTTTTCATACCTAAAATAGATAAAAATAATTCAAAATAAATTTTTTATTGTTAATCCATCTTTTTAGCCCTAATTTTTAATATCATGCAGAAAAAAGTTACATTTTAAATAAGTTCAAAAAATCCTCTCCGAAGGTAGTCGGATACCTTTCTTGCAGTTGCCACAACTTACAACTACAAAGTGCATATAATTTAGAAATGCGAATTTAATTCAGAGCAAAAGACGTTTTATTCCCGTTAGTTGAAAAATATCGTCTGTCCCTAATATTCGGAAATCGTTTACATTGCGCAAAGAACAAAAAGAAACCCTCGAAATAAATAAAATATCAGAGCTAAAATTCCATAAAAAAATAATTTTTTGAAAAATATTTGGTTTTTTAGCAGTACTGGTAAAGCAAATCAAAGTAATCGTAATACTCAATGTACATTCCACGTTTTCCAGAACTACCTAATTATGGTTGATTTAAGTATACTTACTCATTTGTTTTAGCATGAAACTCATCTAATTATAACAATAAATAAATGTGTAATATTGCATTCACTTAACTAATAGATAATGTATAAAATAAAAGCGAATGTAATCAAGTGTCTGGAATAAAATTCATGTGATGCCTGCAGAAACACACAAACACAAAATCGAACATAGAACGGAAAGACGGACAGACAGACTTTCGCAACCCATTTCGCTCAATTAAGGAAGATAAGTACTCACTGTATGCAAATTTTCATGAAAATATATTAAACCGCGTGGACGTGTATAGGACACATACATACAGACAGATGGAAAGACAGACACCAAACGCGCAAAAGGTGGATTTGGCATCAGAAGGGTCCAAAACGGATAGAAAACTTGAAATGGGTCGAAAATATTCAATGTACAAACAAACACTCCATTCTTATTTATATAGACTAACAAAATACCCGACCTTACTCGTTTGAATTGGTTTACTCTAGATTGAAAATATGATCAAAATATATAATGACTTTCGTTTTTCGTAGAATAAATTAATATTTTATTATATATTAATTTATTTTATTATATATATATATATATGCTTTTTAGAACGCTGCGGAAAACATAGCCATGAAAATTGGCACTCAGAGGTAGTCCTAAAAGCGCCAATCGGAGCCCCAATTTTAAAATCTAAAGTTTGTTTTCCTGCAATAATGGGTCGTGGAAAAGAAAACATGTTCCACAGAGTTTGTGTATTTGGGTTAACACAGGGAAATGTCGCGGTCGTATTTGAAACCCGAGCAATGCCGGGTAATTCAGCTATAGTCTGTCAGATAAAAATCAGGGCAGATTCGAAAATTTAAGTGAATACTAAAACAGGTTTTAACATTCCAAACTATCAATGACCTCGGAACAAATGAATAGTATGCAATTGAAGAGGACGTTCAGGAGGTAATTGTGTTAACATGACTGGAAGCGTGAAATTCTGACTAACTGTTATTTATTTGCGACTAATTTAACTGCGGTAAACATAGGCTATTTCTTTCCAGACCATTCTGTAGTCATGAAAATTGGCACACAGGTAGTCCTAAAAGTGCCGCTCGAAGCGCCAATTTTAAAATCTAAAGTTCGTTTTCCTGCAGTAAATGGACATGGACAAGGAAACACGTTCTAAAGGGTTTCTTTATTTGAGTCAACGCAGGAAAATGTCGCGGTCATATTTTAGATGTTGCTGTTGGAAACACGTTCTACTGATTTTGTGTATTAGAGTTAACACAAGGTAATGTCGCGGTCATATTTGAAACACGAGCAATGCTGGGTTGTTATTCAGCTAGTTAAAACTAAAAGTACCCTCTATAATTAGTTGATGATTAATTTGAGGCCCTTTATCTTTTAGGATATCATACCTTCTCCAAAAAAGTGACACTTGAGAGTAAAAATATTAAAAAATTGAGGTATAGATTGTGTGTGTCGTCACCTCTCAAAAATTTCGACACGAATTCACACGATCGTCAATTGAACACTAATTTAGTTTTTCCACTTCTTAAACAAGGGGCCGTTCTCATCACGCAAACTGTCACTTTCAGCTATGTGATTGACGAACGGAAAAGTTTCTCTAAGAAAAGGACACTTTTTCGGTAGTCAAAATTTAATGCAATCGCTATACGCAGTTTAGAACGGTTTGCTTAAGAAAACATACACTATTTGAGTTGAGACAGTTTATTTGATAGCGTTTCATATTGAGTAGGTAATTCATATTGTAAAATTGCTCTTTGGTTCGTAAAAACGATGGACGACTATTTCTTTGCCACATTTATTAACACACTAGCAAAATACCCGACCTTACTCGGTTTTAATTGGTTTACTCTAGATTGAAGTGATGATGAAAATATACAATAACTTACGTTTTTCGTAGAATAAAATAATATTTTAACACCTTTCGCCATCTTTATAATTTCTACCTCTTACGTATACAAATCCTACACATGCATATTTATTAATGAACATAATACATTTCACATGAATCGCACCCTTGGTTATGACAAAGCTACAAAATGACGAAAGGGGACATTAAGGTTACTACTACAAAAGACGATTTTAAGGGAAATTGGGAATGCCCTTTCTTAAGTTCTTTTCATGTTCAACTAAATTTATAAAAACGATGATTTACGACGAGGGCTCTCGCACTCATAGTCAAAAAAACAATATATTTTTACTTGTGGCACTCTAGCATCCGGCATGCGACATTGTGGAATTTCGCGATTTTCTCCTGTCAATATGACAAAGAATTTTTTTAATGTTTGAAAAGTTCTAGTTCGGAATTTTAAAACATTATTATTGTTTCAATAACGGAATTATTCTTTCAATAATGGCATAATTGCACTTACTATTTGACTTTATTCTGCCTTAACTGCCACTTTAAGTCGAATACTTTGTGATTGTGTTGTGTGTGAGAAAAAAAGAAACAATTTATTAAAATAAAAAAATAAAATTAAACAGAAAACAAGGAAATAAAACAAAATAAAAGGTATCGATAAAAAGATGTTCTTAAGACATTAATTTTTTATTCCTTTTTATCTTTTGATCTTGCAGTTGCCACAACTTACAACTAAAAAGTACACAAAATTTAAAAATGCGAAATCAATTCAGAGCGAAAGAAACACGAGTTTCCATTTCATTCCCGTTCGTTGAAAAATATCGTCTGTCTCAAATATTCGTAAATCGCTTACATTCCGCAAAGAACGAAAATAATACTCGAAATAAATGAAGTATCAGAGCTAAAATTCCATAAAAAATTATAATTTTTTGAAAAATAGTTGATTATTCAACAGTACTGGTAAAGCAAATCAAAGTAATCGTAATACTCAATGTACATTCCAATTTTCCATAACTACCAAATCATGGTTGCTTTAAGTATACTTACTCAGGTGTTTTAGCATGAAACTCGTCTAAATATTATAATACATTAATATTTAATATTGTATTCACTAAACTAAGAGACAATGTATAAAATAAAATAGATTGTAATCAAATATCGGGAATAAAATTCATGTGATGCCTGCACAAACACACAAACACAAAATCAGACAAATAACATAAAGACGGACAGACAGACTTTCACAACCAATTTCACTCACCAAATGAAGATAAGTACTCATTGTATGAAATTTTCACGAAAATATATTAAACCGCGTGTGCACATACTTACAGACAGATGGACAGACAGACACCAAACTCGCAAAAGGTGGATTTTGCATCAGAAGGGTTTAAAACGTATTGAAAACTTGAAATGGGTTGAAAATATTGAATGTACAGACAAACACTCCATTCTTATTTATATAGATTAACGCACATTTATTAAACATCACATAACGGCACACACGAAGAATAATACAATACAACACATAAGAAACGAAACACACGATGCCGCATGCTCGACAAGTTCAACACTGACAAATTCGTTGATAACTCTTTCTCGAGGTTTTTCACACCGGATGTACCGACGCCACTCACAACTTTCCTACGCAAAGGAATCATCGTAATAGTCATGCGGGAAGGAATATCCAAACTTCACAAATACATAGGGTCCACAAAGTCCTTTTAGAATTTCCAAAATTTACTATATACATTCAAATGAAAGACAGATAAGGTAATTATTACAAAATGAGAGTTGGATGTATATATTTCAGTTTTTTTTTTATTCATTATATGAATCAATAGTTGAAGTTAGTTAGCACGAAGCATATCAAGCAGATACTTGATATCTTGCCATCTCAACACCATGTTAGCTGTAGCATACCATCATCAATGGTGGCAATGACATTAGTGATCCTCTGCTTTAGATTAGTGATGTCCCGTATCTTTGTTCAATACACCACCACATCTTGGACTGCATGTTCGTGGGTTCCTAAATACAGCATTTCCAGACCGGAGGAAAGGGTGACCCAATTTCCTGGCTCTCGTTCTCCAGATATCACTACCCTCGACTTCTTCATATGAGGTTATGTTAAGGACATCGTGTGTATCATTGCTACCATTGATGAGGGTATGCTCAGATAACATGGCAAGAAATCGAGTATCGTCTTGATGTACTTCGTGCAACTAATGGTGCCCAAACAGAAGTGTATTCAATGAAGTAAAAAAATTTAATTTATACGTCTCATTTTGTAATAATTTCCACTTATCTTTCTTATGATTTGCCTTTGTAGCAAATTTTTGAAATTGTAAAGAGACTTTACAATTCAACACCCTGTTAAATATGGTATTTTTGAATTTTATACTACAGTATTACCTTGTTTCTCCGAACTCTTAGCCTCTGGATCGGTAGGTTCCTGGTTCGAATCCGGGTCCGGGCATGGATGTTTGTAAGCGCTTGGTGTAGAGGCGGCTGGTGTACCTTAAATCTGTCGTGGCCGAAAGTTCTCACGTTGGGTTGGTGTGAAAATTTGGAGAGTGGGGTACCAGCTCAGGTGTTGCTTCGCCATCTGCCCGTTGTTCAAAATTACGAGGTGTTGTCCTCGAATCTTTCCCTTAAAGGATTGATCCCGGACCGGAGTCAATAGCCCGTTGTGTTGCTCTAGTACTACGGTACCTAAAAATTACCAATTACCGATCTCCGAGCTCTATTTAACCATGGCAGTGTTATTCGAGACGAATTATAAACGGATATTTTGAGGTTAAAATACAGCTTCGAGGATTAGTATGCGAATTTCGTCCGTGACTGGTTTGATTTGACGGACAGAATGCTACTTATAACAAAGTGTAATCACTATAGTCTTTGCAGGGCAAGCGGTAGCCAAATTGGAGTATTAACAGATCTGCAATCGGAGGGTTGCGAGTTCGAAGCTAGGTCCAACCGAAGTAAGTTGGATACGCGGAGACGGATTCACGTTAAATCTGTTGTGGCATCAAATATCTTCACGTTTGCGGGGAATGGAAGTTTGGAGAGTGGGGTAACAGCTCAGGTGTTGACCTCGTCATCTGAGCGTGGTTTCAAATTACGTAGTGGTTTTCTTGGATATGTCCCTTCAGGTTTGAACTCAGACCTTCACCAATAGCCCATTGTGTTGCTTCAATGCTACGTTTATTAAGATACCTACCTACCTAATCTTCATGGTGAACCCATACATTGCAGAGAGGTAGACTTACCTTTAGTAAATCGTTAAGAAAATGTGGATAAAAAAATAGAAGAGTTTTGGGGGTGATGAGAGATAGACAGTAAGCGATTTTATCGGATAGCTATTCCATTCGGGTCTAGTGTTGGATTGTGGAATGAATGAAGCAGACATAAGAAATTTGATCGATTGTTTATGGTAAATGTTCAACAGTTATTTTAAAGTTTGAACGATTAGAGTTCAGTTGGATATTATTTATTTCTATGAGATTGCTGTTGTCCAATATTAATTGTAGCATTGTTCGGTAGCTTTCGAATAACACCACTTACGCAGTTCTCACTCCACGCAATCCAAAGCTGCACTGGCCCATAGCTCGCACAACACCGTAGAAATTCGACACATTGAGGACCCCTCTCAACGCTCATTGCGCCTTCGCACTCGGTTCGAAGGTCATGTCAGGTGCAGACATCCTACACGACGCCGTATTTATCTTCTGGATTTTCCTTTTAGTTCTGAAATCGAGAGTTAAAACTATTGTGATGCTTTTTCGTGACGCTTCTTTTCATGAACGTCCCCGAATTCTGTTCCGTTTTAAAGACATTTCACGTCATAAAATATATTTTTTGCCCGAAATAATGTTGTGTTCAATAAATAGGTATAAATTGTGTCAATGAACTGTTCGTTCAATTGCGAGTTTTTGTTTTACAAGGATCTTATAATATTATCGTATCAAATGTCGTATCTATTATTTATCACTAGATTTATTTTAACGATTTCTTATGCAACATAATTTCTTTTTTAGTTTTATGCTTTAGATAATGTTTTCGTTTTGAATCCGATATGTCGTGTCGTTGTTTTGTTATCGTGTATCACGTGAGTAATTGTAATGCGTTGTCTAGTAACGTGTTGCATTTCTAATGAAATAAATCCAACCGGAGTCGATTTTGTAAAATCTCAGTTCAGAATCAGCTCTCTAAACTTTTTATTATTCTTCCATCTATAAATCCACCACTGACCGTGTTTCAAAATTACGTGTTGTTGTCCTTGATCTTTCTCGTTGGGATTGATCCCTGACCGTCGTCAATAGCCCGTTGTGTTCTACTAGTACGACGTTAATTAAAGTACCAACCTCTCTACCATATTTAAATATTTTATTTCATCGTTCCTGGTAAGTTTTAGGAACGTGGTAGCTCAGTTGGAAGAGCAACAGATTTGCTATCGGAGGGTTGCGAGTTCGGAACTCGATCCATTTTATCTGTCATGACCTCAAATGTCTTCGCGTTGGCGTTGTGTGGAAGTTTGGGGAGTGGGGTGCTAGCTGAAGTGTTCTCGTCGCCTGATCGTGGCTCAAAATTACGAGGCCTTATCTTTGCATCTTTTTCTGCAGGATTGATACCGAACCGTCGCAACAAGCCCGTTGTGTTGCTCCAGTGCGACATTAATTAAATACCTAGATGACATCATATGTTCATATTTAGACACTTTCTGGGATTTGAATAATTTTAGATTGTGTTAAATGTTAAAACACATTTCTTACAATAGGTTTGTTCAATTTGTTTGGCAATGCAATATAATTTTTAAGCAATTTTCCAAGAGAACGTACATTTCTCAAAAGGCTCTCAGAATATATAGCATCCATTTTGAAATCTAAAAAATGAATTTCTAGTTTTGTTTGGGCCGACCATCCGGTCTAGTGGTCAAGATGTTGGCCTCTGGATCGGAAGGTTCCTGGTTCGAATCCGGGGTTAGGGCATGGATATAAAATTGTACTGTCCTTTGTTAGGGACAATGATGGTCCACCTACTGGGTGCCCCTTCACAAGTAACCATCACTTCTGACCTTGTATAAGGCTAAAATGACCTCGGTCAACTTTGTATTGTATTGTATTTGTCTTCGCAATTGTACTGCCTTGCCATTGGAAATAAAATAAAAAGTTTTGTTTGAAGAAAATGTATATACACCTACTTCCGTAATGTGAGGCCGACCAACCGGTATAGTGGTTAAGGTGTTAGCCTCTAGATAGGAAGGTTCCTGGTTCGAATCCGGGTCCGGGCATGGATGTTTGTAAACGTATGGTGTAGCGGCGGCTGGTGCACCTTAAATCTGTCGTGGCCGAAAGTCCTCACGTTGGGTTGGCGTGGAAGTTTGGAGAGTGGGGTGCCAGCTCAGGTGTTTCTTCGTCATCTGACCGTGGTTCAAAATTACGAGGTGTTGTCCTCGGATCTTTCCCTCATGGGACTGATCCCGGACCGTCGTCAATAGCCCGTTGTGTTGCTCTAGTACGACGTTAACTAAAATTACCATTACCATTACCATTACCGTAATGTGAGAAATTGCAACAACTGTAGATTTTAGAAAAGGGCTGTCGTAGTAAAATTTGCAGTATTTTGATGCATGTATTTTGTCTTTATACACATTAGGTAATGGTAATGGTAATTTTAGTCAACGTCGTACTAGAGCAACACAACGGGCTATTGACGACGGTCCAGAATCAGTCCCTTAAGGGAAAGATTCGAGGACAACACCTCGTAATTTTGAACCACGGTCAGATGACGAAGCAACACCTGAGCTGGCACCCCACTCTCCAAACTTCCACGCCAACCCAACGTGAGGACTTTCGGCCACGACAGATTTAAGGTGCACCAGCCGCCTCTACACCATACGTTTACAAACATCCATGCCCGGACCCGGATTCGAAACAGGAACCTTCCGATCTAGAGGCTAACACCTTAACCACTATACCGGTTGGTCGGCTTATACACATTAGGTAATTTTGGTAATTTTTAGTTAACGTCGTACTAGAGCAACACAACGAGCTATTGACGACGGTCCGGGATCAGTCCCTTAAGGGGAAGATCCGAGGACACCTAGTACTTTTGAACCACGGTCAGATGACGAAGCCAACCCAACGTGAGGACTTTCGGCTACGACAGATTTTAGGTGCACCAGCCGCCTCTACACCATACGCTTACAACCATCCATGCCCGGACCTGGATTCGAACCAGGAACCTTCCGATCTAGAGGCTAACACCTTAACCACTATACCGGTTGGTCGGCTTATACACATTAGGAGAAGTGATAGTCCAGTCCAGCTTCAATATCAAATCGCTTATCGATTTAACATAAGAAGGACGAAACAAGTAAACCCAGAAGCAGTAAACCACCATTTCCAACCCTCCTTTTTAGAAAACAAATTAAACGCCAATTCATTCACCCCCCCCCCCACACACATACAACACCAAAATTAATATTTTGTCCGACACAAATTCATTGTATAATTATATTCAGTGGTAGGTAGCAATGTAATTAACATCGCAATAGAACAACACTACGAGCTATTGGCGACGATCTGGGATCAACCCCCGATGGGAAAGATTCTAGGACAACATAAGTAATTTTTATCACGATCAAATGACGAGGTGACATCTGAGCTGGCACCCCTCCCTAAATTTTCATACCATGCCAACGCCTGGACATGTGAGGCCACGGCAGGTTTAACGTACACCAGCTTCTACGTGCACGACACCTTTAGATTGATCTAGTTTCGAACTCATAACCCTCCAGCTGGTAATCTGCTGCTCTTCCAATTTCAGCACTCCCTGCTAAAACATCACAGAGAGAGAAGCGTAATTATTAAACTTCAACGGAATTAATTCAGTTAAATTAATAATTATTGAAGAGATCGGGAGCTAAAATAGCTATAGAATCCATCTCTCTTTCCCATCTTTATCGAATTGGAGCTTTAATTTCAAGCTGCTTATCGATTTCATTAGAAGGATCAAACCACTAAAACCCAAATAGAAGATAACTCAGCTTCAATGGTAATAGGACACGAGTACAGAAACAACAACTTTTGTACCCCTTTTAGAGGGAACAGATATAACGTAAAGTCACACGCCCAAGTTAATAATTGGTCCGGCATGTATTATAACTTAGGATAGAATGAGTTTTTCCCTTCCTATAAACAAATGTCTCACGAAAACAACACTACACCGTAGACAGAATTCATCTTTACCTCGATTCTTACTTGAGGGTGGGCCGGCCAACGGTTCGAATCCGGGTTCGGGCATGGATATTTGCTGAAGCGGCTGGAGCAAATGAAATCAGTCGTGTCCGAAAGTCCTCACGTTGGGTTGGTGTGGAAGTTTGGAGAGTGGGGTGCCAGCTTAGAAGTTACTTCGTCATCTGACCGTGGTTCAAAATTACGAAGTGTTCTTCTCGGACCTATCCCTTAAGGGATTGGTCCCGGACCGTCGTCAATAGCCCGTTGTGTTGCTCTAGTACCACGTTAACTAATAATTACCAATTACCAAATTTCCTAGGATATTTTCCGTTGGGATTGATCCCGGACCGTCGTCAAGAGGACGTTGTGTTGCTCCAGTACAACATTAATTAAAATACTTACCTATAAAAAATTACGTAGTGTTGTCCTAGGTAATTTTTTGGTAACTTTTTTAGTTAACGTCGTACTAGAGCAACACAACGGGCTATTGACGACGGTCCGGAATCAATCAATTAAGGGAAGGATTCGAGGACAACACCTCGTAATTTTGAACCACGGTCAGATGACGAAGCAACACCTGAGCTGGCACCCCACTCTCCAAACTTCCACTCCAACCCAACGTGAGGACTTTCGGACACGACAGATTTAAGGTGCACCAGCCGCCTCTACACCATACGCTTACAAACATCCATGCCCGGACCCGGATTCGAACCAGGAACCTTTCGATCTAGAGGCTAACACCTTAACCACTATACCGGTTGGTCGGCGGTATTCTCCTCGGATCTTTCTTTTCGGGGGTTTATCCCGGACCATCGCAAGTAGCCCAATGTGTTGCTTCAGAACAAAGTTAATTATATACCAAGCAATCAGTTAATTTAGGTAATGGTAATGGTAATTTTAGTTAACGTCGTACTAGAGCAACACAACGGGCTATTGACGACGGTCCGGAATCAATCAATTAAGGGAAGGATTCGAGGACAACACCTCGTAATTTTGAACCGCGGTCAGATGACGAAGCAACACCTGAGCTGGCACCCCACTCTCCAAACTTCCACTCCAACCCAACGTGAGGACTTTCGGCCATAATTTAGAGCTCGAAAAACAATACAATGTTAAGTAATAGACATATAAACTCTAAGATTTACTGAAACAAGAGATAAATACACACAAAAGAATCGAAACTAAACCTTATGCCCACTAGGCCATAACGATCTCAAATTCTGTATAGAGATAATATGTTTTTGTGATTCAATTTCGATTTATATTCATAAAAACTGTATTTACCACACGAATTTTATCATACCTAGAAGGTACAATTAAACAAAATTAAACAAAAACAATCAGTATTGATAATTCTCAAAACCATGAATACATGTGGTATCATAATATTCCGGTTGGGTTGGCGTGGAAGTTTGGAGAGTGGGGTGCCAGCTCAGGTGTTGCTTCGTCATCTGACCGTGGTTCAAAATTACGAGGTGTTGTCCTCGGATCTTTCCCTTAAGGGACTGATCCCAGACCGTCGTCAATAGCCCGTTGTGTTGCTCTAGTACGACGTTAACTAAAATTATCATAGCATAATATTCCGTGATCAACCAAAGGCGAACATCTGCGATTTCCGGATAGAAAAAGGTAGGATGACTAACCAAATAGAGTTCATGGCGACGGTCATCCCTTCTTTATTTGTTTTAAAATATGTTTGTAACTCTCCGTACCTAATTGTTGTTTATTAATTAAATGTTTTCCCTTAATGTTGAGCCGACCAACCGGTATAGTGGTTAAGGTGTTAGCCTCTAGATCGGAAGGTTCCTGGTTAGAATCCGGGTCCGGGCATGGGTGTTTATAAACGTATGGCGTAGAGGCGGCTCGTGCACCTTAAATCTGTCGTGGCCGAAAGTCCTCACGTTGGGTTGGCGTGGAAGTTTGGAGAGTGGGGTGCCAGTTCAGGTGTTTCTTCGTCATCTGACCGTGGTTCAAAATTACGAGGTGTTGTCCTCGGATCTTTCCCTTAAGGGACTGATCCCGGACCGTTGTCAATAGCCCGTAGTGTTGCTCTAGTACGACGTTAACTAAAATTACAATTACCCTTAATGTTGAATGCAACACGTCCTTAAAGGATTTTATTGCCTTGCTACACGATTCTGAACTTCACACACATATTCTGAACAAATGAAAGTAAGTATCATTTCGTAGAAATGCTTAACATTCTTCAGGATAATTAATGTGATTTTATTTGCTTTTACAATTTTTATTCCTGCCATTTGGAGGTGGTCTTGTAAAAAAAAAATCGTTGCGATCAAGCCATATCATTTATACATTCTCATGAGAATCTCTACTATTATAAAAGGAAGTGTTTGTTTCGCGACCGCAAAATCCTGACGATCTATGGCACTTACAGCAATTAGAATTGGAACACAGGTAGTCCGAATTTTTTGCAATATTTGATAATGGTAATGGTAATTTTTGTTAACGTCGTACAAGAGCAACACAACGGGCTGTTAACGACGGTCCGGGATCAGTCCCTTAAGGGAAATATCCGAATACAACACCTCGTAATTTTGAACCACGGTCACATGACGAAGCAACACCTGAGCTGGCACCCCACTCTCCAAACTTCCACACCAACCCAACGTGCGGACTTTCGGCCACGACAGATTTAAGGTGCACCAGCCGCCTCTACACCATACGCATACAAACATCCATGCCCGGACCCGGATTCGAACCAGGAACCTTCCGATCTAGAGGCTAACACCTTAACCACTATACCGGTTGGTCGGCGGTGTTCTCCTCGGATCTTTCCTTTCGGGGGTTTATCCCGGACCATCGCAAGTAGCCCAATGTGTTGCTTCAGAACAAAGTTAATTATATACCAAGCAATCAGTTAATTTAGGAGCCATGGTGGCTCAGTGCGCATGTCCACTGCGCTCTCAACCTTCGAGTTGTTAGCACGTGTACAATTTCTGCCAGGTGCATTCGTCAGTGCACAATGCCCTTACACCAAAAAATCCCCAAACCCATCTTCAATCAATTTTTTCTGACCGTGGTTCAAAATTACGAGGTGTTGTCCTCGGATCTTTCCCTTAAGGGACTGATCCCGGAACGTCGTCAATAGTCCGTTGTGTTACGACGTTAACTAAAATTACCAATTATCAATAAATTTATTAACGTAGTACTGGATCAACACAGCGGTCTATTTGCGACAGCCCGAGATCAAACCAGAAGGGAAAGATCCCGAGGGCAATACCACGTAAATTTGAACCACGGTCAGATGACGAGGTCACACCTGAGCTGGCACCCCACTCTCCAAACTTCCACAACCCACGCCAACGTGAGGAAGTTTGAATTCCCGACAGATTTAACGTGCAACAGCCTCCTTCGTACTCGACGGTCTTTGGTTGAATTCGAAAGACCCCTTCATGAACTGAAGAGGAACTTTAATTCCAAGCTACTTATCGATCGATCATCTTCAGTTATTTTAACATTTAATGAAAACCAGGCTATAAGGCCCGGTGCGCACATTCGGTTTTTCAATGTGAGGCTCCGCTGCCGAAACGCAAGTTCGGTCTGAAACACATTAGATGAAATGGAGTAGCGCACACATGCATCCGGCGCCGCTGCGGCTACGCACGTGCAACTTGCGTTCAATTTGTACCGCAGTTCCAAACGGCGCCACAGCTCGCCAGACACGCTTCTGCGGTCTGAAGTACCCTGTTTTCATAAATAAATGGAATACAAATAATAATTAATAAATGGTTATATCCAGTAACTTCTATTTTGTTTCAAAATATACTTTTTTACATCAAGTAAGCGAAATAAACGCGCTTTCGTCAATAGAATATTTATCGCAAAAGGCGCGAAATGAGTACTTGCGTCATTTCATGGTTATGTGTGCATAGTTGGGCTTCAATGCCGCAACGGCGCCGCACGTTGAAAGATCGGAAGAAAATAAATGGAATATAAATAATAATTAATAAATGGTTATATCCAGTAACTTCTATTTTGTTTCAAAATATACTTTTTTTACATCAAGTAAGCGAAATAAACGCGCTTTCGTCAATAGAATATTTATCGCAAAAGGTGCGAAATGAGTACTTGCGTCATTTCATGGTTATGTGTGCATAGTTGGGCTTCAATGCCGCAACGGCGCCTCGCGTTAAAAGATCGGAAGAAAATAAATGGAATATAAATAATAATTAATAAATGGTTATATCCAGTAACTTCTATTTTGTTTCAAAATATACTTTTTTTACATCAAGTAAACGAAATAAACGCGCTTTCGTCAATAGAATATTTATCGCAAAAGGTGCGAAATGAGTACTTGCGTCATTTCATGGTTATGTGTGCATAGTTGGGCTTCAATGCCGCAACGGCGCCTCGCGTTGAAAGATCGGAAGAAAATAAATGGAATATAAATAATAATTAATAAATGGTTATATCCAGTAACTTCTATTTTGTTTCAAAATATACTTTTTTTACATCAAGTAAGCGAAATAAACGCGCTTTCGTCAATAGAATATTTATCGCAAAAGGTGCGAAATGAGTACTTGCGTCATTTCATGGTTATGTGTGCATAGTTGGGCTTCAATGCCGCAACGGCGCCTCGCGTTAAAAGATCGGAAGAAAATAAATGGAATATAAATAATAATTAATAAATGGTTATATCCAGTAACTTCTATTTTGTTTCAAAATATACTTTTTTTACATCAAGTAAACGAAATAAACGCGCTTTCGTCAATAGAATATTTATCGCAAAAGGTGCGAAATGAGTACTTGCGTCATTTCATGGTTATGTGTGCATAGTTGGGCTTCAATGCCGCAACGGCGCCTCGCGTTGAAAGATCGGAAGAAAATAAATGGAATATAAATAATAATTAATAAATGGTTATATCCAGTAACTTCTATTTTGTTTCAAAATATAATTTTTTTACATCAAGCAAGCGAAATAAACGCGCTTTCGTCAATAGAATATTAAATCGCTAGTGGCGCGAAATGAGTACTTGCGTCATTTCATGGTTATGTGTGCATAGTTGGACTTCGATGCCGCAGCGGCGCCGCACGTTGAAAGGTCGGATGTGTGCACCGGGCTTAATATTTACAGCCAAAAACGGTATGGTATTTTCGATGTTTTTAATTAAACGCCCCACTGGAGCTATCGACAACGCTATTACAATAAACCAAACAGGTAAAAAGTTCCTCTCGAATCGAAGAGGAACTTTAATTCCAAGCTACTTATCGGCTTAACACTAAAAGGCCCGAACCAAGACAACTCAACGGGAGGTCACCCAGCTCCGATCGGCAACACAACAGAACGCCACTCCCGACCCCTTTCCCCCACATAAAAGCGCAAATTTATTCCAATCCCCCCCATACCAAAGTTCATAATTAGTCCGGCACGTAATCCGGCACATTCCGTACCTTTATCTTTTCCAAAGCGTCCTCCCCCCAACTCTGTCTTAAAACCGCTTATGTATCTCTAATCCTCCGGGCTCAGCAGGAACGCGATTTTAACGCGTCGCGAACTTTCCCTACCTTTGCTAATGGTGGCATTCAATTTGCGACTAATATATTACGCATCAGCCCTACAAGCGCATTCCATGCACCCTCGTACCTAGGCCATATCGATCGTTGCCATGATGGCCAAGCCATGGCCGTCTTCCCCCGGAGCTCCTGCTTTCCCCCCCTCTCACCCTGATCCTCCTCCCCCATTGTTTGAAGTCCGGCTGCTCCCGTTGGTGGCCGGATTTTCCTTATAATATCGGGAGACGGGTGGGATCTTCCGCGTTGGACCCTTCCTGGACAAGATGCTTCGAGAGCGGCGCGTAGCAGGAGGGTATTAGGGTTACTGATGGGGTGGTTTGCGCACAGAGGGGGTTTTAACCCTTTCGAGAGCCATGTTTTTGAGGGCTGCGTTAAGCGTATTCATCTCAGTTGAAGCCTTTGGTGGGGGAATCGTATCATGGTTGTCAGCGTGTGCTGAAAATACACGGACTTTTAAACCCTTGTTTTTCATACACGGGCCAAAGAGGACAGGAGCAATTTGAATCCGTCAATTTTACTCACCTTGGCGTGGTGTGAAAGTTTGGAGAGTGGGGAATTTTAAACCCGTGTTTTTCATACACGGGCCAAAGAAGACTGGAGCAATTTGAATCCGTCAATTGTCCTCACGCTGGCGTGGTGTGGAAGTTTGGAGAGTGGGGAATTTTAAACCCGTGTTTTTCATACACGGGCCAAAGAAGACTGGAGCAATTTGAATCCGTCAATTGTCCTCACGCTGGCGTGGTGTGGAAGTTTGGAGAGTGGGGAATTTTAAACCCGTGTTTTTCATACACGGGCCAAAAAAGACTGGCGCACTTTGAATTCGTCAATTTTACTCACGTTGGCGTGGTGTGAAAGTTTGGAGAGTGAGGAATTTTAAACCCGTGTTTTTCGTACGCGGGCCAAAGGGGACTGGAGCACTTTACCCGTGTTTTTCATACACGGGCCAAAGAGGACAGGAGCAATTTGAATCCGTCAATTTTACTCACCTTGGCGTGGTGTGAAAGTTTGGAGAGTGGGGAATTTTAAACCCGTGTTTTTCATACACGGGCCAAAGAAGACTGGAGCAATTTGAATCCGTCAATTGTCCTCACGCTGGCGTGGTGTGGAAGTTTGGAGAGTGAGGAATTTTAAACCCGTGTTTTTCGTACGCGGGCCAAAGGGGACTGGAGCACTTTACCCGTGTTTTTCATACACGGGCCAAAGAGGACAGGAGCAATTTGAATCCGTCAATTTTACTCACCTTGGCGTGGTGTGAAAGTTTGGAGAGTGGGGAATTTTAAACCCGTGTTTTTCATACACGGGCCAAAGAAGACTGGAGCAATTTGAATCCGTCAATTGTCCTCACGCTGGCGAGGTGTGGAAGTTTGGAGAGTGAGGAATTTTAAACCCGTGTTTTTCGTACGCGGGCCAAAGGGGACTGGAGCACTTTACCCGTGTTTTTCATACACGGGCCAAAGAGGACAGGAGCAATTTGAATCCGTCAATTTTACTCACCTTGGCGTGGTGTGAAAGTTTGGAGAGTGGGGAATTTTAAACCCGTGATTTTCATACACGGGCCAAAGAAGACTGGAGCAATTTGAATCCGTCAATTGTCCTCACGCTGGCGTGGTGTGGAAGTTTGGAGAGTGAGGAATTTTAAACCCGTGTTTTTCGTACGCGGGCCAAAGGGGACTGGAGCACTTTACCCGTGTTTTTCATACACGGGCCAAAGAGGACAGGAGCAATTTGAATCCGTCAATTTTCCTCACCTTGGCGTGGTGTGAAAGTTTGGAGAGTGGGGAATTTTAAACCCGTGTTTTTCATACACGGGCCAAAGAAGACTGGAGCAATTTGAATCCGTCAATTGTCCTCACGCTGGCGTGGTGTGGAAGTTTGGAGAGTGAGGAATTTTAAACCCGTGTTTTTCGTACGCGGGCCAAAGGGGACTGGAGCACTTTACCCGTGTTTTTCATACACGGGCCAAAGAGGACAGGAGCAATTTGAATCCGTCAATTTTACTCACCTTGGCGTGGTGTGAAAGTTTGGAGAGTGGGGAATTTTAAACCCGTGTTTTTCATACACGGGCCAAAGAAGACTGGAGCAATTTGAATCCGTCAATTGTCCTCACGCTGGCGTGGTGTGGAAGTTTGGAGAGTGAGGAATTTTAAACCCGTGTTTTTCGTACGCGGGCCAAAGGGGACTGGAGCACTTTACCCGTGTTTTTCATACACGGGCCAAAGAGGACAGGAGCAATTTGAATCCGTCAATTGTCCTCACGCTGGCGTGGTGTGGAAGTTTGGAGAGTGAGGAATTTTAAACCCGTGTTTTTCGTACGCGGGCCAAAGGGGACTGGAGCACTTTACCCGTGTTTTTCATACACGGGCCAAAGAAGACTGGAGCAATTTGAATCCGTCAATTGTCCTCACGCTGGCGTGGTGTGGAAGTTTGGAGAGTGAGGAATTTAAAACCGTGTTTTTCGTACGCGGGCCAAAGGGGACTGGAGCACTTTACCCGTGTTTTTCATACACGGGCCAAAGAGGACAGGAGCAATTTGAATCCGTCAATTTTACTCACCTTGGCGTGGTGTGAAAGTTTGGAGAGTGGGGAATTTTAAACCCGTGTTTTTCATACACGGGCCAAAGAAGACTGGAGCAATTTGAATCCGTCAATTGTCCTCACGCTGGCGTGGTGTGGAAGTTTGGAGAGTGGGGAATTTTAAACCCGTGTTTTTCATACACGGGCCAAAGAGGACCCTTTATAATTAACAGGTGCACTTTGAATCCGTCAATTTTACTCACGTTGGCGTGGTGTGAAAGTTTGGAGAGCGGGGAATTTTAAACCCGTGTTTTTTTGTACGAGGACCAAAGGGGACTGGTGCACTTTGAATCCGTCAATTGTCCTCACGCTAGCGTGGTGTGGAAGTTTGGAGAGTGGGGCGCCATCCCAGGTGTTGCCTCGTCATCTGAAGGAGGTTCAAAATTGGGGGTTTCTTCTGGATCAAAATTCTTTCCCTTGGGGGCTTGATCACGGACAGTTAATAGTCCGTTGTCTTGCTCCAGTTCAACGTTAATTAAATTACCTACAGGCACGGTACGTGCACGGGCATTTACTATCCAATTACGCGTATTTCTCTTTATGACCATTGTTTTTAATACAGGATAATTGAAGGTTTTAATATTCTGGTACAGGTTTAATTCCAGAAATGTGAGTCGTGGTAGTCCTGTGGAAGAGCATGAAATTATCAACCGCAGAGTTGCGAGTTCGAATCCAACCAAAAACCGTCATGTACAAAGGGAGCTGGTTAACGTTGAATATGTCGTTACCTCAAATGACCGCCCATTGTAGTGGTGTGGAAGTTTGGAGAGTGGGGTACCAGCTCGTATGTGACCTCGTCATCTGACTGTGGTTCACAATTACGTGGTGTTATCTTCGGATCTTTTTCTTGGGGATTGATCACGGTGCGATTTATTTAAATACCTACCTTTACATGCGCGATTTCCTTACTTCGAAAGTAGACTTCATTTATCATACTGAGTTAAAACATGCATATGGCAAATTTGGGGACCCCAAAGTAAACGCGTTCAAAAGCAGGAAAAAATTGATACAAGAACATTTTTAACGCACTTACTTTTATTTGTGGACGTACCTAAACGCGATTTATTTTGCAGTACAAAAACGGTGTCAACACTGCAACACTTGAGTATTTAAATCGTATTTATTATTGATGATAACTTAATTAAAAATTTTAAAGCAATAAACTTTACAAGCAGTATAGACCATTACACTAATGAAAAACCAGTAGGCAAAACAATCTGGATGATTCTTTAAATAGAGACATGGACTGATCAGATCCTTTGATTTCAAGTATGTTTATAAAAATGAATAAATTGCATGAGAGATAGAAAGATGAGAGAGGGGGAGAGTGGGAATAGAGAGAGGAGAGAGAGAGCTATAAATTAAAACCTTTTGACGTAGTTGATATTCTAGAGCCGAAACTAGAAACTTCGCAATCGAGGAGAATGGAAAGGACGTTTACTTAGGGGATAATACCAGCTTATTTATTGTATACAACAGAAAATAAGAAAATGAAATATGGCTTTGGTTGTACATAAATAAACCTTTCTTTTATCAAAATGGGATTAATTATTAATTCCAAATCAAAAGAACCACAAATACTTTAATTTCGTTTCAAGAAAATCTCATTTTCCCCCACAACTATGCAATATTAACGGTCCAAAAAATAATATTTCACCTAAATTGGACAAAAAAATGTATAAATCAAATAATCTCAAATAAGTAATTTCGTTAATAGTTAGCCTATTATTTTTTCAATTTTGGACTAAGCAGTAGTATTTGCATGGAATCATTTTAGGTAGGTAGGTATTTTAATTAACGTCGCACTGGAACAACGCAATGGGATATTGTCGACGGTCCGGGGTCAATCCCGAAGGGAAATAACGTAGGACAACACCACGTAATTTTGAACCACGGTCTGACGACGAGACAATATTGGAGATGGCACCAATCTTTCCAAACTGCTGCACTACGTCAATATGAGGCCGCCACGATGGATTTAGCTGCCCCACCCCCTTTGTACACGACGGGCTTTGGCTAGATTCGAACTCTCCGGTTGCTAATCCGATGTTCTTCCAACCGGGCTACAGAGTTCCGGAATCATTTTAGGAACCCTGTTAATGGACATAAAAGTTCTGTAAATAAGTAAGTTTCGATTATACCATCCATACTTGCTTGATGATGGTAATCCTAAATATACGATAATTTTTTAAGTAAATCACATTTCAATATCTATGCTGAATTCAAAACTTTCTAATTGGACACCTCTGTTTTTGGTTGAAGTATAAATACCCATAACTTTCATTCTGTATGTCACTTGTGTAGTGTATTATCTGTGATAAGAGCGAATCAGGACGCATGTGAGGAGAGAGAAAATCGTTTGCTGTCATCGTCTTTGAAACCAGATAGAAGAATAAGAATAACTTATAAAAAAATCATAACTTACTCTAAAATAATTACTTTATTCATACTCCCACCCGCTAATCAGTAAATTAAATTGTTACAGCATTCGTGACTAATTTAGTTTGAAGCACAAATGCATTTTTTATTTGAAAATTCTATTCCCTGGAACACGGAATAACCGAGCCTGTGTTAATGTTAAATGTTATCTGTGTAGACAAATTAATTTGGTTTTGTATCTTTTTTATGAAACAGAGAGAGAGAGAGCATTCTACACACCATTACGTATTCAAAGATTATCGCAAAACATTACTCAGTGCGTTTTCATGAATATCGGGTTTCTTAAGTATGGTGAAACACTCTTAATTACGATAAATAATCGATTTTCCGTATTTAAAAATGGCAACACATTTCATAACTTCCGTTAATGTAAACATTTCACGATCAACGTAACCCCATCTTGTTATTAGGCCCAGTGCACACATCCGATTTTTCAACATGCGGCGCCGCTGCGGCATCGAAGCCCAACTATGCACACATAACCGTAAAATGACTCAAGATCTCATTTCGCGCCATTTGCGATAAATATTCTATCGAAGAAAACGTGTTTATTTCGCTCACTTGGTGCAAAAAAAAAGTATATTTTGAAACAAAATAGACGTTACTGGATACAACCATTGGTTAATTATTATTTATATTCCATTTATTTATGAAAACAATGTTCTTCAAATCGTAGAAGCGTGTGTGGCGAGCTGCGGCACCATGGGGAACTGCGATACAAATTGCACACAAGTTGAACGTGCATCGCCAGAGGCATGTGTGCACTATTCCATTGGAGCTAATGTATCTCAGGCCGCACTTGCGTTGCTGCAGCGGCGCCGCACGTTGAAAAAGCGGATGTGTGCACCGGGCCTTAAAACGACAAGTTTAGAAAAAAAGATCGTATTACGCGCATGGTAAAGCTCATATTTTGGTGGACTAAGAACTAAATTTTGTATACGGCCTCATAATTAAAATATGTTAATTAGTAAAGTGCATGCTTCGCTTAATCGGAGGGAAAAAAATGTTGATTGTCGATTTCGCTGAAATAATCTTTGAGATTTGTCTATTTTTATGAATAAAATTTTGAGTATAGTTATAGTTATTATTCTGAACTGAAACAGTTCCGAGAACTGTTCATCAAAATCCATCTAATAACACTTTTTTATCCTAATAAAGGAAAATGTTTAGTTTTCTAATTACATATTTCATTTAAAGCCGTGCACAAAATATATTTTCAGGTCTCCGAATCCAAAGAGTCATAAGTCTCTCTTTGTGAAAAATCCAAACTTTCAGTCTCTTTCTGCGGAAATTTTCAAACTTCCATTGTCTTCTTTTAATGCAAAAATCCAAAATTTAGTCTCTTTCTAGGGAAAATCTGAAACTTCCGTTGTCTCTTTTTATAGAACCCCCCCCCCCAATTT
Organism: Metellina segmentata; assembly: GCA_947359465.1. Lineage (NCBI taxonomy): Eukaryota > Metazoa > Arthropoda > Arachnida > Araneae > Tetragnathidae > Metellina > Metellina segmentata. The sequence goes on from OX375881.1 coordinate 97,997,941, forward strand.
TGTTTTCATTTCTAGAAAATTACAGACTTTCAGAATCTTTCTAAGCAAAGTTCGAAATTTACTGTTAATCTGTTATGTGAAAATTCTAGCTTTCAGTCTCTTTCCTTGGAAAATTCACACTTTCTCTCTATCTGAGGAAGGTTTCAAACTTTCAATATCTTACTTCAGAAAAGTCTAAATTTTTCATATCTTTTCAGTTTGGAAGGTTTTAAATTTCCATTGTTTTCTATTGTAGATAAATCCAAACTTTTAGTTGTGTTGCTCCAGTATGACGTTAATTAAACTAGTCATAAGTTTCCCTTTGTGAAAATTCCAAACTTTCAGCCCTTTCTGTGACAAGTTCGAAATTTTCATTGTATTCTTTTGTCGAAAAATTCAAACTTTCAGTCTATGGAAAAATCCTAGCCTTTAGTCTTTTTCAGCGGAAGGTTTAGTCTCTGGAAAATTACCACTCAGTCCCTTTGGAAAATTAAAAAATTCCATTGTTTCCTGCTGTGAGAAATTCGAGAATTCCATAAACACTTTTAGCGGTAAATGAGCTAAATATACCTACCTCTATGTATCGATGATGAACAACGTTATGAGATAAATACCGATACCAGCCATTGTGTTAATCTCTCGTGACACACGCCAATTAATGTCTTTGACGGAGTAATTACCAAGTTCTCTCGTGTTAACATTCTGATACCAATTATTAAGGATCCTTAAATCTCGAATGTATCTGAATTTCGTGCTCGATTATTAGGTTAGAGCTTTCGGTTACGACACTCATTAAAACTGAAACGCGTGAGCCGAGTGACAACTTGGATCTGTCGAGTGTCGTGGTTCATACAAAAATACAAAACTTAAGTGGACTGTCACAATATTCATAGCCAGTGACTCAAATTGCTGTACTATCCTAAATACACAGAGAATTATCTCTCTCTCTTTATATATATATATATATATATATATATATATATATATATATATATATATATATATATATATATATATATATATATATATATATATATATATATATATATATATATATATATATATATATACATATACATATATATATACATATATACATATACATATACATATACATATATATATACAAATACATATGCACATATATATATATATATATACACAAATACATACATATATATATATATATATATATATATATATATACAAATACATATATATATATATATATATATATATACAAATACATATACATATATATATATATATATATACAAATACATATACATATATATATATATATATATATATATATATACAAATACATATACATATACATATACATATACATATACATATATATATATATATATACATATACATATATATACATATATATACATATATATATATATATATACATATATATACATATATATACATATATATACATATATATACATATATATACATATATATACATATATATATATATATACATATATATATATATACATATATATATATATATACATATATATATATATATACATATATATATATATATATATATATATATATATATATATATATATATATATATATATATATATATATATATATATATATATATATATATATATATATATATATATAGCAGTTTTCTCGGGTTGAATTAATGATACGTTGATTGAAAAGTCATCATCAATTATTTTTCATAAAAGATTGTTACCATCATTTAAGTGTACGGGAAAAAATATCCATTTGCACTTCTCAATCGTTTCTACAATTTACTTCGGACGCAATATACATACATGTTGTATTCATCCCTATAATCCAGTTGATATTCGTCGCACTTCTGCTGAAAGTTTTTTTTTTTCTAATGTGACTACTGCAGAAGTTTATTTTGAGTTTTCGAGTGACTACAAATATTCCCGTGCATTCATTTTTAGTAAAAATAGCGAATTTTTGGCGGATAGTCTTGCACTTAATTTTCCTTATGTTTTAGTTGTGCCATTCTTGCACCTAGTATGCAATATTTTCGAATTTCATCATCAACATGAGAGGATGGTAAATTATATTGTTACGGCATTCGTTACTAATTTAGTTTAAGCGGACGCGATTTTTCGTGAAAATTCCATTTAACGGCAGGTGGAATAACGGAACTTCTGTTAAGTATGTAAAGCAGAGTTGACGTTTGTCTGTTCTCTATACAAATCCACCTTTTGATCAATCTACACCACATTTGGTACACTTATATTTTAGAAACTTGTGGGTATGATAGGCTACATATTAAACCGCGGTCTATTTGCCTAAGGGAGTTTAAAATTTACGGCATTCGTGACATTTAGTTTGAAGCAAACGGACTTACTGCTGAAAATTCCATTTAGCAGCACATGGAATAACGGAGCTTGTGATAGAAATAAATGTCATCAGTGTAAACAAATTAAACTCAATCGAAAACAATTTTTTAATGAACAGAAGGTTGATTTTACAGCGCTTTTACAAAAATAAAGGAACTGCATTCAACGAATGATTCACATGGATCTAAGTTGGCAAAGGACAGCTTCAATAAGTAGAGCAAGCAACTTCGACTTTCTCTCTCTGTGTGTGTGTGACACTTAACAAAAAAATATTTCAATCTTTCAAAATTACTAACTGTGATATTATTCCAATATCAACAAAGTCGTTGTTTAAAATTCTCTTTTTTCCAACAGAGATAGTTTTAAATTGATCCCTTATGCTACTTTTTTAAATTCATAGAAATTCGGTTTCTAAATGGAAAGCACGTACCTATTTAGAATGATAGATATAGCTACTTGACTCTGAAGTACAGCTTTCACCCAATGAAACGCGAAAAACATATGAAATTGAATTGATTTTAATTGTGTTTTCAATGAAAAGCTTTATCAAAATTTTGAAATATATTTGAACTACAATGTATGACTACCCGTTTCAATCTAACGCAACCCATCTTGTTTTAATATTTTTTAATTTCCTTGTTCTTTTAAAATAAGAAATTACACGTTTAAAAAATATTTGATGTGAAAAAATATTTTTTTATGATACAGACTACTGTTGCGTATTAAACCAGAGATTTAAAGAAAGTAGATCGAAATATACGCATATCACCAATGAATTACCCATGTCTAGTGATATTTTGCAGGAAATAAATAAATCATTAAAATCTAACTCCTTAATAATATTTCTGCAATAGGTAATATACCGGTACACATAATGCAAAGAAAGAAAATTCCAATCCTTAAGAAAATGCAGAATTCTGAAAAACAAATTCTGTTCTAACGTGTTAAATTTCGACTTCCTGAAGATATTCTGAAATGGAACAATTCGAGAAAAGACGAACAATATTGATAAAAACACTAATGATTTATAAGCAAAAAGAACACATTTAAAATACTTGGAAATCCTCAAATATGACCGCAACATCTCGCTGTCAACTCAAATACCCAAATAAAGAATTCTAAATCAAATTAAAAAATTAAACATTAATACTGACGTTGCCAGATACCGAAAAGCAAAATTACGTTTTTATGATCAATGAGTTTTTCTTTTAGGCTTTCGTGTTCCGTTTCAAAATGTAAGTTATGTAAAATTAAATGCTTTAAATATTCTTTCTTCATCAATCAAATATTAATAAATATTATTTTCATCGTGGTAAGAAGTAAAAAGACAGTTCAAACATGAATATTATATTTTAATTTGTTTAAAAAAAAATTGTTTTTCGACCAACACTGGTAAAGCAATCTGACTTGCGTACAGAAATCGTTTTATACTCAATGTTATTTCTATGCTTTTCGCTTAGGCCTTAGGTCAATTTTAGGCAACTTAGGAGTCTAATTTTTCAAAATCCTTTCGTAGTGCACCCCTACGGCATAAGAAGAATCACCCTGCAAAATATTAGCTTCCTAGGGCTTGTAGTTCTTGAGATACAGTGATGAGTGAGTCAGTGGTATTTGAATTTTATATATGAGTACATAGATTCGCTTAAGTGGCACACAAAAAAGACGTTATTTGTTATCAAGTTTTGACTAAACTGTACGATTGTTTACCACGAAGGCTCGCGCCACAATGGAATTTATAGCATTATCGGATGAAATTTTATTGAAAAAATTAATATTAGTCCGGCTGTTACAGCTTATAATAGAAATCAAAGAAGGCGAACAAGGCGAGCCAATGAAAGCTAAATTGAAAGTTATGCAAGACGTAATGGCAGAACTGAAGGCAATCCTAGAAAACGTGCACGCTTGAATAGAGGTGCTCTGATTTCGTTTAAGGAATATGAAGAAATTAGAAATATAGTATAATTGATATTGAAGAACACGATATCGGTTCGATGACAGACGTTTGAACCTTTTGTGGGCGCACTTTTCGGAAAGAGAAAAAAAATACTTCCGGTAGATTTTCAAAATGTAGCTGTACAACAACTTTTGACAGCTACACTCTACGTTTATGAGCGGTGGCAACGGCCTTGGTGATTTTTTGGCGCACTTCTAAAGTTGCCAAAGTAAGAATTATTTCAACTCTTTTTTTTTTCTTTCAAAAATATTTTTCTTTTTACAACTTAAAATGAAAGCTTGAAAAGACATTTGAGAACGTTTTAAAAATATATTTTTTTTTTTAAACTTTCGCAAAAAGTTGTAAGTTTAAACACATTTGGAAACCAGCAGAGAAACTAAGCTGCGAATGTTGGGTAAGAATACCCTTAAACTTATCAATTACACTAAATGCAGTAGGTTGTTTGAAAACAAAAATATTTTTAAGAGAAAAAAAGCAAGAAATAATACAACCTATACATCGAATAATACACCTGTACAACTGATACATCAGAACTGTTCCGAGAAAAAAAAATTACTGAACAAGAATATTCCACATATGGCGAAAAATAATACATGTCAGAACTCTGCAGTGAAAAAAAATTATAATAAAATAAAAATTCCACAACTGTAGAAATAGAAATAAATAAACCAATGGTATCAAAAAAAACTTAAAAGGACCAATGCAATAAAAGGATATTTTAAAATCAAAATAACCAATGGAAACAAAGAAAATATTTCAAACGAACCAATGAAATCAAACGACTTTAACAGATTTTAGAAGAACTTTCTAGAATATTCAAAATGAAAATTGAAAGTTAGCGCTTGCCAAGGTTGCCATGAAAACCACAATAACCGTAAAGACTTATGGGTTGCCTTAATCTACTGTAACTCGCAACTAGAAGTGCGCCAAAAAAAAACGCCAAGCCCGTTGCCACCGCTCATAAACGTAGAGTGTAGCTGTACCAAGTATATGGATGGAATGAGTGCTGGGGAAATGTACACACAAACAAGAAGCTGGGTATTCGATTTCCAAACCAGTGCTCCAGAGGTACTGTATAACGTTTCTGTAATACTACAAATTTATATTTGAAAAATATATTTTTGGAATATCATATTTTGTAAACAATCCCTTCTGCTAGGACACATGACTTCATAGATGCGAGCCAAGCGAGCATGGTTTGCACAGCGAACCAATGCAAAGCAATCCTACGAGGGTTAGCGAGCAGGGGCGGGCCCCCTAGTACCATACTAAGTACACAGAGAATTATACTATCCTATCTACAAAAGATGGTTTCTAGAAAGGAACGCTGGGGTTGAGACTTCAGGACGACCAAGCGATCTTTCTCAACCTTCTCCTCTTCATCCTTTCTTTTCACGGTTACTTGACTTTCGTGTTTGGCGCAGCTTGGTCAAATATGGCCCCTTCTCAATAAAAAACCAAACCAACCCGGCGAAATCCTAGAGCGTCAAGGGGGCGCAGTACCTCAGTTGGAGGAGAAACGGATTAGCAATCGGAGGGGAATTCGAAACTAGACACCCGGGGGTCTGGTGTACGTTAAATTTGCCATGGCTTCAAATGTCCTCACGTTGGCATGTCGTGGAAGTTTGGAGAGTGGTGTGCTAACTCAGGTGTTGACTTCGTCATCTGACCGATGTTACAAATTACGAGGTAGTGTTCTCGGATCTTTCAGTTCGGGATTGATCCCAGACCGTAACTCATAGCTCGCTGTGTTGCTTCAATGGGACGGGAAAAAAACTACCTACCTATCTATCGCGTCAAGACATCAGACACTGATTGACAAGTTGGCAACGTTCTTATGTCGACACATGACCCCCAATCCATACTTTGTAAAATTAAAAGTTATAATGAGAAGATATGTATTATACTACAAATCGTTTCTTTTTTTTTAATAAAACACTAGCCACTGCGTGGCTAACCCGGCGTTGTCAGTGCCCGTGGTGTAAGGTATTAATCTGGAGTAAAATATTTTTCGCAGTTTTCAAATTCGTTGAAATTTTTAATCTATCTTTAGCGGGAAAAAAAAGTTAACAATACCAGTCAATATGTTTTTTATTTCTTGCTCTCATTGAAAATGAGAATGGAAGCGGAAATGGAATGGGACAGGAAATGGAATCTGTTTCTTTTTTTAACGAAAAGGGCAAAAGATGCAATCTGGTTTTTTTTTTTTTTAAAGAGAAAGTTTACGTGACGTTACAATTGTACAATCTCTTGTGAAAATATAAAAGATGAAAAAAACTTAGCATTGTTCCAAGGCCAACGTGGGTAGAAAAAGTCCTCCGCGTTTGAAGAACCCAGTTGGAGAATAAAACTATTAAATTCATTTAAAAATATTCTAGATTAAATTTTAAAATTTCGCCGCGACCCAAAACTTGCAAAAAATTTGGACTACCTGTATGCCAAATCTCATTGCTGTAAATGCCATAGATCGTCAGGATTTGGTGGCCGCGAAACAAACACTTCCTTTTATAATAGTAGAGAAGCATTCATGAAAAAGAAAGAAAAATAACTAAATCTATACAAACAAATCGATTATAACCCGTTACTCACAGTTAATCTAATTTAAATCCATTTAAAATCAATATAAGCGTCAAGATATGCACATGCCATGCCTCCAAATGAAATAAAATTAGCCGGAAGAAATAGAAATCAAAAACAGTTTGTCAGAAATTCACGCTTCCAGTCATGCTACCACAATTACCTCCTGAACGTCCTCTTCAATTGCATACTATTCATTTGTTCAAAGGTCATTGATAGTTTGGAATGTTAAAACATATTTTAGCATACGCTTAAATTTTCGTATCTGCCCTGATTTTTATCTGATAAACTATAGCTGAATTACCCGGCATTGCTCGGGTTTCAAATATGACCGCGACATTTCCCTGTGTTAACTCAAATACACAAACCCTGTAGAACGTGTTTCCTACCGCGATAGCTAAAATATGACCGCGACATTTTCCTACGTTGACTCAAATACAGAAACCCTGTAGAACGTGTTTCCTTGTCCATGTCCATTTATTGCACGAAAACAAACATTAGATTTTAAAATTGGGGCATCAAGGGACACTTTTAGGACTACCTGTATGCCAATTTTCATGACTACAGAGTGGAAGAAGTCTACAGAGTCTGAAGACAGGAAATAAATAGTTTATATTTTTCGCAGTGTTCTAAAGTACTAGTATACCAAATTTGGTGTGGATTGGTCAAACGGTGTAGATTTGTATAGGGAATATACACAATACCCCAAACACACATTCCTTTATATATATATATATATATATATTACATTTCATGCCTCCAAATGAAATAAAATTAGTCGCAAATAAATAACAGCTTGGCAGAAATTCACGCTTGCAGTCATGTTACCACAATTACCTCCTGAAAGTCCTCTTCAATTGCATACTATTCATTTGTTCAAAGGTCATTGAGTAGTTTGGGAATGATAAGTCCTATTTAAGCAATCTCTTAAATTTTCGGATCTGCCCTAATTTTTATCTGATAGATTTCTTATTACATCCTATCGTAGAACTCCGCTAGAACGGTGACCGACGTTTAGCAGTATTTTATGCCTCCATAGCTCAAATCAGACCCATTTAAACAAACTGGCATCTTGAAATTGTTCAGATTTCACAACCATGCAACTTCGCGCGTCACATCATGTTTGATTGATGTAGAAGTTCAGAGTGTGGTGCCAGTTCATTGTATCCTCGTCATCTGACCGTGGTTCAAATTTACGTCGTGTTGTCCTCTGATCTTTCCCTTTGGGATTACTCCCGGACCGTTGTCAATAGCCCTTGTGTTGCACCAGTGCGACATCAATTAATGTACCTATTTACATCGTGTCATATTTTACGTTCACTTCACGCGTGCATACAAGATGTTTTTTACATATTTTCTCATTTCAACTTTTGATCATGGAAATTCTTTTTATTGTGTGTGAAGTGTTACAGTACAGCCTGATATATTGCAGAACTCAAAACTTAAAAAGACAACGTTGAAGAACTCTGTCGGTGAAAAATTAATTTCCACTATATTTCTACAAACAGAAAACAGCTAGATTCCGGAAGCAAACCATTCCATAGTGCTGGAAAGAAGAAAGTAGAACAAAGACCAAAATCGATACCTCATTTTTCAGACACAAAATACCTTTTTCAACTTACTTCACACGTGACAATTAGTCGCTTTACACCAAACACCCTCAGTCACGCCGATATTCCTCTTCGTTCCAAAAACCAAAAATCTTAATTTAATTAATTAATCCCTTTTCCGCCACGTCACGGTACTTCGCCTCTCCCTCTAAAAACAAACCCGGAAGTAATAATTCCGCTTTCGCTTTTAAAGTCCGCCCTCCCCCCCCCCCAAAAAAAAAAAAAGGAATTGGTAAATATTTAACGTTGTAGCCCGATGACCTAATAGTACACAGATTTGTCAGGAATGCTGGAGGATTTTTATGTGTGTAACAGTCTGCGATGTATGGGGTATATCGTCACCCTCACGTCACAAGACGTTGACCCACAGTTGCGGGTGCAGTGAAAGTCCAGAGCTGGTGCGGAATTTCGGATCAGTTTTGGTAAGGATGAGCCATGTGTGACGGTTGTGGGAGGAAACTGATTGCGAAAGGTACAATTAGTCGGGTTGGATTTTGTGGTATGACCTATATTGGCGTTGGCGGAAGTTGAAGTAGTTTTTTTGTGCACTGTTGAGAATTTATTTTATTTGTTCCGTTGAAAGAAATTATCATTCCTTTGTACGGTAGCCTGATTGGAAGAGTAACCCTATTTGCACACACATCGATTTTCAGTCGTACGATAAAATACAGCGCACACCACGGTTTTTTACGGTGTCGTAACTGCAGTCGTTTGTTAAATGCTCGCGAATACTCATCTCAAAGCCATATCGAGTTCAATTGAACACGAGGATGTGGAAAATGAATGAAAACTGAAACTTATTTATCTTATGCATTTAACGTTGAGGACATTAAAAATATAACTTAAAAGTTTAGCTTTCAAATTGAATGTTTAAATTTAGTTTTATTTTGAAAACGTTTGCCGCGCATGAAAACTGAAACGGACGTTGTCTGTATCCGTTATATCAGAAATATTATTACCCGAGCCGCGGTAGCTCAGTCAGTAGAATGTCGGGCTCGCATCGGAAGGATTGTGGGTTCTGTCCTCGACGGAGCCTGCAATTCTGATGGTTGCGAGATCGGCGCTTAGACCTGGCTAAAGACCGTCGTGTTCGCTAATGGTGGCTGGGGCACGTTAAATAGGTCGTGATCACAAAGTCCCCCATGTTCACATACCAAATCAATACCTCTGGAGGTACCTGATCAGGGGGTTATCGGCCTCTGATTGAGATCTGAATTACGATATGTGTGAGTGAATGGATGTGTGAAAGGGACCTTCCTGTAAAACGGATGTGTCATGTATGAAGAAGTCCAACCCTCCGGAAAATGCTCTCCTCCCCACCCACCCCCATTGGGCCATATATGGCCCACACGACAACATTATTACCTACTATTCCGCTTTGTTGTAAACTATCTTCAAAACAAAGAATACGGTTAAACTTTCACCCTACCATTAATTTCTATTTATATAAAGTACTAAATTAATTCAACTAAGTAAGTACTCTATTGAAGTTGCATATAACTTTTTTCTATAAAGCGCAATAAATAGTCCTTTTTGTGTTTGTAATGAATATATTCATCAAATGCAGCCAAATTCGTATTGCAAAAATATAAAAATTGCAATTGAAAATTGAGTTATTTACAGAAAATCACATTTAATGTATCGATTTTATGTTAACTTTTCTGCAGATTTCAAATCCGTTGAAATTTTTACTATGTCTTTAACGATAGATAAGATATAAACTAGGACAAATGGATAGAGAGAATAAAAAATCCCTAAGCAAATAAAATCAACCACGACAACCATCTGTCCTAGTGGCAGTGGACGATAACAAAAAGAAGATCGTGTCGTGTGTAGAATCGAACAGTGTGCAAGCTCCCTTCGTGCCACTTAAAGTATTTATCGTACGATATTTCATCGAACTAACAAATTCGATGTGTGTTCAAGTTGCTTTCGAATTAGCAAAGGGGTTAAGGTTCAAATCAAACCAAAGACCGTCGTGTACAAAGGGAGCTGGTGCATGTTAAGTCTGTCATGGCCTCAATTGTCCTCACGTTAGCGTGGTTTGGAAGTTTGGAGAATGGGTTGCCAGCTCAAGTGTTGCCTCGTCATCTGACCATGGTTTAAAATTACGTGGTGTTATCCTCGGATTTTTCCATTCGGGGATTGATCCCGGACCGTCGCCAATAGCCCGTTATGTTGCTTCAGTGTGACGTCAATAAAATAACTACCATCCCATTGTTTTCAGTACAGTCGAATCTCGTTACGACGAATTTCACGGGACCGTAAAAATATTCGCTTTAACCTCAGTTCGTGATATGCAAACTAAAATATTAATTTATTTACATTACTTACTGCAATAAGTATTGGTTCAAATATTATTCTTCATCACAGAGGTTATACAGATGATTCTTGATTATACAGATGACTCTCGAGGAAACAGATAATTCCTGATTAAGCAGATATATCCTACTTGCGCAATTTTTGTCTTTAAATAGTTCCGTTATCGATTTTTGTGTTTTGCTTTTTATCGAGTCATCCTTTAAGAAAATCTTTGATGCAATCAACGTTGTTTAATTGAGTAGATAAGTTTTCGCTGCCTAACAAAATACGATGAACAATTTCGAAGGCAGCTCCTTTTAAAGGAGGCACGCTTATTCCTTCGTCTTTCTTCGGAATCTTCATTTATCCTCTCTCTTCCACAAATAAATGTACAATTTCGGAATCAGTTAATGTGTCTGACAATACGATTGAAAAGAATCCGTTTGCTCTTGTTTCGAAAATTTCTTCGTCTTATCTAGAGATTAGTGTAACCCGAATTCTATTTCAACAAATGGTAACATATATATATATTTATTACTGCTGTACAGTATATTTATATACATTGCATTATATACTGTACAGCAAGCAATCTAACTATATTATTTATATTTATTCAACTAAAGGGTTAGGTCAAGTATCGGTCTAGGGGCAAATGTTTAAAAAATAAAATAAATTTTAGTGTATTAATAGGTATAATAACGTTAGACATAGGCCTAGACATAATGTAGTATTAAAAATTCCTACAATTAATACCTAGGAAACAACAAGGTGGTCATGTCTATCAGCATCTAATCTCACGGAATCGCGTTCTTGAGTGTGGAACAACGGTCTACGTGGAAACTGTAACTGCTGGACTCGTACTTGTTTACGGAAACGGTTAAGGGAATGGTAATTTTTGTTAACGTCGTACTAGAGCAACACAACGGGCTATTGACGACGGTCCGGGATCAGTCCCTTAAGGGAAAGATCCGAGGACAACACCTCGTAATTTTGAACCACGGTCAGATGACGAATAACACCTGAGCTGGCACCCCACTCTCCAATTTTCCACACCAACCAAACGTGACGACTTTCGGCCACGACAGATTTAAGGTGCATCAGCCGCAAATACACCATACGCTTACAAACATCCATGCGCGGATCCGGATTCAAACCAGGAACCTTCCGATTTAGAGGCTAACACCTTAACCACTATACCAGTTGGTCGGCGGTGACTTTAATAAGGATACACTTCCGGTCACCGGAGGGTTGTGAGTTCGAATCCACCTAGTGGCCGTCGTATACAAAGGGGGTTGATGCACGTTTAATCCTTCGTGGCCGAAAGTCCTCACGTTGGGTTGGTGTGGAAGTTTGGAGAGTGGGGTGCCAGCTCATATGTTGCCTCATCATCTGACCGTGGCTCAAAAGTACGTGGTGTTCTCATTGCATCTTTCCCTTCGGCATTGATCCCGGACCATCGTCATTAGCGCGTCGTGTTGCTCTAGTACGACGCGCGCGCGCGCGGTAATTTAAAAAATGCCAAACAATTCCATTTAGCACTTACCCACTGATATCAGAAGAAAAATTTTTTTAATATAAAACTAATTATTTTAGAATTTTGAAGTAAAAGTCAAAAGTAGGGAAAACTAGAAAGTATTTAACCAATTAGTGCAGATTATTCCTTAAAAATTGTCAGTTTATTACTGGGATTAAATTATTTTATTGTACTTAGTGTCTGTGGTCAGGAATATGATTAAAATTTGCGATAATATACAAAAGATTTATATTCGATACCTTAATGGAATTTTTCATTCAAGTTCAGAATGGGGATTTGGCCAGAAATTGACTACCAAAGATCTATTTCCAGTTCCACAATACCATTATGTTGCTTAACCCTTCTTTGCATAATGGTGGAAATTTCCATCATAATATTGAATGCCCAAAAATTATATAAAAGAACAAGTTCACTTTAAGTTTATCGTGTCTGGATACCTTTTTAATGTCCATTGCATAAAAAAAAACATATCTGTCAAAAATAAGCAAATGTCACTATCAGTAAAACGAGCTTGAAGTTGTCATTCCGCTGTTTGTTGTAGTTGCAATAAACGTATGATTTAGTTTTTAATTTTGTTTTATTATATTTGAGTTTCTATTGTGCTAAAAAAGTGAAAATGAGTGGAAGAAAGGTTCGTAACATGTGTTTCTGTTATTTTTAGAGCAATTTCTGAAAAAGTTTGCGTTTAATTTAAAAAATACCACATGATACCATCCTATTATTTTTTGCTAAATTTATACTATAAATATATACTAAGATTTTTTTTAACCATTTTTTCTTTAATTTTGAACATGAATTATATCACCTTGATTTATTTCACCAATAAAGAAAAAATCATGCAAAGAAGGGTTAACATTCATTCTAGTTTTCATTGATTGCAAGAATTCCAAACTGATTGATTATTATAGGTTAGAATCGTTTGTTTCTATGTGAAATGTGGTTAGTTATGCTGTAGATAGTCAGGGTTTGCTGGCTACGCTGCATGACTGGACTGGCTGGTTTAAACTATTTAGAACACGATCCCTACAAATGTTGATTTTACAACCAAAGATGTCTTTAGTAACGAATCAAAAATAACTACGAGAGAACGAAGCTAAATGCTTTTGATCATGGAAATACAGCTAGAATGAGCGGAGTTCACACGACAAAAAGAGTAACTTGTCTAATTAAAATAAATGTCTTTCGATAGCAACTTGTTTCGATTTTCAACCGGTGTGCCCTAAGACGGGACTTTTGCTGTGCCTTACCAATGGTGAAATGGCTTAAATTGTGTAAGATTTAGTCCGTTTCACACTCCGTAAGAAACAGCAGTCCCGTCTTCCCAGCTGTCATTTTTTGTTTCACGATTGCGAATTAGAAATTGTTAGGAAGATATTTTTTTTAATTTGCGTCCCACTGCAAAGCAACACAACGGGCTATTGGCGACGGTCCGAGATACAAACCGAATGTGTTAACGAATGTGTATACTAATTTTTGAACAAGTTGCTCAAATAGTACTTAAGATATCATGCGCTCCATCTGAGATTTTTCTAAAAAAAACAAAGCTGAGAAAAACAGCCGTAAAGATAAAATTTGGGTTACAGAAGCCCATGTTTTGCTCAGTGTACCTTTCTATTTTCTTTCATATCTCTGGCATTTATTTGAATTTTGTCATGCGGTTGGTGTCAAAATGATCAGAAATGTATTTGCTTTAATATGTGTATTTTTTTGAAAAATCGAATTTGTGGAAGGTTTAAAGGTTGTAAGCCCCCTTAAGGGATTGATCCAGGACAGTCGTCAATAGCCCGTTGTGTTGCTCTAGTACGACGTAATTTAAAAATTACCAACTGATATGTATCCTATCGGTGGAGCATGCTTTGGATGCTCGACGGTCTTTGGTTGGATTCGAACTCGCAACTCCGGTTGCTAGTGGCTCTTCCAACCGCTGAATTCTAGCCATTGTTTCATTTGTGCCATAAGACGAAAGATGTTAAAAATAGGTATGGTAATTCTTTGTTTGCGAACTAGGTAATGGTAATGGTAATTTTGGTTAACGTCGTACTACAGCAACACAACGGGCTATTGACGACGATCCGGGATCAGTCCCTGAAGAGAAAATTCCGAGTTTGCGAATTAGGAAACGTCAGGAAGATTCACAGCGGATGAAAAAAGATTCCCATTCCGTCAGTAATTGGTAATTTTTTAGTTAACGTCGTACTAGAGCAACACAACGGGCTATTGACGACGGTCTGGGATCAGTCCCTCAAGGGAAAGATCCGAGGACAACACCTCGTAATTTTGAACCACGGTCAGATGACGAAGCAACACCTGAGCTGGCACCCCACTCTCCAAACTTCCACGCCAACCCAACGTGAGGACTTTCGGCCACGACAGATTTAAGGTGCACCAGCCGCCTCTACACCATACGCATACAAACATCCATGCCCGGACCCGGATTAGAACCAGGAACCTTCCGATCTAGAGTCTAACACCTTAACCACTATACCGGTTGGTCGGCTCCCATTCCGTCAGAAGAATTCAATAGGTTTATTCTTTTTGTTTCCATCCTCCCGTGCACCTGTTTCAGTGTCACAATCTTACACGCGCGGTTCCAACACAATGCGAGCCCGGGCTGTTCCTCATTCTCGCAGTTCTCTCGCATTAGAGCCGCCATTCCATTCAGTCCTGCATCGGTCTCCACAATTAGACATGCCACGACGCACAGCGTTCACTAGTCGATTCGGTGGGCGGGGCTATAGCCATAGCAATGCAAGGGAAGAGCAGGGCATCTATAATACACATATACGTGCTCTATCTCTGATATAACCCACCGAACACACTCGAAAGGAGAGGGGGGATCGCGGGGATCGATAAAGGGCCATTCCGGCTGCCCCCCACCCCCGTGCAGATTTGAGATTAAATTCGGCTCTGAATTGAAAACTGGGAGGGGGGGGGGTATTCCTCGATCGTGTGCAGGTGGAAGGGATGTATGGCGTAAGAGTAAGGGAAGGGTTGACCTTTAGAGTGAAGGTGCAAGCAAACCGACACGCACGCTGATGTCTTGTTTGGGAAGGAATACGAGGGCTGAGCCTGGTGGTTTCTGAGGAGTTATAAATAGTAAATGTGGGGGGACGCTGTTGGGAGAACTGAGTGCGAATGAAATGACTTGAGGGGTAGTGGGTAGGTATTTTAATTAACGTCGTACTGGAGCGCCAGTGCGGTCTATTGATGGTGGTCCGGGATCAGTCCCAAAGGGAAGATCGAGGACAACACCACGTAATTTTGAACCACAGTCAGATGACGAGGCAACACCTCAGCTGGCACCACACTCTCCAAACATCCACACCAACCCAACGGGAGGACTTTCGGACACGACAGATTTAACCAGCCGCCTCTACACCATACACTTACAAACATCCATGCACTGACCCGGATTCGAGCCACGTATCCTCAAATGTCCTCAGTGTCGTGTCCTCCAATGTCCTTATGTTGGCGCGAGGTGCCATCTCAGGTGTGACCTTGGTTCAAAAGTTTGTGGTGTTGTCCCCGAATCTTTCCCTTCGGTATGGATCCCGGACCGTCAACAATAGCCCGTTGTGTTGCTTTGCAGTGGGACACTAATTTAAAAAAATACCTTCCTACTATTTCTAATTCGCAATCAGGAAATAAAAAATGACAGCTGGGAATGGTAATGGTAATTTTAGTTAACGTCGTACTAGAGCAACACGGCGGGCTATTGACGACGGTCCGGGAAGGGAAAGATCCGAGGACAACACCACGTAATTTTGAACATCGGTCAGATGACAAGGCAACACCTGAGCTAGCACCCCACTCTCCAAACGTCCACACCACTCCAACGTGAGGACATTTGAGAGGCCACGCTATAAGTAGTAAATATAATCGAGTCTTGTTTCCATTCAAGGTATGGACCAGGGTTCTCCGAGCTGCGAACTACGTGCATCCTAGGGTCTATCCGGGTCTTTTTATTAGTGGAGACATCATTGTAATTCACGTCATATTGGAGCAACACAACGGGTTATCAACGACGGTCCGGTATGAATCAGCATTCCCTAGGAATGTTCACGCCGCGAGCCGTTCTAATGCTACTTTCGTTTTTACGTTTTATAATGACTAGCAACTGCATGGCTAGTCCGGTGTTGCCCGTGCCCGTGATGTAAGGTATTAATCTGGTGTAAAATTTTCCGCAGATTTTAAATCCGTTGAAGATATATTCAAATAAAAAATTACTTATTTAAAGAAAATCATATTTTTAGGTATCAATCTAAAGTGAAATTTTCCGCAGATTTCAAATCCGTTGAAATTTTTACTCTGTCTTTAATGGTCTGGAGATTTAAAAAAACTGACTTCAGTTAAAAGATTTATTGTTTGAATGGAAATTTATTCGTCCGCGCAAAATCAAAGCGGAAATTAATACAAAAAAAATTTCTCCGCGTTCTGGGGATGAAAAAAACTTGGCATGGTTCCAAATCTTGACTGTAAGGTCAAACGGGTAGAAAAAGTTCTCCGCGTTTGAAAAAGTGGTGGAAAATAAAACTATTAAATTCATTTAAAAAACTTCTAGATTTAATTTTAAAATTCGCCGCGACCCAAAAATTTCAAATAATTCGGACTACCTGTGTGCCAAATCTCATTGCTGTAAGTGCCATAGAATCGTTAGGATTTCGCGGCCCCAAACAAACAAACACTTCCTTTTATAATATTAGAGAAGATGCAAAAATTGAAGGGAAATTTGTTACTTACTTGTATAATATTTTACATGCGATACAAGACTTCATACCCCAATGCGGTTTGCGCAGGCCAGGAGATTCGACACCACCACTGTTTTGACAGGTCCCACAAGTTGACAGATCCCACAGGTCCCGGATCAATTCCCCAAGGGAAAAATACCGAGGACAACACCACATCATTTTGAACCACGGTCAGATGACGAGGCAACACCTGAGCCGGCATCCCACTCTTTACGAATAGGAATCCATTTTTTCCAATTTTCCTGGCTTGCAAACGTCTTGATTTAATGTGAAATGAATATTGGGTTTAATATGTCCGGATCAATATCTCTATCGTATACTCTTCCAGAGGGCTTGAATACTCGAGCAAGATATTTGAATCCCACCTTACTGGAGTTGTTGGGAATGAAGTCGCAAACTATTGCATTCTCATCATTGCAGGATGTGCAAAGGAACGTTCAAAAAGACGTTCTAATTTTTTTTACAGAGAATTTCTTATTGTTTTAATCTCTTTTTTACATTGCAACATGATTTGATATTATGTCCTTTTTAGGAGAGGTTAGGTAGTAGGTCAGGTATTTTAAATAACGTCGAGCTGGAGCAACATGCAGGCTATTTATGACGAACCGGGATCAAACCCAAAGGGAAAGTTCCGAGGACAATATCACGTAAATTTTATCAAAGGTTAGGTCAACATTTGAGCTGGCACTCCACTCTCCGAACTTCCACAGCACGCCATCGTGAGTACATTTGAGGCCACAATGGATTCAACGTGCACCAGCCCCTTTGTACAGGACGGTCATTGGTTGGATTCGAACTCGCAACCTTCCGGTTGGTTGTCCGTTATTCTTCAACCGGGCTACCCTGGTCCCCTTTGTTTGGAAAGAACAAAATTCCTCAAATTTTCTTAAAAGGTGAATGCGTCATTTAATTTACCACGAATTTAAATTCAGTCCTTTTATTAAAACAACTTCTGATTAAAGAAATGTTTTTCTAGGGCTTAATTAGTCGGGTGAAAAACAACATGTTTCTAAAATGCTCTACGAAATTATAAGGTAATTTTTTTGGTAATGTTTAATTAACATCGTACTTGAACAGTGGGCTATCGACGATGCTCCGGGATCAATTCACCTAAGGGAAAGATCCGAGGACAAAACCACGTAACGAAATTAGAAGGATTTAAACATTTGGACTTATACCACACTCTACTTGGCGTGTGTTCGACACTTCGGTAAAATAAATTCGACTTAAGAGGATCGAAAATGAAATAAATCATTGAATTTATCAGTTCTGTGTATTTTTCTCAGTTAGGTGACGCTGTATCATAGTTTGGCAACTATAACGAACCTCTAAAATTTTGTAAAATGTAGCTATTATATAGTGAATTAGTTTTCAAAGATTTGTTGAAGCTACAAGCACAATTTAAGTTAAAGGAGCTAAAGGAGGCTCTTACTTACCATTACTCATGCATTTCTTCGCAACAACTAATCAAAATATCATAATTAGGTAGAGCAGAATTATATTTATACTAGGGGGCCCGCCCCCTGCTCGCTAACGCTCGCCAAACCCCAGAGGATTGCTTCGCAATCCTCATTGGTTCGAACCTATGCTCGCTTCGCTAGCATCAATGAAGACATGTATCCTAGCAGAAGGAATTGTTTACAAAATATGATATTCCAAAAAAATATTTTTCAAATCTAAATTTTATGCTGTTTTTCAGAAAAGATATTTACAGTACCTCTGGAATCAGAATTCAAATGGAAACTTTGAGCAAATTTTGACTCGAAATTTGAGCGTTGATTTGGAAATTGAAAACCCAGCATGTTGGTTGTGTGTACATTTACCCAGCACTCGAGCCACCCACGCTCTTTCGTTGAGTTTGTTGTCGAAAGTTGTAATGCAAGCGTCTTGTTGAACTATAATAGTTTGCTCCGAAACGGACCTTTATTTTTAAATAACCATGAAAAGGTCCTCTGTTTTCTTTGATTTCTATTATTTACTGCAACAGCTCGACTAAAATTCATTTTTTTTTCAGTAAAATTTCATCCGATAACACTATAAATTAAATTGAAGCGCGAGGCTTTGGGATAAACAAAGAATCGTACAACGTTGCCAAAACGCGAAAACAAATAACGTCTTTTTTGCGTGCCACGTAAGAGAATTATATATATACATAGCGTTCCTCTGCTTTCCCAAACCGAGCCGAGGTATTCCAATTAGTTGAGTCGCGAATTATCAACTGGAAGATTGCGAGATGGAAAGTCGATCCAACAAAAGACTGTAATGTGTAATTATTGTTGCCTCAAATGTCCTCACTTTAGTGGTGAGTGCAGTCCCCGCTTAGGTTTTGACCACGTCATACGACCGGAGTTAAAAATTCAGAGGTGTTGTCATCGCATCTTTCTCTTCGGTATAAATCACAGACCATCGCCAATAGCTCGTTGTGTTGTCCCCACAGTGCAAATCAAATTAAACTTCCTACTCACCCACCTGTTCTGAGGGCTACGGTAGCCTGGTTAGAAGAACAGCGAATTAGCAACCGGTTTGAATCCAACCAAAGACAATCGTGTACTAAGGGGATGGCGCGCGTTAAATCTGTCGTGACTTCAAATGTCCTCACGTTGGCGTGGTGTGGAAGTTTGGCGAGTGGGCTGCAGCTCTGGTGTGACTTTGAGATCTAACCGTTGTTCAAAATTAAATGCTGTTGTCCTGGGATCTTTTCCTTCAAATTTGATGTCGGACAGTCACCAATAGTTCGTTGTTATTAATAGCGTCCATTAAAATACCTACCAACAATACATTAAATGCAACGACCTATATATCTTCTCCAATGTTTACAGAGGTACTCAATTCAAAGATAGAGTGATCCAATTTGTAACGGGCCATGACCCATTTTCCATCAAAATACGGATACAGACATAATGAATACCTCACATTTAATCATCATCACCTCTCACCATTCACATAAAAAAATGATGTAAACATGACAGTACTGCAACTTTCCATATTTCCCGAGACCTCCTTTTGCTTTCATACTTTATTCCCATGCTAAGAGACCTTACCTATGCAGCATTAAATGTAACGCAATGCCAGTAAATTTTAGCCGACCAAACGGTATAGTGGTTAAGGTGTTAGCCTCTAGATCCGAAGGTTCCTGGTTCGAATCCGGGTCCGGGCATAGATGTTTGTAAATGTATGGTGTAGTGGCGGATGGTGCACCTAAAATCTGTCGTGACTGAAAGTCCTCACGTTGGGTTGGCGTGGAAGTTTGGAGAGTGGGGTGCCAGCTCAGGTGTTGCTTCGTCATCTGACCGTGGTTCAAAATTACGAGTTGTTGTCCTAGGATCTTTCCCTTCAGGGACTGATCCCGGACCGTCGTCAATAGCCCGTTGTGTTGCTCTAGTACGACGTTAACTAAAATTACCATTGCCAGTAAATTTTAGCCTTTATCTTAACCACGTGTTGCACAAAAATAATACGTTGGTAATGGTAATGGTAATTTTAGTTAACGTCGTACTAGAGCAACACAACGGGCTATTGACGACCGTCCGGAATCGATTCGAGGACAATAACTCGTAATTTTGAACCACGGTCAGATGACGAAGCAACACCTGAGCTGGCACCCCACTCTCCAAACTTCCACGCCAACCCAACGTGAGGACTTTCGGCCACGACAGATTTAAGGTGCACCAGCCGCCTCTACACCATACGTTTACAAACATCCATGCCCGGACCCGGATTCGAACCAGGAACCTTCCGATCTAGAGGCTAACACCTTAACCACTATACCGAAAAAATAATACGAAAATAGCAATTTGAATTCACTTATCTCAAGGAAAAACTGAACTGAATTGGGTTGTTTGATAATATTGCGCTTATTTCTCTTAAAAGGTACCCCTACAAAGCTACGACTATTTATCAAAATTTCAAGTTCTTGGCAATTCAGTAGTTTCCCTGCATGATTCGTGGTTCAAAATTGTCTGAATTGATAGTGCTGTCCTCGGATCTTACCCTCAGGGGATTGATCCCGATTTGTTGCTCTAGTGCGACGTTAATCAAAAATTACCATTACCAATTACCCCTGCATGATTCACTTACTCTTCTGTTCCCTCCGTCAACAGGATCTGGGTTCAAACTTAAGTCATTACATGGATGATCGTAGTGCTTCGAAATCCACTTGAAGTCGAAAGTCCCAGTTTAATTAAGATACAGACGGGGTTCAGTGAGTTTGTCCATTGCATTTGCAATTTTCGAGTTCTAGGATACGTAGGTTCGATTCCAGTGTATTTTCCTCACCTATGTCTGCAAAACTTTCCTTATGTGTGTGTATGTTCATTACTTCACGTTATCTGTCTGGTGCTTGGCACCGCTTGGTCAAATATTGCCCTAGCACCATATCTTCCAAACGGCAACCCAGTCTGGTAAGACTTTGTGAACCAATAAATTACAATAGAGCGATAAACCAAACCAAAACCAACAAGCCTTTCTCTTTTATATGTGTTGGCCGACCAACCGGTATAGTGGTTAATGTGTTAGCCTCTAGATCGGAAGGTTCCTGGTTCGAATCCGGGCCCGGATGTTTGTAAATGTATGGTGTAGTGGCGGCTGGTGCACCTTAAATCTGTCGTGGCTGAAAGTCCTCACGTTGGGTTGGCGTGGAAGTTTGGAGAGTGGGGTGCCTGCTCAGGTGTTGCTTCGTCATCTGACCGTGGTTCAAAATTACGAGGTGTTGTCCTCGAATCTTTCCCTTAAGGGACTGATTCCGGACCGTCGTCAATAGCCCGTTGTGTTGCTCTAGTACGACGTTAACTAAAAAATTACCAATTACCAAATTACCAATTTATATGTGTTGCGTTGGGTTGGTGTGGAAGTTTGGAGAGTGGGGTGCCACCTCAGGTGTTGCTCCGTCATCTGACCGTGGTTCAAAATTACGAGGTGTTGTCCTCGGAACTTTCCCTTAAGGGACTGATCCCGGACCGTCGTCAATAGCCCGTTGAGTTGCTCTAGTACGACGTTAACTAAAATTACCAATTACGTTTATATGTGTTGATAAGTAGTTAATTAACGTCGCACTGGCGCAACACAGAAGGCTATTGGCGACGGTTCGGGTTTAATCCCAAAGGTGGTAATTTTAATTAACGTCGTACTAGAGCAACACAACGGGCTATTGACGACAGTCCTCTATCAATCCCTTATGGGTAATTGGTAATTTTTTTTAGTTAACGTCGTACTAGAGCAACACAACGGGCTATTGACGACGGTCCGAGGTCAATCCCTTAAGGGAAAGATCCAAGGACAACACATCGTAATTTTGAACCAGCTGGCACCCCACTCTCCAAACTTCCATACCAACCCAACGTGAGGACTTTCGGCCAAAACAGATTTAAGCTGCACCAGCCACCTCTACACCATACGCTTACAAACATCCATTCCCGGACCCGTATTTGAACCAGGAACCTTCCGATGTAGAGGCTGGCTAACACCTTAACCACTAAACCTGTTGGTCGGCTAATCCCAAAGGAAAAATCCGAGGACAACACCACGTAATTTTGAACCACGGTCAGATGACGAGTTAAACACCTCAGCTGGCACCCCACTCACCAAACTCCCACACCACGCCAATGTGAGGACAATAGAGGTCATGACAAGATTTAACGTGCACCAACCCCGTGTGCAGGAGGTTCTTTGGCTGAACATAGTTTGGAACGCGCAATCTATGTGTTGAAGTTGTCTCTTTCTCAAGTTGTTCAATACGAAAAAAGTTTTATATTTTAGAATACAAATTTTTCTCACCCATGAACCATCTGCATTTACATATAATAAGCAATAAAAACAACGGCATTCATAATTAACCTCTCCATTAACTTTAGAGTTCAGAACCCGTAAAATTCCCAGCGGAATATATATTTGTCTCTATCAAATCCAAAATTGCTGGTATTGAGTCTAGTACAAGTAGTTTCTAGTCTGACACATTTCGCTGGGGGAGGTCCACAGCAAAACTGTACCAGATATCGCTTGCAAGGTCTAATGCACGCCGAAATCCTCTGCAGCGATTGGCCGCTTCGTCGAATGGTCCTCTTCCACTGTATAACCCTCCCGCATGAAACTTTAATGAATATATCCCCTCGTAATTAGCTTCTTTTTGTGTTTTGTTTTCTTCATTACAATGCCTCCTTTTCCAACAGAGAACTTGTAGTTATGGAAACACATTTTTGGTGATCGCCGGACCGTGTGACGTAGCACTCTGACTGATAGTGATTGCGGAGAGTAAGTGGCCACCGGTTCATGAATAACTTACCAGGTGTGGGTTTTTTGCGACATAACTCCAAGTCGACATATCTTGTTTCTCTTTCTGATAAGCTAAAAGGGTTTGGTTTTTGTGTTTTGATTGGAGGTGGATCTATTTTGTTAAAAATTAGATGGAGGATTTTTTTTGTGGGATTTTTACCTGTTTTCCAGAGTTGTGAGGTGAATGTAGGGCAACAGGGAACTGAGCAGGTGGAAAAACTCGGGATGTTTTTCCTGGTTCAATACTTCTATTGGAGGTTGTTGCGGAATACGAATGAAGCTTTGAGTGTAAAAAAGAACATTAGAAAAAATTTGAGCTTGTTTGACCCCTTTCAAGTGAAATAGAGTGAAAAGCTTCAGTTTTTAACTTTTTTGTCAACGCGGGATCCAATTTTATTTACTGGCCAGTATTCTACTACAGCATTATGTATTTAACCTACCTGGTGGTTATCTCGACGAAATATATCGTCATTAGCAAGGATGACCTTATCTTTATGGACGAGATATCTCGTCATTGGAAGAAAACTGATCAGATATTGGTCACGTCGTCATAAAAAAAGGTCAGCAATACGACGACGAGACGTCTCAATACGTTGATGAGATATCTCCTTAGGTATTAGCAAAAATATGTCCGATCTTGATGGACGAGATATCTCGTCGAAAACACTTGAAGAACTAAACGAGTGTATGAAAAACGTATGGATGTCAAAATACGAAAAATAGCTAAGGAAAAGAAATGGCAATACTTTTTTCAAATTAGATTTTCTCAATGCATTATCAAAATGCTTTTCTGCTCTCTTAAAATTTGCGTTAGTCATACGTGGTACATTATTTGTGTTTGTTAATCGAATTTCACTAAACAAAGTATTGATAAATAATACAAAAGAATAAAGAATATTATTTTCTAATTAAAATGGTTTCAATTAGTTATAGATTTTTAATGCGTTGGTAAATTAAGGATTCTAATGATTCCTTATTTCTTGGTAAGTTTATGAAAAACTATTTAGTTTTAGAAAATATATTATTTGGCGCACCATTAGTTAGGAGCTATCAGATTACTCTGAAAAAACACCTGTATAAGGAAAAAATAATAATTTTCCATCTTTTAAATGAAATTCAAAATAAAATATCTTTATTTTCTCTATTTAGGAACATTTACCAGAATGTTAATGTCCGTAGTGTATAAATTTGCGATACATCAGTACAATTCAATTTACAATGTTCAAAACATGCAGAATCAATTTTTTTGTAAGGTCTCTATATAGAGACAAACATTGATTTTTTTTATGAGTTAGCACATCTTTTATATAAATCAATACCATTAACCCTCCAAGTTTCGACGTGTCAAAATCGTCTGACCAATTTTGCCAATGACGAGATATCTTGTCATCAAAGTTTTGATTTTACCGATGTTTTGATGATGACGAGATTAAAATCTTGTCCGTTTGTTCGGTTTTTTTCTAATGACGATATATTTCATCCATCAAGATCTGGTCAGTTTTGCTAATAATTGTGCACGACGGTCTTTGGTTGGATTCGAACTCGCAACCCTCTTGCTTGTTCGTTACTCTTCCAACCGGGCTACCATGGCCTGGTAGAGTCACAGTTTAGCAACTGAAAGGTTGCTGATTCGAAACTCGATCCAACCCAAGATCATTGTTTACGTGCGGGTTGGTACACTTTAAATCTGTCTATGCCTCAAATGTTCCCACGTTGACGTGTTGTGGGAAGATTAGAGAGTGTGCCAGGTCAGACGTTGACGACATCTGACCGTGGTTCAAAATTACGAGGTGTAAAGGGCTCCCTAGACGATCAATTTTACTGTCAATGTGATTGACGGTTTCGATTGATAGCTTCAATCAATATAGCTTCAATCAACCCGTCAATCTCATTCGGTCGATTCCCGTCAATCACTTTTCGTGGGTCTCGCCTAATGTACAGTTAGCTTGCGTTTATTTTACAAAAAAAAACTATATGTACGCTTTACTACAATAGAAATTTGAATCCCACACCCCTTTGTGTCGACAGATTTTCAGGGAATCAGTTAAAAATCACCTGCACTCAAAACCAACGGGACGGCTATCGAAGACCATCTGCGTGGCCAGGGCAGATCACAGAAAGTCTCAGCTTGTTGAAAGGGGTTTTAAAAAATTAGAGAACATAGACTCCAACGAAAAACGTATTGTAGATACAAAGCAAGGAATGAAAAATTTATTAGCTTGCTGCGAAGAAATTCTGCTTTAAAAAAAGAAGGCATTGTGTCTGTCGTCAGACGAATTTGTTAGATTTTATGAAGCCATCGACATCGAAATAATTTTTTTTAGTAACTCATAAATTTTTTAAATACTTTGTATTAATATGTACAAAGAGAGCTGCAATTTTATTAAATATTTTTCTTCTAAACTAGTATTTTTGTTAGTCTTTTGTACCAATTATATAAATAAAATGTATGTATATTTATATGCAAAGAGTTGTACTTCGACATATTCGTATTATTTAAATTCGTATTGCGAAACTATAAAAGTTTCAACTGAAAACTTATTTATAACAGAAATTTATATTTAAGGTATCTATCTGGTGTAAAATTTTCCGCAGATTTCAAAACTGTTGAAACTTATAATCTATCTTTTACAATCGCGAAGATATAAACTTGGATTAGAGAATTAAAAAAGCCCTATACTGCCCGAACGATTGACAATTGCGTATTTTAAACAATCAATCAGCGCCGTCAATGCCCATCAATCAAAATTTCTATCAATATGCGTCAATCTATTGACAATCGCGTCAATCGCCTCCTACATGATCAATTGGTTGCTCCAATGAGCCTAATTCATGTTGGGTTGGTGTGGAAGTTTGGAGAGTGGGGTGCCAGCTCAGGTGTTGCTTCGTCATCTGACCGTGGTTCAAAATTACGAGGTGTTGTCCTCGTATCTTTCCCTTAAGGGACTGATCCCGGACCGTCGTTAATAGCCCGCTGTGTTGCTCTAGTACGACGTTAACTAAAAAATTACCAAATTACCAATGAGCCTAATTGACAATAATATTGATCGTCTAGGGACCCAGTTACCCAATGTTTTCCTTCGGGATTGACTTAGGAACAAGGCCAGGTGTAGTTGATTGCCGTTTTGGTAGTTTGGTGTTTAAATCTAATTTGTTGTGTTGCTCTTGTACGACGTTAATTAAAAATTACCAATTAATCCAATTAGTAGTGAACAGATCATTACCAATTTATTCCTTTCAATTTTTATTGGCGAATTATTCGAAAACAAACCAAATGACGTTATGTTCAGAATACAGTAGAACTCAAATTATCCGAACTCCATTTATCCGGAAAGCCAATGATCCAGATTACTTCGAGAAAAAACAAAATCAGCAAAATCCGCATTTCAAAAGTTTTTTGTCGGTGAATGACAAAAACGAAGATCATGAAATGTCAATTGTGGATATAAAAAAAACCTAGTAAGAATTCCTGGATGTTCCGAGTGCAATGCAGTGGACGTAAACGTGACGATGAACTCATTCAGAAGACGAGAGAAGAACTCATTGTTGACCCGGAAGATGATGACGACATTGCTACTCAACCAGCTAGTAAGGCGTTTGAGTGCTTTGCCATAGCGGGGGAGAGGGGGGGGGGAGGTGCTAAAATGGATGGAGCCGCAGCCTCAGTGCGACCATCTATAGCTATTCACTACAAGTTCATATACAAGACATGGTTGTATGAAAACGAGTAAAGACAGCGAAAGAAGTAACTTTGACCAATATGTTCAAGCAATGATACATTTTAATACTGTAAGTACAAAATTTATACAGAACTGCTGTGATAATCATTAAAAGGTGTCAAAGGAAAATTCTTTTTTTTATTAAGAAAAAAACCGTTTTTCGTTAATTATTTAATTATTCGGGTATTCGATTATCCGGAGGGGTCTGGTCCCTATTGGTTCGGATAATCGGAGTTCTACTGTGTTAAAATGAAGAACGTATCGCCGCAGTAACACTACCATCGCCTATATTTAACGTCACAAAAAATATCTGTCATATGTTTGCTGCATGCTTATTGTTTTTTCGTTAATTATCCAATTATTCGGATATTCGATTATCCGGAGGAGTCTGGTCCCTATTGGATCGGATAATTGGAGTTTTACTGTATTTACATGAAGAACGTATCGCCGCAGGAACACTACCATCGCCTATATTTAGCGTCACAAAAAATACCTGTCATATCGACACCCTAAATCCTTCTTGAACTCCAATACATTCTCAGAAACTAATTTGCTTAATAATTCCAAAATCGTGCGTGGCAGCAGTGGAATAACAAATCTCTTCGTGAAAACCCTTTGCATGCTTACTGTTTTTTCGTTAATTATCCAATTATTCGGATATTCGATTATCCGGAGGGGTCTGGTCCCTATTGGTTCAGATAATTGAAGTTCTGTATTTACATGAAGAACGTATCGCCGCAGGAACACTACCGCCGCCTATATTTAGCGTCACAAAAAATACCTGTCATATCGACACCCTAAATCCTTCTTGAACTCCAATACATTCTCAGAAACTAATTTGCTTAATAATTCCAAAATCGTGCATGGCAGCAGTGGAATAACAAATCTCTTCGTGAAAACCCTTTGCATGCTTACTGTTTTTTCGTTAATTATCCAATTATTCGGATATTCGATTATCCGGAGGAGTCTGGTCCCTATTGGATCGGATAATTGGAGTTTTACTGTATTTACATGAAGAACGTATCGCCGCAGGAACACTACCATCGCCTATATTTAGCGTCACAAAAAATACCTGTCATATCGACACCCTAAATCCTTCTTGAACTCCAATACATTCTCAGAAACTAATTTGCTTAATAATTCCAAAATCGTGCGTGGCAGCAGTGGAATAACAAATCTCTTCGTGAAAACCCTTTGCATGCTTACTGTTTTTTCGTTAATTATCCAATTATTCGGATATTCGATTATCCGGAGGGGTCTGGTCCCTATTGGTTCGGATAATTGAAGTTCTGTATTTACATGAAGAACGTATCGCCGCAGGAACACTACCGCCGCCTATATTTAGCGTCACAAAAAATACCTGTCATATCGACACCCTAAATCCTTCTTGAACTCCAATACATTCTCAGAAACTAATTTGCTTAATAATTCCAAAATCGTGCATGGCAGCAGTGGAATAACAAATCTCTTCGTGAAAACCCTTTGCATGCTTACTGTTTTTTCGTTAATTATCCAATTATTCGGATATTCGATTATCCGGAGGAGTCTGGTCCCTATTGGATCGGATAATTGGAGTTCTACTGTATTTACATGAAGAACGTATCGCCGCAGGAACACTACCATCGCCTATATTTAGCGTCACAAAAAATACCTGTCATATCGACACCCTAAATCCTTCTTGAACTCCAATACATTCTCAGAAACTAATTTGCTTAACAATTCCAAAATCGTGCATGGCAGCAGTGGAATAACAAATCTCTCCGTGAAAACCCTTTCCCCGACACCCATAACTATGTTAATTTTTTTTCACGGCGATCGACGGTTCATTAAACATTTAAAACTCAATTAAAAATAACCAGACTCTGCACACCTTACGCGTACTAACCAAGTAGGCCCCGAAAACAAGTAGGACCGACACCCAATTAATCTTACGCCACTTAAAAAGAACAGTCTGGCTGAGGGGGTTATTTATCATCCAGATAGTAAACGCCGGTTCCCGGGGCCTTTTAACGAATTGTGGCCGCATTAAGTCATCCGTTATTTTCGCTCTTTGGTGCGATTTCCTTCGTACCGTTTTGTTGTTGATGGATTTGTTTTTTTGTTCTTGCAGCTCGTCGATGTGCACGTCTACGTCGTACCCTCTAACGAGTGGATCGAGCAGAGGAAGTTGGCGAAGAAGGACATTATCGATCAAGCGATTTCATCGGGGTTTGTCAGGTGAGGACTCGCCTCTAGCATGCGTTCCGTAATCTCTCTTCGAGTGCCAGACGCATTTTGTGACGTCGTGGTGTTGCCTCGGTCTCTTTTGTGGGCGAATTATTGCATGCGCTTGTAATATCGTTATCTATGTTGCATGCACAGTCGTGACGCATTGTTGTGATCGTCAGCCACTGTCCAGAATAACCGACCTGTGAAGCACAAACAGTAGCTAGACTACATGATAATGAGTCAATAAAATTGCTCGTCATCTTTCCATGGCTCAAAATTACAAGGGGTGCCCATGGTAATTTTTTTTTAGTTAACGTCGTACTAGAGCAACACAACGGGCTATTGACGACGGTCCGGGATCAGTCCCTTAAGGGAAAGATCCGAGGACAACACCTCGTAATTTTGAACCACGGTCAGATGACGAAGCAACACCTGAGCTGGCACCCCACTCTCCAAACTTCCACGCCAACCCAACGTGAGGGGTTGCCCATGGATCTATCCTTTAGGGATAAATCCCAGATCGTCACCAAGGCTGCTGTGTTGTTCCCGTGCAACGCTAAATTGAAATACCTACCAGTTTTTTCAGAGACGTGGATTAGCAACCGGAGGGTTGTGAGTTCGATCCAAAGATCATCTTGGACGAGGGTATTGGTGCTCGTTAAATCTATCGTGGCGTTAAATGTCCTTCATATTTGTGTCGTGTGGAAGTATGGAGAGTCGGGGGCCAGCTCAGGTGTTGACCTTGTCATCTGACCGAGATTCAAAATTACGTGGTGTAGTCCTCGGACCTTTAACTCAGGGATTGACCGTCGCCATCGCGTTGCTCCAATGGACATCAATCAAATACCTGCCAACCAAATCATACTTCTTCCACCACCAGTTCGTGTTCTTCCAACAATGATTGCAGAGTGTTTGTTCTTGGAAGTTTCTCGCCTGACCTATATTGGTGTCTATATTGCATACACAGTCGAGTCAAATTGTTATGACCAAATTGTTATGTTATTGTTAATTAATTATGTTGACCTCGTCATCTGACCGAGATTCAAAATTACGTGGTGTTGTCCTCGGACCTTTAACTCAGGGATTGACCGTCGCCATCGCGTTGCTCCAATGGACATTAATCAAATACCTGCCAACCAAATCATACTTCTTCCACCACCAGTTCGTGTTCTTCCAACAATGATTGCAGAGTGTTTGTTCTTGGAGGTTTCTCGCCTGACCTATATTGGTGTCTATATTGCATACACAGTCGAGTCAAATTGTTATGATCATCAGCTGCTATTCAGAATAACCAACTTGTGAAGCACAAACAGCAGCTAGACGACATGATAATGAGTCAGTGATATTCTGGAAGGTTGGCAAGGGATATCTGACGATGCCAAGAAAATATTATCCAACCCATAATGCGTCATCCGATCGTGGTTCTTCATCCGACCGAGGTTAAATTTACGTGGTGTTGTCTTAGGATCTTTCCCTTTGGTTTTGATACCGGACCGTCACCAATAGCCTATTATGTAGCAACAGTGCGACGTTAATTGGAATACCTACCTTCCGACCGTGGTTCAATATTGCTTAGCGTTGTACTTGGGGATCCTTTTCCTTATGGGTTGATCATCGCACGTCGTCAATAATACGTCGCGTTTCTACAGAACGACGTTAATTAACTACCTATCTACCAAACTATAACGCTGCAGCCACCAGTTTTTGTTCTTCCGACATTAATTCCTGGCAGTGGTAGCCCGGTTGGAAGAGTACCGGATTAGCAACCAGAGGATTAAGACTTCGAATCCAACCTGACGGTCTTGTACAAAAAGAGCTGGTACACGTGAAATCTGTCCTGGCCTTAAATCGTTGGAGGTTTGGAGAGTGGGGTGCCAGTTGAGGTGTAACCTTGTTATCTGATCGTGATTCAAAATTACATGGTGTTGTCTCTGTAACTTTTCCTTTGGGATTGGTCCCGGTCCGTCGCCAATAAACCGTTGTGTTGCCTTGAAGTGGGACGCTAATTAAAATACCTACCTCAAAATCCTATTTTTCCAGAGGAAATCCCAGTTGTGGATTAGCAACCGTAAGGACTATCCAAGGACTATCGTGTACGTGGGGATGGGTGCACGTTAAATCTATCGTGGCTTCAAATGGCCTCACATTCGCGTGGTGTGGAAGTTTGGAGAGTCGTGGGCCAGCTGTTGATCTCGTCATCTGACCGTGATTCAAACTTGTGATATGTTGTCCTTAGATACACATTTCCCTTAGTGATTCAATATCCCGTTGTGTATAGTATAGCTCCAGTGTGACGTTAATTAAAAAAATACCAAATACTAAAATACCCTTAGTAATTGATTCCGGACTGTCGCCAATATCCCAGCGTACGTTAATTAAGTTCCTACTTACCTATCAAACAATAATGCTGCCGCAATCAGTATGTGTTCTTCTAACAATGGTTGCAGAGTGTTTGTTCTTGGATGATTCTCGCTTGACATATCGCTGACTATATTACATATATAGTCGAGTCAAATTATTTTGACCACAAGATAATCTAGAATAACCGTCATGTGCAGCACAAACAGCAGCTAGTCGGCGCGATAGTGAGCCAATAAGGAACTGTAAGATAATCATGGGTATCTGACAGTACCACGTAAATATTCCCCGAAGCAATACTCTACTGCCACCAGCTTGTGTTCTTTCAAGAATGGTTGCTCACAGTAGCATATCTCTGTTAGGTGTATTCGGGCTTCATAGGCTAAGGAATGATCCCACTATTCCTTTCCTTTCACGACATATTTTACTTGATGTTGTCTTGTTTTCGAGGACAAATATGGCTTCTGCGCGAAAACAACCAACCATCTAACAATGGCTGCAGAGTGTTTGTTCAGTGTTTTTGAAGTATAATGGAGCACATAGCCCCGTAGGGTCCTTAATCTCTGCAGTGTTGACAATAATGAGCATTGATAATTGAACCGTGCCGTGTAGAAAATAATATTTGTCCATTTTATGAATCGTTTCATTGTTTTAAGTAGTTTTAATGAATACTGGAGTTTCAGGATCTCTATTCCCTGAAATTGAAGTTTAACGGGATCTAATTTTATTTGGGGAGAAGTAGGTATTTTAATTAACGTCGCACTGAAGCAGCACAACGGTCTATTGGCTGCGGTTCGGGATCAAATCCGAAGGGAAATATTCGATGACACCACCACGTAATTTTGAACCACGGTCAGATGACGAGGTCCACGCCTGAGCTGGCACCCCACTCTCCAAACTTCCACACCACGTCAACGTGAGAACAATCGAGGCCACGACAGATTTAACGTGCACCACCCCCCTTTATGCACGACATTCTTTGGTTGGATTTGAACTCGCAACAATCCGCTCCAACCGGGTTGCTACCGCAACCCTTATTTGGGGGAGGAGTTGGGTCATTAATTTCAATTTATTTTTTATTGCTGGATTATTAATGATGTTGATTTCCAGAAGCAATTTTTATGGGATGTTTTGTTGCTAAATATATGTTAGCAGAATGCCTACATCTCACCTTATGCACCCACCAAGACAGCTCCCTACACGTGCCTTGTTTCATTGGCTATGTGCTGCTGATGTCAAAAGTAGGCAATGGTCATAATAATATGACTCGACTTTGAATATCTGACTTCTAGATATTTCAACACTAAGTCGAACCGTATTGACATAACAGCTCAACTCGATCCTGATGTGCTAGAGCTAGTCTCACTAACTTTTCAGTCCACTGACCCCTTTGAAAATATTTCACGGACCCCTTGAGATTATAAAATCAAACATGGCAGTGTTAATTTGTCTAGGGACCTAGTATAAACTTAGGATAAGTGCTGACAACATAAAATTCTGAAACCTAGAGAACCTACGTAGTTCTGAGAAATGAAGCAAACAATAAAAATATTTCAAACATTTACTTATTAATTAAAATGAAAGGGGCTCTTCACATTTTCAAAATTATGTTATAAACTACATCAAAATGTATACTTTAATCTTAATGTTAACAATGAAACTGCTTTTTTGCAGTTACCTCAGCAATGTTTGATGGCATTGCATCCGAGATCAGATATCAGTATCACTGGGAAATACTCCTTTAATTACACCGTTGTTCACGAGGTGTTGACATTTTAAATTATAATTAGCTGAATAACCTGGCATAGCTCGGGTTGAAATGGTGTTGATTGAAAAATGAATTAGATTAATCACTTTTCTTCCATAGAAAATTACAATAATTTAAGTTTTACAGAAAATACTTTTTAACTTCATTTTTAAATTTTTTTCATAGCTTCTACAATTTACTTTGGATGCAAATATATACATTTAATTCCTGAATAATGTATTGCAGTATGCAAAAGACTAAGACATATACAAACAAAAACGAAATTCTGATGAAAAAATGCAGAATTCTGAAAAACGCATGATGTGTAAAGTGTCAAATTTCCACTTCCTGAGCTGAAGTAGGGCAATTCTAAAAAGATATTAGAAAAATACTGATAAGGACGATGAGGATTTATGATTTATGAAATTTAGTAATGCTCAAATATGACCGCGACACTTCCCGTGTTAAGTTTTCTGTAGAACGTGTTTCTGTGTTAATGTTCATTTATTGCAAGAAAACAAACTTTAGATTTTAAAACTGGAGCTTCGAGGGACTCTTTTAGGACTACCTGTGTGCCAATTTTCATGTTTGTAAGTGCTACAGATTGGTTTGAAGACAGGAAAGTAACAGACTATTTTTGCCAGTGTTCTAAAGTATAAGTACACCAAATTTGATATGGATTGGTCAAACGGTTTAAATTTGTATACAGAATATACTCACCCATACACACATTCTTTTTTATATACACTCACTGCCAAAAGTTAAGCACGAAAAGTAAAATGCGAAAAAAAGGACAAGTACAACTTGGACTGACTCGAAATGTGTCCGGAAAGTAGCAAATTTAATATGTTTAATAGTAAATAAAATAGGTTTATGCATGAAGCAAAACAAAGAATTGAATACAAAGATGAAAACAAATTGAATTTTCATAAATTATAAGATGAAGTCATATTGGAGTCATTAATAAAATTATGCTTAAATCCAAAACCATGTAGTTGTCCAAGTCCGTGTAGTTGACAAATTATTGTAAAAACAATTACTGTATAAAATTAAAAGGATATTTTATCTTTACCGTAATTAAAAAATAAAAATAGAGATTTAAAAAATTGTTCGATAAAATTTATTAGATAGATAACAATTTTAAAATTCATACTTGGTTTCAACTTTATTTTTTTTTTAATATATATTTTAAGCCTTTAGAATAGAATTCTTCAATAAAAAATATCGATAATGAAGAATTTTTAAGACACCATTATTCTCTGATGTCACTTTGCCACTTATCTTTTGTCAATGTCAGAACGGCGTCCAGGAATTGTTCCCTTGTAGTCGTCATGACAGCATTTTTCAATACATGTGTGCATTTTGCCTTCGAAAACAAACTACGCTGTTCAGAGAAAAATATGAGAACGTATTGATTGTGAGAACATTGACTGAATTTTTACTCTTTCTCTCTTCGTTGGATTATTCGTCTATAAGATAATAGTCTCCAACCTTACACCTAATTTGGCGGGAAAGGAATGGTAAGTTTTTACATCTTTTGCTGTAAAATATTCTAGTAAGAATTTAGAATGGGAAGGGTGAACGTGTGAGACAATAGAGGAACAGTTTCAAAGGATAGGCGCGGTCTATATACACGTGGGTTTTTATCTTGTTTATAGGTTAAAATAGATTCAATTTAGAATGTGATACGTTTGTGATTTTGATCAGACTTAGAACTGTTAAATTTATTGTTATTTCATTCTAAAATGATAGTTGACTTCATATACGAAGTAAATTTGCTAGATCATGGATTGTGTACACAATGTTTAGCGTTAATTAAGTATACATGCAAATGTCTTGATCTCAAACAGAGACGAATTAACTTCTTACTTTCAGTACCACATTTTACTTAATTTGTATACCTGCGTATAAATGGAATACTTTCAAAGAACTAATGAAAATGAAGTACAAATGGTCATTTTCGAATCTATAATGAGTAGTTTCTCATTTAATAACAGGAGTACCTCAGACAAAGATAATAACCTTTCTAAAGAATAATCATTTCGAATTACATAAACGGTAACAAAATACGTACATACTGTTATGTTAACGATATGTATACTGGTTATTTATGTATAGATGCTAACGACCGGTTATGTATAGATGTTAACGATATGTATATGTAATGGCTCCCAAAATTGAGTGCAGACCTTGAGCATACGTTTTTAGTCTAAAAAACATTCTAATAAATAGTAATTCGAATTAATTTTTTAGGGCTGGTAAAGCACGCATTTAGGAGTATATAAGACTAAAACAATTTTCATATTTGGTATAATGTTTTTATAGGGGGTTCTAAATCTCAGGTCAATATAATTACGTCATAAAATTGAATATATATCCAGAAACACGATAAAAACGTAACAAAAATTTTTGTTGAGCTTCTTTTTGCATTTATCCTTACTAACATGCATGAAAGGACTGTTTGTATGTTGGCAGAAGATGTTGGAAATTTAAATTGCAGCGATTTCAGCCATAGATCAATAAAATGCTTGGACATAATAAACAATTTTTTTTTTATTCTCAAAATTTGGATTTATTATATATTTACTTTCATCAATATAACATGGAACAAAGAGCAATAATCATTCAATGGTTAGTTAGAATCGACAAAAAATCACCACTTTCACGTATTAAACTCGTAACAATCTCAAGTTCTCAAAGGGATTAAATATTTACGGCTCCAGTTAGAAGGCAAAATAGTTAAAAGTTATTGGTTTTCGAAACAAAGATCATGAAACAATTTTGGCAAATAAATGAGCAAATGTCAGAGTAATTACACGAAATCTTTTTAATATCAATGCCAGGCCCTCTGGAATCTCATTTTGTACGAAATATGCTGGATGTATACTCAATTTTGTAACCTAAAGTTTTGTTGTTTTCACATCTAAAACCTGTAAAAAATACTGTAGGAAATATGAAAAATTTTAGATAATATACTTCGTAATGTCTGCTTTACCGTCACTATGAAAATTTCGAATTAGTATTTATTAAACATTTCTAAGTCTTAGAAATTGTCTTCAAGATGTGTACTCAGTTTCGGGAGCCACTGTATATATAGAGGATATAAAAAATACACATACAGATCCTGACAAATTTTTCACGTCCTCTACATTACCATCATCCTGTTTCCGAAATGATTTTGAAAGATTTTTTTTTTCTGCCCGTTTTCGGGCGATAGACATTGACAAGTCATATATATTTTACTTATGCGATCAACGAAGCTTCAATTTACATTGAAATTATGAATAGATAAAAAATTAATCTGTTAAAGAAATCAGTGAAGATCGAGATTTCTAGAATTACAGGTAAAATATGCTTTGACTTGTCAAAAAAGACCAAAAAAGTACCCTTTAAGAGCAGAGAGATAAATAAATTTCACTTTTGGTACTTCGACCTTCATATTTTTGTCAACTGCAAGTCGTTTAAGGATTAATTCAACCAATTTTTATGGAAAGTAGGCATAATTTCTGTCTTTACTTCCAATAAAGCTAGTCGTAAAATCGGTGTATCTGGAAATTGACGCACTTAAAATTTTTGTTCTAAATGCTTCCATAAATTTTTAATAGTTTTTTTTTTTTTTGTCAAAACCTGTCAACACCTCGTAATTTTGAACCACGGTCAGATGACGAAGCAACACCTGAGCTGGCACCCCACTCTCCAAACTTCCACACCAACCCAACGTGAGGACTTTCGGCCACGACAGATTTAAGGTGCACCAGCCACCTCAACACCATACGCTTACAAACATCCATACCCGAACCCGGATTCGAACCAGGAACATTCCTATCCAGGGGCTAAGAGCTCGGAGAAACAAGGAAAAAAATCGAGAGGCTAACACCTCTCTTCGTTCTAGATCGCACTGGATCGCACACAATTCGGATTTGCTGGCTCAATTCAATGTTAGAAAAAGTCTTAACAAATTTAATCCCAGTGAAATTTTTGGGTTGGTGTGGAAATTTGGATAGTGGGGTGCCAGCTCAGGTGTTGCCTCGTCATCTGACCGTAGTTCAAAATTACGTAGTGTTGTCCTCGGATCTTTCCATTTGGTATTGATCCCTGACTGTCGTCAATAGCCTGTTGTGTTGCTCTAGTACGACGTTAATTTAAATTATCTTACCTTACCTAGTAAGATTTGTGGTTCAAAATAACGTGGTGTTGTTCGCGAATCTTTCCCTTTGGGGGTAAATCCCGGACCGTCACCAATATTGACGTTAATTAAAATACCAAACCACACCCAGTGAGATTTATATACTAGAATAATACAATGAGGATTGAATTCAAAACTATTACGATTGGTATTTAATTTACGAGTATAACAAACTGTTGAATGCTTTTATTCGCACAGCGGAGAGATTAGAGCGGATGAAATTTAAACAACTGCTAGTTTCTCGCATCAAATATTTTACTGCTCTTTCAAAATGATGAGATATTTAAAATGCCGTACATATATAAAACAAATACTCTCTCTCTCTCTCTCTAAGGTCACATTAGATTTGAGTTATTTTTATTGAAAGATCCACCAGCCTCCGGCAAGCACTAGCCTCTCGGAATTTTCCAATTTCCCAGTGGGCCTCTCCGTTACTGTCGGGGAGGTGTTTCCATGACGTGGGAGCAGTTATATAACAACAAACGCCTCACAATTCAAGCTTAGTGCTTGGAATCATTGTCTAGAAAACGTAATGTCGTTTCACTCTCGAATTTTATGTTCCGTTCATGAAATTATTTGTTTTCAGAATATCAATGTATACACATTGATCCGTAATTATCTTTTAAAAATGCAATTTGCTTACACCTGTGGCCTATGATACACGTTAAAACTGTAATAGAATCTTCATGTATACTGCGTTTTAAATTTTGAGTTAGGTATGTATGTATATTGGATAGCCGACCAAACGGTATAGTGGTTGAGGTGTTACCCTCTAGATCGGAAGGTTCCTGGTTCGAATCCGGGTGAGGGCATGGATGTTTGTAAGCGTATGATGTAGAAGCGGCTGGTGCGCCTTAAATATGTCGTGGCCGAAATTTCTCACGTTGGGTTGGTGTGGAAGTTTGGAGAGTGGAGTGCCAGCTCAGATGTTGCCTCGTCATCTGACCGTGGTTCAAAATTACCTGGCGATACACCGAATGGCTTAGGTTGAGACGGTGCCAACTACACCACTCATGTCCATAAATTAAGGATAATGCCAGCTCCGGCAAATAAAGGTTCAGAAACAAAACAAACGTGACTTATTCATAAAGCCCATTTATTAAACAAAAGATAAAGAACAAAAAAGATGGTGTATGTAGGATACCATTCATAAAAACTACGACTTTTGCTCACTGGAGCAATTACAATAAATATCGACCTTACAAAAACTTAACATGACATGGTTGGTATGATGGCCAATACATTGTATGTCTTCCAGACGATGAAGTACAGTTCGTACAACGCCTAGGCATGCTGAGGATCAAATTATCGAGCTGATCTTGGGGAAGATCACTCCACTGAGCAAGCAATGGTCTCCGAAGTTCCGGTACACATGTAGGAGGTGGTTGACGGGCTGCAACTCGTCGGCCAAGCATGTCTCACACATGCTCTATCGGATTCAAGTCAGAAGAGAATGCTGGCCATTGCTATACGGTTGATATCCTCAGATTCAAGGCATATGTTTGCAATGTGAGGATGGGCGTTGTCATCCATAAACACAAATTCTGCGCCCATGGCACCCCTAAACAAACGTACAGGTTGTTCCAGAATGATGTCCCGATAAATTTGACCTCTCATGGTTACGATTTGAACATGTAGATTTGTTCTGAAGCCCAGTATATTTCCGCCCCAAACGAGCATTCCTGCACCACCGTAACGGTGTCGTTCAATGATGTTGTCTTGGTGGTAGTGGGTACCTGGCGTTCTCCATATGAACGTCCGCCGCGAATCAGACTGAAAGCTAAACCTGGGTTCGTCGGAAAACATCACACATGCCCACTGTGACGATGTCCACATTGCATGTTCAAAGGCTAACCGCTGGCGACAGTGACAGGCCTGCGAGCATATAGACTAACATGTCCTAAACGTCTGTAAACGGTTTGCCTCGAAACTGTCGTAGCCGTGGCTGAAGATACCTGACGAGAAAGGTCGGATGATATGCTCCGTCTGCTACTTTTTGCAGTTACTGCCAAATACCGGTCGTCATTCGGCGTTGTAACTCGGGGGAGACATGTACTGTAACATCTACTGACATTTCCATCATTTTGTAATCGTTGCCAAAGCCTAGAGATGACACTTTGAGCGATTCCAAGTTCCACGGAAACTTCCGTCTGAATACGCCCACATTCCAGGCGGCCGATAATTCTACCTCGTAAAAAATCATCGACATGCGTCCTTTGTGCCATAACTATTCGGTTGTGGTAATGAGCGGCTTACAGAACGCTTGTGAACAATATTACTACTTTGCTACCATTCCTTATATACCCCTCTCTTACACTCTCGTCATTGTGACGTACAATAGGCGTCATCTGATGGCTTCCTGTAATTTGGATATTATTCTTGAAGATGTGTGGTGCGATAGTAATTACAGGTGAAATTTTTATTTTAAAGTTCGATTTCCGTGTGATTCTGAATTATCCTTAATTTATGGACATGAGTGTAGTTAAATATATGTATATTGGATAATTTGATAATTTTTTAGTTAACGTCGTACTAGAGCAACACACGGGCTATTGACGACGGTCCGGAATCAGTCCCTTAAGGGAAAGATCCGAGGACAATACCTCGTATTTTTGAACCACGGTCAGATTATGTATATTGTATAACGTCGTACTGGAGAAACACAGCGGATTATTGACGACAGTCAAATTTTGAGAAATTCGGCTCTTAGTTGAGCTTTATTCTCACGAGCTTTTTCTGAAAGATCCACAAATTAAATTGTTTCTTTAGTAAATAAAGTTACGAAATGAAAAATCGTTGTTTTTTTTAGGGGGTAGTTGAATTAATTTCGCTCTGAAGCAACAGGACGTGCTATTGGCGATGGTTCGAGATCAATCTGGAAGGGAAATATTCGAGGACGACACATCGTAATCCACACCATGCCAACATGAGGAAAATTGAAGCCTCGATAGATTAAACGTGCACCAGCCCCCACGTACAGGACGAACTTTTGATGGGATCGAATTTCGAATTCGCTAACCACCGGTTCCTAATCCAACTGGGATGCCAATTTTTAGGGGAAGTGCGGAAGATTCGGTGTTAGGGTTAATCATTGCGCTTAAAAGACATCTTTAACCAATCGATATAAATTAAAATGGTGTATTTGTTTGTACATTGAATATTATGGACCCGTTTGCAATTATTTATCCGTTTAGGGCCCTACTAATGCAAAATCCGTGTGTATTATTCCGTGGTTCAAAATTACGAGGTGTTGTCCTCGGATCTTTCCCTTAAGGGACTGATCCCGGACCGTCGTCAATAGCCCGTTGTGTTGCTCTAGTACGACGTTAACTAAAAATTACCATTATTACTGAATTTGTGGGACTGACTATGTTTTGCAACGAACGAAATGGAAACTCGTGTTCGTTGACCACATGCAGTAATATTTAATATTTTTTTTTCGCACGGAATTAATTTCGTAATTTGAAATATTGTCTACTTTTTAGTTGCAAGTTGTGGCAATTGTGCGAGATCACGAGATAAAAAGAAATCACGAGTTGATATTTTCAGAACAACTTGTTTCTCTGTAACTTTGGCCGCGTTCGTAAAATTCTTTGAATTGAGTGTAAACCAGAAAATAATCCGTCAAGCGATCAAATCATCCCTCTGTTTCACCAGTTCTGAAGTTACATTTACGAACGCTTCCCTACATTACAACATGAACTGATAAAACAGACCAATCTCGGTTCAGTTCCATTGATATTTTTTCTCGTTCCCAGTGGCTCATGAAAGGGCTAGTTTTCGATCTAGAAAAAAACAGAATGAATTTTCGAATAACTCGCACAACCGTTGCGATTTTTTCGCGTTTACGCAAGCGAGCTTTGATTTTAACTTTTTTTTCTCTATTTTCTGTAATAAACTTATTAGGTATACATATTTTTTAATAAATTGT
Source organism: Metellina segmentata (assembly GCA_947359465.1). Lineage (NCBI taxonomy): Eukaryota > Metazoa > Arthropoda > Arachnida > Araneae > Tetragnathidae > Metellina > Metellina segmentata. The sequence continues at coordinate 98,039,423 of OX375881.1, forward strand.
ATTTTTTTTTTCATCGAATGCGACATCATCATGACGGTATTCGATTTAAATCGCTATGTACCTTTATAATAAATACATTTTCATGAGAAGTTTTTCTGTCATTGAAAGAATGTTAATGTTAACAGAATCCGAACTAAGACTTTTGAAATATTAAACATTCTTTGTTTTAGTGACAGAACGTCAAAGTGGCTTATTTTGCGAGTTGAAGCTATATTTGAGCAACTTATTATAGTATGCAAAAAAATTGTAAAACAAGTTCTTTTATTATTGCACGTACAACAAAATGGAATTTTCAAGAAAAAATATATTTATCCTTCCCATAAAGAAGGCAAAATTCGAAAATGTAGCAAGAGTCGAAGTTTTGCAAAACTCGATGATGAGCAATTGGACAGGGAAAAACTTAAAAAACGGCATTACTATTCCCCCCCCCCTCCCAAAAAATAATAATAATAATAATAATAATAATACATAAATAAACTTAAAAATCGTTTTTTGCAGTAGTTTCCGTGGTGTAACCATTTGTTATTTCTATTTAGGGAAAAAACGAAAGAAAAGGGGGATATGGTGTAAAAGTGTAAAATGTATTGCATGTATAGGATTTATTTCCAACGCAAGTTGTGTAGAAATTATAAAAATGATTTTGACGATACATACGGGGATTTGCTAATTCATGCGTACAAATTAAATATAATCTTTTAGTTTTCGAAAACTTTTGAGAATGAATCGTACAAGGTAGGTAGATAATTAATTAACGTTGCATGGGCGCAACACAACGGGCTATTGCCGATAGTCCGGGATCGATCCCAAAGGGAAATATCCAACAACACTTAGTAATTTTGAACCATGATCACTTGACGAGCTCAAAGCTGAGCTGGCACCCCACCTCTCCAAATTGCCACACCACGCCAAAGTAAAGACATTTGAGACTATGAAATATTTAACATGCACCAGTCCCTCGTACACGACAGTCTTTGGTTGAACCTAGTTTCGAACTCACCACCCTCCGGTTGCTTATCCGCTACACTGCCAACTAGACTACCGTGATCCGAATCGTACAAGAATATAGTCATACTAGGGGGCCTGCCCCCTGCTCGCTAACACTCGCCAACCCCCGGAGGATGGCTTCGCAATCCTCATTGGTTCGCTGCGCGAACCTATGCTCGCTTCGCTCGCCTCAATGAAGACATGTGTCCTAGCATAAGGGATTGTTTAAAAAATATGTTACCAAAAAAATGTTTTTCAAATCTAAATGTGCTGTATTACAGAAAAAATATATACAGTATCTCTAAAAACAGAATTCAAATGAAAACTTTGTGCAAATTTTGACTCGAAATGTGAGCGTTGCTTTGGAAATTGAATACCCAGCATGTTGTTTGTGTATACATTTTCCCAGCACTCAAACGACCCACACTTTTTCATTGAGTTTGTTGCCGAAAGTTGTAGTGCAAGCGTCTTGTTGAACTTTAATTGTTGGCCCTGAAAAGATCCTCCGCTTTCTTTGATTTCTATTATAAACTAACTGCAACAGCTCATTAAAATTTCCTTTTTTTTTCAATAAAATTTCATCCGATGACTCTATAAATTCAATTGAAGCGCGAGGCTTTGTCATAAACAAACAATCGTACAGTGTTGCCAAAACGCGATAACAAATAACGTCTTTTTTGCGTGCCACGTAAGAGAATTATATATATAGATTCAGACATGAGTTAAAGAACCGTGCAGGTATGTTGTTTCCACATTGAAAAATGGCCGGCTTTCCAGTCTTTCAGTTATTAAACTGTAATAAAAAGAAAAGAGCAAAATGTATTCGTTTCTACAGGTAAAGCATTGCGCAATTTTTATACAAATTTGTATTTGATAAGGGGTCGTCAAAATAGTGCTGTGGCACGGAGGGCAGATGTGTGTGGGTTGTTGAGTATTTTAAGAAAATAATAATAGTTTGCACCGTGCTACTTTCGATAATATTTCATTCTTGTCAGGAGATTGGGTACAACTTTTATTAATTACCTTTAGAAAGCCTTAAACTTTTTTACCCCACAATTCACCATAGCGACTACATTTTATCATGTGAACATTTCCCACAAAATAAGTACAAACAATATTTTTCGGTCATTAATTATCTTATGAGAACAATGTCAAACACGTGTGTGCACAGGACCGGTCCTGAGTTGTGTGCTGAACGTGCACTTGCGCGTCCTTAGGAAAAACAGGGGCGGTCAACTTAGAAAACAGTCAGCAGTGAAATAAAAAGGTAGTAGCATAGAATATCAATATATATATATTCTTTGCTTGTGAAAAGTGCGTGTATTTTAAAATTTTCATTAACGTTACCAAAAAGTTCTCATCAAGTAGTTTAGTTTATGGTGGATTTTAGAGAACGCAGCTTGCACGTGAGGAGTAATATACCTCGGGAACCCTCACTGTATGTGCTTAACATTATTTGGCAATAGCCCCACTCAAATTTAAAGACCACAATTATGCATTTTTGTCAGGTAAACCCTCAGGACCAACTAATTTCAAGCAAGTCACTGGAACACCAAATATTATAATCACTGTAAAATTACTTGCGCTAAAACACACTCTATTTGTGTAAGGAAAATTTGCTCCCAAATACGCAAATATATTCCCATTTCTCTTATTAAGTTATTATAATTTTAGCCAAATGGACGTGGCTACCCCGATCAGTCTGGCCATACTTTATGCAAGAACACAACAGATGCCACCTATAACATTTTACGCTCTGTTTAGCATTCGGAGAAGTCCTGTCTGTCCGGCTAAGAGAAACTCCGGCCAGTCGGACGGGGGTGTGATTAAGTGCCTAGTAATTGGGCATCACGATAAATGCTGGGTTGTTTCTAAGGAAAAGCGGGTTAAAGACATTAGCATGTGTAACCGAGTGGCTATAATTGCTCTACACAGTCGTCTATAATTATGCACTGGAATAAATTCTCTAAGCCCTTCGGTGTAGAAACTCGAGTACAATTGATGCGTGAAAGCTATGCATGCGGTTTCTATTTTTACTGACCGACATATGTCATGCTGTTTCGTAACGTAAGCAAAAAATTAGACTTTGTGAAAGCTTTGTTTCCAATTTTAGTAGTGAGACATGGATATTATTTGTTGGTATTATCCAGTCCTGGAAACGAGTCTGCCCTCATATATATTAAATATTTTCGTCAATATTAACACATTTGTCAGATTTGGAATAGTGAATCATGTAAAAGGGTTGAAAATACACAGTCCAGTCACATTATTGTGACCACCACATACTTTCGACGTCAACGTGAAATAACCAATCACAAAAGGCAGGTGGCAGCACATTGCAGTGGAGTGTATATAAAAGATGTCCTAGGGCATCGGAAAGCATTTCAATTGTTGGCGTAATGCAGAAACGTAGCGATTTATTCGACGTCCAAAAGGGCATGATTATTGGCTTTCGGGCCAAGGGTGGAAGCATTTCGGAAACGGCTAATTTTGTGAACTGTTCGCGTGCCACCGTGGTAAAAGTATATCGTGCCTGTCAAAATGGCACTATCCAAAATCAGCGACGTGGCACATGTGGTGCACCACGGGCTATAGATGACAGAGGCGAACGAAGGCTACGGAGATAGTATAGTACGGGCGAATAGACGTGCAACTGTTGAGCAACTTACAGCCCAGATGAACCAAGGGGCTACCAAGAGTGTATCCTCAACAACGGTTCAGCGAACGTTGCTGCGCATGGGCCTCCGCAGCAGACGCCTGGTTAATGCACCTATGCTGACTGCTGTTCATTGGCGACATAGGCTGGAATTTGCACGCCAGTACCGCAACTGGACGTCCACAGGCGACAGGTGGCTTTTTCCGATGAATCACGTTTTATGCTCCATCGGACAGATGGACGTTGGCGTATACGGCGTGAAACGTCTGAAAGCAAACACCCGATAACAATTGCTATGGATCCTCAACCGCGTAATCTAGCGCAGCTGGCCACGGCACTGGAGTCGGCATGGCTCAACATCCCAGTGAACACCTTCAGAAACCTAATTGACTCTCTTCATGCACGTCTTGCAGCGGTACGCTCTGCCAAAGGTGGTTATTCTGGCTTTTGACAGGTGGTCACATTAATGTGACGTAGTTGGTGCTCGGCTTGTCGTTCGGCTTGACGATCCCTTCCAACACTAGCCTAGCGCCCAACATGTCATCAACATAACAACTTCACATTTTTCTGGTATAATTATACCTAGTAATTGTTTGAATATTGCACAACTAAATTTAAGATTCTCGTAAGTCGTTTTGTGTTGTGGACCTGGTTAGTTAATACATTTCTACTACTCCAATCACATGGGGTAGAGCTGCTCATCCGATCGCGAGCGATTTATCGATTGATCTTTTATTATCGACCAGGGGGCCTGCCCCCTGCTCCCTAACGCTCGCCAACCCCCGGAGGATTGCTTCGCAATCGTCATTGGTTCGCTGCGCGAACCTATGCTCGCTTCGCTCGCCTCATTGAAGACATGTGTCCTAGCAGAAGGTATTGTTTACAAAATATGTTACCAAAAATTTTTTTTTCAGATCTAAATTTGCTGTATTACAGAAAAAAATATATACAGTATCTCTAAAATCAGAATTCAAATGAAAACTTTGTGCAAATTTTGACTCGAAATGTGAGCGTTGCTTTGGAAATTGAATACCCAGTATGTTGTTTGTGTGTACATTTTCCCAGCACTCAAACGACCCACACTTTTTCATTGAGTTTGTTGCCGTGCAAGCGTCTTGTTGAACTATAATTGTTGGCCCTGAAAAAGACCGTTTTTTAAATGGCCCTGAAAAGATCCTCCGCTTTTTTTTTATTTCTAATATAAACTAACTGCAACAGCTCATTAAAATTTCCTTTTTTTTTTCCAATAAAATTTCATCCGATAACGCTATAAATTCAATCGATGCGCGAGACTTCGCGATAAACAAACAATCGTACAGTGTTGCCAAAACGCGATTACAAATAACGTCTTTTTTGCGTGCCACGTAAGAGAATTATATATATAGATGATTTTATCTTGTCGATTGATCTTTTAGCCGCGATTTACAAGTCGCGAGTTACTAGCTGCGCTGGAGGTATGTGTATACTGCTCCATTCGATCTAATGTATCTCAGACCGCACTTGCGTTGCGGCAGCGGCGCCGCACGTTGAAAAACCGGATTGTGCACCGGGCCTAACACATCGTCCATTGCGTCATCACCCTAATGTGATCAAAACGTCTCGTGTGTTACACACATAAGGGTGGTGGCGTCAAAGAAGCATAATTTATGTTAGTCGTTCGGCAACGACTAGGTCCAGCGCGTTATGTTACTACGCTACCAAATTAAATCTTCTTATAACTCCATTAGGAGTTTTTATCAACACCACCCTGTATTCCATCGGAACCTAAAATAGCGCTTCCGATTCGATCCGTGAGGGATATAGTCCTCCTTTATCAAGACCTGCCTGTATTATTCTCCTGCCTGAACTTTACGACTCTTGACTCCATTTTGTTCTTTGCTGAAAATTAGTCTCGCTACTATCTTTTCTAAATGCTCTGCACATATTTTGAAATCAATTTTCTGCGAGATGATCTGTTATCGGTAATTTTTGTTCTGGAACCGCAGTTATGAGACGCCAACTCAAAAAATGACCAGATGTCAAAGCTTCATAGTAACTAACAGAAGACATGTGCGACGAGTTTCGAATTTAATAGCCGTTCAATTTGGACTAAAACTGTGACAAATTCATCGTTGCCTCGTTCACCTGACCATGGTTCAAAATTACGAAATATTGTCCTCGTTTCTTTCCCTTGGGATTGATTCTAGACCGTCTCCAATAACCGTCCTCCGTTGTGTTGCTGCAGTATCGACGCTAATTCCCTGAAATCTCTTAATATTGGTAGAGCCGTTATTTAAAATAAATTTTATCCTTTTTTTTACTCCCAAATTACTCGTTCCATCGGTTGGTAAAAGTTTTATTTAGCTTCTATTATCTACAACTAGCCACTGCGTGGCTAGCCCGGGCGTTGTCCGTGACCGTGGTGTAAGATATTAATCTGGTGCAAAATTTTTCCGCAGATTCCAAATCCGTTGAAATTTTCAATCTATCTTTAGCAATATCGATTTTACGAAAAAAAATTTAACAATCCCAGTCAATATGTGTTTTACTTCTTGTTCTCATTCCCGGAAATGTAGTCTGCTTCTATTTTTTAACGCGAAGAGCAGAAGATGCAATCTTTTTTTTTTTTTTTGGAAAGATATCGTTTACGTGACATCACAATCTTTAGCGAAAATATAAAAGACTCCGCGTTCTGTCGGATGAAAAAATTGGCAAAGTTCCAAAGCCTGACTGCAAGGTCACGTGGGTAGAAAAAGTCCACCCCCCTTTGAAGAACCAGGTAGAGAATAAAACTATTAATTTCATTTTAAAATCTTCTAGATTGAATATTAAAATTCGCAGCGACCCAAAAATTGCAAAAAATTCGGACTACCTGTGTGCAAAATCTCATTGTTGTAAGTACCACAGAATCATCAGGATTTTACGGCCACGAAAAAAACAAACTAACACTTCCTTTTATAATAGTTGAGATAACCCTATATTCTCTGCATACCGTATATATCATACGTGGCTAGCCCGGTGTTGGTTTGCTAAGCCAGGGCTCGAAATACCCGGGTGCACAGGTGCAATGTGCACATGAAAATAAAATTGTGCACCTGATTTTTTCCAGCTAGGTGCATGCCTTGCACCTAACGTTAAAAAGTGGAGGGAACGTTTTATGTTATTTTGCTGGTTTAACAAAGTATTAGTATCGACCTCTCTCGCTCTAAAGGAACGTAATTAAAATTCCTAACTACACACTATGCGTAAACAAAATCGCTGGGCTGTAACGGGTTTATACATGATGAAGGTTTACTTGAGCCATGCCACCAGAACTTTCCGAGGATCGAAACATTTTCCAGCTAGCTCTGTTGAAGCGACAGTCGATACAGCCATGCGCCGGAGAATGTAGATGTTTAAATATTTTTATTTAATATCTACTACTAACCTATCTAAACATACCTAATAAAGTAATTTACATTATATCAATGCTCTTATATTACGCTTTTTTTAATGTGCACCTAATTTAAAAAATTGGTGCACCTTGTGCACCTGTAGTAAAAAATCTATTTCGAGGCCTGTGCTAAGCAAATCAACACTACGGGCAACAACGTTATGTAAGGTTGTAATCTGGTGTAAAATTTATCGCAGATTTCAAATCCGTTGAAATTTTTACTCTATCTTTAACGGTCTAGGAGATAGAAAAAAAAACTGACTACATAACTAAAGTTTAAACTTTTTTTTTATCCTCTTCTGGAAAATCATTCCTCGGTGCAAAATGAAAGCGGGAACGAAAAAAAAAATTTTCCTCGGCGCAAAATGAAAGTGGAAACGGAAATAAATAAATTTAGAAATTGTCCGTGTTCTTCGTGATGAAAAAAACTTGATATAGTTCCAAAGGATAACGGCGAGGTCACGTAGGTAGAAAAAGTCAAAATTGGGGTGGTTTATCGGGAGAAACGCGTTGAAAAACCGATGGAAAATAAAACTACTAAATTCATTTAAAAATCTTCTAGAATAAATTATAAAATTCACCATGACCCCAAAATTGCAAAAAAATCGGACTACCTGTGTGCCAAATCTCATTGCTGTAAGTGCCTAGGGGAAAGATCTGACGACAACAACTTTTGAACCACGGTCAGATGACGAGCAACACCTGAGCTGGTACCCCACTCTCCAAACTTCAACACCACGCGAACGTGAGGACATTTGAGACCACGACAAATATAACGTGCACCAGCCCCCTTTGCACATGAGGGTAATTGTCTGGATTTGAACTGGTAACCCACCGATTGCTAGTCCGTTACGCTTCCAACCGAGCTACCATTAAACCATGGACTCTTCTCACAAAAAGAACTCGATAGTAATTATAATTTAATTCTAATTAGATTCCAACAATTTATTGAACCCAATCAGGAAATCCCATAAATCTCTACTATTATAAAAGGAAGTGTTTGTTTGTTTCACGGCCACAAAATCATGACGATCTGTGGCACTCACAGCAATGAGATTTGGCGCACAGGTAGTCCAAATTTTTTTCAATATTTGGGTAGCGGCGGAATTTTAAAATTCAATCTAGAATATTTTTTAATGAATTTAATAGTTTTAATCTCTGCCTGGTTCTTCAAATGCGTTTCGGACAAATGAAGTAACCCCTAAAATGAACTTTTCTACCCACGTGAGAGATTCGCAAGAGATTGTGTCGTCACGTGAACTTTCTCTTTCCAAAAAAAAAAATGCATATTTTGCCTTTTGCGTTAAAAAAAATAAACAGATTACATTTCCTGTCTCCTTTTCGGCGAATGAGAGGAAGAAATAAAAAACATATTGACTGGGATTGTTAAGTTTTTTTTTCGTAAAATCGGAATCGCTAAAGATAGATTAAAAATTTCAACGGATTTGAAATCTGCGGAAAATTTTACACCACTTTAATACCTCACATCACGGCGTTGCCCGTGGTGTTGGTTTGGGAAGCAAATGGGCAAAACGAGCAATACTGGCGGCGATCCCGGATCAAACCCAAAGGGAAAGAAACGAGTACAACCCAACGTAATTTTGGAACTACGGTCAGATGGCGACGTCACACCTGCGATGGCACCCAAATCCCACACCACGCACACGTGAGGACATTTGAGGTACCGAAAGATTTAACGTGCACCAGCCCCCTTCAAGCCCTTGTGACAGTGTTTGGTGGGATTCGAACTCGCAACCAAACGATTACTAATATGTTACTCTTGCAACCTGGCAAAATCGCGGCCCTTTCATGGTAATGGTAATTTTAGTTAACGTCGTACTAGAGCAACACAACGGGCTATTGACGACGGTCCGGGATCAGTTCCTTTTAGGGAAAGATCCGAGGACAACGCCTCGTAATTTTGAACCACAGTCAGATGACGAAGCAACACCTGAGCTGGCACCCCACTCTCCAAACTGAGGACTTTCGGCCACGACAGATTTAAGGTGCACCAGCCGCCTCTACACCATACGTTTACAAACATCCATGCCCGAACCCGGAACCTTCCGATCTAGAGGCTAACACCTTAACCACTATAGCGGTTGGTCGGCGCGGCCCTTTCATAAACATAGCTATTTGGAATATGTAAAGTTCATCAACATATTACATTTCCCATTGAATCCACCTGAGGGTTGTTCCTTTTGAGAAATTAGAATTCGGGATCTACTCCCCTTTTCCATGTCAATCGCTCAAAATTGCGTGTTGTCCTCGAATCCTTCCCTTAGGAGATTGATCCCGGACCGTCGTCAATAGCCCGTTGTGTTACACTCGTACGACGTTAATTAAAAACTACCCGGACCGTCATGCCGACCAGTCGGTTTGGTGGTCAAGCCTCTACATCACGAGGTTCCTGGTTCGATTCCGGGTCAATGCATGGATTGTGTTTGTAAGCGTATAGTGTAGAAGCGGCTGGTGCACCTTCAATCTGTCGTGTCCGAAAGTCCTCACGTTGGGCTGGTGTGTAGAGTGGGATGCCAGCTCAGGTGCTGCCTCATCTTACCATGGTTCAAAATTACGTGTCCTCGGATCTGTCCTTTAGGGGATTGTTTCCACCATTACCATCCCGGTAATTGGTAATTTTTAGTTAACGTCGTACTAGAGCAACACAACGGGCTATTGACGACGGTCCGGGATCAGTCCCTTAAGGGAAAGATTCGAGGACAACGCCGCATAATTTTGAACCACGGTCAGATGACGAAGCAACACCTGAGCTGGCACCCCACTCTCCAAACTTCCACGCCAACCCAACGTGAAATTACCATCCCGGACCGTCGTCATTAAAAATAAATACCATTTCCATGTCGTTGTTGCCAGAAATTGAGAAACGAAGGATAGTTGATAAATGTTTTAATTAACGTCGTACTAGAGCAACTCAACGGGCTAGAGAACTAGAAAGAGAATTACGACGGCACACAACGGGCTATCGACGATGGTCCAGGATCAATCTCCAAAGGGTAAGATCTACACAACAAATCACGTTAGGTTGGCTTGGAAGTTTGGAGAGTGGGATGCCCGCTCAGGTGTTGCTTCGTCATCTGACCGTGGTTCAAAATTACGAGGTGTTGTCCTCGGATCTGTCCTTTAGCGGATTGTTTCCGGACCGTCGTCGATAGCCCGCTGTGTTGCTCTAGTACGACGTTAATTAAAAATTAACAATTACCTACCACAACAAAATTGAAGCTAGTCGTAAAAAAGCATATTTTGAAAAGTCTTAACGTCGACGTTTGTATTTATTGCAGGGTATGGGCAAACTATCACAAGGTAATTGGTAATTGGTAATTTTAGTTAACGTCGTACTAGAGCAACACAACGGGCTATTGACGACGGTCTGGGATCAGTCCCTTAAGGGAAAGATCCGAGGACAACACCTCGTAATTTTGAACCACGGTCAGATGACGAAGCAACACCTGAGCTGGCACCCCACTCTCCTAACTTCCACGCCAACCCAACGTGAGGACTTTCGGCCACGACAGATTTAAGGTGCACCAGCCGCCTCTACACCATACGTTTACAAACATCCATGCCCGGACCCGGATTCGAACCAGGAACCTTCCGATCTAGAGGCTAACACCTTAACCACTATACCGGTTGGTCGGCAAACAATCACAAGATATGAAACGTTCGTAAGTTTAAATTATTTTTATACGCTGATAAAATGCGAAGCTACTCAGATGGACATTTCTGAGAATCATGCGCTCATTAAGGGGATAAGCCGATAATGATTGTGGCATAAATTGAAGCGGAAATTGCGAAACCAGTTTGATCTTTAAGCAGAAATGCTTGGAGGACTGAGAACTTCGATCAGTAATTTGGTTTGTCGCTTGAAGGTAATTTTTGTTACGATGGCAAATTATAGACGGGGACAAAGCAGTGGTTCCCGACAAGATTTCAAGGGATCCGTGGAAAAGATTTGAATATTTCTCTAGCCAAATTAAAGAACTTACAAAAATAAAACATCCTTTTTTTTCCTTTTGTTCTAAAAAAATAAAACAATTTCCTGAAAATTCCTAGTATTTGATTAAGGTAAATGGTAATTTTAGCTAACGTCGTTCTAGAGCAACACAACGGGCTATTGATGACGGTCCGGGATCAGTCCCTTAAGGGAAAGATCCGAGGGCAACACCTCGTAATTTTGAACCACGGTCAGATGACGAAGTATTTTATTAAGATTTGCTATAGGAAGGTAATTAACATAGTACTGGAGCAACGCAACGGGCTATTGGCGACTGTCCATTATCAAACCTGAAGTAAAAGATCCACGGAATTTTGAATCACGGTCAGATGTATTTGAAGTTCAGGACTTAATATTGAAATTATCAACCATTAAACCACATTTCTGAGCAAACTGTACTGGACAGATTGTTCACAGTAAGATTAAAGTAGTATGTATTGGGTCATCCAGAAAGGTCTGTGCGTTTTTTTAAGATAAATACCAACGAAGCAGTACAAAAAGGCCTTATTGAATAACATAAGCCCCATATTGTTCTATGACTTTTTGCCATCTTTCTGGTAGCTGGAAAATTCCTTTTTTTTTAAATCATTAATCAAAAAATTATTATTGTAAATAAGTTATCGAGGTGCTGCTTGACAGTCTCCAAAGAATTGAACTCCAGGCCGTTCAAAGAACTTTGGAGTGACCTGAAGAGGAGAAAATCTAAGGAGGCAAGGTCAGGTGAATATGGGGGGCGACACAAAACATTCCAGCCATACTCAATAAGTCTGACATTCAGCAAAATGTGGGGCTGAGCATTCTCATGCTGGAAGACACCTCGACGATAATTTACACGCTCAAATTTAACAAACCACCTTCGAACTGTAGCCTCAGAAACAGCACACATTTTACGAACAGTCTGATAAGCATTTTTTCCTTTCTTATAATAAGAGCATAATATGACGAAAATTACCTTTCTGGTTCTCCATTCTTAGCACAGCAGTGAAACAAAAATTATGCCACAACACATGCTATATTTATGCAGTGTAAGCAGAAAAGACCGAATTTAAACATCTGCTTCAATCAAGGCCACTCCTCATCAGCGGTAGCAAAATAATAACAAAGCTAGCTTCGATTCGAAAATACGCAGAACTTTCCCGATTACCCAATACTATTTTATGTTTGTAATTTTATTTTACAAGAGCCTTTTGATATTAATATATTTTAATGAAAATATACACTGCTGTTTGTAAAAAATGCAACACCATAAAGGAATCATCCGAATGAAATGAGATTTGCAGCAAATGTCAATTATAGGATGTTATGCAAAGTAGTAGAGTTTCAGAGCCACCACGCATGCGTGGTGTTAGCAGCGCCCTCTGAACTGATGCTAAAAGCGTAAAAATAGAGGGCTGTAGCGGGACATTGAAAATAGTGCACTGTTATTTTTTAGTGGCGAACGTTTAGTGAGACCTAAGTATGCCACCACGACGAAATAGGGTGAACTTTCAACAACTTACGGAGTTTGAACGGAGGAGAATCATCGGCCTTCGTGAATGAGGATTTTCCTATCACGCAATATCAGCTCGTGTGCAGCGGAACAGTTCCACAGTGATGCGAGTTTGGAAGCAGAGGACCGACGAGCACCGGACAACTCGAAAAACTGGGAGTGGACTACGGAAGGTGACGTCAGCGCGCGACGATAGACACCTGGCCCACATGGCGGTGAATGATCGTACAGCTTCCTCTAGGCTCCTTGGCAGCACTTTGGTCTATTGCTACAGGTGTACCAATGTCGGCTTCGTCAATTCGCCGACGTCTGCTGCACCGTGGACTGCGTGCAAGGATTCCTTTATACAGGATCCCCCTCACGCCAAATCATCGACGGCTGAGTCTGCAATGAGCTCATGAGCACAGAGCCTGGCGGGCTGATTGCCAACAAGTTGTCTTCTGACGAATCCCCGCCGACCAACCGGTATAGTGGTTAAGGTGTTAGCCTCTAGATCGGAAGGTTCCTGGTTCGAATCCGGGTTCGGGCATGGATGTTTGTAAGCGTATGGTGTAGAGGCGGCTGGTGCACCTTAAATCTGTCGTGGTCGAAAGTCCTCACGTTGGGTTGGCGTGGAAGTTTGGAGAGTGGGGTGCCAGCTCAGGTGTTGCTTCGTCATCTGACCGTGGTTCAAAATTACGAGGTGTTGTCCTCGGATCTTTCCCTTAAGGGATTGATCCCGGACCGTCGTCAATAGCCCATTGTGTTGCTCTAGTACGACGTTAACTAAAATTACCATTACCTAGATCGGAAGGTTCCTGGTTCGAATCCGGGCCCGGGCATGGATGTTTGTAAACGTATGGTATAGAGGCGGCTGGTGCACCTTAAATCTGTCGTGGCCGAAAGTCCTCACGTTGGGTTGGCGTGGAAGTTTGGAGAGTGGGGTGCTAGCTCAGGTGTTGCTTCGTCATCTGACCGTGGTTCAAAATTACGAGGTGTTGTCCTCGGATATTTCCCTTAAGGGACTGATCCCGGACCGTCGTCAATAGCCCGTTGTGTTGCTCTAGTACGACGTTAACTAAAATTACCACTATCTGACGAATCCCGCTTTAATTTGTGGAACCATGATGGCCGCATTCGTGTTAGACGTTATGCCGGTGAACGCTGCCTTCCAGATTGCGTTATCGAAAGTCATAGTGGCCAAACATCCGGAGTTATGGTCTGTGGTGCGATTTCGTATCATGGACGATCTCAGCTGCTACGAATTTAGGGTAATCTGAATAGCAACAGGTACGTCCGTGAAGTGCTAGAGCCCGAAGTCGTTCCCTTCCTTCAAGGCATCCCTGGAGCTATCTTTCAACATAATGCACACCCACATGTTGCAAGGAATATTCGAGACTTCTTTTCAGCCCAACACATGCAACTTCTACCTTGGCCTGCTTATTCGCCTATTGAGCACGTGTGGGATTTGGTTGGTCGGCGTCTCGCTCGTGATCCGCGTCCTACGGCTTCAAAAGACAAACTTCGGGTGCGCATACAAACAATATGGAATTCTCTTTCACAAGCAGACATTCAACATGTTTCACTCCATGCCACGTCGAAAAGCAGCACTTATTTCAGCGGGTGCTACACCAAATACTAATTTCGGACACAATATTGATTTTTTTTGCTTTGAAAATTCATTCATTTATTTGTACTAATACAAGCCGTTTGTGTATTAAATTTCATTTAATTCTGATGACTCCTTCATGGTGTTGCATTTTTTAAAACAGCAGTATATACAGGGTGGTCCCGAATTCATGGTACAAACTTTAATGGTAGGTACAGGACATTGTAACAATGATTTATTGTATAGGAATGTATAGTCGCAAGTGACGCGGTAACAGGGGAAATAACGGCCGAAAGGAAAAACAAAGATTTTATTGAAAGCGTTGTTGACAAGTGTCATGTTTACAGTAATTGTTCAAAATTGCGTCCACCAGTATCGATACATGCTTGACAGCGTCGGTGGAGCGATTGGCGTACACGTTCAAAGATGCCTGGTATTTCACGCACACCTGCAGCAGCTACAGATAAGCGAGCGACGAGATCCTCATCTGAGTCAACTGGAGTCTCATAAACAAGATGCTTTAGATGTCCCCATAAAAAGTAATCGAGGCTCGATAAATCGGGAGATCGGGGTGGCCAAGGGACTGGTCCACCACGCCCAATCCATCGAGTACCAAACGGGGCATTCAGGTAATTCCGTACATCAATGCTGAAGTGTGCTGGCGCCCCATCGTGCTGAAACCACATGCGGTTACGAATGGCGATCGGAACATCATGCAGCAGTTGTGGTAACACTTCTTTCAGAAAAATAAGATAGCTTCCGCCAGTGAGCCGCGTGGGTAGTAAGTATGGGCCAATCAAAAAGTCGTTCACAATACCAGCCCACACATTAATACTGAAACGTTGTTGAAACGCATGTCGACGCGTTGCATGTGGATTATCGGTTGCCCACACATGGGAATTGTGCGCATTAAAGACACCCTCGCGTGAAAATGTCGCTTCATCTGTAAATAGCACATAATCTACGAAATCCGGCTGCAACGCACATTGCTGCATCACCCACAGGCAGAAGTTCACGCGGCGAGGATAATCTGCCGGATTCAATGCTTGTACTTTCTGAAAATGGAAGGGGTGTAAGCGATTTTCGTTTAACACTCTGCATACAGTCTGATGACTCACACCTACGTCACGCGCAACAGTTCTTGTGCTTGACTCGGGTCTATCAGCCACAATGTTCAAGATGCTTTCTTCCAGCCTTGGAGTGCGTACAGCTCTTACTCGACCAGCGCCATGTCTGTTGACGTCGAACGCACCTGTTTCACAAAGTTGACGATGTAACCGTTGAAAAATTCTATGATCCGGCATTCGTCGATCAGGATACTCCGCGCGATACATTCGTAACGCAGCTCTGCCGTTACCATTTGCACGGCCGTACATGTAATGCATGTCTGCTTTTTCTGCATACGTAAAGTCACCCATCGTCTACGGCAGCACAATTGTGAATGGCGCTTTTCCCTACTGCGATGCATCATGTTCAACAGCGGCTAGACATCTACTGCCCTCTACCGGCAATGATACCAACCGATCACTCCATTTCTCTTTCCTTTTATTTCCCCTGTTTACGCCTCACCGCGTCACTTGCGACTATACATTCCTATACAATAAATCATTGTTACAATGTCCTGTACCTACCATTAAAGTTTGTACCATGAATTCGGGACCACCCTGTATATTTATATACAAGCGTGTATAATATTAAAAACTATTTAGTTTATATTAACATTTTATCTGAAAATATTTAAGTTCTACAAAACAAATTTTAGAATGTCAAATATGTACGAAAAAAAATTTTATTATCTAGATTTCATAACTAAACTGTCATCACTGATCCTTAATGCGCAGTTTTAACGTTTTACAATACATTTAAGATAGATTTTACACCAACATTAAGGAGGTTCGAATCTTTGATGGGTAATTTCTCTTGACAGTAAACACTTGCCTTGTGCATATGCCCATTACTTGCCATTGGTGCAGCCTAGCCTAATATTTTCGAAGGGTTCCTTCGATATAAATGTTTTGGGCCACTAGGTGGTTTAAAGTATTGGAACCAGTTAGAGCTTTCATCAGTGTCTTGCTTTGATTTAAAAATATGGTAAACGAGAGTTAAAATGACCAGGTTACAAAGAAAATATGGCCACCAAGTTACGTGACTACCCCATGCGACTTAAGCAGTTACAACCTTGGTGAGTAGGGGTATCTTTATGCAAAATCGTGTCTCAAAATATTGCTTTTCAAAAATTATGGCAACTTGAAAATTTTTTTTCGAAGGTAAAAAAAACTAGTCCCTTTGTTCAACCAATAGAAGGGAAAATATTTTGAATTTTATTTTGAGAAAAATTTACAAGGGAAGGCAATTTTGAAATCTGGACTGTCATGAAAACCTTAAAATATTTCATCTTCAATGTCTCATTTATTAAGCACATTTCGTGCTTGAGCTAATTCATTTTGTATTGAGCAACTACTATTGCTACTAAAACTGAGTTCGAGACTAGCTATTTAAAAAAATTTAAGCTACTATTCCTCAAGTGTCAACCCTGCAATTAATACCCAAATTCATAACTCCAACGTATGAGTTTAACATGTCTAAAGCATGTAATAACCCATGCATTACTTTCTTTATCCATATAGGAATGTTTCAATTTGTACCATACCATATCTGCCAACTTCTGATAAAATAAAAACCGGAATATTTTTGTGACAAAAAACCAACGTAAGTGTCAGAATTGAAAACTACCCAAAATAAGAACGAAAAATAAATGCCAAGAGGTTGACAATAGCGCCATATTGGTCTTTATAAAATTTAAAACTCTGCTGTCCACGTTGTTTCTAGTTCGAACTAGGCGAGACCGATATTTTACAATGACATACTTGCCAACTTTGAAAACTACAGCAGTAAAACTTTTGCGCCCCCTTGCCAAAAAACACATAAATTGATGTGTATTAGAAATATCCTAGTCCCAACAACTAGTATTATTTGTATTTAAAATATGCATAGGTAAAAATTCATATTTTTATCATCTGCAAAAACCTTGCAAAGCAGAAGTGGCTTAATACCAAACTGAACACATCCACTGTAAAAAACATTCACTTTATGAGTGTTGTGAAACATAAGTGACCAATCAAAACGCGCAGATGGCGCTGCTTGTTGTCTCCTCTTATCTGAAATCTTGAGAACGATTTTAGTGTTTGAAATTGTACGAATGATTTTGTAACGATCAGCTTCGAGCTGAATTTAGGGGATGTCCCCTTACTTTTACCTATTTGTTTCGGTTATAAATATGTAATTATAGTGCTCATTAAAATACTAGAATATTAAACCTGCTCAAATTATTTATTGCCCATGCATTTTAAAATCACTGAACCACCTCGATGAAGAACAATTCAAAAATGAGTACCAACACATTGAATTCGAAACTTTGGTGAGTCAGGATTACAGATCAAGAAGCAAGGTTTGGGGATTTGTGTCATCCAACACCAACAAACTTTCCAACGTTTTGATAGAAATTTATCAGTCCCTCTTATTTTACCCATTTCAACCCAAAGCACATCAATACTGCCATGCCCTTCTACTACCACAGATAAATCTTACAGCTGAAGACAAAATTCCTTTACCAACTCACCCATTTCTTCTTTCACTTTATCAAGTCCCGATAGAAAATTTCAGTGGATGATTGCAGCGAATGAAATATTTCGATTGCACGATCGAAATATTAAAAATCCGTAAAAAAGTCAGACCCATCCGTAAAAATTGCGGATAATCCGTAAAAGTTGGCAAGTATGCAATGACGTATTGAAAATAGTGCACAAAGTTTTTTATGTAAATCAAGCAACTGATTCCCGATGTTTTTCTTTCATGGTCGGCGACATAGCATCGATATTGCCGTTCCTTAATACTTTTCTCCAGTAAGTCTTAAAATAATCCAGTAAATTCTTTTTCCTGTAAAAAAGATAAAACTTTCGGGAAATTAAGTTGTCAGGTATGTTATACTTTTGTGTTGTATGTAGAAAAAAAAAGAATTTCAGACAAAATCAATAAATTATTTGATTTGTATTCAGTGAAATCTTCATCCAAACCAATTTTTCATGTGATCTACATGTTAAAAAAGCTCTATAATACAATAAACTCAAAGCCATAAATGATACAGATTTGTGCATAGAAAAAAAAATTATATACAATGAATTTTAAAAAGCTTAAAATTTTGTCCACCACACCAATTCAATAATACTGCCCCTCTTGAAAATTTCAATCCAAAAGTAAATATTTCTAACTCTGCTGTTACATTTGTTAAGATAAATACATAAGTCTATAGCTCAATCATATTTCATATGTATGCAACATTTTATAGTACCACATTTCCCAGTAGACAACACATAACAGCATTTCAAATTTGCGCTAGTATACCTGCCAACATTGGAAGCTGCCATTCAATGATGAAATGCAAAATTTAATATATGGTATGATTATGGATTAATGACATATAGCAGAAACTCATCAACTGACAAAATGCTTTTTTATTAACTGAACAGCTGTTTGAGACAAGTTTTTAAGTGAGATACTTGCAAGCATGTTTTATCTTTTGAACAGATTATAATACTATTCCTTTCTCACTATGAAATTTAATTTGTCTTACGAAAAAGAGACAGTGAAATGTCTTGAAATTCACAAGAATCAAATTTTCATGAAAGTGCCATTTTAGATCCAAGTATCATTATCCATGTGGATAATTATCAAGCATTACGAATGAGAAATTAATGCTCTAGAAATGCTAATGGTAGGATAACAAAGAATTTACCCTAATTAAACACATGATTAAAATAGAATCAAGAATGATTCAAAAATCGGTAAATCACAATTAATGAATAATTTTTAAACAAAACTAAAAACCTGTGAGCTTTAAATGCCCTTTTAACTCCATGAAACAATATCTGCTGGTGAAATGTGTTTTATCATACATCCTTTCACTGCTCATCTTCAACAGCAAACTAAAACCAGTTTTGTAAAGATGCTTTCATGCGGTTGACTAAATATTCAAATTGAAATCTCACATAATTTGGTGTTTTTAGTGGGAAATATTGTTTTTAAAAACTCAAGAAGTAAAAATTACATTTAAAAAATGCAATCTACCAGTAATTTGTATAGAACAGCAAAAAAATATATAAAAGTTGGCAGGTATTCAAAGAGCAAACTTTTTGACAATGTCCACTTAATTACAAAAGCATTTACTATTTGCAATTTTTCTGCTTATTAACTCAAGCGTAACTAATTCGATAAATAGCTGGGATCCAGTTAACCAAAGTTATGCCATGTTATATGGTTCTTATTGACTAAAAACAATGAATATTTTAAATTGCAACAGGTTGGCTTTTTTTAGCATAAACAATGTAAAGCCACCCATTACTTTCTGCTTAACACACTTGCTTGTGTTATCTACTAGAAAATATTAAAATACTGATTAAAAGTAAAACAGAACCCCCTCTGAAAGAAAATGCAAAATCATTAGCCCTTATTAGAAAAATGTGAATTCCAATACTATCACATACAAGAATTATAACAAATGTTATGAAAGACAAAATTATTTCACTGGACACATCCATTTACTTTTGAATATAATTGTATAGAATTCATTATTGCATGGACTATACATTTCTTGTAGGGATAAAATTATTTATAGGTCAGGTTTTCTACAGAAATGGAATATTTCACCACTTCTGATGCTAATATCGTTGCATTTATTCTCCTCAAATGAGACAAATTATTTAAATTGCAACTTCAATGCACAAAACATAATGGAATGGAGATATATACTAAGTTTTGGAAAAAAAGAAAGCAGCAAACAAGCTTCCAAGTTAAATTTGTCAAGTCGTCAAGTGTTTGAAATAAAACGAAAACGTATTTCAAAAAAACTTTTGGCACAATACCAGATTCCGCCAAGAGCTGATATTACAAACACAAAAAATACTTTTAAAACTTAAAATGAACTCATTGTTTTAAAATTTAAACATCACTTTCATAGGGGGAATTACAAAAGGTGTTTTTTTTCGTATATGGAATTATATACATACATGAAACCTTTTAGAAACAAAGTGCAGACTGCTATTCTCAAAAAAGCATTGCCTATAAAATGTGCAGATTTTTGCATAGTTTCACAATAAATGCAAATAAACTAATATGAAGAAAATGTACAAAAAAGGCCACCAATGTTTAACCTCTAACCTTCAGCATGAAATATTTTTACAATATAAAGAAAACAAGGAATCTATTTAGCAAATGAAGGTTTAAAAATAGCATTGCAACTTCCGTCATAAATTACATTTCTTAAACCGAGGAGAAAAATTCACTTCATTTCGTAAAATATTAATAAATTATGGAAATGTTACAAATACTTAAGGATATGTAAAAACAGTTCACATTTATTATTTTGTATCTGTAATATCCAACACATACTATCATTCAACAGCATCAAAAAATTTAATTGCATATAAAATGCAGACCAATTTTTTTAACCATCGCATGAACATTCTATACCTTTTGAAGGCAACAAGCATACATTTTAGTACCATTTGGAGGCAAGACAAAATGTACTTTAAATTTACCAACATTGGATTCCTTAAGGAATGTGCAGGAATGCTGTTTGCTTTTTGTTTCCCCATTGAATTACACATGGCCCAAATGTTGGTAACATCTACACAATTGACAAGTATGGAATAAATTAATGCATAGGAAGCCCCTTTATCACTCGATGTTAGAATAAAAATTATAATTTTCAAAGAATTATGTTGCGACAGACAATTTATCCATCGATATTGGCAGAGTAATTTTAAACTTATTTAGAACCATGAAAGCCGTCATGTAGAAGTATATTTTTAAAATTGAAGTGCTAAGTGTACATGGCAGGGGTGCAGAAAATGTTTCAGGGTTCAATATTTCCCCCAAAACGTCCCTGTATTTTCATTCCAGTTTAAGAGTTCCAGCTATTGAAGTACAATGTTGATGAAATTATCACTTACAATTTAAAAAAAAAAAAATTAATAGGCTATGAATTCCCAATTGGTTTGCTTTGTATACAAAATGGGAATTCGTAGCCATCACCAGGGATTAGCGAGCAGTGGTCACACCTAACCTAACGAAAGAACTGTCACAGGCAACGCAGTGGGAGATGAGAGAAACTGCTGTTTTCCACATGCAAGTTTTTTTGGCCGATTTCAGTAAAATATGAAGATGAAACTGTTTGAAAATGTGCTTCACTGCAAAGAAAAAAAAAAGGGGGCACACGTAAATATAACAGTTAGCCAAAATATTTGTTTGTCACTGATGACATTGAATTTGTAGTTCTTAAAAAAAAATAAACATGGGCAAAAATTTTCACATGGCTGCATCAATATCCCTAAAACCTTGTTCACACGTTCGGACATATTCTGCACCCCTGGTATATGGTATAGTAAATTTTAGAACATTCACGTTTTATTATGTTTCAGCAAAATAATGAAAAGTAAAAATTTTAATTTTAAACATTTTTCAAGTTTACCTAATAAATTCATATATATTTTCTATCACTCAATGATTAAAATGTTGCTGAGATCAATGGGCAACAGGAGCATGCTTTATAATACAAATTCAAGGAATTTTTGGTACTGGACTCACTACAATACATAAAAGTAACCAATTGTAGCATGCGAGACCACAACTTCACATTCATCCTTTTAGGAGCACATGGTGCTGGTAGGCTGCCAACTAAAAAGTAGGCAATGTTTAAATTTTAAAAAATTAAGAAATGCAAGTAATCAGCCAAATTAAATCTGTGAATGCAAAATGGGTCATTGATATTCAAAATCTATCAGTTAGTTCTAATGTAATTTTAAATGTTCTGCGTGCAATAGAAAACTCGCAACAGCACCAAACACAAAACGATGTTTTGCTTTAAATTTGCTTTATTGTAATCCACATATAAATCCGTATCTGAAATTAAAGTCTTATCATTCAATCATAATAAAAATGCATGCATCTTAAATTGACTTTCTTTCTAAACAAAAATATGTATTTATATAGGTAATTTCAAAAATATGTAATTTCGTGTCAACCTTAGTCACCTGACAAACCAGAATTAAGTTTAGGAATTAAAAATCTTATTTTATCATTTAGTTATTTTATTTTTCATAAACTTTATTTCACTCAATTTTTCTTCCAACCAAATTTTTTTCCTAAAACCTATCAATTGAAATATAGACACTATAACTACAATTTCTTGTTGCAGTAACAAAATTACACACAATTGTTAAGTAACCTGTGTACCATTTGAGCAAATTCAAATCCACTTTACGAATCCAGGATGTTGCAACACCCAACTCTAGTAGTTCCTTTTTGGAGATTTAGTTTATATTTTTATTGCCATTGTTAATTTTTCAAGCAATTCAATTGGAAACATTGAATATTTTCACAAATAGATTCCCCATCAGAATCACCTCTTATAAAGCTAAAATAAAGTCTTTAAGCTTTATAAAGCCTTGATTTCATAGTTCAGAATTCGGTAATGAAATTACTTTGAAATCGACTTGTGAACTACATACACACCTCAAAACATTAATATAATGTTTAGCTTAATATATCAACAAAATTTTAACATTATTAACTTTTTACTATTGGTAAAGATGCAGAACCACATATGATTGATTTTTAATTACTCAAGTTGAAGGGTTTGCATGATGTAACATCACTTACAAATTGCTACCATTGTATCAAGACTGTAGAAAGAGTTATGTTCCTTCAGTATTGGAGAGTATCATTAAATATTACTTTCTATTAACACAAAACATGGTGGAATATGTTAAATTAAACAATTAAAACATAATGAACAAAAATGACAAATACTTATATGTGTGTTTATTTAAGACGCATAAGTATTTGTAATTAATACAAGACTTGTAACACTCACATGTATCTGAATTGCAATATAAAAAAGGATGGTGAAATTAAAAAAAAGATTAAAAGCCAACTGGGTATTGAAAAAAATTAAACCTTTTTAAATAGATTGACAAAGTGAATGCGAGAAAAATAATTGTGCTGCTTCCATAAATCTTAAAATTAAGATGTAAATTAGGATCATTAAAAATTCCACCGATATTCAAAGGTGGGAATGCTTTTTCACTCTTGGCATGATATCATGGAAATCTAGCTCATGATTTATACAAAATGCTTTTCGTAAGTCTTGAACCTCACAAATCCACTACACAAAAGTTCAATATACAGAGTAAATGGTTAAAACAATGTCGGCTTCACAGTTCTAGAGAAGACCAGTGCAGCAGAAATTAAGTGTTACTCTGTAATACACCACTTCTGACAGTAGGTTAGGCCTAACATTGCATAATTCACCAATATCACAATAGTCAACTCAGTACATAAGCAAAATGTTTAAATTATTCAAATTCTTCTTCTGCCACATCTGCAGCATCCTCTGCCAAAACTTTCTTTAAAATGTCCACAACATTCCCAGGAATAAGACAGCCCACGACTCTTGACGATTCTTCGATCTTAAGTCGGACCACTTGCAGCTTTGCATTGTGGGTACCATGGTGAGCAGACATAATACTCTCAATTTTAGTCCATATAGAGAGAACGGATCCACTAAGGACATAGTACTGTCTTTGTCTTAGACCAACTTCACAAAGAACACCCATCGTTTTCCTTCGACACTGTCCATACCAATACATGTGACTACAAAGTGTAGCAGAAGCGTCAAAGTTTTCTTTCCAGTGTTCCTCTACGTCTTTCTTTGTGGACTTTTGATATTTTGATTTTAATTCGTCTAAAGTCTCTTGTTTTGCTTGGAGACCTGTATTCGGCCTGTACACTCTGAACAATTTGGCTTTATTTCCCTTGCTTCTTGCAGTATCAGCCACGGCCAAAATAGTCGTTTTTCGATTATTTCTCGCCAGTGCAGACAGGTAAAAACCCTCGTCCTTATCTGAGCAATCAGCAAATTTTTCTAAAGCAGCATCCCAACTCAGACCTCGTTCGACTAACACAGTGTGCAGCTCTGTTTTTGCAGTTCCAGTGGCATGTTTCTGCATGAATGTATTCAGTTTTATCCTCTTAACAAGGTCACCACCAGTACCCAAATCGAGAATACCCAAGTCATACCGACCGGCTTTCTTCGCTTGTGCTATTACTGCATCTAATGTGTCTGTAAAGTACTGGAACAAGCTATTTTGAAGTTCCACTGGAAGACCAAGTATTCTGTTCATAAATTTGCTCATGTTGCCATAGTCCTTATCTAACATTTGACATCCGTTCATAGAGTCCTCAGTGATCATGGCAACACCACTCAAGGCTTTGCGAACATCATAAAAGAAGTTTCCTTTGTACTCGGTTGGAGGAGGCACAAGTGGAGCATCATACTCCATCACTGCTCGCATTGTAGTCTCCAACGCAGATCTCCCATACTTAGTGTCAATATTGAATTGACTTAAATCTCTACTTTCTGTAGCTCTTCTGTCTCCGTGCGTAAGGGCTCCCAAGCTTTCTAATCGCTTAGCCACGATAGATGCAAATCTTCGCTCACCAGCTAAATCTGAAATCAGAAATAAGTATTCAGGAGCATTCACTTGATTAGATCTGTGTGTTCTACCAAATTGTTGAATAGCCTTATCTGCACTCCAGGGTAATTCTAGGGTCATATGAACACGCCTGGCTTGGTTTTTAACTCTTCGATCAGACTGCAAAGATATACCAGAACTTGCAGCCTCAGAAATAATAGCAATGTGTTTTTCTCCATCCATGAATCTTTGCTTTTCAACCATATTTAAGGTTTCCAAGGGGGCATCAGCTTCAGAACGGGATTCGTACTGTATGGTGCCATCATTGCTAACTACTCTACCTTTCCGTCCTGTCATTTCAGCAACACTTTCAGGTCCTCCCAAATCATCAATCAACTGGTCAAGTGTGTTAGGTGGTAGAATATCACCTAATCTTTCAATTCTATCTAATAACTCAGCTTTCATGGCACTGGCTTTCTCAACTGCATCAAGGGGTGGAAGAGGCTTAGGAGGTGGCTTTAGTTTTTTTATACTGTGGTTACTACTCTTGTGCTTTCGTTTTTTACCTTTATCTTTTTTGCTTTTCTTTCTGTAAGCCCATGGCCCATTGCTATCAGACTCGTCATCAAAGGGATTGAAGTCACTTTCTCTTTCAGAATCAGATCCAGATCCATCATTTAGACCATCACTTTCAACGGTAGGAGATTCATCACCAGATGGTTCAAAATCACTCCCTCCACTAAGTATATATTCTTCCTCGCTGCTTTCATCTGAAAGTTTATACTCTCTGTAGCGCTTTACACCTTGTCTAGCACGTCTTAAGGGCTTTCGCTTTCCTCCAGTTGACGTTGAAGCTCCACTTGGGGATCCACTAGTACCAGCCTGCAAATCAAGTCCTAGAAGTCTCATAGTTTTCTTATGATCAGGAGCTGGAAATTGCTTTTCAACCAAGGACTGGAAAACACCTTTTGCAGTGGATACAAAATCAGTTAATTCTCCTCCAGCTTCTTCTAATTGTTCTAGAGTACGAGCTTCACCAGTAGATTGTAAACCAATTACTACACATTTTCCATTCTTTACAGATTCTCTAGCAAGCTGAACCACATGTTTTACCTTGGAAGCAATGCATAAATATTTGAAAAAACGTTGGTGTGAAGCCCAAAACTGACACCACATTGTCTTCTTTGTTCGAGGATCACCTTCCATCAGTTCCGCCGCTTCTTGAAATCTTGCTCGAGCTTCAACCCATAGACTCACAGATTCATTATACATATATTTGAATTCCTTCGACAATGGAATTTCTTCAATCTTAAATGTGACACCTGCAAAGCTGAGCTGCCTAGCCATATACAGCCCCCTCAGCTTCATATCCATGGCAACAAGTTCCATAGCTCCAACACCCCGCTTTTCAACAACTGATATAAAGTCAGTGAATTCTTTGAAAGGTGTACCTTCACCCCATAAGCCAAGCCTCGTCATGTATGCCATGTTTTTGGGCTCCGATGCACCAGTTGCACTAGCATAAACAACTCTAGCTTTAGGTAGCTTATTTTGCAAGTCTAAAACTGTCAAGCCTGTCTTTGTGGGTTTACTAGAGCCAGCAGGACAGAGGTTTTTAGCTTTGTGACATTCATCAAAAACAATACAGCCATCAAAATCATCCCCACACCAATGCAACAGCTGTTTCAGTCTGGTTTTGTATTTTCCTCCAGACTGACTCTCTCCTATCAAAGATGAGTAAGTGGCAAATATAACACCTTTCTTAACACTTCCATTAACTTTGGAGGATATCTTGGCATATTTAAACTTGTTTAATGAATGGACTTCAATCTTTGCAGCCCCTATATCTCTCAGATCTCTTTCGGAGTCATACTTCAAATCATTAGAAACACTGAGCCAAATTGCTCTTTTACGGCCAAGAAGGTAATTCTCGTGTATTACACCAGCAAGTGTGCGACCTTTTCCTACACCAGCACCATCACCAATTAAAAAGCCGGCCCGTGTACCATCTGGCAGAATGGTCTCATGTTGTTGACAAGCATATGTGATAGCTTCTAATTGCAAAGCTGAAAGCAAACCCCTATCTATTGTCTCTTCGGGGATACTCAGCTTGTACCAGGTATCTGGAGGCTGAACACTTGATAAGGAACTTGTTTCGACAACAGGATCAGGATGTCTGATGCCGATTTTTAGCTTAGAAGGCCAGTAATCTGCATATGTTTCGGCTCTTTTCAATTCCTCTTCCTCCTCCTCTGCTTCTTCTGACTCAACTCGAGGTGGGGCTGCCCCCATCATCATGGATCGCAAAATTGACTCTCCATTCATATTCATATAATACTGATTAAGGTCTTTGGATGACAGACTATACGGATATCCACCATATCCATTCATCACCTGGCTTTGAAATGCCATTTGCATAGCCGCTGCATTTGCATATAAATCAGGACGCATCATGTTCATTAAGTTTTTGTCCATGTAAGGGAATCTTGAGTAATCCATCATTGCGGCATTGAAAGGAAAACCGTGAGCATTCCAGTGATTGGATCCCTGCATGTGCATAAAGTTTTCAGCTTGTGAATTCTTTGGCAATACATCTCCTTGCATGTGTCGGGAGAATTCTTTATCATTGTTGAATTCCTTGTCATTCAGTACTGGAGAATCATTCTCAGGTTTGATGCCAGACTCATCCAGGGCAGCTGATAGCAAGTCTGGTGACTCCATGGTCAAAAAGAGTAGGAACTATTTATTCAGAAAGAATACCAAATATTCCTGGAAAGAAAGGAAAATTCAGAAAACAAAATACATATATTTGTATTGCAGACAACAATTTTTAGCTTAAACTTCTACGATTTGGATCTCAGGAAAGAAATAAAAATAGAAAACAAAGGGAAAATTTGATCTAATGAAAATGCTCAAAAAAGAGACATGAAACTAGATTTAAATAGTGCATTATTTACGATACGGCATATTGACTTTTCTTACCACTAAAATATATCGCTTAAACCAGTGGCATGGTATCGGTAGATGTTATCCCCTTTTAAGTGACCGCTGGCATTGATCACCATTTACAAGCTGTCAACGACTGACCTTCATGAGAATCCCTTCTTTTGTTCGTTGATACCCTACCCTGCCGATCATCATGCGTAAACGCTTTGGGGAAAGCAGAAAGTTGTCGGGTGATATCTCATCTGATGCCAAACGGTACTATGAAAGGAAAAAGTAAATGCCACTCACTGTCTTATCGCTCAAGTTAGGTAATTGGGTATGGGGGCTCGGAGAGAATCACCGTTCCTGGAGACGATTGAAAATATATAAGCACTGCAGCGTAGAGGTTAAATGAAATTAACCCTCCAAGTGGCATGCACAAGTACAGCTTGGAGAGGTTTCTGTGCAGCAGACCAGAAATATTTCAATGAGTGAGATGTCGGGATATTTCAGGTCAGCCACTTGCCATAGGGGAATTTTTGGGGGCTGGTATTCGAACTGAAATTTCTGAGTTGTGTTTGGCCATGACACTTGGAGGATTAAGAACATCCACTTTCATTTAACTTTTGTATGCAGATTTCTAATTTTTATGCTTTAAGCACCTTTGTTACAGTACTTGACCAACATATTTTGCACAATATATTCCACACCTTTGTGACTATCTTAAGCTACATTACTTTTTCCTTGAACTGAAGAAATAATTTTTATGTCATTTAAAATATGAGTAGTTTATGTTATGTCAAAAGGGATGTTTTAGGCATTGCTTGTTTTCAATGTAAACTGGAATTCATTAAAGAAGAAATTGGAATTGAAGCATCTGTAATTAAAATTCAGAATTGGATATATCTATTGGTAGTGCTGTCGTTACTAACAATTCATCTTTTTCAATCAATTTATAAAAAATAGCATAAATTCAATATCCAAAAACATGCAACAGTATTTTGTTTACATTTAGTGTTATTCCCAAAAAATGACAGCAAAAGAGCCCACCTCAGTCATGTTACTGCAACTAGACTGAACCTAAGCTTCAATTTCATCTTTTCTTTGGTGATTATGCATGTTTTTAACTAGTATGGGTTAATAAAGATATAAATCAATTGATTTAAATCAATGATTAAAATCATCGATTTAATTCAAATGATTTTTTTTAAATCACTTATTTAAATCACAATTTATCTTACATTTTTATAACTAAGTAAATACACCATAGAAAAATCACAGAAGTGGTCAAATGCTTTAATTTTTTCTGTACTCATGGCTACACCCAGCTCAGAGGGAACTGTGTCGATTACTGCATTTTTCTATATTAAAGTTACTGTCGCAGGATTGAAAACTGTTGTTTAGCTCGATTCTTAGACGGTTTCCTGAGAAAGTACGGATCAGAAAAATACGAAATTAACATGATTTGTTCTTTGTCGTGCTCCCTGGACAATTGTGAAGATCTTTTTCCAATGCGGCTATTAATTTAGGGTTTAAGTGTCAAAGTTGAAAAAGCAAAATTTCTTCCGCAAGTGAGCAAAACACAAATTTTCAGTCCTCAGACATGAGTTTATTTTAAAAAGTACCTCTCATCATAAATTTTTGCAGTTCTTTGAGTTTTTTTAGAAATTTCAATTTGGTTCCCGATAATATTTTTTTGAAATTCGGGAAAAATCAGGATTATTTGTTACTTTTTATCAAATTGTCATATCTTTTTCTTATTACTTTTAGTTTTTAAATTTGAATATTTACTGTACATTTTAGAATGTACTTTTTCTTATAATACAATTATTTTTTAAATTGGTTAATAAATAAAGTCGATGCAATCAAAAGTTGGTTACACAAATTTCGTAGTTTTTAGATAGCGCAGCATGTTTCTCATGAAAAAGAGGGTTGCATATTTGACTATCGGGTTTGCCATATATCAAATTTATAGTAACAACAATTGCCATAAAATGATTTCTTTTTATTTGACGAGGAAAAAGGCTTGCTTTTTTTTACTCTGTTCTCAGACAGTTTACTGAGAGAGTACAGATCACGAAGTTAGGAGATTAACACGGTTTATTTAAAATTGTACAGGGAATGCGATGCAGAAGGTTTTTTTACTAATGAGAGGGGCTGGCAAGCTTAAGCGAGCAGGGGCGTAGCCCCCTAATATTATAAAAGATTGCAACAGCCAGTTGTAACTTATTAGAATATACTAGAAACAGTAATGTAAACACACATGACATCATAAATCTAAATGCCAGGAAGAGTAATGTATAAACATTTCTGATTAACAGCACTCATAATATAAACACTTAAAAGTATGCAACAGTTTGATTCAAAACTATAAACTAAAGAGGTGACTGATTTTATAAGCTAAAAAAACACACATGGGAAGTAAAGTTTTTTGAGGCATTTGTCAGTTAGCTTATTCTTGTGGTGTACAATAGAGATTAAAGAATATAAACATTTTTTTTTTATCCTATGCCCAGCTCATGTCCTTTTGGCCATATGCTGGCTTGCTGTCCAATATAGCAAAGAAAGTCCTTGGGGAGAAGTATCCCTGATGTCAATGTCCTTAAAATTGCTTTCGTACTATTGTATCAAGTTCGTACTATCGTTTTTGTATTTATTCTTATTATTTCTTACTTACATTGAAGTGCCATAAAACTTAGTAGACGAATTTAAACTAAACTAGGGGGATCCCCCTGCTTGCTTCGCAAACCAACTCATTTTGCAGAATTTTTAATCTCCTGCATTGTCGAAACTATCTCAACATTCATATGCAAAAATTGCATATGGTTACGAAGGTAATGTTGGTTGAGATCACTGTCAGGATAATCAGAGGCACCAACTTAAAATGATTTAAAAGTTGATAGTGGGAAGATGCATTTCCCATACTATGTGACATCCTAATAGTATGAGGTTTTCAGCAACAAGTCATCAAAACCAAATACAGATAATGATTAAACATTAAAAACTGTACTTCGTACATTTTCCAATCTTGTTCCTTGATTTTAAGTTATTTTTTTCAAAAATATCATAAAATGCATTGTAAGGAAAATAAATATGAAGGGCACACACATGTAGTCTTTTTTACATGACAACCAGTTTAGACTGTTACCAATGGAAAATTTGCTAGAAAGTTTTTTTAACTAGTATACAGATGTGGTTATTAGACTTTAATGTAAGGTTGTTGTTGTTGTTGTCGTATGTTCTTCTGGGATACATATGAAAGCAAGGGATGAACAGAAACATCCAAGACAAGTACAGAAGAAGAATAGTTAATGTAAGGTAAAAGCACTATTAAACAACTTGAATCTCGTGATGCTGAGAATTAAAAGGCATAATTAAAAATGCGTTTTAATTCAAACTCTCTATCTATGCTTAATTTATGGTAATTGGTAATTTTAGTTAACGTCGTACTAGAGCAACACAGCGACTTAATTTATGGAAAACAGTTCACTACAGATTTGAGTATCAATGGCCTTACTTTGTTGAAGTACCCAACTTTAAAGTCGTAAATTTAGCAAGCGCACATTCAAAAATAATTTCTCGTAACCATTATGCAGAACACATTTTGTCAATTTCCTACCTAAACTCTAGTGCACAACCCTAGAATAATTATGTTGTGCTCAAAATATTTTACAGCTTGCAACTGTAATAGAATGCGAGCAATTTTTAACTGCCTAACAAATTTCCAGAGGCACATGTTGTGAATGGAACTGTACTGGTTAATGTTTTCTATTTTTTAAATTTGACTAAAAAGTTAACTAGATAAGTAGTCTTGTAGATTGCACTGCTCGAATTTGCTAAGACACTACAACAGGGGTGCGGAAAATGCCGGAACGAACAAACGTGGTTCGGGGAAACTTTTTGCCTATGTTTATAAAAAAACTCTAAAAATTCAATTGTCATCAGCGACAATCAAATATTTTGGTTAGCGACTATATTTACGTGTCACTCCCCCCCCCCCTTATTGGAATAAATATTACTTTTTTTATTTGTTACCAATAGTCTTAAAGAGAGTTCTTAATCATCAACATTGTACTCTAACAATCGCTTAAACTACTGAAATGAAAATACAAGGACGTTTTCGGGGAATTTTTGGTCAAAACAAATTGTGTTCTGGGGAAATATTGGGCCCTGAAACATTTTCTGCACCCCTGCACTAAAGGTGAAAATTAACGGTCACCACTCGCCACGTGGCGACTGAATGATTGAAAGTGGAGACTAACCAAAGCAATCTAGGGAAAGAAGGCTGAAGATCAGTACATGCATGTGACCTGGGGTACTTCCATACTGCTAGTATTTCGCAGAGTGAGAAAATCTCAAAAACAGGCGAATCCTCGTAAGTGGCCACTAAATGAAGCAAGTTCAGTAGCCAGAGGTCATTTAAAAAAATTTGTAAATTTTCACCTTTACCTTGCACTACAAATATATAGCAGTAGTAAGATTTTATTCTAAAGTAAACATGGGTAGTCAAAAACACAAAAATAATAAAGGAACAGCATTTAATTTCAAATAAATATACCATATTGTAAAAATTGCATGTGATCAAATTTTTATTCAGCATTCTTTATTTGGATAAATTTGTACCATTTCAAAATCTATTAACGAATCAATTGTGTATTACAAATGTATACAGTCAAATAGTTAATTTAAATTGTTTTTATTAGCCCTAATATTGGTATCCTGATGGTACACACTACACACATTAAACTAGTGTTGCTTCAATGTTAATTTTAAATAGTTGCACAAACTAGAATTAAATTATAAATACCTTATATTCACCACTGTAATAATAATAATATGTTAAAGTTATGGATTTCAATCATGAAGTGTTTGAATATTTCTGGTTTAACATTTGATATTTTTATCTAAAAAGCACACCAAAAGGGTGCCACAAAAAAGTTATATTAAAGCTGCACCCGAATTTTACTACCAGTGTTATTTCCCCTCTCTCAGTGACATTTCATACTTTCTTGCAATGTTTACATTTTGTTGAATAGTAAATTGGCTCCTGAGTAAATACTTGGTACATTTTCGAAGTTTGGACCTATGGTGTAAATTTAATGGTTTATGGTTGAAGATACTTTGTAAAATATGAAAACATTAAAATATTGTTCTAAATGAAGTAGATTTCTGAATAGTTTGACATGGATTTAGGATTTTTGGGTTCAGGTTTATTGACACAAGCCCTTCAAAGGTCATCGGACACTGTAAGTGGGAGATAAAACGTGTTTACTCGGAACATTTACGAGTTTCTGGTAATGATTTATAGTTAAGTTTTATTATTGATTATTGAGAAGCACAATTATGGAAAAGGGTTACCCATAACTGTAATGCAACATGGTTAGAAGAAAAAGAACATATCAATGCAATTAACACCAGCATGCTCCTGTATCCATACCATAATTTTTATTGTTTTTGCTTATTACTTCATGGTCACTTAGCTAGAGGGTAAGCATGATATCATTTGTGAATACATATTCCTACTGCCTTGCTATAGAAAGACATTTTCCAGTAGTGGTTGGTATTTTAATGATCACCCTGGAGCAACACAACGGACTATTGACAGCAGTCCGGATTAAAAAACAAAGGTCATTTTCTAGTAATTACAATGCTTATCACCAAATGCAATTGCTCATAAACCCTTCCCACCAAAAAATTAATTTCTGATATATTTTGGCTACTCATTTTCCCGCATAGATCTTTATAATTGTAAAATTGTTATTAGACTACCTTAACATTCAGGCTTTGGCCGGTACAACAGTTGTACAGCGAGATTTTCCTCTCATTTGTCCCACTTTTGAATATGACTATATCTATGACTAGCACGATTCTTTCTTGGCACTATTCTAACTCTTTCAAGTTACAGCTGCTGTACCTTAATTAGTCAATTCTTTCTTGGCACGATTTGCATAACTTTCAAGATATAACGTCTTTTTGAAGCAATCAATGTATAACTGCTGTGCCGGCCTTAGTATAAAAGTTAAGTGGCCGCTGACATTGATCGCCATTTGGGAGCTGTCATCGACTAGCCCATAAGAGGTCACTCCTTTTGCTTGAAGTCCTGCCCTGTCGATCATTGTGGGAAACAATATGCACTTGTTATGTTGTTCCACATTAATATTTTTATGTAAATAATAAAAATATCCATGTACTTTGGAACATAATTGGAGGAAAGTGGCATTAAGACTGATGTGCAAATTCTTAACATTTTCCTTCCACAAGAAATAAACAAAACATTCAACTTCTGATACACTCAAAATCTGTTTTTATTGTACAAATATTACTGCACTTTAACTAAAAGTTTGATACGAAACCATTTTCAAGCTGTCATTCACCCAAACAATTAACCATGTGCTGCAACACATGAACATCTCTGAAATCCTTATCCTAATCGTTAGTTGAAAAAATAACCATAATTGGAATTGAATTTTCTATGAATCAAACATATTTTAAGTTATGAACTTTACAGTGTGATGGATTAGCAAGTTATTTAGTACACAACAATGTCAATCTGACAATTATGCAATTGATTTTCAGTCCGTCAGACTAAACTTACAATATAAACATATATTTATTTCTTCGGGTTAGATTAGTTCATAAATATAACTACAAGGGAAATTGCATTGAAATGTAACTTCTATGCTATGAAAAATAATAAATATTGCATAGAAAGAGACGATATAACGAGAAGACATATCTAAAGATAAAACAAACGTGTGTTAATATAATTCGATAGATCAAAATGTTATTCATCGATACTATCACCAGAAAGTAAGGATAGCACGAGCATTTTCGAAATAAACATCGCACATACACAGTAACATTCACACGTAAGGAATCCTAATGAATTATATTTTCTAACTGTATGAACTTCAGGAATGTTAAAAATAACACAAATTGAAATGAAAGATTATTCTCTTCAAAAGGAAAGATTATAAATCCCCACTTTCAAAGAGCATACGAAGAGATGATTTTTTTTATTTAGTTTTTTTTTTTGTTCTTATCCAAGTCATTGTTGGAGAAGTGAGACGTGTAACCAGATTTGTTTCGAATAAAATGAGAATCGCATGCCATTTACAAGTTTGCTCAACAACATGGAAACAACCATGTTAAATAATCAAATCAAATAGTATTTTTCTCCCGCGCTAACAATAACCTGACAAACGAACGCCACCATACTCGAGCTAATGGCGGATTTCGATCGGTACGTACACACAAGAGTGCAAAGAACTCTCAGAAATAATAATTACCTCCAAAATTTACTTTTTGAGCAGAATTCTTTGAGACGAAACACAAAATTTCTCTGCACGTTGTTTCGAAATACAATAACCAAATGGACCATAATGGCGGGGAAAATATGCCGGTCTATTTCGCATGCATATCACGAGTATCACACAACGTATTGTCTGGCATAAGAGGCCATAGTAAACATCAAAATGAACAAGCGATGTAGCTTATATAAGAAAACTGTAAAAAATACCAAAATAATAACCTACCAATCTAGGATTTCGAATAAATCTGCTTCGTCGTCTCCCTGCTACGCATGTGTAAATGCGTGAAGCTGGCTATCTTTTAGAAAGAGCGATGTGAAGTTGGGGGAAAAAAAGCTGGGAGGAAACGCATCGAGGGTTAGGATTGGCTGCGGACTATTTGACGTCACCCATACACCGATATTTGTGTTAGCAATAATTGAGCGGCTTTCCCGCGGGCAAAATACCTTTCGTTGATTGTTAGAACATTTTGACACACGCTTATCTGCTTAAAGTCTTCGCAATTGTTTTGATGTCGCTGACTGCAATGCTAGTGATTTTTGCCAATTCATATTACATTTCTAATATGTGGAAAAACGCTGCCATTGCAATTGCTGTAGAGGGCGCTCGCTATCAGTTCGTCATTTTACTTCATTTGATTTCATTTTCTGTTTTGCTGTGTTTTTATAACAAATAAAAAACATTGAAAACACGTGTTGGTTTCACAATCAAAATTGATTGATTGATTGAGTAAACATACATATTCCAACTTGTATGATAACTCTTAGTAACAAAATCGTCAAATTTGATTGCCAGATCAGCTTGTTTTTTAGATTAAAGTTAAACAACGATGAAGTGATAGGTTCAACTACCAAACTATCAACAACACGAAACTGAGGACAATTTAACCAGTTGATATACAACTCTAGTTCTTCATGCAGTCTCAATTTTTATATTTGGAGAGTTAGGTGCCAGCTCAGGTATTGACCTCGTCATCTGACTTTGTTTCAAAATTACCAGGCCTTGTCCTTGCATCTTTCTCTTTGGAATTGATCCCGGACTGCATCCCCCGTTCAGTGCGGAGTAGGTTTACTACTTATCTAAGCGAATACTACTTATCTACCCTGTATGATTTATCAGACAGTTACTCAATGTCAACATAAACTTACGTGAGAAGAAAAAATACTTCCGGTTATTACAAATTTGTTCTATTGCATTTCACCGATACATTTTAGTAAACCGACATCGTGGAAACAAAACTCTATAAGACGAATGCTCAGAACGATTATGTAAGGAATTTTCAATTTAAGAGAATAAATCAAATGGTCTACGAAACGATTATTCTTTTGTTATCCAAACATAGACGAAAAAAAGTAGACTGAACATTGCCATTAAGAGAAGCTTCAAAAAGTGTGATCAAAGGGTCAATTAGCAGTCACGTGATTGCTTTATGGAAAATTTACTTGGTTATCCGATTTGGCGTTTGACAATATCTTATGAAATGGTCAGGGTCAATACTGGAGATGAATGCCTCTTCGGGCCGTATGCCACAAAACCTGTAAAAACTAAGCATACGGTTGAATATTTCTTTGGTTTAAACAAATAAATTTGCATTTAAATTTTTTTTCAACCTTTGAATCATTAGTAATTTGTCACAAACTTTGAAACAAAAATGGTATTTATGTATCAGAATGTGTATGCTTATTATTACGATTAAAAATTTCTATAAAATTACAAATTATTATGAAGTTTGAGGTTTTAAACGCAAAAGCTTTCCTTTTGAAATAATTCTTTTCATTAGATTCATTTCATTTGTGTTTTTAAACAGCGTACAAAGAATAGGACACAATAAAAAATATCATAATACAAAAAAAACAGAAAAAAAATTCAGACTTCAATTTTAAATTTTATAGGATAAACTAGAGCAAAATTCCCCGGCGGTGGTCGTGTTATATTCTCTAAATGTTGACTTTTGTTTCATAGAAGGATGCAAACATCATTTAAGCGAGCAGATAATAATTTTTCAACATCGTTTAAATTTTTTTACAGTTTACTTCGGACGCAAATATGCATACATGATATATAGATCCATACAATCAATCTTATATTAATCGCACTTCTGCTGTAATACAAACATAAGAGTATTTTCTGAGAGGACTACTTCAGTAGTCGATTTTGAAATACAATATCTTATTTTAAAATAAATTTATTTTAACTTGACCGGTCAGGAAAATCAAACTCATGCATTTTGTTAAAATATATATTTATTTATTATTTCAGAGTTCTTCCTTCAACGACTCTTCTAGAGCTTCGGAGTGATATCAACGAACAACTTGGAGCAGAGAATGTTCCAGAGGTCTTTGTATTCTTACGAAGTGTTGGAAGAAATTTTACGCAAGTATGTTCTGATACTAATTTTTTTTAATCCGAATGTATATGTACTGTATATATGTTTCAATAAGATGCTTTATTCGTAATGAAATACTTTGGGGAGACATTCTTAAAGAGAGAGAGAGAGAGAGAGAGAGTGTAACAATTTTCAAACTTTTTTTGATGCTATTTATTAGACAGTTCCATTTTTTCTGCAGAGTTTTTTTTAATAAAAAATTCTATCGAATTCTTCAAAATAGTTCTTAAGAAAATAGAGAATTTTAATGTCATTTCGATTTTTTCCCAAACATTAATAAAAATGTATAGTTAGTCAAAAATCAGAGAAAACTAAAAATAGAAAAAAGACACATTTTCATTATTCTTAAAAATGTGTTTTACATTTTTAAGATCTATTGTACAAGAGAGTGGGTCATCAAAAAAAATTTCGAAATAGTTTTTGCAACAGGATAAAAAGTTGCCTTCATAAATGCCTGTTTTTACACAGTTTAAATATAGCGTATTTATACAATTTCGTTAAAAATAAATTTCAGAAAAATATTTGTTCTTTAAACAGTTCAAAGACTTTGAAAAAGCTGTTTTCGTTTCATCTTTACTTGCAAAAAAGATTAAATATATAAAGGGAGAAACATTCAATCATTGAACCTACACTACACAACTAAAATTCACGAAAACTACCAAGGCAAGCAATTTTTCTGAGACTTTATTTGTGAAAACAGTCCATAACCGTTTGGTTTGTTGTTCTACAGTCGTTTTTTTTTTGCTACACGAAGGCTTAAGAGACGTGACCTACGGCTTAAAATTGATTCCGAACTATTATAAACATCTATGCATATGCATACACTGGAGATTGGAACTGGAGATCTTGTTGAACTGAGGAATGCTGTAAAGCGTCAGAGCAAAAAGATGTTTAACGCATGCGTTGCAATGACCATCATTAGTAAATTCACTTAACAAAACCAGACGCACACAATGAATACGATTGAAATAAATGTAATTTAATAGTAATATCATCGTTTAGAAAATAAAATCAGTAATAATCAAATTGTTAGAAATTAGTTGAAATCAATGGCAATATCATAGTAACATCAGCGGTTAATAAAATAAGCACTGTCGCTTATGAAAATTAAAGTTGTCCAGTGTGCTATCTGGAAAAACAGAATATATTAAAAACGGATGAAAGACAAATATACATTGTTCATTCAAGCGTGGCTGTTCAAGTAGTTTAAAAAAGAGGAGCAGATAACAAACGGTTTTCTTTCAGTAGTTTCTCAATATTCTTATATTTATACAATACCGAGAAACGTCATCGTGACGTCAGAGACATCATTGATATACTAAGCTTTCATAATTGTAGGGTTCGACCCCTATGACCTCTAAAGAATCGCCATCTGGCAATTTGTGTCCGATCCTCAAAGCGCTAACGAAGCTTTGTGTTGCAGAACACTGTGCTTGGACAACAGCTTGTGTTTTAACTAACTCGGCAATTTAATTTACCTTTATTAACTCTTTAAAAACACCCTGTAAAGGAAACAACTGTCCTGTTAATGCACCTCAACTTAAATTCCTCTATTTTTTTTTTTTTTAGTTTCTGTTATCTGATTTCTTATTCGCCGACCAACCGGTATAGTGGTTAAGGTGTTAGACTCTAGATCGGAAGGTTCCTGGTTCGAATCCGGGTTTGGGCATGGATGTTTGTAAGCGTATGGTGTAGAGGCGGCTGGTGCACCTTAAATCTGTCGTGGCCGAAAGTCCTCACGTTGGGTTGGCGTGGAAGTTTGGAGAGTGGGGTGCCAGCTCAGGTGTTGCTTCGTCATCTGACCGTGGTTCAAAATTACGAAGTGTTGTCCTCGGATCTTTCCCTTAAGGGACTGATCCCGGACCGTCGTCAATAGCCCGTTGTGTTGCTCTAGTACGACGTTAACTAAAAAATTACCAATTACCAATTCTGATTTCTTATTCACTGAATCGTACAAAAAATGGCCTTGGCGTGCTCATCCGAGCTAAGTAGGTATTTTAATTAACGTCGCCATTAAGTAACACAACGGGGTATTGGTGACGGTCCGGAATCAATCTTGAGGGGACAGATTTGAGGACAGCACCACGTAATTTTGAATTATGGTAAGATGACGAGGCCACACCTGAGCTGATAGCCCACTCTCCAAACTATCACACCTCACAAACGTGAGGACATTTTAGGGGGGTCAGGACAGATTCAACCTGCACCAAGCCCCTTTGCACACTTCGGTCTTTGATTGGATTCAAACTCGCAACCCTCTGGTTGCTAGTCCGTTACTCTTCCAACCGGGTTACCGCG
The DNA here is from genome assembly GCA_947359465.1 of Metellina segmentata. Taxonomy (NCBI): domain Eukaryota; kingdom Metazoa; phylum Arthropoda; class Arachnida; order Araneae; family Tetragnathidae; genus Metellina; species Metellina segmentata. Next base: position 98,079,012 of record OX375881.1, read on the forward strand.
GCTTCCTATCCAAGTTTTCGACTGACTGGTTGGTTGACAGTTGAATTAGCATTGCATTTTTGAGTAACACAAATGGCTATTGTTAAATGGTTTAGACCAGTACACAGTTAAATATAACGGAGTTTTCGGTAAATATTACAACTCTCAAAAGTACCACAAAATTCCTTTAATCAGATGGGGAAAAGCGCAACACATCCAATTTTATATCTTAGTTTCATAAAAAGGGCTTATCACATTTTACCATCTGATCAGATTTAATACTCAATGATTGGGGACTGTGTTTAAAAAACAAAACAAAATTACGTCGTGTTGTCTTCGAATCTTTCACGTTGGGTTTGATCCTGGACCGTCGCCAACAGTCCGTTGTGCACCAGTGCGACGTTAATTAAAATACCATGCCCGATACTGCAGTGCTAATATGAGATAGTTTGGATTATCTTTCCACAGGATAATCCCTTTTTTGTGTGAAGGGGAATCCTTCGAGTTTACCCAATTATGCTTCTCTCCACAGTCGATCAATCTGAATAACTTAAAACACTACAATGGTTTCGATGGTCTCAAATGTGGTAATCATGGCTTTATCTTTTATAGATGAATGTATTTTCCACAAACGAGCACCACCCTTGCAGATGTGGGTTTTAAAGTACTGAGCTCGTTACCAACAGTACGAATCTTGTGATGATTGATTATCAAACTGACCATACCTCCTATTGTACCTCGTCTATTGTACTTTGTGATCTTGGAGAAGAACCCCAGCAGGTTTGATAAACCTGACTAGCAGACCTGATAGAGGGTTGTCGTCTTTCCCTAGTCGCTCTCTTATCTAAATAGATTTGACAGATCCCTGCAGTAGTCCTGTTGGAAGATTAATGGATTAGCAACAGGGGGGGGGGGTTCGAAATTAGGTCCAGCCCAAACACGTCGTGTACACGTACTACTGCACTTGACTCTAATATCCTCACGTTGGAGATCTGTGGAAGTTTGGAGAGTGGGGTGCTAGCTCAGGTGTTGACCTCGCTGGGTTCCCACGGGCCTTGAAAATCCTTAGAAAAGTACTTGAATTTTTCCCCCCCAAAGAGTGGGAACCATGCCTCGTCATCTGACCGTGGTAACGTTCTCCTCAGATCTTTCCCTTCCGGATAGAACCCGGTTCCTCGCCAACCGTTGTGTTGCTCCATTGCAAAGCCAATGAACTAAGTAGACACTTGATTATCTTTGAATTCATTGTGTAGTATTCATATTGTAATAAACTGAATGATATGATTAAAACGGCGTAATGACGCCCCCACATCAGTAACTAGCACCAATGAAACTTCTCGGAAGCCAGATGGAAAGACTCGTAACATTTTTATAAGAAAAACAAGGCTTGGATGTTCCTCTAACGCCACCCCTGAGACCAACCTTCCCTAAGTACGCCACCGGCCAAATGCATACGGATGACGCAGAAATGTGAACATAGCTTGTTCGTGAACATTTTATGTAATATGAATCTATCAGAGCAAGAGTGGCCTAATCCACAAAACCACGAAAATTGTATTAGTAACGAAACCCCGATTTAACGTATTTCAAGGGACCGGAAAGAAATAGGATTTTTGCAAAAAAAGTAACATACCTTTTATTTCTACCTTTATAATAGTTTATTGTTCAAATAAATCTGTTATTTTGTTTTGCGTTTACTAGCTTAAGTCATTAATATTATTCTCTACAGATATGCGTTTTTGTAAGTTTTCTAGTATACCTAATTTACAATTGACGCATTTGATGAATATATATTCATTACAAACACAAAAAGGACTATGACGTTTTCTATCTTCGCGATCGTTAAAGATATAACAAAATTTTCAACGGATTTGAAATCTGCGAAAGCTTTTACGCCAGATCGATACCTCAGGAAGTCCGAATTTTATGCGAATTTGCGACATGCCCGTGTCATGTCGGGTAGAGGTGGGACTCATTCATAAAATTGTTTTTTCTTTTTAATATTTTAGTATCAGTAAAGACACGAAAAGAACTGTCACGGACAACGCCATGCTGGCCTGCTTGTGCCTGACTATTTTAAAGAAAATCGCCTCCAGTTATCCCAGCTGAAAAAAACGTTAAATACGGGAAATTTTTCTAAGTGATAACGTTAAATACGGGCTTTTTTAACATTGCAAGAAAAGGAAATTATTTAGGACCAATGAGGAATGACGTTATATGCGGGAAATCGTTAAATGCGGGTTTACGTTAAATCGGGGTTTCAATGTATTACCTTTTATTTTTTTTAATGTGCAGTTCAAGTCGTCTAAAATTAAAATAGAACTTATTATTGATCACTGAGAAACAAGTTTTTAGAATCTCAAATCATACTATGGATAAATGAAAAAAAGTATCAAAATGGTGCTAAGAAAATCGCATTTATCACCATTGTTTAGGTTGGTGGGTTAAGCCACTTGTTGTGATGGATGCCCTCATATGTGGAGGTAGTATCATGAATATATACAGGTACGGGTGAGGGGTCAAATATGGACAGATGTGAGGTTCAAATGAATGGTACTCACCGACTTGTTTGGCACTGGGGTGTCCGATGCAGGGCATGCTGAGGACAGCTCTCACGTTTCCGAAGAGCTCGCTCGTATCCACTCACCAATTGATGTTCCTGAGATATGATTGTTTGTTCAGGGAATGTAGCCCCGAGGGCGGCTTTAACTCTAATTTTGTCCCTCGGGCGGTAGCTCCACCCTAGTATAATCCAACTTCATGCCAACCAATGCCAGCAAGTCCGTTTATCCCATATCCAATCATTGTGGCTGCTTGACTTCTTCCAATTCACTAAGCTGTAAATATTCCAGTATTGTCTACTGCTTGCTTTTCAACTTGTCCCACCTGTTAGTAAAGGAAGTTTAAAAATATGCTTGAATTAAAATTGAAACAATTTTTTTTACAGACAAAAATATACAATTTGTGTTGTCTTTATTTGAACCGAGGCTGTAACCGACTCAGATTTTTACTAAATCTTCACGGATATTAAGGCAAAGGTACTAAACACACACATTTTGAGACAAGGTTTGTCGGAGTTCACTGAATGATCAAGTAATTTTCAAATGTAAAAATGCTAACTTTTTCGTTTAGACATTATTTACTCTGCACATTCCCGTTCTGGGTGCCTTGGGAGGGCGGTGGACAAGGAATTGATAGGGGCGCCTTCTACTTTCGTACTTACCGTCACACTTTGCTTCATTTTTCAGCTAATACTAAATTCTTATAAAAAACACTGTAAGAATATGCTTATTTTAAAAATATAATTGAAATAAATAACTAATCAAGCACGATTTCTTCATGAAACACTTTTAATTAATTTCCAGTATTATAAAATATATTTAGAAATGAAATTATTTAAAAATATATAAAATTCTTAGAAATCAACAAATAATAATTGTAAATTAGCGTCATTTTTATGATACATTGAAATTCGTTTATCCAAATAAGTTATCATTTTATGAAAAAGTATACGCAAATTAGATGATCAAGTATGTTTTATATTACAAATTAACTACATTTTTTAACAGAAAACATTCAAAATAACTCAGCAATTCCATAATGAAATAAAAACAAAACAAAAAAAATGAGTGAGTTACTTTATGAGCTAATTTACATCGACTGGTATAACAAAGGGTGACCTGTTGAAGACACTACAAAGCACAACTCGAAAATCACGGATATTTACCATGTCAGTGTACACGTTTAACAAAAGGCGCCTTCTAAAAACACCGCGGCGCCCTTATAATTTCAAAGTACCTGTTTAACTGAGGGTGCCATGAAAAAACAACGCGGCACCCTTTCAATTTCGAGGTACCCGTTTAACTAAGGGCGCCCTGAAAAAACAACGCAGCACCATTACAATTTCGAGGTATCTGTTTAACTGAGGAGGGCGCCCTGAAAAGAAAACGCGACACCCTTTCAATTTCAAAGTACCTGTATAACTTAGGCCGCCCTGTAAATACACCGAGCGCCCAATTCGGGAAGTAAGAACACTCACAGTTCCGACGTGAGCTTTTAACAAGCAGTGTCCTGTGAATACACGAGAAACACAGATATTTACAAATGTGGATGTCCGGTTTCAAAAGGGCGCCTGATGCAATGGGCGCAGGGGGACACGACCCCCTGGCCAGCACGGGCTTGGCTCTACAAACAACTTATGTCTTGCTTTGAAAAATTCTATTGGTTTGAAGAGAAAAAAAACGACCCCCCCCACCCCACCCCTTCACAGAAAGTTCTGCTGATTTTCTTTTCGGGTTCTGTAGTTCCTAGACCAAAACACCCTCTATTTTAGGAAAGCACCGAAAACAGGCTCTTAAGTAGCAAATGAGCCCAAATCTGTGCTTGTTATATCGCTGTATGGCAACGGAACATAACCTCCATTAAAAAGGTCTACATTCGATATGAATAAATACATAGAGGGAATCTTCGATTTCCCCCCCCCCCCACCTTCGCATCACATTATGATGCCATACAGACTTACAATAACAAAGAAATACACACGCCATCTGGTACTTTACGGGATTCGGGCCTTACCGTGTCAGTTTCTTGGTTGTCTTGTGACGCTGACACAAAAAAGGTGTGTGCGAAGACTTATTTTCACAGCGCCCCCATTTTATGCGGTATTCTGATCACAAAACCTCGAAGGAATCAGGTGAGAACATCCATAATTATTTAGTTTCTCGTTCCTTTCAATCAAATTACAGAGAACGAGAACTGTGATTCAGAACATTCCAAGACACTTTGTATTGTGTGTGCAAGCTATTCCGTTCTTTATTCAGTATGTATTGAGTTCTTTCATTTCAATTTCGTCCAACAAAACGGAAGGAGTGGACTCGGTGTGCATTACTGGCATCTGCAAAAAAAAATATCTAATTAATTTTAACGTCATCAAGAAATTATTCACTGTTCTAGGTGGCACAATGTGGATAGTCTAAAGGTAATTTATCCTACCAATTTATCTATTCAAGTGTAAAATCTTTCCTCACTTGAAAATTTATTTTTACTTTTAAATGTTACGTTTCATTTCTCCACTGCGAAATATTTTTTCCAAGGTTGAAAAAAGCTAAAATGCATTCACATAGTATTCATAGTTGATTGAAAATATATGTATGTAAAAGTAAATTAATATAATAAATTGTTGTGTCTGTTAGCATGTGCAAATTTGTTACGATAAAAATATGCGTCGTAATAAATCAAAGCAGTCATGGACCTTGAACATGAATTATACGTATAGAGAGGTGCGTGGAGAGAGGTTAAAGTCCAGAACACGTACATATGAACTAGAAAGATATGTGGAATCATCAAATTCTGAGGTTGATTCATAGACTTCTGAGAGTAATGTAATGTCATTGAATTAATGAGTCTGATTTAGAACTAGATATAGAAATGGATAGCGATATAGGTTGGAATGAAGTGTTTCGTTTTTTTTTATTATTATTATATGTAGAAGTGGGAGATGGGTTGGCGCTTATTGGAATGGGCTTTTTGAAATAGTTATTTAACAATTATTTTAAACACCTGGAAGATAAAGCAGCAGTCTTTCAAGTACGCAATGAGCTCCAGAGCATACATTTTGCCAATTTAGAGCAGGTTCAGATTACGTTTTGACATAATTGTACTGACATTTTGTACTTAAACCAAAATTTGAACAGACGACTTTGAAACGAACAAATTTAACCAAATTTTCGTTTCGATGGTTTCTTTAATAAATTGCATCCGAAGACATTAAAAGTAAGGGAACCAACTCTGAGCACATGGATGAAATTTTTGTGTTTTAACTTACAGTTCCAATTTTCTTATTAGGGGGTAAAAGACAGAAAATTAGTGATGATATTGCAAAAGGAATCTGTTTGGGGATATTTAGTGTCTGGTAATTTACCAACCATTCAGGAGGGTATGGTAGCCCGGTTGGAAGAGTAGCAAGTTTTCAACCGGAGGACAAAGAATTCGAATATCGGTACACGCGGTCTTTGGTTCGAAACTCGGTGCAAATACCGCGTGTACGCGAAGTTGTGGTGCACGTTAAATCTGTCGTGCGTCAAATGTCGTCACGTTAGCGGGGTGGGAAAATTTGGAGACTGCGGTTGCCAGTTATCTGACCGTGGTTCAAAATGACTAGGTGTGTTCAGATCTTTACTTTTTGGATGGATCCCTGACCATCGCCATTAGCCCGTTGTGTAGTCCAGAGCGACGTGGATTAACGACCCTCGAAATTTTCCTCAAAAGATTCACTTCCTTTCTCTATCATATGGAAAATTTACACATATCCAAATGGCTAATGAATGTTATAAAATCTTACTTTCTATAATATTTTTCTTTAAATAAAATAAAAAATAATTAAATTACTGAACAATATATTACAGGGGTGGCCATAGCGCTGCTCTATCAGGTGAGTGGTGCGGCTCTTAAAAAAATATAATGTATGCATGAAATATGGTAAACTAGAACTGATCAATGTCCAGAAGTAATTATTTTATTTTATTTCTTGTTACAAAGTTATTCAAAAACAAAAAAATAAAAATTTTATAAAAAATATTGTTGATTCTATCAAACAAGTTTGTAAAGAAAATCTTAAATTAGATTTGTTTGCGGATGCTTTTATCTTTTTTGTCCATCTTAGCAGTCAGCAGCCGAAAGTCTGGTTGATGACTTGTTAGGGCAGTTTGCACAGGCTCAGTTAAATGCTGATCAGTTAAAACGGACCAATGTTTATTTTAAACAAATTTAAGTGTTGAATATAAATACTCTAATATACTCTCTAAATAACAATACGAAGTAGCGAAAAATGAGATCATTCTCAGCACACACGTTTTGGTTTTAGGATATATTTTGTTCCGGAACTTGTGTGTGTGTGTATCCAAAACGCAATAGTTAAACAACCATTTTGTTTTACCTGTTTCCTTTACCCGTTTCTATAAACTTTTAAGAAATTGAACTAATTTTTTAAAGTTTCTCACTGTTTGACTTAATCAAAGAAAAAACAGTGGCTCTTTTCATATATTCTTTGCTGAAAAGTGGCTCACAAAGGTTATGTATCTGGCCACCCCTGATGTATTAAATTATTTCTAACAAATATAAAAGTATGACAATTATGAATTTTAAAAAATCTGACGAAGAATCTCACATATTCGCTTTAACGTTTCTAAAGTGACAAAAAGATAAAATTGAATTTCGGGGATCAAGACGTTTCCATAATCAAAGATAAACATTTCTTCGCCTGAATGCAAGAACAAGGTTTCTCGAGAAATTGGTATTATACTTAAATTAGTAAAGATGACATCACAGAGTTAACTGCAAAAATACTGGAGCTTTTTCGATCGTATATATCGGCTAGAGAAGAATGTTAGTATAATAGAAATAAACATTTTCGCGTGGAAACCTTTTTCCCCATCATCTCAAAATCCAAAAAATTGAAACACCCCGTTCTTGAATTCAGGTGACGATGTGGAGAATACAACCACTGGTAAATTATTTCTGTATTTACATCTACCTAGATGCATCATTTTTTATGTTGGCAGTAATAGTTCACTTTAAAATTTAGTTTTGTGACCAAATAGAGGTAAAAATAAAAGAAACTGAAGAGAAGACCTTAAAAAAAAATGTGTGTGTTATAAGATCTAGATCTCTCATGACACCGATCTGGTGGTTTAAGTGTTAGCCTCTAGATCGGAAGATTCCTGGTTCGAATCCGAGACATTCCTTGAATATTTGTAAGCGTATGGTGTAGATGCGGCTGGTGCACCTTAAATCTGTCGTGGCCGAAAGTCCTCACTTTGGGTTGGCGTGGAAGATTGGAGAGTGGGGTGCCAGCTCAGGCGTCCCTCGTCATCTGACCGTGGCTCAAAATTACGTGGTGTTGTCCTCGAATTTGTCCTTTAGAGCAGTGCTCCCCAACCTTTTTATCGCAGCGGACCGGATCAACGTTTGATAATTTTAACGCGGCCCGCTGAAGGGGGGGGGGCATAGATTGTTTATATTTTAGATTGTTTTTATTTAATAATTTTAATTTAATTGTATTTAAACATGCCTTTAAAATAAAATACAGTTGCACCAAAAAATTAATATAAAGTGATTTAACATTTTAACTCACTAGAACGCTAAATCAATGAGAACCCTGAGCTTGTTTCTTTGCAACGAGATGGTTTCATCTGGGGGTAATAGGAGACAATAACACCCGAAGGTGTTGCTTATGTCCAGTTTATTCCTTTGTTTTGTTTTGGTTGCTGTCACTGCAGAAAACCCCGCTTCACACAGATAGGTTGTCGGAAATTGCAATAGGGATTTAAATGCTGTGGTGGCAATCTCAGGGTATTCCTCCATTACTTTAATCCAGAACACCAGCAGAGTTGTTATCTCGAACGTAGTTTTAACGCCGCCTTCATTTGCAATCTCCAGCAGTTGATCTTCTTCTTGCACAGACATGCTAAATTCGCCTGATTTGTTGACAAATGGGTCGCGGATCTATTCCTTACCAGTTAGTGGGTCTTTTGTGGATGGGAAGTAGCGCTCGAACTCTTTTAAAAGCAAAGACAGGTGATCGTGCACCAACTAGGAGAATGAATGTTTAGGCTCAGTCTCGCCTAAAATCCCCGCTAATGTCTGAAACATGTCCAAAATGTCTCTGTTCACGCGCCGTCCCCACAACTTCAGTTTGGCTTTAAATGCAGCTATTTTGTCTGCCAACTTGAAAACAGTTGTCACATTTGTCAAAATTGGAAAATAGAGACATACAGAATTCAGAAATCATAATTGGAGCTCTAGTAACAAAACAAATTTCAAGTTCTGATTTACCGCCTCCTGATTTGAGTTGACATTTCATAGATAAGAACCGCACAAACCCGAAATTCACAACAGTAAATAAAATGGAAATAATTTAATGTTCCGTTGGTGGCCCGGTACCATGTGATTCACGGACCGGTACCGGTACCGGTACGCAGCCCGGGGGTTGGGGACCACTGCTTTAGAGGATTGATCCGGGACTGTCGCCAATACCCCGTTGTGCTTCTCTGGTACGATATTAATTAAACTTACCTTACCTCAGGGGTGTCCAACTTTTTGGTTTGCATTGAGGGAAGAGAAACCAGTGGGAAAGAGGAAATTTGGTCCGAAGAATCGTAATTTACATTATGTATGGCGAACGCTCGCAGAAGATTGATACGTTGACTTCTTCCTATTATTTCCTTTCTTTTCACAATTAGCATTGCACCTATCTTGTATTTGGCGCAGGCTGATCGAATGAAGCCCTTGTGCCATAAAACCCAAAATCAACCAAGCCTCCTGTTGTTAAACATGGAGGAGGTATGTTCTGAAACCGCTTGTAGTGAAGATCTAAGCGGTAGGTACAATATCTCAACAATCTGGGCGATCCTCTGCTCCGAACTGTGCTCTTTGGGGCACGCATGGTTGGATTTCCAGGAGGATGATGTGGAACATCTCTTCTGGCTTCTTCGGTTCCCCCTAATCTTAACATAATTGAACCCCCAACTTTCACCTTTTGAACTTTCCCACCTCGTTAAATATCCCTCTATTTTCACTCAAGCTCAATTTTTCGTTTCACATTATCCCCATGACCATGACACTTCAAGATGCACATTCGGCTTATAGACTTTTCGGAAAGAAAGGTGTCTCCTTTTATCTTCTCTCTTCTTTTAAATCCTTAATCCTCGTTCTTCTTATCCCTCCTAATCCTAATTCCTCAGCGTAGCGATTTTCAACCGGTGTGATGGAAGAATGGCAATGGCAAATTTTTCTCCAGTTTTTTTAATTGCTATTGTAAGAATTTCATTAAGGGTTTCCACCCTGACAATGACAATTAAAATATCTGAAGAGAAAAAATACAAAATATTTGTGGAGAATTATCCTTTTACCCCAACTGACCCAAAATATTAAAAAAATATTGTTGTGTGGATACTGTATATCGATACCAATCACGGACACTATCAGGGAAATATCAAGGAACTTTTTTTCGATTATTTTGTCGCCACCCTGCAGATGACGAGAACTTAACCTGAACTGGCTCCTCACTCTCAAACTTCCACCCCACGGCATCAGCCACGATAGATTTAACGTGCACCAGCCCCCGTCTACACGATAGTCTTTGGCTGGACTTAGTTTCTAACTCGTAATCCTCCGATTGCTAATTCGTTGCTCTTCCAACTGGGGTACCTCGGTTACACTATACGGACACTGCAGAAATTCGGAGGAGGATTCATCTTAGAGTGGAGTTGTTTTCCTGGTTAGGACTTGGCCCATTGCTTTACCTGGTACCATGAACTGTGACGGGTACCTCGACGTTCTGGATCATTCGGCCTTGCCTGCACTATGGTAATACTACGGCGATGATGGTCGTTTCTTCCAACAGGATCGAGCTCCATGTCACACTGCAAAACGTGTGGTTTCCTGAAAATGATGTGAATTTGCTTGACTGGCCTGCTCATAGCCCCGATCTGAATCCGATCGAGCACTTGTGGGACGAACTGCAGCGACGAGTGAGACAACGTCACGCACGCCCATCTTCACAGCAATCTCTTCTCGCAGCCTTGCAAGAGGCATCGCGAGCTATTTCTACACATACATACAGATAACTTGTGGAAAGTATGCGTGTTGCAGCTGCGCAAAAGGAGGTCCTACCAGTTACTAAATAGAATAAGAAAGCACTTTTTCTGAAAAGCATGCAGTGTCAAATACTTTTGTACATATAGTGTATGTCTAGAGACATGAAAGTTGCAAAGCATCCGTATGCGATTAGCGACACACAACATGAAGTTGGTCTCCTTCACTCGAATCACTTTTATGGTTTTGTCATAATCCACAACAGGGATGTAACGACTTGTGAAAAAAAAGGACCACATAGATTCGACTTACGGGAAGACCGCCAGCAAATCAAGTGAGTGTCGTACTTGTCCCACTGGCCGCGGTCTGTGCATCCCACGTGTATCAGAATTTAGTATTGTGTATGATCAAGAAACTAATATTTGATAATATTTCAAAAGTGACAATTATTTGATTTGAGTTTGATTTCGTTTATCGCCCTACTGTAATTTCTTCGTTACATGAGATTTTAAGACAAATTGTTTATTCTTTGTGAAAGCATACAAATACGGTATCGCATTTCTAAAGGGCTGCATCTTGAGCGTAAACTTTTGTGCAGCGAAAAATAAATACCTTCAAGTGTACTTTTAAGACATTTTTGAGGTACAATTTTGATTTCGAATCCAACCAAATATCCGTCGTACACAAAGGGGCCTGTGAACGTTAAATACGTCGTGGCCTCAAATGCCCTTACGTTGGCGTGATGTGGAAGTTTGGAGAGTGGGGTACCAGCTCAGGTGTTGGCTCATCATCTGACACATCTCCACACTTGATAACACTTAAAATATCTTCTGCGCCGTCCGATCGTGGCTCACATTCTTTCTCAACAGGTGGCTTGCATATCTCTACATTCTTTGTCTTCACTTACGGTATCGTATCCTCGCAAAAAAAAGACCGTAGACAAACGAGTTTACAGTATTTACATAAAAATTAGAAAATAGTTTGTTTGGAAGAATGAAGGGCAAGGGGGGAAAGGTTTAAATTATTTACTGTGCGACTCTGTCGAGGGAAGTTGAATTCTGTCGATTCTGGTTAGGCAGGAGGGGGGAAATTCCCCTAGCCTCACCCCTCCCAACAATAAACTTTAGAATTCCGCTTTCGCATTCAGTCATACTGTGCGAGAGCAAAAGAGAAAGCCCAGTTTTCCATTCCAATCCCCAACATTATCGAGAAGTTTTCATAGTATAAAAGGATTCACCAATCATCTTCAAGCCAAACCCCAGTCCTGGAATCATTTGAGTTTTAACCGCTTACAACTGTCATGTCATAAGAGGATTGATTTTACAAAATGACCATCTGTCACACTGTGAAGAACATTAACGACTTGTAAGAATCTTTTCCTATTGTGATAGACGAAGGTACTTATAGCTGGGAGCACGAACGCGTTAGGAATCTTTTGGGTTATTGTATCCTTTCTTTACTAAACACCATTGGGGAAGGAATGTAGTTAGGATTCTCGGAAACCTGTCCTACTAGATACAATAGAACAGCATAGGATTTCCGAGGCATCTAGTTTTCCTCAGGGCAGATATTTTCCTCACTGGGGCTAGGCCTCATCTTGCGATTTCTAGTCGCGTAGACCAAAAAAAACGCTGCTGCAGAAAATCTACATGGTGCACATACTGCAATAGAATAATCTTTGAATTAGAACAGTTTTCCAATGGAATGCATTGAAGCTACTTGTGCGATCGCTCTTTTGCTTCGAGAGAGAAGTAAACGGAGGAAGCATCGTTATTCGGTACATCCAATAACAAGTCAAAGATTAATGAAAGGGCAGTTGTACAAGTTATTCGACGATTTAAGTGAGTTTTCCAGTAAAGTTTTTCCAGTATTACCGAATGATAAAAAGTAGTTTTGACGAATTGTTGGGAATAATTGGCCCATCAATAACAATCCCCAATTTTTAAAATTCTTCTGTCGTTATTCGGTACATCCAAAAACAAATCTAAGATTATTGAAAGAATCTTACAAGTTATTCGAAGATTTAATTGAGCATCCTGCTAAGTTTTTCCAGTATTACCGAATGATAAAAAGTAGTTTTGATGAATTGTTGGGAATAATTGGTCCATCTATAAATAACAATCTTCAATATTTAAAGATTTTTCTTTCCAATTTTTTTTAATAACGCAACGACAGATGATACCAATGAAATGATTTTTGTTTATGAAAAACACTCTCCCGCAAACTTCATGTCCCGTTAATGTATATATGAAAAGGAGGAATTGTGTTTATTTTTATTTTGAGAGAGGAAAAATTGCCTTCATGAAGAATTTCTGCATAGTCAAATAACTCTGATCTATTATGTTTAAAAATGGATTCAGGTGCGATCCTTTTCGAGCTCGAGGGTTTATAAGATTTCTGTTGATGATTTAGATAGGTTGCACTGGAGCAACACAACGGGCTATTGGCGACGGTCCGGAATCTAACCCGAAGTGATCATTTAGGTCTTAATTCAATTTATATCAAGTAATATCAAATCGTAGTATCAATATCAATTCTACGATTCGATACATATGAATTCCAGACATGCTCAACGGGCCGCGGTAGCCCGGTTGCTAGAGTAACGGACTAGCAACCTGAGGGTCGGGAGTTCGAATCCAACCAAAGACCGTCGTGCACAAAAGGGGCAGATGCACGTTAAATCTGTCGTGGCCTCAAATGTCCTCACGTTGCCGTGGTGTCGCAGTTTTGAGGGTGGGGTGCTATCTCAGGTGTGACCTCGTAGTCTCACTATGGTTCAAAATTACGTGGTGTTGTCTTCGGATCTTACCCTTCGGGTTTGATCCCGGACCGTCGCCAAAAGCCCGTCGCGTTGCTCCACTATACCTATCAGACATGTTCAGTGGAAGTACTACGAGGTTTGAGCTATCATTCAATATTCATCAGCGTCAATAGAGTGTCAAAACTGTTAGCAGAAATCCTGTTCATATTTTGAGTTTTACTTTAGTGCAGACATTCTGACTGTTCATAATAATTGTGTTTTTATCCTAAAGTTAATTTTGAGGCTTTGTTTTAAACCCACTTGATGGTTGACTAGACGATATTTCTCGTCATTAGCAGCTTACCAGATCTTGTTGGACGAGTTATCTCGCCATTCAGAGAACTGATCTCGTCATCACCAAAAATCGTCAAAGTCTTGATGACGAGGTATCTCGTCATCACCAAGATTGGCCAGATCTTGACCAACCCCCTGGAGTGTTAATATAAACTCTGAGTCAAACAAGTGTGATTACACGAAGAGAGAAGGAAATTATCTTCAACAAATCTAAGGCCCGGTACACACATCCGGTTGTTCAACGTGCGGCGCCGCTGCCGCAACGCAAGTGCGGTCTGAGATACATTAGATCCAATGGAGCAGTGCACACATGCTTCCAGCGCCGCTGGGGCGACGCACGTCCAACTTGCGTGCAATTTGTACCGCACTTACCCACGGCGCCGCACATGAGTCTCCGTTCTGAAGTACCTTGTTTTCAAAAACAAATGGAATATAAATAATAATTAATAAATGGTTGTATCCAGTAACCGTCTATTTTGTTTCAAAATGTACTTTTTTACATCAAGAAATCGAAATAAACACGTTTTCTTCGATAGAATATTTATCGCTAATGGCGCAAAATGAAAATTTACGTCATTTCACGGTTATGAGTGCACAGTTGGGTTTCGATGCCGCAACGGTGCTGCACGTTGAAAAACCGGATGTGTGCACAGGACCATATTGTTGCATCATTACTTCAGAAAGGTCATACATTAGTCTTAACTCTCTGGCTACGATGTATGAAGCGCCATGGATCCCAAAAAATTCCTGGTATTGCTACAAACTATACAAGCATTCTCCAGCTCCAGCTACAACTCCTGATCCCTTACATTCCAGGAGGAGTGTGTGGAATCGACAGCATAATAAACTCCAGCTTTGCTCAATCGGAAACGAATCTGAGAATCTAGTCACAAGGTCATTCGTCAGGAAGTTAGCCGTGTGGTCAGGGATATGGTTCTGTAAAATACCACCTTGGACACAAAATAAATCCAACATGCTGGAGGACCTACTGTTCGCCATAAAGGTCTTCATCTATACTCTTTGCTCAAGGCTACTTAAGGGGAAAGGTACGGTTTACCAGAGAGGTTTTGATTGGGACAATCTCACCAAGGCCGGTTCACGTGGGATGAGATCCTGATTACAACAAACTCATGTGCTCACAAGCGTACTGCAGCCCATCCAATATCAAGTTTTATCCCGACTTCATCCTAACCTGAAATACGCCAAATTATCATTCCACTCATCTTTAATACTGGAGATGAAGGCCCCTACGGGCCATGAGCTCCGTCACCCCAACGTCTGTCAGTCAACCAGAGAGGTTTTCCAAGGGGAAGAAACGTGACTTCACTTCACTTGGCGGTTAAGTCTTAAACAATGTTGATTAACACTAAGCTTCTTGTGTTTGCGAAGTAGGTTTTACCAGGTTTGAACTTTTGTGAATGATTAAGTCATAAATTAAAGAGAAAATTAATAAATTTTACAAGACACTTACACCATGAGATGAAACATCTTCAATAAGGTTACAGTTCATTTTTTCTCATTTCTTAGTTTGAGAGCTGAAGCTTATAGCGAAGGAAATTTTTCCTCGTATATTTGTGTGAATTTTACCCTTATTACACCTTTATATTTATACAGGGTGTTTCAGTGAAACGTTTCAGAACTTCTAAGGGGGTAGGGTACATCATGACAACTCGAAATCATATAGCCATGTGGGGTCGGAAATGCTTTCCTGAAGCGGTGTTGTACACAGAAGCACCGTAAAGAAAAGAGGCCGTAAGTGAGAAATCGTTTTAATAATACATGAAAAGAAGCAAAAGGTACATGGATTAAAGTAAGTGTTCGAAGTTTCTTCCACGGACTACAATGCACGCCTCATATCTCCGACGCATGGACATCCGAACATTCTGGAATACTCCAGGCATATCTCGAATTTCTCCGGCAGCTACTGCAATTCTTGCAACCAGCTCCTCAACATTGTCAACAGGGGTGTCATAAACTAGCGATTTCAGATGACCCCAGAAATAAAAATCAAGACATGATAGGTCGGATGACCGAGCAGGCCAATGCACGGGACCACCACGTCCGATCCACTGCTGACCAAATGTGACATCCAGGTAGTTACGAACATCTCCGCTATAATGGGCAGGGGCTCCATCATGTTGGAACCACATTGTCTGTTGCGTCGATGCAGAAATCTGTTCATCTCTCAAAAGTTGTGGCAATACTTGCTGCAGAAAGAGCAAGTAGTTAGGTCCGGTTAGACGAGACGGTAACAGGTAAGGTCCGATGAGGTGATCTCCCATAATACCGGCCCATACATTGAACGAAAATCGAATCTGTGCTGCACGACGTCGTATTGCATGCGGGTTCTCGACCGCCCAGATATGGTCGTTATGCGTGTTGAAAATTCCTTCCCTTGTGAAGGATGCCTCATCGGAAAACAACACTTCAGCAGGAAAAAGGGGATTTGTAGCACATTTTCCAAGGTACCACTGTGCGAAAGCAATACGAGGTGCATGATCCTCCGGTTGCTGTGTCTGGACACGCTGCACGTGAAACGGATGCATGTCTTCTCGGAGAATCCTCCAGACGCTGTAATGGGAAACCCCGACTGCGTTTGCTACACTTCGTGTACTCGTTCTTGGATTCCCCTGTACATGCTGCAGCACATTCTGTTCGACGTCTGCAGTCCGTGCTGTTCTTACCCTGTCAGCTCTTTCTAATGAACCTGTCTCAGCTAACCTCTGGTGCAGTCTTGCAAAGAAATTATGACTGGGGATACGCCTCGTCGGATATCGTTCCGCGTACAAACGCTGTGCGGCTGGCCCACTACAATTTGCAGCCCCGTACGCCAAATGCATATCGGCTAACTCTGCGATCGTGTAATCATCCATCCTACTTACTTGGCGTTCTTGTGCGAAATGAAGATTCCCTACACGAAAGCTCGGGATTTTCGCACAACGCCATCTACCGCGTCAGGAAAGCATTTCTGACTGCCCATTGGTATATGATTTTTGTTCGTCAGGATGTACCCTACCCCTCTTAGAAGTTCTGAAACGGTTCACTGTATAATTACACAGGCCCATCAAATTGCATGAAACACTTTTCAAGTTGTTTTACCGTTCTAAACCATCACTCAGTTGGTTAAACTAAACCACCTCGAGACAAAGCTCCAATCCACATTTGATTATTTTCCTGCTGAATATATACAGTATATTTCCCAGACTTCTATCATGCACTTTAAAAAGCAATTTAACAAGCAATAAATCTTAATGCTTCATTAGAGCAGTCTTCTTTTATTTTAAAAGATGATTCAACTATTTTGAAGCGCCGGGATTTTCTAATGATTGAGTACGAACGTTATCTGATATCTTGGGCAACTTTTGGCAACAACTGCTACTTTTTTTCACACGTTCTGCGCTGCACGTAAAGTATTAACACCAAAATTCCTCCTACATATTGTGTATTGTAATTGAGTTATAACCGCCAAAATAAATGTAACCACCAGCAACTTTTTAAAATTTAGCTTAAAATTAATTTATATAAAATTAATATTTCATTTTTTGCCTTCTGAATCAATCCTTCGATCACGTGTGTCTGATCTTGCGAACGCCGAAGTATTGCGAATCAAACAAGTTCATGGAAAGAAGGTGTTCATCCTAACAGACGAATGTGAAATAAATGGCAAGTACTTTAACACATTGGTTGGCACACTCTTGATAATCCAGAGGAAACTTGCGTAATCGACTGCAGAGTTTGCGAGGTGAGTGTTGATGATCAATATGTTGTTCGCCTTGTAGATGACGTTTTAAAATCTCTGAATATTGAGTGAAAGGATTTTGAGCTTCTGCTATCCGATTCAGCATATTATATGACTGCGGCTGGAAACACAAGTGCTTTATACGCGATTACTCTAAGTTATTTGCGTGGAACACATTTGCGTGGATTCCACAAAGTCCGCGGATTGTACACAAATGAGGACAATCTCATCGCTTGTGTTAAGGCAGTCACAGGACAAAACTAGCTCCGAAAAGCTGCTTTTCAGACAATCGGCCATCTGCCATAGCCAGTACTGACACGCTGGGTTGCGTGGCTTCGGGTAGCATTGTACTACGCCAGGCCTCGAAATAGATTTTTTAATACAGGTGCACCTTAGTTTTTAAATGAGTGCACAGGTTCTATTTTAGGAGCATATTAAAAAAAAAACGTAATAGAAGAGCATTCATGTAATGTAAACTACTTTATTAGGTATGTTTAAATAAGTTAGTATAGTAGATAGTAAATAAAAATATTTAAATACCTAAATTCTCTCTTCTCTGGCGCATGTCTGTCCAGTTGTTTCAACAAAGCCATCTGGAAAATGTTTCGATCATCGGAAAGTTCTGGTGACAGTGGCACAAGTAAACCTTCCTCCTGTGTATAAACCCGTTACGGTCCACCGATTTTGTTTTCTCATAGTGTGTATTTAAGAATTTTAATTACGTTCCTTTGGAGAGAGAGAGGTCGATACTAATATTTTGTTCCAACATCAAAATAACATAAAACACGTCCCCCCCCCCTTTTTTTTTTAAGTTAGGTGCACCGCGTGCACCTAGTGGGAAAAGATTAGGTGCACAGTTTCATTTTCCTGTGCAGAGTGCACCTGTGCACCCTGGTATTTCGAGCCCTGTACTACGCCGACCACCTTCCCATTGTAAAGGACATTGCGAGCGGTTTCAGTGGTGACGACATTTTAGTGCGTCGTGTAAAAAAAAGCAGCGTCCAGCGTATGACCCAGAGCTGCCAAAACGTTTGCTGAAAAACAAAAGCAGCTGCAAATGCCCGATTCTTCTCGTAGAAAAATCGGAATCGAAAGCGTACAACATCGAGATAGCGTATGAAGGTATCGGATCGATGAATTTTAAAGAAGATTCATTCAACCTTTAAAGCGTATGT
The DNA here is from genome assembly GCA_947359465.1 of Metellina segmentata. Lineage (NCBI taxonomy): Eukaryota > Metazoa > Arthropoda > Arachnida > Araneae > Tetragnathidae > Metellina > Metellina segmentata. The sequence goes on from OX375881.1 coordinate 98,097,592, forward strand.
TAAAAAACGATTGGTAAAGAATAATGACCTGACGGTTATTGCTACACTTTCCCGAGATGATTTCCCCCCAAGTCAGTATTTGCTGCTGCAACATCAGTCTGTGTTGAGCGTAGTTTTTCAATGTTAAAGAAATTACTGGCCAAGGATCGGCCATTCAACGAAATCAATGTTCTTCTGTATTTAATGATGTATTATACTACTGTTGTACGCGACTAAAATTGTCAATAAATTTTGAATTTTTTCGTTTTTTACGAATAATTTATTTTAGATTTTAGTGTATCAAAAATAAATGCAATTTTATTTCCATAAATGCAACTTTAGAGAATAATGAATGTAACAAAAAAGTTGCCCTACTGATATCATTAAGTTCAATGACTACTCTGTATCGGCTTCAAATGACCTTTTCTTTTTCTTCAATATTGAGTAATTCCTTAACTTTAACAAGAGTCAAATAACTGGACACTTAAAAATTGGCCAATCACTTGTTGTAACATTAGTTTATGACTCTATATGAAGGTAGTAAGAGTTTATTCATAAAGTAATCTGTCGTAGTTTGTATTTGAAGTCGATTAGAAGAGGAAGGTCGTAAAATTTTCTTAGGTTGAATAGATTTTCCAAAGAAACTTTGTTTGCTCTACAGGTTAAAATGTATTTCTGTTCAGTCTGTTGAAATACTTCAAAAGTCGAGCTACAGCCGAAAAGCGTTCAACAATAAACTGAGAATGCGTTGATTATACGCCCTCAGACAGAAGCAAGATTCATCACTCAATATAACGTTGGGTTAATTTTTAAGAATTAATTGTGTATTGCTTTCAAATATTTTTGTGAGCCTGTTTAATTTTGTAGTGCCTTCTATTAGACACTACCAAACTCTCGTAGCGCTAATGGCTATGTTGGTATCCCACATTTTATATTACTAGTACCATCTGCGTGATATGCTACGAGCCTCACCCTTTTCACTTTTCGTTCTCACGTGCACGAACAAGACGTTCGTGCACCTGTTCCGTTAAGAAAAAGTTCGTGCTCCTGTTTTCCGTTAAGAATAGGAATGCACTTGTACCGTTAAGAATGGGTTTGTGCTCCTGTTCCGTCAAGAATAGGAATGCAACCATATTTTTTAAGTTTTAATACAACAATAATGCGATGCCATTCCCTGCCTGTCCTTGAATCTCGGGCATCGACCATGTTTGGTATGGGGAGGTATCACTTACGACAACCGGTCTCAACTAAGAAGTTGGACAGCACACCGATTACGTCCAGCAGGTTCTACAACTCGTTGTTTTGTCTTTAATGTTCAAGGGGCTGTTGCGAATCAGTCAGATATCTCACCTCTCCCAGGAATGCCTCCGTGACGTTTAAATCCCTCGCCAGTTCGATTCTCAGGTCCGTTTCCCATTGATCATGGCTTGGATTCGCAAGGCGTTAGTTGCACAACCTCGGAATATACCGGATTCCCGACTGTCATGATTTGTAACAAGACAGCACAAGATTTTATTGCGCAGAGTGTATTAAATATTTAAAATCGATGCACGATCAATAAACACTGATTTTCTTTTGCTGACTTATATAAACTACGAACGAACACATAAAAGAAGCGAGCAAAATATCATATAATTAACATATCTCAACTATTTTCAAAAGCAAATTGCATCAGTTCGTGAATTAGTTTGACACCTATCTATTATTTTTGCTTTTGATAAGTTTTAATATAGGGGTAACTGTTTAAATTTTGAAGTCCGACACATTGACAACACACATTTATTTAGTAATCAAATACATTGGTTGAAAAAATCCCAGGAAAGATTCCAATGAACAAGATCAAAACTGGTTACAAGTCATACAGGAAAGTCTGCAGATTCTGAGACGGATATATGCATGTAAACCCCTCGGAAGGTTTAATGTAAAAATAAAATTTTTCTAATATTTTTTCTCCTTGCCTTATCTCTACTACACTCACTGCCAAAAGTTAACCACAAAGGTAAAATACAACAAAAACGACAAGTACAACTTTTAGTGACACGAAATGCGGAAGGAAAGTAGCAAATAGGTTTAGGCTTAAAACAAAACAAAGAATCAAAAAAAAATTGAATTTTTATAAATTATAAGATGAAGTCATATTGGGGGTCATTAACAAAATGGATGTTTAAACCCGAAACAAATAAACAAAACCGACATTAATAGGGTATGTGACCACCCCTCATCCTCATACAAAGTTTACAGCGTGTGACCATGCTTTCCATGAGGTGATCAACCACACCATAGTCAAGTAATCGCCATTTCTTCTGAAGAGAAATTTGCTACTCTGTGAGAGAAACTGAGGTGGGAAATATGCAGACGCAGCACGGTCGAGGGCATCCAAAGATTTTCAATGGGATTAAGATCGTGTGAGTACGCCGCCAAACCATACACTCAATCCCCTCACTCTCCAGGTAGTCGTCGACGATGCCAGCTCTTTGGGGACGCGCGTTATCATCCATTAAAACGAAAGGACCAACTGCTGCAGTGTATAATCTCGCAGTGGGTTCTAGGACTTTATTCCGATACTGGACAGAGAGAGAGAGAGAGAGAGAGAGAGAGAGAGCCGTCACAGAAACCCGTCTATAGATGTGCAGGTCGGTGCGATATCCCAACGAAATCCCGGCCCACACCATGATGCTTCCACCTCGGAATGCGTGATGCTCGATGATGTTCTGGGGCCGATTGAGAGTGCTTTGTTCTCTCCAGACCCTTACAGGTTTGTCATCTGACTCCAGGCAAATCTCGACTCATTCTTGAACATAACGTTAGCCCAATCAGACAGTCCAATTCACATGTTGCCGACACCACTTTAATCGTGCCCCTCTGGATTATGCGGATAGAGGAACACAAACTCGTGGTACCCGGGCGTACAGTCTATTCATGTGTAGTCTTCGACGCACAGCAGTGGCAGATATCGTCTTACCAATGGACGCAGCAACCATAGATGTCACACGTGTGGAGGTTTCTCTTCGATTCAGCTTCGCTACATTAGCAACATATAGATCTTCCACTGAGGTCGTAACTCTTGGGCGGCCGGCCACAGGTCTTCGGACAACTGTTTGCCTTGTTTGAAATTGTTTCCATAATCGTGAAATGACGAAATGATGAACGCCGAAGAAAAGAGCAACATCAGTGATTGATTGCCCTGCTTCATAGCGTCCCAAAGAACTCCAGCGCTCAGTATCTGCTATTCGTCTTTTGTAAGCCATAGAAATAAGTCTGTCTTGAAAACTAAATCGAAAGTTCTAAACACTTTTTATCGGCACTTACATGCAACTCCTCTAACTCTTCACTATGCTAGCTTCTTTAATATGACTGCCTTTTTTGCATATTTCTCGACACGAAACCGTGATTGGCTGTTACATAACACATTTGCATACTTCCATCTACCTCAGCAGAAAATTGCAGCCTCTTAAATTAATGTTGGCTTCTGGAAATAACCATTTTCCTTTCCGTGCTTAACTTTTGGCAGCGAGTGCATTATTAAAGGAAGTGTTTGTATGTGTCTCTGTACGCAGTGTCCTGACGAATCTATGGCACTTACAATAATGAAATTTGGCACACAGGTAGTCCTAATTTTTTGCGATTTTTGTGTCTAGCACGAATTTTAAAAATTAATTTATTATTTTTTCACCTCTTTCGTTCTTCTCCGGAATGTGACGTCACCCCTATTTCGAAAGAAGAAGGAACGGATTTTGCGATTTTCGACCGCTGACGTTACAAGCCTTTGGTACCATGCCGCATTTTCCGATTCTATCGTGTTTAGATTTTACGTTGTTGATAATAGCCACTTCGAGGATATCACGGCGTTGAATGTGTGGAGTTCGTTTGCGAAGCAAACCAAATGGGAATACGTAGCAATCAAAGGGGTTGGCGAACGTCAGCGAGCAGTGGTCACACCTGACCCCACGAAAAGAACTGTTACAGGCAACGCCATGCTGGCCACGCAGTGACTAGTCTAATTATATGTACGTTCGTTTACCAAAGATTTAATTCACAATTCAATTTTAGCACAATATACCGATACTGTGTTGAATTCGTGCAACAAAATCATTCATTATGTAGGAAATGATCTTTCGTTTCACGGGCAACACTAGCCCGGTTGAAGAGATTCGAGCTAAGTCGGACTTCCTCCCAATGGGGCTCACTTGCATGGAAGCCGCACCCCCCTCGCCTCTTGCCGTCTTCGACGAGCCTGGCACTCCTTTGGTCTGCCAGTGTAGGCATAAGAAACAACAAACAGAAACCACCAGACCGGCAGGCCGTCACCTGTAAGAAGGATAAATATTCAAAATTTATCGAAATTTTCTTACCATTCTTCGAAGATGTATTTATTTATGTGAATGCAGCTATTATAGAACAAACACTGGATAAGATATAAACAACATAGTTGCTATTGTTATGAAGGATTTTATCTAGTATTGATTTTATTCTTTACAGGTTAAATCAAAACAAGAATTGGAACTCAAGGTGAAAAGTTTCCTTCCACCTTGCGTGAGTATTTTTAGACTGTCAAAATAATCACGATATTGAATATTCTAAATGACGAAATTTTTTTTGCTTTTGTTTTAACTTTTTAGCACAATGATTGCAGTACATTCAATTTATCCTATGGCAAAATTGTGACAGTATTATTCGTTTCGGTTTTTTTCAGGCTGAAGAACCAGAAGTTTACGTCAAAGAGGGAGGGTACACAGTCGTTCGAAGTGCATCTTTGGGAGTTTTATCACAGAACACACAATTGAATAATTCAGGTAAAATATTTTTCATTTCGTTGCTGCATTGTAATCTTTATTTTACAGAAGAAAAATAATTGTAGTTATGAAACTCGTCGAAAAGACTTAAGAACATCATACAAAAGTTTCCGGAAGGTTTGTTAACAACAATAAAAACAAATGTCATCTAACGAAACAATTTTGTACACACAAAACATACATTGGAAGTTATTTTATTAATGTGTTGCTCTGGTACGACTTTAATTAAAATTACCTTATCTATTTTACTGATGATTCGATTTTGATATTCTATGTTTTATCCCCTCTTCTACTATAAAAAGAAGTGTTTGTATGTGTCTGTATCTCTGTGTGCAGTGTTCTGTCGAATCTATGGCACTTACAATAATAAAATGTGGCACACAGGTAGTCCTATTGTTTTTCAAATTTCATGTCCAGCGCGAATTTAAAAATTTAATCTAGAACATTTTAAAATTAATTTATTAATTTCCCCCCTTTGTTCATTCTTTTCGTTGAGCTGACGCCACAGATCGCAAATAGAAGAAAGCAAATGATTTTGCGTTTTTCGTCCTTTGGAACTGTGCTTATTTATTACGTAACATTTTGAGAGAGAAAAATTAGTTTCAGTAAGGACACGAAAAGAACTACCACGAGCAACACCATGCTGGCCTTCTAGTGTGTTATAAAACATAGCCCAATTATTTCATTGTCGCAAAAATAATATTTTTCATACACTTTTGTTGCGATGTATTACCAATAACTTAATATAGTAGGTGCGATTGATTTTTATTTGTAGAAACACCATTTCGAGAGCTTGCACAACGCAAACGGAATCGTTGCATCATGTTGCCTTATTGTTTGAATTTTTTTGCAACATAAGACCGCTTGACATCATACTGCCGAAATCATCGACCTTCTAATGAAATAGACAAAGCATGTAGACCAGGGGTGGCCAACCTTTTACAAACAATGCGTCAAATTTTTTCACATTCGAGTTCAAATGCGCCATACAACTCAAGCACCTTTTCTACCTTCTTACTTTCATTGATCTCCTGGCATATCCTTAATAACCTTTTTAATAAAAGTATGTTGAAGACATAATTAACATTTTAAATGATTTAATTATTGTATATAAAACTATCTTTTTCAGCACATAAATATTACTTACCATTAGTGAAACTTTGCCGACCAACCGGTATAGTGGTTAAGGTGCTAGCCTCTAGATCGGAAGGTCCCCGGTTCGAATCCGGGTTCGGGCATGGATGTTTGTAAGCGTATACAAGCTCAGGTGTTGCTTCGTCATCTGAACATGGTTCAAAATTACGAAGTATAAATTGTTAGGGGCAATGATAGTCCTCCCACTGGGTGCTCCTTCACAAGTGACCATCACTTTCGGCCTTGTAGTGGCCAATGACAGGTCAAATTTGCCCGCCATTAGAAAAAAAAATTAGTGAGACTTGAGTCTGTTTGGATTTCGCTAGTTTTTAAATGTTTGGTGTTAAATTTGTTACAGAAAGCAGCAGAGAATTCTTCAAATTTGAATCAGTCATTCGCGACCTCGTTTTACTTTGATAATTTTCATGGATGAAAATTCTTGTTCAGATCAATATGTCGTTCCGAAACGACATGTATAATTTTTTGCAAATTTTTTTAGTTCTGGAAAATATTCACAGGGTAATGAACGCAAGAAATTAATCATGTCAGAAGCATTTTGATCTGTAAAAATCTCATCAAATTTCATTTTTATTAATGAATTTGTTTTAAAATCAATAAGTTCCAATTGTATGTTAATAGGCATCTTCATTACGTTTTGTTCACTAAGTGAAAATGGGTTTATAAATGCGAACCTGCAAGTTTTCTTCTTTAGCCAAATCCGTCGACTTTCAAATTACTTAACTTTACTTTTTCAATAAATTTGGTCAAAGTGTTATTATCCGCAGCACATTCGTTCTGCTCTTTTAATTGTGAAAATTGACACAAATCCTGATTTTCTAACTGAGAGATGAAGAGTTTTAATTTAATTTTAAATTAATCTATTCTTTCCTTGCAGTTTCGAATTTAGATCATTGAGATGTCTAGTAACATAAACTAAAAATGCCAAATCAAATAGCAAGGTAGTTCATTTCCCTGTTCTAAAAAATTATAAACAGCGTTTTACACTTTCCAAAATCTACTGAGAACCTGTCCTCTAGAAAGCCATCGCACCTCACAATGAAGAATAAGTTCACCATATTCCAAATCTAACAATTCACAATATTCTCTGAATTATCGTCTGTTTAATGCTCTTTCTCGAATTTTATTCACACATTTCACAACCGGTAACATAACATGCTGCATTTTTAAAGTTTTTCCACACAGTGCCTTTTGGTGTATAATGCAGTGATATTTTAGTACAGGACGATTTAAAAAATTTTCAAGCAAAGTTGTAGTGTTATTGTTTTTACCTATCATTGACGGCGCTCCGTCAGAACACACACTGATGAGTTTTCTAGGCATGATTTTACTTTTTCAAATATGTCTAATCCTCTTGTTTTACCGTGTAATGACTCCAGACTGGCAAGTTCTTCAAAGACATTAAAATTATTATCAATTCCTCTTATAAAAATGCTTAACTGGGCTACATCACATATGTCCGTTGATTCATCCAAAGCTAGAGAAAAGAAGGTACAAGAATGGACGTCTTCAGTTGCTGAGATACATCCTGAGAGTTCTTCGATATGTCTCGTAACTGTCTGCGTTGATATAGCAATTTCGTCTGCTTTCCTTTCAATACCTTTATTACCAAAATGATGAGCAAATATTTGGAGACAAGGCTTAACAATTTCTTCTCCGTCAAAAAAAAAAAAAAAAAAAAAAAAATGTAAAAAAAGTTTTTTCTTTTTTCGCCAATGCTAAAGCTATTTCATAAGACACTTCTGTCATTGCCAAGTCTTCACAACTTACTTTAGCAAAATGATTTTGTCTTCTGATATCTTCCATTTTCTTAATCACGTATTCTTTTCGTAACTTAGACCCAAGAACGAGCTTCAATTTTCCTTCTATGTTAGCCTGATGCTGTGTTTTATAGTGTCTATTAAGGTCATGTCTTCTATTATGGTGAAAAAGTACTTTCACAATTAATTCAAAACAGTTTTCCCGATGGATTTGCTATAAATAACAGTTCATATTCCCACGGTTCATTAAATTCACGCTTACTATCACTTTCTGTGCTTCTTTTGCTAATTTTTTTCGCACTAAGAAGGCTGTACGAATTGAACTGTGAACACTTGGATGTTGAAAATATGAAGTTGTTGCATATTTCATATGCGTGTTTATATTACTATTTCCTTTGTGAGTGTTTATATTACTAATTTCTGTGTTTACATTACTGCTAAGCTATTGTTGAAGCCTTGTCTGGCGCAATGCATTGAGCCAATTGCCTGTCTTTACGCTGATCATATCGTTCTTATACTTCACTGTTGCGGTGTCTATTTACAATTATTAAATGTCTTGTTGAACTTTAGAGTGCATTTTTATTTATATATTACAAGACATAACAGAAGATGGATTCTCTCAGTTGTGGCACTTACTTAAAAAAAATAGGTACGCGTAAGAATGCAATGCTCCACTTGTAATCATCTAATGCGCCACGTTTGGTGCATGCGCCACAGGTTGGCCACCCCTGATGTAGACGGAGACTTTCGTAAGATCTTAGAAGTATAGTTCATTAGGAGTTGAAAATCGACTTGGGCCGATTGAGCTGATCAAAGATCTCTTTAATATTTTTCGTCAATTAGTCCTACATTAGGATTCCTTCTTTCTTCCAATGTAACATTATCTTCATTCGGAGATTTTTAAACCGGGGGGGGGGTCAAGGTAGCCTGATTGGAAAAGTAAGGGATTAGCAACAGGAGGGTTGTGAATTTGAAATTTGATCCAACCAAAGACCGTAGTGTACGGGGGGAGTAGTGCACTTTAAATCTGCTGTGCCCTCAAATGTCCCCACGTTGACGTAGTGTGGAAGTTCGAGCGCGGGGCTCATGTGTTAACCTCTTTATCTAACCGTGGCTAAAAATGATGTTGCCATCGTATCATCTCATTCAGGACTGATCTAGGACCGTTACCAATAGCCCGTTGTGTTGCTCCAGTGAGACACCTCCTACCTCTTCAAACCGAACGATCGGGAGGAATAACACGAAGCCACGTGCACATACTCCGTTTATTTCCCATCAATGTCGATACCTTTACGCTTGAATAAAAATCCGTACTAGGAATATTTTTTCTGAATGAATTATTTTTCTAACGCTTTTTGAAGTGCTGCAAAACAGTTTCGATTTTCACATACATTGTACTCCTGGAAGAACGATTCCCTTCCTTTTTGTCTGCTTTAAATTCCCTCTCCTTATTAACAGATTCCCCAACAGCCGGCTCAACTTCTTCAGATTCACAGACGGAGAGTCGGGGAGAGAGTCTCCTGTCAGCTGAAATAGACAGAAGGACCCTCAGCTTAGACAGGCGGGAGAGGACACCGATGTCATCACTCAAAACAGTACCTCCGCAACAGGTGAATCAAAGGAAACCAGCTAAACTCAGGAACAGCAGACCCCCGACTCCAAGAGTCAAGGAAAGGACATTTTCAAAGTTTTCCAGATACAGGCAAGTCTTGAACAAAGCTTAGGATGGTCTATCTTTTAGTGAAGAGAATCAGTTAAAATTTGAATGCAGAGATGTAAAAGCACTTGTGAAGTAGTCGCATTTATTGTTTATAATATCAGCAAAACAATCTCCTCTTAAATTTCATTTTAGAAACCGATCAGATATAAAATAAATAAACAAACACACAAAACGTGCTAACTAAGCAATAAATAGACGTTGAAAGTCTCACCAAGAAATTCGAATTTTAAAATTGGATTTTTTCTTAATAAGGGTTTCATGCGGGAAGGGGAAGATCCAGGAGACACAATTCGGATGGTTTTCTTTCATGGATGTTGCGGTTTGTCCTCAAAGCTTCAAAATCTGGTCCTATGGAAAATTTTCTTTAATAAAAAATATTTTTCTTCCATCCGATTTTTTTTTTAAAGGGACCTAATTTTCGTTGATTCATTACGTGAATTTTAAAAAAATTGACAAAATGTTCGATATGTTCGAAATTTTTTGAAAATTGGAGTTTTTGAGACGATTTGACTTAAAAGGGTACTTTTAGTAGCCAAGGTTGAAAAATAGCAAAAAGTTGCCATTACCAGCCCTTGTGAATGACACATTAGTTTCGGCCTATCATTTTATTGAACAAAATTTAACAGTTCTCAAGCAATGTCTCTTAAAATGTACAGGATAAACTGTGTAACAGAGTAAAATACAAAAATCTTAGACAAACTGGTAGTCAAACTTTTAATAAGCTTGAAAAAATGTCTACAGTAAGTTCCCGTTACAACGAACTTCACGGGACCGTAAAATCTTTCGTTATAACGGAAATTTTGCTGTAACGAAATTTTCTAATTCGAATAAAAAATAACATTCAAAGTACGTAAATTCGGCTTTGTTTCGAAAAAAGACTACATATAATACTATGATTAGCTACTGCAATGAGAAAGTTTATTACCAGCCAGAGAAAAATATTTTTTTTTGTAATAAATACATTGTTACAGTATTTTCTATAACCTGAAAAAAAATTGACTTACCTCTTTTGGGAAACTTTAATCCTAAATGAACAAAATGCGGGGAAACAAAACTTTATTTCAGAAAACCTACGATTTTCTTCTGAACAAGGTTTGCTGTTGTATTTGAGAGTAAATAATTTTGCAGCTGGTGAATGTTTTTGTAGAAAAAGTCCGGCACATTGCTTTGTGGCGAAATAAATGTCCGCATTGTCTCCAAACTTGCTAAGGCTTCTGAAGAAGTGACATTGCGTACATCATCTCCAACTACAGCCTCTTCATCTTCACTACTTTCATTGGCCTCATATTAGCTGTCTTTAATGGATTGGATGATGTCTGCTTCGGTCAGTTCATAACATGTTGAAACGTTGTTCCCCCCATCTACACTAAGATAATTTTTCAAATTCACGTCGACAGGAACCAAAGTTTTATTTTTTGTAGCGCTCCAAATTTTCTCCAACTCAGATTGCTGAATGTCGTTCGTATTTGATTCATCTTTCGAGTCGGCTTCTTTTGAATCTGAATTGGCGTCTTTGGCTGTGGTTGCATATGTTTCCAACAGTTTGTTATTGTTGATTGAATGATCTCATCCCAAGATCCACATATCCATTCGATAGCTTCCTTCACGTTGCATTTACTTTGGATATTTTTCTCCAAATCGTATAAAATTTGACGTAACAAAAAGGTTCTGTAGCGTGATTTTACAGCTCTGATGATGCCTTGGTCAAGAAGCTGAAGTTTTGCCGGGAAATACGGTTAAGACAGTGACAAATTTCTGCTTGTTTCTTAGAAAACCAGTCTTTATTTTGGCAGCTGGTTTCAGGCAGACTAAAACGAAATTCATTGAATCTAAAGAAACTACATGCTTGTTATCCGTTGAGTGAACCATGAAAGAAAAACATATTTTTGCCTGTACAAATAGTTCGTTGTATCGGAACTTTCAAAAATCGATAATTTCGTTATATTGAGATTCATTTAATATTGTTTTATATGCTTTTCGGATGGGGACTTCCATGACTTTCGTAATAACGGGATTTTTCGTTGTATCGGTATTCGTTGTAACGGGATCTTACTGTATAATCAAGATGAAAAAAAAAAGTCTATAGCCATTTTGGTTTAACAAATTGTCCACCATCACCAATGAACAAAAGGAAAAACATGAGTTTAAATATATTTTGCGTCTGGGCTTAATAAGAAGAGCGACTTGGCAACACTGCTCAACGATAACAAACATATTTCAATGGGTTTATCCCCTTGCTGTTTACTTCGTGCTGATGATGGGGAACATTTTGTTCCACCGAAAGAGATATAGACCATTCTAATCATCTAGTTTTTATGTCATTTTTTGAAACTTTTTAAGTTTGATTAGTCTGTATATAGTTATAGAATTTTACAAAAAAGCAATTTAAATAAAACTATATTACTGAAGAGAAAAAAAATTAACCGATGAACAATTTTGTTTCTAAAGTAAACTTTATTGCGCATTTCTGTCAAAGGCAATGTATTTTCCACTATACCATCATGGATGGGCAATGGTAGTACTGCTATATTACCACCTCTCACAATTATATGAATTTCAGATCAACTTCAATCACCTCGATTAAGATGAAAGAATCCATAAGGGAAAGTCCAACAGAACAGATTGAAGAGAACGTAGCCGCAAGCGAATCTCTCGAAGTCAAAACTGAATCGGAACGAATCACAAACAGTCCTCCACCACGACCACAAAGCGAATCAACGAGAAGAAACAGCAGCGACATTCGAATTCCTGTTCCAACTCCCACACCAACACCACAGGACACGGGTAAGAACAGCAAAGGCGTTCCTAATTCGTTAAATAATGATAAAGATTCAGATTCTTTACCAGAGGTAAACCCACAAACTAATGACAATCAGAAAGAACTCCCCACAGAGACGCAAAGCAATGCTATCGGAAACGAAACATCAGAGCAAAACGCTGAAAATGGCGTTGGCGAACCGCCTGAAGAACATGTTCCGATCTCTTCAAATGACCCTGAATTGCTTTCCAATGTCGACGACGATTCAAGTTCTAGAAAGGAGGCGAGCTGCTGGAACTATGAGGACAAAGAGGAAGACACAGAAGAGTTCTCGAAAAGCACCAATCAGGAAAACTGTTCTGAGCAATGCAAGCTCATGTTCCAAGACATGCATTCTAAAATGGACGACGAAGACATCATCGAGGATCCCATCAAATTGCTTCAAGGTGAGGGGGAATCTCTGAAGGACACAGAAGAAAACGGAAGGGACCATTATGATGAAGGTTTCCACAGCGGTGAACTGGTGGCTTCAGAGGAAGACAGCAATAGTATAGAAACTTTGGGAAGTTCAGTGGTCAAAGACGAGGAAGAACTCATGAAACCTGTACGAGCAGCAACTCCGATGCCCAGGAGTTCGAGTTTTTACAAAAATGTGGATCCAGAAAGTAAGCTATTTAGAAAGCAATGGGGAGCATGATTGTTAGTCACCAGAACCAGAGGCGGAGCTAGACTAATTGGAACCCGGGGCAAATGAAACTGATAAAAACCGTCCTCTCAGTACAAAAGCAAAATATATCTAGAATTATAAAGATGATTAAAATGATTGGAACAAATATGCTAATTAGTACCACATTAATTTTGATAAATTAGTATTCTCAGATTAATTTCTGATTGTAATTAATTAATGATTATGAATTTAGACGGCAACACGGCTGGGCTCTGTCAATGGGTCTACTGGAAGTAAAAGGTTTCTCAGATTTTGTGCTCTCCAGACATTTGTGAGAACAGAATTTTAATGCTGTCAATGCTCCCATTTCTTAATAGACATACATTATTGCAAAGGGCTGAATGAAGGGAAGAATTCACTTTGTGTCAGTCTAAAGGAGTGCACGAAAACATTCCCTTCAGAAAGCAGCACTGGAAAATGCTACTGGGGCAAGGACAAAATTGTGCATAAAATAATGAACTATTTTTTACAAAACAATTTCCTACGAAAAAATCCATAAAACTTTAAAAATAAATATATCTAAAATGCCACCCCACACCACCTTAGCTACGCCTCTGATCAGGACAGTAGTATGTCTTTAGAACTTAGTAATCGACGTGTAGTTAGTTGTCCTCTGATTTTTTGTTTTCATTTTCGAAACTAGTTGAGCATGAGTTTTCTTTGCATGTGTGTAGTAGAGTCAAACAAATAATAGACGCATATGTGTTGCATGGCTTCTAATGTTTAATGTATTTGGACGAAATGGTATAGTTGTGGAATAAAATGTACGGTCTGAAGATAATTTTTCCCCGACTGATGATACCGCACGTTCTTGCAAAGATATTGCTACATAAATAAAGCAAGATAATATATTCCTTAAGCCTACATCTTTATATTAGTGAGAATAATATCCAGAAATCGAAATATGATTATGTTCTTAAGACCAATTGTAAGAATTCCGGCAAACGACCTGGATAAAAGCAGAAAAAGGCCATTATGCATTAAAAATGTCCAGAATTTTTAAAATTTATCTTAAAATCATGCGAAAAATAAACCCAAACTTAATTTTTTCCACAGAAAGCACATTTTACCAACAATTATTAACATGTGTGTCTGCAGATGAATTTTCAATACTAAAAAGTATATATAAATTTTCTCTGCTTTTAAAGTATTTAACGGCTGTATTACTACTAAAAATTGATTACCTTTTTATTTCTATGACTTTCGGGAAGTATTTTCATGGTTCGCAATGAACTTCCGAATTGGAGAAACTTTTTAAGATCCGTAATTTGGATGATGAAAGGAATTAGGGGGCCCGCCCCCTGCTCACTGATACTGGCCAACCCCCCGTAGGATTGCTTTGCAGTCCTCATTGGTTCTCTGCGCGAACCTATGCTAGCTTCGCTCGCATCAATCAAGACGTGTGTTCTAGCAGAATGGGTTGTTTACAAAATATAATATTCCAAAATAATATTTTTCAAACCTAAATTTGCTGTATTACAGAAAAGATTTTACAGTACTTCTGGAGTCAGAATTCAAATGAAAACTTTGAGCAAATTTTGACTCGAAATGTGAGTGCTGCTTTGGAAATTGAATACCCAACATGTTGTTTGTGAGTACATATTCCCAGCACTCAAGCCACCCACACTTTTTCATTGACTTTGTTGTCGAAAGTTGTAGTGCAAGCGTCTTGTTGAACTATAATAGTTGGCACTGAAAATGACCTTTTTTTTTTTTTAAATGGCCCTGAAAAGATCCTACGCTTTCTTTGATTTCTATTATTAACTGCAACAGCTCGACTAAAATTATTTTTTTTTCAATAAAATTTCATCCGATAACGCTATAAATTCAATGGAAGCTCGAGGCTTCGTGATAAACAAACAATCATACAATGTTGCCAAAACGCGATAACAAATAACGTCTTTTTTGCGTGGCACGTAAGAGAATTATATATAGAGATAATTCAATCCTCGAAATTACTAAAGAGATTTCAATCATCACACATATTAGATTAAGATAATTATACCTTTAGAGACCAACATCGTATACATAAAAGTACTTTTTTGTTCTAATTCTGTTCTTGTTTTACGTCATTTGCGCAGTCAAACAGTTAGAATCCACAGCTGATGATATGAGAGCAGAAAGAAGACTGCGGGAACTGAAAAGAGACGCCCTAATGCAAAAGATAAGGGACTTACAAAGGAGAAAAGCTTCGTCGAAAGACAAAGGTAAGGGCATTTCCTGAACTTTTAACTTCAATTAGTCATAACCAGTGCCGTAACTAGGCAGGTGCAACAGATGCACAGGGCCCAATTCGAAGGGGGCCCAAGACAGAGAATGAACTCAAAGAGAGAGAAGATAATGCAAATAGATATGAAACACCAGATGAAGGAAATAACTTGAAATACTTACACTTACTTAAACACGACTTGACACTAAAGTTATTTAAAATATAAATTTGCAGTGTTCTTGACACATTATTGTCTCAAATAGATTGGCGTTATCAAAAAATGAAATCTATCTGTGATGATATTTGCTTTCTCTATGGCTTGTAATATACAATACATGAGTGTCGTCGATTTAAAAAACAATTGGCTATAGAACTCGTTATTAAATATAGCGAAGATTTTAAAAAGTACGAATTCACATGTGAAATTGAAAGTTTTAAGTAACGACTCTTATACACACACACACAAACTATGCAAACTGCTTCTCCGCTTAATATTCTACAGGCTCTTCATGATTTGGATTTAATTCAGTCTTACCCAAATATCACTGTCGATCTTCCAATATTTCTAACTCTTCCCGTTTCTATTGCTTCGTGCGAAAGAATTTTTAGCAAGTTGAAATTAAAAAAAAATATATTTAAGATCAACTATCGGACAAGAATGATTATCCAATCGTTCTATTATTTCAAAAGAATACAATATCGTTACAAATATTAATTATGATGATGCATATCGTGTTCCCTTGACAATTGTGAAGATATTTTCCCGATGCGGCTACTAGTTTAGGGTTTATTAAGTGTCAAAGTTGAAAAAGCGAAATTTATTCCGCGAGTGAGCAAAACACATACAAATTTTCAGTCTTCAGCCATAATTTTTTTTTAAAGAGTATCTCTCAACGTAAAGTTTTGCAGCTCGTCGAGTGTTTTTTAGAAAATTCAATTTGATTCCTGATAATTTTATTTTGAAATTAGGGAAAAATCGGGAAATTTTCGTTATTTTTTTAAAAAACTGTCATATCTACAGATGGAGGACAAAATAATACGAACACCTGTGAAAAAGTATGACGTATTTCACACCTGCAGTACAGCCGCGCCACCTGCAACAGAAGTCTGCCACCTAGTGGGCGTGAAGAGGAAGGTATCAGTCTCTCAACAGCAGTCACCTGCGTTGCATGCGTCTATCGAACTATCTGTGATAAGTTGAAATGTCAGACCTGTCAGAGCGAGAGCTCCAAAGAGGAATGATTGTTGGAGCTCGTTTAGGTAGAGCATCGGTTACGGAAACAGCAAACCTTTTGGGGTTTGCAAGGAGTACGGTATCAGCCGTTATGACAGCGTACACGAAAGAGGGTAAGACGACGTCTTCAAAGCACAACAGTGGCCGAAAGTCAAAGCTTGTTGATAGAAATAGACGGGTCTTGAAGCGCATAGTAGCCCGAAAGCACAAGTAATAGTTATTCGAGATAAGATCCGAAATGAACAGTTATCTCCAGGACCCCGTTTCAACAAAAACTGTTAAAAGGGAACTTCATGCTGCGAACATTTATGGCTGAGTGGCAATTCGTAAACCCTTGGTGACAGCAACTAATAATTTCAAGCGACGTCAATGGTGCAGAGACCACAAAAAATGGTTCCCACAGCAGTGGCAACAGGTAATATGGTCAGATGAATCGTCATTCACCCTATTTCAGACGACCGAACGCGTTTATGTCTGGAGAACGCCCAGAGAAGCGTTTAATCCTAAATACCTCTTGCCGACTGTGAAGCATGGGGGTGGCTCCATTATGGTATGGTTGCGATGGGGTGCGATATCTTGGCGCGGTCTTGGGCCACTTGTTATTCTGCATGGTAGGATCACATCCAATCACTGTCTAAGCATTCTAGGGGATCATGTCCATCCTTTTGTCCAGACTGTATTCACTGGAGAGCGACCGCTTTTTCAAGACGACAACGCCCCTATCCACACTGCTAGGTGTGTACAAGAATGGTTCGAAGAGCATGACGATGAAGTTGAACATCTCGCCTGGCCCCCTCAGTCTCCGGACTTGAATATTATTGAACATTTATGGGAATATTTGGAGTCCAAACTTCGTTCCGATTTCCACCTCCATCCAGACTTTCGGAATTAGAGACCGTTCTGCAGGAGGAATGGCTTAATATTCCTTTAAATATTGTTCATGACCTTTATGCATCTATCCCACGTCGCATTAAATCTGTACTTCAGTCAAAGGGTGGTTCAACCACCTATTAATAAAGATTTTCCATTATTTCACAGGTGTTCATATTATTTTGTCCTCCACCTGTATATCTTATTACTATTAGTTTTTTAATTTGAAAATATCGCAGTATACCTTAGAATGTACTCTTTCTTACGGTACAATTAATTGTGAAATTGGTTAATAAATAAATTCGATGCGATCAAAAGTTGGTCATACAAATTTCGGAATATTGGGATATTTTTATTACTTTTTGTTAAAACTGTCATATCTACAGCTTAATACTATTATTTTTTAAATTTGAGAACATCACTGAATACCTTAGATTGTACTCTTTCTTATGGTACAATTATTTTTAAATTGGTTAATAAATAAAGTCGATGCAAACAAAAGTTGATCTTACAATTTTCGGAACTTTTAGATCGTAATTTCCGATACAAAACTAAAACTGTCATATCTATAGCTCAATACAATAAGTTTTAAAATTTGAACAGTTAAAATGCACAGTTTCTTACGATAACTAAATATTAATATTTAATTAATGATTGAGGTGCAGCTGATGAATATTTACACTATGAGAATATACAGAAAAATATACACTATGCCCATCTGGCACAAACTAAGCCACAAACATCGGTGAGGACGTCTTGCTCATTCGTATTGAAGTCCTTTCAGAACATCCGAGGAACGTCTTTCCTCTTTTAATGTTTGACTTCCTTCTCCTGTCGCTCGCTGCTCGCGCAGCCCATAGGAGGTAGAGGGCGCTGTTGGTGAGGACTGGGGAGGTTAGTAGTTTCACTCCTACATATATATATATATATATATATATATATATATATATATATATATATATATACTGATGAGCCTAAACATTATGGCCATCCCCACATTTTGCAATGAACTCGTCTAGATGACGTGGAGGGCACGTGATTGAGTGATAATTGTATATTTAACTGCCGCTGGAGAAGGTAAGTAATCATTCTTGCACTTACTTTTGTGAGTGATGGGAAAGGCTGCTGATCTAAGCGAATTTCATAGTGGGAAGATTGTAATGGCCCGAAGACTCGGAACGAGTATCACCGAAACTGCACGACTGGTAGGTTGTTCACGATCTGCCGTTGGATAAATGACGGTGACACCAACAGTAGACGCCAAGGTGATGGTCGTCCACGCGTCATCAAAGAAAAAGGACGTCGGAGACTGTAGCGCGTGGTAAAGCAAAACCGGCGCGAGACAGTGGCTCAGCTGACAGCCGTATACAATGCAGGTCCAAGCGCAAGTGTTTCGGAACACACAGTTCACGGACACAGTTGGATATGGGACTGCGCAGCAGACGTCCCACTCGTGTGCCTCGGTTGACCAAGTGTCATCGTCTACTACGTCTAAAGTGTGGGCCCGAGAACATCGAGACTGGACCATGGATGAGTGAGGAGAGTTACCAGGTCAGATGAATCCCGATTTCTCATTCATCACGTCGATGGTCGTGTCAAGGTACGCCGTCTGCCAGGCGAATAGTTGCTCCCCTCTTGTACAGCAGGTCATACACAGGCGTATTATGGCGGTATTGTTGGGTATAAAGTTTTCAGGGCCATCCGTTCAACCTTTTGTCGTTAGTTTATAAGCATGGATACTTGATAAACATGTACGCTTTTGCTCCGGGACGTTTCACTGGAAATTCTACCTAAATTCTTCCCCTATCAATGTGTGCTAAGTCCCTCTCTTTTCAGCGGTACATTTGTACTCAACCCCCGAGTTTTTTTAAATTTGAATGTCCAACCAATCACGGCACGCCAGCGAAATGACGAGGCGTTTTTGAAAAGGCTGGGAAATAGTTCACCCTTCGTTTTCTCGTCCCGATTTAGGCGAAAAATAGTTTTCCCACGAGTTTACGGGAGAAGAACTTTAACCACTCAACATCCAGGCTCCGAAGCTATAAGAGAGGCGGGTCAATCGGACTCGTCCTATTCGCTCTCCGATGTTTCAGTGGCTGGGGTCACCGTGCGGTGATCCCAGTCGCGGTGGAGCTTTCTTTTTGAAGAGTCGCCTTTTTTGCCTTGGCCGAGAGGGTATGATAAAAAAAAAGGAAAGGTGTCCTTGCGGCTCGGAGACACCGGCCTCGCCATTCTTTCTTTTTGAGCCTTGATCCTGGTGCTGAATTATTCCGATAGAAGTGGTGCCGAAAGTTCTTCTAAAAAGTCCGTTGATTTCCCCTGGAACCATCCGTTACATCCTGGCTGAATTATTCCGATAGAAGTGATGCCGAGAGTTCTCCTAAAAAGTCCGTTGATTTCCCCTGGAACCATCCGTTACATCCTGGCTGAATTATTCCGATAGAAGTGATGCCGAGAGTTCTCCTAAAAAGTCCGTTGATTTCCCCTGGAACCATCCGTTACATCCTGGCTGAATTATTCCGATAGAAGTGATGCCGAAAGATCTTCAAAAAAGTCCGTTGATTTCCCCTGGAACCATCCGTTACATCCTGGCTGAATTATTCCGATAGAAGTGATGCCGAAAGTTCTTCTAAAAAGTCCGTTGATTTTCCCTGGAACCATCCGTTACATCCTTGCTGAATTGCCGAAGAACCGGCGACCCAAAAATTGAAGGAAAGCCGCGTCTTGGATCCTGGAGGCCGACGCCTCTGAACCCAATCTAGGTACATCACCCGAAGAACAACGATGGGCAAATATGGTTTTTGTTTTTTATTGCTTTCCTTTAATTGAGTCCTTGCTCCTGAATCGATTCTTTTGATATTTTGATTTTTTCCCTTATTTTTGACCCGTGAAGCGTCTCTTGAGCAAAAGCCCTTATTTTGGTTAATCCATTATGATATCGACTTGAATAACCAAATAGCATGCTTGTATAACCAAGATCGTTTATAAGAATTGATAGTAATTGTTTTGTGTTTTGGTTGTGTGACCTAGGAAGAGTGAATATTATTTTTATCAAGATGCGTATTATACCAATGTTTGGCTTAAAATAAATGTATTTTTTATCTTTAAAGATTTGTTTTCTTTTCCCCTCTTTTAGTGAAACCTAATTTCACTATCTTTACATAGTTCCATCATCAATTACAGTCGGTAAGAGCCTTTTACACAGGGTTTGTTCACACCGTAATGTAGAAGTTGATTAATTATCCAAGCTCATTAAGAGTATCGGATTCAAAATAGAAAAAACCCAATAAAAGATGGTGCCGTGACGTTCTACCGACTGAGTTTTTGATGGTGCTATATTCAGGAGCAAGCTTAATTTTTTTTTCTTTTTTGACCTTTTTTTAGATTAAGTTTTGTATGTGTTATTTAGATTAAGTTTTGTATGTGTTATGAGGGTATTGTGATTTTGTGAAGGGAAACTTTATGTGAAATCGCCCCTTTTGATAACAAAAATGACCACAAATCAGGTCAGACAAAACGGCCAGGTCATGGACGAGGAACGAGTGGTTGGAACTTTTGTCGCAGAGGGAGGGTTATCTGCGGATAAAATTAATCTCTTGCCACTTTTCAATGATGGCAGTTCCTCGGGAAATGTTAGAGAGTTTTTGGCAGAGTGCAAAGAGTTGGCTGGGCATTTCAAATGGTCAGACCAAGACCTATTTTTGGCAACGAAGCTCCGATTACGAGGAGAGGCCAAGGCCCTTGTTCGGGAACAGAAACATTCAGTGACAGATTTCAAATCCCTCGAAAAAACCCTGTTGGACCGGTACACCAATAGACCTGACTTGTCATTGGCTGTACATGAGTTTTTCTCATTCAAGCAACCCAACACTATGCCGGTGGCAGTGTTCTTGGCAAAGGCCGATTCCCTATCTTTCAAGGCGTTTTCTACGGGTGATGGTGACCACCAAATTGAGGAGCAATACCGAAACAGAATGCTCAGAAGCATGTTGCTGTCAAATTTTTGTCCTGAAATAAGGCGGGGAGTGTTATCTGCTAACCCTCAGTCAATTGACCAAGTGAAAGAGATAGCCCTGAGGGAAGAACGTGCTTGGATGTCCTGCAAAGCAGAGACTGCACAGGCGGAAACTAACCCATTCCATCAAAGCACACCACTTTTTACTGCACAGGCTCAGCCTTCAGAGCAGAGCAAGATCTTAGAATTGGTGGAGTCGCTGTCGAACCAGGTCAAGGACCTGTCGGTTGAGGTCAGCAGGCTGAGAGAGGAAAGACCCAGGGCACCACAACAGAGGGGGGAAACCAGGAAATGCTACAATTGTGGCATAATGGGTCATTTAAGTAGAGACTGCAGGGAAGCGAGAAACACTGGCCTCTCGCCTCGACAACAGCCAAACAGGCTGATACCTTTTTCATATAGGGAGAACGTAAACAACTACCCGCAGGTTCCCCCACAACAGGCTGTACCACTGTTGGAAGAGTCCCCTCCTTTGATACAACAGATATTTACGTGTAAAGGATCCAATGACACACTGCCTATGATCATAACACACATTTTTGGAAAACCACAAAAGACACTCCTTGACTCAGGAGCTGGTCTTAATTTGATTGATGCCCAACTTTTGGTTAACAAAAACATTGTCAGAACACCCTGTCATGTTAGGATCAACACAATTGATGGCAGTGGTTTCGAAGTTGACCAGTGTGTTTGTTTACAAACAAGGATAGGCACAGATGTCTTCACGATTCAATACTTGGTCATGCCTCACAACATGTCAAGTTTTTTTTCAGTCATTCTGGGAAAACCCTTTTTGCAGGAACAAAAATGTCAACTCGATTTCGCCCAAAATTGTTTAAGACTAAATTCCCAAATTCTAACTTTTGAAGCACAGAAACAACAAGGCGAGGAACCAAAAATTCAAGATAAGGGAGTTCCAGCTTCTGTTTATGCTATGTGTTAAAACCATTATTCCCCCCCTTTCTCAAAAAATAGTTTTTGGAAAAATTAAAGGCAACGTTAATGGAGATATTTTTTTCACTGAACCAGCTTGGAATACTGGTGATAAGCAGATCTCGGTAGCTAGATCAATAAGCTTAACTAAACAAACTCAAATTCCCATTTTAATAATTAACCCTTCTGAAACCAGCTACCACTTAAACAATCTAACTAAACTTGCTCAATGCCACCCCTTAATATCCTCGCATAGCATACCAGGGTTGGACCTCAATTATTTTGCTCAAGATCCAAATTTTGGCAGCTGCGAAGAGGCAGATTTCGAGTGGAGCAAAACCTTTGATTTGAACCATCTTGACACCACTGATAAACAGAAGATTGAGACCCTTTTGGACAAGTACAAGGCAGTTTTTGCTGGTTCTGTGCAGGACCTACCAGGCTGTGACACTCTGTTACACCAGATAAACCTGACAGATTCAGCTCCAGTTAAGAGAAAGTCGTATAGAGTCCCTTACAACTTGAGAGAGGAAATGGAAAACCAAATTACTATACTTCTTGAGGCAGATATTCTAGAACCCTCGACTTCCCCCTATGCCTCCCCTGTCTTATTGGTTAAGAAACCTAATGGCGAATTTAGATTTGTAGTGGATTTTAGAGAATTGAACAAAAAAGTAGTTGCAGACTCGTACCCTCTACCCCTTATTTCGGAAGCAATTGACAACCTCCAGGGAAGTAGATATTTTTCAACCCTTGACCTAACAAGTGGGTTCTTTCAGCAGATGCTTGACCCGGAAGATAGGCACAAAACAGCCATTACCACCAACCAGGGACTGTTACAGTTCAAAAGAACACCTTTTGGTCTAAAGACCAGAGCCAATTCATTCCAACGGTTGATGGAGATTGTACTTTCTGGTTTAAAACCAGCTCAGATTTTTGTTTATGTCGATGACATAGTCATTGCTTCCAGCACTATTGATTCCCATATGGATAAGTTGGAACTAGTCTTTGACAGACTCCCTCCAACATAATTTGAAACTCAAACCCTCCAAATGTAATTTTTTGAGACAATCCATCACCTACCTTGGTTTTGTAGTGGCCAACGGAAATATTTACCCCGACCAAAAGAATATCCAAGTAGTGGAAAAGTTTAAAATCCCGACTTGCAGAAAGCATGTCAGATCTTTTTTAGGATGCATAAACTATTATCGAAAGTTCATACCTGACTTTAGCCGTCGCTCAATCCACCTTACTAATTTAACCAAGGAATCCAAACATTTTAACTGGACTCAAGAGGCTGAGAAAGAATTTGATGATCTCAAAGTTGCTTTAATCCAAACCCCATGCCTAACTCTCCCAGATATGACCAGAGATTTTATATTGTACACTGACGCGTCAAATTCAGCTGTAGGAGGAGTGATTGCTCAACTTGACACATCAGGATTCCCAAAACCAGTGGCTTTTGCCAGCAGAAAACTCAACTCAGCTGAGCGAGTCTATAGCACCACTGAAAAGGAAATTTTGGCCATAATTTTTACTGTTGGTTACTTTAGACCCTATTTTTATGGACGTAAATTCACTATTTTCACTGATCATGCAGCTTTGACACATATTTTGAAGTTGAAAGATTCAACTGGTAGAATTGCTCGATGGGCCCTGACTCTATCTGAGTTTAATTATGAGATTAAATTCATAAGCGGCAAGTGCAACAAGGTTGCTGATTTTCTTTCACGTGGACTTAACCACGACACACCACCGACTCATGAATCACAGGCCAACAAATACAATTCTGATGAAGTTACCCTAGTTAAACAATTATGTACCCTTCAATCCAAAGTAATGACTCTCACAATTTCCAGGACAAGATTTTGAAAGATATTGCACATAAACAATCTTTAGATGCTAAATGCCAATCTATAATCAAAAGCTTAAACGACTCCAAACCAATCCAACCAACTAAGCTCAGATTTTTCGTACAAGACGGGATTCTAAAATGTAAACAATTTAAAATTTCCAATGTTACAACACAACCCACCAGAATTGTCCTTCCTAAGTCAATGATTCATGACATTTTATCCCAGTTTCATGATTCCCCATCTGTTTGTCATCAGGGTTTGAGGAAAACTCTTTCAACAGTAAAGAAATTTTATTATTGGCCAGGGATGCACGAACACATTGTCAATTGGATTAAATCCTGTAATAGCTGTATGCAACGTCGTGCTCACAAACCTCGAAAATTGGCACCCTTGCAACGTCCCGAAATTCCTCAAGGTCCCTTTCATAAAGTTGCCATCGATGTTGTCGGACCCCTTCCTATAACTGAAAATGGCAACAGGTACATTATTACCTATATCGACCATTTCACCCGTTGGTGTGAGGCTTACCCTGTTCCCCAAACAAAAAGTGTTGATGTAGCAAAAACGCTACTGAATTTTATTTCACGATTTGGCTGCCCCTCCACAATTCTCACAGACAGAGGTTCCAATTTTATTAGTCAAGCAATGCAAGAAGTTTATGCATCCCTGGGGATAAAGAAAGTGAATACCACCGCATACCACCCCCAAGGAAATGGAATTTTAGAGGTCTATCACAGAGGACTAGGCAACGCTCTGAGTCACCTGGTAAACGAAAACCACAACGACTGGGACAACAAATTGGAGTATGCTCTGTTAGCATACAGATCTACATGGCACTCTGCCACAAAACACACCCCAGCATTTTTGGTTTATGGTAGGGAGCTCAAGTTGCCCTACCACATGTTCGAAACCGAACCGCCCTTTTCATACAGGGAGACTGAGGATTTTTCAACGGCACTACTTAAGAGACTACGCACTGCCTATAAGGAGGTGAAAGATAACCTGGTTCAAGCGGCGGAAACACAAGAGCAGTACAGGAATCGTTTTGTCAAAGACAAAGGAATTAAAGTGGGAGACGAGGTTTATCTATACTTCCCTAATGTTAAGCCCGGGTTAACTAGGAAGTTCAACAAACCGAACATAGGAAATTTTGTAGTCACAGGAAAGCTATCTGAGGTACTCTTTGAAATTACGGATAAGAGCTACCCTAACCGCAAGCAGCGGGTAAATGTCGACCGACTCACAAAAGCAACCCCATAATTACCGCACGATTCAATTCAGGGTAATAAAGAAACCCACTCCAAAGCTCAATTCCCGTTTGCGGCAACAAACCAAACCCCAACACAGGACGGTATATCAACGGAATATAACCATGGTCCAAGTGGTAGTAGAGGCTGGGTTTATCTTCACCCACATGGGTACCCAACACGTAATGCCAATGTAGTACAACAACCCACACATCCAGGAAACGTTACACAGGCGAACCGGGACAATGCAGTTGCATCGCCCAACACCCACACGTACAACCTGCGTACCAGAACAAATGGTAGAGTGGATAACTAGAAAAGGGAAACACTGGAAAATCCCTTTATATCAATGAAATTCACGATATTTGAAAAAAAAAAAAAAAAGGAATTTGTAAATAAGTATTGTTGCTATGGTATAGGAGTTCACAACCTAGACACATTGAGGTTTTTTCTCTTGTTTTTTTTTTGGCTGTAACACCCAGCTCTGGTGTTTTTTTTTTTTTTGGCGATTTCATATTCTGTGTTTCTTCGCTCATTCCACTTTACACTTCACTTGTATCAGTATTTACATTTGTGTGCATGCCCTTTGTTTACATTTTTTAAGTTCTGTGAATATTGGTATCTACTTTAGTGAACTTGACTCAACAGTGTTTTGTGTTTTTGCTCGTGTCAGTTTGCCAGGACACACTATTCCTTTTTCCGTCCACAATTTTGTTTGTCAACAACCCACGTTTTTTTTGTTTACTGTACTCGTTTTGTTGACATTCCACTATTTGGTTACATCATACTATTTGTTTACTTTGCACTATTTGTTTATGGTACTCATTTATTTTAGTGTGCTACACAATGTATTCGTATCATACAGTTTGTTCTATGGGCTTACATTCATGTGCAATTTTTGTTTACACTATACCCCATTTTGGTCCCAATTTGCATTTATGTTTTAAGTGATTTGAAACTAAAGGTGAACTGATGGTTTTTTATTTTTATCTAATGCAGGTGTTTAGTTATCTCTCAAAGATATTTTCTTTAGTTAAATTTTTAGTTTTTGGCAATGCTATAACGTTTAATCAAAAGTTTCTATTTAACTCTTTTTTTTAATGTGTTCCTGTGATACCTGCATTAAGTAGTTTTTCGGGGTTAACGAATACTAAAGTACACAGTGCTCGTTTACCTCATTCACGCTCTATTCAATGGTGTTCTTCGTTCTTGGCTTTAAGTACAATACTTGTTATTGTGGTGGAGCTTTTATGCTAAGGATTTTGTTTCCTAGTTGAGTAGTTTTTTTTTGCCTTTTACTTAGAAAAAAAAATTGTTGCAATTTTTTTTAAGGAAGACGTAGGGCATTTGTTGGGTATAAAGTTTTCAGGGCCATCCGTTCAACCTTTTGTCGTTAGTTTATAAGCATGGATACTTGATAAACATGTACGCTTTTGCTCCGGGACGTTTCACTGGAAATTCTACCTAAATTCTTCCCCTATCAATGTGTGCTAAGTCCCTCTCTTTTCAGCGGTACATTTGTACTCAACCCCCGAGTTTTTTTAAATTTGAATGTCCAACCAATCACGGCACGCCAGCGAAATGACGAGGCGTTTTTGAAAAGGCTGGGAAATAGTTCACCCTTCGTTTTCTCGTGCCGATTTAGGCGAAAAATAGTTTTCCCACGAGTTCACGGGAGAAGAACTTTAACCACTCAACATCCAGGCTCCGAAGCTATAAGAGAGGCGGGTCAATCGGACTCGTCCTATTCGCTCTCCGATGTTTCAGTGGCTGGGGTCACCGTGCGGTGATCCCAGTCGCGGTGGAGCTTTCTTTTTGAAGAGTCGCCTTTTTTGCCTTGGCCGAGAGGGTATGATAAAAAAAAAAGGAAAGGTGTCCTTGCGGCTCGGAGACACCGGCCTCGCCATTCTTTCTTTTTGAGCCTTGATCCTGGTGCTGAATTATTCCGATAGAAGTGATGCCGAAAGTTCTTCTAAAAAGTCCGTTGATTTCCCCTGGAACCATCCGTTACATCCTGCCTGAATTATTCCGATAGAAGTGATGCCGAGAGTTCTCCTAAAAAGTCCGTTGATTTCCCCTGGAACCATCCGTTACATCCTGGCTGAATTATTCCGATAGAAGTGATGCCGAGAGTTCTCCTAAAAAGTCCGTTGATTTCCCCTGGAACCATCCGTTACATCCTGGCTGAATTATTCCGATAGAAGTGATGCCGAAAGATCTTCAAAAAAGTCCGTTGATTTCCCCTGGAACCATCCGTTACATCCTGGCTGAATTATTCCGATAGAAGTGATGCCGAGAGTTCTCCTAAAAAGTCCGTTGATTTCCCCTGGAACCATCCGTTACATCCTGGCTGAATTATTCCGATAGAAGTGATGCCGAAAGATCTTCAAAAAAGTCCGTTGATTTCCCCTGGAACCATCCGTTACATCCTGGCTGAATTATTCCGATAGAAGTGATGCCGAAAGTTCTTCTAAAAAGTCCGTTGATTTTCCCTGGAACCATCCGTTACATCCTTGCTGAATTGCCGAAGAACCGGCGACCCAAAAATTGAAGGAAAGCCGCGTCTTGGATCCTGGAGGCCGACGCCTCTGAACCCAATCTAGGTACATCACCCGAAGAACAACGATGGGCAAATATGGTTTTTGTTTTTTATTGCTTTCCTTTAATTGAGTCCTTGCTCCTGAATCGATTCTTTTGATATTTTGATTTTTTCCCTTATTTTTGACCCGTGAAGCGTCTCTTGAGCAAAAAGCCCTTATTTTGGTTAATCCATTATGATATCGACTTGAATAACCAAATAGCATGCTTGTATAACCAAGATCGTTTATAAGAATTGATAGTAATTGTTTTGTGTTTTGGTTGTGTGACCTAGGAAGAGTGAATATTATTTTTATTAAGATGCGTATTATACCAATGTTTGGCTTAAAATAAATGTATTTTTTATCTTTAAAGATTTGTTTTCTTTTCCCCTCTTTTAGTGAAACCTAATTTCACTATCTTTACATAGTTCCATCATCAATTACAGTCGGTAAGAGCCTTTTACACAGGGTTTTGTTCACACCGTAATGTAGAAGTTGATTAATTATCCAAGCTCATTAAGAGTATCGGATTCAAAATAGAAAAAACCCAATAGTATTATAATTTGGGGGACGTTCTCATGTGCGAGTCTGGGACCCGTAGTTGTGGTAGAACAGACCATGAACGATGCGGACTATCCGAACGTCATTGCGGATCAATTGCACCCTTGCATGGCGTCTGTCTTCCCAACTGGAAATGGAATCTTCCAGCAGGACAACGCCCCATGTCACAAGGCTCGGATTGTGTTGGCGTGGTTCGAGGAACATACTGATGAATTCCACTTAATGTCCTGGCCACCTAACTCGCCGGATAGAGCAAATTTGGGGTGTCATGGAGCAGCAGCTCAGAGCTCAAATGCCACCATGTCCAAATATCTCGACTTTGCCTGACCGCTGCTTAGACATTTGGTACAACCTGTCTCCAGTCATGTACCAAGAACTTGTGGCATCTGCCCAGGCGAGTTGCAGCTGTTTTGCAGGCCAAAGGAGGCGCAACGCGTTATTGAGTAGGTGGTCATAATGTTTTGGCTCTTCAGTGTATATATTAGGCCGAAATGCAAATTCTTGCACAGGGCACAGGAATGGCTAGTTACGGCACTGATCATAACTAGCCACTGCGTGGCCAGCACGGTGTTCCCCGGGACAGTTCTTTTCGGGTGGTCAGGTGTGACCACTGCTCGCCAACCCCTGGTGATTGCTACGCTTTCCCATTTGGTTTGCTTCGCAAACGAACTCCACAGGCAACTGCGTGATGGCCTCGAAGTGTATATTATCAACAACGTAAATCAAAACACGCTAGAATAGGAAAACTTAGCATGGTTCTAAAGACATTAGGAGGAAAATTCAAACGTATTTTTCAGCGATATGAGAATTAATACATTTACTACACAAGTACAAACGATTTGAGAATTACATTTTTATACTAACTATGTGTTCAAACGATCCGAGAAATCATCATCCGTGGGTTGTCTAACGTTTATTAAACTTTTCTTTCCCCCCTAAAATCGCAATAATGAGGAAAATTTAATGTAGCGCAAAAACTAATAATCGGAATTAACTGAAATTTTGAATGGGCATATTAGAAGGTCTTATGGATCGATTTCCATCAAAATATAACAAGGTTTCAATTCATAATTTTTTCAAACATTCATTTAATAATTATTATTGAATGCCAAAAACTATTTTTAAAATAAAATATGAAGGTGGATTTTGTTTGGTTTGTTTAATAGTAACATAGTACAAAATATCAGCGCTATAGAGATAGTATTTAGGAAGATACAAATACAATTATAAGAAACTGATTTATAATTAGGAACTCTAATTTTTCTGTACTCATTATTTCGAAACGATAAGACTGAACGACATGAAATTTTGTATCTGAAGTTAAATTTTGACATAGATTCGAAATTGCGCGTCGAAATAGGGGGTTCCTATTGGAAAATATGAAGTTGGTGCTCAATTTATTTGAAGACGACCCCTTATTAAAATTTTTAGAAGACCTTAGTTACTGTCAAGCGCCATCTTTGAATTTTCTCTACTGTTAAAATTGCTCGAATGAAGAGGGGTGGTTCGATTTTTTTCATCGACTGTACATGGTCAAAAAGATATTACTCCTTATTTAATGGTATTTTTACATTCGTTCGACTGTGAAGCATGTACCAATAAAGAGAGGGGTGCTTAGTTTTTTCTCACAGCTGTATACTACAATGTGTCCAATGTTCCCGTACTGAAGATTCGTGAATTTATTATACAAAAACAACAAACTTGAAGACAATTATTTTTATGCAAATGGCACTTTTAAACTAACGTAGGAAAAAAATTTGAACTTACATAAATGTTCAAAATTTGCGCCTTTTTCTTAGAGGTATAGCTGAAGTCGTTTGCGCATATTTTTAGAAACGCGTTTCAAGACGCTGGGAGTGACTTCTTGTATCCTTTGAGTAGTGGCAACTTTCAGATCACCTATTGTTTGGTGATTATCTTCATAAACTTTGTTCTTTAAATATCCCCACAGAAAAAAAGTCAGGGATGCGCAGATCAGGGAACGAGGTGGCCAAAAGTTTCTTGAGATGAGTCGATCGCCAAAAAAAATCTTGAAGCATGCCCATGGTTTCATAACTTCTAAGGCAGGTTGCAACGTCTTGTTGAAACCAAGAGTCTCGTTCATTCACTTCTAATAATGCAACAAATTGTTGAATAAGTTGATATATAGCGTATCTTTACTCGGTATTGCATCATTTGGATATTTATGTCGCCAAAATTCTCTTTACATCTTTCATATGATTTATATTTAAAATAAGCCTCAAACAGCGCAATTCTCTGTATGCGTGATAAATTCATCTTGCAAGGAACAACAAAATGACGTGGAACTCTATTATAGCACAACGAGTGCGAAGAAAATCAAACGATAAAAATTAAAGAATCGATAAAACTATAAGCAGACGATAAAATTCAATAATTAAAAAAAATACACGGGCAATACATTTTTTAAACTTGGAGTACGGGAACTTTTAGGACACTCTGTATTAGTCAGGGTTCATAACGTTCGTTACAAAAATAATTTTTACTTTTGATTCATTGATAGCGCGCGAGGAATGGAGAAAACGGTATCAAGATGTGAAGAAGTCCACCCCAAGGCTTGAAGACCACTGCAGCAAGCTGAGGCAGGAACTGGAAAAGCTGGTTAAAGATATGCTCGTCAGTGTGAAGACCGACCCAGATTCCAAACCGCACAAACCATCAAAAAAAGTATGGCGGAATTATTTGTATATTTTGAATGGTTTTTCTGTTATGTTCTCTAAACAGGACTACTGTCACACATAGCTCAGTTTTAGGAAAACAAATCCAGATACTTTTACAGTAAGCTTTTGGTATATCTAAATAAAAACGCAGGCTTAGTTTGTCGTCGAAAGGACATGTTTTTCTACACGAGGGCGAGTTAAACTGAGACCTGCGACTTAAAGTGGATTCCGAAAACTTGACGGGGCTTCGAGTCCTTCGGCTACTAGGTCCGTAAAATGCAGGATGGTAGGTTGATGTATTAAAGTCGCCTTGGAGCCATCATCGATTTATGTCGTAGTTGAGCAACACAACGGTCTATTGGCTACAGTTCGGGATTAATCTCAATGGAAAAATCCGAGGATCCATTGAAAATCTTTGGGATGCCCTCGGCCGTGCTGTGTCTGCACGTTTCCCACCCCCAGCTATCACAGAATCGCAAACTGCTCTACAGGAGGAATGGCGATTACTTGACTCTGGAGTGGTTGATCACCTCATGGAAAGCATGGTCACACGCTGTAAACTTTGTATAAGGATGAAGGGGGGGGGGGGGGTGTCACATACTCTATTAATGTCGGTTTTGCTTATTTGTTTTGGATTTAAACATCATTTTGTCAATGACTCCAATATCTTTTTTGCCGACCAACTGGTATAGTGGTTAAGGTGTTAGCCTTTAGATCGAAACGTTCCTGGTTAAAATCCGGGTCCGGCAATGGATGTTTGTAAGCGTATGGTGTAGAGGCGACTAGTGCACCTTAAATCTGTCGTGGCCGAAAGTCCTCACGTTGGGTTGGTGTGGAAGTTTGGAGAGTGGGGTACCATCTCAAGTGTTGCTTCGTCATCTGACCGTGGTTCAAAATTACGAGGTGTTGTCCTCGGATCTTTCCCTTAAGGGATTGATCCCGGACCGTCGTCAATAGCCCGTTGTGTTGCTCTATTAGGACGTTAACTAAACTTACCATTACCAAGAACAACGCCTCTCAATTTCAGACCGACCAACCGGTATAGTGGTTAAGGTGTTAGCCTCTGGATCGGAAGGTTCCTGGTTTGAATCCGGGTCCGGGCATGGATGTTTGTAAACGTATGGTATAGAGGCGGCTGGTGCACCTTAAATCTGTCGTGGCCGAAAGTCCTCACGTTGGGTTGGCATGGAAGTTTGGAGAGTGGGGTGCCAGCTCGGTTGTTGCTTCGTCATCTGACCATGGTTCAAAATTACGAGGTGTTGTCCTCGGATCTTTCTCTTAAGGGACTGATCCCGGACCGTCGTCAATAGCCCGGTGTGTTGCTCTAGTACGACGTTAACTAAAATTACCAAATGACCAATATCACTTCATCTTATTATTTATGAAAATTCAATATTGTTTTCATCTTTGTATTTAATTCTTTGTTTCGTTTCATGCTTAAACCTTTTTGCTTCTTTCCTGTCACATTTCGTGTCAATCACAGCTGTTCTTGTCATATTTTTCGCATTTTACTTTTCATGCTTAATTTTTGGCAGTGAACGCATATGAAATTTTTTTAAATCTGAAATGATAGTCAAATAGAAGTAATCAAATCACGGCAAGCAAATGAATTCAGTTGTCTGACCCTTCTAGTGATTGTCTTTCCGGAGTATCTAATAATTAGCAGATATTGGTAGAGATGTCATTAGAAGAAAACTGACCAGATCGGTGATCTCGTCATCATAAAAAAAATCGGCAGAAGCTTGATGGCGATATGTTGAAAAATTGGTCAGATCTTGATAGACGAGATGTCTAGTCGAAATCCCTTGGTGGAAAACAGATCTATGGTCATTTCGGTGGGAATACACGTCCAAAATATTCAAGACTGAAATAAACGAGTGATTACAAAGCAGAAGTTCAAATAAACCTTTTCTCACTGCGTGTCAACAATATCTGTCCTTATAAGTACAGTAATAATGGGTTGTGTTTTATGGCGCAATGGCTACATTTGGCCAATATGCTCCAAACAACGGTAAGTAAACGGACATACTAAAAGAAGGTTTTTACTAACAATTAGTAGCATTTTGATTTTGAAGACAAAAAAATAATCCATTTTCGGAAACCTATTCTTGAATTAAATGTTACGAAGGTCATATCCCCTTTTACCCCCCCCCCCACCTTGTGTGACACTTATGTTTTTCCATTATTGCACATCGTGGTTTAAAATTAGAGGCGTTGTCCTTGGTTTTTTCGGATTGATCACAGACCGTTGTCACAGGGAGCTGATGCACGTTAAATCTGTCGTGGCCTCAAATGTCCTCGCGTTGGCGTGGGGTGCCAGCTCAGCTGTTGCCTCGCCATCTGACCGTGGTTCAAAATTTCGCGATGCCCTCGAAACTTTCCATTCGGGATTGAACCCGGACTTCGCCACTAGCCCGTAGTGTTGCTCCCAGTGCGACGTTAATTAAACTACCTACCTTCTTAAACCGTGGTTCCAAATTGCGAGGAGCTGAGGTGTTGCTTCGTCATCTGACCGTGGTTCAAAATTACGAGGTCTTGTCCTCGGTAAGGTAATTTTAGTTTACGTCGTACTAGAGCAACACAACGGGCTATTGACGACGGTCCGGGATCAGTCCCTTAAGGGAAAGATCCGAGGACAACACCTCGTAATTTTGAACCACGGCCAGATGACGAAGCAACACCTGAGCTGGCACCCCACTCTCCAAACTTCCACGCCAACCCAACGTGAGGACTTTCGGCCACGACAGTTTTAAGGTGCACCAGCCGCCTCTACACGATACGTTTACAAACATCCATGCCCGGACCCGGATTCGAACCAGGAACCTTCCGATCTAAATGCTAACACCTTAACCACTATACCGGTTGGTCGGCGCGTTATTCTTGGATCTTTTTCTTTGAGATTGATCCCGGACCGTCGT
This sequence comes from Metellina segmentata, assembly GCA_947359465.1. Classification (NCBI taxonomy): domain Eukaryota; kingdom Metazoa; phylum Arthropoda; class Arachnida; order Araneae; family Tetragnathidae; genus Metellina; species Metellina segmentata. The sequence goes on from OX375881.1 coordinate 98,131,581, forward strand.
CAATAGCCCGTTATGTCGCTGTATATTATAAAATGTATATAGTTCAAACAAGAAAGTTAATTTAAAGTCTTATGAAATATTTAAAAATGACCAGTCGAAGTACTAGTTAAGATATCAGTAAATTAAAATTAAATATTTCCTGCAATAAAATAAATTGTAAAAATGCTTTGATTACTTTCAATGTTTGACGCATTTAAGAAACATGCAATAATTTTCCACTGACTCAATAAAATTGAAATAATTATTTTATCTTTTATGATTGTAATTCCTAAAATATTAGACTTTTAACACAACTCCACGAAAAGGGACGTAAAACAATGACAAATAATCGAATTTGTGGTATTTTCTTAATTCATTAGAGATTAAATTATTTTGCATGAGACTTAATTGAGCTACACGGCAATAGTAATAAATGTAATTCCTTTGTTTTTTCTTTACAGACCAGTTATAAAATCATGATAATGCGACTTCTGCAAGAAGTGGAAGATTTGAGAAGGCGGTTACAGTCAGTAACAATTAGGTTGAATGCTGAAACTAAGGTAAAGATTTAATTCACAAAGTGCCTAATGTAAGGAATGAAGTTGATTCAATTTTACATAAAATAATTGAAAATATAGCAATTAAAAAAAAATGAATGATTGAAGAGAAAATGTATAATTTGGCATTGTATAAAGTTCAATGAATGCTTTGGTTAATAAGACTTAACTTGATAGTTAGTCTTGTTATTAGTGTAGTTATTAATTAACATTTTAACACTTCAAGTAAAAAAAATTCAAGTTTTCCTATATAATATCACACGTTATTTCCTATATTCCAAAATGCTATATAATATCACACGTTGTAATGTGTATTGAATTCAATTTATGATTTTATCTCAAATAATTAATTTAGATAAATTCTTGAATTTTAAGAATTTTTGTTACATGGGTTTTGCTATGATAATTATTATAACATGCTGATTTAAATGATTAGTTTTCAAATAAGTTAAAAATAGTTAATAAGTTTTAAATAGTTTTCAAATTAAATAATTTTATTTCTAAACTTTACTTTATGAATCAATATTCATTATAAGGTATATTTTGATGACTAAATATTCATTATAAGGTATATTTTGATGACTAAATATTCATTATAAGGTATATTTTGATGACTAAATATTCATTATAAGGTATATTTTGATGACTAAATATTCATTATAAAGCAGGCCTCGAAATATATTTTTTAATACAGGTGCACCTAAGTTTTTAAATTAGGTGCACAGGTGCGCCTAGCGGGAAAAATTAGGTGCACAATTTTATTTTCACGTGCACAGTGCACCCGGGTATTTCGAGCCCTGTTATAAAGTATGAAAGCTTTGATTATGGAAATAGTTTTGTGTGTGGACTCAATCATGTCTCGTCACACGTATCTTTTCCATATTAATGCCCACAACATGCAAGTGAATTTCAAGTATTTGGACATTTGCTTAATGCTATATAATATCATTTATTTAGTAAACAAACGGGAAACAACCATTATCGACATTTGTGTATTTAGATCAACCACGATGTTTCTTTTTATGTAGTTAAAGCAATCCTTTTAAAGGATATAGTCTGGTGACCCAAACTATTTTAAAACACGAGTGCACATACGAAGAAATTTTTACAAGTGTTCTTTGGGTCGCATGGACAGTTAAGCCCTGTCCACACTGGACGCGGTGCGCTGTGCAAAACCAAGATGATTGAGATTGATTAACCACGGTGCCAGGTTTATTTAATCAATCTCTCTGGTTTGACAGCTAGTGCGCAAATTGTTCAATGTGCGGGCGTGCAATCTGGAGGTTGTCTGCTGAAATTAAACAGCAAACTTATTGTTTGAATGTCCCGTTCTTTACGAAGTCGGCGCATAATCGCGAGTGCTGCGTCTATTATCATTGACGATTTGTTAAAGAGAAAGGAGGGAAAAGTTCACGAAAAAGGTGACATTGGGTGCCACAGGTGCTGGAAAGTCAAGATTGTAGCTGGATTCGTCTTATGAAGGATTTATTTACCTTTTAACCCGCGATCAATAATGTAGAACTGTTAAACTGAAAAAAAAAAAACTAGAAATGTTAAAAAATGTATGATTGTGGGACAACTATCAATGAAACTGAACCAGAGAGAACACTCCACACCACACATTACAAACCAGGCCTTTTATAAGTGGACTAACGTACTTAAAGTAATGGGGGAAAGGTTTGGATAATCAACGGTATAATTACAGTATATATTTGTGAGAATAAATCATTTGATGTTCCTATTATGTTTTTCGGTGCTGATGAAGTACGACTTAGATGATTAACTTCAATGACTATAATGGTTTATACTTGGTCTTCAAATGTAATAATCATTTGTACACCTTTTAAATAGAATCATCCTTTACAACCTATTTGTTATTATCGAGTTCAATCATTGCACCTGTGTGGTAGTTAATTAGTGCGGATATTAACACAGTAGGAAATTTAGGACTGGAAAACGAAACGATACCTTCCAGATTCAAATAATTAAGATCATCCGGTATTGCGCGCCTCTAATCACTTTTAAATAGAATCATCCTTTTCAGTCTATTTGTTATTATAGAGTTCCATCATTGCACCTGTGTGGTAGTTAATTAGTGCGGATATTAACACAGTAGGAAACTTAGGACTGGAAAACGAAACGATACCTTTTAGATCCAAAAATTAAGATCATCCGGTATTGCGCGCATCTAATCACTGCTCGGGGGGATGGGCTTGAGGGACATTTCCTCTTGAAAAGGTTCTTTCTCTATTCAAGACAAAAATAGCATGTGAGATCTCCCTTATCATTTATACTAACTACATTAACCTTTAACTGTTGCCATGGGTCTCACAGACTCCCGAGTCCTTTTTGACAGGTCGTTTCCACCCCTCAAAGTGAATATTGGTCCCTGTTATATTCAGTACCTTCCTACTACGTCCAACAGAAGCCACATTCCAAGACTGGTTTGGCTGCCCTAACTGTTTCGTATTTCACAATATTTGCATTTACCGCGTGGTCTCTTAGACCCCCTTCACAGCATTTTGCGTTACCGTTTCTGTTGAATGAAATCGTCTGTTTGAGTAGGGAATTTCGGCAGACGGCCTAAAATGACAACAAACTTTTCTAAGAAACGATCTTGTGTATCCTACACAAAAAGAAATTCAGGATATTGTTGATAATTGGTCGGAAATAGAATACTGGGACAGTGAAATTTCGGATATTACTGAAAGCGAACACGAAACGGATTCGGAAATTTAGGCAGATAAAGATGGAGACATTTCAAGTGCACAAGAATATTTCCACGAAAAAAAAAACTTCAAATGGGATGCCGGGGGGAACCTAATCGTGCCTTTAGAACACCAAAACACAACATAGTTTTACAGTTTCCAGGATTGAAACGTCCTGCAAAATGAAGTCCGAAAGCTGTGCCTGAAGAGACATAGAATCTACTTAACTTGTAAAGTCATACAAAATATATTTCATGTTAAGAATTGAATTATCTAAATTTAAAATGTATAAATAATAATTATCTAAAGAATCTTTCATTAATATATTACATTAATCAACTTTATACGCACTTTAGTGAGCGAGGTCTGAGAGACCCTCCACACTAGTTACGAGACGGTTTGCGACACAGCAGTTAAGGGTTAACAAAGAAAATCCATATAACACACTAGCCACTGCGTGGGGCTAGCCCGTGGTGTAAGGTATTAATCTAGTGTAAAATTTTCCGCAGATTTCAAATCCGTTGAAATTTTTAATCTATCTTTAGCCCAATTCCGATTTTTAGATAAAAAAACTTAACAATCCCAGTCAATATGTTTTTTATTTCTTGCTCTCATTGAAAATGAGAATGGAAGCGGAAATGGAATGGGACAGGAAATGGAATCTGTTTCTTTTTTTAACGCAAAGGGCAAAAGATACAATCTGTTTTTGTTTATTGGAAAGAGAAAGTTCACGTGACGTCACAATCTCTTGCGGGAAAATATAAAAGATGAAAAAACTTGGCATAGTTCCAAGGCCAACGTGGTTAGAAAAAGTACTCCGTGTTTGAAGTACCCGTTAGAAATTAAAACTATTAAATTCATTAAAAAATATTCTAGATTAAATTTTAAAATTTCGCCCAGACCCCAAAATTGCAAAACATTTGGACTACCTGTGTGCCAAATCTCATTGCTGTAAGTGCTATAGATCGTCAGGATCTTGCGGCCGCGAAACAAACACTTCCTTTTATAATAGTAGAGAAGCCCCATAAGTAATTAAATCATATACCGTGAAGTCAGAAGAGAAGAAGCCCCTTCTTTTTTATTTTACTATGTACACCCATCATACTGTTCAGGAACGGTCTAAATCAATTATCACTTCAAAATCTGAAGAAAAATAAATATTTCTATGTTCCGAGCGCCGGCCAGTTTCTTAACGATGGTCTTGGTGATTGATCGTACGGTGAGCGCTTTCAACACCGTCCAAATTCAGCGCGCACAAACACTCACTTTCCTTTGATGTAACGACACGAAGCGGATCGCACACTCTGACGTCCACACTGATCGAGCAATCACTGCTGCACAGCGCGTCCAGTATGGACAGGGCTTTATAAAAACATACTATACTGTCACCTTACAAGTGAAACATACTAAGTGAAAAAATTATTATGTGGAAAAAATTCTGCTCACTAAGCTATATATAGTCACTACGTTTCTCAAGAAATCTAACCTTTCTGCAGAAAATGAAAGAAAAATGACTTATTGGCTTGTAAACTGATATATTAAGCTCTCAAATTTTGGTTTTTGAAAGCCGGTGAAATAAAATATGCAGTGCTCTTGCAAAAATTAAGGCTTTAAAAAATATGCCACAACGTAATATAACTGTTTAAAGGTCCTTAAAATCTAAAATGAAAATTAGACAAAGCCTGTGAGAATCCTGTAAAAGGATGGATAGAATTCATTTCACAATTTTTGTAATAAAACGAATATACACTATCCTATAATAATGGACCGGATGCCAGCGGATTTGCATAAATTATGATTGCTTGTGTTTGAGGTTTTTTGTGGTATGGCCTGGGCTATTGCATGTTGTTTCTGGTAAATTGAACACCTACATGAACATTTTGGACAATCAGGTTCTTCCTATGCTCTGGCAATTTTATGAAATGGACGAATGTGACTTCTATGTCATGTTGCAGCCTCTGTCAAGTAGTGGTATCAATATATGGATGTAAAACGTCTTCCCTGGCCTGCTCAGAGTCCCGACCTAAACCCCATAGGACATTTGTGGGACGAGAGCGACGCTTACAGATCAGGGAACCACGTCCGAAATCTACAGCTGAGCTGGCGACATTCTTGCAGCAGGAATGGACACAAATACGCATAGCTGTGTATCAAAATCTCGTTGAAAGTATGCCCAGAAGGGTTGCTAGTGTAATTGCAGCATGTCAGGGACCACCCCCAATTAAAGCATGTATTCTTTCCCTTATACCATCACATCTTGCTGTCTGGTTCATTACTGTAGGGTAGTGAACATAGTCCTTCAAAGCTTTTACATTGTATTTAAAACAAATTGCTTTTAGTTCAAATCCATTTTCAATTATGTTTTTCAAAAAAGGCACACACCTCTGTGCGTTCACACCTTGTCGTGTGTTCATGTATACTCCAATGTATTATATTACACAATATATATTTATCCGTGTATATTACATACTAAGTGAATTACATATACAACAGATTTTTCACCATAGTGGCAGTAAATGGTTATACTATCATCTACCAAGCTTAGAAAATAAAATTTGTAGGAATTTTAAAAGAGCAATATATATGGGTAGATAAGAAATGCCTGTTATAAATCTAATTTGATAGTAATAGTACAAAGTGTATATAATTGTCTGTTCTGAATTAATCTACAGAACGTTTGAAAAACATCGGCCTAGTCTTTTGAACCCAGAGACGTATTCCATGTATACATTATTTTATACTTACAGCTGAGATCTCAAGCAGAGTTTGAAGTGAAGAAATTACGGCAGGACCTGCTACATAAAAAGACCCAAGTGACCCTCACAAGGAAGCAGACTGCCTTCCCGCAGACATCGGAACAGTTCTTTATCAGTGCAGTGTGAAGGAAAAGTGCTCCCACGGCATACAGAAAGTTAAAATTGTAATCTTTCTACGATTAAGGAAAGATTCGCAGTGCACCATTCCTTCCCTTCAATCTTTAAACCGTGAGCTTCTATTAGACTTGTGCTTTGTGAACTTGGCAATGACTCTTGGACGAATGCAAACACATTTGCAGAGCAAGTTAAGCCAAAGTGACAAAGAAAAGCGATCAAAGAACTATTCAGTAGAGAATGGTTTAGAACCATGAAATAGAATCCTGCAGTTGTTTATCTTTTCCTATTGAAATAGCATATCCTAAGTTTCGACAAAATCATTTTCAACTTTAACCACAAATTGTTCTTAACATTATTTATCATTAACGAATTTTAATATGTAGTAATTCTCTTTCTCAACAAACGCTAGCCTTACATTTGGATGTCTTTATGGAAGAAATAGAGTTACGTCAAAGTGACAAAGGAAAATGGTCAAGGAACTTTTCAGCATAAACAATGGCTTAGAGAATCATAAAATATATAACACTACAGTAGAGAATGGTTTAGAACCATGAAATAGAATCCTGCAGTTGTTTATCTTTTCCTATTGAAATAGCATATCCTAAGTTTCGACAAAATCATTTTCAACTTTAACCACAAATTGTTCTTAACATTATTTATCATTAACGAATTTTAATATGTAGTAATTCTCTTTCTCAACAAACGCTAGCCTTACATTTGGATGTCTTTATGGAAGAAATAGAGTTACGTCAAAGTGACAAAGGAAAATGGTCAAGGAACTTTTCAGCATAAACAATGGCTTAGAGAATCATAAAATATATAACACTACAGTTGATCTTTTCTATTGAAACAGCGTTATGGTATGGTGTGATATGGCTTTGGACAAAATCATTTTTAACTTTTACAGTAAATTCTTCAACTGTTCACACAGGAAATTCCACCTTGCAAAATGCAGTCTTCCCTGCATGATTCTAATGAATTTTGAACTTCATTGACAAATGATCTTCCCAGAGAATTCTATTTTGAGGAAATGAGCATTGGAATCTTTACAGAGGATTCTATTCTAAGGAAAGGATCAATAAATTCAATCTAAAGAATTCTATTTCACAGAATGGAATCATTCTATAAAATGATTCTATTCAAAGGAAATGACCTATAGAATTTTTCGAAACGCTGAAATGGAATTTTTTTTTAATTTAGAAAGATGTGGTTAAGTGTGTTGCAGGGAAAAAAGTAACACTATTCAACTCAGAAATTGAGTGATGATCAGAGGGTTAACATTACTTACAATTATTGATAACTTTTAATATGTAGTTGAAATCTTGTACCAAGATGTAATATGCAGTAACACCCTTTCTCAAGAAACACTAGCCTTACATTTGAATGTATGAATCAAATACAGTTGAACCTCAATTTAATGTTTTAGAAAGTACCATCAACTTTAAACATTTGAATGTTGGTAAACGAGGCAAGGCCAAATTGAGTTGATTATGAATCTTAATAATTGATTTAGCTTAGAGTGGTACTATAAACTAAAATGCTCTTTTATTCATGAAACAATTAATGAATGATTAAATTCTTGCTATTCAATTTAACAATAACATCTTAAATTCATATCTATTCAGGATAAAGGTTCAAGGTCATAAATTATGTTTCTAGAATGCAATGCTTGAATTAAGCCTGAGGGCTTCACACCCATAATTGCACTTTATAACCTTCCCTGCATCACTTCAACCCAGTCTTTATCATCAATAACATCTATCCAAAATATTCTATTCTAAAGAAAGGACCTATAGAATTATTCCAAAAGATTCTATTCTGAGGAAAGAAACAATCTTTTCAAGGGATTCTATTCTGAGGAAAGAAAAATTATCCTTTCAAAGGTTTGTATTATCAGACTAAAACCAATAAAAACTCAAAATTTTTAAAAAATCCGTGGATTTTTTTCAATTGATATATGTAGTTATTTAGTGATTATGTGTGTTCTGGGGTAAAAGCTAACTTGGAAATCTTGTGATGTTCCAGAGGGTTTAGACTATTTATGCCAGAAATCTGAAAAATAAAACTGCAAATTTGAGTAAAATGGTTTGTTAAATCACAACTGTTTCTTCATTATATCAGGGTTTTGACATTTTTCGTTAAATTGAAGTTCTAGAGTGTGTGTATTTAGTTTTAATTTCATTAATTGAATGTCTGGATAAAGGATTTTTAAATACTTTGAGTGTCAGCGCAAAAAACCCTTTACATTAGAAGGCATTTGAATACTGAAACATTAAAAATTAGTAAGAGAAATGTCCTAAATTCAAAATTATGTACATAATTTAAAAGATATTTAATTTTGCAACCAAATGCAATGTGTAGGTATTTAAATATATCATTTCTATCAAAATGTCTTGATGAGTAAAAAATTATAATTAACGAAAATCTACCAATCAAATACAAAACAGATTTTAATCTAATTATGCAGATAAATTATATCTATGATGCAAAACGCATTTAAGTCTAAAATAGTTCAATTTTTCAATACCTATTTTCAGTTTTATTTTAGTTGGGAACATCTTAAAGCAATTGATAGGGTTTGGAATATCAATAAAATTATAATGATTGGAAATAATAAAAGAAAAACATGTGAGAGAACGGTATCTAAATAATACAGGATTTCCAGTAATTAAAACTAAAATAAATTTTAAAAGAAATATAAAAACACATTAATAATAATTGGCTCATCATGAATGCCTTTCAATATATTTGAAATACTTATATATAAATTCAGTCATTTTGTTCAGTCAATAAGAATATAAAAGAAACCCAGCCTTCTATTTAAATTTGACTAAACGTTTAATGAGTAAGAAAATGAGAAAAAGTAAAAATATTTTAACCCTGTATTTTGATATTAATACAAACCACACTACAATTTAATTTTTTAATCCTAATAAGTTTATAATATTCCGGATAGCACTAGTTTAAAATTACTGCAATAGAAAGAAATTTTAAAATTCAAAATTACCCTTCACAATAACAAATTATTTATAACTATGCCTTTCTTTCAGTTCATTCCCATTTATATACTCAGACAATTATTTTTTACCCTGAGCATTACATTAATGATTATTGACATTACTCATATAAGAATATTATGAGTATTAGCTGAACTTTGAATACGCATACTTTATGTCAATTACAGAAATCGAGAATTCCAAACAATATATAGTTTGTTCGAACACTTTTTTCTGGTTTCTTATACTTATTGAGAAATAATTATAAAAATTGAATATTTATTCTAATAGTAAGATTAGCACTGTACAGCATCCTGATCTTAAAGTGAAACAGATTTTTGTAACACTATATTTGTGTGTATTGGATACTACTTTTAAAAATCTTCTCAGAGCACTTTTCAGAAAGAATTCCAAAATTTCTATCTGTATGCTTAAATTGATTTTTAATGAAATGATTGAAATTGTAGATAAACTGTGCTCTTGTTAATAAATTAATATTGAAATTGTTTTGTCACTTTTTTTTTGTATTCGAAAACAATTAAAAAAAATAAAATTCAAACTTGATACATTGATTAAATTTTTTTTTTGGGGGGGGGGGTGAGAGGAAAGTATTTAGAGACAAATCAATATTTTTTTTTAAATTCCAGATAAATCTTTGTATATAAATGTATTTGTTCTTAATTAGCAAAGAACATTGTTGTCCAAATTAAAGTTGTAATTTTTTGAGATTGTTGTATATAACTGAGACTAGCCACTGCGTGGCCAGCACAGTGTTGCCTGTGACAGTGCTTTTCGTGGGGTCAGGCGTGACCACTGCTCACTAACCCCGGGGATTGCATTCCCATTTGGTTTGCTTTGCAAACCAACACCACAGGCAACACTGTGATAATAATTAATTAATCAATTAAAAAAATATTTTAGATTAAAATTTAAAAATCGGGCTGGACACATTAAATCTTACTGATACTGAAAACATTAAAAAGATAAAACAATCATTTTAAGAATGAGTTCCGCAGATTTTAAATCAGTTGAAATGTTTACTCTATCTTTATCAGTCGCAAAGATATAAAATCACAACTAGTCTTTGCCCGTGACACAAGTTGAAATTGCTAGCTAGAAAGTCATACTAATCAACAACGTAAATCAAAACAAGCTAGAATCGGGAAAACTTGGCATGGTTCCCAAGGCTTTTGGACAATAAACGCTTATTCAGCAGTCAAAAATTGAAAAAATTAATAAATGAATTAAAAAAAATTTTAGATTAATTAATTTTTAAGATAAAGTAATTTTTAAATATTCTGAACAAATTTTTTTTTTTTAATTAGGACTAACTGTGTTCTAAATTTTATTATTGTGAGTACCATAGATTTGTCAGGACAGTGCACACTGTACACAGACGAACACTTCCTTTTATACTAGTAGTGATAAGCATATTCTGAGTATAAATGAAAAAAAAAAATGTAATGAAAAGATACAAATACTCAAAAGATACCATGAGAATTCAACTCTGTATAACTGAATTAGAAAGAGGGTTGAAAATAAATTTTAAATGATGGATTATTTACATACACACTTCAGTAAAGTATGTGGCAAAAATCAACATTGTCTGTATGCTGGAAAATGGCAACAAATGGATAAATTAAATTAGATTTATTAGCCGATTTTCTAGCTTAGTTTAATCATGTTTTATTTGAGCTATGGAACTACATAATGTAGCTAAAAATAAACAGAAGAGCTTGCAGCTCTAATGAAACTCTCCGATTCCAGAAGGGGAAATCAAAGCGAATCGATATCATATGCCAGCATTATTGTGTCGTCAATACATAAACAATTAAAAAACTTTAGGGCAGATGTACTAGTAGTAATGAAGTTCTACGAGGAAAGTTAAGACCAATAACCACCAGCTGGCAAAGCTAATTCTTGGAATTTTCACTCCCAATGCCATAAAATCATAACAAAATTCATTTTAAAACTTTAAAATGCTTTATTCATTATTGATGTACTAAAAGCTATTATCTGGTTAAAAGATTATACTAAATACACATTTCAGAACAAAGAAATGAATTCAATCTATACAAAAATACATGATTTCATATTTTTACATCTTATGATACAAAAAAATGATGGCAATACCACTTGCAGAGCTTTCACAAGCTTTCTTTCAAACACTTTTCAAAAATAAATTAACGCGAAACATTTTATTACATCAATGGGACGGATGATTTCGCCTGCTTTCCATATCCTCAAAGGCAGCTTTAAGACGGGCCAAATTTTGTTCTTCTGACACTGATATGTTACACACCTCAAGTTCTTCACTTGATATGGGGTCAGACAAAAGGATTTGGCTGCTAAATTCTTGGGCATCCGAGTCTAGGCAGGAGGCAGCCCACTTAGGTAGATCACAAGTAGGAAAATTAATGTTTTGAGGTATATCTTTGGATGTAGAAGGTGCAGTATCACATTTCGATGACGGCTGTAGCACGTCTTCTGACTCAGACACGAGTTCTTTACTTGATTCAAAACAGGTTGTGTACCACAATGGGCTCAGTGTTCTGGTCATAAACAAAAAATTGCATTATCGTCATGATAGTAAAAAAATTTTTAAGTCATTCATAAATGGAGACATGTGACTTAACTTAAAATATGTAAATTTTTTGGGTCTACTTCACTTGATTATAGAGAATATTCCAGACAGATTGGCAAAAAGTGTCATGAGCATAAATATGACACTCATTTGAATTTCATCACATCATGAACCAGAGATGTGATCATCAAGAATGCCGAAATAGCTCTCATAAAAGCCAAAATTTTGCTAAATAATTTAGGGACACAATTATTTAACAATGAATGAATCCAATTCGTAACAGGGCCCAGCTTACAAGTAGTAAGTCACGTAAATGTGTTTGTCATCCCTGAACACCATCAAAAGAATTTTCTTTGCAGAGGGTTGTGAATTTTTTAATTGCGGCGAACCAGTGCTGGTATTCTATGCTTTGCCGTTTTTCTTCTGGGTCGTAATGATGCATCCAAGTTTAATTTCCCATCGGAATATTGAAAAGAAAGTCATCTCCTACATCACTATAATGTTTCAAAAGCTGTTCACGACATTCCTTCCGTTGTTGCTCATTCTCTTCGAAGAGTTTGTGGTGCCTGCACCACAAACAGATTTACAGAATGGAACGGTAGCTCAGTTCTGCAATGTGTCCTACTCATTCTTTCGACAAGCCTATACAGGTGGCAATGCATTGCTGTGTGATGCGATTACCATTTTGAAACAATTCATTCAACTCCATTTGGCGTTTCTTATCAGTCACAGAAACTTATCAAACAATGCAAGGTTCATCCCTAATATTCGCTTTACCAGTTTCTGATGCACAAAATTTTACTGTCCACTCACTCACGGTACTTTGACCAACAGTTTCACCACCATAAACGTCATTTTGAATAAATTCATTCACCTCCATTTGGTGTTTCTTATCAGTCACAGAAACTGACCGACCAATGCAATGATCATCCTTATATTCGCTTAACCAGCTTTTGATGCGCCAAATTTAATGCCAACTAAAACAGGTTTGATATTTGGAATATCAACCACAGTATTTTATGTGGAATGAAAAATCTGTCAATGAGTCAGTCATGGGATCTTTTAAATTGATTACTTTAAATGAAAAACATTCAATAAATGGTTGTATAGTTGATTAATTATTCATATTAATTGCAAAATATAATTTGTTTTGAAAAATAAGCAGCTGCAAGTACAAAAACTGGGTTATGAATGCAACATAATTAGCAGAACTTGTTTAACTACTTGTTCATGCAAAATTGTTCCTAGTAATAACTTGTATCCTTTTCTGAAACAAAATGTCTCATATTTATATTTGGCTCATTTCATTACAGTAGTTAGTTACAAACTATGTTGTTCATATTGGGAAAAATAACAAAAGCAGCAAAATGAACATTGGTTTCGCATTGGTGAAACTCTTCCAAGGTTTACTTTCTAAACCTTGTAAGACAAAGGAACAAGGTCTAGGAAGTTCCTTTTTAAAATATCGAAAAATAATCGAACCATTGGTTTTCAAATAGATAATTCATTGAAGGTCAAAGAAAGTAATAACTCTTAGTTTTAGAGAGTATTTAAACTGGCGATTGATAGATGTATCTTCAAAGAATTTGTACGCAACAATCGCCATTATTAATCAGGTTCATAATTTTAATGTTTGTGATGTGGTAAAACACAACATTTAATAACCTTCTAATTAGATAACTTCTGTACCCAAAAGTGGCATTCAATACTTACTTAACCTGTTGACTGGGTGCACTGTAGCATTGCTTGAGCTGCAAGGCAGATGGCACTGCAGTCAGTCCATCTTTTGTTGTTATCACAGAAAACGAAGGAGTGGATTTGAGATTCCGATGCCACTCAGATTTAGCACCTTCTTGCTGCATTGCCATTTTGATGACTTCCAGTCTTTGAATTTCCAAATTTAATTTCTGCAACAAAACAGAAAACGATGGAATCGAGATTCATATTTGATTGAATAATCAATTCCAGTTACTTTCAGAATCTGCTTGAAAATTTACTTTAATCAACCTTAAATTTAACTGGACTATTATGTTTGAAAAAAAAATCACAAAATAGTCCACACAGTCAACCCTTGATAGGTAGAATCTCTTGGTTTGGTTGGGTTTAATGGTGCTATGTCCAAAAAAAGGCCAAGCTAGGCCAAACAGAAGACAATAAAATTTAAAAAATAGATTTAGAAGATATCAGAATAATTATCAGACAAACCTTAAAAGAAAAGATGTAATGAATAAAACCAAATGAGTCATAATTAAAAATAAAGGTAGAATTTTAACCACAAGAAATGTAAAACCTTACTATAATAAAATAAGAACATCTTAGATGATAAAACTTCACGAAATTAAAATTGGAATCTGCTCAAATATAAATACGATAAAAATCCTGGATGGCGGAAGGAAAAAAAAGAAAAGAACGGGAAATTTGACCCAACACGTCCAATAAAATTCGCAATAAGGTATTCAAAAATGGATGGTAAAAGGAATTTGTAAGACTAGGACAAGAGGTTGAATAAAAAGCTGCAGGCAATGATGACACCAATCTCGTGGGAAGAGAAACATTTTGAGATGAAGAGATACCAAGGGTATACTGCAGGCCTCAAAATATATTTTTTAATACAGGTGCACCTAAGTTTTTAAATTAGGTGCACAGGTGCACCTGGGTATTTCGAGCCCTGGTATACTGATATTTAAAAAGTTACAACAAATCCAAGCAAAAATAATAGATCATTAGAATCTGATACCAGTTAAAATTTTTATATGACTGTACAAGTTTACCATTGCTAGCTGTTGATACAAATAATTTTAGACCCGTATTTTCTGAGGATTCAACAAACTGCTTAATGTGTAAACAGCTATTTCTGTTTCCACAGCCGATTTTAGTATTCTCTGTTGTTCCACTCCATTGTCTTCTTGTTCGAAGGTGTTCTATTTGGGCTCTTTAGAATCTCTACACCTATTAACAAGCCACATGTTTGTATTTTGGTCATCTATCCCAATTACTTGGCAGCTCCAATAAAATCTCACATGATCCAGAACCAGACTTAAAGAAGAATTATCTTTTTTTGGTGCAAAATTTTTTAAATTTTTTTATTTTATTTAATTATATAGTTTAGGGATATACGAAACAAGATACGAATTATATACGAAAATAATAATAAATGTAAAGTTTGGAATAATTTGATAGCAGTTTTGGCAGTAAAACTGTTAAAAGCTGGCGCACACAAGAGGATCTGCTGTCTAGAAGTATTCGGTCACTCATTCTAGTAGTCAATACTTATATTTTGCAGGTTATCCCAGTCTATTAGGAGGATATGTTCTTTATTTTATTTAAATATGCTTTTAGTTTAAAGTTTAATAAAAATCTTTTTTTTATTTGAGTTTGTTTGGTCAATCTTCTTTTAGTTATACATATGAACTAATGTGCTCGAATCCACTGTTGCATAAAATGCTACTTATTGGGTTACCATTGTTCCTAATAAAAACACCTAAAGAGTGGTAATTTTAACAGGAAAAAAAAATTAAGTCCTTCTTAAGGCTACCTGTCAACTTATGCAGGGCCAGCATTTCTCACAAATCATTGAGTAAAGATTTGCTTTGCAACAGGAAACGACCAATCTCCCCAGGGAAAAATTAACAAAATAGAAATGAATACATTGCAGTCCTTTTAATTCCAAACACCATTTCCTACAGGTCCAAAAGCATCTGACCCACTGGATCGTACATCTTGCACCAGATTAAAAACATTCAAGTGTAAAGAGTTTGAGAAAAACATTTCTATATATAACTCACTAATGTGTCTAATGTACATGGCACGAAAATCACACACACATTTGACAGGATACAAACACAAAATCTACTATAATGGGATTATCAGCAATTCTGTCACTTAGTTTAAATATGCTTAGTTTGTTTTTGGAGAAATACGAAAGGCACATGTCCCAACAATAAAAACAACAAATAAATAATATCATCTGCTTGCTGAGGGCAGAGCATAACAACTTTGGTGTTGTAAGTTGCTGTTAGCCTCTAAGTAGCAGAAGTATAAATCCACCACTGACCTCTAATGAAATTCTTCAGCAGATAAAAAAAAACCCAGAGTAACTAGAAATTTGGATAAAAATCAGAGGTGAAGAAAAATTGAGCAAAAATAGGTTTAGTGACAGTTGAGTAATGCCAGAGAGAAACACAGCAGGAAGAAGCAAAAAAAAATTATTCCTGGTTTGTGAACCAAAACTTTTGCACCCTCTTACGGTGGGGCACTATGGGGATGACATTCTTGCTTGGACACGCAAAGGATTCAGACAGGGAGCTTTGTGCGCCAACTACAGATGAAACTCTAAATCAAACAAGGTTATCATTAGTAAAGGATAAAATTAAACCAGTTTAAACTGGCCTCTGGAGTTCATCTTCTTTAGCGTTCAGTATTTTATTCTTGCTTCTTCACACTGATGGGAAATAGGGATAAGTACCCAATTCAATTACCAATCTATTCGCATGAACATTTGATTCCATTCTCCTTTAAGTTCTAAATCTTAAAGAACAGTGTCGAAAAATTCTTAATCGAATCGCCTTTGAGTAAAGGAGTGGGAAGAAACTGAAGTAGACGTCCAGAATCTAACTATGTTAACACTACCGAAGTATACTTTTTGCCATGCACATTTCATTGGAAATAAGAATTAACTCCAATAAAAGTAAACGAAACGCTATTATATTTTTGGATAATTTTGTTTCACTGAGAGCTATGAAGTCCATTTATGGGATATGGCTACTATTTTCACAAAAATGAATTGCAATAAAATATGAAATGTAAAGGCCCTTTGGCCATCAGTAGATTTAAGCAACTAAGTTTAGCATCAATGCTTGGGTTTGCAAGTTTTGATAAGTACAGTAAATACAGGGATTAAATACAAAAAATAATAATAATAAAGGGGAAGTGATACTTTTAAGTCAAAGTGGTTCATGACATCAAGGGTTGACTGTCTAATAGAAATAGCTGAAACAAAAGCTAAAACAAATGGCTGATGTTAACTAATCTATAATTAGAACAGCCAGTAATCCAAAAGGCATATGAAAGAAATCAAAATATTGATCAACTTAACTCGACTGTTTGTATTTGTACTATACACAGTGAATCCCTTCTGCTATAAAAATCTAGTTCTTGAGATATAACAAATTGCTACCAGAATACGTGAATGCTGAATAAAATTCCAGATATAAACTAAAAATACAGGATATTTTGAAATTATATGTACTGCTGATTTGATTGAATTTTTATTTACTAACTGCCCACGTTGCAATATTTTCAACGAATAAAATCTTTTTTGTGCATGTGGGTATGCAGTGCATAATTTCACACATAGCATATCATTTACGCTCAAGAGACTATTTTGTATAAACAAGTTACGTTGATTTCAAGTATAGTGCTGTTGGCAAATGGAGAACATTTCAAAAACATAAATGAAATAATGAGCAGAGATTTTCTTTGTTGAGATGGAATATTAAATATTGAAATAAAAAACCAAAAATTACATATTTTTTCTTACCAGAAAATAAAAATTGCTTTTATGACTCTAAAGGAAACTTTATAACAATATAAATATTTACTTCTTTCTCTATAAGTGCACTAGTAGCAGAAAGTTCCTTTTCTTTTTCGAGCAATTTCTTTCTCTCAAGTTCAAGCGTGTTGTTCTTTTGAGATTCGGAGTCTTGTTTGGCAGAGTCAGATCTTTTAATACCTTCTCTAACTGAAAGTTCCTTATTAACAGAAAGCTACAGGAAAAAAGATATTAAAATGTAAATTACATGTGGTAAATAAATCATTGTATTTATGAACATTATATTGGGCTTTTAACAATGAGTGTTTTTACATTAAATTCAAATTATTTAGGAAACCTGGAGAATAAAATAATCAAAACATCAATTTCGAGATTGCTGCATTACTTTCACAATGACGTTTCTTTTCTGTCTAAGTAGTTTAAGAGATATATAATGTCCATCATGACCTAACAAATTTTGCCAATGACAAGATATCGTCATTGAGATTTTGCTTGCTATTTTATGAGACCAAGATGCAGCCAATTTTCTTATGAGACATCTTGTGTATCAAGATCAGACCAGTTTACCTCATCTTATTTCAAGTGACTTCTTTTGCCATACAATGTACCGTTTTAAAAATCATCATAGATAAACAGTTGGAGCGTTTGATGTAATCCAGTTTCTCATTCCCACTTTAACCAATGCTTTTCACTGTATTTTGATGTACATAAACAAAAAACTGACGAATTTTTCAAATTTATTTTTGTATTATAATCTAATTATAACAGCATAAAAAATGGAAGTGCAAAAAAACCTCGAAGTGGCCAATTAAAATATCTACTACAACCTAATGTATATGTGGTAACAATCTATATATTTATTTCATTAATATGCATGGAACAGAAATCGACATTATTTGTTTATTGTCAAATGGCAACAGATATAAACAATTTATAATCAGCCTCTATGGTATTCATTTGATAGTTTTGCTGCATAGTTTAAATAACATGACAGGGCTCAACACTCAAATGAAATTCAGCAGTCTGTTATCAGAAAGCAATGAGATTTTTTTTAAATTACGGCAGGCACTTGATTGCTAATTATAGGCTACTGCAAGGCCGGGAAACGATGGTCATTTGTGAAGGGGCACCCAATGGGCGACCATCACTACCCCTAACTAAGGACAGCACAATTACATCCATGCCCTGACCCCGGATTCGAACCAGGAACCTTCCGATCCAGAGGCCAACATCTTAACCACTAGACTGGTTGGTCGGCGCAATGAGAGATAACACCAGAAAGGGAAATGTGAAAGATTGAAAATGGGCTTAGTGTAAAAAAAAAGAGGCTTAATTGCCTTTTAAGTGAATGGAATGCAATTGAAGTGGACAATCAGAAGCCAATTAGGGTAGCATGACTAAGATGTGAACTTTTTGCCATGCATTTTATTGGAGTACATATATATATACAGTACAGTATACAGGCAGTTGAAGTATTTGTATGTGTATATATATGCACAGGAGCAACACAACTGGCTATTTGTGATGGTTCGGGATTCCTCCTGAAGGGAAAGATCCAAGGACAACACTTCAGAATTTCGTACCATGGTCAGATGACATGATCAGACTTAACATGCACCATCAACCCATGTATACAAGTCTTTGGTTGGATCAAGTTATGAACTTGCTACACTCTGGTTGCTTTGGCTACTTTTCTAACCAGGCTATCAATTGATTGCCCCTTGTTGGAGATAAGAATCAACATAAGTACACAAAATGATGTCACACACTTATTGATAATTTTGTTCATTTGAATTTACGAAATGGGGGCATCAATGTTTATACCGATTTAGAAACACATTTCAAAAGGGCATGAAAAGTGAGAAACTACACAGCCGTCAGTTGACATACTTGCAATTAAGAAAGTTCATCACCAGATTCTGTACTCAGACAGGCTAGCACTGTTGCAATTTAAAAAGGCACATTAGTGCGTATTTTAACATAGGAAGAAATGTGGATACTTTAAAACATTAATCCATTTTATTTACCTGGCCTTCAGAATTTTCCCCATCAAGCATTTTCAAACTGTTTTTCATCCTTCCCAACGCTGAAATATTTAAACAAAATTAGGGTAATTATAATAATCTACAAAATTCTAATTAAAAGGCATGCAGGGCCACAGAACCACTGTGGGCAAATGTATCTGTGTTCTTTGTCTCAGATATATTTTAAGTTATCTTCAGCAATTTGAAGAAATACCAAATTAATTATTTAAAGAAAAGCAACTCAAATGGGTGTTTCAGTAAAAAAGGTTTTATATGGTGAGCTGAAAATTAGGAAGGTTAAAAATTGTTTTCTAATAATGCAGCGTTACAAATAAAATGTTCCACTAATCTTAATTTTAGTGTACAGAACAAAGAATCACTGGCAAATGCTGGTATCAAACTGCCATCGATTCTCACTGTCAGTTGGGTTGTTGTGGCTAAGAGGGTATGTCCAATGTCCTAGCACCCTTTGAGCTGTAAGCAGCACAGGCTCAATTCCTGTCAGGTACATCCTTCCCTGGGTGTATTTCTGTATTCCGTGTCAAAAAATCTTTCATTGTGTGTGCATGTCTATTACTTGCTATTGTATGTGTTGTGTCTGGCACAGCATGGCCAAATATGACCCCTTGCAGCATAAAACCCCAAAGCAACATATACTCATTGTCAGCAGGAAAGAGGGAATTCCCTTCTCCAAGATAAAATGGCTAAAAATTAAAATTTATTTTTCAATTTTTTGTCATAAGACACCAAGTGGTCTTGCACAGAATAGTATTTCAGAACATGATTATATTTCTCCCAAGTTCATCAATAGATTCAAGGGCATCACAAGAAAAACTTCAAACGACTGCTACAGCCAGTGAACTTGTGAAACGGGAGGAAATTAATTAGTCTTGGATATTTCGCTTATTTTAGTTGCCTCCTATGGATCCTTGGCAAGTGGTCTTCAAAAATTAATCCGCAGAGTGGAAGAAGGAGTGTTT
This sequence comes from Metellina segmentata, assembly GCA_947359465.1. Lineage (NCBI taxonomy): Eukaryota > Metazoa > Arthropoda > Arachnida > Araneae > Tetragnathidae > Metellina > Metellina segmentata. The sequence continues at coordinate 98,151,833 of OX375881.1, forward strand.
CATACCCCCAGATGGCCACTTGATTAACAATTTTAACAGAAAAAATACTATGCACTGTTACATGGATGCCTTGTTAAAGAAATCAGTGTTTACAATTTGCGAATGTTTTTGATACCATTGAATAACAGTAGATAAAAGTCACAAAAACATAAACCAAAGGATGAAGCAAAAGGTTCAAAGGCATGACTGGAACAGGGATACATTCCATTAGTTAAAAAATGGAGGTGAGGTCTCAATTTTCATTTACCAAGGGGAATTTATATTTGAAAACATTCGCCAACTTTGAAAATTCACAGTTTTAGAAACGATTTTGCTTAAACACAGAAATTTAAAACAACATTGTATCAATCATTTTAAGAATTAGGTTTACAATATCATCTGCATACAAACACTAACTATAAAAAAAAATACTCCATATATTTATTAGTTAATGTAGTGGGAATTTGACAATTCCTATAAAACAAGTCACTCAGACAATCACTTCTGTTTAGGTCCTTCAGAGGAGTTATAAAACAGGCAAAGGTTTTCTATAAAGCTATATGGATATTATTTACATTCCTAAAACTAATAAGTTTAGGAAAAGATTTAATTGAATTGCAATTCACTTTTCTACACCAATCATTAATGAACTCTAACATACTGTTTAACTTGAATGTAAATAATTCCTTTTTTACAAAAAAATTCAAAATAAATTACCAACTCTTTCACACAAATAAATGCTAAGAACATCGAACAAAATTAGGATTTCCATTATTTAGTCCCACCATATAACCACTCCAAACAAAATCTTTTAGTAAAGATTTTTAACTAGCACTTACCACTTTCTCTTATTTCACACAACAAACTTTGAAATCTTTCTTCTAATTCCTTCCGCTTATTTGGTCCATTCCAAATCATATGCAAGGGCATAGCATTAGAAAAACTCATCTTATCACATTCTTCACCCTACAAAAATATAATAAGTATTTCAATACAAAAGTTGTAGACACATTAATTTTTATTTTTAGAGCATAGAGAAAGTTACCTTCATAAGAGAAATCGCATCTTGCATTTCATGTTGTAAGTATTCGAAGCACTGCTGATAGTCTGTTATTTCTTTCAGCATGTCTTGGGAACGATTTTCGTAGCTAGATATCAGTGAAATGTACATTTCTTCCATATTCCTGCAAGCGTGAAAATTGAAGAACTGAGCAATAATGATTTTGACTAATTGAAATAGGTTTATGCAATGTTAAAATCTGAATTAAATTCAATTTGTTAAAGTCATATATATCACACATGGACAAAGTACATTCAAGAGTTTTTAAAGTGAGCAACAGTTAAAAGGGAACAGTTTGAATGACTCTCAAATGGCGTACCTGCCATGGAGGATACGAATCTGGATAAGTTCCAATGCAAGACGAAATTACACAATATGTACTAGGCAACTGATAATTTCAGCACTGGGGAAGTTAAATTCAAGGACTTTTCGAAGATCGTGGGAACCATTGCTCAGGTCAACATCATTGGGGGAAAATGAAAATCCGAAAGAAATTGCTGTCAAAATTTAAAAAATCTTAAATAAATAATAATAATTAAAAAAAAAACGTGTATGAAAAATTATAATTTTTCAAATTTAATTAAACTGTGACTTTTTTAGAGGTAAAAATGAATTTTTTAAATTGTGCACTTAAAAGTGTTCTTTTCCAAGTAGGATTTAAGAACTAAAACCTGAAAAAGTGACAAAATGTTAAAAAGTGACGCAAAATGCCCTGTTAAATTATAGAAAATATCACATTTAACAATTTAAAATTAGGCATCCAAACCAACATTAAAAGTAAACTTAAAAACCATTGATGTACTCATCATTGAAAATATCAGAGATGACATGTTTGTTAAAAAGTATAAAAATAGCAATTGTTATAGAACAAAATGTCATTCAACAGTAATAAAACAATAAAATGAGATTGGTACAAAAAATTAATAAATTAGTGTTGAACATGTATTTAATGAGATGATAGTTCAAAATCATTGAATATAGTGACAAAATATAATTTATGATTAAAAGACATGACAGGTAAAACCATTAAATAGAATTTAAAAAGCCAATGGTATGTAATTTTTTAAAATTTTTGCATGAGGCTTTCCCCAATCAAATTCAGTCAGTAGTGTTAATATAATACTAAAGGATTTAAACTGATTACAAAGAGAGAAATTTTGTGCAAGAAACAAATGTGAAACCAAAATAAAATGTATATAGAATTGCAAACATTCATAAATCCATTTTAAATTTTGTTTAAGTTTTATTGGATAATTATGGTAGAAAATGTATTATTTCACATCATTAAAACAATCAATTTCGTTAAATAGTAGACATGTTACTGAAATACTCACGATTTGGCCACTGTGCCAGTTTTCCATTTCCCTCTCTCTTTAGAATTTCTTTGCAGTAAACTGGAAGGACTGATGGTTGCTGCAATTGCATTAGAAAAGGAACTGTCATTATTTGAACTTGGAATTTTAGTTAGCAGTACAATGACAAGAGATCACTTATATAATTCTTTTGCTTGACATTTTAGCCAGGAAAACAATTTAAAATACTACCATCTTACAAATGTTTGAAATTCAAATAACGTTGGAATATTTTTTATCTATAACCCACGAAAATTGAAACAGTGGTTGCAATTATACTATTCCCTTAAAAGTAAATGCATTTCTAAACTCCTAAGACATAAATACAAATATCTTAACTCACCGACTTTCTTATCAGGATTTTTATCGGAGATTATTTGTTTTAGTCTAGCTTTGAGTTGATTTATATTACTTTCATATTTACGAATTTCATGTTGATACGTAACTTTTTGTTGTTGAATTTGAGAGGACAATTTCTTTGCCTACAAATAAAATATCTCATTACAATATGTATCATAGTAATTCTACAAATTTGTTAAAATCAGAAATAAAAATAAATGTTGCAAAGGAAAATATTAAATACATTTTATGCAAGCTTAATAAACTGATTTAGTCAAAAAATAGAAATTTCTATGCATAAGAACACAATATTTAAGGTTTTACTTGTAATGCCCAGCCAAGTTAACAGTATTCATTATGGTAATGCTTGGCAAAAAAAAAAGGACCTTTGTGGCATAAAATGCTGATTCAAAAATTAAAAAGTTCAAACTTTAAAAAATAGTTATTTCTTTCTAATTGAGATGGAAGGACTTCACTAATACCAAAACTATTACGGTACTACAAGGGCAGATTTGAGAACCACTCTGCGTACCCTGGTGCACCAAGGGTTCTCATTACAGCTCCCAAACATACCACATATTCTAGGCACCTGTTTATAGAAGCCACATTTATTCCAGACAGAGATACATTCATGCCTTATCCATCCATGTCAGATTCTAACCAGGAACTTTATGATCCAGAAACCAGCACCAGACCACTTGACATTGGTTGGGGCTTGCATATATATTTCAGTTTGTGTGGACTCATTTTATATTGTACTTAAGAACAGAATGGTTGGTTTTGGATTTTATTTGGCAAGGGTCATATTTGGCCAAGCTTTGCCAAACATCAAGTAAATAGACATACAAATAAAGTTTTACTGATACAGAAGAGAGAAATATACGAATATACCCAGGGAGGAATTAAACATACAGGTTGCTAGCATAGTGGACAAACTCACTGAGCCAAGACAACCCTATTAAAGAGCAAGATTGGTTGGGTTTTTATGGCACAAAGGCCACATTTTGCAGTGCTGTGCCAGACACAATATCAAGTAATGGACAGGCACAAAGAAAGTTTTACTGACACACAACACTGCACCACTTGTAGGTTGATAAAACAGTGGGCCATTACAGCCCAACTAAAGAGCAAAAATCTTCAATATTTTAAAAATCCTGCACAATGTGATGAGGATAAAATTTCTAGCATGCACGAAAATTAATTATTGCATGTGCTTTTTTTATTTAAAAAAAACTTAGAACACAAAAACAAAGGTAAAACATCCAATAAGAATTCAAAATGTTTTCAATCGAAAAATTGAATAGATTGCTAAGCTCAGTATTACTTCATTCTTTTCATTCTTGATTGCTTGGGTGAGTTTTTCATTCTTTTCTTTCAACTGCCTTTCCCTTTCCAAAACACTTCTGTATCTCCTTTCCATGACTTCAACATTCTCTCTAAGTTGTGCATTTTTCTTATTCTGAGAAACCAAATCGGCAGAGAGACGCTGGTTCCTAAAGATTTATTTTGAATCAATAAATAATAAATGACGATTTCCAGATTCAAATAAAGTGCATAGTATAGAATTGCCAATCTTTCACATAGAAATCAAGTACTTTAACAGAAAAATTTCCAGAAAACCTTCATCATGCCAAGGAGTATAATTTTCAAGGGAGTTAGTAAAATTACCAGATGAAGGATTGGGATATTAAATGTATAATCATATTGCATTAAAAATATTTGTAGAAATAATTTTAGTTAAATCAAGTTATTAAATCATCTAGCAGTTCACAATAAAATATAAGAGAGAAAAAGCAAAAAGTATACAAAAAAAAAATTTTAGAATATAGGTTGGTCAGGGTTTGATTGTGCAAGGTCTAGTAGCAGCCTAGATAAATATACCTAATAAAAGCAGTGGAAAACCAAACAGTCGAAGAAATAATAAACACTAGTCCAAAAATTATGTACAAAAACACCATGAAAATAAGTTACAAACATTAAAAAACGAAAAAAAGGAATTAAATGTTTTCAACACAAAGAACACTAAGGTGATGGTTAAAAACTTAAAACACGAGAAACTAATAGGTTTTAAGGATGACTTTTAAAATGGAATTTAACAATTGAAAACATCAAAAGGGTTTGAATGATGTTTGCTAAAATGTGGATGTGTTACTCCCTATCTACATAGATAATGTATAACATAATATACACAGTCCAGTCACATTAATGTGACCACCACCTACTTTCGACGTCAACGTGAAATAATCAATCACAAAAGGCAGGTGGCAGCACATTGCAGTGAAGTGTATATAAAGGATGTCCTAGGGCTTCGGAAATCATTCCAATTGTTGGCATAATGCAGAAACATAGCGATTTATCCGACGTCCAAAAGGGCATGATTATTGGCTTTCGGGCCAAGGGTGGAAGCATTTCGGAAACGGCTAATTTTGTGAACTGTTCGCGTGTCGCAGTGGTAAAAGTATACAGTAAATGGCAAAATGGCACTATCCAAAATCAGCGGCGTGGCACATGTGGTGTACCATGGGCTATAGATGACAGAGGCTACGGAGATGCGCTCGGGCGCATAGACGTGCAACTGTTGAGCAACTGACTGCCCAGATGAACCAAGAGTGTATCCTGAACAACGGTTCAGCGAAAGTTGCTGGGCATGGGCCTCCACAGCAGACGCCTGGTTAATGCACCTATGCTGACTGCTGTTCATCGGCAACGAAGGCTGGAATTTGCACGCCAGTACAGCAACTGGACGTCCACAGAGTGGCGACAGGTGGCTTTTTCCGCTGAATCACGTTTTATGCTCCATCGGACAGATGGACGTTGGCGTATACGGCGTGAAACGTCTGAAAGCAAACACCCTGCAACAATTGTCGGAACGATCCAGGCTGGAGGATGGAGGTAATCTAGTGCAGCTGCCCACGGCATTGCAGTCAGCATGGCTCAACATCCCAGTGAACGCCTTCAGAAACCTAATTGACTCTCTTCCTGCACGTCTCGCAGCGGTCCGCTCTGCCAAAGGTGGTTATTCTGGCTTTTGACAGGTGGTCACATTAATGTGACTGGACTGTGTATATTTAAAAATGACTGTATACATTTTAAAAACATAGAACAGGATTTAAAAAAAAGGAAAATGTCGAATGGAAACGATTTCCTTAAATGTTTTATAAAGATTTTTCTGGTTTGTCAAACGATAGTCACATGTGTATTAAGTAACTGGGAGAAGAGAAATCATGTCAACCAGTGATCACGGAATTCTTCACATGGTCACGGTCAAAGAGGGCTTGCAGGCGTGATTCTTCATGAAAAAGATTTTTAAAGTTTTTTCGATAACTTGAAATAACAATATATAGACATACAAAACTCAGAAATATTTGATTGCATTCTTTGTCAGTACAAATATCCTAAAAGTGGTAAATTTAGCACAAAAAAAAATATCCCTTAAGCACTCATTTGTATGATTAGATATTCTTTGGATTATCTTTATTATTGTCTTACATTACAAAACTTTTATTCTGTGGTTCATCACTAATTGCCCAGAGCATTTCAATTAAACTCTACAAAAGAAAATTCCAAGATTAAATCCATTAAATAAAAAACAAACCAGTGTTTTAAACATTAATTTTAATTTAGTAACTGAAGCAGTGCTTTTAACATCAATTTTAATTCGGTGACGGGAGCAAATAGTGTTTTCAACATCAATTTAGTAACAGGAGAGTAGTGTTTTTAATATTAATTTTAATTTAGTAACAGAAGCAGTGTTGTTAACATTAATCTTAATTTAGTAACAGGAGTAGTGGTTATACAGTACAAACCTGCATTCAATGTCCTCTTTAGCCTGTGCATGGTCTTTGGTACATCCAAGAAGTTCAAATGTGACATTAAGTAATTTAACAATATCGCAGTTCACTGCATATGGACAAGAATCAGAGTTCAAGTAGATGGACGGATATCCTAAGGCACAGAATTCCTGTGAGCAAAAACAGTTAATAGGATTTGTTATAAAAAGTAATCCAATAACTATACTACACATATACATTGGGTTAGTAGGTATTTAATTAATGTGGCACTGGAGCAACACTACTATTGGTGTCAGTTTGGGATCAACACCCGAAGAGATATATCCGAGGACAACACCTCGTAATTTTGAACCATGGTCACACCCGAGCAGGCACCTCACTCTCCAAACTTCCACACCAATGTGAGGACATTTGAGGAAACAGAATATTTAACATGCACCAGCCCCCTTGGAACCCGACAGTCTTTGGTTGGATTTGAACTCGCAACCCTCTGATTGCTAGTCCATTACTCTTCCAACCAGGCTACAGGGGCTTACATATGCACTGGGAAATATTAGCAGTGAACAGGGCTGGGTTGCTTGAATTTTATGGTGCAAGGGTCACCTGATGTCTGGGGGTATTTGATCAAGCAGCATCAAATGTTAAGTTATGGACATACACACACAAGAAAAGTTGTTCTGGCATAGAAGAGAGAAATACATTCAGGAAAAGTTAAGAGGAATTAAACCTGTGCCACTTAGAACTCACAGATTTCCAGTGTAGTGGGCAAACCCATTGAGTCTTTATAGGTCTGGGATTTTAAGGATGTAGAATTGTGTACGAACTTAAATTAAAAAAGACCACACAAAAATGCTGGGATTTTGTTGAATTTTTTTTTTTAATGTTCTCGATAGGGGTGGGATTTTGCTGACTAAAAACATGCAAAAATTCAAATTAAAAACCTAATAACAATTTTGTTAAACAAAGAGATGAACAAACTTAATTGATACATCATGTTAATTAGTTAAATATTTTTCTTACAAATAGAAAAACACTTAATGTTTGATTTCGATCCAAATTGAAGGGTAGTTCAGACTTTTATCTGTACTAGAAGTTGACAGACATCATTTGTAATGTATTTTGCAGTAAAAACGGAACTGAATAAACAATTGCAACTTGAAAATGCTTCAATTAAGACCCAGAAGAAAACTAAAACATTGTGCAAATTCTAAAATTGACTAAAATACAAAAAATGAACTAAACTGTACATCTAAAGAAACAGGGAATTAAAATCTTTCTTTCAGAATTTCTTTTTACAGGAATATACCAAGTGATATACAATATACTAACAAAAGAGGACAAATCAACAAAGCACAACACTGAGAAACTTTAGACAATAAGTATGAATAAATACTTAGCATTGACTGATAAGATAATTTTTATTTATACATAACTGTTTTCTCAGCAAGGCATAGAGAATAATTTTTAACTTAGGATGAAGTTCTACACATCCATTTAATTTTGGTTTTAACTAAAATTATTCAATAATGAAAACTTATACAAACACAAACAATTTTGTATCTAAAAAACCATACATTCTAAAAAAAAAAGTTTATTGAAATTCTGTTGGTCTCCCATTTGATTCAAGCTTAAATTTTCTCAATTTCTGAAAACAGGTTTCTAAAGTATCAGGGCTTATTTGATTTTCGATACAGCCTTCAAATTTCTTATCTTCTATACAATATGAACAACACAAAAACCTACCTGTGATATGTATTGAACACAATCATCTATATTTTCAGTTGAGCAAAAGTCATCAGTGTTTGGATTAAAATTATTTTCCATCCAATCATAGGGGACAAAGTCAGTTTTGTAAATACTGCGGGGTTGATTCATTGGAAGAATGTTGCTGTACTCCGGTTATCTAAAACGAGAAAGTTAAAAGTAAAAAAATAATTTACACTTAACATGAGTGTTGATGAGCATGAATGAGTTGATCTCTAATTGATGTTACATGGTATTAATTCAGTGACTGTTTTAGAAGATCCTTTTCATTCTGGCGACTTGTTGAGTAAACTGGAAGATAACCAGAAAGACTGTGATTTCCTGATTAGACCAGGGTTATAAATTCCATGAATGATTTGATCTCTAATAGATGTTACAAATTTGAACTTAGTATTAACAGGGCCAGTCAAAACTCCATGTGACAGATGCAGTCGCATCGCGCACCAAGATGGGAGGGCCCCAGCCAGTGCAGCATCAAGGGCTTGGCCAGAATAAAGTGGCCCACTTGACGCAGTAAAATCATCCATACAGAGGCAGTGGAATTTCTGATTTTTTTTTCATTTAGAACAAAGATTTAATGAGAATGACAAGAATTAAATACTCTAGTCGGAGGAGGGGGATTTGGGGCTTCAGGATTCCAAGGATTTTAATGTTGAAGACTTAGTTAATAAATTCCATGTTTAAAAACTCAAGTTGTGGATCTCATTGAGGATATAATCAGCTACCTAATTTGGACTTCTTAAAGCAGGCCTCGAAATAGATTTTTTAATACAGGTGCACCTAAGTTTTAAAATAGGTGCACAGATTATATTTTAAGTGCACATTAAAAAAAACGTAATGTAAGAGTATTAATGTAATGTAAACTACTTTATTAGTTGGTTATGTTTAGATAGGTTTGTTGTAGATAGTAAATAAAAATATTTTAACAATTTTATTTATCTGTGAAATAATTACTTACAAATATTCAGTCATTAGACATTGGTGGGCAAAAAACACATAAAAAAACCCAGAGTACACTATATTTTAAGTAGATTAAATCTGAATTTAAAGATAAGTAATAAAAATATTTGTGTTTCGACATGCAGTAGCCAGACAATTCTCAGGAATTCCTACGGCTTTACACTTTATTGAAACACAAGGTTTTTACAGAAATGTGGGATGCCTATCGTTCGGGGGTGGTCAAGTGATCTAAATTCTCCCTTCTGCGACAGTCGCTTCAACAGAGACATCTGGAGAAGGTTTCGATCACCGGAAAGTTCTGGTGGCAGTGGCACAAGTAAACCTTCCTCCTGTATAAACCCGTTACGGCCCAGTGATTTTGTTTTTTCATAGTGTGTATTTAGGAATTTTAATTACGTTTCCTTTAGAGCGAGAGAGGTCGATACTAATATATTTTGTTCAAACAACAAAATAACATAAAACACGTTTCCTTCCGTTCTTTTTTAACGTTTGGTTCACTGTGTGCACCCGGTGGGAAAAAATTAGGTGCACAATTTTATTTTCATGTGCACAGTGCACCCGGGTATTTCGAGCCCTGTCTTAAAGTGTATATGCAAATATCCTCTTAAAGATCCATATCTGACTATAGATATTGCCTTTCCGGTCTATCACGGGGCAAGAACGTTTCTAAACCTAGCTATTTCATCCATTCTACAAAAGGTGGCAGAAAATATGGACTTTGTTGACATAATCACAGAATTTGCCTCACATAAAGCAAAATAGTAAATTCATAGGTTTTAGAATTTTCCATGTAGTTTATTTTATGAAATTTCTTTATTATAAATGAAGTAGTATATTCACAGTTATGCTTTTTAATTTGTCCCAGTTCTGCCTGTATACATTTGGACATGGGGACACCTGTCCTACCTTTACCAAGGGGACCAGAATCCTATTTATATGGCACTGCCAAGGCCAGTGCCTCAAACACACCAAACCCGACACACACAAAAAAGTTGATTAACTGTAGGGGCAATTTATAAATAAATTGAAATCAACTCTTCCTGATTTTAAGATCCCTCCTCACTAAAATATCAAACCATATAAAGGACCACAATCCCTCCTTGCATCTAATTTTATGTTGATATCATCCCCCAACGAAATTTCAAGTTTTTCGATTTACAAAATAGCATGTTTCTATGTAGAGATGATCCCTGAAATTGAAACTAAATTTAGCATTGAATATATCTCAGGATATATAGACAGTAAACTCATGAAATTTCTTATTTAGATTAATTTAACGATGCAGAACTTGACTATGACATCAAAACATGGTGTTTCTATTAAAAATTTCTTTGTTTGCGCAAAATTTGATATGACGTCCCCATATGTAATTTTTTTAGGAATTTAATTTTAAGTGGACATTATATTCCCTTGAATGAAACCTTTGGAATTTGCTCTAGTATGAAAACTGCTCAAAACAAAGGAGGTAGATTGTATTTTTTCCTGTGACTGTGCATATTATGCTATAATGTAAATGTAATGTTGAATTTATTGTATGAATTGATTTTGAAATGAAGAAGTAACATTGACTTTTTTGCAAACCAATCACCATGGCGTAACTACTTTTAAGTACAATGGATGTGCTTAATGTCACAAAATCCATTAGCTTGTGAAGGCTTATCAGAAGAAAAAAAAATCTGTCAGTATTAAGTTTTCATTTTTGCTGTAAGTTAAGCTGTTGTTAACAGTGAGCCATTCTAAGGAGGAAGGGAAACAATACGGTGAATCTTTGAAATGGAGGGGCGCCAAAACTTCATCTCAAATCTGCAATAAATTTCTCTTGGACTGGCCCTGAGTATTAATTCAGTGATTGTGTGGTTAATAGTTTTTATTCTGGCAACCTGTCAAGTAAACTGGAAGACCAGCAAGTCCTGGTGACTTATGGCTGGTTTGACCAGGGCCTTAAATTTCACTTTCCAGGTTGTACCATCAACTAGATTTGCCCATGAATAACTATAAAGTATATAGTAAATGCTGAAATTTAGTAAAATTCAGTTTAGTTTTCTGCAAGTTATGAGTTTGCATTTTATGATTAAATTGTTAATCTTGTGAAGTATTATTATTAGTATAATTTTTAAGTATAAATTAGCTATGTAAATTTTTCTTAAAACAGAAACAGCACAAAACAGATAATTTCACAAGAGTCAATATTTTCAAGTCTACAATTGATTTCATTATCGCTTGTAGATAGGAAATACAACACATTATAATGCTTGAATTTGTTAAAACAGGTTTTCCTGGTAAAATTTAGACCTGTGCTTTATAAGGATTCTTCTGCATGAGTAAGTAATAAAAACAATCAAACGACATTGGAGTTGTAACCATCAATTGAAATTTAGCACACAACTTTTGTTGCATCGTGTTAAGTGCCTAGGAAAAAAAATTTTAGCTGTCGGAAATTATCTAGTCTCTTTCAGCAAAGTCTGCAGAGCTTAAAATTCAAATTACTGTTCAAATGCATTTATATATTTTTTTGTAGACTAGGAATTGTACGATATTTTATTCCAAGATATGGTGCTCGAATTAATTGACTCTTGCAGAATTATCTGTTTTGTGCTGATACTGTTTTACGAAAAATTTTCATAGCTAAATCGTGGAAAGTTCAGTTGATACTATCTTCTTTCACAGTAAATATACACACGGGTCCTATCTAAACAATATACTGACATGGAAATAATAGGAAGAATAAATTCATCGCCTTTCCCACTTTGTTTAATCCCAAACACTCTTTTCCACACCGAAAGCATAAATGTCCACTTACGTTTAAAAGATTTTGTACCTAGCTCTTGGAAAATACTAACATTTTATCGTTAGATAGAATTTTAATATAAACTACAGAACTTTATGGATAATATCTGAACTAAAATCTGAGAATTTTTAAAATTTAACTAAATTTGATTGTTTACGTTGCGAATGCGATTTTAAATTTTGACATAACAGTTCGGTTAACAGTTTAGAAGAAACTTCCAAATGCTGCAGAGTGTGGACCCTTTTTTACTAGTATTGCCCTCTCTACATTATTATTACGTGTATTTTTGAGACACAGTATTCAAGATCTATTTGTTTGTATTCAGGATACTATTTAAAATGATAAATTTTCCTAGTTTGGTGTTTATCTTAATCTTGCGTTCGTATAAACAAACCAACTGACGTCACGTCTAGAAACATAGAGCGCTATCGCCACTCTAGGCTGAAGTAAACTCTTCAAAGATCCTCTGATTTCTTTTCAACTCTTAAAATCCTTCTCGTATTAAGTTTGACAGAAAATTACTCTCATACTTGTCTCAATTCCAGTACTACTGATTTCAAGACATTATCATCAAGAATGATGAAAAAAAACCCTTAGAATTGCGCATGTGCATTAAAAATTTAGCTCCTACGAAAATCCTCTCCGCTTTGTGAAGTTCTTCCGCCTTTCAGCTGCTCGCTGTAAAATTTGGGTTTTGTCTTGTCTGTTGACTCGTATTTGTTATGTTTATCTGTAGTTAAGGTAAAAACCCAATGCTTTAATCAACACAAGGATAAAATCTATGGTGCTGTTAAAAATCAAATAACTTAAGATGTCAGAAACATACGGTAAGATTTATATTTAAACTTTTCATTAGTTTACTTATGGATGACTGCGTATTCACTTAGATTTACTTTCATTTTGATCTCGAAATGCTTTCGATGATGCAAATAATTTTTCCAAATGTTTTACCTTTGCATGATTGAAACAGATGTGTTTATTGTTCATCTTTCTTTTCTAATGACTTGATTAGTGGAAATTTTTTTGTGTGCCTGGAAGAAAATTTCGAATTGGACACTGCCTTGTTACATTTCATTCCATATATGTGCGCCAAATACTAAAAAGCTTCCACAATTTGAATTTTTCTGCTGAATATGACTTTTTAGAAACAATCATAACACTTCATTTCTAACTTTCTAGTTTTATTTGATTATTCTAGCAAATATAAAACAGGTTTTTATCACAGTGGTTGTAATACATATATCTGTACCTTGATAGCTTTTAACTCACTGTAAGAAAACGTTTTAGGAGAGTTCATAAAGATTATCAACGCCCGTCAAAACAGATTTTATGGTTTTTAAGTAATCAGTGTTAGATATTATGTCAAAATTATCTGAGGTAGTCATACTGTTTTATTGCTTTAAAATTTTCTTTGATAAATCTGGTCCAACATATAATTACCATCTGTTTATTTTGCCTCAAGTGTGCTGTCTTTATTTATTACATATATTAGTTATTTTGAAAGCTGTGAGTGAGAAAACTAATCCCAAGTTTAGAGGCATGAAATAAATTTATTTAAAATAATTTAAATGTAAAAGAAGACTGCACCCCCAAATATTCTTGTTGCAAAATAGCCATTAAAGGAAATAGTCATAAAGTTCTGATTATTGCTGTCAGTGTCTGTTCTAATACAACCCTGGGGAGGAAAGATAAACTTTGTGTACCAGCCTGTTGTCGAATTGGTCTCTAAAATGGCATTGTTATTGCATAGTGGCTGTTTAGATAGGCTAATGACAGTTAAACATATTAAAAAATTATCACCATTTAGTGATGAAGTCTTGCCAACTGGAGATGCTACCGTGATCTTTAGTTTAACTGTAAGAAGTATCGAATCAACTTCAACTAATTAAACAATATTTCAGAAAAACAACTTATTCTGAAGCAGTTTTAATTTTATGCTACTGAAAAATATTTTTAATTGATATAAAGTAGATAATCTTTAAATTTTCAAAGTTAAAGAAGGTTTCTCTATTTACATTTTATAAAATGTTCTTTGATATGGTAAAAATTATGGTTCATGATTTGAATTTCCTTCTCTAGGATGGATATTTGAAGGCATGTACTACTAATGGTTTGAAGCTGATAAAATAAATTTTGGTGTAGTTTTCATCGACCTCCCATTGATCATCTGCCACCATTGGGTGCTTTTGATATCTATTCTTAATTTCAACAAAATTTAAATTTTTTAAAGCAAATTCATATCAACTTTTGAAAGACCTACACAGGGACACGCCATACCTTGAAAGTGTTCCTAGAAATTCTTCAGTTACTTATTGGTTACCACCCCTTGTCAAAATAAGTATGTGTGATTTTGTACATGCACATCAATATAAGTATTTTTTTCCACCTTGGGAAGGTTAAAAAACTTGCCTTACAGTGAATTCCAAGTTACTGAGATATATGGTAAGCTGTCCAATTGGCTAAGGTTGGAGCAGTTACTTCTATCTAAATTCCTTTTGCCTCTGTAACATCGGAAGGCTAATAATATAAGCTGTTCAAACTCAAATACTGACCAGAGGGCGTTGCATGCACTCGTGAGATGGGCACTAGATGTTGAAGCTCTAGGACAGGGGTAGCCAACCTTTTACATACCATGCGCCAATTTTTTTTCTAATACGAGTACCAATGCGCCATATAACTCAAGCACATTTTCTACCTTACGTTCATGGTCCTGCCATATCCTTAATAACTTTTTTAATAAAAGTATGTTTATAGACATAATTAACATTTTTAAATGCTTTAACTATTGTACGTAAAACAATGTCTATTGCAACACATAAACATTACTTACCATTAATAAGACTTTTGAGCCTATTTGGATTTCGCTAGTCTTTCAATGTTTGGTGTAAAGTTGTTACTGAGAGCAACAGAGAATTTTTCAAAATTTGAATCATTCATTCGCTACCTTGTTTTTCTTTTAATGAATTTCATGGATGAAAATGCTTGTTCACTTGTAATCAAAGAATGTGTAGATGCAATGCGCCACTTGTAATCATCAAATGCGCCAAGTTTGGCGCATGCGCCACAGGTTGGCCACCCCTGCTCTAGGAGAAATGCTTTGAAAACAATGTGATACGCCATGATTAATATTCTGTGTTTCTTTGTAATAAATAAAACACATTGGATTGCCTTTTTCTCGTCTGACAGGTAAGAGAACTTAAGAAATTCATTTAAGAACTTGGCGAATCCATGCGAAATAGAAATTGTATAATGCTCACTTATAAGGACAAATTTCTTTCAATCTACAAAGAAAGATCTACAGGAAAGAATGGAATGTTTTACAGAGGAATATAGCTTTTATATTCCAGGTTTCCTGCTACAAGTTGTAGACATTGTTTGCTTTCAACTTCTCACCTGACATCACTCTATAAAGATGCTCATATTGTATTAGATTAGCAAGAACTGTTATCTATCCCCATTGCAAACAGGATGGAAGACTGCAGACCAACTTAAGAATTGCTGTGAAATTCCTGACAATACATAACTACTTTATAATTTTATAATAGTACTAGGGAGCTCCGCCCCTGCTCGCTTACGCTTGACAACCCCCGAGGATTGTTACGCTATTCCCGGGTTTTTGGTTGGCTTTGCAAACCAACACACCTTTTGCAGAGTTAATCTCCTGCCACGACGAAATTATCTTAATAATTTAACATTCCGGTCCATGACCTCACAGCGAGGGCTTCGCCCCCTGCTTGCTTACACTGGCGAACCCTCTTATAATATAATGTAGATATTGTTTTTAACCCTATTCAATTGCTTTAGACCTCTTTTGGGCTCCTCGTCAACTAATGGCCAAGAGGCTGAATGCTGGCTTTGGGTAGAAAAGCTTTTCCAAATTCTTAACATGAACACCCAAGATGATGTCTTTACGATAGCCTGTTTCGAGATTTCTGTGTGCTGACTTATGGTTTAGACGTTGACCTGTTACACATGTTCACATTTGGGAATTTATGTGCAGTGCAGTTCATAAGTTTGTTTAAAGTTTATTCGTTTGAAAGCTTGACACATCAATTCACAGAAGTTAATGCTTAAGGTCAGAGTTGTATTTAGATTTTCAAATTGATTATGGTTAAAAGAATTTTTTACAATGAAACTTCAGGGTGTTGTCATTTAGTATCTGCATCTAAGGAGAATATTTTTTCTGTTTTCTGAATATTTATGTATTTTTTAAATATCGGGTCACTGAGAATGTTTGTTTGGATCTATTCATTTTCAGTCTTTCTGATTTTTTTTATCGGAGAATATCTTCAGGTGAAATTCATTGTAATTTGTTCTTATGGTTTACTTCTTTCACACTAATTTGCTGCTGTTTGTTAATCATTGTGGCAGTCTGCTGTTTTGTTAGTTATAACAGTGCAGAGACCAAATTTTATGTACTCATATTAAATGATTTTGAGAAGAGTTTTTTTGCAAAATCACTTGTGGCTACTACATTCAATAGAATTACAAATCTATTAATGCTAATATGATATTGTATTATCTAGTAAAGTAGTGGTGCACAACCTGCGGCCCGCGAATCATCAATTTGCTGCCCGCAAACTAATTTTGACTAAACTTCCATGAGGATTTAAGTTAAGAAGCAAATTGACTGACAAACTTTTAGAATCAGTCTTAAGAGTTTCTACTAGCAGTATTGAACCTAACATACCTAAATTAGTTTGTAAAACTCAGTATCAGCCATCTTATTAGCAAGCTGTAACATAATTATTGTTTATGCTTTAGAAATTTTAATATTAAATATATTTGATGCTGTAATTTTTATTTCTAATTTTACTGATATCATTAAAATTTCTGATACTCATCTTTATTGCTCATTGTACTATTACTGTTATTAAATTTATAACCTAAAATAATTTGCTGAAGTACATATGACGTTCTTGAGACACATTCTTAAAAGTAATTCTAAATTATTGATCATTGCAAATGTTTGTTAACTTCTTCTTTTGAACAATTCACAATATCATTTATTTAGCTCTGAAACAAGCTCCTAGATTTTTTGAAAAAACATTTGTAAGTTTAATTTTAAAAAGATAAGTGCTTTTTTTTTTACTATACATATTAAGTGTAATAACAGCTGCACATAATTGGCACTTTTATTGTGTCTGTTCTGTAACTTCATTTGCGGCCCCCCATGTCTCAATCTACTGTACGAGTGGCCCTTCTCCCAAAAAGGTTGTGCACCCCTAGAGTAAAAGGAAGGAAATTGATAAATTATGTCTTACTATATGAACATTTGTTTCTGTTTTTGATGCATGTTTTTGTTTTTAGATTTTCTTTTTAAATTTCTTGTCATCGGCAGTGCTGGAACTGGAAAGTCTTGTCTTTTGCACCAATTCATCGAGAGTAAATGTAAGAATAATTTATGAAGTAATCTTTTTGTTTAATAATTCTAATCATTAATCATCTAATAATTAATAATGCTTGCTTGATAAAAAAATTTTGTATTTGCAAAAACTGTTCCAAAGAAAATCAAGATAATTTCACTGAACATTTATTTGGGAATCTGTTTAATTGTTGTTTCCCATCGAAACAAATTGTCATCAAACAATAAAAAAATTTCATTCATTTTCAAAAAATGATTAATTTTTGTTTATTTGTATTATCAAATGGTTAAACAATTTCATGGAAAATTTATTTAGTTTGAATATTATATTCAAAGAAAAGATGTACAGAGAGAAAGTGATATATATATATATATATATATATATATTTTTTTTTTAAGATGCCATTGTAGAATATAGTTTAGATCATAGTAACATTTAACTAAGAATACTAAACCTTATTTTGTGCTGTTTTTATGTTACATTTTGTCACTAGTGTTTAAACTTTTAAGCAAAATGATTAATTTTAAAAACCTGACTAAATGAAACTGTTGTGTTTACATTTTTTTACATAATGTTATTTATTTTATGTTTTTACCTTATTTTTCAGTTAAGGCAGACTCTAATCACACTATTGGTGTTGAATTTGGGTCAAAAGTAGTGAACATTGGTGGAAAATCTGTAAAATTGCAGATTTGGGATACTGCTGGTCAAGAAAGATTTAGGTACAAGATAGATTTGGATTTCATTTCCTATAATTTTATGCAAAATTTTCTTTAAAAAAAATCTTCTCTTTTGTATTATATTTGTCAATGGTAAAGTGCATTATATTGAAATAAGACCACACACTGTCGTTAAGAAAAATAATGCTTTGTATTCTGTTCTGTGTTTTATGATAGTCTGTTTAATACATGGTTAGAAATTAAGAGCAGAAAGTCATGCATCAATGGCATCTAAATACTTTCTCCAGCTGTCAAAATACTGTATGTAGTTCCATTCAATTTTGAAATATATTTTCTTTATCTAAATATTCTAATGATCAGGACTTTCTTATTACCCATTTGCATTTTTAGGTTTTTCTTTTTAAGGGCAATATTTCATTTGTCTCGGGCCTGAACTTACAACTAGTTGCTTTTAGCGCCTTTTCTTTATAAAGACTTTTCTTTTGGGTCTATAATTAACATATTAGAGTTCAGATTGTTAGAAGGAAGAATAAATAGTTAAATGGTAGGAATTGGAATCATGCCAGTGAAAAATTCTGAAAACTACATGGCAAATAATGATTGTCCAAATTGGAAATCAAGGTTTAAAATATGTGACTATTCACCTCTGATTTTGAGCCCAAGTTCAGGATAATTTTCATTATTAATATTCATTTGACAAAATATGTATACCTGATAGTAATATCTTCAATTCATTTGTAAACTTAAAGTGCCTCAATTGGAATTATGTTACTGTTTCAACTGCAACTTTAAAATATCTTTTACTTAGCTTAGTTAAAAAAAAATTGCTTTAATCATCTCTGCCGAGAGATTTTCCTAATAGTGTGGTATTCCTTTTACCCCACAACACTTAATAACTAACCATATCTACTGATTGAAAGAATCAATAGATTTTTTCAACCTTTTAAAAGATTTATTGTGGTCCTTTCCTTATATAATCCTTTGGAATAATACAGTTTACCCTGTTCTATAGAAAAGAATGCTGTTAGAAGATTATATTCATCTTTTCCTGGGACCAGAACTGTCTCCACTAGCCCATTTCATTGTTCCAACTCCAGTGTGGTGTTAATTCAACTACCTACTTACCTTTCTTATAAATGGAATCCTTTTGAATTATTTCTATTGCTCCTTTGCTTAGAATTGAATCTCTTGGAAATATTCTTTTGCTCCTTTTTTTTGGGACAGAATCCTTTGATATTCTATTTGGTTTTTTACTCAGAAGAAAATTCTTTTGCAATTTTATTGATCCATTCTGTTCAATAGAATCCTTCAGAAGTATTCTATTGGTTGAGAAGGTCAAAATTAGTCAAATGTCATGCAGGTTAGACTGCTATTTCCAAGGTGGTTTTGTGTATGAACCCCTCAGAGGGTTTAGAATCTAGTTTTATTTTTTGAAAAACATTGAGTTTCCATTTATTAATGTATGACTTATTAAAGTGTTTGATTAAAAGGTATATTTTAGTCTAAAGTGTTTTAAATATTAAATAATCTAAACAGTTTTGATCCCTGTTCTGTAGAATTACATGTACAGCATCCATGTAGCACATTCCATTCAATTTTCTTTTTATTGATATGAACTGCTTACTTTTTCCGTTGGTATAAGCCAACAGTCTAAAGATAAAACTACTGAAAAAATTTTCTTATCTATTTCCAGTCAACTGCCACTTAAGTACATTTATTTAACTGTTACTTTAGTATATACTCTAAATTTATCTTTTAAGGCAAAATAAGTATTTAAAATGTATTTGCTGACAAGCATATTGCACTAGTATTTTAAATTTCTGTATGTCCACACAAATTTGTTTCTTATAATATTTGATACATTTATAGTTTGATCCATATTGATGAATTCGTATTTTTTGTTTTAGTTAAGTAGCTAAATTTTATTTATTTATGTTATTAATTTTATATGTAACTTAAATTTGAACTTAGCTGAGTAATTTCATGCTTTCTTAGCAATTAAATGTAAAACAAATTATTAATTAACCTAATAACTAGGGCAACTTTTTTGTTGCAGTAAAAATGGGAAAAGTTGCATTTCTCATTCCCTAAAGTTGCATTTATTTTTGATACACTAAAATCTAATAATTAAAAAATCTGATCACTAAAATCTGATAATTTTAGTCGTGTACAACAATATTATAATACATCATTAAATACAGAAGAACTTGAGGGAGAATCATTTCGGGGAAGTCCAGCAAAAACTGTCAAAAAAGTGCCAGCCAATGTTTTAAAGTACTTCTTGCCATTTATTTCACTTTCGTCTCTGTTAAGGCGAACACCTTTCCATGAACTTCTTGTTTTGATCCGCAGTACTTCGAAGTTCGCAAGATCATACACACGTGATCGAAGGGTTGATTCAGAGGGCAAAAAATGAAATAGTAATTTCATATTAATTAATTTTAACTAACTTAAATTAACTTAATTTTAAAAAGTTTCAGGAGGTTGCATTTATACAAAAAGTAGTTGCAGTTATAACTCACTTACAATACACCCCATGTAGGAGGAATTTAGATTTTAGTACTTTACATGCAGCGTAGAACGTGCGAAAAAAAGTTGCATTTGTTGCAAAAAGTAGCCCTTACTAATAATTTAAAAAATGATACAAATAAAATTAATTTGTTGTTAGAATGTGTAAATTCAAATATACTATGTTGCGTGAATGATTCTGGTGGCCATATGGTTGAAACTGTAGTTAAAATGTGTCATGATCTGATGCATGTTTTATCTCTTAAAATCAATTGAAAAGTAAAACAGGACACAACAATGAAATGTTTATAGTGCAGACGTAACTTGCTGTGTACAAATGTACACAGCAAGGTGCAATGTGTTCAACAAGATGTAGATGCTGTCTTTTGTCTTACATTATCAAATAAACCTCAGTATCCATCTACCATACATGTCAAAATATATCTAAGCTTATGCAGACATATTAGACAAAAAAATGCATTTTGCTGTATTCAGATATAATCCACCTGCCTAAAAATGCAAGTTGAGTTCATGGCTTTTTACAAGTGATACAAAGTGAGTCTTTAAACAAGAAGATTGGTAGAAATGCAAGATGATTGCCATTCATGGTTTTGCCCTCTTCCTAACGAACTTTCACACACTCATTGAAAGATCAATTGACTCAAAGTCGACTACCTTCTTGTTGATACACTGCAAAATTTTATAAGTAAATAAAAGTAACCTAAAATTGAAAGAACCAGTTTTTAAAGAATGATCCTTGACATTTGTTATTCATAAAATGTTTCTGTGTTCTTTGTTACTTATTCCTTAAGGTCTAGGTAAACAGCTAGACCAGGTTCATAAGTCTAAATTCTCAAAAAGTCTAACACTAGGTCTGGACTTTCAGAGTTCCACCCTTGCCAGGTCAACACAAGCCAGAAGATGACTTGGATAGGCTTGTTTTTGTTTTACATTTTAGGCAAGTTTGAAAAAGCCATTTGGCCATGAACAAAGGATAGAAGTTTTTTCTTAATACTTAAAGAATCTATTTTTTTCTCCAAACTTACCATTCTTATAAAAATTTTTTAATAACAAAACTGCTATAAAATCATTCCGAATTTTATACATCTATTTATTTTTATTTCAAGTATTCAAGCACATTTAAAAAATCATTTTTGTGCATGCCAACCCTCATTGACTATGATGCTACATGAGGTCCAGTGGTCCTGATTTGTATAATTTCTGAGGCCCTATTGATCCTAGACAAAAAAAAATTGAGCAGTGTTTTATTTCATACACATGTACCCATTGTTTGATGAACCTGAAAAATGTTGTAAATGGCGACATATCAAATCCAAAATCAGTGATTTTATTAAAAAAATTTATCTAGTTTTTTGCTGTAAAAATATAAGAATGTAACATCGCTTTTCTGATTTGTCAAAAGATTAAAGAATATTTACTCAACACGCTGTACAAATTAAAAATCTATCCATCTAATATTTTACAGAAATCGTGCAATCGTTTCACAATAACGCTGTTCTGAGAAAATATATTTTTTTTAATTCTACATCTGTGCACTCTTAACCCTGTTGATAGTTTATCTTAATGTTGAAAACTTCTGTCTGATACAAAACCTGTTCCAAATTGATACCAGTCCTGTGCAAGGGACAAGTTGTTTTTCCTGCTTGGGTAGTCATTTCCCCCTTGGAGTTAGCAAAACAGATAGTAAATTGCAAACACATTCCATCCTTTCTCCATCTGCTTTGAAGTTCCATAATGAGTCCTCTCCCCTCCTCAACCCCTATCTCCCTTCCATGCCTCAGGCTAAGAGTGCAAATCTAAGATAGCATTCTTTGTATCCTTATTTTGAGACTTACGTGAAATATTATTGTCAAAACCCATTAGAACCACATACAAAAATGCTCAGAGGCGTGAGTAGTCGCAGCAAAGCTGTTTTTAGAATCCTTTCGAAACAACTTCATACCTGTTCAATCGAACAAAAGTTATTCAACTGCTTGGGAAAGGGCATCTGTCACAGATTTCTTACATAAAACCCCCATCTAAATAGAGCACCATTTAGAAAATTTGTAATTTATTATTTCCACTCTGATTTATGTTTAAATAATCTTTCAGGTCGGTTACAAGGAGTTATTACAGAGGAGCAGCCGGTGCCTTACTTGTGTATGACATAACAAGGTAAATTATTTCATTGTTATTATAATATTTCATTCTGTCTTCCGATTTCTTATTGCTTTCTGTAGTCCTACTTCTGAAGAACTTCATTAGATTTGTGGGCTCTTGTACTTTAAGTAATGTTTACACCTCCATTACTCAAATCAATCATTTAAACTAAGTGGCAAAATTGGCTCCTGTAGTAGTTGCTTAAAAAACTTTTATCTTCCCTTGTTGCCATTTGACAATATACAAATAATGCCGATTTCTTGCCATTAACACCAGTGCAATGTATGTATATATAGAGAGATTTTTAAAATAGTTTTTATTAAAATATGTTTGTAAAACCAAAAGATGCAGGGGTTGTGTCTGACTAGACAAAATGTAGTCGAAAATGATGAATCTGATCCTGATTAAATATTGAATTTTTCTTTATCAACTAGTTGTTTTTTCACCCTCAGTTCAACAGACTGGGTTCAAATAACAGTGACATGGGTGCGTAGTCATTGCAAATATACTTTAGACCTTGGGGCCTGGGTCTTATTGGACCTTGTAAGCTGTAAAGCAGAACAGGGCTAAAACAAACTCAAACCAGTTCTTCATTACTAGTATTAAATATTTACATAAACAATTCCATCTTCATAAACAGGAAAATCTTTACTGTGCTGGTTGTGAAGCAAGCAACACTTTAATATTTTGTGGAGAACATATCTTAAAATTCAGCTTTCCTTTTTGATACAGTAAGAAGTCCGGAATCCTCTAGACCTCTCTGCCATTTTGGAATATTTGCATATTTTTTTAATGTCCGGAACATGATTGCAGTACTAAAATAACAGATATATGAATTGGAATAATTTTTAAAAAAGGAAGGAAAATAAACATTTTAATACAATACAACAAATTTTACTTACAACTCTAAATTTTCTGTGATATTTATTCTGAACATGTCCATTATTTTGCATTGTTTCATCAATTTGGTCCAGGTTGAACGCAATGTTCTTTAAAAGTTGCCAGAAGGACGAGGAGGAAGAAAGATAGAAAAAGTGAGAGAGAGTAAAAAAACCTGCTAGAGTGTTAGCATATTGTCTGGATTTTGAATACTTCCGGATTTCGGACATCGTACTGTACCTTCAATCTTTAACCAAGTTAACTGTTAACCATCACAAATTAAAAACGTTTCTTGTAATTTCAAATTCAATGTACAAGCTTTCTTGGTGAGAATTTATAGTATAAAATGACGTTAACAACTAATGTTAATTAATGAAGTAACAAAACTAAGTGGTTCCAGATTTTTGTGCGTAGACTCGAAATCAGTATTAAAATACATAGAAAAGAAACCTCCCTTTTTCTGTGACAAGTCGACCAGCAGTGGCACGTCAAAAGAGAGGGTAGCTAATGGACTCTTCAGTCATCCTTATTATAGAAAATTTTACATTAAAACCTAGATAAGTGGTCAATTTTCTTCAGTCTCGTCTTGCTATCATAGACAGGATTGTACTTAAACTCTTGCTCGTTCGTTCCCTCAGGGACTTGTTTGCATTCTTAATGAATCCTACATACTCAAGAAATCTATTCTTTTCCAGCCCCAACTGCCCCAGCAATCTTATCCAAATTTCTTCTCTCTATCCTTTCTTTACATAATTAAATGACATAATGTCTTGTGTTTGGAGCTGCTTGGTCAAATATATGGCCCTTTTTCCATAAAAGCCCAAACCAACCTACCTTGTCAGATATCTGGTCACTGGGAAATGCTTAAAACATACAGGGTTTGTGTGATAACAAACAAAATGATGTCAAGTAGCCTGACCCTGATTATTTATTGAATTTATTTCGAAATCATAAATGAAAGTGGATGTACTATTCCTGAGACAAATGTCCACATAAATATAGATAACAATATCACAGTGTTCTGTACAGGTGTTCGTTTCAGTCAAAATTTGACAAGTACTTTGCATTATTATGTACTGTACATTATAATTGTGTAAAGTAGTATTAAAGCTTAAAAGGAGGTAAAGTTAACATTTTATCACTTGTAATTTTTTAGTACTACTCCCTTTAGTACTAAATCAAAAATTAACATGATCGAAACAGTAATACATCTCTGCTCAGATGGCAAAATGTAATAAGTAATTTTTTTTAATTTTTCGTGACAGCAATTTTAAGATTCAAGATTCAACATGTGGTTTTTGACTTATTACATTTTTGTCCACTTTCGTTTTCTTATAAACTGAAAGAAAAAGACTTATGACATTTTGCCACCTTCTAAACATTAACAAACCAGACTCCAGGAATGGGACTTACTCAATTTTTTGGGAAAAGTGACCTACAACGTTTTGCCATCTGAACATAGACATATTGAGTAGTCTGATTACTCTGCTACAAAATTTCTTGGTCCCTTGAGTGACGACTTATCAATGTTTTACTGTATATATTATTACTCTAAATTGCGTCATAAATATCATAATCTTCAAGCAATTAATTTATGCTTGGTAAATTTCCATTCATTGTGTAGGTTATTAATCTTGTTTTGAATATTTTCTTCCAAATGTAGTCGTGAATCCTATAATTCTCTTTCAAATTGGCTTGTTGATGCTCGTACTCTGGCGAGTCCCAATATTGCTGTGCTCTTAGTGGGTAACAAGAAAGATTTGGAGGAGGACAGAGAAGTGACGTTTCTGGAAGCAAGTAGATTTGCCCAAGAAAATGGTAAATCAAGTGGATTTCAGTTACTTTATTTCACTTGTTAGTGATATGGCTGTTGTTTAAAGTTATTTATTGATTGTAGTTTGTTAGTTTAGTTACTTTTTAATAATATGGCTGTTGTTTTAAATTATTTATTGATTGTATGTTGTTATTTTAGTTTCTTATTAATTATATGCTGTTATTTTAGTTACTTATTATAGTGTATAATTTTCAGGATTGAGAATATTTATCTAGATGTATTAAAATGCTTTATAATTTCAGCATGTTGCAAAAGAGCCTTACAGATAATTTTATTTTACAAACCATTCTAATAAATAAATAAATATATATATATATATATATATATATATTTTGAATTTTCTGGTTTATTTTAATAATTTTTTTTTCTCGGCTATAAATTTAGTGTTTGTTTTGCAGACGATTTTCTCTGTGTTAAATAATCTTCATAATTTAATTATTTATCAAAAATTTAATGTCTTATCACAATTAGGTTTATAGAATAATTTTCGTTTTTGTTTAGTGGTATACTATAAAACACATCTCTGTTACATATAAATGTTTGAGTATTGTTTCATAGTCATCAATATCAGATGTTGTATTTGAGATTGAATGATTACATTTCAAAAACAATTCCTAGTATGAATTTCTAGACTATCAGATTTCAAATGTTTTAGAGCAAATATGACATATCTGTAGAATCAATTGATGTCAAGTATGGTATGAAATTCATTCTAAAGTAATCCCTGATCTGAAAACTAAAAGAAAGTAATCTTAATGTATTATAGCCAGGCTCTAGCAAGTGTATTTGATTCTCTTGTGCACTTGATATGGGTGATGAAACAAATGATCAGCTATGATGATTTCCATACATAATTTTAAGAGTGGCAACCTTTTAGCCCAGTGTTTCTTAACTGCCATGTACCAGTACCCTGGTATCAATATTACCAGAGCATTCTGGAGTTTTGTCATTTGTATTTTCGATGCACCCAGATCCCAAACTAACATCTGCATAACAAGTCAGTGACCAATCAGCATTGAAATATAAAGAAAATTTTCAATCAAAATCAAAGATCACACAAGGATTTGATTCTCAAATCTAATAATGCTGAATACTGTTTCTATGCAAGTGTGCATTACTGCTTGTTTTGAAACCCAAGTGCCATTATTTTTCAAAAATAAAAGGTCTACAGATTTAAATTTTAACATGGATAAGAGACAAGGTACTTTAATTTTGGTCTGAAATCTGGCAGTGATGTTGTGGGTGGAACAAATGTAAGTTTCTGTTAATTTGAATAAAATATTAAAACAAAAAAATCAGCACAAATTAATTTAATCATATTGACTTGAGAAAATGACAATCAGCTACAAGATTTCATTAGTCCAGTAATTTATATAACTAATTTAGATGTAATTTTATATTTACGTTATTATGCCACACTGTATACATAAGTGTACTAATATTCTATGATTTTGCTGCAATTAATTAATATATTTATTTTAGTCTAATTTAGTCTAGAAATTTTAAAAAATTAGAAAGGTATATTCAGGTGTAAATTTGTCATGACCAGGCTTTTATCTTATAGTAATCAAAAACAATTTACCTAGCCACGGGCTCACAAAGGTTGAGAACTACTGTTTTTACCTGTGAGCCTCCACCTTTGCACTTAGGAATTTTCCAAGGTACCTTTTCTGATTTTGAAAGTCTAGTATATTTAACGTGACCATTTATTTTTTTCCTCAAAACGGGACGTCTACTAATTTTTAGGTAATAGTTATGAGTATTCAAGAAAACACATATTTCTTTATAGTTTTTATATTTATTAATAAAAAGAAAATAGGAATGAACATGTGAAAATAAATAATTTATGTGGTCTTATATTTTCTGAAGTACACATTTGCTTAGGTATATTTGGTGTTGATTTTAAAAATAAATGAAATTTTTGGTAGGATTTCTTAAAATTGACTTTTGTGTTCTATAAACTGGTACTTAGTTTATAAGTTAACATTAAAAGTGCACTTACGTTTAGGCATTGTTGAAATGAAGATTTCACGTACATGAAATTTGAATTGACTATAACAACACGTCGATAAAAAAAAAACAATAATCAATCGTCAAAAAAGAAAGATGCACAAGCTGTCTATGCGTACTCAATCCAAGAGCGAGCTAGCAGACTTCTGACTAGGAATGGAGAAAAATAACAATCTGTTCTTTTACAATGTGAATTCCAAAATTCTAGACGCCTAAAGTGATTACAAGTACTAAATTTAAATATTCAGTCAATAGCATTTGAATAAATGCACCGGCGCACTCGTTTGCTGACAAACCAGACCTGTTTGTTGTAGACATTACCAATCTGTTGACCCGAATAAAAGTACGCCTAATCTGATTAGCCAAGGGACCAGTGATTGATAGTTTGCCTTTTGAAAGCGCATAACATGGAACGAGTAAACAATATCATATCATATCATTTTCTTCTGTCAAAACAAGAGAGAAAAAAAGTCTTCTCGATCTTCCCCAGTAAAAAATCAATCATTGATCGTAAAAACGATGGCAATATTTTGTGCTTAACATTTTCCGGAATTATGTACAATAAGATGAGGTACCAACAGAACCTGGGCCCTGTGTGTCTACCACGAAAACTCCCACCATGCTATAGGAACAAGGCTCGTTTATCTCAAGTTGAATGTAAAAACAGTAGTGGGGAAGAATAATTTAAAGATCGGTTCTTTTGGAAAGAACAGGAATGGATAATTCAAATACTAAAAGAACAGTATTTTTCATCCCTACTTCTGTCCGACTTACATATATGTAAGACATACGCTTCGCCCTGCTATTATGCGCTACTGTCAGATTTTTTTTTTGTGCCTCTTTTTGAAATTGTTACTGTGTGTTGATCACTTTCTGAAAACGGGACATTTCGGCATCCCGAAGCTGTGCTTGGGGACAACTGGACAGCCTACCTAAAAACGGGACATAGGGTCACATTAAGTATACTCAAACGGATTATGACTGAAAATTCTGTAGTCATGTTGAAATCTGTAATTCTTTATTTGAGATAACGTACCATACTTTAAATAATTTTGTCTATTAATTTATAGTGCTACTTGGTATTTATAGTAATACCATTTGTTTAATGTTCATCTAAAATAAAAAGTTGCATTCATATTAAGTAGTACCAATGAACTGTGCATTAGTGCTGTTAATATTTTGTGACATTCAGGGACTATGCTTGTTCACACTTGTGCAGCAAATCTATCGTAACTGCGATTTTACTGCTGATTTTCTTGCACTGCTGAATTGGTTTTGTTAATGCACTGCTTATTTTGCAACTTGTAAAATGACGTTTTTAAAATACTTTATATGATAAAAATGAAATCTGAATAGTTTTTGCTCCCTGCTGTGTTCCCTTAAATATCTAATATTAGGTCTGTATCTAATATTAGGTTTTCCACTTCAACACTCTTCAATCTGTTTAACTGCTTGATTTTCAGCATCTTTGCTATTTTAATTTAATCTTTATATTTATCAATATCTTAAACTTCCTTCATTTCTTCAATGGCTGTTAGTAAAAGGAAAACAGTTTTCTCCTTGTGTAATTCAATATGGCATCAGAGTAACAATTTTCATTTTTTGTTAGTACATGTGTATCTTAAAAGGTGTCATCACTTATTGCTTCCAATTCATTGATTTCAGAGTTGATGTTTCTCGAAACGAGCGCTCTTACAGGGGAAAATGTAGAAGAGGCATTTTTGAAGTGTTCCAAAACCATTCTGGCAAAAATTGAAGCTGGTAAGCATTACATACTTAAAATTAATTAATGCATGTCGTGCTGTCCTCGGATCTCCTTCGGGGGTCGATCCCATACCTTTGCGAATAGCCCGTTCTGCTGCTCCAGTGTGACTAATTAAATACCTACCTACCCTTAGTTAACGCCAACAATATGGATAACTACAGTACAAAGTCTAAAATCCGGAATCCTCTGGACATAGGCCGTTCTGGATTTTAGATTAATTGCAGTTTTTTTGTCAAAAATCCCTAATCTAACCCCTTTTCCAGCGTGCAAATTTTTCCGTTTGTTATTTATGTCTGGAAAACGTTTGAAATACTAAAATAGCAGATATATAAATAGGAATAACTTTTAAAAAAGGGGGGAAATTTTTAATACATTACAACAAACTTTCTAACAAATCTTCTAATTTTTGTGTGTGGATTTACTCTAAACATGACCTTTATTTTGCATTGTTTCATCAATTTAGTTTTGGTTGAACACCTTGTTTTCTAAAAATTGTTCTTAAAAGAGGAGTGAGGATAGAAAAAAATGCTGGTTAGCAAAACATCCGGATTTTGGATGTCCAGATTTGGGACTTTGACAAAAAAAAAAAAAAGTTTTTAATTTTTAAAATTTTTGTTTGGAAGACACAATTTGTATTGAGCAGTCTTGGCAATCTAACATGGTTGTCGATATTGCCGTTGTATCAACAACATTGTATCACAATAATTATTTGTAATGGGACTATAAACTTTTATTTCAATAAAAATGGCCTCCTTGGAGGCACATCTTAAGGTGTGTATGGGCTTCACAAACCCAAGGTATCCCAGTGATCTATTCTTTTCCCATGGGGTTTACTGCTTCCAGTAAACATGGAGGTATCGGGCCCCAGGATGCCCAAGCGATCTTTCCCTTCTCTCCATCTTTACTTTTCACAATTACTTGACATTGTCTTGTGTTTGGTGCAGTTTGGCCAAACTATGGCCCATAAAACCTCAAACCAACCATCCATAGAAATAGTCATCTTCCAAGAACTTATTTTTTTAACAGTATCCCTTTGCTTTTCAATCCATTGTTGCACATGCCATTTTATGTGCTCAAAAAAGGTTTTTTTTTTTTTTTAGTTGAGCAAGAGCCACATATCCACTGCTTTTTTCATTTCTTGATCGCCGACCAATCGGTCTGGTGGTTAAGGTGTTAGCCTCTAGATCGGATGGTTCCTGGTTCAAATCCGGGTCAGTGCATGGATGTTTGTAAGCGTATTGTGTAGAGGTGGCTGGTGCACCTTACATCTGTTGTGGTTGAAAATCCTCGCGTTGGATTGGTGTGGAAGTTCGGAGAGTGGAGTGCCAGATCAGGTGTTGTCCTCTGTTCTTTCCATTGGGGTATTGATCCAAGACCATCGTCAGTAGCCCGTTGTGTTGCTCTAGTACGACGTTAATTAAAATTACCTTACCCACCCAAATGTAGGGCAGCTGTAGCCTGGTTGGAAGATAACGGATTAGCAACTGGAGGGTTGCAAGCTCAAATCCAACCAAAGACCGTTGAAACAAACAAAATCCGTCATGGTCTTAAATGTTCTCACATTAATGTGGCGTGTAAGTTTGGAGAGAAGGGTGCCAGCTCAGGTGTTGCCTTGTCATCTGACCATGGTTCAAAATGATGTGGTGTTGTCTTCGGGGTCTTTCCCTTAGCGGATTGATCCCGAACCTTTGTCTGCTCTGCCTGTTGTGTTGCTTTAGTTTGGCATTAATTTAAAAAAAATCAACAAATTATCAGTTCTTGATCTGCAGTGAAGGATCAGTTTGCCTCTTCTTCAGGGCAAATGAATCACTTCATTGACAACAGGACTAGTAACTTCAAATGAGGGCAGCAGTGATAATATAAAAACCCTGCCTAGCAAGACTGCCACAGGTGTTTAAAAGGCAATTTTTTTTTATAATTTTTCAATCTTGGTGACTGGGAGTATCTTTTTAAGAAAAATTACCTCAAAACTCTCCTATTATCTGTTTGATGACTTTTAAAAAAATTTGGCGATTGTTTCGATAATTAACCTCTAGTAATGAAAATTGCATCCCCCATTTTTTTATCAACAGCATGAATACTTGTTTTAGTCGCGTCTTTATTCTGCTTCATCACTTGGAAAATGCTTTTATGACATTGACCTACTCTGCTCCCATGCTGTCAAAAATGCTCAGTAAACATAAATATTTTGACTACTTTGACATGTGGATTGAGCATATAGTTATTTTTCTGTTCAAAGTTAAACTGTTAACTAAGTGCCAAGCTGTGCCAAGCACTTCCTACTTCTACTCCACGCAGTGATTTTTTAAGATCCTGCACTGATGTAGCTGCTGGGGCTACGAAAATGAGTTTTATGTAGACTATTTTTACTACGATTTTAAAGAATTTATGTTACTAGCTACTATATCACCAGTGCTCTGGCAGTGGAAATAATAGTACTGCCAATAGAAACATAAATACAACTGTATTGTGGATAATTTTCGACATTATCATTATTTTGTGTGTAAATTTAAGCTTTTAAAGCAATCTCAAAATGTTGTTTTCCCAGAAGATACATTAGAATGTTTGTATAATTTGCTTCTTTTAGAGTCAAATTTTTCATTTAAAATTGTAGTGTGTAAAATTTAAGAGTTACGTTGGTGTAGTAAGAGTTAATAATAATAAGTTTATAACTTTGATTAAGATAAGTATTTGATAAAAACCTTGCCAACAAGACAGGTGATGTGGTTAAAGTAGGTCAGTTTAGGACAGTGTTGGAGTGTGGCTAAGGGTAGAACAGGGACAAAGGCCCCAAGCAGTGACTTAAGGGTTAGCATATCTTAAATATTTAAGAGGTTTAGGTGTTTCTTGGATAAAACGTTTCATGAAACAAAATGCTTTAGAATTCAACTCTTAAAGGTCAATGCTTTCATGTAGCCCTCAGCATACATATTGCTTTAAGGAAAGAGAGAAGACAGCTATATTTTCTTACAACTATCTGGAGCCTAAAGACAGGATGTTTAAGTGGCTGTTGAACCTTGCTATGATGCAATACTGCTCTTTTGTATATCACACCCTGCAAGAAAAATGACACAAGTTGAAAAACAAAATTTGTGATATTATGTCATTGAAAAATATGTATGAGGTGCCCCAGTGTGTAATATTACTATTCTATAGAATATAATTAATACATATCTAATATTTAAAAGAAGTTTATACTATTTCAATATAAGTTTTATAGTATCCTTTAAGTTGATGTATCTCAAATTCTGCACTTTTGAGTTGTGTCACTTTTCTTGCTGGGGTGCGATATATTCCAGAGCATCAACACGAATATTTTTCAAAACTTTTCTGGTTGTAGTAAGTTTCTGAAGATAGGTGGGAAATTAAATACTTATTGGTGCAACATTTGTTTTGAGCCTGAATAGACTCGATTAATTTCTGTTCATAATCATCAGAACACAGTAATAAATCTCATCAGATCCAACTGATCATTTCATTTTGGTTTTCCTCGAGTCCTTGCTCTTTAAGTGTCCTTTTAACTAAATTTTATATTGACTGTTCTGAAATCACTTGTCAGTACTTACTGACTGGGGAAAATGTTCTTTCCTGTCACCGTTGTAATGAAGATATTTCAATCGCACATTTGCTCAGCCCTATGATATTTTAATTTTATTTAAAAAAAAAAAAAAACTTCGTAACAGTTTTCAGGTTGAGGGGGAAATTTTATCCTCATTGTATTGAAAGAAATAATTTTTTTTAAAGTTTTATCTATTATCTTTTAAATTATAGTGTCATATTTTAAAGTCATTTAGCTATCACCCACTATTTGTGCAGAAAATATTTCATTTTTCTATTCTTTAATGTGTTTCATTCATTTCTGTTCGTATCTTTTTTCATCCATTTCCACATTTATTATGTATGTGGAATTCCAGACTACTGTTTATTGTTCCTTATGTTTTTATTGGGTAGATTTCATCTTGCATGTGGCACAGCTATCAGACCTTGCACCATTAAACCCAAGCAAACCATCACAATCATCACATTTCAAAGGCTGACTCAAAAACTAACGTGTACCATAAAATGACAAAAAACTAACAAACCTATAGTTTAGTCAACTAGTTTGTTATGTAATATCACCCCTGAGAGAATTACATTTCTGTGACCTGCTTCTCATTTTCTACACTCATAATGTTGTACACCCCTGTGTAGAGGTCACATGCCATTGTTTATTAAATTACTAGCTGAATAACCTGATGTTGCTCGGGTTTCAAATATCACCCTGTACAACGTGTTTTCTACCACGACAGCTAAAATATGACTGTGACGTATCTCTGTGTTAACTCAAATACACTAACCCTGTAGAACGTGTTTTCTTGTCCATGTCCATTTATTGCAGGAAAACAAACTTTATATTTTAAAATTGGGGCTTCAAAGCGCACTTTTAGGACTACCTGTGTACCAATTTTCATGGCTAGATTGGTCTGAAGACAGGAAACAAATAGCCTATATTTTCCACAGTGTACCAAATTTGGTGTAGATTGGTCAAATGGTGTAGATTTTTTGAGAATACACACAGCCTTTTATAAATATATATATATACTAACCATTTCATGGCTAGCCCGGCGTTGCCTGTGCCCGTGGTGCAAGGTATTAATCTGGTGTAAAATTTTCCGCAGATTTCAAATCCATTGAAGATATATTCAGTTCAAAAATTATTTATTTGAAGAAAATCATATTTTTAGGTATCAATCTAAAGTGAAATTTTCAATCTATCTTTAGCAATTCCGATTTTACGAGCGTTCTTGGAGATGAAAAACTTGGCATGGTTCCAAGCTTGACAGCAAGGTCACGTGGGTAGAAAAAGTCAAGACTAGGGTGATTCTTTTTTTGCTGAAGAAAGGCATTGAAAAACAGATGGAGAATAAAACTATTAAATTCATTTAAAAATCTTCTAGATCAAATTTTAAAATTCGCTGTGACCCAAAAATTGCAAAAAATTTGGACTATCTGCGTGCTAAATCTCATTGCTGTAAGTGCTATAGAATGGTCAGGATTTTGCGGCCCCAGACAGACAAACAAACACTTCCTTTTATAATAGTAGAGATAGATTATAATTCTTCCTTGGGTGAACTAGATCCTTGTGCATACAATGCCATCAAACTAACAAACCTATAGTTCAGTCAACTAATTTGTATGTAATATCACCCCAGTGAGTGTTGCATTTCTGTGGCCTGCTTCCTTCACAATTTTGCGAAACTACCCTCATAAAATTGTGCACCCCTGGTGTCGAGTTTGTCACAACTCACTGAATTCATTCTTCCTCAGGTGAACTGGATCCCGAGAGAATCGGGTCTGGAATCCAGTACGGTGACGCCTCTCTCCGCCGACTCACTCGCCACCAACAGCGACAGCAGAGGTCTTTGGATTGTGCTTGTTGAAAGAGCACAGACTATCTTTTCTGTGCTCCGGATGTATGTAAGCTTTGTGAACGGATTTATTTCCAATTTTGTACATTATTACTAGCTTGTGCAGAATAGTCGACACCAAAAGCTGCTGCGGAAGCATAATTCGCGAGAGGAAACTGTTCATACTCAGTGTTTGTATTTATTGCTGTTTTCCACAGGTCTGACTTTAGATGAATCCGGAAAGATACTGTGGAGAAATAACTAAAACTTGTATAAATTAATCTGCTGATTTCTTATTAGTATGTGGTTGTGGATCTTATTTATTTTTAAATCTGTTATAGTACACATGTTATGTTGTGGATAAAAAGGGTAGTACTCCATGATGATTACTTTGAATAAAAATTCGATGACACAATAGAACAAGAAATTACCTGTTTCAATGTTATTTGAAGTATAAAAAAAATCCTTGGCTTTCAAGTGAAACACGCTAAGTCAAAAATATAGTTATGAGATAACAAGGGGGATTTTACTCATGAAGCGTTACTCTTTATGAGTATTTTTCAAGAAATCGAACCTTCATGTGAAGAAAAATACTTAATTTTCATGTGTTTTTAGACCACAACCTTTTGGTCTAAAAATACTCATATTTTGAAAATGTTAACTTCGTGTTTCACTTGTGCGCCAAATGATATATACTTATAATAATACTTATGTTTTATACTAATTATTATTAATATTTTTTATTCCATGTTTTCTAAATTCAACCGAGTATTCATGTTTTGAATTTTCTGAAATAAAAGCACACACCCAAACTGTCATGGGCAGTAAATTTTCTACAATTTAAGCTGTTATAACTTTTCTAAAATAAAAATATGCAGTGCTGAAGCTACATTATTTATCTCACCTTCTCAAACAATAAATATCTTAACATAAATGTTGCTTGACTATTTTCATTTAAAAATTATATTTTCTGAGATAAAAACTGAAACATCTGACGTTTCCATGCATTAGTTTTGTATGTTTAATATGTTTTTTCAAAAGAATCTTTTCTTCAAATGTTATATCAGGATTATACTGATTGAAAGCAGATGGCAATATTAAAATTTTTAATGAGTCATGTCTAATCAATAAAAAGTTATCAACTACTTAAACTAAACTTGTCAAATAAATTTCAAAATTTTTCTTTACCTCATTATCTCTGGTCTTGAAATTTTTGGAGAAATTTTTGTACTATTCATTATTTTATTTACAATTGTACTCCAGAACATATATTTTATCCATAACTGAAAATGAAGCTAGTGCATTGAGACTAATATTTAATTAAAAGTTTAAATTATGATATAAGCAACTATATATAAATCATGCGTAGAAGCAAATTCATTTCTAGATTGTTAAAAACTATTTGTAAGAAGTCAACTTAATCTCTCATTCCAAGTCATAATTCACTGTACATATTATAGAAAAACTTAGGGAAATGAGGTAGAAGGATTTTAAATATGCATTATATATAGTTTTTTTTTTCAAAGTGGCCAAATTAAACATTTCCGGTATTGGTTCTCTGACAATGAGCAGTGTGTTGCTGATTATAGTCTGCATCATTATAGTCTTTGTATGCATGGAGCAGATTGTGAATATATTCTAAGAAATAGCTAAAAAATAGAAACAGTTAATATTTTTTTAAGTTAAGTTTTCTCTGTATGTTGAGATTTTTTTTTCTACCATCCATTCCAGGCACTATTTTTACCTCTCTTTTTGTTAAACATGAATTTATATCCTAATTTTTATCTATTGCTTACTGAATAAAATCATTTTCAGATTTGCTAACTTTAACAAAAGAAGCTGAACGTGGTTTTTATATCCATTCTAGCAGTATCCTCACAACGTTGCCAGTGAAAACCATGATTTTGTCACAGGCAACGCTGTGAATGTAAAAGTCAACCTCACTGATTCCAACAAAATGAAATTAAACAGTAATAATAAACAAAAAGTTGTATAAATGATACAAATTAAACATCGCTATACTTTAAAAAAGTCTTAAAGCTAAAGGAAAAAAAGCAAGAAATAATACAAGCTGATGCAACTGCACTGGACTGTGACTTAAAACATACAAAATGACAAGATCGGCAAAAGTAATTAGCTATAACGAAAAAAAATTTGATGGGAAGTAATTAAATTTAACAAAGTAATAAACTTTAATGGAAAGTAAATTCTGAAGGAATGGGTTGAGCCTGGAACCACTACGCAGTAGTTCATTGGAGCAGTGCAGTTTTCGCACAATATTTCTGATTTAAGCAACCTCTAATATTCTTCAGTAGCAGTCGGGGGCATCATTGGACAACTGTCTTGCACTGCAGCAGAGAGTGGACACTTGACGCACGTCCAAAAGAAGAACAGTGCGTTAAGGAAAGTTAATAAATAAATGTTTAAATGTTCTATATTAAATTTTAAAATTCGGGCTTCGAGGTGCATTCAGTCTCCTTTAGGACTACCTGTGTGCCAAATTTCATGGCTGTAGGTGCTATAGAATTGGCTGGACACCTCACACCCAAACATTTCTTTTTATAATTGTAGAGAAAGATTTAATGTTATGAATTTATATTAGGCAGATTGCATTTATGCAGTTTTATTAGAGTGATGCATTTTTAATAATTATACATATAATTGGGCAGAAAGTTAAAAATATAAAAATAGGAAATTAAATTGGACTATTTCCTACCATGTATTGGAAGTATCTTTTGAGGAAAGTAGTAATTTTTATACTACATGCAGTTATTAGTTTATACAAGTATTTTTTTTCTCAATCACATGTGGAGCCTTTAAATTAAATTATATACTATCTCCTTCAATTATGCTGTATTAGTGTTCTAGTAATGGCAAAGAAAGTCACAAATACTAATCAAAGTAAGTTAACTTTTAAGTGTTTATTTTTGTGCATTAAGTTAAACAATACCCTCCAATCTAAAAATTTTCTCAAGAGTTTTGGTTTTACCATGCATTTAAAATTTTTGGATTAAGTAATCATTCTTGTTCAATGTGAGAATCCGAAGATGCGATTGATTGTTAATGCTAGGATAAATGTCATCATACAGAGAAGACAAAATGCATTGCAAAAGATACAATTTAAAAACGGTGTAAAGAAATCAATTTGTGCACTAGTGTTATTTGTTAAGTACATTTTTAGGATTGTCACTTTTACAACAATGAATTAAGCTATCTTTGGGGCAAGATTCCAATAATCTCAGCTTGAGAAACAGTCGCAGACTAATAATTCGTTGTTTGAATGAAAATTTGTTAATGCATTTTGAAAAAGAATTATTTTGTTATGGAATCCTGCCCTGCTAATTTCTTTTGACTGTCCATAGTGCAGATTCTGCTGTCAAACTTCAAAATATCTTTGCTGAGCACCAGAAAGAAAATATTGCTTTGAGAATAATGAGTGGCATATTTCCCCATAATTTACGTCTTTTGTTTTCATCAGAGCATTTGTTATAGTAGCAGCAGTAGCTGTCATTTTGCCCAAAAATGTATGACTTATTAGCATTTCAGCTTTCTGACATCGCTAGCTTGTATGTATGCAATCAAATTGAATTTTTCTGTACAGAAAATTATGTAAAATCAAAGATGAGACAATTCTGATAACTTTGCTCATGTAATGTTTTGTGCTAAATATATGTATTCAGGACAATATTGCCTGGCAAGTAAAAGAAAATGCCTTACACAATCTGTATTTTTTAGTTACTGAGTAATTTTTTTTTCAACTGATTACATTGGCTACTCCAGTGGGTCTAAAATGTTTTAGTCGAAGGACCCCCCGTGAAAATAAAAAATTTCATGGGCCCCTCTGAAATTATAAAATTAAGTGAGCAAAGAAGACCTGCTTGCAGTGATCCTTATTTCTCACTTTAATATTTGAAGTAAAATATTTAGATCTATGTTAAATGGATTATAAAATGTTAGATCTCCACATTAAGGATTTGTGTTCATTAACGTTTTGAAAACAGGAAAACTAGAGTTCTGAAATGAAAGGAATAGTAAGTATACAAACTTATTTATTAATTAAAATTCAAAGGCTCTTGACTTGCAAAATTGTAATGTTATTGACATCAAAACACATGCTGGCTGCTTTTTAACAACTGTCTCAGCAATCTGAATAATTTAATATTAAGTCACTCAGCTTCAAGTCTGTTTCAAATCAATAAATACTGGAATCTTACTGATTGTTGTAGGTTCTAAAATTTAGATTTTGGAACATAAAATAATCTGAGAAGAGGATAGAATATTTAAATCTTTTGTGGAAGTTCTCTGTTTTGGCTAGTGAAATTTAGCATATCTCCTGGGGGTCAACGAACAACTCTTTGGGAACCACTGGACTGGTGTACTCTATTAATCACCATTAGATTTTTTTTCTTCTGAGTATGACATAACTAGTGCACATGTATTGTGTCCAAAAGACAATGTCCTTGCATATAGTTATTGGTTTTTCTCTAGTCATGTATTTATGTATGCAGCAGCTATGTTAGCTCTGATAAATCTAGCAACGGGAGGAATCTTAATAATGTTATCATTCCCAATTCTTTATTACGTTTTGCAATTGTAGAATGTTACTGATGCATATAATAACTTCTATAAAATATATTGTACAAAGATATTTGAAATTGAATGCTGAGTATATGAAATGTAATAAATCTATTGAATGCCTATTTCTATCTGTAGGCATTGTCTATAAAAGTACTAACCAAAAAGATGACCTCAAAGAAATCCAGTGTTAATAGGTCTTCAGGGTATATTTTGCATGTTCAATACTTTTTGTGTCCTTCTGAGCAGTATTTTTTTTTTGCATATATCTCCTACCATCAAATTGACTTTAATTTTCATTACATATCTTCATCTTTTAACTTGTTATATGCATTTAGCTTTGCTTTTTGTTACAAGATGTTGATTTGGTTGAACATAAATTTTTCTGTCAATTCAGTATTTTGCAGTTACAGCATATTATTTTAAAAAAAATTGTATTTATCATCAGTATTTCACCATTTTTCCAAAGTTGGGAAACTGACTTTAATATTTAGGTAAAGAATTTTTTGTATGTTTCATTTTATCAATATCTTTATTTCATCATAAATTAGCTCAGTAGAATTCTCTAGTATTAAATACAGGTAACCCTAAAATAGCAACCTGAATTACAATGAGTCAAGTAGCATGATAAATTATCGTGATGACTTGGATAATATGGTATTTAGAGATCACCAAATTCAAATACACGTGTGTACTGAAATGCATGTGTAATCAGAAGCAAGTGAATTTATAAAACTTGTGAGATAATTTAGTTTAATTTTGAGAACAGCAGTAGCCATTTATATATTCAAAGTGTAAGCGAAATAAAAATGCTTTAAATAGTTTTCATTTACTGCCTATGATAATTATTTCTCACTTTCATCAGAAAAATTGAAACAAGAAATGTTAAACTGCTTAAAGCGTTGCAAAATGCGTGAGAATATTGAAGTTTAATGATGTTAATAATATTCCAAGTTAACTCCTCACAACCCTGTCAGGAAGTGAAATATTACCAGGTAAAACCTGTAAATATCTACCAAGAGCGTGGTCATGAAGAGAAATTCAAGCACTTGGATAGTAAATATCCATGTATCAAAATCACAGGTTTCAAATTCCATGTACCTTTAGTGAGTGTTCAAAACAATGATCTCTAATAGCAATTGAATGGCGTAAAATTAAAACCTACTGTCCAATTTTATATTGACACACAAGAACCTGTTTAAAGCAGAAGTATTTGTCACCTAAATATTGGGAGTAAAATATTTAGTTTGGTTCAATGGGTAATTAAAACTACCTTTCAGATTACTGATCACAATTTAAAGTTCTGAAATAAAATAACTAAATATTATGCAAAATTATTAATTAAAATGAAAAGGTTCTTAACTTGAGAAATTATAATATTAAGTACATAAAAATATATTCTTTAATTGTAACACGAACAATGGAAGTGCTTTTTAGCAATTCAGCAATTTTGTTTTAGTGTCAGGTTTTTTTCAATATTGTCATTCTCAACATAAAAGTCTCTTTGAAATCAATAAAAATCGGAATCTCCTACCAGTTGTTTTAGATTTTTTAAATTTAGATATATTAGAACATAAAAGAATAAGGAAATATTTTATTTTTTTCTTCATTCTCTATTTTGGCTAAATGTGCATGTTTTCTGAAGACTCCCTAAAATATTGTGGATCCCTGAGGGTCCTGTTTTGGGCACCCCTGAACTAGGGTCTTGAAATGTTACTGTGCAAACTGGGAT
Source organism: Metellina segmentata (assembly GCA_947359465.1). NCBI lineage: Eukaryota > Metazoa > Arthropoda > Arachnida > Araneae > Tetragnathidae > Metellina > Metellina segmentata. The sequence goes on from OX375881.1 coordinate 98,192,762, forward strand.
GTCTTCTCATAACAGTTTCCGATCGGCAGAATTCTATAAGTATATCCCGAGTCTTGAATGACGTTTAACTAACTACGTTATTCACAGGGTTACCTGTATTATGTTTACACCAGTTTGTGTTTATCGCACACTGTTCCCGCACATTTGGAAATTCAAATAGAATATGATGTGCAAATGAACTTTGAACAGACTCATTAACTGACTTTTGGAGACACTGAAAACTTATTTTCATGATGATGAGAAATGTATTGTCATATTATAAGTGTCTGCTTAAAAATTATACGTAACACTATAAAAATGTTTATAATTTTTTTACCTAAATACTGATAGTTAATGTTATTAAAATGCTTATCATATTTAGTTTTAGACCTAAATACTACTAGTTAGTATTTAAGCAGCTGTATGGTGATGAAATTGTTTGTCAGTTAATGAGTCAAATTTCTGCTGTCTTTATAATCTTTGGTAGTTTGATCTAAAAAAAAATGTTTCTTTCAGTTTTCGATTTTTCAAAGCCTTTAACACATACTTGTGTTTTTCGTAAATTCCTGGTTTGTTCTTTTTAAAAACTAAATTAATTTGTGCAGACTATTTTGCAGAATAGGAGTAATTTTGAATACGGCTATGTGGCATTGCTAGATTGTTATGAAGTTAGCAATTTTTTTTAATCTAAGTGTGTTCTCATATTGTCTACATTCCTTTTGTTGTGTACAAATCTAACTTTTGAAAACATTGGTTTGTGAAATGATAATTCATGTTAGTGAGCAGTCAGAGTGAATTCTCTGAATTGGCAGAATGAATTGATCTCTGTGTGGGTTTTTGCACATTACTGTCCATGTATGTAAATTGATTGCGTTTAAACGAGTCAGTGCATTTAAAACTAATATTTAGCTACTTTTTCTTGTAAGTTTAAGCTAAATATTTAATAAGTTAATGCATTTTCATTATGTAGTATCATCAATGATATTGTTTTAAATTTCTAATTTTTTTTAGTTGTGATAAATTACATAAACCATATTCTTCAGAAATTTAAACTCCATTTTCCAAAAAAATTATTTTATTTCAACTGAATATTTTAATCTAAAAGTAATTCATTGGTTCTTTTGTATTTTATTACAGAAAAGGGTCATCTTATAATTACTTAAGCATTTATCTCAAAACTTAATAATATCAGCATGTACAGATGCAGTAACTCTTAATCTTGACTGGCTTATACACGTTTAGTTTTCTAAAAATTTTGTTTGGTCTGCTGTGTCCACCATGAGAACTGCTCCTGTCTGTTGCCATAGAAACTGACCTTTATCCTATTTTCTTGTGGTGTTCGTTGGTGTGCAATTAATACAACATAAATTAGAACACAATAATTTATTCCACAAGACGAAAAGAGACACAAGACGAACACAACCGAAAGGGAAAAGTTAAAAAGTAAGAATATTGATACGCGCTCCGTTCGCAATGCTTCGCGCATGCTCATTACAAACTTGCGCCGAGAGAGAAAGAGAGCGATATTACGCGAATCGTCTGCTTCTGACAAGAACAACGAATTTCAATTCGTACTCTCCACATTCTATTACAGATGCTTGAAGAAAACATTCAAGTTAGTCATAGTGGCACACTTGATGATAAATCTCTTATATGTACCTGAAATAGAAATTTATGTTATTCGTTTATTGTTGAATTACAACAAAGGATATAAACAATATGAAATATATTCTTATGGGATTTATTCGTCAATTTGACCCTTAGTTTAACTGCTAGATTTTGAGCTATAGTTGCATAATATTGCCAAGACGACTCAGAACCGAAGAGCTCACCACCAAATGAAATTCTCCTGTAGTTTGATTACATAGAACAATAAAAAAAAATCTGAAAAATTAAAATCAGCTAAAAAAAAAATATGGGTGAAAACAGGTTTAGCTTCAATAATTGTTAAACCACCTTTGAGCGAGGGAATGGGGTGAAATTGAAGTAGTCTTCAAGAATTTAACAGTGGTAACAGGTGTGATTTTTATTGGAAATAAGAATTATTATCAGTAAATGACCTGAAATGCTGTTAGATGTTTTGGACAGTTTTATTTTGGAGTATGAAATATATTTTAGGTAAAGTGCATTTTCAGGGGAGTGCATAGTGGCTCCATAATTGGAGCCAGAATTCACAGAGCTGCCAACTTTTCCTTCCCCTTCATGTCTTTGTATCCCAAATGGTAAAGAATTCTATAACACAGTGATTATTTTTTTCCAATTTTAGAATTTCAACCAGCAAAATGATCTTTAATAACTAAGCTACTTGTACATGCCCCAATATCATTCTCCAGGCAATTTTGAGTGGCTAGGTACGCATTTACCCTGCTACAAGTAGGGCAGGTGCATACCTTAGGCCTTCGATAAATGTTTGAAAATTTGAATTTTATTAAATAGTTGCTTTTGAATAAAAAGAATCTGTTCTCTAGTAGGTAGAAAAAAAAATATTGTCTCTGTGATAAAAATAAAATTTGTAGAGACCTTTTAAATCAAGCTTGGTAAATTTTGGTATGCCCTTGCCCTATTTTACCTCATGTGAATATGGATTCTAGATGGAAATATGTATGATTTCTTGTCACTAAGAAGAGATCCATAGTAATAAACAATCTTACTAACACCAGCATGCGTGAAAGGCAAACTAAGGTTAGTTATCCCAAGAGTCACAATGCAGACACCCTGTTTCTGTAGCGACTCCCACCAACCAGACTTAGTGTCAGGAGCAATTCTTGTGGTAGACAGACAGTATACATTTCTATAAAAGGCTTATTAGCTTGGTTATCATTATAAGTGTGCCAATTGTGTTCAAGCTTATTTGCCTCAGTTAAATGGATAAAATTTTACAAAAATGACTAATGAAAGGTTTGGTTGGATTAGATTTGCTTTTGTTTACCTCATACTGTATATTAAAACAATGCTAGTAGACAGTCCAGTTTAGCTGTTACAGTGAGGAACATTGAAAGTATAAACTGTAGCGTAATTAATTTTTCCTCAACCAAGATTTTTTAGATGGATTTTTCTGTGTTGATTCATTAGACGGAATTACAAAATCGGTTGGATGACACAGCTGTAGTTAATGCCACTTGCCACTATGGTGAAAAATCTGTTGTGTATGTAATCCACTAAGTATGTAATATACATGGATAAATATATATTGTGTATCTATGATCTGTTTGTGTAATATAATACATTAGAGTATACATGAACACATGACGATTGTTGTATCAAAATGGCTGTAGGTTGTAGAGATATTAAAAGCTGTTCAGAAAAGTTTAATATTACAACTATTGTTTGTCAATCTATATCATTACTTGGCTTTGAAAAAACTGGTTGTGGTCATTTTTGGCATTTATTTAACATGAAGTGAACTGTTATAACTCATGTATTGGAGATCTGTATATATGTATTTTTAAATAAATTATTACATTTCTAAACTAAGTTGGGATTCTGATATATTCTGTAGTTTCTTTCACAAAGAAAGTACTCAGCCCCATCCACCTAAGCTACATACATATTTTTATTACATACAATTGTTTGATATTCTTGGATTTTTTAAAAAGTCTTTGAATGAGTATTTTGTACTATTACTAACAAATATTAAAATGGGCATTTCTTATCTATTCATATATATATTGCTCTTTTTAAATTCCTACAAATTTTATTTTCTAAGCTTGGTAGATGATAGTATCACCATTTACTGCCACTATGGTGAAAAATCTGTTGTATATGTAATCCACTAAGTATGTAATATACATGGATAAATATATATTGTGTATCTATGATCTGTTTGTGTAATATAATACATGAATACACGACGAGGTGTGAACACACTTAGGTGTGTGCCTTTTTTGAGAAACAATTGAAAATGGATTTGAACTAAAAGCGATTTGTTTTAAATACGACGTAAAAGCTTTGAAGGACTATGTAAACTACCCTACAGTAATGAACCAGGCAGCAAGATGTGATGGTATATAGGAAAGAATACATGCTTTAATATGGGGAATGTCCCCCACGAGCTGCAATTACACTAGCAACTGTTCTGGGCAAATTTTCAACAAGCTTTTGATTCACTGCTATGGGTATTGGTGTTCATTCCTGCTGCAAGAAGGTCGCCAGCTCAGCTGTTGATTTCGAACGTGGTTCCCTGGTCTGTAAGCTTCGCTCTAACTCGTCCCACAAATGTTCTATGGGGTTTGTAGGTCGTGAAGACGTTTTACATCCATCTTGATATTATGGATTGACAGGGGCTGCAACATGACATGGAGCGTTGTCGTCCTGGAAGTAACATTCGTCAATTCCATAAAATTGCCAGAGCGTAGAAAGAACCTGATTGTCCAAAATATTCATGTAGGCGTCGTCGTTCAATTGACCAGGAACAAAATGCAAAGGTCTCGGGCCAAACCACGAAAAACACCCCCAAAAAAGTAGTCTGATTTTGTGCAAATCAGCTAATGTCTGGTTCATTATTGTAGGATTGTGTATATAGCACTTATAAAATCACTGAATAGGAAAATGTGTCTTGCGAGTTCGAATCCAACTGAAGACCGTTGTGTGTAAAAGGCGCTGGTGTACTTAAAATCTATTGTCGCCTCCCTTTGACGTGGTGTTTAAGTTTGGAGAGTTGGGTGCCAGATCAAGTGTTTTTTCGTCGTTTGACCGTGCTTCGTTATTTAGTAGTGTTATTCTCGGATGTTTTACTGGGAGATTGATCCCGGACCGTCGCCAATAGCCCGTTGTGTTGCTACCCTAGTGCGACGTTAATTAATTATCTTCTCACACTTGGAGCCATAATAATCTTGTTACACCACACCTATTTAATATTCACTAACTTCAACGTTGTGTTTGCCCAAGAAGAGCATTTTCCAAAAAATTTGTGAAATCGAATTTCTTTCTAAATGGTAATGGTAATGGTAATTTTTAGTTAACGTCGTACTAGAGCAACACAACGGGCTATTGACGACGGTCCGGGATCAGTCCCTTAAGGGAAAGTTCCGAGGACAACACCTCATAATTTTGAACCACGGTCAGATGACGAAGCAACACCTGAGCTGGCACCCCACTCTCCAAACTTCCACGCCAACCCAACGTGAGGACTTTCGGCCACGACAGATTTAAGGTGCACCAGCCGCCTCTACACCATACGTTTACAAACATCCATGCCCGAACCCGGATTCGAACCAGGAACCTTCCGATCTAGAGGCTAACACCTTAACCACTATACCGGTTGGTCGGCTCTTTCTAAATGGACCGGAACCTCAAACTAAAGGATGCCAATTCATTAATTTGCAAGCAGCCGAATATTGCTGAGCTTTAAAATTTCCAGAGCTATAAAAGCTATCAACAACAATGTATGATAAATTGCTAGTTATTATGATTTGACTGGTTAATATTCCATTGTCAGTACTACAAACCAAATTGACAAGTCCTTGAAATGGTGTGGTAATTGGTAATTATTAGTTAACGGTCGTAATAGAGCAACACAACGGGCTATTGACGACGGTCCGGGAACCGTCCCTTAAGGGAAAGTTCCGAGGACAACACCTCATAATTTTGAACCACGGTCAGATGACGAAGCAACACCTGAGCTGGCACCCCACTCTCCAAACTTCTACACCAACTCAACGTGAGGACTTTCGGCCACGATAGATTTTAAGGTGCACCAGCCGCCTCAACGCCATACGCCTACAAACATCCATGCTTCGAACCAGGAACCTTCCGTTCTTGACGATCGGAAGGTTCCGGATCCGGGCATGGATGTTTGTAAACGTGTGGTGTAGAGGCGGCAAATGCACCTTAAATCTGTCGTGGCCGAAAGTCCTCACGTTGGGTTGGCGTGGAAGTTTGGAGAGTTGGGTGCCAGCTCAGGTGTTGCTTCGTCATCTGACCGTGGTTCAAAATTACGAGGTGTTGTCCTCGATCTTTCCCTTAAGGGACTGGTCCCGGACCGTCGTCAATAGCCCGTTGTGTTGCTCTAGTACGACGTTAACTAAAATTACCAAATTACCGTTCTTGACGTTTGAAATGGTGTGAAATCGATAGTTCTTTTGTTAAGTATGAAATTATACACCAGACAACAATTTCTTACACTGTGCTCGTGAAGGTAATCAAAAGGTCAAAACATTTATAATAAGAAAAAAGTGTCAAGAATTTCAGAAAACTGAAAATTAATCACACAGCAAATATTAGTCTTCACGTCGATAAATAATGAGGAAGTAAGAAAATAATCTGACGAAAATTTGTCTTAAAAGTTTACGCTAATTTTTTAACAGAATTAGCCGCTTTTTGATATTTTAAAATAGCTTAATCATAAGTAGGGTAAAACGTGTTTTTTTTTGTAATTAGTTTACACGAAAATAGTTTTAATTTTTCATATATTATGCTTAAATACTTAATAACTAGAGACGTACCGAATCAAGTACTTATCATTCGAATACTTTCACGTTGTGTTGCTATGTTAGTTAAGTACACTGCAAAAATTATCCGTTGTTTTTACGGACTTTTCCCGTATATTTGACGGTTTAAAGCTGTTTTGTTGACAAAACGGTTTTTTACCGTTTTTCACTCTAGCCATATACGGTTTAAAACCGTCAGTTCAAATTCGAGTTCTCGTCATTACGGTATTGCTTTGCGTACGATAACTTTCCCTTTTCTTAAATCATTTTAAGATTATTTTCTACCCTTGCTCTTATTTTTCAGCAATTATTTTATGGTTTTGAACATCATGTAAATAAAAGTGCGATTCGACTTTTATTTAAGCTTTTCGTTATTCATCAGTTGGCAACCAGGTCGGATGTTGTTTGGGCGCCATTTTTGATCGACGAGTGCTCAAATAGTTTCAACTCTAATTATCAGGTGAGCTTTTACTTACTTTTCATGCTCCTTTTGTTAATTTTTAGAAATTAGATTCTCACCGTAATGTCTGTGTTTAAATGTGAACTCTGTAATTTCAAAACAAAATTAATCAAACCCTATGTTGTCCTCTGGAGTTTGCATCGAAATGTTCACGGAGTAACATTCCCTTATGGTGCTCAATCTTGCCATCTCTGTTTTAAAAACTACAGGTTGTCCTAAAAGTTCCCGTACTCCAACTTTAAAAATAATTATTGCCCGTGTTTTTTTTTTAATTATTGAATTTTATCAGCTCTTTAATTTTTATCGTTTCATTTTCTTTGCACTCAAGTTGTTCGATAATAAAGTTCCACGTCATTTTGTTCTTCATTGCAAGATGAATTTCACGCATTCAGAGAATTGCGCTGTTTTAAACTTATTTTGAATGCAAATAATTTTAGCGACATAAATATCCAAGTGATGCAATACCGAGTAAATATGGATCATTTTGAAATTAAATAGAAATTTGACAGTCAAAACTTTTTGAAAAATAAAATTAAAGTTTTAGAATTTATTTTATGTATCTATGTCATGTTAGGGCAATGAAGTTGTGCAACTGAAACAGGTCAAGACAATATTTTAAGCAAATTAAAGCCAATTTTTTATTTCCTTAAAACGTGGAGGTGACGAGATGTTTCAGATTCATCTAACACAATGTAAATAGTCTTCACAGGTATTTAATCAAAAATTTACTATTCATGAGTATTCATTGTCAGTTGTTTTAAAATGGCCATAACCTCATCTTGAACTGTTGCTTCACATTCTTCATAGGAAACAAATTTGTTTTTAGTGTCATGTCATCTCGACATGAAGCGGATCTGGTAAGAAGCTTCAAAACATTCAATGACATTTGCCACATAATAGCAAACACTCTTTCTACCAAATACTTTGACAATTACATATTCATTAAATGCATTTGAGTCGGGTCGCAAAGATTCAGACAATGAGTAGAATGACAGAACATTAAGTTTTTCACTATTTTCAATTTATCTATGTAATGTGATTTGGTCATGTGAATCTCTGAAATGCACATGTTGTATCTCCCAAAATCAACATGTATCAGTATCTCATCTGTTCCAAGGTTATCTTTAGGTTGAAAATTGACCTGTATTGATGGGACTATGTTGCAAACATGCTTCACGAAGTAACGAAGCATATCATTAAATTTATTAACTAGCGCTTTGACTTCTATTTCAACTTTTGATTTAACCACTTTCTTAGCTGACTTTTTTTTATTTATTTCACTGTAAACTTCTTTCCTCTTCCATTGCTCAACACATGTAATCATTTGTCTCAACGTGTTTGTTAATGCACTTCTTTCCAGACATTCTTCTTCACTTTTTACTACATCCTGACAGCAGAGATTTAACCATCTAATCTAAATCATTGTAATTAAGAACTTTGAGGCTTTTTAATTTTTCAAAAGTTAACAAAACATTTTCATGCTTTTCACATGCACATGTTTCTTACATCAGGTTGCAATACCCAACAGCTTCATCTGGGTTAACTACTCCACTCTGTTTGGTGGAATATTAATTTTTTTTTCCTTCAAACAAAATTTTCTTGTCTTTTCAACCTATTTTTTTTGCTGAGCCCTCTTTTATGTCGTAAAGTTCTGGATCATTTTTAATTCTATTTCTTTTTTGCTAAGACTCCTTCCAGACTTTCCTAAATTTGATTATATCAGATTTCTTAGACATGGTACCCACTAGGCCAGATTGACATGATACCAACTGGTACTATGTCAGAAACAACAAAGAGAATTTCAGTCATGAGGATACTTAAATTATCTCCCAACTCAATGGCATATTTTTAAGGAAAAGGATTTTATCAGCGTACATAATCAGACCCAAAGTTACAAGTGTTCAAACATTGTAAATCAAATAAAGCTGTTAGGCTTTATTCTACAGGTTCAAATCAGAACCAATTGGCAAGTTAAATCGGTACTGGTTAGAGAAAAAACAATTGGACTGCTTATTTGTTTACCCAAGATTGTTCGTACTTTAATAAATAACCATTTATAATCACTATTTTACCATATCATTGTACAAATTCCTGATAAGAAATATTTGCTCACCTCCATGGAGGTGAAATTTCAATGGTTGGACCACATTTATGCCTAACCTAAAACAATCCCAGCCATGTGCTTTGATTTCCAGATTGTTTTGTACATTTTCTAACTATATGTTGAAAAAAGTTCAGCAATAAATGAAAATATATTAAGTTAAAAAATGCCATGGCAGTGACATTGTAAAAAGAAATCAAGAATTTTCTGAGTGCAAATATAAGAAACAGACAAAATCATACTTGCTATTGAGTCAAAGATATCTTACAGTAAAGATGGCTCATTAGAGCTTCTTTTAATTACACTTTCAGACATGTACTGCCTTCTAGTAGACTTTTTTAAAGGTTATTTACTTTTTATGCAGAGCTGACAAAATAATTTACTGATTTTTCAACATTAAATTTAATGAAAAATATAATAATTTCTGGTGCAATGAAATGAAAACTGTTAACAATGAAACTATTAATATTAAATACAGCTATTAAATAAAGGAATTTTTATACTTTTTAAGTTTCAACTATATTTCTTAACCTAGAAACAGGGTTAAGAACAGCCACTGAGGTGATATTTTCCATGTTTAATTCACTTTTTTAAGTATAAATATGCAAATATTTATTCACTTGAAGATATCTGATGAAAATATACCTCAATTAAGATCTATTACTATTGTATAAAAATACATGTGACTCAAATTTCCACTTAATTTCAGAATGACCCAGATACAGTATATCAACTTAATCAACAATTTTTTGGAATATTAGAAGTGCATGAACAAGACTCTTGGTTCCAACAAGACGTTGTAACCTGCCATACAAGTTATGACACCACAGGCATGCTTCAAGATTTTTTTGGCGATCGACTCATCTCAAGAAACCATTGGCCACCTCGTTCCGTCATCTACACATTCCTGACTTTTTTTCTGTGGGGATATTTAAAGAACAAAGTTTATGAAGATAATCACCAAACAATAGGTGATCTGAAAAGTGCCATTACTCAAAAGATACAAGAAGTCATTCCCAGCATTTTGAAAGGTGTTTCTAAAAATATGTGTAAACTACTTCAGCTTTGCCTCCCAAGAAAATTGCAGAAATTTTAAACATTTACTATAAATGTAAGTCCAAATTTTTTTCGTTTATAAGTGCTTTTCACCATTGACATAAAAATATTTGTTTTAAAGTTTGTTGATTTTGTATAGTAAATTCACGAATCGTCAGTACAGGAACTTTTAGGACACCCTGTACAATTCATGTTTTTCAAGATCATAAATTTGTCAAAGAAATGTAAAGAATTGAAGGCACAATTGTAAATTGCAGTTTAAGTACATGCGAGAACATTCCTTTAACTGATTTGTCGCAGTTAATTTCTCACATGACATTTATTAAAAAAAAAGGGTTGGGTGCTATAGTGTTTGATTGTATTTTTTAAATTAGCTTTAACCCTTAACTGCTGTGTTACAAACTGTCTCGTGACTAGTGTGGAGGGGTCTCTCAGACCTCGCTCACTAAAGTGTGTATAAAGTTAATTAATATATATTAATGAAAGATTCTTTAGATAATTATTATTTATACATTTTAAATTTAGATAATTCAATTCTTAACATGAATATATTTTATATTACTATACAAGTAAAGTAGATTCCATGTCTCTTCAGGCTCAGCTTTCGGAACTAATTTTGCAGGACATTTCAACCCTGGAAACTAAAACTATGTTGTGGTTTGGTGTTCTAATGGCACGATTAGGTTTCCCCCCAGCATCCCATTTGAAGTTTTTTTTCCGTAGTAATATTCTTGTGAAGACGCACTTGAAAAATCTTCATCTGCATAAATTTCCGAATCCGTTTCATGTTTGCTTTCAATAGTATCCGAAATTTCACTGTCCCAGTACTCTATTTCTGACCAATTATCAACAATATCCTGAACTACTTTTTGTACTAGATACAGAGGTAGTTTCTTAGTAAAGTTTGTTACCATTTTAGACTCGCCTGAAATTCCATACTCAAACAGACTATTTCATTCAGCAAGAACACTAACGCAAATGCTGTGAAGGGTCTAAGAGACCGTGGGGGAAATGCAAATAGTGTGAAATACGAAATAGTTGGGACATCCAAACCAGTGTTGGAATGTGGCTTCTCTTGGACGTAGTAGGAAGGTGCTGAATAGGACATTGACCAATATTCACTTTGAGAGGTGGAAACGACCTGTCACTCGGGGTCTGTGAGACCCATGACAGCAGTTAAAGGTTAAATAAACTTGTTAAACTTTGAATAAAGCAAAATCACTAAAGAATTTTTCTCTGTCCTATTTGTATTTTACAGGTGTTTTCTAAGGATGAATCCTGATAAAGGATCCAAAGCCTCCAAAAAAAGAAATCCGTGAATCAAAAAGTTTTGACCTTATAAAATAAACTTATGGACTTTGAATGGTGTTGAACATTTCATTGAATAGATATGAAAATATTAGGTATCTTGATTCTGTTAATTGCATCAAAGTTATTCTATTGTAATCGTGGTTTGATTTTTAAAAATTACAATCAATGAACCCTGATTATATTTGTATTTCTGTTTATTGTATATTTTTGCCTGCTCATTTTGTATTACTTAAATTATATGCAACAAACAAATGTACCTCACAAAACATTATGTAATTATCGTGTTCAGCACAGCACAGTGTATAATGTAACCATATTTAAAGGTGTTTTGCTATTTAATAAAAGTTATCAAGGTTTCTTAAATGAAAAGCTCAAGAGTTCTATATTTTGAAAATTTATCACTGTTGACATTATAAGAAGACAACAATATTTATTTTTTCATTTATACAGACTTTTTTCTACATGCTTATATAGTTTGTTACTTAATAAGTATCCTCAACATGCATATTGAAAAATGATTTACTTTAATTTTTATTATTCTGTATAATTGAATAATATTCTAGCATAATTTAGTTAGATTATTTAATTTAAATGTTTGAACATTATTGAAATAACAAAAGTAATAAATATTATACAGTGAAACCTGTCTATAACCATTCTGTAGGGACCTAAATAAAATATTGTTATAGACAGTATCGTTACACACAGATTTCACTGTATATTGACAGTATTGTGAATAAAAGGTACTGTGTACGGCACAGTATTTTTCTTTAATTTATTTGCTCTGCAATAGTTCTATACTATTTTAAAAGATGACTTTATCATTTTATCCACACTTCTAAACTAAATTTCAGAGAAAACCCATTATTTTGTGCGCAAAACTGTTTCAACTGTATAGCTGATGTTTACATTTTTACACAATTTGTAAACCTTATAGTATTTAGTGTAATTGCATTATTTTGTGGTAAAACCATATTCACTGCATAATTGCAGCATATTTTTTATGGTAACTGGTTGTAACTTCAATTCCATATGGTTTTGTAAACAGTTATAAACTAAAAACTACAGTAAACTTGTTCTTGACTAGTTAAAAATAGTTCTGATTGCGAAATTATACTGTATTTTTTTATGGTAACTGGTTGTAACTTTCACCGATTAAATACTTTTATGTAAACAAGTGAAAACTGAAACATACAGAGAAAACTAGATCTCATGGTAAAAAACAGTTGCGACTACAAATTTACTTCATAACTTTTACGGAAAAAATGTGATATATGGCAAAATACCGTTGTGAATACGGTTTTACTTAGTAACTTTTACGGGGGAAACTGGGTCTTATATGGGGAAAACCGTCGAGAATACGGTTTTACTTCGTAACTTTTACGGGGGAAACTTGATCTCATATGGGGAAAACCGTCGAGAATACGGTTTTACTTCGTAACTTTTACGGGGGAAACTTGATCTCATATGGGGAAAACCATCGAGAATACGGTTTTACTTCGTAACTTTTACGGGAAAAACTGGATCTCTTATGGGAAAAAACCGTTGTGAATACGGTTTTAATTCGTAACTTTTACGGGAAAAACTTGTTCTCGTATGGTAAAAAACCGTTATTTCTACGGATTAACTTCGTAATTTTTACGGTTAAGCACAACCAACCCAGCTGCCAGTTTAAAACCGTAAATTTTACGTGATTTTTTTTACAGTGTACCTATATCGAGTACTTTCTCAAGTATGGAATAATTAGTAATTTTTTTAAATAACGTCGTTCTAATTAACACAACGGACTATAGACGATGATCCGGGATCAATCCCCTAAGGGTAAGATCCGAGAAAAACACGTAATTTTGAACTACGGTGGGATGACGAAGGAACACCTGAGCTGGCACCCTATTCTCCAAACTTCCACGCTAACGTGAGGACATTTGAGGCCACGACAGGTTTAAGGTGCACCAGCCGCCTCTACACCATACACTTACAAACATCCATGCACTGACCCGGATTCGAACCAGGAACCATCCGATCTAGAGGCTACGCTTAACCACCATACCGGTTAGTCGGCCTTCAAGTATGGAATAAGTAATCGAATCCTTTTGCAACAAAACGGTTAATCGTTAATAAGCTTTTAGTAGAGCTCGGATCGATGTGTAAAAATGTGACCTGAACTATGCATTTCGAAATCCTAAAATATGCACTAAACCACACAAAATATGCGGAATTGTAAAAAAAAATTTATTTATTACAAAAAGGGTACTGAGGAGGATAAAGTGTAAATGAGCCACACTTTCATTCAATTACCTACCCAATTTTATTTTTAAAGATAAGTAAAAAATGTACAAAATAAAAAACATACTGAGTAAAAAATATTCAAAATAAATTTACAAATAATACATAATTGAAAAATGCAGGTTAAAATGAAAAAAGTATAATTTTGCGACAGTGTACAAATTGTTTATCGCGGAGATGAAACGTGAAACGGTCTTTGTGAAACTCGCTGTTACGTCAGGGCTGGAAACTCAGGAATATAGGAATTATTAAGACAGTTTCGCCGTCGCACATAACATAATTGAAAACTCGGAGAAAAGGAGATTAAAAAACTCTGCAAAAGGAATGTTGGTTTGCGCAGTAATCGCTGGCGAGAAAGGGGCGCAGCCCCCTAGTTAGTTTACGAAAGCCAAAAACTATAAAAGGAGCTAAATGCAGAATGTGTCAAGTATTGCACGAGTTTGATGTGAGTAAAGAAGGAGCAGGATAACGGTCTCCCAAGTGGCATTGATACTTTGCGCCGGCAAACGAAACTGAACTCGTAGCTTTTAGAGTGTCTAGTTGCGACGTTAGTTTAGTTTAGCAGTTCTATTATTTGTCAACAAAATATCTTAGAATTAATTTAGTATTTTATCTTATGCTAGCAATTTCATTGCTAATCTATTTACCTTTGAAATTAAGTCTACCATCTAAGAGTTGAATAAAAAAATTTGGTAATTTTAGTTAACGTCGTACTAGAGCAACACAACGGGCTATTGACGACAGTCCGGGATCAGTCCCTTAAGGGAAAGATCCGAGGACGACACCTCGTAATTTTGAACCACGGTCAGATGACGAAGCTAAAAAAAAAAAAAAATTGGAATAGTGGAATTATTGTGCTGGGGCGATAACAGGTGTTGTCGGAGAAGGTTTTGGTTTGCTTGGTTGGTGGTAGTGGGGAGCGAAGGCGAGTTCTTGCCCCGGGCGGAAACTAGCCTAGTTAGTAACACCACTGAACGTTCTCCAACTAATTGAAATTACATTGAATAATCAAGGTTTTTTAATCTTGAAACTTCGTTTTTTTGTCACTTAAAACATGCTTCAATGAGGAGAAAGACCTTTCCCCGTCACATGAGACGATGGGGAGGAACCGGTAAGCTAATATTTCTTGGGGGGTCCGTCCAACACCTGTCCGTCAGCTCATATTCTGGCACAACCTCTCCAACCGCGTCCGAGTGATTGAAATGGTGGCGACTGTGTGGGAGGTATACAGGCAAACAAAAATGTGCTCAGATCATCGACCTTGAAATGAAATTAATTTTATTCATTCATTATTTCATTCATTTATTAGAAAATTTCATTTTAAGGTCGATGGCTCAGATAGCTTGCGGACTCCGTCTGACTGAGTGTCTCCGTAGCAATTCGTTCACGTTGGGTTGGCGTGGAAGTTTGGAGAGTGGAGTGCCAGCTCAGGTGTTGCTTCGTCATCTGACCGTGATTCAAAATTACGAGGTGTTGTCCTCGGATCTTTCCCTAAAGGGACTGATCCCGGACCGTCGTCAATAGCCCGTTGTGTTGCTCTAGTACGAAGTTAACTAAAATTACCATTACCGTAGCAATTCGATTATTATAAAACTAAGCAATATGTTTTGCTTCGCGCTTTCGCTTTCATTATTATTAAACTTCTGTAAATAGTCGTGTATAACCATAAATGATGATTTAATTTCCAAAAAGACTGGATTAATTCAGACTTCATAGAACTGAACGCCGAGAGAAGGTAACAGGTGTACTTATTTTTTTTTAAATGTGGGCGAGAGGGAAGGGGTAAATCCAATTGAGCAGTCACTAACCTTGACTAAGTAACTATCTTACGTTGCACAAAGTGGCCTTTAGTTAAAATCGACCTCATCATCTGACCCGTGGTTAAAAACTACTACAGGTCCTCGGATATTTCCCTTCGGTTTTGATCTCGGACCACCGCCTGTTGCTCTAATGCAAACAGTAACTAAAAATACCTACCGAATATGTTCTCGGCTTACGCAGAGACCACGGTATCCCGGTTGGAAGTGAAGGGATGAACAATTTCGAATCCAACTAAAGACCATCGTGTACAAAGGAGACTTGTTATCTGTCATGGCCTCAAATGTACACTTTGCTAAGTTGTGAAAGTTAGGAGAGTGAGGTGCCAACTCAGGTATGACTTAGTCATCTGACCGTGGCTCAAAATTACGTGGCATTGCCCTTCGATCCTTCCCTTCGGGGGTTGGTCCCGGACCGTCACCAAGGGTCCATTGTGTTGTTCCAGTGAGACGTTAATTAAATACCTACCAATCTGTGCCTTCGGGATTCTCACGTTGGGTTGGTGTGGAAGTTGGGGTGCCAGCTCAGGTGTTGCCTCGTCATCTGACCGTGGTTCAAAATTACGTGTTGTCCTAGGATCTTTCCCTTAGGGGATTGATCCCGGACAGTCAAAAAATCCCCGTTATGTTGCTCTAGTACGACGTTAATTAAAATTACCTTACCTTAAGGATTCATCCGGAACCGTCGTCAATAGCCCATTGTGTTGTTCCAGTGTGACGTTAAATAAAATACCTACCCTCTGGGGAAAATCCAGACAACGTTTCGTAATTATGAACCAATGGTGATGACTTTCATTTGTGAGTACCATTGCTTCAAATTTTGATTTGACGACGTTTGATGTTATATACTTAGTTAGCGTCGCACTGGAGCAACACTACGTGTGAAGCCGGGTTACTACTTAGGCAAGCTGCAAAACTCTACAAAGATTGGTTTGATTTTAGAAAATTAAATAATATTTTACAAGAATTTGCATAAGGTCATTTTTTAGCATACTTTTTTAAAAGCATAGCTTGCGCGCAACATTCTGAGTCATCCTGTGCATTTTCTATAAAACTAATGGTTGATATGAGTGACACCAATGCTTTTATTTTAAATTAAAATAAAAAAATAGTAATTAAGTAACACATAAATATAACACAACTAATATTTTAATTCATTAATTTTTTTCCAAATTTTCGCTCACACTATATCAAAAATTTTTAATACATTTTTAGCTTTTGAGTAAAATTTTGGTTTTATTTTGAAGCCCTTTTGATAGTCTATTTTCATTCAAAATTTGAGGAGTCTACGTTTATTAGTTGCAGAGTTATAGAGCGCGCAAGCTTGAAAATTACCATTCTGAGATAAATTCAATCTCAATGTTTTAATAGGTATTTTAGCATGGCAAACAAACTGCTGAAAATAAAAATAGGCGTGTTCAAAAATTCCTTATTACGACCGGATGCGAATTTCTTCATGCGGTTTGTTTGACCAGAATCAGAATATTTCAAACTATCGAAATAGATCAAAATTGGAAAATCGATTTTTATAAGGTTTTAAATGTAATGCCAGCCTTTAACGTCAGTCACAATGGAGCACCAGAACGTGTAAAACTGCTAAGGAAGAGGTGGTTTTGGTATATGATATTTCAATTAACGTTTCACTGCAGCAACACAACGGGCTATGGGTGACGATCCGGGATCAATCCCCGAGGGAAAGATCCAAGGACAACACGTAAATTTGAACCACGATCAAATGACGAACTAAGGAAAATTGAAAATATTTGTGCTCGGTTATCCGACTTTGGAATTCATAGTTGTATTTCAAGAGGGCCTTTCTTCTGATCTCGTACTGGGCGGTACTATTACAGATGTTGAGGGGCCTTTAGAGGCCTGGTGTTTTCCCTCGCGAGTCAGCCTACCTGCAATCAATCTAATTTCTCTCATGTTCCACGGGCTGAGAACATCTGACATCGAACGTTTCCTCCGACCCAATTCGAGTCTCACGCTCCGATACTCGTTTACACTTTGGAAAATTCGAACAGAAATCGAATGCAATCCCAACATCTGCAGATCGAAAGCCAGCGAACAAAATAAAACTTCGACCAATAGCAGCCAAAGCGAATTCCTCGATTTTTTTTTACTTTTTTCAGAACATTCCGATGTTCTTTTTCCCACTCTGCCACATTTGAAGAGGAGCACTAAAAATTGCCAAAGAGAAAAAAAAGAAACAGTCGATCGCGCTGGATTCAAACCATCTGGGAAACTTTCTCTTCTGGAATACAAAGCCTGGGACGGACGGACGTTACCCGGACGGGTCGATTACTATCCGTTAGGGGCGGTTGATGGTAAAATATCACATTCTCCACATTCCGAAAAGGGTATTCGTGATCGGATTCGTTTGAGCCGAAGGTAGTCAATACATTGCCGAGGCCCGCTGCTCAATTTCTTAGCTTCTCGTTGGGAGAACAATATAGAGATACGTCTCGTCCAGAATTGAACAAATAAGTTGTAGAGGGAAAGGACATCGGGTTTTTATTGAGCTTTTAAGGTTTGTGTTTTTGCGTTCTTGAAAAGAATTTGTCGTAAAAGTCCCCAATAGGAATTTGAAACTTTTGATGTCCTATTTTCGAGAATAACTGCATGCGTTATGCGATATCCCCTCAACATCTTGAGCGACTCCCACCCAAAAGTTAGGCCGCGGTAGCCCGGTTGGAAGAGTTAAGGCTGCTACACACTAGGCCAGTAATTTATTCGAGTAACGTGTGATTTAGTAGCTCTACTAAACGAGAAAACGGCAAGTGGGGGAGTGGTTGTTCACACACGGTTTAGTTTGTATTCGAGTGTCGACTGATCAAGATGATGCGAAGAGCGAAGCTGAATCGCGATGAAAAAAGTTATATGAAATAGAGTATACTAGGGGGCCTGACCTCTGCTCGGTAAAGCTCGCCAACCCCCGGAGGATTGCTTTGCAATCCTCATTGATTCACTGCGCGAACCTATGTTCGCTAAAGCTCGCATCAATGATGACATGTGTCCTAGCAGAAAGGATTGTTTACAAAATATGATATTCCAAAAAAGAATATTTTTCAACTCTAAATTTTCTGTATTACAGTACCCTGGAATCAGAATTCAAATGAAAACTTTGAGCAAATTTTGAGTCGAAATGTGAGGGCACCTTTGGAAATTGAATACTCAGCATGTTATTTGGGTACAGCTACACTCTACGTTTATGAGTGATGGCAACGGCTTGGCGATTTTTTTTGGCGCATTTCTAGTAGCGAGTTACGATAAATTAAGGCAACCCATCTTTCGTTGCTGTTGTGGTTTTCACGGCAACCTCGGCAAACGGAAACTTTCAATTTTCATTTTGAATATTCTAGAAAGTTCTTCCAAAATCCGTTAAAATCGTTTGATTTCATTGATTCTTTTGAAATTTTTTCTTTCCTCCCATTGGTTATTTTGTTTTTAAAATATCCTTTTATTGCATTGGTCCTTTTAAATCGTTTTCGGTGATACCATTGGTCCATTTATTTGTATTTTGACAGTTGTGGAATTTTTATTTTGTTATAATAGTTTTTTCACGACAGGATTAAGAGTTTTGTTTTTTTGACCATTTTCGTTTTCATTATTTTTTTACGAGAGAATTCTGATGTTATCAGGTATTATTTCTTCCTTTTTTTCTTTTGTAAATCGTTTTCTTTTTCAACATGCTCACTGTATTTAGTGTAATTGATAAGTTTCAGGGTATTCTTACCATTCGTAGCTTAGTTTCTCTGCTGGTTCACAAATGTGTTTTGATATGTGATTAAGCTTACTACTCTTTGTGGAAGTTTTTTTTAAATATACTTTTTAAAACGTTCTGAAATGTGCTTAAAAAGTGTGTTGTAAAAAGAAAAAAAATTGTGACAGGAAAAGAGTTAAGAAATAATTATTTGCTTGGCGACTTTAGAAGTGCGCCAAAAAAAATCGCCAAGCCGTTGCCATCAGTCATAAACGTAGAGTGTAGCTGTACCGTTATTTGTGTGTACATTTCCAAGCACTCTCGAGTCACCCCCACTTTTTCATTGAGTTTGTTGTCGAAAGTTATATTGCAAGCGTCTTGTTGAACCATAATTGTTAGCCCTGAAAAAGACCGTTTTTTAAATGGCCCTAAAATGATCCTCCGCCTTCTTTGACTTCTAATTATAACCTGCAACAGCTCGACTAAAATTCATTTTTTTTTCAAAAAAATTTCATCCGATAACGCTATAAATTCAATTGACGCGCGAGACTTCGTGGTAAACAAACAATCGTACAGTGTTGCCAAAACGCGATAACAAAAAACGTCTTTTTTGCGTGCCACGTAAGATAATTATATATATACTAGGGGGCCCGCCCCCTGCTCGCTAACGCTCGCCAACCCCCGGAGGATTGCTTCGCAATCCGCATTGGATCGCTGCGCGAACCTAAGCTCGCTTCGCTCGCATCAATGAAGACATGTGTCCTAGCAGAAGGAATTGTTTACAAAATATTTTTCAAATCTAAATTTTTTGCTGTTTTTCAGAAAAGGGTGGAAGGCGAGAAAAAATATCTAAACCAATCAGAGCAAATTTAATTTCACTTCAAAACACGGTTTAATTCCAATCAGATAACGTCTTTAATCC